>CM051234.1:489619586-490998961 GCA_027917425.1 Gastrophryne carolinensis | reverse complement strand
GAGTGGAATGAGCAGTAAGGCGGAAGGGAGGATTTTTCCCCTTAGCAGAGTAGGCCTGAATCACAGCCTGACGAATCCACTTGCTGACAGTAGACTTGGCAGGAGCCAAACCCTTCCTAGGACCAGAAGGGACCACAAAAGAGCATCAGTTTTCCTGAAAGGTGCAGTAGCCACCAGATAGTACTTCAGACACCTAACCACATCCAAAGAGTGCAAAACCCTCTCCTTAGCATTGCTAGGATTAGGGCACAAAGAAGGAAGAACAATATCCTGATTCAAATGAAAGGCAGACACTACCTTAGGCAGAAAGTCAGGTTTGAAACGAAACACCACCTTGTCCTGGTGTCTCTCATAGTAGGGGGGCTGAATGGAAAGCGCCGCCAACTCAGACACACGCCTGACAGAAGTGATAGACACCAGAAATACAACCTTGAGCGTAAGAATGGCCAAGGCAGCATCGTGCACAGGTTCAAAGGGAGCACCCTGCAGGGCTGACAGAACCAAGTTCAGATCCCAAACAGGCACCATAGGCTTACGTGGGGGACACACATGAGTGACCCCCTGGAAAAAAGTCCTGATCAGAGGGTGCTGAGCAAAGGACTTCTGGAAGAAAATAGCCAGGGCAGTAACCTGACCCCTCAGAGTACTGAGCTGGAGTCCCATCTCCAACCCATGCTGCAGGAACTCCAGAATCCTGGGAATAGAGAACACACGACAGGGAAGAGACTTAGACTCACAGCAGTCAATGTAGGCACGACCAAACCCTGTAATAAATGGAAGAGGCAGACTTCTTCCTAGCTTTATTCAAAGTATCTACAACCGAGGAAGACAGCCCCTTCTCCATCAAGATGGAGGTTTCAGCAGCCAAGCCGTCAAAGCCAGAGTTTGTAAATTGGGATGGCGTAGTGAGCCCTGAGTGAACAGATCTGGTACCAAGGGCAGAGCGTACTGATCTACGGCCAGCTGCACCACGTCTGCGAACCACACTCTTCTTGGCCACCTGGGGGCCACCAGAATTGCTGCCACCCCTTCCAGAGCAATCTTGCGTAGAACCCTGCCCAGCAGGGGGATTGAAGGGAAGATATACAGGAACTGAAAGTCTTGCCATGACATTGCTAGCACATCCGAGGTCAAGCCAGAGGATCCTGGGACAGAGAGACAAAAGCTGGGAGCTTGTGATTGTGGCGAGACGCAGATCCACATCTGGTTGGCCCCAACGGTGACACAGAGATTGAAACACCTTGCTGCATAGGAACCATTCTCCCTGGCGAGAGGTTCCCCTGCTCAGAGAGACCACCAGGCGATTTTCCACCCCCGGGATGTACACAGCTGATATGCAGGGGACATTGGCCTCCACCCAAGTCAGGATCAGAGACGCTTCCTGGAGGGCCCCCTTGCTCCGGGTCCCTCCCTGATGATTGATATAGGCAACTGCCGTCTGGTTATCTGAGCGCACCTGAACAGGCAGGCCCCGAAGGTGAGTGGTCAAGTGAACCAGAACTAGCCTGGTTGCCCGCAGTTCCAAGACATTGATAGGAGTGTCGGCCTCCTGAGGGCCCCACCTCCCCTGGAACCGCAGGGACTTCCAGAAACCCCCCAGCCTGACAGACTGGCATTCGTGGTGACCGTCTCCCAGGAAGGGGCAAGAAAGGATCTGCCCCCCAGCAGGTTCCTTGAGTCCATCCACCACGAGAGGGACCTCCTGACCAGGGGGGAGAGCACACAGACCCTGTCCAGGGATGCTGGGTCCTTGTCCCATACTGACAATAGGTGAAGTTGCAGAGGCTTCAAGTGGAACTGAGCATAAGGGACCACTTCGAAGCATGCCACCATCAGGCCCACCAGCTGCATCCCCTGCCTGATGGAGGGATGGGGACAAGCTAGGAGGGACTGAGCCTGCGCAATCAGACTGTCCACCTTCTGTTGAGGAAGGAAGATCCTTGCCTGAACTGTATCCAGAATCATTCCTAGGAATGGAGTTACCAAGGAAGGGGACAGTGAGGACTTGGGGTGGTTGATCACCCATCCAAATGACTCCAGAGTGGACACCACCAGCTGAGTATCCAAACCTGCCTGATGTAGAGACTGGGAAGTGATGAGAATGTCGTCCAGATAGGGAAGCACGCGGAGGCCCTGACATCTGAGCAGAGACATCACGCCGGCCAGCACCTTGGTGAACACCCTGGGAGCTGAAGTGAGGCCAAAGGGCAAGGCCACAAACTGGTAGTGTTGATCCATCAGAGCGAACCTGAGGAACCTTTGATGACCTGGGAACACAGGGAATATGAAGATAAACATCTTTGATGTCCACAGAAGTCATGAAATCCCCTTGGCGCAGGGAACTGATGGCACAGTTTCCATGCGAAAGCGCCTGCCCCTGACAAACTTGTTGAGGATCTTCAAGTCCAGGGTGGGCCTGATTAAACCATCTTTTTTGGGTACTGTGAATAGGTTGGAATAAAAGCCCTAGCCTTTTTCTCTTATGGGGACCTGGCAGATGACCCCCAGCCCCAGGAGGCCTTGCACTGCTTGCACTAGCTCCTGAGCTGACACAGGGTCCTGAGGAATCCGGGATCTGATGAATCTTGGAGGGGGACAGGCAGCAAACTCTATCTTGTAACCGGAGGACACTACCTCCTGAATCCATCGGTCTGAGACAAGAAGCCTCCAGATGTGAGCGAAGTGCTGCAGCCGTCCCCCCACCCGGATGGGTGAGGGTGCCCCATCATGCCTGAGGGGGCTTGGGGGAAGATTTTGCTTTGGGACCCCAGGAGGGGCCAGGACGCCCACGTCCTCTGCCCCAGAAACTCCCCGGGTCCCAGGAAAGGAAACCCGCCCTCCCCTGTCTGGCACCACGGTAAGGGGAGGAGAAGGAACCCTGACCCCGAAAGGGCCTAGATTGACGCCTGCACTGGGGTAGCCTGCCTCCCTTAGCAAAAGGGTCCAGGCGGTCCCCAAACAGGCGCAGTCCTTTAAAGGGAAACCCAGTGAGGGCCTTCTTGGAAGCGTTGTCAGCAGCCCACTGGCGCAGCCAAACCGAGCAGCGTATAGCCACCACGCGGGCAGAAGTTCTGGCCCACATTCTGATGGTGTCATCCAATGCTGAGAGGACAAAATTTACAAAAACATCACAACTGGAGAGTGCATTAAACCTCACAAGGCAAATCATCAGGGGCACTATCAAGCATATTTCTGATAAGGGTTCTAGTGGCCACAGCAGTAATAGCAGAGGCACAGACCGGGCGCAGCGCCATCCCCGCACATGCAAAGGCCAGCTGGTCAATGCGCCGGTCCTCAGCATCCTGCAGGGTAGTGGAGTCAGGGGAATGCATGACAGAGGTGTTAGATAGCCCTAGGATCGGGGCATCCACCTCGGGGGGGGGGGGGGGATGACCAACATTTAACCAACTCAGCAGGAAAGGGATACTTCCTATTCCAACTTTTTGGAACCCCGGGAAGTTTACTGGGGCGCTCCCATTCCTTGAGCACAAGGTTATGGATATGTGCCTGCTCTGGAAATTCCAAACGTGATTTTGTTGTATGGAAAAGCTCCCCTCTTTGTCTGGGAGCCGCAACAGGGAGAGAGATGGACAGAACCTCAGAAATCTGGGTCAATAATCTGTCAGTGTCATCCGGGGCCCAAGGGTCAGAGCCAGAATCGTCATTACCCCTTGGTCTCTCATCAGATGAGCCTGAATCAGAAAAGAGCTCCCCTTCATAAGACGGGGTATAGCCACAAAGCTTCAAAAACTCCTCAGTTCCCATAGGGAAAACAGTGACATTAGGCGTCAAGTGCCACTTCTTAGCAGGGGCCTTACGTGCTAAGGACTTAGCAATCAACTGCTCAACAGTAGCCAGTCTAGAAGACACATCAGGCTGAGAATCCCCACTTGTATGCAACTCATTAGGAGTGAGGTTTAAGCTGGGGGGGGTAGGCGAAGTGAAACGAGGTGCAGCCACTGGCAGGCCAGATTGCAATGCAAGCACCTGCTCAACACAGGGTACACAGACCCGCACCTTGTCAGTGTCCGCATGAGGCTGCCCACACGCTACACACAGCCGGTCTTGTCCCGAAGGGACCCCGGTCACATTATCCTGGGATGCCTCCATATGGTGATTATAGCGGCGCTATACGCCGATAGGGAATATCGCTATTTAGCAACCCCGGATGCCCCAAGAACCCGCTACGGAAGTGGGAGTATTATTTTTACAAGGCCTACAAGTTAAATACTAATACAGGGCCGGGAGAAGCCAAAAGGGTTCACCCCACCCTGAAAGACATAAGCAGACAAGACCTGTAAACACACAGTATACAAAAGTGAAAGGTATAAAGCCACTTGCGAGGGCACTTACGGACCGCGGTAGGTAGGGGTCCGTCGCGCATGGGCCAACCAACAGGTTAAAGATGGCGTCGGTATACCTCAAGGGGCCGGCCGGTATCAGCGATGACGCTGAGCGCACCATAAACGGGCCCCGCCCCCCCAAAGAGCACAAAGCCAGAACGAGCAAGCAGCCAATGGCGGCACACCAGCGCCTGAGGTAATGCCGCCGCCAAGTGCGGAACCAAGTCAGCGCGCGGCGGCGGCAATTTAAAAAAGACAATAAAGGCAAGACTAAACAGAATGGAAAAAGAGTGTAAAACACAGAATGCATAGCATACACATTTACACACCCCCCCACCTCTTTTCCACCGAAGACTACAAGGAGAATGAGGGAGGACAGCGGCCACTTAAACAGGGCCCACCGATAGGCAGGGGCAAGGGGCACTAGTGCGGGAGGGGCATCCCATAGAGGCTCACCATAAGCCTGAACCACCTACCCTTTGGGGGGGTTATTGCGTTGGAGCAGCGCTCCTAAGCACCTAACGCCGGTGCTGCCTACCTTCACCCGACCAGCGCAGCCAAGGCTGGGAACGGGTGGGAATAGTCCTACAGGGCCACAGGCTAATAGCCTGCGAGTATAGAGCCAATTTCTCGTCCTTCGCAGCCAGACTGCAGAGAAATTCTGGGGATTTGTGGGAGGTCCCCGGGTATTTGAGGGGCCGGGAGGAGTCTATTTCGATGTCTCTGCAGTCCAGCGCCATCTGGTGGAGTATATCCCAACTGTAAGTATTAGATTTGGAGCAGGACGTACTGTATACTAAGAATAAAAACTATTCCCCAGCATCTAAAATGAATATATTTTAAGTTTTTAGTCACTTATTATTCTTTCCCCCACTGGGCTGCAACTCTGTTCAGGACTCTAGGATGCAGGCGCTGCCATCTTGACTCAGAAGTATCACATACTGAGGAGAGGAAGGGTTATAGTTCTGCTTTGCACAGACAGAGCAGATCTGCGGCCAGGGAAGACAGCAATCCCAGAATGAGGAGAGACACAATCAGAAGACACTTCCTATTTGCAGGCTGCCGGATGCTCCATGAGCCACCATCTTGGATGTTTAAAGGCTCATAACATGTAGTAGATGCAGGAAGGATCATTTTTAATGTAAGCAATCTGTATGTACAGGGTGGGAGAACATATAAGATATGCTCTTATGCAGGGTGAAGGTCCGCTTTAAACATTCATTACATTTATTCGGGTAACCATTTTAAAGCTAAATGCCATGACCTCACCAAGTTGCCTGCACAATCTACACTACTCCTCAATTCATGGTCAATAACTTTAAAGTAGTCATACAAGTCCCCCCACCCATTTACTCTCATCACAGAGGTTTCCACGTCCTTTAAGTTTAATCTGAAAGTTAAGGTACAAAATCTAGTAATGAAGAAATATGTTCTCTAGAAGAGCGACTTAAGATACTTTGGCAATTACATGAGGAAGGATTTGATTGTTCCCAATTTTCTTGATTCACTGGTTAGCAGTTTGGAAACCAGCAAGCAGTTAAGCGAAAGCTTATCACAACAAAATGTTTTTTTTTTGCCTGAAATTGAAGTGCTGAATTAATCTTCATAAAAAAAGTTTCATATTGGCTGGTGCTTGAAATGTGGCCAAGACACAGGAAAAGATAAATCACATATTGAGAAGCTTCTTTGAAGAAAAGGTTAGAGAAATCTTCTAGAACCACTAAAATTGCACGCACAAGCATGTGGAGGCATATGCAGGGATTAATAAATCCATACCAGAATACCCAACCATTCCATTTCCCCTATTAATTGTCCACATCCGTTTCGTCCTCCACTGCCAGTCATGCAAATAACAAATCATCTTCCGTAAGTACATTAGTAATAAGAAAATGAAAGGGAAACTGCAGCAAAACTTACTTTTTAGTAACTAGAATTTTTACACCACAAGTATATACTGTACATGTACTTTATACAAATTTGTAGCCAGTGACATTAAAATATTGAACAGTTTCACACTAGCTATTACAAGGGTCTATGCTGTATTTCGTGACAGTGGTTTGTCACGATCATTCTATTAAGTCTAGAGGTACAGTAGTTTAGTGTTCGCAGAAACCAAGAGACAATGGAAACTCTCTGCAGCCGACCCAGGAATCTAAAAAGACAATTCTGTGAGTACTCACTCACTTTGTGAAGCAGGCCGTGCCATGCATTGGGAAAAAGACAATTCTGTGAGTACTCACCTGTAGAATTGCTTTTACCATGCATGCCGCGGCCTGCTTCACGAAGTCATTACATCTGGGTTATTCCGCCACAAGGTAGCGCAGTGTACTGCAGAAGAGTTGTGGCTCCTCCCGGTACCATATAAAAACGGAATTACCATAGACCTCCAGTGTTGACAAGGAGTTATTTCAAGAAACCGGGAGATAATTAAGGTAAAACAGGCAATAGAACCCCAACTATCTTGGAACAATCACCATAAAGAGGCAACCAAGAACAGCGATAACAAGGGTGGGGTGAAGAAGGCCGTGCCATGCATGGTAAAAGCAATTCTACAGGTGAGTACTCACAGAATTATCTTTTTCCCAATGCATGGCACGGCCTGCTTCACAAAGTCATTACATCTGGGACTTCCAAAAGCAGTGTCCATAAAGCAGAGTGGGATCCCCAAAGAGTAACAGCAGGCAGTTTAAACCACCACTGCCTGAAGTACCTTGCGGCCAAAAGCAGCATCAGCTGAGGCCTTAACATCAACCTTGTAAAACTTTTAAAAAGTATGAACAGAAGACCAAGTTGCGGCCTTACAAACTTGTTCAACAGAAGCTTAGTGCTGAAAGGCCCAAGACGCACCAATAGCACGAGTGGAATGAGCAGTAACCCTAAAAGGAGGAACCTTCCCCCTGGCAGAGTAGGCCTGCTCCACCGCCTGATGGATCCACTTGCTGATAGTGGATTTTATCCTAGGTCCAGCAGGAAGAACAAAAAGAGCGTCAGATTTCCTGAAAGACTCAGTAGCAACCAAATAAAACTTCAGGGCCCTGACAAAATCCAGAAAATGAAGCGTCCGCTCCTTGGCATTAGCAGGTTTAGGACACAAAGAAAGCAAAACAATGTCCTGATTGAGATGAAAAGCAGACACAACCTTAGGCAAGAAATCCGGCTTAAGCACAAACACCACCTTATCCTGATGCCTTTCAAAATAAGGAGGTTTGATGGAAAGCGCCGCCAGCTCAGAAACTCGCCTGACAGAAGTAATGGCCACCAAAAAGGCCACCTTAAGAGTTAGAATGGGCAAGGCAGCCCCACGTATAGGCTCAAAGGGAGGACTCTGCAGAGCAGACAACACCAGATTTAGGTCCCAAACAGGTAGCATAGGCTTAAGTGGCGGACGCACATGAGTAACTCCCTGGAAAAAAGTCTTAACCAACCGGTGATTGGCAAAGGATCTTTGGAAAAAAAATACCATTTTGTGAGTACTCACCTGTAAAATGGATATTGTCAGTGTGTCACACACCCCGCTTCCCCTTTAATTCTGACGATAGGGTTATCCTCCAGCAGGAGGCGACATTGCAGAGAGAAGTCTTGAAAAACGAGCCCCTCCGGGCCTACATATACCTGGGACCTCCCACTTAACACCCAGTGAATTCAAACAGCCGTAAGACAAGGTACCAGGAAATCCAACGGTAACCTCAAAATAAAATAAAGGAAAGCTTCACCATATAGAGGATCCAGGATACCAAAAAAGGGCGGGTGAAGCGGGGTGTGTGACACACTGACAATATCCATTTTACAGGTGAGTACTGACGATAGAGACATCCAAAAGCAGTGTCCGCAAGGGGTGGGTATCCGACAGCAAAATGAAGCATAACTCAAACGACTGCAGTCTGCAGAACCTTGCGGCCAAACACAGCATCCGCTGAAGCCCGCACATCAACCTTGTAAAACTTAGAAAAAGTATGAATGGAAGACCAAGTAGCAGCCTTACAAACTTGTTCAACAGAAGCCTGGTGCTGAAAAGCCCAGGACGCACCAACAGCACGAGTAGAATGAGCGGTGATACCTTCCCCTTGGCCGAATAGGCCCCAACAACCGCCTGACGAATCCATTTGCTAATGGAAGACTTAGCCGGAGCCAAACCCTTCCTAGGCCCACAGGGCACAACAAAAAAGGCATCAGTCTTACGAAAAGGAGAAATAGTAAGCAAGTAGTACTTAACACAGCGTACCACATCCAAACAATGCAAAACTCTCTCCTTGTCATTCTTAGGCTTAGGACACAAGGAGGGAAAAACAATATCCTGATTCAAATGAAAAGCAGAAACAACCTTAGGAAGAAAGTCCGGTTTGAAACGAAAAACTACCTTGTCCCGATGCCTCTCAAAGTAGGGCGCCTGAATAGACAAGGCCGCCAACTCCGAGACACGCCGAACCGAAGTGATAGTCACCAAGAAGGCAATCTTCTGAGTCAAGGTAGAAAAAGCAATATCCTGCAAGGGCTCAAAAGGAGGAGCCTGAAGAGCAGAAAGAACCAAGTTCAAGTCCTAAACAGGGAGTAATGGCTTCCTGGGAGGCCGCACATGCGTAACCCCCTGGAAAAAAGTTTTGACTAAAGGATGAAGCGCAAAAGGCTTCTGAAAAAAGATAGACAAGGCAGAAACCTGCCCTTTCAAAGTACTCAGCTGGAGACCAGAGTCCAGCCCTGATTGCAGAAAATCCAAAATCCTGGAAACTGAAAAGACCCTACAAGGCAAAGATCTAATCTCACACCAAGTGATATAAGCTCTCCAAGTCCTATAGTAGATGGTAGAAGAAGACCTCTTCCGGGCACAGATCGAAGTCTTAACAACCGAGTCAGAAAGACCCTCCTCCTTCAAGATGAAGGTTTCAGCAGCCAAGCCGTCAAACCCAGCGTTGGTAAATTGGGGTAACACAGCCGGACCCTGAGTGAGCAGATCGGGCCGAAGAGGCAGAACGACCCGATCCACCGCCAGACGAACGATGTCTGCGAACCATACTCGCCTTGGCTACCTTGGAGCCACGACAATGGCGGACACCCTTTCCAGAGCCAGCTTCCGTACCACCTTGCCTAGCATGGGTATCGGAGGAAAAAGGTACAGAAACCCCAGATCCCCCCAGCTCAGAGACATGGCGTCCACCGCCAGAGCCAGAGGATCCTGAGAGAGCGACACGAAGGTCGGAAGCCTGCAATTGTGACGAGAGGCAAACAGGTCCACCTCCGGTGTCCCCCACCGGGGACACAGAGACCAAAAAACTTGAGGATGGAGAGACCATTCCCCCAGACGGGAAGAGCACCTGCTCAACAGATCCGCTTCCCTGTTTTCCACACCCAGAATGTAAACTGCCAAGAGACAAGGAACATGGGCCTCCGCCCAGGTCAGGATCAGGGACACCTCTCTGAGGGCACCCAGACTGCGAGTCCCTCCCTGATGATTGATGTAAGCAACCGCTGTCCGATTGTCCGAGCGAACCTGAACCGGAAGGCCCAGAACATGCTGAGTCAAATGAACAAGAACCAGACGGATGGCTCTCAGTTCAAGAACATTGATGGGCAAGTGGGCCTCTCGAGACCCCCATTTCACCCGAAACTGAAGATCCTTCCAGAATCCCCCCCATCCCGAAAGACTGGCGTCCGTGGTGACAATTTCCCAAAGAGGAGTCAGGAAAGACCTGCCCCCCAAGAGATTGGTCGAGACCAACCACCATTGAAGGGACTGCCGGACCCGGGAGGACAACTGGAAAGGCCGATCCAACGACCGTGGTCGCCGGTCCCAAGACGCCAACAGATGAAGCTGAAGCGTCCTTGTGTGAAATTGAGCAAAAGGAACTGCCTCGAAAGAGGCAACCATCAACCCTACCAGTCTCATCCCCAGACGGATGGACGGTCGAGGATTAGAAAGAAGGAACTGAGCCAATTCCTGAATCAGAAAAATTTTGGATTGAGGCAGAAACACCCTGTGTTGACAAGAATCCAACCGCATTCCCAGAAAGGACACCACCCTGGCCGGGGCGAGGGAGGACTTGGGATAGTTGATCACCCAACCGAAGCTTTCCAGCGTGGAGACCACCGTCCTGGTGTCCGTCCCCGATTGATTGAGAGAAGGAGCCATGATGAGAAGGTCATCCAGATAAGGTACGATGTGAATGCCTTGAGTTCTGAGAATGGCCATCACCCCTGCCAGCACCTTGGTGAACACTCAGTGCCACGAATTGAAAATGCCGATCCTCCATCACGAACCGAAGAAAACGATGAGCCTGGCAGATGGGAACATGAAGGTAAGCATCCTTGATGTCTATGGAAGTCATGAAGTCCCCCTGCCGAAGAGAACTGATGGCCGATCGCAAAGTTTCCATGCGAAACTTTCCTGTACGGATGAACCTGTTGAGGAACTTCAGATTCAAAACGGGGCAAACCGACCCGTCCTTCTTGGGGACTGTGAAGAGATTGGAGTAATACCCGAGGCCCACTTCCAAGTGCGGCACCGGCCGGATGACCGCCATTTCCAGAAGATTCTTCACCGACGCCAGGAGCCCCTGCATGGCCAAAGGGTCGGTGGGCACCCGAGATCGGAAAACCGTGAAGGAGGGCGAGACTCGAACTCCAGCTTGTAACCGGACGACACCACCTCCCGGATCCATCTGTCCGGAACCGCCTGGTCCCAAACCTGGGAGAAGTGTCGAATTGTCCCCCCACCCGCACGGGTGAGGGCACCCCCTCATTGCTGAGCGGGCTTGCCAGCAGGCTTGGGCTTGGCGCCCCAGGACTGACCGGGACGGCCACGGCCCCTCCCCCGGGTCCAACCTGCACCCCTGGTAGTGGGAAAGGAGGCCCCTCTGCCCGCTCTGGCTCCCCGAAAGGAGGGACTAAAAGAAGCCGCTCCCCGAAAGGAACGACGCAGCCTCTTGCATTGAGGCAACTTACCACCCTTGATAACTGAATCCAATTTGTCGCCAAACAGGCGCAAACCCACAAAAGGAAGAGCTGTAAGCGACTACTTAGAGCAAAAGTCCGCCGTCCACTGACGCAGCCACACCGACCGACGAATAGCAACCAACAGGGCCGCGGTCCTGCTACACATCGCCAGCGCATCGTCCTGGGCGGTCATGACAAAGGAAATAAACGACTCACACTGCTTGAGAGAAAAGAACTCATCACAAGTGGGATCAAGATCTGCGTACAAATCTCTAATAATGGACCTGATGGCACCAAAAGAAGCGCCGAAGCACAAACCGGCCGCAGTGCCGATCCAGCACTGATAAAACCATGGCGAGCCAATTGATCAATCCGGCGATCCTCACCATCCTTAATGGTAGTAGTGTCAGGGGAGTGCAACACAGCAGTGTTAGACAGCCCCAACACGGGGGCATCGACGTCAGGGGGAACAGACCAAAGCTTCACCAAATCCTCCGGAAAGGGATAACGCTTATCCCAACTAGGAGGAACTCCAACAAGGTTGTTCCCATTCCTTAAGGACAACTCTCACAAAGTGTTGTTGTCTGAGAAACACCAAGCGCGGCTTGGGCACATCAAACAACTCACCCTTTGGCGGGGGGGCCGCCTCAGGCGGATCCAAAACCAAAATCTCAAACATTTGAGCCAAAATGGAAGGAGTGTCAAGGAACACCCCCGCAGCCTGATCGCCAGCAGTACCAAACAATTGCTGGTCTGCAGGCTCGTCCGACTCCTCTAGGAGCTCCCCCTCCTCAGCCGGGGGACAATCGGACCAACCCAACACTTCCAACACCTCATCCTCCGGAACAGTCGACGCCGGAGAAAGGTGCCTCCGCTTAGCCGTAGCCTTCTGAGCCACCGCGGCGGAAAACATTTTCTCGAGGCTGGCCAACCGTGCACACACCTCGGATTGCGAATCCCCACCTTTGACAGCGTCACACGGGGTCCGGAATAGGTGTGGGGGGGTAGGAGATGACAGAGGTTGCGAGGAGCCAGAAGCCGGAGTGCCGGACTGGCGTGCAATATTCCGCTGTGCACATGGAATACATATTATGATATCATCGCCTGGGAGCGGAGCCCCACTACCCCCACACAGCCTGGATAGCCCCGAAGAGCCGTTTCCGGTAATGTCGGAAGCCTCCATATGGTGAAATTATGGCATTCGCAATAACCCAGGGATTTACGCATTAAGCAACCCGGGATGCCCCTTTTATAATTAAAGTCCCGGGAGTGGGAGGATTTTAACCAATAAGACTAGCCAGGTCTTTCAGACCGGGAGACACACCGCAGTGCGAATCCCCGGACCTGTAAGAAAGAGACCACAATCAGCCTCCAGAAAATACAAAAGTTATGCAGCAAGCGTACACAGGCACACACACACACACAAACAGTCACTAAAACATTAAATACACAAGGTATACTGGCAATAACATACATACATAGATAGATAGATAGATAGATAGATAGATAGATAGATAGATATCTCTATCTATCTATCTATCTATCTATCTATCTATCTATCTAATACCTAGAAATCAATATGCAGCCCTCTATACTCCCAACGGGCATTATCAAAAGTGCACCAGCACAGTAAAGAATCAGTACAGCCAATCATAGAGGAAAACTTCCAAATTGGCCACATCAACATAGAAATAATATACTTTATATGCATGTCCTAAACTGGCACCGCACAGCACAGAAAAGAAAGTAAAAAGCAAACTTGCCAGACAGAGCACTCCTCGTGCGCACACCTCGAGCAGACCCCAGGCAGCAGGCAGACAACTCCGGAGCAAGGAAGGGGAAAGGCGGGCCGGACAAAGCGCGCAAAGCGCTCCAGCCCCGCCCCCCGCTCCCACCAGCACAGCGCGGGCCACGAAGAAACGCGGCCCCGCCCCCTAGAAACGAGCACCGCGGCCGCACGTACGAGCGAGGCGGGTGCCAGAAACAGGCACCCCGCCCGCAAAAAGACACACTCAGCACGCCACTCACGCGGAGCCCCCGCACCCGGGGACATATTCAGCCAGACCGCAGCGCCGTCTATTTAGCTACCCTCACAAACAAACGCACACATCACCCTAGACAAAATAAAAACCATTATAGGCACCCCACAAACGCCCCCCCCACGCTAAGGGAGAAGGGACCAAGCGGGAGAAGGCAGACTAAAGGGGGGACCGGGACGGGGCATCCCAAATCCGGATCACCGGCCGGATAACCGCGTTGCCCGACGAGCGAAGATAAGCTCCTAGGCACCATGAGGTGCCGTCTACCATTGCCCAGCCAGCAGCCTAGGCTGGGAGGCTTCCAATATCCTTAACAAAGTATACAAGTAGCTGGACAGAAATAGACCATAGGGGGGGTGCCGGGGTTTGACCCCGGCTACCTGCAAGCAGGAGACTTCTTTCTTCTGTCTTGTCGCATCTTGCAGAGAGAAAACACTGGGTGTTAAGTGGGAGGTCCCAGGTATATGTAGGCCAGGAGGGGCTCGTTTTTCAAGACTTCTCTCTGCAACGTCGCCTCCTGCTGGAGGATAACCCTATCGTCAGAATTAAAGGGGAAGCAGGGTGTGTGACACACTGAGAATATTGCCAGAGCTGACACCTGTCCCTTGAGGGTACTAAGTTGAAGGCCCAAATCCAAACCATGTTGCAAAAATTCGAGAAGCCTGGGGATAGAAAACACCCGACAAGGAAGAGACTTGGACTTACACCAGGCAATGTAAGCATGCCAGATCCTGTAGTAGATAAAGGACAAGGACCTCTTCCTAGCCCTAATCATGGTATCAACAACAGAAGCCGACAAACCCTTATCCATCAAGATGGAGGTTTCAGCAGCCAAGCCGGTAAAGCCAGCGTTTGTAAATTGGGATGTCACAGTTGTCCCTGAATGAGCAGATCTGGATCCTTGGGCAGGGCATACTGATCTACTGCCAACTGCACGACGTCTGCGAACCACACCCACCTTGGCCAACAGGGGGCCACCAGAATGGCTGGTACCCCTTCCTGGGCTATCTTGCGCAGCACCCTGCCCAGCAGAGGGAACACAGAGGAGCCGAAACTCTGTCCAAGGCATTGCTAGCGAATCTGTGGCGAAGGCCAGATGGTTCTGTGACAGGGAGACAAACCTGGGAAGCTTGTGGCGGGACGCAAACAGGTCCACATCCGGCTGACCCCAGCGATGACACAGGGAGTGAAAAACCTTGTTGCTAAAGGGACCATTCCCCCAGCCGAGACGTCCCCCTGCTCAGGGAGTCTGCCTCCTGGTTCTCCACCCCCAGAATGTAAACCGCCAAGATGCAAGGGACATTCTCTTCCGCCCAAGACAGTATCAGAGACACTTTGAGGGCTCGCTTGCTCCGAGTCTCTCCCTGATGATTGATGTAGGCAACCACCGTCTGGTTGTCGGAGCGGATCTGAACAGCCCTACCCCGAAGGTGTGAGTTCAGCTGAGAAAGAACCAACCTGATCGCCCTCAGTTCCAGGACATTGATGGGAGCATGGGCCCCACTGACCCTGAAACTGCAGAGACTTCCAAAAGCCCCCCCAAACTGGTCAGACTGGTATCTGTTGTGACAGTCTCCCAACACTGGGGCAGAAATGTCCTGCCCACCAGGAGGTTCCTTGAGTCCAGCTATGAGAGGGACTGTCTGGCCAGGGGGGACAGAGCAAATTCCTGATCCAGGGACATAGGGTCCCGATCCCAAACTGACAAGAGGTGCAATTGAAGAGGTCTCATGTGAAACTGAGCAAAGGGGACCGCTTCGAAGCAGAACCCCATCAGGCCCACCAAATGCATCCCTTGCCAGATGGAGGGATGGGGACACAAGAGCAGAGCCCGTGCCTGCTGCTGAAGGCCCTCCACCTTATGCTGAGGCAGGAATACCCTGACCTGAGAGGTATCCAGAGTCTTGCCCAGAAAAGGCCTCACCAAAGACGGAGACAGTGAAGACTTGGCGTAGTTGATCACCCAGTCCGAAGGACTCGAGAGTGGAGGTCACCACCTGAGTATCCCTCTCGGCCTGATGAAGAGACTGAGCCGCAATCAGAATGTCGTCCAAGTAAGGGAGGATGCGAATGCCCTGATGCCGCAGCAGAGCCATCACGCCCACCAGCACCTTGGTGAACACCTGAGGAGCCGAGGTGATACCGAATGGTAAGGCCACAAACTGGTAATGGTGATCCTCCAGAGCAAACCTGAGAAATCGCTGATGACCTGGGAAGATTGGCACCCCAATCGAAGGGTACTGACAGCCGAGCGAAGGGTCTCCATGCGAAAGTGCTTGAACCTGACAAACCTGTTGAGACCCTTCAGGTCCAGGATGGGCCTCAAGGACCTGTCCTTTTTGGGGACTGAACAGATTGGAATAGAAAACCTGACCCCGTTCCTGGGGAGGCACCAGGCAAATGACTCCTGACTCCAACAGATGTTGAACCGCAAGGAGCAACCCCTGAGCTGACAGAGGGTTGTGAGACATCCGGGATCTGATGAATCTGGGGGGCGGCCAGGCTGCAAACTATCTTGTAACCGGAGGACACCACCTCCTGAGTCCACCGGTCTGAGACACGGAGCCTCTAGACATGAACAAAGAGCCGAAGCCGTCCCCCCACCCGGATGGGTGAGGGCGCCTCCTCATGCCTGAGGAAGTTTGGGAGAAGGTTTGGGCTTGGGGTCCCCTGAGAGCCCGGGACGGCCACGGGATCTGCCACGGCCCCAAGAACCCCTGCGGATACCTGAAAAGAGGGGGCCTTGACCATCTCTGGGGGCACGAAAGGAGGAGAAGGAAGCGGAGGGCCCCCGAAAAGGCCGAGGCTGCCTCCTACGCTGAGGCAGCCTACCATCCTTGGCTAAAACATCCAGACGCTCACCAAAGAGCCGCAGCCCCACAAAGGAGAGCCCAGTGAGAGCCTTCTTAGCAGCAGCGTCAGCTGCCCACTGACGCAACCAGAGCGGCGCATAGCCACCAAAAAGGGCAGAGGCCCTACTACTCAGCCGTACCACATCATCCATGGCAGTAAGGATAAAGGCAACAAATTCAGAGCAAAGCAAGAGGGCCCTATACTCCTCCCTACCAGCTGTAGAGCCATCAAGAAGACGATTGATCTGTCTCTTAAGAGCAATAGCCGTTATGGCAGCAGCACAGGCCGGACGCAGCCCAGCCCGCACAAATGTAAAAGCATGGCAGGCCAGCTGATCCATACGCCAGTCCTCGCTGTCCCGCAGTGTATTAGTGTCAGGCGAAGGCATGACTGAGGTGTTGGACAGCCCTAGAACGGGAGCGTCAACCTCGGGGGGATCTGACCATCGCTTAACCAGGTCAGCAGGAAATAGGTATTTCTTATTCAACCCTTTAGGCACCGCGGGCAATCTACTAGGATGTTCCCACTCCATGAGCACCATATTAGTGAAATGTCTCTGCTCAGGGAACTCCAGACGCTGCTTAACAGGACGAAAAGGCTCACCGTTTCCTCTTAGCCACCTCGGGGGGGGGGGGGACAATGTGCAAGATTTCAAAAATGTGAGACAACAGATTAGCAGTGTCCTTAGGGAACCAGGAATCCTCAGACTCAGACCCAGGATCACTGTGGCAGCCCACTTGCTGGTTCCCAGAGGAATCAGAGCCCGGGAAAAGCTCCCCCTCCTCTAGGGAGTAACGGACATCAAAAAGATCAATTTCCTCATGCTCCTCAGCAACCCAGGCAGGCGTGGGAGCCAGGTGCCGCTTCTTGCTAGAGGCCTTACGTGGAACAGGCCTAGCAAGCTGCCTTTCAATGCTGGCCACACGAAGTGCCAGATCAGACTGTGACCCCGCTGCTAGTATCCCTCTCACTAGGGGCTAAATGCAGGCGCGGGGGTGTAGGCGATGCCTAGGGGGGCGCAGAGCTGGGAAGTGAAGCGGGCAGCCCAGACTGGAACGCAAGGATACCCTGGGCACACGGCACGCACACCGTGACATCATCACTGATAGGGGATACCCCGCACATGGACCACAGCCGGGATTGTCCCGAAGGACCCCCCGAGCGCGCTATCCCCAGAAGCCTCCATATGGTGATTAATACAGGCGCAATATGCCAGCACAGTAAGGAGCAGGACCGGGAGAAACCACAACCCACTGGTGTCCCGCCTGAAAGACATAAGCAAAAAACATAAGTATCCCGCAGCCCATGCCCCAAGGACAACAAAAAACCCCAGAGGGGACTCACGGACCAAGCAGGACAAGGATCTCCAGCCGCCAGACCACCGGAGGAAGCGACACAGGCAGAAATCACCGCCGCAGTCCAGGGATGAAGAGGGCCCCAGACATGCAGCAGAAGCAAGATGGCGCCAGCAGAGGAACCTTTAGGGACGGGCCGCAGGAGAACGACGCGATACCCGCCTCGCCAAAGTGTGTGAAAACGGCGCTCAAGTCGCCAACGTCATCTACACAGTAAAAACGCCTTACAGATATAGCGCCGCCCGCCGCAGAGCGTAGTACAAAGCAGCGGCGGCAGTGAAATGTCTACAAAAGTCTAAAAACAGCAAAAAAAAGCACTCCATCACCACCCGGGGGGGAGAAGAGCGAGCAGGCAGCGGCGAAGCCCAGGCCAGTGGGGGGGGGGGGACCCCGAACGCCAGAACAAGTCACAAACCCCAAAACACTCACCCCCTCAGAAGCTAGTACAGGAACTCCGCATCCCTAGTAGGCTCACCATAAAGCCTATGGCCGGCTACCCTAGGGTCTGCGGCTTGGAGCAGCGCTCCTTGAGCACTTGACCCTAGTGCTCCGCTACCCTCACCTGATCCGTCATCCGAGGCTGGGAGGCACAGAGGGTCCGGAAACGGATGGAAATAGCCATGCAGGGCCGCAGGCTTGGTTGCCCCGCTCACCTGCGCATAGAGAGAGCCATCTTCAATCTTTGCAGATATCACTGCAGAGGAAAAACTGGAGAAGTCTATGGTGATTCAGTTTTTATATGGTACCGGGAGGAGCCACAACTCTTCTGCAGTACACTGTGCCACCTTGTGGCGGAATAACCCAGATGTAATGACTTTGTGAAGCAGGCCGTGCCATGCATTGGGAAAAGTCTCCAGGGTCGGCCACTAGCCTGCCCTGGTGCATCCTATACAGGCAGGTAGGAGCACGCATTCCACAGAGAAGCTGAGATGCACCCAGTCGGCTGGCGCACATCACTCGGCAGCCTTGAGATCAGCCAATCTTAATACCGCCAGAGGGTGCGGCAGAAAATGGCAATGAGAGTCCCTCTTGCAGTCATCAGCTGGTATCAGCTGATTGCTTGGCAGATGTGGGTTTATAGGGCCCAACGTTCTAGCTGTTATACCTGCTAAAACAGCCCAGGGCTAGCCCCCTGTGTGGACCATCAATGAAAATAGGGAGTCAATCTTTCTTAAATCTTTTGTTCTGTCCAGGTAGATACCACTCAACCGGGAGCAACACCCGTTAACTTATATGAGTTTTAAAGCGGAATTCCAGTCAGCCTATAACCCCCCACCCTGGCGTTAAGGTAGGATTGGGGGCGCCAGTATCAACGGACCAGTACCCACTAGTGGCAAGGTACTAAAAAAAACACAATGTACAGATTTTCTGTAAGGACTTAAAAAGGGAGAGAAAGTATACATTTACTATCAGAATCACCAGAAAACCACACAACTGCTCGCAGCCCAGCATCAGCTTTCAATTTCAAGGGTCTGAAGAGTAAGAGGCCAGAGCAAGGCACCTCTTCATCTCCACAGATGCCTTGGCCTTGTCCTGTACACACCCTGAGGGACCAAAGTGTGGTGTACGGCTCCCAGACTCACTTAGGTCTCTAAGGAGAGCCTCAAGATATCTGCAGCTGCCCTCCCTGATGTCTAACAAGTTTCATCTAAACTTCTGTATGAGCCCACTTAGAGCCTACTCAGGTTGGTGGGGACCATAAACATTCGTGTAGAAATACCATCCAAATTTTCAGTGTTCAGCCAGATCTCCCCTATGGCCCCATAATGCAACAAAAATATGGCTCCGACCCTTCCTATGGAAAGGGTCAGTGCTATTGTGCCAAGTGCGTCTGTATAGTGGGAGCACACCAAGGAAAAGCCTACCACCCCTCCTCTGTCACAGTGGAAGGTGTGGTGCAACATGTATATGTGGTCTTATCAATATGTAAGAAAAAGGAGACCGCTTATAGTTAAAATAGTTTTATTTTATGACAAATCACAAAAGGACACTACAAGATAAGGTAAAACAAAATATATTTATATATACACACATACCCAAAGCAATAAAAAGCATTTTCACTTTACATTATGTTGTGCAAAAGAAGATTTTAGCAAATTATCAAGTTTAACCCCTGCCATTCTATACATGTATTTATTTAATCAGATCCCTAAACCCTTATTTTACATCGCTTTCAAGGAAATAACATACACGTATAAGAAGCTAGTATATAATGTAATAAAGCAAACTTTAATCCTACATTCCTGGCATGCATTATTTCAGCCAGAATGATGCTGGTAAACAAAGAGTACCTGTATTAGTGGCCAACTAGGACTCAAAGAGCTTATGATGCATCAAGATTACATAAATGACAGGCCTGCATTTGTGCTCCCCTTGACCGCATTTCCACCAGAGCAGAAGGCAGGTTGCCATAGCGATTATGGTTAGGAAAATGTATTCGGGCAGGGGGAGGAGGAGACATGGTCAAGAATAAGGGAAAGTTTCTATTCTAGGTAGTCTGCATTATTAGGTTGTAAGGGAACCTGGCGAGTGTTTACTCTCAAAAAACGTGGAGTAAAAAATGGTGATGAATCAACCATATTGTGGGGGCCATGTTTTTCAGAAAATTCTATCTCACCTACTCCCTTTGCCAGGGCTTTATAGTCTTAAAAGTACTGGTAAACCCTAAGAAAAAAAAAGGGGGGGTACTAAGTTTTTCCTCACCTGAAGCAGCTCCCAGTCTGGTGCAACTTCCCAGTTTCTTAGATTGGGTTACTCAATAGCCATGTGTGATCCCAACACCTTTCACGGTAACAGTACAACTCCTAATCCATTCTCTCCAATGGAAGAATGTTGCAGGCACTGGCGACTCTCTCTCCAGGCAATCTGAGTAAATGGAGTTGGGCCTGAAACCCGACTAACGCAGGGGCAGAACCACAACAGCCAGCATGGGATGTCTGAAGAATTGGGCAGGTACATATGCGTTCGGGACTCGTTCTCACAGCTAAACCCTAAAATCAATTTTCTGGTTTCTGAGATCAGCTGACAAAGCAGAGCCTCCAAGCAGTCCAATTGCAGATCAGCACTGGGCATTGGCAGTTGGAACTAAAATACCAATGAAGGCCATCACATTCACTGAATTAAAAAAACACAGGATGACATCCATGCAACCATTTGCAGTTAGTGCAAATGAGCATTCTACTAGTCCTTTTTGTTTTTGCTTCTCTGTTTACAGCTTCTAGACTAAGAAAATGCAGTGGGAGTGCATCAGTCTGACCGATGTAAATGCCATTATTGTCTCCCTCTACCAGCTTTTTGTGGAAGCATCAATTTCTTTGTGGTACTATTACAGTTAAAGAAGACTGGTAAGTGGCTAGAACATGGCAGAATAAATAAATGAAGGCCCTTTGCTGGGGAGAAATCTTTGCAGAGCAGCCACATACAGAGAGACTGGAGACAAAGGATAGCGCTAAATATCATAATCATGATTTTTGTAAGTAAACATATATAAACTACTAAAAATTGAAAAAACCCTGTCCTGCTCTGACTTACTTAATACTTCTACCCTGCCAGACAGATGGGCATGGAGGATTACCATAATCATGTGAGATCCCAGTTAAAATTAGTTACTGGCATTTGGCTAGAGAGGGCGGGTTTTTTGTTATATGTTAAAATAGCCAAATATATCAGGGAATTTCTAATTGATACAAATCATGTTCAGTAACCCTATGCCATGTATAACTTTGCCAGCATTATGAAGCCAAGTTGGTCAACACAAGTCTAAGAAACACAATGAACTTGACAAAATGCTAAAATACTTTAAAGGTGATTCATATATGGCTCTGGATCACAATTTTTACATTAATTGAAGAAAAGTCTAAACATGACAGATGAATAGCAAAAGGGGCACCCAGAGATTTTCTTTTAAGACCCCTTGAAAGAGGCTATGGGTGGCCTGCATAGGATGCCTTTTTGGTTTTCTATGAACTGCCGTCTCATTTATCCTTTGCATTCCATGAACAGAGAAGACTCTATTAAGATTCCACCAGCCCAGAACTGGCAACATTTTATAACATAATGGAGCTGCAACAGCGCCAATGACTGTAGACAAAAACAAAAACCCGGGTCTATAGAGTCAAAGGGGGCAACTCTGACTGCTCCTCATTGCTAAATAAAGGCTCAACCTCCTTCTTACAGAGGATCAATCACTCCTTAAGTAGGAGGACAGCGGAAAACATAGCTGTTCCTCCTAAGTAGGCCATGGGGGCCATGTGGTTGATGAATGCCCTGCATACTGTCTGGGAAAGAACATTCTCTGGCCATATTACCTACTTTATTGCTCCCATGGACGTTATAAGTGACTGGCAACAGCTAGTCAAGTGTCCTGGGCAGGCTTGCACAGTGCTGTGTGCCTGGCAAAACCATATTGGTCGCAGGCGGACACATGTTCACAATCCGGCGTCTGGCAGGAGCGACCCCTGAAGTAGAGAATAGGGCAGGGGACAGAACGGTATATTGGATAAATCAAGTTTTTGTTTGCATCAGCTAATTTGTAGGGGTGGACCAAGGCTCTGAACTAATTTGTGAAACCACCATGTAAAAAGTCTGGAAGATTAACCAATAATTTAAAGTACATCATTGTTAATCTTGGTGTATTATAAACACTGTAACAGGTCAACAAACTATACAAAAAAAAGGTCTTCACCGCCACCTACAGTGATAACGCAACCTCTTGTTGCAAGGTAAACTATATAATAACTTATACAGTGGCCACGTAGGCATCCATGTAAGTCTCAGTATAGAGGCACAGAAGAGATAGTGTCAAGGCTGACCTGTAGCATTGCTAAATTGACACGCGTGATGTAACAAGATGGAAGAAACAGAAGCTAGACTTAAGAATCAAGATATGAATAGTTTAAAAAAAATGAACAAATCCTGTTAAAATGTACAAATCTCACTTAAACCGTAGCACTGTTTACACAACATTTTACAACCCATCCGTATTGTCAACAGGAACACAGATCAACCCACAATCCAAAAACATTTTGTAGACCCCTGCAGGGCTGCCATGTTCAGTGCATCCGAGGCTTGGGAGCAGTCCTGCAGTTTTCAAGTAGTGCAAGATAAAGTGACCTTTAAAATAAAGTCTCCACTTCAAAAGGGCACTTGAAACGGTGTACACTAAAAGGTGAATGTCACACCGGAAGCTTGTGATAAATATTGCAGCTGCTCGTAACATTAAGCTGCTTGCTTTCCCAGTATGCATCTCCGGCAGAGAAAAATGCTCAGATCTTTCCATTAGCTCTACTCTGTTGGCGCTCATATTTCACAGAAATAATGAGGAAAAGTAGGAGGGTCACTGCCTGCACACCAGCCAGAAGGAAGAAATAATAATTTAAATGACATTCATTGATGTTACCTGAAATGGCACAAGACAAGAAAACAAGAAAAAGGGTTAGAGCATTTAAATAAATCTCAACATTTTTAAAGCATTGGGGCAGGCTGGATACACAGTTTTTACTTGCGACTGGAGTCTTTAACATGCAAGTCAATAGAGTCACCAAAATAAAAAGGCTTTATTGCTTATGCTAAAGAGGACCAAAACCCAAAGCTGATGGCATTGTAAGCTATAAGATTCCAGGGCCAAATCAGGACACCCCTCTGTGTGAACCCCTCCAAGAAAAAAAAAAAAAAAAAAAAAAAAACCTACCTTCTCCTCGATCCGATGGCACATGCACAAGCTGCTGTCAACTATAGCTACAGCAGGGCACGTAGCCACACCAGGCATTTGTCTGCCACGGCCACGTGGTTGCCGGCGCAAACAGCACCCTTCTGCTGGACTTGCTCCTTAGCCGATTGTGACAAGCACGTAGATTGGAGGCAAGCCTGCGAATGCACAGTAGTAATGGGAAAAGGTGAATTTTACTGAGTGACCTGGGGGTTTCACACAGCGGGGCATCCTGAATAGGGGTGCCCCGGAGGCAAAGACCAAAACCCGGGACAGTCAAAATCCCAAGTTTTGGTCCACTTTAAAACCCTCTAGTGTATTTTCTTTCAGCTCAGGAACTGCTAATGTACTCCTGTCCGGCCCCTGGTGCAGAAGCTTCCACTGCTTATCACGGTGGAGGCTCAGGTGATGTGGTATAGAAATATGATGGTAATGCGTTTCTTCCTTTTTCATAGACTGCTGTCTTTGCTAACATTTGCTAAATCCTAACCATGAACCTGTTAAAAGGAATCTTTGCAGAAGAAAAACAAAAAAAATGTGCACTTATGGATGCTGGGTCAGAAAATGTACACGTCTTCACATTCAAATTCTTCCCAAAGCAGACCTCTTACTTTAAAAGCATAAATGAATCAGTGTAGAGATCAGCAAAACCTGGTCCGTTGGTGGCCCTCAAGGAGAGGATTGAGCAAATGTGCTTGAAGGAAAACTTTTGTCAGGTTTTGGGTGTTCTGCCTTATCGCTTTCCCGTTTTGCAATGTTACCAGTTACCTGGTAAAGTCTTCTCTAAACATCTGAAGCAGCATACCACTGAGATATAATGGCTCCACCCCAAGGTAGGAACACATGACAATTAGAATACACAAAAGCTTTAGCTTCTCCTCCAGACCCTAGTAGTTTAAGAGATCTGAAAAACAAACACAGACAAAGCACCAACTGGTAAATCAGTAAGGTAACATATAGAATAACACAGCCCAAGGAAGGGAAGCCTGTATGCTGCCCTTTCTGATGTTTAGAAAAGAAGTTACCAGGTAACTAAGTTTTTCCAAAACATCCTTAGGGCAGCATACCACCGAGAGAATAAGCAAGATACTACCTCTACTGGGTAGGAATGGCTGCCTGTAACACACTCCTGCCAAAGGATTGATCTTGCAAGGTGAGCAGACCCAGGCGGTAATGATTAACATCTTAGCTGAAGACCAGGTTGCTGCTCAACAGATCTGTTCGATAGAGGCACCAGCTTGTTCCGCCCAAGATGTAGAAATACTTCTTGTTGAATGAGCTGAATGAGATTCCTTTACTAAATCTGAGACTTAGATTATCCATTCCTGTAAGGGCTCCTAAAATTTGTCCCAAGAGTTTAGAATATGCAGCTGTAGAGTGCTTGAGTGTAGCTGACCTCATCTTACATCTTCCCCATCTTATCTTGGGGAAGGACAAGGTCATTAACCCCAAGACCCTAACAGCTTGACGAACCAAAACCAACCGACTGAAGTACAGGGACCGAACGGCTTCCTGAAGGATTGTTCTCTTCGCCTGAGGCAGAAAGATTCTCTGAAGGATCCTATTAATCTCGAACCCCAGTCATGATCTGTGACGGGACTAGACTAGACTTCTGGTAGTCCAGGATCCAACCCAATCGCAGCAAAAAATCAAACCCTTTGTCAATTCCAGATCCTGGAGAAATTTCTCCTGATCTGGGGCAAAGAAGAGAAGGTAGTCTAAGTATGCTATGATCCTGATGCCTTTCTGCCTTAACGCAGCCAGAGGTTCCGCTAGAACTTTGGTAAAGGTTCTCATAGCAGATGCCAGCCCAAAAGCTAGGCATACAAATTGGAAGCAGAGTATTTGGTCCCCCAACTTTACTGTAAATCTCAAGAAGGTTTGAGCCGACAAGCTCATCGGTACTTGCTAATAGGCATCCTTCAGGTCTATTGAAGGAGGCAGACAGAGGCAGATTCCTCACAGGGAAGATGGACTCCATGCAGAAGCATCTGTATCGTACCAACGGATTCAGTTTCTTCAAATTGGGAATGTAGCGGAATCCCCCGGAGGCCTGCTTTACCTTTACCAAAGTCAGAGGACTCCTGCCATCTAGAAAAAAGGGGGGAGGGGATACCCAAGAACTTCCTTAAGTCTAGCCAAGTCCCGTGGGGTCCTAAGATTCTCAAAGGAAAAGGAAAATACCATTTTGTGATTACTCATCATGGGTATTATAAGTATGTCACACACCCCACTTCCACTATTCATGGCATATGGGTTACGGTCCAGTAGAGGGCGAACTTCTGCAGAGATGAAAGCAAAAAAGAAGCCCCTCCCGGTCCACAAACACCTGGGACCTCCCACACATTCCCCAGTATATGACAGCAGTAAGGGGACCAGGAAGAGCTAATAAAACGTTCTTAACCATAAAAAGGTTTATCATATAAAGGATCCAGAATACAACAGGCGGGATGAAGCAGGGTGTGTGACATACTTATAATACCCATTTTAAAGGTGAGTAATCACAAAATGGTATTATTCCAAGTATGTCACACACCCCGCTTCCACTATTCATGACATATGGGACATCCAATAGCAGTGTCCGTCATGGGTGGGGATCCAAATACAAGTCTGGCTCTAGAGGGGGCACCAGTAATATAGGATCGCCTCATACCAGTCAATATAGGATCACCAAGTCCTATAGTAAATAGTAGAGGAAGACCTCTTCCTAGCTCTAATCAAGGTTTGAATAACCGCCTCAGACAAACCTTCCTCCCTCAGGATGAAGGTTTCAGCAGCCACGCCGTCAAAGCAAGCGTTTGTAAATTGGGGTAACGTAGTTGACCCTGAGAGATCAGATCCGGAGACAGGGGCAGCCTGTACTGATCTACCGCCAATCTTACGACGTCTGCGAGCCATCTTGGCCACCTTGGGGCCACCAGAATTACTGGTGCCCCCTCTAGAGCCAGCTTGCACACTACCTTGCCCACCATGGAGAAGGGGGGAAACGGGTACAGAAACCCCAGATCCCTCCAGGCAACGGACAAGGCATCCACTGCCAGGGCCAGAGGATCCTGAGACAGAGATACAAAGGTTGGGAGCTTGTGATTGTGCCGAGAGGCAAAGAGATCCACCTTCGGATTCCCCCACTTGTGACACAGGGCCCAAAACACCCTGTGGTTGAGAGACCATTCCCCTCGGCGAGAGAATCCCCTGCTCAGGGAGTCCGCCTCCGTGTTCTCTACTCCCGGAATGTATACTGCCGAGATGCAAGGAACATTGCTCTCTGCCCATGTCAGAATCAGAGAGACTTCCCTGAGGGCACTCCTGCTGAGAGTCCCTCCTTGGTGATTGATGTAAGCTACCACAGTACGATTGTCTCATCGAACCTGAACCGCTAAACCCTGTAGGTGAAGTGTCAGATGCGACAGAACCAAGCGGATAGCTCTGAGCTCTAAGACATTGATGGGGTTGTGAACCTCCTGAGGACCCCACAACCCCTGGAACGGATGATCTTTCCAGAAACCTCCCCAGCCCGACAGGCTGGCATCCGTGGTAACAGTCTCCCAACGAGGGGCCAGGAACGATCTGCCCCTCGTCAGATTGCTTGATTCCAGCCACCATTGAAGGGACTGCCGAACCCTGAGAGACATCAGAAATGACTGGTCCAAGGACTGTGGACATCCGTCCCATTTCAGCAACAGATGGAGTTGTAGCGACCTCATGTGGAATTGAGCAAAGGGGACTGCCTCGAAGGAGGCCACCATCAAACCCACCAGTGTCATCCCTAGCCGAATGGAAGGGCGAGGGTTGGTCAGGAGAACACGTATCAGATCCTGAACCCTCTGCACCTTTGGCTGAGGTAGGAACACTCTGGCCTGACTGGTATCCAGATTCATGCCCAGAAAGGAGATCTCCTTTGATGGGGAGAGAGAAGACTTGGGGCGGTTTATCACCCATCCGAACCTTTCCAGCGTCGCCACCACCGTCCTGGTGTCCAACTCCGCCTGGCAGAGGGAAGAAGCTGTAATGAGTAGGTCGTTCAAATACGGCACAATGCGAATGCCCTGGGCTCTGAGCAGGGCCATTATGCCCGCCAGAACCTTGGTAAACACTCTCGGTGCCGAGGTTAGCCCGAACGGGAGGGCCACAAACTGAAAATGCTGATCTCCCACCACGAACCTGAGAAATCTCTGGTGTGCTGGGAAAATTGGTACATGAAGGTAAGCATCCTTGATTACTATGGACGTCATGAAATCCACCTGACGAAGGGAACCTATGGCTGAACGCAGAGTCTCCATGCGGAACTTCTTGGTTCTGATTAACCTGTTGAGAAGCTTCAAATCCAGGATGGGTCTTATGGAGCCATCCTTTTTGGGAACCGTGAAGAGGTTGGAGTAATAGCCCCGGCCTCTCTCTGAAAGAGGCACCGGGCATATGACCGCCATGTCCAGGAGATTCTTTACAGCCAACAGGAGCCCCTGCGCCGTCCGAGGATCCAATGGCACCCGAGACCTTAGGAATCTGGGAGGAGGCCGGGACTCGAACTCCAGTTTGTACCCAGACGAAACCACTTCCAATATCCACTTGTCTGTGACCTCCTGGGCCCAGACCTGGAAGAAGAGCCGCAGCCGTCCCCCACCCGCAAGGGTGAGGGCGCCTCCTCATTGTTGAGCTGGCTTGGCAGCGGGCTTGGGCCTGGAACCCCAGGTAGAGGCTGTACGGGCACGTGCTCTACCTCTGTTCCAGGAATCACCTCTAAAGCCAGAGTAGGCAAGACCTCTGCACCCTCTGGCACCGCGAAAGGAAGGATTAACCCCCCGAAAGGAGCGACGCAGCTTCTTACACTGAGGTAGCTTCCCACCCTTCGCCACAGAATCCAATTTGTCTCCAAACAGCCGCATTCCCAAAAAGGGCAAAGCTGTAAGTGACTTCTTGGCCGCAATGTCAGCCGCCCACTGGTGCAGCCAGACCGATCAGCGCATGGCCACCAACAGGACCGAAGTTCTACTACACATGGTAATAGTGTCGTCCATAGCCGACAAAACAAAATTCATGAACAATTCACACCTCTTAAGGGTTGTGAATTAAACGCTGTCCGGGCTGAGCTGGGACCCGTTTAACATGTCCCTGATCTCCGATCTGGTGGCCACAGCCACGAGTGCAGATGCACAGACAGGCCGCAAGGCAGAACCCACACTGGCAAAGGCATGACATGCCATCTGATCAATGCGCTTGTCCTCGCCATCCTTAAGGGTAGGGGCGTCAGGAGTATGTACAATGGAGGTGTTGGACAATCCTAGAATGGGCGCATCAACCTCGGGAGGGGAAGACCAGCGCTTCACCGCGTCCATCGGAAAGGGATACTTCCTATCCCATCCCTGAGGAACACCGTGAAGGCAACACGGCTACTCCCATTCTCTAAGAATCATGCTGTCAAAATGATCCCGATTTGGAAACTCCAAGCGGGGCTTAGAGAACCCAAAGAATTCCCCCTTTTTTCGGAGAGGCCTCTGCTGGTGGGGAAATATCCAGAACCTCTAACAGATGGGTCAGGACCCTGGGGGTATCAACAGAATCCCCCAGCGCCTGCCCGGCATCAGAATCAAAGAACTGCAATTCCTCAGTCTCAGATTCTTCAAACAATTCCCCTTCCTCAAGCGGGGAATAATCAGCCCAATCAGGTGAGTCATAATCATCAAAATCAATTACCGGCGTAGCCGGTGACAGATGCCTTTTCTTAGCAGTGGCCTTTCTGCCCACTGAGCTAAAAATAATTTTCTCGAGGTTGGCCAGCCTGGCACATACATCCGAGTGTGACTCCCCACTAATGACAGTGTCACTTGGGGTACGGATGATGCGGGGTGGGGTAGGAGAGGTGGGCGGCACTGACCCAGGCGCCTGGGGTCCCGACTGCCGCGTTATGGTATGTTGCGCACATGGTATGCAAATAAGCACATTCTCCCCCGTAAGGGATACCCCACAACCCACACATAGCCGGGATTGTCCCAAGGGGAGCCCGAGCCCGGTATCCTGTGGAGCCTCCATAAGGTGATTTTAAGGTAGTCGCAATGACCCGAGGGAATTGCGCTGGTAAGCAACCCGGGATGCCCCTTAAGTCCCAAGTGGGAGGATTTTTAAGTGCCCCAAATTTCTGCTAGGGACCTAGGACCGGGAGAACCCCCTTTTAAGCAAGGCACAGGGAATCCTCCTGAAAGACACAAAGGAGTGGCCATAAGCACATGCACACACACATAATATATATATATATATATATATATATATTATATATATATTAACTATATCATCATAATCAAGGAAAAAGGTGACAAGGACTAGCGCTGTCCCCTGACAGAATGGGGCACAAGGCTAAGTCAGGTAAATAAAAGGGGAGAGCACGGGAGGGCACTCACGTGCTTTGTACGATGTCTGCCACAACTCATCAGCTCAGAGGAAGAAGGGGTGGGCCAAACGCGGATCGTGGGCCGTGTCTGGCCCCGCCCCCCTAACACAACCAGCAGCGCGGTTCCCAGCCGTGGGCTGGGCTCCGCAATTGGCTCCAAACCAGAAGGGGGGCCCCCTTAACACCGCAGCCTGAGGGGAAGAAGCTCCCCTCAGCAGAAGTAAAAAAAAATGGCGACCAGCCAGTAAAGTGCAGCACCAAACACACATACACACACATTCACACTAGAAATAAAGAGGAAAAGATCGCCCGCCCCCCCCCCCCCCTCTGGAGGGTTAACAGAGGGACCCAGAAGGGGGATAATCCCGTACCAAATATGGTGTAAGGGATATATATATATATATATATATATATATATATATATATATATTTTTTTTTTTTTTTAATTTATTTATTTTTTTATTAGGGACAGGGCATCCCAAACCGGGATCACCAACCCGGATTCCGCCTACCCCTTTATATGGGGTCTCACGGGGGAGCATGGCTCCCTAAACACCTATTAAAGGTGATTCCTACCCTCGCCTGGACCTGCAGCCAAGGCTGGGAGGCTAATATTGGGCTTACTGTATAAAGGTCCGGGCAGACATCTTCTGACTTGCTGGGGAATATGTGGAGGGTCCCAGGTGTTTGTGGACCGGGAGGGGCTTCTTTTTTGCTTTCATCTCTGCAGAAGTTCGCCCTCTACTGGACCGTAACCCATATGTCATGAATAGTGGAAGCGGGGTGTGTGACATACTAGGAATATCTGATCCTTCAATACTCTCATCATATCAGTCATGCCGGGCTGACGTTCCTCACTAATGAGCTTATTGTTACAGAGCTTGCAAAAAGGCTTCCTATAGGAATCTAGTAGCTTGATTTCACATATCTGGCATCTTCTACTTTTATCCTTAGACTTGGAGACAGTTTTAGTCTTAGACTCTTCCTTAGAGGGCTTGGTCTAATATACAAAAAAAGGAGTAGTAGGCCATGATGATCCTATATAACCTTCCAATCACATGAAAATAACACACAGTAGCCATTAAAATTGCAAGAACGTGCCCATAAATAAGAGCTGGACCCCTTATTCCCAGACTGAGCGGACAGAGTCTCAGATGAAATTAGATCAATAAGGTTGGAAGGCTGTTGATCCACAGCAGAGTCACCCATAGTAGAGGATAGAGGATTCCCCTGCCTGATCAGCCATTCTGAAGTCTGGTGTGGGGTAGGAGGCACCCCTCCCCAAAGATCAATAAATAAGCAAGCAGGGAGGTTCATAATTGCGGAACAGTTTAGTGCCTCCGCTTTAAGTCGGAAGCACGTGCATCAGATGGGTCCAGCGGCAGCGCCTAGAACTGCCAGGTGGAATGGCCCCCTGCAGCAGATCCTCCCCCCCCCCAGCCAAGTTCCAGAGTGGAAGAGGCGTGTGCGCATACTGCAGCCTGGTCTCCACCCAGTGAGCTCCCCAGAACCCGCACTAGCAGGCAATGAGAAATGCAGCTCGACCGCTCCGGCGATTCGCGCATCCCCATCAGAGCCTTGCAAGTGTTACCGCGGGCTTTGGAAGTCTGGGCCGCCATAGGTATTGGAGGAGGGAGGGGGTGGTGGAAAGGAAGGGGACCCAGCAATGCCCCTGATGTTTCAACAGTGCCTTAGGCCCCAGCATACCTGGTCTGAGGATAGCGTTGACCAACCTCTGCTGGCTACGAGTCAGGGATAGGGGAATCTGGCCTATCCCCTTGGAGTCCCTGGCAGGCTGCCTCTGGAGTCAATGAATGGGTCAACCCAATCAGGCCCACAGTGACCCGGTCTACTTACCTAAGCCAGTGGTTCAGGATCTGGTGGTCTGGCTCCTTCCCCAGGCAGGAACACGTGAAGAACTGGTGTTTGGAGGAGGAGCTAATGTCATGTGTAAGGTCAGGTGTTCCTACCTTGGGGTGGAGCCATAATCTCAGTGGTTTGCTACTTTAAGGATGTTTTGAGAAAATTGTGTTAGAATTGTACCCCACAGACCTGTTATTTACCTAGGAAAGAAAACGGACATTCACTTTCATTGTCTACCTGGTGTAGATTTTCACCTGACTCTGAATCAGCCCCAATGTAGACAATGAAAGTCAATGGCAAAAAAAAAGTAGCAAGTTTTCTCACCAGGCTCTGCATAGACACTCCATTGTGTTATAAAAGAAAAACACTTTTCTCTAGCTACCTACAAAGCTGCAAAAAACCTACAAAGCTGCAAAAAAAAAAAAAACAAAACAAAAGAAAAAAAAAAAAAAAAGGACACCATTTTGGAATATAATAATAGAAACCTATCAAATGCCTTTGAAAGTTGACTTTTTTCCTCAGAAATTGCTAATGTGATCACATGTTGGCCGTCAACCTGCTGGTATTTGTTTACGAGCGATCGTGAGTGCTACCAAGGCAAACATCCACTACTATGTGAAAGGGCCTATAGTTCTCTATGAGCCCCTGCAATCACCCTAGTGTGAAAGAGAATTCTCTTTAGTTATATTCATATTAAAAATACTTAAAGCGGACCAAAACCCACTGAACTTGTGAAATACATTTGGCCGAAGTCCCTGGCGATATTCCCTTCTTCGGGTGTAGAACTAGAATCGGCTTTTTTTTTTTTTTTTCCAGTCCCTCTCTGTGAGATCATGTGGCATCATTGTCACACACAACAATGGCAATGAATGGAGGAGGGGGGGGGAGCTTTACAGCTCAAACAAGGGCCATTATCTGGGATTAGAGTAAAGCAGGAAGACTGAAATTGGCAAAAGGTCCTCTTCATGGGGAGAGCAATTCAGGGGATGCAAGTTAAAAATGTGGGTTTCGGTCCGCTTTAAGCTTTACTTTGCTGTGCACAACAATGAAGTGAACATTTACCTTGATCTGTATGGCTGCTCATCCATCCAACTGCAGGTAAAGACACTATGGCAAGTAGCCCAGAGCCCACGAAAGACCCAATACCAGAAAAGAAAAAGAATAGCCCCATAATGGCGCTCTGCATAGATTTGGGGGCAGCAGAGTATGCAAATTCCAGCCCTGTTGAAGAAGAAAATAAAATTGCATTAGAAGAGTTACAAAAACGTGACAGAATTCATGAAAAAAAAAACAAAGAACTTTTTCCTGGGCTTCAAGACAGCCAATAGGAGCAGGTGCAGAGAAAAGAAGCAACAGGGCCCAGAACTATAGAACTGAGGTACTGCATGAAGGCACTTATGGATTTTCAGTTGGATAAATATTCTGTTGGTGACCAAACAGAAACAAAAGGGCTTGAACTCCCGAGCAGGGATCACAGATAGCAAGGAGACCTTCTCTCTAGATCTTCCAAAACCCCCAAAAATATAAAACAAAAGTCACCCGTGTTTCTGAAGTATGTTCCCCTTTGTTGTTTTAACATAGAACTCCACTGCCTTGAGGTATATGACTGTTGGGTGGGGTGGATATAATAATGTTTAACATGGCTGCCCAAACTTTCTTACCATGAAAGCCACATTCAAAGTTGAAAGCCATGTGATATAAGTAGATCTTAGAAGCCATAGAACAGGAAACAGCTTGAAAGTTTTTGCAATAGAACTCCACATGAAACTTGACATGTCAGGTGCCTGTTCACCCTTACCAATGAAATCCCTACATGAGTGGATATTCCAGCCCAAAGTAGTAAATGGCAGAATTGAAACCCGGACACTGCTGGTAATAGTATGGCAGAGAGACGAGACCGGTAGCCCAGCACATCTGTCCACCTAGCAGAACTCATTGCATTAATCCAGTGCATGGGGCCAACAGTGCCCAGTCGTGGGTGCTGTGTAACGCTTCATATTAACCCCTTCTGCTCCAATTCAACCGCTTCAGATGGGAGAACAATCTTCTGTTCCAGGAGCTAAAGAGTAACTGGCAGCATTCTGAGATAAACGCTGCTGCTTTGTTAAAGCGGACCTTCACCCTAAATAAGAGTCTATCTTTTATGTTTACCCCACACTATACATACAGATTGCCCACATTAAAAATCATCCTACCTGCATCTATTGCATTTTCTGAGACTTTAAACATCCAAGATGGCGGCCCATGGAAGGGCAGGCAGCCTGCAAACAGAAAGTGTCTCCTGACTATCGCTCTGCATTCTGGGATTGCTGACCTTTTCCTGACCCCCAGCTCTGCTCTGTCTGTGCAAAGCACAGCTACAACCCCTGCTCCCCTGCACTTATGACCCCTCTCCTCTCCTCAGTATTTGATGCTACTAAGCCAAGATGGAGGCGCCCGTATCCTAGAGTGCTGAACAGAGTTGCAGGCCAGTGAAGGAAAGAATAAAAAGTGATTAAAATCTTTAAATATATTAATTTTAGATGCTGGGGAATAGTTTAAGGGTTTGGGCTTATCAATAAATGATGCTGAAGGTCCGCTTTAACTAAAGCCACTCATGAGCTCACCTGTCACAGTGGAAGGATTGTAGATGCTGTAGTCAGAAAGGATACTAAAAGTTTTACTAAGGGGCAAGAAAGCCACTACAGTTTTACCAAGACAAAAATCAGAGGAATATCAGAAACATGGGAACCACATGCTGATAAGTAAATCACAGGACTGGGGGCACAATCCTCACACATGGGGTTATTTTACATTCCAGAAAAAGGAAAATAAGGCAGAACACCAAAAACCTGACAAAAAGGGAGTTTTCCTTTATTAAGATCAGAGATGATTCTGAATTACCACTTCTCAAGGAGAAACAAAACCAGGGATTTGGTCCTTACCCCAGGGCATCCTCATTCGATTTGCCCCACTACAGTATACGAAAACTCCCGAAGCCCCCCGTAAAAAAAAAAAAAAAAAAAAAAAAAAAAAAAGAAAAAAAAGTTCCCCGTCCCACAGCGCATGCATGGGGCTCTCAGCTCAGGCTCCATGCCATTACCTTGTAAAGCGCTAAGGAAGATGATGGCGCTTTATAAACATTATTAATATTATGCCGTGCATATTAATGATTCTCAATAGGACCATATTTTTATATATATATATTTGTTTTTTATATTATATAACATACCGTATATTGTATATAATAATATATAGTATGACCCTTGTATGCTTGTGCACACAAAGAAATTATTCCTCCACATTCAACCCATCTGTGTACACCTGCCTGGAGAGAGCTCAGCAATAGTAAGTGAGAGCGGCCACATCCACAGCCTAAATGAATAGCTGGGCGCAGAGGTGCGGCTTAGCCCAGTAATGCAGCTGCCAAGGTTTACGCCTTGGTGGTAGGCGCCAGCAAAGTTGGGTTTTGTGGTGAGTCTTTTTAGAATCCGGGGCTGCCCATAATGGGTTTTGTTCTGCTTTGAGCATTTAAAAATGAAATAGAAACTATGCATGGGGATATATATGTGGCCAGCCATAACAAATTTTTTTTTTTTTTTTGGAACCAAAAAAATAATAGGACTACAGCTCTGTTTTATTTCAGGCACATCTTGTTATGAACGAGTGCATTTCCCTCTAAACAATCCATTAGTAGCCATGAGAGCAAGAGGTTCTTATGTCACACAGGCTGCAGTGCATTAGGCACACAGCGCAGAAATATTATGCAGCTCCTGCAATACCAATCACAGCCAGCAGGCAGCAATATAATACAACACAAAGACACAAGCACAGACAATGGCTTCCAGAGAGGGATCACACTGAAGCGCTGCCTCTCGCAGTCATATCTTCTATATACTTGCACACGTTTAGATGTGGTGACCTAGCTCAGGAGAGCAGAGACGTGGCCAGTCCCTGCTGCATAACTCATTCCAAGATGCATAATTTATTCTCACTTCCTGCAATCAGGGAAGGAAACCTTGTCCAGGCGCTGGCTACACATGGCAATGTTCTTATTATTTTCCTTGTTGAAACCGAAGCCAGAGTCATTCTAAATAATTCTAAAAGGATTGGCGTTAGTGTTGTGCTGTCCTCTGGGATGGGAATGGCAGGCTGAGCCATACAAGCACACTGTGTCCACACAGCTGCGAGTGTGGAGAGATCCTTTCTAGCCTATCACTAAATGAGGGGATGTCAGGTTGACACAAGCCTCAGGTTTGGATTTGGGGACTGGATCGGTTGGGGGGGGGACCAAAATCATTAAAGCGGACCAAAATCCACCAAACTTGTGAAATACATTTGGCCAAAGCCCCTGCCTATAGTCCTTTCTTCGGGTGTAGAACTAGAAATAGATATTTTCCATTTTCGAATCGCCCTAGAACACTTTCTTTTTTGTGTCCCTCAGTATGAGATGGCAGGTGATCAGTCATTGCATAGGTCTGGCAAGGACATCATTGCCACATACAAGCAATGAATGGAGGAGGTGGAGCTTTACAGCTAAAATAAGGACAATTATCTGCGTGAAGCAGGAGCACTAAAATTGTCATAAGGTACTCTTCATAGGGAGAGCAATTCAGGTGATGCCAGTTAAAAATGTGGGTTTTGGTCCGCTCTAAGTAAGCTGCCAAGCAAGTGATTTTAAAGCGGCGACAGGTGTGGGATCCAAAAGACTCCAGGGCTAGCTGCTGGCTCACTCTGGGGGTGGGGGTTATCCCAAATCGGGATGACCCTTCCCCGGTCTAACGGTGCATGTGCGATCACCAGTCCAATCAGGGCCGCTTGCTCAAATTACGTGATTTGGCAAACGGCTCCGATTGTTGACAATGGAGGGACACGTGTTCCCACATTCCTGGCGTTGTGGGGGGCTGGGGGGCGCTCCAGGGCATGTGGGAGTGTCCGTACCCCATTCATCCCAATCAAAGGCACTTGCCGAATTACATCATCACAGCAAGGGACTCTGATTGGACAGGAGCCTGCACTTGCGCCGTTGGACCAGAGCGGAGGTAAGCAGATCAGGCAATCAGGGAGGGGGGGGTTCACACAATTTGTGATGCCCCAGGGAAGCTGCATGAATAACGGGAAAGTAAACAAACCCAGGTTTTAAAGTTCGAATGACCAATCCCATTAAAAAAAGGCACTCCCAGCATCCTTGGGCATTAATTGTACAAACTGGCTTGAAGTCTCAAACTGGGCACACCTCTCACACCGCGTACCTCAGGGCTCCCCTCTACCTGTGCCTTGTCTATTGCAGATTGCAGGCAACACCACAATACACCTGCTGCAACACCCAATAGTTGGTGACTGGCGAGACCCAGTCTAAGCTACACGATGAGGAAAACCCTCCAATGCCAAAAGCTATACATTTTATTAAAGTGCATGTCCAGTCTACGGACATCCCTCATCACGGAGGAAAGCATGGGTCTATGTGAGCAGAGCCAAGCCTGGGTGCTGGCATCACGGGACAGGACATTTCTCCTATGTCCTTATTTCTTCACCTATGGCTTCTTACATGATAGATTGTTCTAGTGATTAGGGGCGATATTATTGTATGAATCTTTCACATAATTCACTGTATATACTTTGGACCATATTACGATATTATTTAGACATACGGTACCCCAGCCCCATGTACTGCATTCCTGACCCCATACATCCGATTTTAGGTGTATTCTGTGTATATGATAGTTATTGTTGAAGCGACTGTATATACTATATCTTGTTTATTGAAGCTATTTCAGTTTTCAATATAACCAGACTGGTGCCTATATATGGTTTTTTTTTAAAGGGATAATGTCCTCCCCTTTTTTGGAGGATTATGACATTTTTGTACACCATTTCAAGGGCATAGTCCCCTTTCTTTAATTTTCTTATTAACTTGTGATCATACCTGTAGGTGTGCAGTCAATATCTTTGTAGATGTCTAGCCTAAAAATCCTTACCTCGCCCAGGACCCTGCACGGATTGTTGGCGATTCCGGCGCAGCCATCTTGGATCTGCAGCAGTGTGGCTTCCCACCGTTCCGTGGGCAGGCAGACAGGCATGCTGTGTGCGACAGCTGTAAAAGCACCGGTGACTGAATCCTGAGCGAGTTATGGAGTTATTTTTGTTGCAACCCCCTCCATGTTTCAGTCAGGTGAGGGTGGCAGGGCAGGTCAGGGGTGTTGACTGTGAACCCACTTTAAGGACAAAATATTGCATAACTAAAATAAATCACAAAAAAAAACCCTTTGCCCAATATCAATAAAAAGACTAACAGGAAGTAGTATTATGGTGAATGGCAGCCAGATGCTAATTAGTTCAGTTACAACTAAACTGTCACATTAGGGTGGATTCAACACCCTGATTTTTTTTTCCTTTGTACAATTCAGCACCATTTTAGCTGTGCACATTTTAAAATAATTTGCACAGCTAAAAATAATGATGAATTGTACTAAGGAAAAAAAATTCACAAAAGTGAGAAAAAAAATGTAATTCAGCATCTTTGTAGCTATGCAGATGTGGTGCTGAATTGCAAGGAGAAAAAAAAAAATCAAGATACATTTTTTTTTCAATGTATCTATCTACTGAATTGGTGTAAAAGAATCAGCCCTGGGCAGATCAGCAGGTACGAGGTTCATCTTCTTAGAACTCTTCTACTGATGTGCTTTACATTAATACAATAAAATAATAATAAATGTTCTATACAAACCATACCTGCTATGCTGGCAAATATTTCACTGACTCCAATTAGAAGGTACTGAGGCAACTGCCACCATATGGGAAGATCAGCAGCGTAGTAGGTGACATTTCCAATGATTTGGGTGACTGGATTTGTTTTTACAATCTCCAGTCTTTTACCTTCTAGAATACCTATGGAAATACAAACAAGGAGAACATCAAGATTAGCATAAAAAATCACCAGCACCAAGAGTGTCTGGAGAGTGCATGAAGTGTACAGAGAGGAAACACTACTTAATCGCTAAAGGTGAATTGTAACATTATTTTAACCCACACCACAGAGGCGACAAAGCTCAGGGAGCCATATATTAAGATGGGAGGTAAGACCTTGGGTTGGGCCATCTCTTCCTTCTGCTAGGACTACAACAAACAAGATGAGTCATTCTGAAAAGCCTGCCGCCTCCTTGCTGAGAGATCCATTGTGTTGCATTATTTAAGCCACAAAGCAACTCACTTATCTTAATGTTCCTATTGTAATCAGCTTGAATACTTTCTAAAGCAGTGATGAGTCTATTATTGGAATGTAGATAGCTTAAAGTGCAATGTTATGTGTGCATTGTGCTGTGGGATGGGAAAGACCCTTTAAAGTTGGTTTTCTTTGTACATGGCCAATCCTATGGCACACCACCTGTCCTAATCTATTTTTTCAAAGCTGTCCCACGCCCACTTTCTACATCATGGGTGTGGGATAGCATTGTGACACAGTCTCAGGACAACCCCCCCCCCCCCCCTGCATCATAGACTCCAGCAACCCCCGCTCTTTTTATTCTCCAGGCCTTACATGATGCTTTTCTGTAAAGGGACTGTAAACCCCAATGAAAAAACAAAACAAATAAGCCCTTACCATCTCCACTTGGTCCACTTGGCAACTCTAGGCTAATCCGCCGCTCAAAACTCTTGATTTCTGTGAATGAGGGGATCATGCATCCCAAAAAGCCAAGGGGCCTTGGCTGAAAGCGAGCAATGGTTGTGGCCCTGTCACTACCCGCCAGTCACAGATACTGTGCACAGCTCCCTCCATTGATTTCAATGAATACAGTCACCATTGAAGGACGCAAGGGGCAGAGCGTGCAAGGATCCCATTCTCGGAACTGTAAGGTTTCTGAGTGACAGAGAGGTCAGCAGCTGCTGTGGGGGAAAGAATGTAAGTGCCAGGTTAGACAATTATATTGGGCCATCCGCTTCCACAGAGAATAGCACGCAACCATGGGATTGGCAAGAATGGTTTTATACTGTTGCAATTAGCTAAGCAACCACTGGCCTAGAATCTAAAAGACTTGGAATGCCTCATTGTGTAAATCCCGCCAGGATCGGTGTAAAATGTGGCAATCTCACCATGCGTGGACAAGAATGCACAGCTACTGCGCTTGGCTGAGCCAGGCCTATCTGGATGGCTGGCTAACCTACCTATACTATCTGCTCATTAATATGCATGGCATAAAATGCAGATTGGAGGAGAAGAGCCTGCACATGCCCCGTGGGATTGCTGCAGAAATCACACAGGCGTTCCTCTTGGTTTTACACAGCAGGGAAAATCAGGATACCCATAAGACAAGGAACAAACTTTAGGCTCAAAAGAAATTCCTCAAAGGTGCTTCAAGTATAACCTCACATGGATTGTGTATCACGTGGTAGACTCACATCCTGATATTGTCTTAACACCAACCTCCTCCCAGTGTCCCAGAAGCTGCTGAACACACTTCTGCAGACAGTACCTCCTACTTGAGAAGGAGTCTTTGACTAGCAGTGCTGCATTTACATTCCTGCAGAATGTAACAAACCAACACTGGAAGAATTTAAATGGTGAAAGGGAAGCCGGTCCCACAGATAGACTTCCCTAGAAGAGGTATATCCACTTTAGGTCTATTCCTAACTAGGCTAACTGCTCCAACTTTAACAAAGAGCAGATGAAGGAAAAGACCATGTGCACCACTCACCCACTGGTTTAGGGCCAAACCTCCATGACATGGAACTGAAACTCCGGTAGTCCCAAAGTATCCACGTGTAGTACAGACAAGGCAGCACTAGTACAGGTAGTTAGGCCAAATAAAACTTGATTTTTACTCATAATCCATTAAAAATATGGTGACATCAAACAGCAACAGCATCCCATGGAATCCCATGTTCAAAAGCAAGTCCCGCTTCACCTGCTTTCGAACATGGTATTCCATGGGGTGCCGTTGCTGTTTGATGTCAGCGTGTTTCTAATGGATTACAAATAAAAAAACAAGTTTTCTGCACCCTATCTACCTGCACTGGATGATCTTTCGGTACTATTTGTGTATTCAACAAAAAGCAAACTGCTAGGTCTGGCTTTTAGAAAACCACAGGACCGGATGGTTCCTTACTCCCTCTCCCATTACTAATCTGCACTGTATAATGTAAGCAGATACTGCTTCTCAGCTAGCATGCCCCCCTTTCATGGCACCATATGTAAGGTATACGTGAAGAGCTCCCTCTCACTGTTAAACTTGAAGATGAAATTGTCTTATTTTTTTTTAAAATCCTTTCATCCATGGAGAATGGAGGATCAGGTCTTTATTTAGGAGTGCAACAGAAGAAAAAATGCTCGGCAATGACTTCACACGATTTATGGATCCAAAACAAACAACCTGTATAACAGAAGAATTCAGTGCATACTTTTCAGGCTTTTATTGGGAGAACAGTCCTGAGTCCCACAGCTCGGCTGTTTTGGTGCAATCATCTGTTTTGGTGCAATCAGAGCGGATAAAGTGCTCCTGGGCTGGCCGCAGTTCCTGCTAACATTCACAAGAGAGAATACTCTCCCCTGTTAACTGATTGTAGGAGGTAATCTTCTTTTAGGGTCTATTCACACCTGTCTGCTTGCACTGTGTTGGGCAGCGCAGTCCCAACGTAAGGGAAAAATGCTAATGCGTAATGGACACCAATGAAGAGAACGCCAAAACAGACATGCTGCAGGAACAAGATTGAATGAGGTAGTGGGAAAGCACAAAAGTATGTACTGTAGCTTAACAGAAAAAAAAAAAAAAAAAAAAAAAAAAACAGGTTTAAAAAGTGGACCAAAACCCAGGATTTTGACACGTGCATGTGCCTTTGGACCAGGAATCAAGGCAAGTGTATGGGGCGACAGGGAGGGTTTCACACAGCGGGGAGGGAATCGATCAACCAAGGGAATCTTATAGACGGAGTCACTATGGTAAAGCCTAAAAGATTTACACTATAAAAATTAATAATTCAAAACAAACATCTGAATGGCTGGGGTGGGAGCGTATGCATGACACTGGGGAAACAGGGCATGCGGAAGAGTGTGCTCCCCATTCAAAACAAAGAGAGCTATCTGGCAAATGACAGTCACAGCAGGCAGCTCTCATTGGGCCAATGTATGAACCATTGAAGCTTAGAAAAGTGAGTTTTTATAGCTGAACTGGGGGGGGGGGGGGGGTTATACAGCAGGCCAACCTGAATTGGGATGCCCCAGACAAAAGCTAGTGGCCAGCCCTGGATTCTCTTCCAGACTAGCTGCCGGTGGGTTTTGTTCTGCTTTAAAATAACCAAATAGAACATCCAACACCTATCTACACAACAGAACAATGTAATCACTTCTGAGGGAATATGCGAGAATGGAACAATATAACACTTGCATCACCTACATAGTAATGGTCTCTATGCTTACCAGCAGCCAAAACGGAACAGGTTACAAAAAACATTCCAACGGCAATTCTCTTGAGTGAAGACGGTAACAAGCCTTTCCTTTTCAAGACTGGATCCACCACCTTATCTTTCAGAGGTATCAGGATCAAAATAAGCACCGCATCAAACATGGTGAGCCACGCTGCTGGAAACTGGAAGAAAAAAAAAAAAAAACATTAAAGTGACCATGTGACCCAATACAAAATGAAAAATACACATGCAGAAACGTTCCCACTAAATGTAAACTACAACCAAATGCATACTTTATACTATTTCCAATGCGGTCTTACCTGATGTTGCAAGCAACTCAACCTGCAATACTCCTCTTGAGCAGGTAACTTACATAACTATAAATGGATATCCAGGTAGCTGGTTTTACTAGAAACTTCCACTGTCACAAATATGTTTAGAAAGCTCTTTAATTTTAATGGGAAAAGATTGAGCTAAATTAATAGTCCTGGCCCACAAAACCCACAGCACCAAGCTTCAGTCCTACAAGCCCGCAAAGCCTCTATGGCCCTGGGCTCTTCTGCCACTGGTAACTTGCCAGAGCCAGGTGACAGCAGAAGTGTCATTTCTGCCCGGGGGGGGGGGGGGGGGGGGGGCGGCAATTGGTGGCGTTGGCGCAGTTTTCTTTTTTTTACAGTTAGCAGCAGCCGAAGAAGGAGGGCCTATTCCAGGCCCTCTCCTGAAGCCAGAAGAGCCCTGGGGGCCAAGGTGAAGAGATGACCTGGCCAGATCAATTAAACAGGACCTTCACTCTGAATCTATTTCACCCACCTTACAGATTCCCCACATTAAAAATCATCCTACCTGCATCTACTGCATGTTATGAGACTTTAAACATCCAAGATGGCGGCCCATGGAGCTGCAGGCTGCCTGCAAACAGGAAGTGTGACTGTACCACTCTGCATTATGGGATTGCTGACCTTTTCCTGACCCCCAGCTCTGCTCTGTTTGTGCAAAGCCCAGCTAAAACCCCGCTCCCCTGCACTTTTGACCTCTCTCCTCTCCTCATGTGATGCTACTGAGCCAAGATGGCGGCACCCATATCCTAGAGAGCTGAACAGAGTTGCAGGCCAGTGAAGGAAAGAATAAAAAGTAAGCGACTAAAAATGGTAAATATGTTTATTTTAGGTGCTGGGGAATAGTTTATTAAGGGTTTGGGCTTTTCATTAAATGATGCTGAAGGTCCGCTTTAAAAGGTGTCGGTTGAGTTTTTATCTTTTGTACTCCTTTTTGTATAGCCGTTTAAAGTCAGCTAATGGTAGGAGAGTCAGTTACGTGAAAGAACATTAAACACCTGTGAAAAGGCAGTGCTATAAGCTTCAGAAAAAAAAAAATATTACTAAGACTCTAGACTAGTCTGAAAAAAATTTAACACAGCAATGTACTTGAAATCTTTGTGAGCCGACACATGCTGTCCTTTAGGTTGCTCACAGCCCTCTCACTTTCTTAAAGGAGCACTATCGTGAAATTGTGTAATGTTAAAAATCCATATAAACACATTGGTTAATGAGAGAAGGGGTCACTTATACACCCAAACTGAATAAAACTCCCCTCAAGTTTGTGGTTAATTTTCACATGGTAGGAACAAAATCCAGGGGTGACAGGTTTAGTCTATGAGGGGTGACAGAGCCCGTCACCCCTGATGTCCTTTTCCTTCCATTAAAATAAAAGAAACAAGCCTGGCCGGATATTTCTTGATGTCGGGTGTATAAGTGACCTGTCCTCCCGCCATTCAGCATATTTATATGGATTTTTATTATTAGGCCATTTTTTCGCGATAGTGCTCCTTTAAAGCGGGTATTCTTCATAATCAAGATTTTGGTCTGTATCTTTGGGGCATTCGATATACATACCTCGCCAGCATTCCTGCAGAGCAGACACAGCTCTGTTCCAATCAGCTTCTTTGGCCTTGCATATTAATCTGTAGCTAGAGAAACTGAATGAGCTTAGCTGTGCTTGCGGTATCCCCTGCATCCCTCTATGGTTGTGTGCAGCCACACCAGCCATTCAGTACATACATACATGTACCATGGAGTCTCTAAAGACTCCAGGGCCAGCCATGGTGGGAATAGGTCCACTTTAAAGCGGACCTTCACTCTGAATAAGAGTCTATCTTATATGTTTCCCACACCCTGTACATACAGATTGGCCACATTAAAATTCATCCTACCTGCATCTACTGCATGGTATGAGCCTTTAAACATCCAAGATGGTGGCTTATGGAAGCCGCCATCTTATCAGGCAGCCTGCAAACAGGAAGTGCCTCCTGACTGTGCTGCTCTGCATTCTGGGACTGCTGACCTTTACCTGACCCCAGCTCTGCTCTGTCTGAGCAAAGCACAGCTATAACCCGCCCCCCTGTACCGTATCCCACTCTCCTCTCCTCAGTAAGTGTGATGCTTCTGAGTCAAGATGGCGGCGCCCGTATCCTAAATTCCTGAACAGAGTTGCAGCCCAGTGGGGGAAAGAATAATAAGTTAGTGACTAAAAACGTAAAATATATTAATTTTAGATGCTGGGGAACCGTTTTTTAAGAGTTTGGGCTTTTCATTAAATCACGCTGAAGGTCCGGTTTAAGGTGATGACATTTTGTTTCTCTAGTACAGTGCATCAGTTCGGAGTACTTTACAGCCAATGTTAAATCACAAAGCATTATGACCGGACACCAGAGAAATGAGTTTATTTCAAATCCATACCAATAACACTCAGTGCCAAGTCAGGCACTTCATCAGGGTGTATGGACATTTGACAGGCAGTCTGGCACGACTCAAACATCAGCTTGATATAGATTTTGGAGCAGACAAATGGCAGCTAAATCCTGGTGTGCTGGCACAATATTGACACGGCTGGATTTATGAATTGGGACATTTTTTGTTTGCTTTAAACTTATTTTAACTTTTCCTTTTTACAGTTTCTGCTGACTAAAGAAAGTTGTGGCAGTTCGTAAGGAAGCCTTTACTTCCTTTAAAACAAGTCAGAATTATTAAAGCAGAATAAAAATCTAAAATATTCTAGAGCCAGCCTTTGGCCTTTTCCCAGGGCATACTGAATGGAGATGCCCCACTGTGTAAAACCCCCTCAGGACGCCCGTAAACACTCACCTTACGCCACTCCAATGGAGCATGTGTGAGCTCTCTTCCAATGTGAGCCATCTGCCATGACTAGTTTGTTTGGCAAACACCTCTCAATGGTTGTGAATGGCGAGCGAGCACTGCCACTTTCAACGATGGTACAAGCTCGCTCCCGTCCCAGCCATTCAGCTAGACATTCACAACAATGAGAGCAGTTTTGCCAAATAGACATAGTCACAGCAGATGGCTCTCATTGGACAAGAGCCCACGCATGGGCTGAACCAGGAAGGGATGAGAGGAAATCTGTGTCCTGGGGGGGAGGGGGGATTCACACAGCAGGGCATCCCGATTTAATAAGAACAAGATCCGCTTTAATATGAACAAAACCTGGGATTCTGACTACCCTAGTTTGGTTTGTTGCGCCCCCCCCCCGGGGCATTCCAATTTAGGATGCCCCACTGTGTGATCACCCAGTATAAAATCACCTTTCCCCAGTCCTACTGCGCACGTGCGGACTCTTCTTCAAAGCAAAAAAACGCCCGTATTTCCATACACGGCCTATCAGAGTGGCTGGGTGTGGGAGCGTGCCACAGCCCAGAGATGCTAGAGATGTAGGTGCTCTCGCTCCCCATTGTTTAGTCTGTTTAGTTGTTGTGTAAAAGGCTACAATGGACCCATACTGACAAGCTTCAGTAATGAGGGGCAGCCTTGTGATTGCAGCCTTTTTACAAGTAATAAAGTAAGAAAGGGGTTTTGGCAAAATTTTCAGCTCAGCCACGCTGCAGATCTTACCAAAACACAATGGATATGAATAGAACTGTGTCTATACTAAAATATAGGACCGTCTTACAACATGCAATATCATAAAAATGAGTTGGCTATCTAAGGGAGAACAAAATAAACTGGTCGTTCTAAAGAGACACCAGGGTCAGCCGATTCCTTATTCCTGAGGCATCCCGCCCTGCTGTGTAAAAGCCTCCAGAATGCCTTGTATATTCACCTGGCCTACGGTCCCACAGCGCATGTGCAGGCCACAGCAGCATTCCTAGCTTCCACCTGGCTTATGTGCACAACTACTTATTTAAATGGCTGTTGCGAATACAAACTCGAACAGAACAGATAGGCTCCATTGGGCTTTAAAAAGCCGATCGGAGCGGCTTAGAAAGATGATTGGAGGAGACCCGAAGCAAGTACCATGGGATCACTGGTGAGGTGATTAAACAAGGTGATCCCAGGGATTTCACAAGGTGAGGCATCCCTAATGCTTAGGATGCTCCAGGGGGGAGAAAGAGAATCCGGGATAGTAAGAATTTTGTTTCTGTTTAAAAAGGAGAGACACCCCGCCTCAAGTTTATAAGAATCTTGGGTCATCCCAAATCAGTATGCCCTGGTGTGAAACCCCCAGATTGCCTGATCGACTTGCCTCATCGGCATGTCCCCTCTGCAGCCATGTCCCCAGCACACCTCCAGCTGCGGGAGTGCCCATGCCAGCTGGAGGCAGGGGCAGACATGTGACCAGAGTTGATCGCTCCATTCAGACGTCAAATCTGAATCAAATGACCACTGTTGACCAGCCACAATGCTGAAGTTGGTTTCTTATTCGCACTGAAACGGTAATTACTTATTCCCTGCCTTCTTATAAAAGAAAATGTCCATTAATGATGCTGGCAATTCTATAGAGTGCTCTGAACAATATCACATTAAAAGTGGCCCAAATCCTGAATTAACTGGCACAAAAATGGGCAGCAAAATGAATGTGATAAGGGTTAAATGGGCCACTAATGGCAAAGCGTCAATTGACAGAGGATCACCCCCTGCACCGCATACAGTCGAGTTCAGTCTGGCCCAAAGTTGTTGTGGCCATAAAACTGGGAAAGTCGGCCTAATAGCTATTTTCAATGGAGTGAATAAGTAACAGCTGTTTTCAGGGGGTTAAATGGCTTTGGGCCACTAGTGGCACAGTGCCAACTGGCAGAGGGGGACCCCCACTTTTATTGTGATAGTGCTCAGAGCACTCTATAGAATTACCAGCATCAATAAGTAAAATTGTGAAATAAGTAAAAACTGTTTCAGTGCGAATAAGAAACCAACTTCAGCATTGTTGACTGGCCCACAATGAAAACAGAGAAGATCGGGTGATTCAAAGGGATACACACAGCGGGACATCGAAAAATGGGGATCCCGCCAGAGATGAACTCCACCCATAAATGGCAATTTCTTGGCTGCTGTTCCTCTTTAAAGCAGAACAAAACCCGGGGCATCCCAATTCAGGAAATCACCTTTCCAGACTCCAACGGCGCATGTGTAGGCTCTCAACCAATGAGAGCCATCTGCTGTGACCACGTCATTTGGCAGGAGGCTCTCATGGTTTACAATGGGAAGCATGCGCTTTTCCAATTTAGGTCAATGAGAGCAGACTGCCAAATGACTTAGTCACAGCAGGCAGCACTCATTGGAAGAGAGCCTGGACAAGTGAGTTTTTATGGCTGAACAGGGGGGGTTTCACACAGCAGAGGCATGGAACAAGACCTGAGAAAGTCCAACTCCAGTGATTTCCATAAAGACATCGCCATTTGGGATGCCCTGAAGTGCTAAGCCTCCATTTTCCCATAAAACCTCCTTGATCACATGGTTTTAGTTAAGCCTGGGATAGTGCTAAGGGCCAGCTTATTTAGATTTAGAAACAATGAGTTTTGTATAGCACAGCCATGGTTCATCTTGTTTGACTTTTTTATAATCTACATTAATCATGGAGAACACAGTGCCAAAACAAGAGGAAAAAATTCAGAATTGTGAGTAATGATATAGTTCTATCCCAAAACACATCTTAACGTTTCGGGTTTTAATTGAAGAGGAAATTACAGAGCAGGCCTGCTTTTTTTACATTTAGTGCTTGGTGGAATTACCCATTTAAATTTATTTTTTACAAGCAAAGCGCAATTGCAAATGGTATAAATACAGCTTAAGCCCTGCTGGTTGAATTCATCATCTGGAGGAAAGTATGGAATAAGAACATGGAGTAAAAGGAAAGGAAGGCACAAGGGCAGAGTTTCACATGCACTTACAGTGTGCTTTCCACCACTGAAAAACTGCGGGATTTTCAGGTGAAGGCTCTGCAGAACATAAGTGGTTTGCATCTACAAAAGAAAACAATTTTTGTTAACTCTTTTATATGCCTGTCAAAAGAAAATCACATTATACTGGAACATGTAAAAAATGGAGAGGCAGTAAAGGCAAAACATATTGTGAAGTACATTGTAAATTACAGGTATCTTGCAGTCATTGGAGGTTTGCTAAAGCTAACCATTTTGATGCAAATACCGCAGAAGGGTATACAAATGAATAACTACACATGCTGGCTAAAATTAAATTGCCTGTTTTGTATAGCAGTGTATCTGTAGCTTAAAATATAAAGAAAATGCCCCACAGATCCATTGTGGATGCACATACCAACTACCAAACAGACAACATAGGGGTTGGAGATCAATTATAGCTGGCCAGCATACTGATGTAGCAAAGATAACTTTGAGATGGATAACTTGCTGAATAGTGTTAAAGCGGACCGAACTAGCATCCCTTTTCACTGCTCCTGCTTCACTCTAAAAAGTAGATCTATACATTTCTAGTTCTACACCCTAAAAAGGGAGAATCAGTAGAGGCTTTGCCAGATGTATTTCACAGTTCTTTTGGGCCACCTAACAGGGCCATCTCCACAGGATGCCGTGTGTGTGTGTGTAACCCCAGGGATTTCTGAACTCTCGCCTCACTCCAACTGCGCATCTCATACCCTCTCATCATGCTCCAGCCAATCAGAACAGATTGCAGGGAATATATAGGCAGAATTTATTTGCGCATATATTGGCGGGGCGCCTCCCACTGGCCGCTCCTTCCAGCTGTGTATGGCCATGCTCTCCATTCCGACAAGCGAGCTGTGGCACACTCTTGCATTATGGAAACTGATACAGTTCACACAACGGGACCAAAACTAGACCAGAAGTCATGTATTGATTGATGTTGGCTACAACTAAAGCTTTCATTCATGGAGGTGTTCCTGCACATTAGGGATGCACAACCTGAGGCCCAAGGGCTGCATATGGCCCACACTGCTTTAAGATGCGGTCCCTAGCACCTCTGTCCATCTCACCTCACCTTTACCCATCACATCTCCCCTCGTCCTGCATCAGCCCTCCTTTACCCATCTCACCAATTCCCACCTTAACCCTGCCCACATTTTTCTACCTCTCTCTTCTACCTCTGCCTACCCCTGACCACTTCTTTTTTTCTTCACCACTCTTTTCCTGCCTCACCTCTACATACACATAAAAGCATAAATAATACTGTAAAGTGGAAGTCTGACCAAAAACAAGGCCCCATCCAGATTGAAAGCACAGGAAAACACAAAGCATCAACCCCCGGCTCCTTGCGCACACCCTACATCCCTTCGAGTGAATGGGTGGTACACTCGCACAGAGCTGGGAGGATGCCACTTGGTGTCTATCTGTACAGTTTATTTAGTCTTCTGAACACCAGGCCAATATTTCTTGCTACAATGACAAATCTTGGTAGAAAAAAGTTTTCTAAAACTCAAACCCACATGAGAGGTTGTAAGCCTACACCTTCTACTCTTAGGATAAGTGGATTGAAATGTATGGTGCGCAGTATTTTTCCCAACTATATGTGTTAATTTGAACCATAAACAGATACTTTCAGTCAGCCAACCAGTCCCTTCTTCAGAGCAGCATTATCTGAAAGATTTTGAAGTGCTCTGTTTCAATTGTTGATGTTTGCAATAGGGTGGTTATGTGTACTTATCATATCATATTCACAAAGGGGAGATCAGATTAAAACAGGTCAAGTAGCATATAAAGTTTTAGCAGGTTTATAGATCTGTGCGATTTCAGAGGGTCAGATTTGGTGACTGGCTTTACTCCCTTGTTATTAATTGCTGGCTAATGGGGCCAAAGTTCCACGGAAACTAGTATTGGCAAATTACTTTACACAGCCAAAATCCCATAGTGCATCGTTCTTCACTTCACCATTGAACCTCCCCTCTCCCAAAGGACCCGAAAAACACCATTTATTTTTACTGGTAACTGTATTTCCAATAGTCCTCCAGAACTAACCACTCACTTCCTCTCCCTAAACCAGAAACGCAAACTGTAGTAAAGCCTCGCCCTTCCCCTCTGCCTTTTTAATTTCTTGCTGAGAATACCTTGGTTTCTTGTAAACTACCCTCTGAGGGGGCATTGGAAACGTATTTCATTTTTCCTAAGAACGAAAAAGAACCGAATCTAACGCTAAAAAGAAGATTATCAAAAAGAAAATTACCCTCGAAGGGAAGCCTACAAAAGGCGAAACTTAGATGCCCAGTCTCCCTGCCATGTTTGAGCCATACAGCACACCTGGGACTGATAAAGTACCATGCTTTTTCGTATTGGCTCTGATTGCTTCTGCAGAAGCATCCACAATAAATGATACGGCTTTAGAGACATAAGGTAAGCCATCCAAGATCTCTTCCCCAGGAGCTCCATGAATAAGGTCACTCCGAGACTGTCAACCCACATCTAAGACACAGCCCACACAGTCCGTGGCAAGGTTTTAAAAAAAGGCATCAATGTCCCAGACTCTAAGAAGAATATCTGTTTGTTTATCTATAGGGTCCCATAAAGGCCCAGAGAGACCTGGGCTAAGGAAACATTTACTCTGGGAGCCCAAGGTGCTATGCCTGCTTCCACACAGGAAAACCTGCGTTTTAAAAGCAGAAGAAGAAACTGTCTTATGGGTTCCTCCACTCCCTTGAAACCATGAATATCAAGGAGATGGACAAAAACACTAGGTGTTTTAGGATCCTGAAAGCCCTGATATAAGGAATTCTTTTAGAGACATAGGCTGGGCTTTCAATCTTTAGCGTGGTATAGAGAGTGCGTCTTCTTACACAAACCTGAATGTAGAAATGCCAGCTGCCTCCATCTTCGCTGATTATTCTATGTGGCAGAAGTGAATAGATTAGTCTGAAGACGCTAACTCTTCATCTGATGCTCTCGCTCTGGGGGGGGGGGGGGGGTGAAGCCTGGGAGCCCGGAGGGTAAAACTGATCTAGTTTGTATCTGTATTAAGCAAATGTGCTATCCAATTCCCCCTTTCAGGCACTCCAAAAAAAACTGAAGCATAACCACATCCTGGAGACAACACTTCCATAATTGATTGTCCCAGTCAGAGTAGGGGCATCTAGCAATTTTGGCAGGATAGAGGTAGGGACCTGTCTATCTTTCTTAGGCTCCTTAACACCTCTACGGATGGGTTAAATGCAGGGGGACATTTTCTAAATGTATGCAAGCATACAATGGTCATATATACCACACACAAGCATAAAACTATGTGCCAAGGTGGGTTCTGGTTCACAGAGACACTAACCTAACCTACCCGCTCACACAACCAGCGAGCCCTGTATTAGAGAGATACTGATTTTTCACCCTGCGCCTGATTGGGTACAGTTAATAGCTACACACAACTCACTGAGGAGGGGGGGGGGGAATCTGCACGAAAGCCAACGTTGGGCCGTTGAGTGACAAGTCAGTCACCCAATTCTGTGCAGCAGTGCAAATGTACTGTCTGTCCCTCAAGTCTACAGCTGCCATGCCGAACCCCCCAACGGCATCAGAGGTGATGATGGTAGTGTGCAGCATCTGGAGGGTGTCGGCACTTGGGCTCGGAACTCACATGGAGAGGAATCACTGCTTTTGCCGAGTGATGTGATCACCCCACAAAACACTTGATTAACATCTTTTCACAGGTGACTGTGGGGTACTCCCACGAAAGCGCAAACTCGCTCCAATCACCTTGGTGTGAGACCAGCCTCTCAGCTGATAAATCGGTTACTTTCTCCTGCAGCAGGGTAAACTTGTTACACAGAGATACATTAGTAGTTATAAAATACTGTTATATTATAAGGCCAGCTGCAGTAGAACAGGTCAGCTGAGCAGCAGAGAAGTGTCTGCAATGAAATTATTTCAGCCCCACGTTGTCCTTGGGAGGAAAGGTGTTTGGGGGGGGGGGTTCAGAAACCTTGGACTTCCTCTTTTACGGTAAAGGCATCGCAAACTGTAATGCCTCAGGAGAGAAGACGAAAAAAAAAAGGCTTTCCTGGCGCACTTGTGGACATCAAGCTGGGCATGCCACAGTGGTTCACAGGGAAGTACAAGGAAGTAAGCAAACAAGTCGACTTTTACAGCAGGGGCAACCACAATTCGGTTGGCTGAAGGATAGGGAATCGGCCAGCATTTCTGCTGGCCAAGATCCACACTTAAACAACTTGCATGCTGGTAAGGAAGAACCTGGAACAGATGTGTAAAGGAGATATGCTGGACAAGTAATGCTGCATTCTTACAGAAATGTGGTTTAGCTGGATCCTTGTGCTGGAGGTCAGCCAAAACTTCAGAGGAGGAATTTCCCTCTCTAGTACTTGATGCTGCTCCATTGGCCCCAGGGCTTTAGTAACTACTTATGTGTAGTGGGTGTGCAGATCAATGTTCGGATTTTCCTGCATTCACTGCCTTGCAGACAATCAGCTGCTAGGCTATATACACAGGTTACTATTGGATTTTAATGTAAAATGTTTGTTACATTGATTGGGGAGGGTTCATACTGCAGGCAAAGAATCATAGGTGTCCCACTGCCATTGCGGGACGATCCCTTCTCATTCAGACTAAAAACTGAGGTGAGTAAAATCCTATGCGACTGCATTTATACTGGCAACCCTCACTTCAAACAAATTCCATCGAGCTGAATGTACAGAGTAATGCCCCTTAGGACTGTTAGGCTTAAAAATAGCTCAATTTCTCACATCTTCTGTATAGCTGAGTGTATAGTACTCTAGTAAACATAAAATTCTGTCAACACTGTGTTCAAGAACTAGTCAGTTTATCAGATGAAATATTGATGCCAATAGGTCTATATCGGATAAATACTTAGTGTTGAATAGGTTATTGGATGTTTTTCTTTTCCACCCCTTGTATATACTCATCACAAATTGTCGGCTTCCTCTCCTTTTGGAAAAAAACGCCCTTGTATGTATGTATATACTTGGTGGAATAAACTGATATGAAATGTCAGATTGTGTATGTTTCGAACAAAACGAAGGCAGCGTCTTAAAGCTGACCAAGACCCGTGCGGGCGAGGGGGTTGGTGCCACCGCTAAATGACAGTCTGGGTGAGGCATTCAGAAAGCTGTAGTCCTCTGCACATGACCCCACAAAAAAACCTGTAAAGCTTACCGCGATTGGCTGCCGACGCTCACATGGGCAGGTAATTCCAGCGGCCGGAACTATGGCGGCACTCACAACCCACGTGTGCGCCCATTTGTGGTTCTGGATCATAAGCAGAGGAACAAGGTTAAGGTAAGCTTTAGGGGCGTTCTGCACTGGTATGTGTGGGGAGCTCCAGCATTCTGCCCCCCTCAGACTGTTATTTAGTGGTGGTACCAACACCTGCACTTTCATTTTTATCATTTAAAACTTTAGTAAAAGAGTTTTAAGGAGAATAGTAACACTGTATCTTTTAATGAGTGCTCATATTAATGAACAAAAGTCTCTGTGTGGTATCTTAGGCTTAGATAAGGCATCTCCAACCAAGGTTAATAGCCACACCACCTCCAGTAGGAGTATACAAAGCTGTAGAGTGCAGCCATTTCCAGGTCTGGACTGAGCCATTAAAAAATAAAAAAAAGCCATTGTATCACCACTTTTTCAGATAAACCTCAATCTACATCTACAGAAATTTTAGATCAACAGAAAGAACTGGACGGCACCAACCAAAATTAATGGTAATGTTTTTCTGGTGCCCTGCTCTGGTTTCGCCCAAAATGAATACTACAAATGACCAAAAGGAAGGGGATTCCCCAAAACCCCTAAATAGGGGAGGAAACCCAGCGACTAACAATGGCACTCTATAGTATTTAAATAATGTGAAAGTTTATTATGACATCTAAATCACATACTAAGACACATTAAAACAATATTCTTTTGTTTAAAAAACATGTAACATTTATATCCATACTACCGACAAGGGATGAGGGGAGGAGGGGGACATACACAGTTAACTATTCAGTTCTACCAGTGGGGGAATACTAAAAACCATTATATATGTGTCTATTTATAAATTCAAAAAAAACTTATTATGATTTCATACATGAATGTGCAATTATAAAGAAAGTGCCAAGTGCTATTTAAAGTGCATCAAGATCAAGCATAAAGGCTATGAGAAAATCCAAACCACAAAACAAACATACCATTAAGTATCTTACTTATCAAGAAAGTGCTGAGTGTTTGCCACCACTAGAGCCCCCCTCACATCAACAAGCCCTGCAACGCGTTTCGTGACGTCACCGTCACTTCCTCAGGCAGAATAATTGCACATTCATGTATGAAAGTTTTTTTTGAATCATCCCTTGTCGGTAGTATGGATATAAATGTTACATGTTTTTTAAACAAAAGAATATTGTTTTAATGTGTCTTAGTATGTGATTTAGATGTCATAATAAACTTTCACATTATTTAAATACTATAGAGTGCCATTGTTAGTCTCTGGGTTTCCTCCCCTATTTAGGGGTTTTGGGGCATCCCCTTCCTTTTGGTAATTTACAGAAATTTTAGCATGTCATTTACAAAGCCAAAATATCATATGTCAGTTTGAGATGATAGACATATCTTGGCTAAATCTGCCAATCCATAAAACTAGTGTAAACTAAGTGTTTAAAAAGTGATTAAAGCAGACCAATACTGGAGCCAGACTTACGCAAGGGAGTTGTGCATTTAGGAAATACTGGTCTTTGCGGGTGGGTGCATGTGCAGGGGTTGGGGGTCATGGTGATCATTATGTCCCCCCCTCACGTACAAGAACTACCAACACCCATTTCATTAAAAAAAAATGTTGGATCAAGAGTGGTCACAGGAGAGTAACCTCTGTCCCTTTTCGGTTAGTGACTAGGTCTTTGTGAAGATTAGCATACTTACTGACAGGGCTGTGGAGTCGGTAGAAATGTGTCAACTCCAGCATAAGACAGACAATCTCTAAATTATTGTATAATTAATGAAGCTTTCATAAGAAGCGTAAAATGTTATTTATAGATATATTTTATATTCTAGCAATCTAAGACCCATGTTAGGCGGAACATTGGCTTACCGACTCCACAGCCCTGCTTACTGACACACATATATTTGCTGAAACTACAGACCCTTACATCCTGTGCACCAGGACCCCACACTTTTTGTGCACTTTTTCGGAGTGATCCCTGACCCCTGCTAATGGAGACACAATTTAGGAAGTTTTTATTATTTCACTTAGACAAATAGTGTGAAACGGTAAGTCCACTTTCGTGGCCATTTCCCAAGACGGCAGATCAGCAAGATCCTGACTTGCTGCACATTTCTCACCGGTATGAGAAACATAGAAGGCTGACCGCAGAAGTAGACCATACGGTCCATCTAATCTGCCCTTATGTAACTGTATGTACTCTTTATCTTAGGAAAGATGTGTGCTTATAACAGGCATGTTTAAATTCAGTGACTGTTGATTTTTCATCTACCTCTGCTGGAAGTTTGTTCCAAGCATCTACTACTCTTTCTTTCCAACATTGCTCCTGATCTTCCGCCCGACTAGCTTCAGGGTGTGCCCCCTTGTTCTATCATTAAGTTTCTGGGCAAGCATGGCCCAAACATAGGACAATCCCATTGAGAACTCAATGTGAGCCCTCTGTGCACAGGCCATGCCCATCCGCTGGCGAGAGCAGGCGGCAGCTATGCAGGGAATATTGTGTCCTAGCTTTAGCTGATCTGAGGTCTCGGGGAAAGATCCACAAAAGTGGACTTTCAGTTTAAGGCGCCAATATTTCCATCACTGTTAAGCCAAGAAAAATATTGTAATACATATCTTGGTAAGATACTAACCTGGAAATACACAGTCCAGTAAGGAATAAGTGCTAAAAACACTGGTATTATCTTTACCAGGGCTTTCACATCTTCTACTTTATCATCTCGGAACTGTCCACCCCGAGAAGCCTTAGCCATGTCCAGAATGCTTTGGTTCTGCCGACGTGAGCTACTGATTTGGCTGCTTAAAAAATAAATATAAAACAATGATAATTATGGCGAAAAAAGAAATAAAATCACAGACAAACCAACAAGCAAAAAACGTTAAATCAATACATAAAAGATTAAATTAAACCTGACAAATGATAGGCTGCTAATCCTTTAATAGCAAAACAATATCAGGGAATTCGACTTTCCCGGGTTTTTCTCTGTGCCCCCGGGGGATACCCTGCTGTGGGAAACCCCCCTGTTCACCCAGTAAAACTCACCTGTGCAATCAGAACCTATTGCCATGCTTACATTCTTCGACAAAGGGCTTGCCTTCAATGGAGCGCACCCACCTCAGCTCATTTAAATGTCTGGGGTGGGAGCACACGCACAACGCCGGGGATGTTGCAGCACGTGCACCCCATTGCAAGCAATCAGAGGCGTTTGCCAGGAGGCTTTAACTGGACAAGAGCCCGCGTATGTGCCATTGTACCGGAGAAAGGCGCCCTGGGGTGTCTCACATAGCAGGGGAAAGCCAGCGACCGGCCCTGCAATCTTTTAGATTCCAGGCCCGCCGGTCGTGGCTTTTGTTCCACTTTAAGAACAAAGCTGGTCATCCACAAGGGATCTGACCATTTGCCAATCAATCAGCTGTAAGTGGTGCAATTTCCTCTATTCATCAGCAATTAACAGTGTTTAGTTATATTAAATATGCCTGATCACCTACTGTACACACCTCACAACTCCAATAGGGCTATCACCTGCTCTAGAACATAGTGTATTTTTTCAGTTCATCCATAGCTGCCTACCTTCTAGTATAAGGAATCTGCCTACCCACCAATAATATATGCCAAAAACAATATTGGGAATATATTGGTTAAATTATGCACAAGACCAGAGTAAAACGCTTACCTCCTCTCCCCATAGCACACTGTGAATTTCCAGGATTTAAAATGCAAACAATAGATAGGCCAATGTGGTGTTATAAATCACCTTTTATGCAAGGAAGCATTCCTAAAAACAATGCTTCCATGCAGAATGTAGGGAATTGCACAAGCTGGGGGGGGGGGGGGGGCGAGATGAGGGTTGCAGCATCCTGCTGGATATCAGGACATGGTGGGAAATGTAGGGTCCCAGCAGCAGATGACAGAACATGGTGGGAATTGCAGTGTCTCAGCATTAACTGATGGGGCATATTGTGATGAAATGGCAAGGAATCATTGTGCCTCTGCAGACAAGGTGCTGGGCATTACAGTGCTGGTGCATGCTAGGTAGAGCACCGGGGGTTGGCAGAGCATGCTGGGCATTTTAACACGCTCAACGGGAGATAATGGGCCTTCTGGGAGCTGCAGGCCCTAAATGGCTTAAAAACCCACCTTTTTAGACAAATATATAGCCTGGTTTATGTAACTTACAAACTCGACAGGACACACGCTGCCAATACCTACTACTTGTTAGGGCTCTCTGTATTGTATCTTGTTTTTTTATTGTATCTTGATTCACTTTGACCCTTGTACATCTTGTTTGTAATAGTTCATGTACTGTAAGTAATTACCAATTTTTACAGCTTTGCAGAAGCAGGAGACCCACAATAATAAGGAAGGCAGATAAAAAGGAGGCATGCTGGGTAGTTCCCTCCCACACATCCTGGTAGTAGCGCTTACTGTCCTTGTCATCCTGAAAGGCTGGCTAGCTGAGAGAAGCACTGAGGAGTCACACTGGGCATATGGCTTTGTGCTGGGACCTCCGGCTCTTCCATTCCCCCGTATGCAGCATCTTGATAATTATGCCTCATCAGTTTAATTGTGGTTTATACAGGTCACACAACACACTTACAATGATTCACCCTGCATAAGACCATTAAAGAGGAACACCACATGAGAAAAATAAATCCTTTCTCCTCTGCAGGCTAGCGCCGTTGTAGAAGTTCTGTGCAGCCAATGCAAAAAAAAAAAAAAGAGAACAAAGCAACATCCGTCCATTAACACAAATGTGCAGGTGGGAAGCGTAAAGAACCGCTCTGCACTCTCAAAAATGGCGCCACTCAAGACTGGGAGATTGGCACTGGACCAGGGGCAAGGTAAGGTAAGGTACTTTTTTCTTTGTAACCACTCCGCCCTGCCTCAGTACCAGGGGAGGGTGGCAGGGAGGGGGAGCTACTTAGAGATTTTGAAGCCTAAAAAAAAACAAGTGCACATCCTACACATAAATCAGCACTGCTAGCTAAAATCTCTTTATTTCCTCTTCTACCTAAACACCTCCTCACAGCTTTCCTCAGAGAGAGATTGGCTGCGACTGCTTTCTCATGCAATAACCGATGGCGGCCAGTTTGCATGGCACTGGTAAAACCCACTGGTCGCGATCCAGCGGCCAGAATTAAAGGTATGCAGAAGTAGTAAAGGATTGGAACCAGGAATTGGGATTGCAGCTCTGGTATGCAAAGTGCGGGATCCTTCTCTCAGCCCCCCTGTTGCCTAGTTTAGGGACACTCATTCTTATTTACTTGGAAACTTTAAATGATGTATTTAAAGCAGGAAAAAGAGCATGGCTTTGTTTACACAGAGGTCGGCAATAGGAAGCCGGAGCAGGCGCATCCCCGGTTTCCCTTTAGCGAAGGGATCGCTCCTATCTGAATGGCCAGGCTCGGGAGCGGCTGGTGTGGTTTACATCACCGTGGGAGCCAGGGCAAATGTGAGTTTTGCTGCGACTGGGAATAATGGGGGGGGGGGGGGGGCATCTAGATTTGCCATCCCATGGTTTTGTTTTGCCTTAAAGACGCACCATCACAAAATAATTGCCCAATAATAAAAATCCACATATATGAGCTAGATAGCAAGAGAAGGGGTCACTTCCAAAGATCCAGTTAAAGCGGTCCTTCACTCTGAATAAGAGTCTATCTTATATTTTTCCCACACCCTGTACATACAGATTGCCCACATAAAAAATCATCCTACTGGCTTATACTGCATGTTAAGAGCCTTTAAACATCCAAGATGGCGGCTCATGGAACATCAGAACTGTGCTGCTCTGCATTCTGGATTGCTGACCTTTTCCTGACCCCAGCTCTGCTCTGTCTGAGCAAAGCACAGCTTTAACCCACCCCCTGTACTTTATCCCACTCTCCTCTCCTCAGTAAGTGTGATGCTGTGAAGGGTTTGGGCTTTTCAATAAATCATGGTGAAGGTCCGGTTTAAGCTTGTTTCTCGCTTTTACTGGAAGGAAGAAGAATCCGGGTGACTGGTTTTAAAAGTTCTATTCTGCTTTAACATTTTTCATGGCTATAAAAGCTTGTTCACCGAGCAGCTTGTGCTAGAATAACTGCTTCTTGCTATTGCAATACTCATGATGTGTGTAGTCGATTTTAACCAGGACGTTGGAGTCAGAGTTAGTTTTGGCTGGAGTTGGTAGAAATGTACAGACTCCAGCATAGAAACGAAAACTCCAGCAAGAAAATCTCATACTAAAATTGTATAATTAATTTAACTTTCATAGGGAGTTTATACACATTAATCATAAAGATATTATATGTTCTATTAATCTGAGTTCTAATCTAATCTAGTTCTAAGCAGCAGCAGCCGAGTGTTCTATTGCCGATACATAATGAATTCTCCAATCGCCCCAGTTCCTTATACTCCATATTTTCATGCTGCCCCAAGGCTCTTGGGCTACAATGCCTAAAACGTACAAAAATTTAAAGGGGTAATCCAGGCAGACACAAAAAAATGGTCTATACTCCTGTTTGTCCCCCAGCTCCTCTGTGTAGGTCCAGCGCTCCCCCGCAACTTCTCGGGGCAGTTCCGGCATCTTCATACTTACCAGCGCTGGTGGCCTCTCATCCATGGAGCATTGTTGCCCCACACACCTACTCTATTCATTTCAATGAATTTCAATGGGACTCCTCCCCAATGCAACGAATGGAGTAGGCGTGTTAGGGAGCATAAAGACATATGTCTGACGACTGAGGATGACATTGCTCGATCTCCCGCATCGGTAACTGAAGATGCCAGCTGTTGTGGGGGGACAAAAGGTAAGTTTTATGCCATTGCCTGGACATGATCTTTAAGTTATTTACAAAAAATGTATTCCAATAAATATGCTTTATGTTCTAAGTATCCCTGATGTTACCATTTTACTACAGTACATTTGTTATCACTGATAATTGGCTATTTATGGAGTCCTGTTAAAATAGAGTCAGTATCAGGCTTTGTCTTACCAATGCCACAACCTTGCTTTTAATCACCATGCAATGTGATGGGCAGATATTTGGAGTAGTTAAAGTCCAGTCAAATTACAATACCAGGGTGAGGGAGGAAAGGAAAAGGGGAAGAAAAAAAAATTCCCTCAGCCACAGTTCAGGGCAGTTCTCAGGGGGAAAAGCCAACTGCTGCACAGAAAGACACAAAATGGCACCTCTGGCTCTGTGAGCGCATGGAACCGGGGAATGCCGATTTGCGCCTTTCTCCGTGGCTGCCACCCATGCCCCGTGGAAAGACTCCAAGGCCGGCCGGTGACCTTGTTCCATGGCGACGTAAACTTTGGTGGCCATATCCCCAGCAATTTGGGCCAAGGGGCTCTTCCACGACAAGCCATTCAGATAGGCTGGGGGCAAGAGCGTGCCCTCATCTAAAGGGAAACTGGGTATGTGGCCACTCCCTATTCCCTAGCTCTGCGTCTAAACAGAGCCATATGCCGATCATTAATGTACACAGAATATGAAGAGTCCATGCATGTCTGTTGGACTGGAAAAAGATATGTTTTTATGGGAAAACTGGAGGATTTCAGGAGAGTGAATATCTTGGATTTTGTTCCTCTTTAAGGGTTGCGGCAAGAGCCTTCAGCTTCATGCATTGTGTGCAGATGTGGCTTGACAAACACTACCTCGGCACGCTGCTTGGATCGCTGGGCTGAATCCACTCAATGAGCGAGTATTGGACAGTCTGATTGAGGGGCTGTAGAACCAAAGATTCCAGAAGGGCTGCCAGAACTGGTGCCAGTGACAGCCCAAACCCCAGCCCCAGTACTCCCCTAATTACATGCTCCCACGTAGCATTGTGGCCTAACGTAACCACTGGTGGCCAGGCTCCTGAAGGGCTAGGCAGCCCCACTAGTTAAAGCCAGGCACAAAGGAAGGATAGTGGAAGTTCCAGAGTTCAAGCTTCTATTTCTACTATCCAATACAATTTACTAATATATGAAGCTTAAATTATAGACATATACAATTCCCTTATTTGTACATGTATTCCCATACAAATACACCATACATACATGTTTCCTGTGTTCTCGGTAGAAGGTTTCCGTCTGCAGCAGGCATAGCCCAATATTCTGAACATATCTGTGAAGGCACTTCCATCCGCTGGCTTGGTAACAAATACACTGTGTCCACAGACAAACACCAGGAAAGAGACTCCAATACAAACTGTAGGGATAATATATCCAGTGAGAAAACCCACATTTTGCTGGACATACGCAATCCCACAAAGAGATAAGATGGCTCCCAAGTTAATGCTCCAGTAGAACCAGTTAAAGAATCTGCGCGTTGCCTCCGGTCCACGGTCTTTGACCTAAAAACAATAAGCTACCATTAGTCCGATGGAATTTAAAACATAGATATGATGGTAAAGACCACAACATATACTGTTTAACAGAATGTTAACATTTGATACAAGATGGGAGATAAGACATACAGTAATGCAGGCTACCACCGTTGAGACAGCATGTAAAGAGGAGCCAGGGAGGCTGGACCTGTGGTGCACCAAGAACTTACTTGTATACTTGTCAACTCGAAGATGGTGGAGCTAGTGAAAGACTTCAGAGTAAGTTGCTCCTCCAATAAAGCTTAGAAGGGGCAGAGATTAAGAGAGCCAATTAAAACAGAAGTTTATTGAGGTCAATATCTGAGAGCTTTCACAACAATAGTTGTCATGTCCCAAAATGTGTGTTTCATTTTACCCGCGGTACAGGTTTGATATAGTGTTTATTTATATAGGCTGAGCAGTGTGCCTTTAATTTCTTTTGTCCCTTCCTGGCTCCCTTAGTCTAGCTGTGATGCAAGTAGCCCCTCCCTTCTTCCCCTCTCCATTCAAGAAGTGCACACCTGCTGCTCCCTCCTGCAGTCTACAGTCTTTTATCTGCTGTTATGCCCGTACGTCTGCAGAAAAGCGAGGGAGGCAGGCAAGACGCACTCTCCGGCTTCCGGGAGCAGTGAACACGCCCTGCTCCAGACAGCCGGAGAACGCCGCGCTGGCTGGGGGGCCCTCCCACGGGACAGGCGAGTTCCTCACACCAATACAGGTGGGGGCATGGTTTGGACTAGCTCCTTGAGCTAATATTGGTGGCCCATATCGGCAGGGGTGGCATTGGAGGGCCAGATGAGGAACTGTATTTCATTATTAACGGCACCGATCAGAGAAGAGGCACAGTGCTGGAGAAATGCTTGGCAAAGTAAGCTGCATTTTATTTTATTTCTTTTAACCTTTTGCAAAAAAAAAAAAAATCACTTTAAATGTTCAATCGCCTTTCAAAAGATCAATCGCAGGCAATATGTAAACCAATCAGTGGCTAACTACTGCTGTTTAGAAATTACCAAGCTAAAAATACCATTTTGTGAATACTCACCTTGTAAAATGGGTATTATAAGTATGTCACCCACCCCGCTTCAAGATATTCATAACCTGTGGGTATACTGACCTGAAGAGGGCGATCTGCAGAGATGATTGGAGGAAAATAAGCCCCTCCCGGTCCATAAATACCTGGGACCTCCCATTCACTCCCCAGTATAAAGAAAGCAGTAAGGTAAGCAGACCAGGAAGAACCAAACATAAGTCATAACAACGCAAAGTTCACAAAATGAAGGATCCAGAATAAAAAAGGGGCGGGTTGAAGCGGGGTGTGTGACATACTTATAATACCCATTTTACAAGGTGAGTATTCACAAAATGGTATTATTCTAAGTATGTCACACACCCCGCTTCAAGATATTCATAACCTGTAGGACATCCAAAAGCAGTGTCCATAAGGGGTGGGGATCCAAAACAAGGCATAAAGCACAACTTAAACTACTGCAGCCTGCAGAACTTTGCGGCCAAAAACAGCATCCGCTGAGGCCCGAACATCAACCTTGTAAAACTTTGAAAAAGTGTGAACAGAAGACCAGGTAGCGGCCTTGCAAACTTGATCAACAGAGGCCTGGTGCTGAAAAGCCCAAGAAGCCCCAACCGCACGAGTAGAATGAGCTGTAATACGAAAGGGAGGGTCTCTCCCCTTAGCAGAATAGGCCCCGACAATGGCCTGACGAATCCACCTGCTGAGGGTAGACTTTGTGGGTGCTAGACCCTTCTTGGGCCCAAATGGCACCACGAAAAATGCATCAGTCTTGCGAAAGGCAGACGTTACCACCAAATAATACTTTACAACCCGAACCACATCCAAAGAATGCAGGGCCCTCTCCTTGTCATTGCTGGGATTGGGACACAGAGAGGGCAGAACAATATCCTGATTCAAATGAAAGGACGAAACCACCTTAGGAAGGAAGTCAGTCTTAAAACGGAAAACCACTTTGTCCTGATGTCTTTCAAAATATGGGGCTTGAATAGACAGAGCCGCCAACTCAGAAACACGTCTAACGGAAGTGATAGCTACCAAAAAGGCTACCTTCTACGTAAGGGAAGGCAAAGGAATATCATGCAAAGGCTCAAAGGGGGGACCCTGAAGTGCAGAAAGAACCAAGTTCAAATCCCAAACTGGAATGAGAGGCTTCCTAGGAGGCCGCACATGTGTAACCCCCTGGAAAAAGGTCTTAACCAAAGGATGAAGAGCAAAAGACTTTTGGAAAAACACCGCCAGGGCAGACACCTGCCCCTTCAGAGTACTGAGTTGGAGCCCTAGGTCCAGACCATGTTGCAAAACCTCCAAAATTCTAGAAATAAATAGAGAATTCCCTACAAGGGAAGGCCCTGGTTTCACACCAATCAATATAAGACCTCCAAGTCCTATAGTACACAGACGATGAGGACCTTTTCCTAGCACTAATAAGAGTCCGAATCACAGCATCCGAAAGACCTTCCTCCTTCAAGATGGAGGTTTCAGCAGCCACGCCGTCAAAGCCAGCGTTGGTAAATTCGGGTAACGAAGATGACCCTGTGTGAGTAGATCTGGCAGCAGGGGCAGAACGAACTGATCTTCTGCCAACCTTACCACGTCTGCGAACCAAACCTGTCTTGGCCACCTTGGAGCCACCAGGATTGCTGGTGCTCTCTCCAGAGCAAGCTTGCGCACTACTCTGGCCACCATGGGAAACGGAGGGAACAGATACAGAAACCCCAGATCCCTCCAGTTCAGAGACATGGCATCCGTCGCAAGGGCCAGAGGATCCTTCGCCAGAGACACAAATGACGGAAGTTTGTGATTGTGACGGGAGGCAAAGAGGTCCACCGCCGGTGACCCCCACCTGCGACAGATTGAGTGAAAAACCTTGGGATTGAGAGACCACTCCCCTTTGCGGGCTGACAGCCTGCTCAGAGAGTCCGCCTCCGCATTCTCCGCTCCCGGGATGTAAACTGCCGAGATACACGGAACATTGCTCTCCGCCCAGTCCAGAATCAGAGACACTTCCTTGAGGGCATTCCTGCTGCGGGTGCCTCCCTGGTGATTGATGTATGCCACCGCCGTCCGATTGTCCAACCGGACCTGGACCGGCAAACCTCGCAGTTGATGAGTTAAGTGACAAAGAACCATCCTGATGGCCCTCAATTCCAGGACATTGATAGGCTCGTGGGCTTCCAGGGGACCCCACAAACCCTGAAATTGCAGATCCTTCCAGAAGCCCCCCCATCCCGAGAGGCTGGCATCCGTGGTGACTATCTCCCACTGAGGAGTCCGAAAGGATCTGCCCTTCAGCAGGTTGGTTGAGTTCAGCCACCAATGAAGCGAGCGGCGAACCCGGGGGGACGTCTGAAAGAATTGATCCAGCGACTGAGGAGACCTGTTCCAGACCGACAACAGATGGAGCTGTAGTGTCCTTGTGTGAAACTGAGCAAAGGGAACTGCCTCGAAGGAGGCCACCATCAGACCCACGAGTCTCATCCCTAGCCGGATGGACGGCCGAGGAATGGACATAAGCGACCGAACCAATCCCTGAATCAGAAGAACCTTGGACTGAGGAAGGAACACTCTGGCCTGATCTGTATCCGGAGACATCCCCAGAAAGGATATTAACCTGGACGGGTGAAGAGAGGACTTGGGGTAGTTGATCACCCAGCCGAATCTCTCCAGAGTGAATAGCACCGTCCTGGTGTCCAATTCCGCTTGGCTGAATGACGATGCCAATATGAGGAGATCGTCCAGATATGGCACTATGCGAATTCCTTGAGCTCTGAGAAGAGCCATTACCCCAGCAAGTACCTTGGTGAAAACCCTTGGAGCTGTGGTGAGACCGAAGGGAAGAGCTACAAATTGGAAGTGCCGATCCCTCCAGAGCGAACCTAAGGAACCTCTGGTGCGCGGAAAAAATGGGAACATGGAGGTAAGCGTCCTGGATATCTATGGACGTCATGAAGTCCCCCTGACGAAGAGAGTGGATAGCGGAACGCAACGTTTCCATGCGAAATTTTCGCAGCTTGATGAATTTGTTGAGAATCTATAGATCCAGGAAGGGCCGCACGGAGCCATCCTTTTTGGGAACCGTGAACAGATTTGAGTAAAAACCCCGACCCCTTTCTAATGGGGGTACTGGACAAATGACCGCCATTTCTAGAAGGCTCGATACCGCCGCCCGGAGCTGCAATGCAGCCTGTACGTCCGGGGACACCCGAGACGTGAGGATGAGGAAACGGGGGGGGGGGGGGGGGGGGGGGGGGGCGGGACTCGAACTCCAACATGTAACCGGAAGACACCACTTCCCTGATCCATCTGTCCGAGACCTCCCGAATCCAGACTTAGGAGAAGTGTCGCAGCCGTCCCCCCACCCGCGCGGGTGAGGGCGCCCCCTCATTGTTGAGCGGGCTTGGCCGCGGGCTTGGGTTTTGAACCCCAACTGTATCCTGAACGGGCACGACCTCTGCCCCTGTTCCAGGAGTCTCCTCTTGTAGAAGGGAAGGCAAACACTCTTCCCGCTCTAGCTCCCCGAAAGGAAGGGGTGAAGGAAGCCGCCCCTCGAAAGGGGCGACGTTGCTTCCTACGTTGAGGTAATTTTCCACCTTTAGCTACTGAGTCCAATTTTTCTCCAAAAAGCCTTAGACCAACAAAGGGAAGAGACGTCAGACTTTTTAGACCCAAAATCTGCCGCCCACTGGCGCAACCAAAATTGAACGCCTAATGGTAACCATAAGAGCAGAGGCCCTGCTGTTCATCATCAATGAATCATCCAGAGCAGTTAAAATGAAGGAAAGAAAAGACTCACAACGTTTCAGTCCAAGAAATTCATCGCTGTCTGGTTCCAAGCCGGACGAGGACAGTAAATCCCTGATCACCTTTCTAGCAGCCACCACCAACAGTGATGAGGCACAAACTGGCCGTATAGTTGCCCCAATACTGGAAAACCTATGACAAGCCATCTGGTCAATGCGTTTATCCTCACCATCCTTGAGGGAGGAACAATTAGGGTTATTCAAAACGGCAGAGTTGGATAACCCCAAAATTGGGGCGTCCACTTCGGGGGGGGGGGGGGGGAAGCCCAGCGCTTAACCGTGTCCGCGGGGAAAGGATACCTTCTATCCCAACTCTGAGGAATGCCTGGGAGCCGAGCTGGTCTCTCCCATTCCTTGGAAATAATATTATCAAAATGCTTTTGATTAGGAAATTCTAAGCGCGGTCTGGATTCCTCATAAAACTCCCCTTGTTGTTGGGGGGCCTCCACCGGAGGCGAAATTGCCAAAACCTCAAACATCTGAGTCAAAACGTTAGGGGTGTCCAAGGAACCTCCTGACCCCCTATCAGAATCAGCGCCAACAATTTGTTGATCCTCGGAATTATCCGAATCCACATACACCTCCCCTTCCTCTGGAGGAGAATAATCTGACCAATCCAGACCATCCGTATCATCATATTCATAATGAGAAACAGTGGACAAATGTTTTCTCTTAGCCGGCGCCTTCTTAGCTACCGTAGAGGAAATACATTTTTCAATACTGGCTAATCTGGCACATACATCAGATTGCGACTGCCCCCCCATGGTAACATCGCATGGAGCACGGGTTAAAATGGGAGGGGGAGAGGATGAAGCCGGCGGTGCTGACCCAGAGGCCTGGGGTCCTGACTGCCGCGTAATAGTGTGTTGTGCACATGATATACATAAATAGAAATCATCCCCAGTTAGGGATACCCCACACCCCAAACACTTCCGAGACTGTCCCGAGGGGAGCCCGGATTCCTGGGATGCCTCCATAAGGTGAACTTAATGAGTCGCTATGACAGAGGGAATTACGCTTATGAAGCAACCCGGGATGCCCTTATAGTGTCCTTTTTAAATGGGAGGAATTTTGTAGGAAAGAACCCAGTGAAAGTACCCAGGGACTTAGAACCAGGAGAAACCCCCTTATAACTATTCCCTGAAGAATTCACCTAAAACACAGATAAAAAATAATTAGAAACCAAAAGCTATATTTGGATACTAATAAAAATGACAAAAGGCCCACAGGGCCACTCACAGAGCCTCCGGATCAGACCAGAGCCCAGCAGCATGCAGCACAGATGCGTGAGGTAACTATATTCAGCACAGCAGTGAGAGACAGAGAAGAGGGGCGTGGCCTGCGCGGATCGCGCACTTTACCGGCCCCGCCCCCCTAGAGAGGCAGATAGGAGCCAAAGCTCCTCAGCGGTGCCCGGGCAAGATAGGGGGCGGGCCGCGGCAACGCGCCGCAAGTCCGGCTCCGCCCCAATGACACAGCGCGTGAGGGGAGAAAGCTCCCCTCCGCTGACCTACAATCCGCCGGAGACGCGGGGTATAGCTGCCCCCCGTCTCCTCATAGAGCACATGAAACCGGTAGCGGCCCGCTGCCTGCGAGCCGCTGCCCGGCTAGATAGAGACAGGGCGCGGGCCGCGGCCTCTTGCAATAGCCGCCGCGGTGTATTATGAACAATGTTGCCAGTAAAAGTTACATTTAAAACAGACACACATACAACAAATAGCAGTGTAACCAAATTAATGAGGGATTACTCCTATACGTTCCTCAGAATCTAAGAAAGGAGGGCTCCCAGCCTAAATATGAGGGAGGAGGTAAATGAGGGAAATTTTTGAGGTAAAATTTTTAAGGACAGGGCATCCCAAACCGGGGTCACCAACCCGGCATAACCGCCTACCCTCTAAATAGGGTCTCGCGGCGGAGCCTAGCTCCTAAGCACAGGTGTGCTAAAATACCATCACCCGGACCGCAGTCAAAACTGAGGAGGCATGTGAATATTAAATATATTAAACAGGGATAATAAGTCCGAGTGGGAATAAAATAATATAGGCCGGGGGTAGACCCGGCTACCTTGGAAAACCCCCTTGCAAGGAGGAGAGATCATCTTCTGCTTGCTCGCCGTCCTGCAGAGATGAAGACTGGGGAGTGAATGGGAGGTCCCAGGCATTTATGGACCGGGAGGGGCTTATTTTCCTCCAATAATCTCTGCAGATCGCCCTCTTCAGGTCAGTATACCCACAGGTTATGAATATCTTGAAGCGGGGTGTGTGACATACTTAGAATATGATAAAATTCTCACCCTTAAAACTGAAAAACCTAGTGCAGACTATTGTGCCAATGCCTTACTGCTGGAGTGTCCCCAACCGGCAAAGTACACACTGCTATATAGGTTTCCATTGAGAGAGGGCACAAGGTGCTGGATTAGATACATAAGGAACAAAAGCTTTTCTGGTTTCAAAAAGCCAATGTGCAGCAATTAAATATTTCAAACTAGCAGCAAAGGGATACACTAGCATACAAATGTATATTACAATTAATATATTTAGCAGGAAAAGAGTTGTAATCCAGTATTTAGTCTTCGTAGTTCAAGCTATACCAATGCAACCAGCTACATGCAGCTCCCTATGTTAGGATGGAAGTGGGGGAGGGGTGAAAAAGTTTGACCCTTTAGAGATAAAGGTGGCTGAATTAAACTGTACACACCTACCACAACTAACAAATTGACCACAGGGCAGGAAATGAGGTCTCTTCTGAAATAACCTATATATTCTTTTTAGGTCACAGCCAAATGAGAGAGGAAGTGAAATTAAAAAAGTCATAAGCTCGTTTGTATATAGGTTTGTCAAGTTTTTAGAGTAAAAGGAAATAGAAATGTACAGACGCATGTTCACATAGAGTAGAAATTGTGTCGTTGAGTAAAATTAGAGAAGGTGGTGCTCATACCACATGTACTGGAGCTGCCAATTAGCAGGTAAAGGTAATACGTTATACTGCCTGGTAACTACTGTAGTTAAAAAGTGAACCAAAATTTTGTCTGGCTGAAATCCACCCAGGAGGGCATCAAAGATCAGGATGCCCAGGATTCCTGTGATCCCCTTTGCAGCAGCAACTGCGCTCTGTCCACCCCTCAGACTTGAATGTCAGCTTGCAGGGATAAGCAGCGACAAGGAAGTGAAGACGCATGCGCCTAAGCAGATACCTGTCTGCTTAGCCGTGGAAGATGGCCGTGCCTTATCCCAGAAATAGGCAAGTAAGTGGGCTCAGGCCATGGAGGTTAGCTAGCATGGGAGACTGGGGTATATCCATTTAAGACCCTCTAGGGATTAGGAAAAGAGGACAATTTGGTCCTCTTTAAATGTTGTATAACAGCTTAAAGCGGATAGAAATGCATTTAGGCTTCCTCCGCTCATCCCTCCCCCCCCCCCCCCCCCCCCAGAGAAGCTGGGTGCTGCTGTTGGTTCCGCGGTGGGACGCTTTTTTTTTCAAAAGAAAACCAGGTTTTTCTGCCACCTAGGCCATGCCCAGCGGCACTTTTGAGATTGCCGATTGGCTGATCTCAAAGGTGCCACAGCAGCTCGCGCCAGACAGCTGGCCGCATCACAGCGCCGCCGGACTTCCCTCACCCCAGGTATAGGCGACCCAGAGGGTGTTACACAGCGGGCCATCCTGGTATAGGATGCCCCACAGAGGCAGGCTAGTGGATGGCCCTAGATTCCAGGGCCACGCTGAGTGGTTTTTCACTCGCTTTAAAGCGGTCCTCAAGCCTGAAAAAGCTTAAGATTCAATGAAGAGCCTTCCTCAAGCTCCCGAGTGGTCACAAGCAGGGATGAAGCATTTATCTGTAGCACTGAACAGTGGGTTACTCTTAGCCAAAGATTGAAATGGACCAAAAGTGTGCCCCCCTCCCCCACATCGAGATGCTCTTAAGCTCTAGACTAATCCAGTCCTGGGATGCTGCACAGCTCAGATCAGCAGAGCGAGAACCCACTGCACGCTCAGAATGTTTTCTGCCAGGAACGCACAGCAGAAGGAGTGTAGATTCAGCTGCAGAGCGGACGCTCAAGAGAATCTACAGCTAGATCTGGAAACGTGATGTATGAGGGCTCCAGCGGAGGATTTTCGGTAGTGGGCTACCCCTGAAGGGCATCAGGGCTCTTTCAAATCCTACCCACTAGTTGGTATGAGAAGCAATGGGGCCAAGCCCAGTTAGGGCCGTGCCGTAGAAACTGACGCCCAGACTAGCTCCAGGGCAGGGAACACGCGGGATAGAAGATGCCTGAAGCACAAAACCTGACAGCAGTGGGCCACCTGGAAAAAATCCTTAAGGTAAGGATAGCTGCAATGTGATAGCTGCAATGAAGGCTACTTTGAGCCACAAGAACTTCCAACTCCTTTAAAGGCTCAGGAGCGTAAGGCCCTTCAGAACTAAGGATAGATCCCAAGAGGGAAAGCCTTTGAATCAACTGGCCTACACCTAGAGAAACAAAGAATCTCTCAACCTACACCTCCTGCCTGAGATTACATTCCAAAAATACCGACCATGCCGTAACATGCACCTTTTAGGTACTGATTGCTAAACCCAAGTCTGCCCCCTCCAGGAGGTTAGACCGAACCAGGTTACACGAAGAACAAAATGAAGAAAATTTCTTCCAGATTTTTCTGTAAATCTTACAGGTAACCTCCTTCCTGCTTTGGAGCTAGGTCCCAATAACTCGACTGGACAAGCCTTTGCTCCTTAAAGGCCCATTCAGGATCCAAAATCAGGATGCCCCGCTGTGTGAATCCCCCCACGTCGCCGCATTCACTTACCTTGTTTCCTGGTCCAACGGCACATGCGCAAGCCCCATCCCCACTATCCCTTTAGCAGGGCCCGTGCCCGCACCAGGAATTTGTAAGTGGCCGGCACGGGCACGCTCCCTGTTAGAGGGAAGCAGAGGTTGCGGCCGTTATCGTGCTTGGAGCCGATGCGCTTAGACGCGCTGTAGGACCAGGAAGTGGTGAGCTGCCTTAGGCGATCTGGGGGGTTTCACACAGTAGGGCACCCCAGATCAGGGTGCTCCGGGGGAAAGGACCAAAACCCAGGATAGTCAAACTCCTGGGTTTTGGTCCACTTTAATGTTCTAAACCTGAGGATGAGACAGCAGACTCTGATTCAACAAGCCAGGGATCAATGGTAGGTCTCACAGCCATCTGCTAGAAGAGCAAGAACCACAACCTCTTTGGTCACCAGTGAGCATGAGTATTACACGAGTCTGCTTCACTAAAATCTTATTACCAGGGGAAGAATCTGAAAGGGAGGAAAGAAGTAACAAAGTCTGAAATGTCCCCACCTTTGGCACATTGCATCCGCCGCTACAGCTCCTTGGTTCTTCAGCACAGAAAAGAAGAATCTGCATTTTGAGTCTGTTCTATCGGCAAAAAGATCCATCTCTAGGGACCCTCAGATGCTAAACTGGTCGTTGAAGTCTCCCTGGTTTAACTGCCACTCTAATTGCCTGTTTTCTACCCTGCTGAGGAAGTCCACTATCATGTTTAGTTTTCCCTTGATGTGAACCGCTCACAAAAGACAGCAATCTCTTCCAACCTGGAGCAAATTCTCACCTCAGATCGAAGGACCTTGTGCCTCCCTGATAGTTCAGATAAGACACCGCCGTTGCATTGTCTGAAATGATCAGGATTGATTGATTGTCCCCGTATCTCTTTTTCTAAGTTATTCAGTGCTAACTGAAGCACCTTCAACTGAAGTTTGACATTTTCCTCGTCATAGGACTGGTGCCGGTTCCCTGAATGTGGCTTCGGCATGTGAGCTCCTCACCCATGGGAGCTTGTGTCAGTAGTAATTTGGACTGGATCTACCAGGTGCCAAGGTCTTCCCTGTGAGATTTCCCAGGGTTATCCACCATAACCGGGAGTAACAGACCGATTCTGGAATTGTCATCAGTGAGTACAGAGACTTCCAGTTCTTGTCTCAAGCTTGTAGGTAGAAGGCTTGGAGCTCTTGAGTGCAATTGGGTCCAGATGACTGCAGGAATTGTGGAAATCAAGAACCTCAGAAGGACCAGAATCTGTCTTAGGGACACAGTAGGATGACCCTAAACCTAGGAGGACAGGGAGGCGGACTTTTCTATCCTCAGCTGCTAGACAGCTGTTTATTCTGTAGCCTAGATACCGTAAGTACATGACGTATGAAAAGTAAGGCTTTGTTTACAGTCCAGCCGAGCCCTGAAAAGAGATACAGTGTATCTTCATATTGTTCTCTAACAGCTCTCTGGTCGGAGCAAAAAGGAGCAGATCGTCTACATCTGCTTTAGTCTCAGATAGGCAATTGTACCGTGAGGAACTTTATGAAAATCCGGGGTGTGCACAACAGACCGAAAGGCATTGCTCAGAACTACCAGTGATAGACTACCCCATCTATCTTTACTGCAAACCGCAGATAAGGAAAAATTAGGATGTGAAGATAAGAGTCTTGGGGGTCTATTGAGTCCATCCAGAAAAAGAATGTACTTGAGGGTGAAGTTGGACTCCATACGAACCTCTTGTACCCAATACCTTGATTTAACCTCTTCAGGTTGAGGATCAACCTGATGGTTTCTGCACCAAGAAGACGTGGGAGTAGAATCCTGTTTCTCTCAGGTACCAGGGCACCTCCTCTATCACTTCCTTTTTCCTTAATTAAAGTTGGCCAACAGTCAAAAATGACTTAAACCAGACCAACACAACAAGCAGTGCTCATATGTATCCCTCCCCATGGCAATTTAGATTGCTGCACATAAACATTAATTTACCTTTTTCTAACTTCTGCTGTAGTACATTTTAGAAACAAAATGGCGGCTCATGCATTTGCAGGCCACCTGGGCTTCTGCTGCTGGGCTTCCTGTTACTGTGCATTGTGAGTTATGTCAGCTGAATCCAGGCAGAAGCATGGCTGAGATGCTGGGAAGCTCCAAAATGGCCTCTACCTTTCTTTTCCAACTGTGCCAGGCTGTAGGTCTGGTTTAAGCAATCAGTAAGGGCAAGACTTGGGACTTCACAGGGTCCCTGGGACAACTGGACATAATAAAAGTATTTCGGGGTCTCGCAGAGAACTCTAAACAATATCCCTCCTGAATCATCTGAAGTATAATGGGGATTTTCCTGGATCTTATGCCAGGCCGGGAGAAAGAACTACTGGAAATACGTCAGGACTGTTTAGGCTGTTGAGGAGGTTTGAACAACAAACCTCACCTGCCCTGGGAGTCTCTGGGAGGACTACAGCCTCCTGGAATCTGAACTTCTGAGATCACGCCGAGGAAATCTAGGTCTTTTGGTATTAGCGCGTGGGAGGGAAGTAATTTCTTCCCCTGCTCAGAGCAAAGAGGTAAAACAACTCTGAACCGAAAAGAGGTATCCCGTCAAAGGGGATACCACACAGGTGGGACTTAGAAGGCTGCCCCCCCTGCCAACTCTTCAATCAGAGGGCTCTACGGGCACAATTAAGCAGGGCCATACTCTTAGCATTAACCCTTATTGATTCTGATGCAGCATCTGAGATAAAATGGATAGTCCTTAAAATAAACAAGAGGGCATCCAAAATGTCCTCCTTGAGGGCGTCTTCCACCCAAAGACTCTGCTTACACAATCTGTGGCCAGTAACGGTTTAAACTGTAAAGTGTCAACATCCCAGGCTTGTCTAATTAAGATGATAGCTCTCTTATCTAGGGGGATCTCTAAGGGAACCAATGTCCTCAAAGGACAGGTCTGATTTCAGGGATACTTTTAGACCAAACCTCTATATCCATGTCTTCAAAGGGAAACAGTCTCATGAAGGATTTAGGGAAGAAGAACTGGGACTCTGGATTTCCCCATTCCCTACCAATGATATTGTTAAGGGACCAGGGTACAGGGAAGCAGGGATCCTTTCTTTCTGACAACCCCTGGTACAGAGAATCCTGAATAGTAAGAGGTTTATCCTCTGGTTCAATCTGTATAGAGGATGAGATATCCTTAATAAAAAGGTTAGGAGTATCCTCAATAGCAAAAATAAATCTAGCGCTATCAGAGGCTCCCGAGTGGGTAAATGGTTCTGGACCCCTTCCTGTGTTAGCAGAATTATCAGATTCATTGAAAGATGCACAGACCTCCTCGTATTCGGAAGAGGCTCGGATGTGAATAAAGGCTGGGGGGGGCAGGCTGAGGAGGGGAACCTGCCACTACCCTAAGATCCCTACTCCTGGGCCATATGGGCCCTGTATACTGAAAATGTATCTGCCACAAAAGTCTCAAAGAAATTATTCATCATGCACTGAAAATTTCCTCCTGCCACCTCCTCTACACAGGAATTACACAGGAGATAAGAAAAACCTAAAAAGAAAGGTCTCCAGGTGGGCCCTAACAGGGACTCCCAGGTGGACAGTGGAGAGGTAGGAGAGGAACCCCCTACCCCTGACAGCAGTGGGTCAAGAGCACCACCAGAAATCTGCCAGAGAAAGATGAGGGAGTCCAGCCCGCCATTCTCCCAAGGGGGAAAAAAAATGGGGACGATGTTCATCAGCCTGGTTCCTGGAAGAGGAAACACAAAACACAGAGGTCTGGGAGAGAGGGGCGGGTTTTTAATGGAGATACACAGCAGTTCTGGAGGACATTTGGGGAAAAGGACCATATATTCACTAGTGTCTTCCGGTCCATCAGCCACAGTATCCTCTGCGGTCCTCCACCCTCACTGGCGTGTGCTACAGTCACCTTCTTTCCTGTTCTGCAGCTGGGGGGGGGGGGGGGGGGGCAGGAATCACTGGAAGGTCCACTTGCCTATAGGGCCACAATGGGACTGCAGCTGAGACACAGTACACAAAGGTAAAGTGTACTGCTTTGCGCAGAGGTTCAAACACACAATGTGAATGGGCCCTTTTTCTTACAACTAAAATTAGGCTTATTGAAGGGGGATTTCGAAATGTAGGTTACCTATGAAATAGATGGAGAAAAAAAAATCCAGTAAAAAAACAAAAAAAAATAAATAAAAAAAATATATACTTTAAGTGTCTATCAGACTTAAAATTATTAGAACATTCTTTCAGAGACTGGATTGCAGAGATTTTGTATTTACGTGTTTACAGGCATATATTGTGCAATATTTCTACAGCGACCACAGCGTATTACACTAAATGACAGGGAAGGAAAACATCTCATGACCATGATGCTTCCTCTATAATGTCTCAGTCAGCATCATGTGCCTGTAAAGTTATCCTGGCCTGGAGGACTCGTCACTGCCTGCTTTGGCAACACAGCAGAACTCAAGTGCCAGGAATTATAGAGGAGACCTCAGCACAGCTAATCACAGAGTAACCCCTGAATCACAGGTTGTTTAAAGACATCAATGTTATTTTTAGGATGAAGAGTCACGCGAGGGCTCTTGTTGCGATTCATGCCTGCTATGCCTCTAGGATAAGAGAAACATATTCTAACCCCCTGGTCCCAGCCTGTGGCTCGGGGACCCGAGCTGTGCGGCCTGCCAGAAATTGTGTTGGCAGCTGGAGAAGCATGCCAGCTTACCTTTATTTGCAGCTTCCACTGGCACAATTTCCATGAGTGTGGTGCTAGAAGATGCAGGTAAGGCAACACATCTGCTGTTTAACCTTTTGGAGGCACAAGATCGGCTTTTATTGGGGCAAATACAGTATTATACGGGGTAAGGGGGATTTGCACATTCGCCAATATCTTTATGCCAAATGTGGCTCAAGACCAGGGCTGGATTAAGTGTGTTGGAGGCCGCTGGGCACAAAATCTGGTGGGTGCCACGGATACAGTATTTTTTTTCCTTTAAAATTATAGTCCAGCCAAGTAACTGATTGGTGGTTGTCTGACACCCGCCTGCTTAACTGAATGTCAGATCGAGTCCCTTGTGTCACCCTTGTGCGTGCTGCTCGGGAACTCCTGTTTTGCCATTCTGGGTGGGGGGGGGGGGGTAGTGTAGTCACCCAGCTGGTCCAGCAGAAAACAGTTCCCTGCATTGAGCTGCCAGCGGCTGTGCTTGGGGGCTTATGAGCAGTGAGCGGCTGCTCTGCACACCACGCACCCATCACTGTAGCCTTGCTGGCGGCGGCTTTGCTGCTCTAGACTATCCGTCCTGCCCTGTGGTGGCTTTGGCTGCAGGTTTGCAAAAACAAAAAAAGGCTTGCCCAGGCACAGGGGGGAGGGGGGCACTGCTGCCGATAGCTTTGTTGCTGGCCCCATGGCCTGTCAGACCAAAGACTTAAAAGCCTCCTGGACCAGACCATAACCCAAAGGTTGACGGAGGCCCCTTTACAGGGCAAGTGGTGGAGGCTCCGGGGCATGCAACCATTGCACTCCCCTCAAGACCATCTCTCGGTGATAAATGTGGCTCCCAGTGTCAGAAATGTTGGGGACCTCTGCCCTAGACAGTGCCTTGTAGGTCATAGGAAAAATGATCTTCTCCCAAACTTCTACATCAGGGGTGCACATTTTTTGGTCTAACAGCTGGATTGTTTTTTTTTTTTTTTTTTTTTTTTTTGTAAGTGCCGCCAGGAAAGGTAAGTTAAAGCTGACTCGGGGGGGGGCTTTCCAATTTGGGATGTTCAGGGAAGGCTTGCAGTCTCCCCTGAAGTCTTTTTGCCTCCAGGGCCACACTGGGAGGGTTTGCTTGCTATGGCAAAAGGGCAGGTTTTACACCATGGTAATGGCAGGTGACCATGATAAAAAAAAATGCTTTTTAAATTTACAAATAAACCTCCCTTGCGCTAGCCATTTTGGATTGTCACTTTACTACGATTTGCAAGCAAGAGCAAAAATGTGGCACGTGGGATTTGATGGCCCTACAATCCCACAACTGTGATGTGAAAGCACTCACCCAATCCCGCATTCAGTGTGTCCCTGGGCAGTTAGGTGGCCACAGAATGGATACCAGTCGGTGCTGGATTCTTTAAATTATTGCTTAACACACACCCCCGCCCCAGTTGCCAGGGCTATAGACACGTAGCTTGCTGGTGCAGTCACAGAACCACTGCGTTTTAGGTGGCACAGGTAAGTACTGAGCCACAGCAAGGAGGATGAGAGAAGTCTCTCTCAATGTGCCAACTACTAAGAGTCCTAAAACTATTTACTTCCTCAAAAGGCACAGAGACCAAGTCCATCTCAAATGTTTATCTCTAAGCTTTGGAATTCAGAGCAATGACATGGCACTTCTATAATCCGTGTACTACAAACACACCGTGCCGGACAGGATGGCTTCTAACCAAAACCGAAAGCATGATCACCGTGTAGAATGGGGAACTCTGCCATGACACTTCCACTGCAGGAAATGAAATCTAGCTGTATACCCCCCACCCACACCATGGGAAAGACCCCTCATGTATCAAGAAATCAGCGCCAACAAAACATAGGGATGGAGAGAAGAGGAGCGCGTACTGTGCGGGCTCCTTCCAGCTCTGGAAATCTCGTCACCCGCTAGAGAATTATGGTATAGAACAGAAATGACTACCCTAAAAGTTCTACATCTATTGTAGCTGAACGATTCTTGTTTCATTACTTTCACAAAACCTTATAAAAGGAACATTGCTTCTGCCATCTATTTCCTCCAGTGTTTATTCATGCCTGTACTGATACGTCACTGTAACATAGCACACCAAAATACATTTTGAGGGGAGGACGCTTTGCAATCTAGTGGTAGAACTTGAACTGACCAATACATTACTTAAAGCGGACCTTCACTCTAAATAAGAGTCTATCTTATATGTTTCCCACACCCTGTACATACAGATTGCTCACACTAAAAATCATCCTACCTGCATCTGCTGCATTTTATAAGCCTTTAAACATCCAAGATGGCGGCTTATGGAAGCTGCCATTTTTGCAGGCAGCCTGCAAACAGGAAGTGCCTGCAAACAGGAAGTGACTGTGCTGCTCTGCATTCTGGGACTGCTGACCTTTCCCTGACCCCAGCTCTGCTCTGTCTGAGCAAAGCACAGCTATAACCTGCCCCCCTGTACCTTATCCCACTCTCCTCTCCTCAGTAAGTGTGATGCTTCTGAGTCAAGATGGCGGCGCCCGTATCCTAAATTCCCGAACAGAGTTGCAGCCCAGTGGGGAAAAGTATAATAAATTAGTGACTAAACATGTAAAATATATTAATTTTAGATGCTGAGGAATTGTTTTTTAAGAGTTTGGGCTTTTCATTAAATCATGGTGAAGGTCCGGTTTAATAGTATTAAAGAGGGACAAAACCCACCATGAAGTCTATAAGACTCCAGGGTAGGCATGCTTGCTCCCCCCGGAGCACCCTGATAGGGGGTCAGGTTTGGGGAGCACGCTCACTGTTAGAGGGTAGCAGGGGATCCGGCTGCCAGCGCGTTTAGATCCGCTCGTATTAGACAAGCTCCTGGAAGAAGGGGCTCGAGCAGATCCGAGAGTGTTGATTGGATGAGTGGCCGTGCATGCTTCGTAGGACCGGGAAGAGGCGAGTTTGTTCGGGAGACATGGGGGGTCTCACACAGTGGGGAACCCCCCCATAGGGGTGCTCAAACCAAAACCCAGGATAGTCAAAATTCTGGGTTTTGGTCCAATAACCCATTTATGGAAGCATTCCCAGGGGGCAACAAGACTTGGTGGTCAGGACGTAAAGGATACACAGGGAAAGGATCACCTTATTTCCCTGACACACATGAAAGCAAAACACCTACAGCTATTACACAATTATTATACAATCATGGCCAGCACTAGCCTGGATGTTGAGGGATGCTGTATAAGTGGACTGTTTAGCATTGCACACAGAATATATAGTCTGATCTTGAGTGCTCGCCCTCACTTTGGCATCCCCAGCCTCATCCTGTGCTATCATGAAGCATGCAGGTGCACATAAAAGCAAGACTCGGCACAGCCAGAGCCACACTGAGCACCGCCGGCCATGCACCCCGATGGCTTAGAGCAGGGATGCACATCCGTCCTCTACCCACCTCACCTCCGCCCACTGCTTCACCTCTAATAATCTCACCTCTTCCTGCCTTACTTTTCCTCAATTAGGAAAGCAGAACGGAGCGCGTGCCCCTGGCCGCCCCTCTGCATAACTATGCTAGACATTCATTTTGAGGTTTTGAGGGCAATCTGGGGGGGGGGGGGGGGGGGGAGAGGTTTCATACAGAGGGGCATCCCAACACAGCCTTAAAACTGAATGCCCAGCATAAGTATGCACTCCATTCTGCTCTCCTAATCCAGTAGTCCTCAAACTTCCTCTTCAAGGGCCAGGTTTTGCAGCTCTCCACGCTACTCCACAGGTGAATTAACTGGTGCTCAGACAGAGCTATAGCCCTAATTATTACATCTGTGCATCAGCATAGAGAGCTGCAAAACCTGGCCTGTCTCGGCCCTTGAGGAGGAAGTTTGAGGACTACTGTCCTAATCAGCCTGATGTCAGGTTGGCTAAGGAAGGTATGAATGAGTGCAAGCCCCGATTGGCCCATGACCCACACATGTGCCTTAAAGTGGACCAAAATCTCAGCTTTGTGAAACCCCCCGGGTTTCTGAAACCAACTCACCTCTTCCCGGTCCTATGACGCATGTGCGGCCGCTTGTCCAATCAGCACGCCGCATCCCCGGCTAACGGGGAGCGTGCCTGTGCCGGCCATTCACAAATGCCTGGCGTGAGCATGTGTCCTGCTAGAGGGATAGCAGGGATGCAGCCATGGCTTCATTCTTGAAATGCGATCCTACAGAACATGCGCAAGCCTCTGGCATCCTGGACACTTCTCTAGCTGAGGCGCGCACCTGCATGCATCAGATGGGAGTGGCCAGTGGAGGCACCTGGCATTATGTTCCATTCATAACTCCATGCTGGGTATAATTCTGCATGGCGGGGGGAGTTCTAACTGGACAAGAGGCTGTACATGTCGTGGATCAAGTTGAGTAAACAGCTGATCTGGGGATTTTCACAAAATCGGGATGCCTCTAATGCACAGCCCAAACCTAGGTGAGTAAGCACAGTATGTTAACCCTGGTGCTCTCCCTCTTGAGCCCCATTAAATAGCATGGCCTAGCATGGTCATAGCCCAAACCCACAGACTACAGCTCCAGAACTGATGCACACTAAGCAGTGAGATTCTCTACGCTAGGTGTAGCAGGTAACAATGGCTGCAGTTATTTTCCAGCAGGAGAGCATGGCTTACCCACTCTCTGTAGGAGGGAACTTTAGTATAAGCCAGCTACAAGTTTGTGCAGGCCCTTGAGTCTCAGTGGGCAACTAAGTTGTGTCCTGACACACATGATGGTAAAGTAAAGCTATAGATGCCAAAGAAAAAGAAGCCATGACACAAATAAGAAAAGAAAGAATGATTAAAGTGGACCAAAACCCATGTCGTTCGGTCTATAAGATTCCTGGGCCGATGAAATCCTCCCCCCCCCCGGGGCATCCAAAATAAGGATGCCCCGCTGTGTAAATCCCCCAGGACGCCCCATTCACTTACTTTGTTTCCCGGTCTAATGGCACATGCGTAAGCTGCATCCCCCTATCCCTCGAACAGGACGCGTGCCCGGGCCAGGCATTTGTGAATGGCGGGCACGCTCCCCGTTAGAGGGAAGCGGAGGATGTGGCCGTCAACGCTTTCGGAGCCGCTGCTCTTAGATGAGCTGTAGGACCAGGAAGAGGTGAGTTGGTCTCAGCGTCCTGGGGGGTTTCACGCAGCGGGCAGGGCCGGATTATGAGAGGGGTGCAAGGGGCTCTAGCCCCGGGGCTCCACCACTTGCCCTGCAAAGGGGGCCTCCACCAACCTTTGGTCTAGTCCAGGAGGCTTTTCAGTCTTTGGTTTGACGGGCTGCAGGGCCAGCAACAAAGCTATCAACAGTAGCCAAAGCCACCACAAGGCAGGACGGAGAGTCTAGAGCAGCAAAGCCGCCATCAGAAATGCTACAGTGTGGTTGGGTGCAGAGCAGTCAATCGACGGCCGCTCACTGTACATAAGCCTTCTGCTGGGACTACACTACCCCCCATCCAGAATGGCAGCACGCACCCGCACAAGGGGCTCGATCTGACGTTCCAGCAAGTAGGCGGGTGTTAGACAACCATCATTTACTTGGCTGGACTATTATTTTAAAAGGAAAGAAATACTGTATCTGGAGCCCCAACCAGATTTTGTGCCCAGGGGCCTCCACCACAATCCGGCCCTGGCAGCAGGTATGGGGGTGTCCGGGGGAAAAGGACCAAAACCCAGGATAGTCAAAATCCTCAGTTTTGGTCCACTTTAAACCAGACCTTCACCATGATTTATTGAAAAGCCCAAACCCTTAAAAAACAGATCTAAAGCATCTAAAATGAATAGATTTTAAGTTTTTAATCACTCATTCTTTCCCCCACTGGGCTGCAACTCTGTTAAGGACTTTAGAATATGGGCGCCGCCATCTTGACCCAGAAGCATCACACTTACTGAGGAGAGGAGAGCGGGATAAAGTACAGGAGGGCAGGTTATAGCTGTGCTTTGCTCAGACAGAGCAGAGCTGGGGTCAGGAAAAGGTCAGCAATCCCAGAATGCAGAGCAACACAGTCAGAAGACACTTCCTGTTTGCAGGCTGCCTGATGTTCCATGAGCCGCCATCTTGGATGTTTAAAGGCTCATAACATGCAGTAGATGCAGGTAGGATGCTTTTTAATGTGAGCAATCTGTATGTACAGGGTGTGGGAAACATATAAGATAGACTCTTATTCAGGGTGAAGGTCCCCTTTAATCCGGCCCTGGCAGCGGGTATGGGGGCACCCGGGGGAAAGGACCAAAACCCAGGATAGTCAAAATCCTCAGTATTGGTCCACTTAAAGAATGGGAAAGAAAGAAAAATAAGGGCTGACAAAAAAAGAAACTATGTAAAAAGAAAGGCATGGCAGAAGGAAGGTGAGAAAGAATCTTGTGGCTGGCTGATGCCCAGTCCTGGTGTCCTGCATAAGGGTGAGGGAATGGCCTGCTCACCATTGCAAAGTCACATGACCACCAAATGAGGGGGGCCCCTGCTAAGCCCAGTGCTGGCCCCTAGACCTCGAGTCCCCCCATCCCACTGGTGACCCCAAGCCCGCGTCCAGCTTACCTGATCGGCTCCGAAGGGGGTGATGTTGGCCTTGACAGAGCCCACCCCCAGGGCCACGATGGCCAGGCCCAGGAAGATGGGCAGGGAGCAGTATCGGTGGCTCTCCTCCTTGCAGGGCACCGGGGTGGCATTTTGGGGGGTGTTGCAGTTGTCCAGGGGCAGGAGAGCCAGGTCCCCGCAGAGGGCAGCACGGCTGGGGGGATAGGCAGTTAGTGGGAAGAGCAGCATGCCCAGCAGGTAGAGCACCATGCTGATCAGGATGGTGGCAAAGCGGCCGCTCAGGGCATCGGCCAGCCACCCCCCGAAGGGTGACACCAGGTAGGTGATGCCCATGAAGAGCAGCAGCGCCTGGCTGGCCTCGGTGCCCTCCCAGTGGTAGATGGTGCCATTCAGGAAAAGCACCAGGTTGGAGGTGATGCCATAGAAGGCCACGCGTTCCAGCAGCTCTGCCAGCAGCACAGCGGCGCAGGCCAAGCGCCGGCCCTGGAATACCGAGCCGCCCGACTCTGCCCGGCTGCCTAGCAACGGGCTCCGCTCTCCCGAATCGTCCATGGCTCCGATCACGGCTGCCCTGCCATCCACTGGCTCTACAATACAGGAAGCCAGCTGCTACTGCCGCGCCACGCCCCCCAAGCCGCAATGGTCCAATCATAGGCTTCAAATCTTCTCCACAAGTACAAGCACGCCCCTCTGTCACCTGCATGCTAATAGCCGTCAGTTTGCCGCGACTGGGCGGGGGGAACTGCGCGGACGCTGATTGGTTGCTTGTCCCGGCCGTCATGTGACTGTACACAAGCCTTCACGTGGCTGAGGTCAGAAAAATGGGCGGAGCCGGCTGCTGGTAGGACGCCGGCTCGGTAACCCAGACACTTGTCTCCAGATCGGAGCATCTGCAGCAGGTGCGCATGCGCAACGATTCCAATGCCCAGCCGCTGTTACTAATCAGCAGTCTTAAAGCGGACCTTCACCCTGAATAGAAGTCTATCTTATATGTTTCCCCCATTCACTACATACAGATTGCCCACATTAAATATCATCCTACCTGCACCTATTGTGTTTTTTTAACTTTTTAACATACAAGATGGCGTTCCATGGAGCTGCAGGCAGCCTGCAAACAGGAAGTGCCTTCTCACTATACTGCTTTGCATTCTGGGATTGCTGTCCTTTTCCTGACCCCAGCTCTGCTTTATCTATAAAAAGCACAGATATAACCTGCCCCCCTGCACTTCCCACCCCTCCTCTCCTCAGTATGTGTGATGCTTCTGAGGCAAGATGGCGGCGCCCATACCCTAGAGTCCTGAACAGAGTTGAAGCCCAGCGGGTGAAAGAATAATAAGTAAGCGACTAAAACCTTAAGTATATTCATTTTAGATGCTGGGGAATATTTTTTAAAGGGTTTGGGTTTATCATTAAATGATGATGAAGGTCCGGTTTAAAGCAGACCTTCACCCTGAATTAGAGTCTCTTATATGTTTCCCACACCCTGTACATACAGATTGCTCACATTAAAAATCATCCTACCTGCATCTACTGCATGTTATGAGCCTTTAAACATTCAAGATGGCGGCTCATGGAGTCTCAGGCTGCCTGCAAACAGGAAGTGTCTTCTGACTGTGTTGCTCTGCATTGTGGGATTGCTGTTCTTTTCCTGACCCCAGCTCTGCTCTGTCTATGCAAAGCACAGCTATAACCCTGCCTGTAATGAGGCCATGTGATGCAGTCACCTCGGGAGGCCCCGCAGAGGGGGTGGCAATTGCTTGATCTGAATATTTTATTATGTTTTCTATTAACACATCAATGGAGATCAGGGGCATAGCTGTCCCCTGCCATGATTTTAAAGTGGACCGGGCCTAGCATCTATAAGATGGTTTGCATTCCAACCCGGGGCATGCTGATTTAGGATACCCCACTGTGTGACACCCCACCAGTCCCCCATAATGCTTACCTTGCCAACAAGCCCCATGGACGGCCAGCAGAGGCATCACTCTCATCTTTCTCAGGCCGGTCACACCCACTGTAACAGAATGACTTGCCATGGCCGCGCACAGCCTAGGAATACAGGGCGTGCACCCAAAGTGCAGCAGGAGAAGCTGATTGGAGGAGAGAGTCACCTGCATGCTAGGCTCACTGGAAAGGTTAGAAAAGCGGGCCTCAGGTGGGGTTTCAAGTAGCTGGCCATTCCAAATCGGGATAGACCAAAACCCGGTATGGTGAAAATCCTGGGTTTTGTTCCACTTTAAAGAGGAACTATGGTCAGACCCTCTTTAATATGCACAGCAGGGCAGCGTGACCAGGGCTGCCACGCTGTGCATATGGGCCGCTGGAAAAAAAAACGGGTGCCTGATACTCATCATTTCCGGAGTCTTCTTCTACGACTGCCGTGGAGCAACTTATCAGTAAATGACCAGCACCAGGTGCGCTTAACTCTTTCGCTGCCAGCCTACCTGAAGTTTTCGTCACCCTTGGTGCCAGACCATTTTGCACTATTTTGCGCTCCCCATGTTCATATGTGATTTTTGAAGGGATTTCCAGGGATTTCCCAGGAAAATTATATATTGTTTTTTTCAGCATAGTCTGGGCTTTAACATGAAATGTCTTGTTTGTCATTTTTTAGGTGTATTCTCAATATTCTTGGGTGAAATATGTGCAAAAAAATAAAAAAAAATCTATTTTTTACAATTTGTAGTGTTTTTTGTAATAAAAAATGTGTTTGTCAATAAAATCTTATTGCGTGTGAAACCCCAATTTCTCCCGGTTACAGCGATACCACATATATATAGGTAGACACCCTTTCCTGCCCAGGAGACTCCCCCAAACTGAAACAGCGCTTCAGGGGATTTTCAGAAAAAATACAACTGTGATATGCGCTATGCGCACCTTGCAGTTTTTCCAGAAAAACAACCCTTTATATTTGAAATACCCCCAACAAACTATATATTCTCTGGAAGTACACACCTCAAGCTTTCTAGGTGTACCAGGCTTGTTGATGTGGCCACAGTTTTCTGGAAGTAATCCCTCAATGTATTCTTTGGTTGCAAAGAGTTTCCCTAAAAAAGGATAAAAAAGCAGAATCAAAGCCACATTTTCCTAAAAAAACTATTTACAAACAAGAAAAAACAAGTATAATCTGAAAAAAACAACATCCCCCGAACAGAACGATACCCAACATGCATAGGTTCTGTCAAGGGAAGATTTGCCAAACACCCCAAAGTAAAGCATGCGCATAACGGTAATTTTTCTTGAAAATTTCAGCTCTGCAGACAAAGTGCGCACCTTGCGATTTTTCAACCAAAACAACCCTTTACATTTGGAATATCCCCCATAAACCATATATTCCCTAAAAGTACACATGTTAAGCTTTCTTGTACCCAGCTTGTTGTAGTGGGCTCATCTTTCTGGAATTAATCCCTCAAAGAATTCTTTGGTTGCACAGGGTTTCCCTAAAAAAATTATAAAAAAGCTGAATAAAAAACACCTTTTCCTAAAATATAAATATGCAAACCAGAAAAAACAAGCTAAGTCTGAAAGCGCAAAGTCCCCCGAACAGAACAATACCCAACATGCAGAGGAACTATTAACCCTTTTAATTGCCAGCCTACTTGAGATTTTGTCACCCTCTGTTGACAGGTCATTTTTTCCCCATTTTGCGCCATGTTTTGCGACATTTTTGCTGGAATTTTCAGGAAAATTATATAAATATATTTTTTGGAGCAGAGTTTAGGCTTTAACATGAAATGTCTTGTTTGTAAATTTTATTCTGTTTTTTACAATATTATTAAGTAAAAAAAAAATAAATAACATTTTTTTTTAGAAAATTGCCTCCTTTATTTTACATTAAAAAATGTATTTTATTAAAGAAAACCATATTGCATGTGAAAGCCCCATTTCTACCGATTAGAACGGTACCACATATTTATCGGTAGCCCCCCCATTCTTGCCCAGGAGACCCCCCTAACTGAAACAAGTAATTTTTAACATTTACAAATAAAATACAACTACCATCCACACTACAAAGGGTTAAATCGTGAAAAAAAATGACATAGGGTCCCCCCTCCCAGGGGAGGGGGACCCCATTTTTTTGGGATTTTTAAGGGTTAAAAACCCTTAAAAATCCAAAAAAAAAAACGACATGGGGTCCCCCTTACCCGAAGAAACCAGCCCGGGACCAGCTATGCAGGGCTTGTAGAAACAGGGCGCAGGGGCCAGCTTTTGTGGCCCCTGGCCCTGCAGGCTACAAAGCCCGCATAGCCCGTGGGCCCAGGCTCTTCTGCCCCCCCCCCGGCCTTTGGGGAGGCAGGTAATGGGGGTGCCAAGGGTTAATGGCAAGTCACCAGCTGGTGCAGGTGACTTGCCATCCCCCCAGCCTTATGAACTGATATAGGGGTCTCATGGACCCCTTACCAGTTCACAAGGGGTTAAATGTAAAAAAAAACACAGACACACAAAGAGAAAAAATATTTTATTATTATTTTTTTTTACTTACTTACCTCCCATCCATACTGGATCACTCTGTCCCTCGCAATCACTGGCTTCTGCTCACTTGCTAGAAGCCTTTTATAGCTGCTGGATGACAGAAAACAAAGGGTTAATTAAAAAAAGAACGACATAGGGTCCCCCCTCCCAGGGAAGGGGGACCCCATTTTTTTGGGGATTTTTAAGGGTTAAAAGACGGTTTGTTCCCACTGCCATTTAAGTGCTAGCTGGGTAACCACCACTCTTAGCTTGAGCTTCAATGCGTGTCTACTGGTCCTGGTTAAGGTACCATAGCGTACACATAAGCTTCTTTTTAGGGAAAGACCCGAGCCACCCTAGCCCAATTAGGTTGCATAGGGCTGGTCAGTTACCCTAACCCAATTCACCACTTCCAATTTCGGTTCTCTCTGTGAACCCAACTTAAACACTACACTTGAACCAGATCCACCTCTTGCCATTTTTCCAGGCAGAAAATAGAATCAGGTTAAGCGAACCAGCTTAATCTCTTGTCATTGTTCCAGACAGAAAATTAAATCAGGTTATTCACACACCTTCTGAAGACTTTCCTTAGTCTCTTTCCAAAACACTCTGCACTTAGACCAGATCCATCTCTTGTCATTTTTCCAGACAGAAAATGAAATAAGGTTAAGTGAACCAGTTCAATCTCTTGTCATTGTTCCAGACAGAAAATTGAAACAGGTTATGCAACAAAAACACTTTTATCACTGTACGTTTACCATCAAACTATGTCTGGGTTGGAGGCCTCCTGCTGCATAGCATATGATGGAGAACAACCAGGCCATTCATAGCATGGACATCTTCAGTTAAGAGATTCCATTATGAGGTAGTTTAGGTCTGCTTGAAGGAACATGCACTCAACAATAAACATTAACCTTCAACACTGTTGTTCCTTCTCTTCTTCCTCCTGGAAGGCAAAAACTGGTTAAACATCAAACTCTCTCTTTATTCCACAACACTTAAACCAGATAAATCTCTTGTCATTGTTCCAGACAGAAAATAAAATCAGGTTAAGCAACCGGTTCAATCTCTTGTCATTTTTCCAGACAGAAAATTAAAGCAGGTTAGGAAAACATTTTAGTGCAATATCAACACAACTGTAAACTATAAACTGATTCTCAGTTCAACTCTTGGCTCCACCAGGCAGTATGGAGTTAATACTTCTGGGCGTCCTCTTTAACTTTCAAGCACCGTAGTAGTAGGGATCAGGCAGCTTGATGGCTTGACCGTCCGGACCTACAGCGTTGATCTGCTTAGTAACGTCCAAATGACGTGGACTACAAATCACAACACGATCCATGTAGATGTGCCTTCCCCAGCGCCATGTCTCGTAGCAGGACTGGTACCGACGGCGCATGGCTGGGGGCAACTCCGCAATGTCCATCTCCTCTGGGATCAGCCAGTACTCCTTTATGGCTTCTTCAATCCACTGACCTCGCTGTCTTACACAGGTACGGGTACTCCAACTTTAGCTCACGGGCGCAGCGTTTTTGCACAATGCGCTTCCAGCGGGCAAATTCAGGAAGTTCTTTAATGTTGCCTCTCCCCGGTCTCACATGGGGATGGCTGGCCCGTTTGGTCAAAAAGAAAATAGAGTCTTTCTCTTCCTCTATGCGGACTGAACTCACAACGGGGGCTGGTTTCAGCTTGTTTGCGCCCCTAGTGGTGAGGCTCGGCACGACATTCTCGCTGATGCGCACCTGGTTCACTGTAGGTAGCGGTCTGAGCACGGCCGCGCTTCCATTGCTAGGGCTCGGCGCGCCTGCTTCCTCTGACACAGTCTCTGTAGCTGGGTCTAACACTGCTGAAACAGCGGGCGTAACACTTTTCCCAGGGCTCGCAGTTATGAATAGCACTCTAGGCTTCAAGTTCATTTCCTCCTGCACTGCTTGCAGGGCTTCTGTCAGCATGTCCATAGTCATTTTACTAGGGGTGACCACCTCAGGGATGACTGCAGTGATCGCCTTAACAGCTGATGGGTGAAACGGTGGGCGATGGGGTGGGCACTCCTCCCAAGTTACTCCAGTTAAGGGGTTGTAACAAAGGTTTCTTCCTTTCCCCGTGGCACTACTGGCGTGGAACAGTTCCCAACCGCAATCGGGACATGCGTCGGTGGCTCAGCGTCCCACAGCCACTTTAGAACATTTCGGACGCACAGGCTGCATGGTCTGCATGATCATCCCAATGATCCCCCATCCTGCACAAACTCTCCCTGCAAGCTAAGTTTTAGGCTGCACTCCCTTGGCAAAATTGGGCTCTACAGATATATCTATATACATACAATGGTCACATGGTCCACAGTTCTCTTCCAGGTTTCCAGCCGCCAAGAGGTAACCCTGAACACTGTATTTCTGTAGGCATATACAATTACACCGTCCATTGCTTACAGTGCTTGAAATTAGTGATGCAAATGTTTGTCTTTACTTTTCGATCGCTTTAATGTTTTTTATTATTTTCCATGGACTGTCCCTTAAATAGTGGCCATATCCACCCCTGCCTATGATTCGTCCCTGCAATGCTATAACATAATTCATGGAACACTCTTTGGGGGTCGGGCTCTGCAGGAATGTTGGGGGGTGGTCATGGGCTAGCCAGGAGCCAGTAAAATCTTGCGAAGATTTTTGCCCCAGTTGGCCCTTGCCTGCTATGCAAACTGTAATAGGAAGCCCAATACCAAGCTGAGTGACTTAGCATCTTAAATGTTCCCTCACTGTCTGGCACCCGATCTGACTGCAGATGGTCAATTGGCTTCTCAAGGTGGCACTAACAAACCCTAGTTACATCCATCAAGTCAATCTACTCAGACTCAGGCATCTTGTTTCTGTCAAGAGCAACAGGGCATCCCTCTGCGGCAGAGGGGAGCGGACCTCCATCCCTCACTGCATCAGTCAGTCCTGCACTAGAGATATACTTACTTTTCCCTATGGAAAAATAGTTTGAGGGGTTAAGTGTGTTTTTAGGAGTCAAACCTGATCACCTGTTGACCAGTGCTTTGCAGGCGATTAACTAGCAATACTGTTTCTATTGTCAGCGATCCTAAGTGCTGTCGCCCAAAAAATGTCACAGGCTGTGTTTTTTAGATCGTCCATCGATTGTCCTGCTGGTGTGTGAAACATCTATTGACAGCCCTTCACTGGCAATTTTAGGGCAATCATTAGTGCATTTCCAGTTTGAAAGGAGCCTAAAGATCATTAGTGGTTATGAGCAAATGGGTTATGAGCAAATTAGAGTTCAGCAAGCTCTAATTACGATTCAATAGGGACCCAAACTTGGGGGCCCAACGATGGCTGTAAAAAGGGGGTAGTAAGGTCTAGAGGGCTGCAAATTTGTCCTGCACAACATTGGGTACAGAAAGTACTAAAAAAAAAGATATATATATTCTTAAATATGATATACATCTGTTAATTCTGGAGACCGGATGGGGGGCCGGAAGTCCAAATTCCAAAGCTAATTGTCCATTTCATTGCACTTTAAACTAACCAGATGTCCCACTTCTGAAGGGGCAATCCCACTTTGAGGCCCACTGTCCCTCCAAAAACTCTGGAAACAACTAAATGTCCCACTTTGCTGATATCAGGAAGACTGTCCCATCCTATGCAAAATACAGGATGTCCGAGTGGTTTAAAACTGCTCTTAGGAAAAATTTAAAGAAAGGCGAACAACCCAAGTTTGAAATGCAAAATAGTATAGAAAATTTAATAGGGGTGATATACACAAATAATCAATATACATAGGACAGTGCAATTGTACAAGGTGTAGTAAAATAAAATGACCGCTAGGTGGCGCATATTAAATCGTCGACATGTATAGAGTATATTATACACATGCACATAAGTTTCAGTTGAGTAGAAGAAGATCTGAGCAAGAACACAGATTAATCACCATGGCAATCATAGCAACTTTGCATGTGGCCCTAGTCCAATTACTATCACATATCGGCAAATCAAACCAAAGATACAGTACCAAGTATGTAGCAGAGAGGAGTCTTTCAAGCAGCGCCAGGAAGTAAACCCTCAACGTTTCGGCTGTCTGGGCCTTTGTCAAGAGGGAGCGGTACCAGTTTCGCATAAGCAGGCTGTTTAAATACCCTATACTGATCTCCAGTGTGTGAGATGACAGGGGCAGGAGCGCATGCTCGGGTGCTGATTGCCCGCGTCATCCGTGACGTCGCAGTCCGTCCCGGCCAGTCACCAAATGGTGTTGCAAGATGCACCAATCAGTGACTGGCGCGCAGGGCCACCAGCTTTCGCGGGTTACAATATCCAATAGCTTAACAGGGGGGAGGTAGTTGTCCAGAAACCAAAAACATGGCCGCTGACATAGCGGAGTCACCGGAAGTAGCGTAATGCAGTCAGCAGGATGTGGGGCGGGACCATACACGCAGTGTATGTTGTACAGAGAAGCCAGAAAGATGCCCGCTATCATAGCGGCAACGAGCGACGCAAGCTGCTGTGGTGAGATGCGGTACTGCATCCAGTCCCAAGGAAAGTCCATAACAGTAGATTTTGTGCTAATCCTGTGATGCGTCATGTATAGCACGCCCACGGGGTGGGACCCAATGCATTGCAGCGTTGTGAATGGTGGAAGGGAGCCGTTGTCATAGCGACCTTCATCACTCTTCATGATGGGGATATTCAGCTTCACAGTGGGGACACACCTAATCGCATAGTGAGACCGAGTCCATTATGCAGCAGCGAACCAGGAAGGGGATGGAGATCAGCACACACTGGAGAGCGTTTGTAGCAAGCTGGAGATCATATGTAGGGCCAGTGGAGCAAACACACCTCTGGAGATCGTTTGTAGCAAGCAGCAATATAGGGAGCAGTCTGTCTAATAAAGATAAAAACAAGTGATAAGTGAATTAAAACGGGTTAGAAAACTGGCTACTTCCCGCTGGGGAATGTAGTCAGTGACACACATAATAGCGCAATATCAGGAGGGGAAGGATCACTATTTACCAACTGTAGAGAATGCAAGTAGGGATGAGCCAACAGAGCGCATAAAGGCTGGAGAAAAAGGGAAAAGGGGGACTGCATAGTCCCTATTAAACACCATAGGGAATAAGAATTCAATAAAGAGTGGAGTCCCTATTATTAAGAATAGGGACTAATTAATAGAAAGGAGAATAGTCAATCTCCTCGTTCATACCTAAGGGACTTTTTGTTTTTAGCTGGTGGATCCAATATAATTTGTGTTGCAAGAGTTTCCGGTTTAAGTCGTCACCCCGGACCGCTTTTTTGACGACCTCTATAACCGTGAAACACAGCTGTGAGATTTGGTGTAATTTTATTTTACTACACCTTGTACAATTGCACTGTCCTATGTATATCGATTATTTGTGTATATCACCCATATTAAATTTTCCATACTATTTTGCATTTCAAACTTGGGTTGTTCGCCTTTCTTTCATTTTTTTCCTATTGTATTGTATCCTGTGAGGTGGAAAACAGGTTGGAAAGACAGAACACCTAATGCAACTGTTTCTTCTCGACCTTTCTTCTGTGATCTGTTTTGGTGTGCTTCAACCTTCTCTAGTTTATTGATTACAACTGCTCTTACTCTTTGGTTGAATAGTGGCAGTGGACTTCTAGTGCTTGGACTTCTGAGCATTGGCTCAATCACCAACATCTTTTATGGACCAGATATTCGTAGAGCATCACATCTGAGAGTAGGCCACCAGACATGACGCTTAGCGAGCACTAAGGTTTTTCTGTCCTTGACTCCAGCAGCTACTCTCCCTGGCTACACAAAGCGGGCAAATGACAGGGGGCCTTCTACAAACGTCACGTGGAATAGGCGTGATGGTCTGTGTGGGAGAAAGGGTGAGTATAGCTTTTCTTTTTATTTGCCTGAATATTTTCTTTAATTGTAACATAGTAAAAGATGGTGAATGTGCACCTCCCTCCCTTGTAGTACCGCAAATAGAGAATAACTTAACTACCTAATAACTAGAGGCAACATTCTGTGACCACAAATCTTTGAATCTCTGAATCTCTCAGATGTAGCTCTTTTGTCATACTGTGGTTTCTGCTGTATACGGTAGTTTTCCGGTATTGCAGAATTATTACACTGGCTACTGCATGTTCCTCTCGATGGCACGTAAGGTATCAGTAAAGACATGCAGTTTCCTAGGGGAGCATGACAGTTTTTTTTTTATTATGAGTAAAAGCATCTTCTCAAAAAAAAAAAATGAGTAAAAAAAACTTGGTGCTGAATCAACCCATGTAAAGTTGTTTTGATTCTGAGCAGTTCTAACAAGTATAGAGGCGACAAAGCTTACTGTAATACTGTAAAGAATTACACACCCATCTAGAGTCCAAAATCTATTCAAGTTCATTCTCCACTAATATGGGAGACACAAAAGACACCTGAATATGGCCAGCAGGTTTTATAGATATAGGTTCAATAGATATGTGACTATCAGCAAAGGCATTATAACTCCAAATTGCTTTTCGTAAATTTCACTGGACCTTGGCCCAGACATGGTTCGTTCTCGAAGCCATTCCTCCAAGACGGGTAGATTGGAGGAAGGACCGGAAAGTGAAGAAGCTTTAGGATTCCCAGATTACCAAAATTACAGAAGAACAGCGCAAATTTGGACGATTCACTAGGTGGACTGTTGAGCGCAAATTTGGCGAAATCAATATATTCAGCCCACTTTTCATGGCAGTCCGATACATAACAGTGCAAGTACTGTTCTAACGACTGATTCATTCTTTCTGTCTGGCCATTGGATTGGGGGTGATAGACGAAGACAACTATATTTTAATTCCCAAATGACCACAGAACTCCCTTCAAAACTGAGAAATAAATTGGTGTCCCCAATCAAAGACAATATTTTGCCGTATACCATGAATGCAGAAAATATGTTTGATGAATAAATGAGCCAGTTCAGGAGCAAATGGGAATTACGAAAACGGGACAAAATGCACCATTTTACTGAAACGGTCAAATATGACCCAAATGACCAGGTTACATTGTCACCTGGATAAATCAACAATGAAATCCATAGATGAGCACACACTGAACATGCTTCGACAAAGGCAGTGACATCACATCTGAGAGTAGGCCACCAGACATGACACTTAGCGAGCACTAAGGTTTTTAGGCTGCCAAAATGACCCAATGTTTTAGCATCATGAAATAACATGCAACAGATATAGCCGCATAAGGGGTGGAACTTATTGGCAATGAGGAGGTTGGCCTGGAGTGCCCAGCAGGCCTGATGAGAACCTTTTAGCGGATTCAATGTACTTACGTTTCTTCCTGAGCAGCCACTCAGGGAGCTAGCTATTCAATGGCGCTGGCCATAGCCTGTATTTGCTCCACAAGACTTTTAATAGTATGTATTATTTGTGTAGGACCCATGATAATGTCAGGTTTACCATTTAGTCCAGGTTAGTCAGTAACTCCCAGATCTCTGCTATCTTTACCTCTAGACCAGCCCCTATTTCCCGTGATACAAGCAGACTCACCAGACATGGCTGCCCCCAGGTTTTGCAATGCTTAAATGATATCAACCGAGGGCTAAACCTGCAAGTGGGTGAGCGTAAGTAGGGTTCACTGGAGGTCAGATGAAGCAAGGATCATACATGGGAAGTCAGTCCAACAGGTGTCAGTGCAGAGGGGTATCCGGAGTAAGGGTCAGAGGACAGGCAGAAGATCAAAACTGTAGTTGGAGCAAGATTACCTGTAGAAGGGAGCTGGTCAAGGATTCCAAGGTCTGCAATGGGGAGTTACAGAGGAGGCAAGGTCAAGGTCAATCCGGCACAAGCTATCATGGCCACTGATGACAGGGGCTGGGGCACTTTTAATAGTGGAAGCGTGTGGGGATTGGCCTGGGGCGGAAATGGACGATTGGCCACAATAAACCTGATGGCTGATAGCCCTGTGCATAAAGGGAACAAGTGTGCACACACACACATGTAGAGCTGCCAAGAATGTAACCTCTACACCCCTGCTGATGTCCTCTATCACTCACTTAACCCCTCCACCCCCTGCCGCTGTCCTCCACTGCTCACCTAACCCCTCCAGCCCCTGCTGTTGTCCTTTACCACTCACCTAGCTCCTCAGGGTCCAGTTGAAGGCCAAGACAGCAAGTACACTGTGCACAGAAGACATTTGAGGGGGACACCAATATGCCATATGTTTTAGCCACACTATTGTGCTGATGACAAGGGGCGTGTGGGATGTATAGGAGTAGGCAGGATCAGTGAAGTGGGGTATTGCATGGGGTTGGGCCTTCAATGCCACACACTAATTTGTGCTTTGCAACACACAGTCCCCACCAATCATGGAAGACATAGAACATCTTGATGAGGATGAGAAGCAGCATCAGCAGCAGCCAACCCCTCCTCTGGCATCCCTAAATCGGTAGCAGACACCACCCCAGCCAGCCACACCCCTGGGCCTGCCCCTGCACTCACCATCAACACCTCCAAGTGAGTCTGCGGGACCAAGCGTACAATGGCCAGCTGCCCAATGCTATCTTTCCATGGCCCAGAGGGTGCAGAAGACTATGAGACTAGAAGACATGCATGAAAAGACTACACGCTAACCTAGCCGCAGGGATAGAAGAGTTGCGGAGACACAACCGCTACATGGGAACACTCATTTGACAGTTGGCCAGCCTAATGGCAACCCTGGGCAGAATGGGGACAATCCATGAACCTAAAAATGCCACCAACAGGGACGACCGGTCAACCTCACCCTAATCAGGCACCCAGTTGTGTCTGGAGGTTTGTGTTTCTTTCCTGGGGGAGAAATGACTAGTTTTGTTTAAGCTTGTAATATGTGCAGAGTGTGCAAACCCTTGTTTATGCCAGTGTTTTTGTTCAAAAATAACACTACTTGCCACTGAAATGTGAAATATGTTTTAGTTTTTGTATTCACAGAAAGACAACACAATAAGGAGGTGTAGAAAAACCTTACAAAGAAAACAAACAACAGCAAAAGAATAACAACATAACTTACTGAAATGAGAGACGATTAGGTGCTGGTGCACCAACTGACCCGCCGTGCATGGGTTACCACCAGGGGCGGACTGGCCATAGGGCATACCGGGCAAATTAGATTCCAGGGTTGGCCATGATGGGTTTCACACAGCACCCGGGCTGGGATGCCCCAGGGGGGGCGGGGGGGCGGACCACTATCCCTAATTGTGAAAATCCCAGGTTTTGGTCCACTTTTGGGCAAATGTTTTTTTTCATTGAAGACAAAAAAAAAAAATATTTGTAAACTTGTATAGGATCAAAATGGGGGGGGGCATAATAATAGGGTTATTTGGGGGATTCTCTACTGGATTGCTCTTTAAGGGGTGATTGGGGGGATTCTGAACACCGCTTATTATGGGGGGGGTGTATTTTATGGGGCCAGACACACTGCAGAAGGGCCGGTGTGACCAAAAATGTCCCGGGCTGTTTATTAACTCCAGTCCGCCCCTGGTTACCACTATATAGCTGCTCAGGCACCTCCTCAGCAGCTGTGGTGGGATAAGTCTCCAGGTATGAGGGCAACTTCTCGAACAGCGCAAAATTATGCAGCACCACACAGACAATCTTTCGGACCTTGCCGGCTGGTACTGCAGTGCTCCCTGGTGTGGTCCAGGAACCCAAACCGTGACTTCAGGATCTCAAATGCCCGCTCCACCACTGCCCAGGTCTTCCTGTGGGTCCTGTTATAGGCATCCTGGACATGCGACTGGGCCTAAGACAAACAAAAGAAACACAAGTAACAAGGACAGGCCAAACACATACAGAGCAAATTGGAAGGGTGGGAAAGAGGGCCATTAAAACATACCCTGAGGAGGGATGGATAGGAGATAGGGGGCAACAGTAGAAAAACAATGGTATGGGGCAAAGTGAGCAGTTGAGGAGGAAGATATGCAGATTGGACTGCAGAGGGGACAACAAGGATACAAGGAAAATAACCTATACATTAGGGACTGGTGTCAGCTAGGCAAAAAGTTAGCACAAAGCAAGGCTATGCACAGATTCAAGGAATGGGGGCCTGCAGAGACCAAGGCACAAACACACTAAATGCACACAAATGCAGAAAGGAGGAAACGCGAAGGATGAGCGCGTTGTGTGTGGAGCCAGGGAACCCTGCCAGGATGCTAAGGAAGTGCAGGTCTGGACCCACAACGCATTGGGTATTTATTGAATCTCCCATATTCCAGTTACTGTGTGAAATAAAAAACAGACACATGTAACCATGCCAGCCACATTATTGCAGGGGAACAAAGGCACTACAATATGGGGGGCAGTTAAAGAAGGAAGATTGTGCCACTTAAGCACAAAACATACTAACACATATACTCCTGGTCAACCAGAGGCACCAACTCAGCATGCAAACAATCAAGCGCACCCCTCACGTTGGGCATGGATGCGACCTCGTAGAAACTCAACTTCACAGCATTCCAGGCTGCCAGGGAAGCTGATGTGCTCCGCCTGCAGGGCAGCCATGCCATCTAGAAACGTATTCAGGGTGCGGCTCAGTGAAGGCTGGGCCATGCCAATAGCAAGTTACCACAGCCTCTGGAAGGAGCCATTTGCCAAAAGGCAGCCAACCAATTCGGTCATGGCATCAATCACAACTCGTGCTTGTGGTGGGGGCCAACCATGACCACAGCTCCAAACACCCAAGTTCAGTTGGGTCAGTTCGAAGCGATGTTGGCTGGGCATTCAATCGACATCGAGGTCACCACAAGTTACCGTCAGCATTGGCAGGTACAGGTACAGCAAACTGCTGTGCTGCAGACGCTGGTACACTGCCAAATATTGATCGGCATGCTCCATCGTCAAACGTTCCCAAACAACAATCCCGACAGCAAAAAAAGGGTGTAAGTTGCAACACCAATATCCCGTTTTTGTAGGCCGTTTTCTCTGCAAAAGCAAGGCTCTGAATCTTGCACAAGCACACGCACACACCATTTGCTCGCTCAAAAACAAAAACAAATCGCCCTCACGTACGCAAAACGAACAGTCTTGCAAAAGCAAATAGGCAGTCAAAAATGGTGTCTAATGAATCACTCAAATGCCTAAAACAAGAAAAAAAAAACATTCACCAGAGGCTCTGAATTGGCCTTATAGTGGTAGGACATAAAGCACTGCAGAAAAGCTACTGTGCCAAAAGTAAGTACCAACTGGCCAAGTAAACAAGTTGCAGAAGTGGGTCTTCTTGACTCCATTGCTGGCATAGTAGCTTGCATTGATGGGACTGTATAGGACATCCGTCCTCCTGGGGGGAAGTCTGTATTAGTGTGACAAGAGAGATGCTGCAGATAATTGCAAAATTGGCAGTGGTACTCCATGAAAAAATCCTGGGAACCACTACTATAGATCTAGAAAACAGCATATAGATTTTCTTTCAACTGTTGAAAGATTTTATTTTGTTAGGTGAACGGTTCTAATTGGCTACCGACTTTCAGCCAAGCAATCCATCCTATTCCTAAAGAGGGCTTACATAATTAGAGAATTAGGAACAAAGCAGCTGACATTACTGTGAAGAGACAAAGAAAAAAGTCAGCTCTACCTTATAATGGTATCCTCCTACCCAGGGTATTGGGAAAATCGGCACGGCTAAGAGCACTCTACTCCAATTATGCAGATCACAAACAGGTATCCAGCCAGAAGTTCCCATAAAATCAGCAAAAACTTTATACCAAAAATCAATAAAAATCACATGAAAGGCAAATTTTCCAGTAAAGCATCAAACATGTCAACGCGCTTCGGACTGCGAGGGGTCCTTAATCATGACATTACTGTGCCTTGCTAGGCAAGTGAAGGTGTGTTTGGCATCAGGTGCAGGATTATACATGTCATGTGCATCACAGGTCTGAGGTAATATTCTTGAGAAAAACAGAAACCCCTTTTTGAGGAAGGTATATGTGTCTGGGAAAGTCTATTTCACATAAAATATGTAACTTATCTTGTGAGGTTGCAGGTTCGGTTCCGCCTCCAGCATGACTGAAGGCACCTAATCCCCAGCCTCTCCCTGGGCATCTGTGTGCACTGCCCCCTAGTGTGCTCACTGGTATGGTTCACTTGTATTTGTTATTCTTACTGCACAGATGAGATTGCTGGGTATGCATAAGCATAAAATGTTCATACAAGCACATTATCATTATTATTATCCATGAGCCTCTCACATACACATTTGAGTTAGAGAAACCCTCACTTGGTTTGCACATGTAGCCCATTCCTCCCACCAGATGTTGAGCCTTGTATATTCTGTTTCATGGTTGAAAAGCACAGCAAGCTTCAGTGGTCGTGCAGCTGTCTGACCACAGCAGAGCATGCTAAAGTCTTAGAAATCTGCGCCATGACATACCCTTCCCAACTCAGTTACACACAGAAAAGGAAGTAAAGATAAAGACTTGTCTGAAATATATACAGTATTTTCATACAAAAATTTCAAGATGCTTTGAAATGGCTCATTTTACACTGTTCCCATGTGTCCCCTCGGGGATAAGGGGGGAAGAAGTTAGTGTGTGCTCAGAAAGTGGCACAAACCCTCTTCCTGTTCCCCCAACCCCTCCCTGCCAAAGTACCTTGGACGATAATGCTGGGTTGGTGTCAGTAATCGCTTACCTGGGCCCAGTTCCAGCGCTGTTCCTAGGCGCCCGGCCACGCTTGCAGCTTCCTCTCGGCGGCCGCGCCAGTTACGTCCTCGGGCACGGCCGTCCTTCCTCCTTGCTCCCGCTCTAGTGTCCGCGCGTGCGAGCACGTTCTTTGTATGCCCTCCGGCGGCGTGGCTGTCAGCGCGCCCGCCGGAGGTAGTTTGCAAAGCCTGCTGGTGCAGCTTAGGAGGGGAATCCCTCCCCCTCCACTGTCATTGGGCCTGGTGCCCTGGAGATCGTTTTTAGCTCAGCCCTAGTAGGATGAGCTGCTTCCCCTTTCTTCTGCTCTGGCCAATCCTAGCAGGGTTCCCATGTTGCACCCATCACGCACTGTATACCTCCTTCTCCAAGATTATGTCTGTCCCTATAAAAGGATTAGTCCGGCATTCACTCAGTGCCTGTTAAAGCGCCTTGAACCTAGTCTGCTGCTAGTCTCTTGAGATTGATCTGAACTACCCGTTGCCGACCATCGCCTGTTTTTGACCATCCTTGATCTGAACTCCCGTTGCCGACCACCGCCTGTTTTTGACCATCCTTGATCTGAACTCCCGTTGCCGACCACCGCCCGTTTTTGACCATCCTTGATCTGAACTCCCGCTGCCCACCTCTGCTCCAAACCTAGACCACGATTTGCCCACTCCTTTGTACTGCTGCCATCTCGGATCTCCTGTTGCCGACCTCCCAGCCTGTTTTTGGACTTCCGTTATACGCTCAGCTATTGGGTTACTCAATACCGCTTCCAGCCACCGGTTCTCCAGACCTCCGAACAGTAAGCCTACAACCTTTGAGCCATTGAAGTCCTGGGGGCAACCGATCCCGGGCAGGCGTGTTCTGCGCCCCGGCAAGCGGGGGCTCCTACAGGTGAAGCTGGGTGCGGAGATTGGGGGTTGAGGGCTTACCTGGAGGGCTGGAGTCACTTAAGCGGATCATTGTAGTACCCAGAGCGTGACAGTTGGTAGTGGCTCGATTGGTTGATCTCATGCAGCAGGGAATCCAAAGTCGGAGAGTAAAAATCTTGGGTGTTGTTTTGTTCTAATGCAGACTGAGACTGATAGACTGAGACTGCAATACGGTCTATAAGCCATGTACCTTGAATAGAAGCTCTAAAACTGCTCAAGCAAGATCCCAAGCACAAATGTCCAGAGGCTGATTCTGGAGCTGCCATTGTGATAGAACCTTGTCAATGCAACTTGGCACTGGATGCCACACCTGATATGGCAGAAGAGGCCAGCAACAACTTGGCACAACTGCCATTCACTTTCATTGTCTACTTTAAGGTCAGCAACCAGTTTGGCACAATAGGTGGTCAGGCAAAGCACTGGTTGGCAACAGTTTTGGCAAAAAGATATGGTCAGGCAAGACATGACCAGCAACAGGTTTGGCACATGATTTGGTCAGGCAAAGCAGGGGTTGGCAACAGGCTTGGCGCAAAGATGTGGTCAGGCAAGGCAGGGGTCAGGAACGTGCTTGGCACAAGACTTGAGTAGCAAGCAGGCATGGCTGGACCACCACCCACACTGACAATTCAGGGGCACTCTAGTTCCTGGAGACAGCTTTTAGATAAGCCATCTCACCTAAGGCACTGGGCCCTGTGGCATCTGCAGAACCTTGCAGCGGCAGAGGCTGAGAATTTGCACTCCTGGGAGCTGGGCAATGCCAGATAAAGTTGCCATCCACAGCTGCACCTGCCAGGAGACTGCTTTGAAGGTTCAGCCAGGTAACTTGTGTGCCCCAATCAGGGCCGGCGTCAACGCCCGGCAAGGCTGGTCAGCTGCCGGCGGCCTCCGCTCCCCAGGGGGGCCGCTGACAGCTGGCATAATTTGATTAAAGAACTTAAACTTTTTTTGCCACTAACATTGCATCGGGCTGCTGCTCTGCCTCTCCCTAGCGTCACTAACCTCATATCGAGGCTGAGATGCACACTCTTTCATTAGTGGTGCAGTTGCCCACCCCTTAACCTCTGCTCAGCCCTGAGAGCCCTACACTTGCTTTTATTTGTTGATCTATGATAAGCACTACCCAGTAGAGTTGACCTGCTTCCTGTCCCCAGCATTGCAACAGGAAGTACTATACACACAGACATTTTCTGTCTTTCTGCCCCATCCATCCCTGTCTCTCTGCTCCATCAATTTCTGCCCTTCCTCTTATGTCCATCTATCTTCCTCAAAACTCTACCCATTCATATGGGACCAAACTAAAAACAGCTCCAATAGGGGGTTGTAGAGCAAGCAGCCATTCTAAGTTTTGGCCATGGAATTTATAGACCCCAACCTGCGACTCTCCATCCCAAAGGGGCCCACTGAGACCATGCCACCCAAGGGCCCACGTAAACCTGGATCTGGCCCTGGCCCCAACAGTACTGTATGGTTGTTTTTCCTGCTTTGAAGTATCTCCTGACCTGCTTCTGTACATGGCCACTGGATGCCTCAATCAGGCACCACTTCTCTATGTATGACCCCTGTTGATAGCAACCGGACAAAGACAAGCAACCTGCATGGGTTACAGCTTCAGCTACACCTACAGATATAAAATGCCCACAGTAGCAAGTCTGAAGATGAGGGACAGGACTCAGCCTAGTGTGGACAGGACTTCTAATTAAACTCCAACAGGCATGAGTGGACAACATTTCCACGCTCTTGTTTATATTCTATTTCAAATATAAATGATAAGAGCTTGAATATGTTGATGTGGCGTTTAGATTAATCCTCAAACCTTTTACTGTCATCATTGCAGACATAATGGCATCAGTCATGCAGAAACAAAATGATTTTGACAGTTTTTATTGTGCCCAAACATTGCATTCAATGGTTGGCAACTCAGAGCACGTCTCTTATTGAAATATATTGGCAAGCACAGGCACATTGGTAAAAGGGATTAAATAAAGGAGAAACCTGGAGCAATGAGCGCGCCAGGCTGCTGGTTGCTTTAAACAGTGATTTGAGAAAAACTACTTTAATTAAGTGATGCAGAAAAATACTTGTTATACAGCTAAGTCTGGAAAAGTTTCACTTTCTGTGACAGTTATTAAAGTGGACCCAAACCCCAGTTTTGAACTTTTGGTCCTTGCCCCCAGGGCACCTGGATGCCCTGTTGTGTGAAACCCCCCTAGGTCACCCAGGAAACTTACCTTTCCCTAGTTCTATGATGCATACATGGCCTCTCAGTCAGTTGTGCTCACATGAAATCGGCTAAGACTCAGATGAGGGACGAGTGTAGCTAAGAAGAGCTGAGTTGAGCAAGCCGGTGGCCGCATCCCCACTACCCTTATGTGCCCGCACCAGCCATTCACAAATGCTTGGCGCCAGCGCCCTGCTAAAGGTATAGCAGGCGGCGGACCCTGCTTGCGAATGCGGTGTTGGATTGGGGAGAAGGTGAGTTTCCCAGGTGACTAGGGGGGTTTTACACAGTGGGGAATCCTGAATCTGAATGCCCCAGGGGTAGGGAATCAGGTGGCCATGGATTCCTATAGATTCCAGGGCCACTTTTGGTCCACTTTAAAAGCAATCACCAATTATTTTGGCAAATAAATACAGTGTATGTCATTGATGTAAAGCATTAGGGAGTTTAGACTAAAATAAATCACTTGATGGTAATAGTAAATCAAACACTATACTCCCCTTACCCACAGTAAGACCTTTCCCCCAGTAAGTGCATCATGTAGAATAACGTGAAGATCCTACTTCTTCTGCCATTAGCTGTATTAGTAGCACATGCTTCCTCAGGCCAGTCTGGCAAGAGATGTTATTAGTTATGTTGTGTTACCTCTATACTGCTCAGCATCGATTGATAGTACCCTTCAAAGTGTGTACGCTGTCCCTGCCATAGGCACTAAGGCAACCCTATAGGCAAGCTCAATACTTTCCTTCACTTTTCGGGCCACAAGACACATCTGTGGTTTCCATAAAATATAACATTTTATTTAATTTGACTACTGGCATTTTAAGTGAGCTTTGACCCATGACAGACGTCAATGTTTCTGGATTGTGTTAATGTATGCCTTTTTCTTTGCATGATACTATATAGCTTTAACTTGCATTTGTGGATTGTATGGTGAACTGTGTTCACAGAACATGATAGCTATATATTTTTCTGGGAATGATTCAGCAACAGTGAAATTCTCATGTTTTTTTTCCTGCTAAACTGCAGTTTTTACTACTATGAGAATTTTTTTCAATTTGTACTGAATCGAGTCCCTCATATGTGTTCTATGTTCTGCATACCCCCAAGTGTTCCGATTTTCATGAGACATTCCCGCTTTTGGGCGCTTGTCCCACACCTCTGTTACCTGTCCCACAATGCCCCATCGTCACCTGTTGTTGAAAACCACATGACTACATCATTTGGCAGGTGACTCTCATTGACCTGAATAGGGAGGGAATAGGTTGGGGCCTAGCCTATTCCCTTCCCATTCAAGTCAATGAGAGTCACCTGCCCAATGACATATCTGAATGGCTGGGGCGTGAGCGCGCATACCACGCCAGGGAAGTGGCAAAAAAAAAAAAGTACCAATAGCTTTAAACAGGTGACTGAAAACTCAGCCTTTGCTGGACAAGCAGCAGCTGCACTAGTGAGCAACCTATGGTTGAAGTAGAATACTCCTACAGGACTTCACCATATTCAGAAGAATCAGCTTCCCCCTATAACTCATTTGTATATACCTGCCGAGTTGGATCTGCTGGAGAACTGCCCCGTAAAAAAGGATTTCCAGCCCACCATACCACCACAGCCATTAGATCTATTGCATTCCCTACCCCCTGGCATCCCATGCTGAGATGCCTGTCTCTTATTACAGTGGTCCCCAACCTTTTTACCCCAAGTACCCCCTAGCAACAAGCATGTAAAACAAGTACACCCAACAAGGAGATGAATTACGAATATTTCCAAAATACGTAGGTCATGGGCCTTGTAGAACTTTTTAAAGCAAGAAAGAATAATGTTTTACTGTTAAAATAATAGACCAGATCTTAGAACCTTGGTGCACCTCCAGGGGCATAGCTTGAGGGTGCGACTGCATCGGGGCTCAGGAGGTCAGAGAAGCCCCGTCATTGTTGCTCCTCTGCCTTATTTATCACATTTGTGCTCACTTTAAAGCGTAACAAAACCCAACATGGCTGGATTGGCCTTCCTGTGGTGCATACCAAGTCAGAAAAGTCAATTTCGTGGGTGGTGTTCCTCTTTAAAATGCACCAAAACCTGGGATTTTCACTTTTTCTGGCTTTGGTCCTTCCCCCTGTGGCAACTGGTTTGGGGTACCCAAACCCCCTAGAACGCCCCCTGAGCTAAGTCACCTCTCCTCAAGCCCATGGTGCAGGCATGGCTGCTCTCCCAATCAGCTTTTCCTGACACGCATATTAGTGCGTGGCTAGAGAAGCTGAATGAAGTCCCTAGCTGCACTTATGAGCGTCATCACTTATAAGCGCGGCCACGCCCTGGGGGGTTTCACACAGGGAGGCATCCCAGTTCGGCATGCACCGGGGGGAGGGAGTAAGCCTGCCCTGGGATCTCATAGACTCCAGGGTGGGTTTTGGTCCACTTTAAAGACTCTAGGGCCAGTGGTCCCCCACTTTGTGGGGCATTTATTTGTGAAACCCACAGAATTGCCCAAAATTCTTACCGTTCTGATGATCCTGTGCGGCACCCCCGCTATAATTTTAGCCTAGATGTGTACCCGCACCAGGCATTTCTGAATGGCTGGTACGGGCACATGGAGGAGCAGGGGTGCGGCCAGTGGCGTGCACCCTATTTAGACTTTCTGTGCAAGCCCACCAGAAATATTTAAATGGAATGTGGGCCGTTGATTGGCTGAGCGGCTTGTGAAAACAAAAGAAGGGTGAGTATTTTGGCGACCCTGAGGGATTCGCACAGCGGGGCATCCCAAATGGAGATACCCCAAGCAAGGTAAAGGATAAGGCCATCTTCACACGGATGCGATCATAATCCGCTTGTGATCGCCCCGCAAATGCTGTGAAAGTGTAAACCATAGTAATCTATGGCGGTGCAGAAGTCCCGCATGCCGTGTTTCTGCCGTCTCACTCCATAAACAGTAGCATTTTCCATATGAAATCCCTGGTACATATACTATGCCCCAGTGTGAAAGTAGCTTTACAGCCAAATAAATACAAAGTACCACATACCTACCAACTTTTCAGGGTGGCAAAGAGGGACATTTGTTAAATTAGGCCACGCCTCCTCATTGAGGGGTGGATAGTAGATAGGATGTAACAGTTAAAACAATAAAAACAATGTAATTAGGCAAATTAATCATTTATTGAGGCTGATCTGCATGTTACGCCTCAAAGAGGGACAAAGGACAAAAACGATAGGAAACGGGGACGACAGTCCCTCCAAATCAGGGGAAGTTAGGAGAAACACTCATTTGTACCGATCCATACAGCAAACCTAAAATGGATTTACGGAGGATTTGCTGATTGTGGGCTAGATATATAATGTATGGGATACGAGCTGAAGCGAGGAAGCGCATCTGGGGTGTCTCTCTCTCTCACCACATGCGGCGGTGCACAGTAACTAGGAACCTTCGTAGCGGCGCCGCGTTTCTGGGGGGACGCAATACAATGAGGGAATGTATACATATACAGAGAGCGCTGCGTGCCGGTAGCTGAGGCGGCTCTCTCCTCCCCAGGGTGGGGTTGTGGTTGGGAGACAGGTGTTAGGTCAGACGTGGCGCCGGGGGACAGTGACCGAGCGGTGGGAGCTATGAGGCTTCTTTTCTTGGCCTGCCTGAGAGCCCACACCGGCAACTCCACCACCGCCCTCCGCATCAAGTAAGCCTCCATTGATTCCTGCATTGCCCTGGCCGCCATGTGTAGCCTTATCTGGGGAGGTGTTAGCTATAGTAACCAACCAAGTACACGTGAAGCCTTTCTTAAACGGGAACACTACTCGCAAATAAGTGGTGTCTCTTTAAAGTGGACCAAAACCCAGGGTTGTGACTATCTTGGGTTTTGGTCCTTACCCCCCAGGCATTGGAGATGGCCCACTGTTGTGAAGCCCCCCCAAGTCGCTAGAACTGACTCGCTCTTTCCTGGTCCTACTGTGCATACACAGCCTCCTGTCCAATCAGTGTGCTAGGATCCGCTCCCGCCCCTTTGTTAAAGATTTCGTCTAAGGCAGTGGATCCGAGTGCTGGTGGCCACATCCCCTGCTACCCTCTTACAGGGAGTGTGTCCGCACTGGCCATTCACAAATCTAAATGATTCAAGGGCCGGCCGCTGGCTTTCCCCTGAAGGATTTCCTGTTGTTTTAAAGCGGACCCTCACCCTGAATAAGAGTCTATCTTATATGTTTCCCACACCCTGTAAATACAGATTGCCCACATTAAAAAATCATCCTACCTGCATCTACTGCATGTTATGAGCCTTTAAACATCCAAGATGGTGGCTTGTGGGCCATCAGGCAGCCTGCAAACAGGAAGTGTCTTCTGACTGTGTTGCTCTGCATTCTGGCTGTCCTTTCCCTGACCCCAGCTTTGCTCTGTCTGTGCAAAGCACAGCTATAACCCTACTCTTCCTGTACTTTATCCCCCTTTCCTCTTCTCAGTATGTGATGCTTCTGAGGCAAGATGGCGGTGCCCGTATCCTAGAGTCCTGAACAGAGTTGCAGCCCGGTGGGGGAAAGAATAATAAGTTAGTCACTAAAACTTAATATATCAATTTTTGATGCTGGGGAATAGTTTTTTTTTAAGAGTTTGGGCTTTTCATTAAATCATGCTGAAGTTCCGGTTTAAACCCTTATGTGCATGTGCAGGCTCTCGTCCAATCAGAGCTGTTTGCCATTCTTGAGTATATAAAACCTTTTTTTTTGGGGGGGGGGGGGGTTGGTCTAGTTCTTTATGGGGCTGCATACATTTTGATTCCCTGCTGTGTGAACCGCCCCACCCCAGGTCGCCCTTGCTGCATACCTCTAGCTAGGCGATGTGGCCAGCGGCGCTCAGGAAAATGTCATGGAAAGAGTGCAGCCAGCATGCACTGCAAGCATTGCCAATTGGGATGCCATGCTAGAGAGGGACAAGGCCCAAAAGTAAAGTGAATTTCTTGTGGGTTGTTCCTCGTTAAAGAATAACAACCACTAGCCTACAGTCTCCAAGACTCTAGTGCCAGTGCTCTCCACCTTTGTGGGTCATCCTGATTTGTGAAACCACTTAAAGTGGACCAATATGATCTAGTGGACTTCTGACTATCTTGGGTTTTGATTTGATCCCGACTTGAGAGGTTTTGATTTGATCCCGACTTGAGAGGTTTTGATTTGATCCCGACTTCGGGAGGTTTTGATTTGATCCTGACTTCGGGAGGTTTTGATTTGATCCCGACTTGAGAGGTTTTGATTTGATCCCGACTTGAGAGGTTTTGATTTGATCCCGACTTGAGAGGTTTTGATTTGATCCCGACTTCGGGAGGTTTTGATTTGATCCCGACTTCGGGAGGTTTTGATTTGATCCCGACTTAGGGAGGTTTTGATTTGATCCCGACTTCGGGAGGTTTTGATTTGATCCCGACTTCGGGAGGTTTTGATTTGATCCCGACTTCGGGAGGTTTTGATTTGATCCCGACTTCGGGAGGTTTTGATTTGATCCCGACTTCGGGAGGTTTTGATTTGATCCCGACTTCGGGAGGTTTTGATTTGATCCCGACTTCGGGAGGTTTTGATTTGATCCCGACTTCGGGAGGTTTTGATTTGATCCCGACTTGGGATGCTCTATGTGAAGCCCCCTTGATTGGGAGTAAAACTTACCTGAATGCCAATGCAATAGGCATCAGTCAGCATGCTCAGCTCACTTTGGCTTCTCTTAGCTGACTAGAGGTCTCGGAGGCTAACTGCTGAATGGACCCGAGTGCCGCCAGCTGCATCCCCACTAGCCTCTACCTGGGGGTCTGCCCACGCCAGCCGCTCACAAATGCCTGGTGCTCGGGCACGCGTCTGGCTAAAGGTATAGTACAGTGTGGCCCGGGCTTGCATGTTGGATCAGGAATCAGGTTTTACTAGTGGTTCATGTGGTGGGGCATGGTGATTCTATGTGAGCATTTCTGAATGGCTGATGTGGGTAAGCAGGGGGTGTGTCCAGATGCACCCTATATTCAGCTTAGCTTGCAGCTCTAAAGGCAAAAGCTGAATGGGAGGAAGCCAGTGATTGGCCGCCAGCCTGCAAAAGCGTAATTGGGATTTAAAGTGGACCAACACCCACGGGTGATCGGCCCGGGAATCTATAAGATTCCCGGGCCGATCACCTCCCTCCCCGCGGGACATCCCGAGATCGGGATGTCCCGCGGGGTGAAACCCCCCCCAAACACCCCAAACTCCTTACCTTATCTTCCTTACCGCCATTCACAGACGGCCGGCCGCCTCCCTCGCGCCCCTCTAGACGTGCCCGCGCCGGCCGTCTGTGAATGGCCGTCGCGGGCATGCGCGCGTCAAGAGGGATGCGCGGGAGGCGGAGGAGCCGCTTGTCCGCGGCTTGTCCGTCGGCGCGGGGAGAGGTGAGTTGTTCGGGGGGGTTTCACACAGCGGGGCACCCCGATCGGGGGTGCCCCACCGAAGTGGACCAAGACCCAGGATAGTCAAAATCCTGGGTGTTGGTCCACTTTAAGGAAAGGTGAGTTAATGAGCTATCCTGGGGATGCAGCTGGCCATCTCAAAGTGGGTTACCCCCAGCAAGAGCAATACAGCCCTCAATAGTGAAAATCCTGGGTTTTTCCTTCTTTAAATCAGTAGTGGGGCCATCTGGTTGCTGGAAACCAGAGGTCTCATTAATGCCTAATTTAGTGTGATATACGTATAATGATATGGTTCTGTTATGTTGCATCTGCGGTCTGCATTTTGCAGCAGGAATTCCGCTTTGCATTTTCTTGTTCGCATTTCTATTTGTGTACACATTTGTGTTTGTGTGTTTTAATATCCCTGTTTTAAGGGATGCGCCAGGGATATTAAAGGGATGAGGCCGCAGCCAGCTGCGTTTACCCTGCTCTGCCGCATAGGAGCTGTGTGAAAGGGGACATAGAGGTGCTAATGATGATATTTTTTTGCCAGAAAAACATGTGGTACTGGACAGGTGTGAATGAGGACTACATTTTTAAAAAGCCATCCTAAAGCCTTGACTGCTTATAAATGCTCCCCATATGAATGACTGTAGTAGCAATTTCTCCTGGCCACATCTGACATTTGTTACAAATGCTTTACATGTGCTGCTAATTTTAGAGTCAAAGTCATTTCTTTTTAACTGGAACGCCAAGAAACGTGATTTCTGAATATATAGAGATAGGATTAGACTAAATAAGTCTTTTTATAGGCAAACATCATGTTAGATATTTCCAGGTACACCTTGCATCTAGATATAAATCTATATGCTAATCCACATAAAGACGCAGACCTCGGGCCTCGATTCAATAAAGGTAGAGAAAAATTCTCATGGTAGTAAAAAATTCAATTCATGAGAAAAAAGCCTGAGAATTTCACGGTTACTGAATCACTAGATAAAAAGACAATGGTCTTGATTTACTAAAGGTAGAAAAAAAAAATTAGCGCTTGGAAAATAAATTCGCATGCAAGAATTTTTCAAACTTAGGAGCGATTCACAAAGGCAGTTGAATTAAATTTGTGTGTGCGAATTTGCGGGCGAATTTTTTTGTGTGTGCAGTTGAAAATCACTTTACAACTGGAAAACAGTGAAAAAGTGCACGAATTTCCCATACCTAAAATGCGGTGTGTGAGCATTTTTTTCTACTGCTTCCTAATTTGCAGCAGAGCAGTATGATCCCTTGTTGCCCTTTGTTCTGTTTTTTTATTTTGCTCTGTGTTTCTGGACTTTCTAATTAATGTGGAATAGTACATGTCATTGTTAATGTTTAATTATGTTTAACTTTGCATTGGTTCGGTGCATCATTTTTTGGTGATGGGGGTTTAGGTGCCCTTTTGGCAGTGTTGCTTTGCATTGCTTTACATCTGTTGTTATTGTACCTATTTATTTGGGTGGTTTGTAGATTAACAGTTCTTAGTTTTGACTTTGGTCTGTGGATCCATTAATATATGAATGTGAGTGGTCTTGGCCTAAGTGTCATCATTAGCATGCACATTTCTGGAACGGTGCTAGTTTGGTCGCCCCAAATAGGCCTGATGTACTTACATTTCCAAACCACATTAAAGGTTTCTGTTGCATCCAGGGCCATCTCCAGGGTTTTGTGGGCCCCTGGGCGACAGAGTCCCAGCGGGCCCCTTGTCACGTCACTTGTGCGGCTCTTTGAATGGTGACCGGTATACTCACCACACATATTAAAGTGGACCAAAACCCAGGATTTTGACTATCCTGGATCTTGGACCTTGCCCTCGGGGCACCCCAATTCAGGGTGCCCTGCTGTGTGAAACCCCCCTAGGTTGCCGAAACCAAGTCTCCTCGACGCATGTGCAGCCTCTCGTCCCATCAGTGTGCCGACACCCGCATCCCCTGCTTCCCTCTAACAGGGAGCATGTCCGCGTCGGGCATTCACAAATTCCTGGCGCGAGCACGTGCCCTACTGGACGGATGTGCCGTTGGACCCGGAAAGAAGGTGAGTTTATGGGGGGGTTTCACGCAGTGGGGATGCCCCGGGGGAGGGAATTGATCAGCCCAGGAATCTATAAGATCTATGTTCGCCGTGGGTTTTGGTCCACTTTAAAGTGCACCAAAACCCGGGATTTTAAATACCCTGGGTTTTGGTACTCGATTTGGGATGACCCACTATGCGAAACCCCCGGTTTGCCTGTAAAACTTACATGGCTGCCAATGACACAGAGCATGCGCAGGCAGTCAGTGTGGCTCCATTCTGCTTTGCTCAGCTGTCGAGAGGTCTCATCGGCCCCCGATGAAGGCGAGTGCACCGATGGCCGCATCCCTGTTAGCCTCCAGCTGGGGGCGTGCCCGTGCCAGCTATTCACAAATCATTAAACAGAGGCCCAAGTCTTTTCGACTTCATGGCCGCTTTTGGTCCACTTTAATGCAGGGCAATGAATTCTATTTGCCCACAGAGCACAGCATAGAGAGCCCAAAAGCAATTCCAAGCAGCCCAGGAATACCGCGGCACATGCACTAGCCCAAAAATTAACAAAAGTGGCCAAAATAATTACAACCATCCCAGTCCATTAAAAATATATCGGATAAGGCCACACAGTGCAGAGTGAGCACCTGGTCTGGCACTATAGGGAACTCCTCGCCGGTGCTGATGATAGATGTGGCGCTACCTGGCACTTTCACAGGAGCTCTGGATTTTTGATTTGATAAATACACCTTTTGCACTGGGACCCGACATTCACCTGACGCTCATCTGGCACTACGTGGCCTTAGCGTTTCTTAAAGTGAATCAAAACCTACGTCGATCGGAATAAGATGCCCGATTGATTTCCTCCTCCCTGGGGCATCCAAAATCGGGATGCCCCGCTGTGTGAAACCACCCAGCTCCCCCCATACACTTACCTTGTTTCTCGGTCCAATGGCGCATGCGTGAGCTGCGGCCACATCCCCGCTATCCCTCAAGCAGGACGCGTGCCCGCGCCAGGCATTTGTGAATGGCCAGCGCAGGCACACTCCCTGTTAGAGGGAAGCAGGGGGATGCGGCCGCCAGCGCGCTTGGAGTCTCTGGCATTAGACAAAGACTTAGACGACGTGGTGTCAGCGGCTCATAGTGCGCTGATTGGAGAGGTGGCCGCTCATGCGCCTTAGGACCGGGAGGAGTTCAGATCAGTGATCTGGGGAGTTTCACACAGCGGGCACCCCCGATCGGGGTAATGGACCAAAATCCAGGATAGTAAAAATCCTGGATTTTGACCCAATTTAAACCCTTAAATGTTTTTTTTAATATTTTGGGATGCTCGTTTTCCTGTCTGCTATATTTATGTTGTCATGGCGTTAGGTATTGTTTACATCACTTACATTTATCATTGCACATGTTACTGTGCTCAGTGTTTTGCTCATGGTGCCCCGGGATAGTTGTATCCATGTTGTACTCAGGCATCCAGAAAGCACATTGAGCCTCATCCATTTTGTTCCTCACCATGACATGTCCTCTGTGCGCCACTATGATTTCTTTCATATAAATGTTTTTGCTAACGTGTGTAGGGGCCTATATTAAATATCATTTTACACAATTTCATGTTTATAGGCCTCCTTATTGTGTACTATGGGCTTTTTTTTGCAGGTATAGTGGATAGAAGGAATCCATGGTGGAAGTCAGAAAACAGACTTTTCTCCTCCTGAAAGCTGCTGTAAAAAATTTGTGTGAAACACTTGAATTTAACTCATGTGAGGAGCCAATCCATGGCACCTGAATCACTAGAATTGTTTTTCACTTGAAAATTCCACACAAATTATTTTCTAAAAATCGAATTATTTTCGAGTGCTTTTTCTCTCACTCAAATTGAATTAGCAAATACTAAAGTAAAACAGCTTTCAGGTTTGTTGAATCGCGGGTAGAGTTTTCGCGCGCAAAATCGCACCTTTTTCTCAAAAGAACATGCGAAAATTTGCGTTCGACCTTTAATGAAACAAGCCCAATGAAGGTCAATGGCAGTTTTTACTACAGTGTAGAAAGGAGTAAAAAGTTCTCTACTTTTCTTAGGAGTAAAAAAGTGCCATTGACTTTCATTGTTTTGTTAGATGGTGAAATTCTCAGGCTTTTTTTTCTCATGAATTGAATAATTTACTACCTTGAGAATTTTTTTCTACCTTTATTGAATGAATCGAGGCCTACATGTCTGCAGGCAAAGTTCCAGTTAAAAGAAATGACTTCTCTCTTTGCACAAGCTGTGTAACAATTTGTAGCAGTGTCCAACAGATACAATGTACGCTTTTGTTTACATTCAGCAGCACATGTAAAACATTTGTAACAAATGACACATTTGCTGCCAGGAGAAATTGCTACTACAGTCCTTCATGGAGGGGGGGGGGGTATATATAAGCAGTCAAGGCTTTAGGATATACAGTCAGACTCTGGCAGGTTTTTAGAGCTTTCCAGTGATACTTCTCTTCTGAAGATACAAGTTGTCGACACAGCTGCTTACAGCTTCCCCTATACTCATTGATAGAGGCGGCATCTTTTATTCACCAGCACTTTGCATTCCTCGATAAACCAACTTGCTCTCTTCTGCTGACTCAGTTGTCAGGGTCCTGCTGTCTGCTATACAAACACGTGCAGTGCTGATGACTGATCCTAGCATGAGAGGTCCAGCACAAGGAACAGAGTCGCCTTGGCTTCTTAGAAAATATAAAGCAGCCTGACTGAAAGATGCCGCCACTGACAGCCAGCATACTCTTTGGGAAAGTCTAGTGCGACCTCTGCTTGAAACCCTATATTATTCCCCGGCCTCATTACCTATTTACCAGAGCCCACACTATATCACAGCCCAACAGGACTGGCAGCAGTGGAGCTCACCAGGTGGACTTGCACAACACTGTATATGCCTGCCCAGCAGTCCCTTCTGGATAGTCACGTGGGGCAGGAGCGATCCTGGAAAAGGTGAGTATCAGGGCTGGGAAAATGGGCTTCACTAGGCAGTATTTGGTGTAAGGCATCCAGCAATCCCCCCTCCCCCCACACCACTGATTCATGCAGACCAAAACCTACTGCAACTGGCAAAAGGATAAAATCTCTCCCTTGGGACATCCAGATTTGGTAGGCCCAGCTGTGTGAAGCCACCTGGTACTCAACTCAGGGACATCCCCAGCACTCCTCCATCCGATACAGCCGGAGGAGAGTGGCCGGGGGGGGGGGGGGGGGGTCAGGTAAATCCTTTTATACAGTATTGATTGCTAGGCATTAATATTTGTAATAATCATTGCTGAAAGGAGAGCCCACACTGCAGGAGCGAGGTAATAAACTGGCAATCCAAATTAAGATGCCTCTGTAAGCAGACCAAAACCCAGGTGAAATAAAAAATCTGGGTCTGCATTAAGGAATTCTGCAGCTTAACAAACAGGAAATCTGATTGCTATAGGTCACTTCTTCTGGAACTGCAGTACATGTTACATGTATGTACAAGGTTAAAGGGGTAAACGGCAATTTATAGGAATGCACCAAAGGTGGGCTACGCGTCTAGTAAAAATCCTAGGTCCACAAAAAAAAATATACCAGATTAAACCACCAGGACAGGCGGTAAACGTCCTAGCCGTCCCACAGCACATGTGTGGATTCTAGTGCAATCACCGTTTTATGCAGGGCTGTGGAGTCGGAGGAAATGTTGGGTACCTGGAGTCGGAGTCGGCAAACAATGCACCGACTCCTAATGACTTCTCTATTGTAATAAAGACCAATGCATGCAGTGCCTCACGTAACCGCAAAACGAACACGTTAAAGTGGACCAACACTCAGGATTTTGACTATTCTGGGTTTTGGTCCACTTCGGCGGGGCACCCCGGATCGCCCCGCTGTGTGAAACCCCGAAAAACTCACCTCTCCTCGCTCCCACGTGACCGCAGCTGCCAATCCCCGCCGACGGACAAGAGAGTGCGCCCACCACCACCTCCCGCACGTCACTCTTACAGGGTGCGCGCCCGTGCCGGCCATTCACAAACGGCCGGCGCGGGTGCGCGTCCTGCTAGAGGGACGCGCGGGAGGCGGTGGCGGGCGCCGCTGGATCGTGGATAAGGTAGGGATTTAGGGGTTTCTGGGGGGTTTCACACAGCGGGGCACCCCCCCCCCCACCGGGGTGCCCCGCAGTCAGGGGTCTGATCGGTCCGGGAATCTTATCTATAAGGCCGATCATGGGAGGGTGTTGGTCCACTTTAAGTGACCGTGAAGAAGCATGCTTTTCATGTGCTTCACTATATGGCACGCAACGCACAATTAGAAGTAGCAATACTTTGCATAGTGCTGTGTTCTGCTGTTACAGGGAACCCATGGGTAACCTAGCCTCTCACTGATAAGGGATTAAGTAAATGTGTTTTTTGCAGGACTAGAGACACTTGTATAAGTGAAGGGAATGGAGGATCAATAGTTTAAGACTGAAGCTGTACCATTGGAAAAACTGCTGACATTCAGCAAAAGGCTATAAAAACTTGTAAACTTCGATTGTTCGCTTAACCCTTTAAATGCCAAGCACGTAGTTTCTACGTGGTTGCTTCTCCTACCGTTAAGTGCCAAGCACGTAGAAACTACGTGCCTGGCATTTCCCCCAAACAGTTAAAAAATAGAAAAAAAAAAACACTTACCTCCGGTATCCCCGTGAAGCTTGGGGTCCCCTCTTCCTGCGGGGGGCATCCGATCGCCCCCCCGTCGTCCTCCGTCTTCGGGGGGGGCCCGAAACCAGCCGCCCCCCCCCTGTTTCCAGCGCTGACATCGGCGCTGTAAAAAAAACAAAAAAAACAAACTGTCATTTACTCACCTCCGCGCCCGAGCCTTCTGTCCGGGTCTCCTCTTCACCAGGGGGGGGTCCGATCCCCCCCCCTGGGCTGCGCAGTCTTCAGGTGAGGACCCTCTTCCGGGTCCTCACCTCTTGTAATGGCGGCGATGGCCGCCGCCGCTTAGCTCCGCCCATTGTGGGAGGAGCAGGATGACGTCATCCCGCTCCTCCTATACCCCCTCCGAGCTCCGGCATCTGTCAGATGCCGGTGGTGATTGGAGCAGGGCGGGTGTCAGGTGAGGAGGCTCCGATCGGAGCCCCCTCGCCTGTCACCCGCCCTGCGCCGATCACTACCGGCATCTGTCAGCGGGACAGACAGCGGCGAGGGACGTCGGATCGGAGGTGAGTACAGTGTAAAAAAAGAAAAATAAAGATTTTTTTTTCTCTGTGTGATTTTTTACTTTTAACCCCTTGTGAACTGGTAAGGGGTCCATGACCCCTATACCAGTTCACAAGGCTGGGGGGATGGCAAGCCACCTGCGCTAGCGGGTGGCTTGCCATTAACCCCCGGCACCCCCATTACCTGCCTCCCCAAAGGCCAGGGGGGGGCAGAAGAGCCCGGGCCCGCATAGGCTATGTGGGCTCGTAGGCTGCAGGGTGGGGGGGCCACAAAAGCTGGCCCCCCCACTCTGTGCCTACAAGCCCCCATAGCTGGTCCCGGGCTGGTTACTTTGGGTAAGGGGGACCCCACGTCAATTTTTTTTTTTGGATTTTTAAGGGTTTTTAACCCTTAAAAATAAAAAAAAATGGGGTCTCCCTCCCCTGGGAGGGGGGACCCTATGTCATTTTTTTTTCTCGATTTAACCCTTTGTAGTGTGGATGGTAGTTGTATTTTTTTTGTTGATGTTATAAAATACTTGTTTCAGTTAGGGGGGTCTCCTGGGCAGGAACAGGGGGCTACCGATAAATATGTGGTACCGTTCTAATCGGTAGAAATGGGGCTTTCACATGCAATATGATTTTCCTTAATAAAATACATTTTTTATTTAAAATAAAGGAGTCAATTTTCTAAAAAAAATTTTTATTTATTTATTATTTTTACTTAATAATATTGTAAAAAAAAAAAAGCCTAAACTCTGCTGCAAAAAAATATATATATAATTTTCCTGAAAGTTCCAGCAAAAATGGCGCAAAACATGGCGCAAACATGACGCAAAATAGAGAAAAATGGCCTGTCAACAGAGGGTGACAAAATCTCAAGTAGGCTGGCAATTAAAACGGTTAATAGTACCTATGCATGTTGGGTATTGTTCTGTTCGGGGGACCTTGCGCTTTCAGACTTAGCTTGTTTTTTCTGGTTTGCATATTTATATTTTAGGAAAAGGTGTTTTTTATTCAGCTTTTTTATACATTTTTTAGGGAAACCCTGCGCAAACGAAGAATTCTTTGAGGGATTACTTCCAGAAAGATGAGCCCACTACAACAAGCTGGGTACGCTTAGAAAGCTTAACGTGTGTACTTTCAGGGAATATATGGTTTATGGGGGATATTCCAAATGTAAAGGGTTGTTTTGGTTGAAAAATCGCAAGGTGCGCACTTTGTCTGCAGAGCTGAAATTTTCAAGTAAAATTGCCGTTACGCACATGCTTTACTTTGGGGTGTTTGGCAACTCTTCCCTTGACAGAACCTATGCATGTTGGGTATTGTTCTGTTCGGGGGATGTTGCGTTTTCAGATTAAACTTGTTTTTTCTTGGTTGTATATAGTTTTTTTAGGAAAATGTGGCTTTGATTCTGCTTTTTTATCCTTTTTTTAGGGAAACTCTTTGCAACCAAAGAATCCATTGAGGGATTACTTCCAGAAAACTATGGCCACATCAACAAGCCTGGTACGCCTAGAAAGCCTGAGGTGTGTACTTCCAGAGAATATATAGTTTGTTGGGGGTATTTCAAATGTAAAGGGTTGTTTTTCTGGAAAAACTGCAAGGTGCGCATATTGCATAGCACAGTTGTATTTTATCTGAAAATCCCCTAAAGCGCTGTTTCAGTTTGGGGGAGTCTCCTGGGCAGGAAAGGGTGTCTACCTATACATATGTGGTACCGCTGTAACCGGGAGAAATTGGGATTTCACACGCAATAAGATTTCATTGACAAACTTACATTTTTTATTACAAAAAAAACTACAATATGTAAAAATTTTTTTTTTTTTGCACATATTTCACCCAAAAATATTGAGAATACACCTAAAAAATGACAAACAAGACATTTCATGTTAACCCTTTAAATGCCAGCCACGTAAAATTTACGTGGTTGCCTCTCCGCCACTTAAGTGCCAACCACGTAAATTTTACGTGCCTGGCATTCCCCAATCCCACAAAAAAAGTTTTAAAAAAAGTCACTTACCTGACCCCTTGTTTGGTCCGGCCGGGTCTCCTCTTCAGCCAGCGGGGCTCCGATCGCCGATCGGGGCTTCTCCGGCTGCAGGGGAGGGCCCGGAATAGGGTGCCCCCCCCCCCCCTTTCAGCAGCCGCCGGGATTGCCTGTGAAAAAAAAAAAAAAATGACAGTTACTCACCTCCGCTCCCGCCGACTCCCGCCGCCTCTCCTCTTCGGGGCGGGGCTAATGACGCCACCGCCGGGTGTCATCGGGGCACCCGGCAGTTCTACTGTCAGATGCCGGTGACGGCTGGGCAGAGAAGGAGGGAGGTAGGCGATCATCCGATCGCCTGCCTCCCCCCTTCTCTGCCCAGCTGTCACCTGCATCAGATCGCCGCGGGACACTGCATCTGAACATCGGAGGTGAGTAAAGTTAAATTTTTTTTTTTTTTTTTTAATAAACTATTACAAAAACCTGTGTGTGTGTTTATTTTTTATACTGTTAACCCTTTGTGAACTGGTAAGGGGTCCATGTGACCCCTTATACCAGTTCACAGGGCTCGGGGGTCTGGCAAGTCACCTGCGCTAGCGGGTGGCTTGCCATTAACCCCTGGCACCCCCATTACCTGCCTCCCCAAAGGCCAGGGGGGGGCAGAAGAGCCCGGGCCCACATAAGCTATGTGGGCTCGTAGGCTGCAGGGTGGGGGGGCCACAAAAGCTGGCCCCCCCACTCTGTGCCTACAAGCCCCCATAGCTGGTCCCGGGCTGGTTACTGTGGGTAAGGGGGACCCCACGTCATTTTTTTTTTGATTTTTAAGGGTTTTTAACCCTTAAAAATCAAAAAAAAAATGGGGTCCCCCTCCCCTGGGAGGGGGGACCCTATGTCATTTTTTTTCTCGATTTAACCCTTTGTGTTCTGTCATCCAGCAGCTATAAAAGGCTTCTAGCAAGTGAGCAGAAGCCAGTGATCGCCGAGGGACAGAGTGCTCCAGGATGGATGGGAGGTGAGTACAGTGTAAAAAAAAAATAAAAATTAATAAAATATTTTTTCTCTGCTTGTGTCTGTGTGATTATTTACTTTTAACCCCTTGTGAACTGGTAAGGGGTCCATGACCCCTATACCAGTTCACAAGGCTGGGGGGATGGCAAGCCACCTGCGCTAGCGGGTGGCTTGCCATTAACCCCTGGCACCCCCATTACCTGCCTCCCCAAAGGCCAGGGGGGGGCAGAAGAGCCCGGGCCCACATAGGCTATGTGGGCTCGTAGGCTGCAGGGTGGGGGGGCCACAAAAGCTGGCCCCCCCACTCTGTGCCTACAAGCCCCCATAGCTGGTCCTGGGCTGGTTACTTTGGGTAAGGGGGACCCCACGTCAATTTTTTTTTTGATTTTTAAGGGTTTTTAACCCTTAAAAATAAAAAAAAAAAAGGGGTCTCCCTCCCCTGGGAGGGGGGACCCTATGTCATTTTTTTTCTCGATTTAACCCTTTGTAGTGTGGATGGTATTTGTATTTTTTTTGTGAATGTTATAAAATACTTGTTTCAGTTAGAGGGGTCTCCTGGGCAGGAACAGGGGGCTACCGATAAATATGTGGTACCATTCTAATCGGTAGAAATGGGGCTTTCACATGCAATATGATTTTCCTTAATAAAATACATTTTTTATTTAAAATAAAGTCAATTTTCTAAAAAAAAATTTAATTTATTTATTTATTTTTTTTACTTAATAATATTGTAAAAAAAAAAATTTACAAACAAGACATTTCATGTTAAAGCCTAAACTCTGCTGCAAAAAAATATATATATAATTTTCCTGAAAGTTCCAGCAAAAATGGCGCAAGACATGACGCAAAATGGGGAAAAATGGCCTGTCAACAGAGGGTGACAAAATCTCAAGTAGGCTGGCAATTAAAAGGGTTAAAAGTAGCTATGCATGTTGGGTATTGTTCTGTTCGGGGGACCTTGCGCTTTCAGACTTAGCTTGTTTTTTCTGGTTTGCATATTTATATTTTAGGAAAAGGTGTTTTTTTTTTTTTTTAAACATACTCATCTTTATTAAAGGTTTTCAGTACAATACAATACAGAGACATGGAACAAATGTAGATTGTCCAGGTATCACATGACATCAAGACTGTATAACATCATTTGTTTACATTGCATAATACAAAGTGCAGAAAGTAATCCTATAGCACATGTGAGGAGATGAACAGGCAGGAGTACTCCAGGGGCTCCACCCCCGGGAACCGAGGGGCCGCGATCTTATTAACGGGGAGGGGGCCGGACCAGTGTCTCACTCCCAATCCACAGCACCCCCGTCAAAACCATCTAGTCGCTCTTCAGGCCTTCCAAGCGCCCGTGTCCTGGGACTGGGCACCCAGAGCCACCCCCTAGCCCAGCCCGCATGGGCCAAAGACCGTTCCCTGCTCCAGTGCATCTAGTCAAAGAGCTGAGGTCTGGACACGAGGATGAACATCACCTGACAGACATTTAACATAGACCAACCGACAAAAAAGACTTAGGACAGATACAAAGGGGAACATAAAAAGAAGGTACAGAGGGCATGAAGGGGGAGAGAGAAAGGATTAGGGGGGAAAGAGGAGCAGGGAGACCTAGATAGGCAGACAGGAGAGGAGGATAGTGGGCAGGTGGGGGGGGGGGGGAAGAGTCTAACGCCCATCCACCCGTCTCCGTTCACGTTAGGGAGGTAAATGCAACTCTTGTTCAGAGGTTTTTCCCAAGACGGGACCCAGTACTCCCGGACATTATTTTGCAAGTCGCCGCTGGAGCAACCTAATTCCATCAAGGATCCCACACCCGCTTATAGGTAACGGAGTCCTTAAAGACATCCCAGATTGTCCAAATATTTAGGTATGCAGCTATCCTATCTTGTTTGGCATGGCAAATTTCCTCCATTACTTCAACATGGTTTATCTGCCTGAATCAATCCTTAATAGAGGGCGGTTTCTGGGTTCTCCAATTCCTCGGAATCAGCACTTTAGCAGCGTTTAGAAGGTGCCTTCCCAAGGGAGCGCCCCCCGCTATGCCCCCGCCGTCTGGTGACCACCCCAGAAGGACACTCTCGGGACTCCAGTCCATAGGTTCGCCCAGAACCTCGGTACAGATGTCTCTCACCTGCTCCCAATAGTCACGTATCCCGGGGCAGGACCACCAGATGTGAACCATCGAGGCGCCCGCCGCTCCGCATCTCCAACAGACATTTGGAACTGCTGGAAAAATTGAATGTAACAGCTCAGGGGTGCGGTACCATCGTGTGACCAATTTGTAATTGGCTTCTTGCATCGAGCTACTCATTAATCCTCTGTGAGCGCTCCTGTATATGTTCTTCCAGTCATCTTCACATAGGGGCCGACCAATATCCGCCTCCCACTTTGCTTCCCATGGTTTAATGTCCCGTTTCCTCTTACTCCTGATCAAATTATAGGCCCATGACAGGAGATGCGCTTTGGGGCCTTGACCTAGGCATACCCTCTCAAACTCTGTCAGCTCTCTCTTCAGGCTGTCTTTCACGGCCCTAGAGAAGAAAAAGTGTCTTAGCTGGAAATATGTGAAGGCGGGAATCTCTGCCTCAACTACTTCTTGTAGACTCAGTTTATCCCGGAACACGCCACCACTCTGGAGGTGAAAGGCTCGCAGAGGTCTGGGACCCCCACATTCATGTAGCTTGGATGGCTGTCTACCCGGTGGGAAGGCCGGGTTGCCCAAGATTGGGGATAGAGGACCAGGAAACGAGGTCAGAGCAGGTTTCCCCTTGCAGAGGAGATGTAGCACAGACAAGGAGGAGCCCACGTAGGGATGAGACCTGGCCTCCATCGGGACATCACACCACCTCAAGTTGCACACCGAATCAAGGCCCCCTCCCGTGGCAGCCTCTCCCTCAATTCTCACCCAATCCTTCTGTGCCCCATTAATCTGCCAGTCCACCACCCTCCCAATATGGGCGGCTTGGTAGTAAGATTTCATGCATGGCATGCCCGACCCCCCCTGATCTCTTGGGAGCAGAAGAAGGTTGCGTCTAATCCTGGGCGGTCTGCCTGCCCATACAAAAAATCGAAAGCCTCTCGACAGTGAGTTGAAAAAGGAGTCTGGTAGTTTGATGGGTATGCACTGCAACAGATATAGAATCCGCGGTAGCACGTTCATTTTTAGGACCGCCATACGCCCGAATCAAGAGAGTCTCAAACTGGTCCATTTGTCCAGATCTTTCCTAATCCTAGATTCCAGAGGTATGAAATTCAGCTGCAGCAGACTGGAGGGATTGACCGGCAGCAGGACCCCCAGGTATTTAAGGCATTTCACTTCCCAGTTGAATGGGAATAAGCTTTGAAGAGCGTTTGCCTCTATCTCTGGTAGTGATATATTCATGGCGCTAGATTTGCTGTAGTTAATTTTCAGGTTTGAAAGCTGACCGAAGATCTCAAATTCTTTTAGCAGATTGGGGACCGCCACTCTCGGTGAGCGCAAAAAAAAGAGCATATCGTCAGCGTATGCAGCTACTTTTCGCTCTCTGTCCCCTATCAGGACACCTCTGATACCATCACATAGATCAACCTTCCGCAGGAAGGGTTCCAATGAGAGCGCGAAGATCAAAGGAGACAGTGGGCATCCCTGTCTGGTCCCGTTTCGGATGCGGAAGGTGGGAGAGGACCAATCATTGACTTTGACTCTGGCAGCGGGGTTTGAGTATAAAGCCAAAATTCTATTTCTGGCCGCCGCACCTAAGCCGACATGTTCCAAAACCTTCTCTATCCAGCCCCAGTCCACCCGATCAAATGCCTTCTCGGCGTCGGTCGATAACATCATGGCCTGCACTCCCTTGGATCTGCACCACCACTGGACATTCAGGGCCTTAATCACATTATCCCGGGCTTCTCTTCCCGGAACAAAGCCCACTTGGTCCTGACCTACCAGGGAAGGCAAGAATTCTCTCAGTCTGTCCGCCAATATCTTTGCAAAAATTTTTATATCAACGTTCAAAAGAGAGATCGGTCTATAGCTCTTACAGTCTGAGGGGTCCTTACCCTCTTTCGGGATCACCACGATCCGTGCTTCCAGAGCCGTGCCCGGCAAGACACCTGAGGAGGCAGTGGACTCAAAAGCACGGGCCATGAGAGGAGCCAACTGGTCAGAGAACATTTTGTAGAAGTGAGTAGGGAAACCATCAGGCCCGGGGGCCCTCCCTGGTCTGGAGGCCTTAATTGCCCCGTGAACTTCAAGGACCGATATAGGCGCTTCAAGCTGCTCTACAACTTCCTTTGGCAGAGACGGCATCATGGACTCTCTTAGGTAGGTTTCCATGTTGCTGACCCTAGCTCCCGACCTCCCACATCCCGGCAGGTTATACAGGGAGGAGTAATAGTTACCGAAAGCCCCTGCAATATCCCTATTTTTCTGGAGTATAGCTCCATCAGGGCCTCTTATGCCCTCGACTCTTGACCGTGTGTATTTCGGGTGAAGGGCTCTAGCCAATAAACGTCCCGATTTGTTACCTTGCTCATAAAACAATCCACAGCGTCGGGTGAAAAATCTGCCCGATTCCCTGGTCAAAAGGTCTTTTAATTCCTGTCGCTTGGAGTCCAGCTCCTCTAAATGTTTCAGCAGAAGGGAGCGCTTATGTTGAGCCTCCAGGTCTGCTATCTGCCCATTCAATCCCTCCAGCCTCAGCCCCCTCTCACGCTTGAGTCTCGCCCCCTCCTGAATCAGAACCCCCCTTAATGTGCATTTTTGAGCCTCCCACAGAGTTAGAGGGTCTACTTCGCCCGTATCATTGTCTCTGATATACCACGAAATGGAGTCTTTGAGCTTCTCCACTACACCGGGCTCTTTCAAAATACTCTCGTTCATTCTCCAGTTCCATTCCCTCCATTCTCTGAATGGAAGGGTCAGGGAGAGCGAGACCGGGGCATGATCAGAGAAAGAAATGTTTCCGATCCGCACTGAATCCACTTTCTCGAGGTCCCTCTGGGACAGATAGATATAGTCTATTCTGGAATATTTGGTATGTATGGGTGAGTAGTAGGTGAAGTCTTTAGTAGACGGGTGCATCATACGCCATGTATCTACTAAAGTGAGGTCCTGTAAAGCCCTTTTAATTTGTTTCAGTGCTCTGTAGGATATGGCTGTTTTAGCGTCCGAGGTGTCCATCAAGGGGTTCATGGCACAGTTCAGATCACCTCCAAGGATCAGGATTCCCTCTTGGAAATTCCGTAGCCTCCCGAGGACCGTCCTACAGAAAGTGTGCTGGTCTCTGTTCGGAGCGTATATACTGGCCACAGTGATCACCTGATCATTAGGAAGCTTCCCTTTTAAGAATATAAATCTGCCTTCCTGATCCCTCTCGACAGCCAGTACTTTAAGGTCCACCTCCTGGGCCACTAGAATAGCAACCCCTTTAGCTTTATTGTTGGGGGAGGGGGATGAGTGGCAAGACGTGTACGTTTTGTTTCCCAAGTAGGGAGCCTTGTGTCTTTGGAAATGGGTCTCCTGTACCAGTGCGATATGCGCCTTAAAGTTCCTAAGTTCTCTAAATAGGGCGTGGCGTTTTTGAGGGAAATTTAACCCTTTGGCATTTATAGACACCACATTTAGACATAGGGGCCCCATTATCTTAAAACTGGCCACAGAGTGGCAACCTCCTCCGCGAATATCTCGGTACAGATCGGGGTCGTTCTACCCTCAGCCACCCCCACCAGCCCAGGGAGGCAGTAGGGGAAGTAAGGTAGGGAGAGAAAGTCAGGGATAGAGGGAAAAAGAAAAAGGAACAGAGAGAGAAAGAAGGGGGGGGGTACAAACAGAAAACACTGACAACACACCAACAACCAAAAACGCAGACCAAGACAAGGACAAGTAGCGGATATTGGGAAAAAAAAATAAAAAGAAAGGAGGCAATGAGGGGCAGATCCCCTCTTTAAGAGTGGTGAATGTTCTTGAAACCACTGTTAGGAGCCCAGAGGGCTAACCTCTACAGTTGTCCCCCACGATCTGGGGCTGAGCCCACAAGACCCTACCAGAGGAGAGTGCTGTAACCGGCTCTCCACTGCACCACTATAGTGTGTTGCCCCTTTTGGGGGAGCTGTGAAAGGCCGAAGAGCGAGATACACCGCCCAACTACTCAAGTCAATGTGAGATAAGAGCAGGGGGAAAACAGAGGTGCTGGCGGAGTCCCCACTTCAACACCCAGAAAGAAAAAGTAGCAGATAGGCCCCTTTCCCGTGGACCTGCGCCCAAGCCAATGCAGCCCAGCCTATGAAGACATCCCTTTTTGTTAGCTTTGAGAGGTGACCCCAATCCATAAAGAAAAGAAAACAGGTAGAATTAGCTCGTTATCCCCCCTGCTTCTCCTCCCCCACCCAGCTCCCCAAGCTCCAAATTGGGATCTAGGCATTGAGAGCGCCACCTTGAGCTTAATAAGCTAGGTGATCACGTGCATCCATGGGGCTCTTATGAAGATAGGATATGATTCATCACCCACAGACTTTTAAGTGATTTCCCCTCTCCCTATCTAGATAGACATTAAGCAAGGTCACACCATGGCATGAGTTGGCACAGAAGATGGGTATAAATGCTATGTTAAGTAAACCGCATGATAATTCAGGTAGGTGCTCGGTCCATCCACTAGGTCATCCCTGCAATGGAGATCTTTAGTGCTGACACTGTGGTCTCCGCCACATCACCCACACCAGCCAAAGAGGGCCGGGGGATACCGCCGCGGAGACCCCAGGGAGGCAGATATCACCACAGCGGCTACATATAAGCAATGACATGCAAATCTCGAGTCAAGCGGGAGACAGGCTACGACAAGCACGCCCGCAAGCCAATCACCATCACAGATAGGGGGGCTGCCCGCCCCAGAGCCAGAGCCACAGAATCCCCAGCCGCAACACAGGCGGAGGAGGATAAACAGAGTGGCAGCGTCGTTCATATTGCCCTGTTACAGCTCTAGGACAACCCGGCCCGCCGTCCGGGTGGGAGGGGCCCCGATCTCCGTGCATCGAGTAAATAGCGGGACAACAGATCACAGGGTAGCCCGGACAAATAAGCAAAGTATAGTCTCCTTAAGTATACTACCATATGCACCCCTCACACTTTAATGTCTACTCCCCGATCCCCCCCCACCACCCTCGGGGGTCATCACGGGGGAGAGACCGGGGGAACAGACCACGCGATAATATCTTTATAATAGAGTTAGCCTTCTTATCTACAATACCACAGTAGGTGGCCTTTGGCAATGGGTGTCCAATGAATCATATGTGTCCCATCTGAGGAGAACGGACCGCCTCGAAGCCACCACCCAGGCCTCCCAGCCGCATAGCAGCCGGTCGGCCCAACGCAGGGACCCCAAAAGGGTGTCAGAGGCGCTAGCGCAGTTCAAAAAAGAACCTAGAGACCTCTCCGAGGCAGCCCGCCCCACAGCAGGGACGGGGGGGGGGGCAGAGTCACGAGCCCAAGCTATCTGAGAGTTAGACATATTATACTGCTATTAGACCGTGAGCACCATGTACATCAATGTTTTTGTTGCCGTCGCCATGGACCCCTCCATGGCGCCCGCACCACATGCGCAGAAGGCCACGGAGGAGACCATAGGAGAGCGAAGCACACAGCAGCTGCCTACATGATACAAGTAACAAGCAAACAGAGTCAAAGGATTAAGTAATAGGTGGCCCACGTCTCAGACGTCATTGTAAGCAGAACCATTAAAAAAATAGTGTCACTATGACGGAAGGACCAACTGCAGAATGTGCAACAAGACCGCAAGCAGCATGTGCACCTATACTCCCAATGCCATCGCCATAGTCCCCGCCAGATCTCCCGCGCCAAATGCGCCGGGAACCCCGGTGAGAGCCATAGGAGAGCGAATCTTACAAACACTACTATCCTAATAGGGTTAACACGTCTACATAAGCTATAGCTAAGTAGAAAATGGCCTACGTCAGAAGCATCGTCATAGCTATATACAGCACAGATAGATAACTATATACATCACGGATAATGTCGGTTTGGCGATTCAGCTGGCTGCAAACTGTTCATCTCCGTTGTCCAGATCTGCTTCGTTCTCTCCTGTCGCGCGGGGGGGAGACCTCCGGTGCCCGACCGGGGGAGGCGTCGACACGGCCCCGGCGTCCCGCTCTCTGTACCAGCAGGGGGATCGAAAAGTCGCTGAGCCAATCTGGCACGGAAATCTGTGGAAGGTGTAGCACTTCGCAGAATTCAGAAAGATCCTCAGGTGAGCGTAGGACACCAGACCTACCATTGTAGGAAGCGGAAAGGGCAAACGGGAAGCGCCATCTGTAAGGGATGCCCCTTTCTCTTAGGGCAGCTGTGAGAGGCCGAAGAGCCCGACGCTGTTGCAATGTAATTAAGGAGAGATCCTGGTAAAGTTGAATTTCGCTGTTATTGAAGGTGATCATATCTCTGCTCCTGGCCTTAGAGAGTATGTCCTCTTTGAGCTGGAAGCTCTGTAAGCAGCATATAATATCACGTGGGGAGTATTCCCCCGAGCTTCGCGGGCGGAGGGCTCTGTGCGCTCTCACAAAGTCTATTGGGGTGTCCGGGGGCCTTTCCAACAGCGAATTAAAGATGGACGTCAGGGCCTCTTGGGTTTGATCCGGTGCAACCGCCTCTGGGACACCCCTCACTCTGATGTTGCATCTTCTGTTGCGGTTGTCTAGGTCTTCCAGATGTCGGTGAAAGCCCAGTAAGTGCTGATTATGAGCCAAGACCACCTCCGTAAGTCTCGTGCTAGTGTCGGCCTCCTCGCGCTCCACCTTGTCGATGCGGTGGGAAAGAGACCGCATGTCTGCCTTGAGATCTGCGACCGCCTCCGCGATGGAGGACTTGATGTCTCGTGCGAATTTGGCCAGTTCGCTGCGGGTAGGTAGCTGGCTTAGTTGAGCCGCCAAGCCCTGTTCCTCGTCGTCTGAGAGCATCTCATCTCTCCTGTCTGGAGAGCCATGAGGGGAGGAGGCGCCCGCCATTTTAGGCCCACGAGGAGCTGCGTCTTCCGAGCGTTGACTGGAGAACATCTCCGGTAGGTTCCTGCTGCCCGATTTTGGGGTCTGCGAGGGTCGGGGGGTCTTTGCGGGAGCCCCTGCTTTGCTAATTCGGCCCATCGTCCGTCAGGAGTGTTCAAAAAGCTGCGTTAGTGGAGACTCCGCCAAGAGCACACGGTTCAAGCAGCCATTCCGCTCCCCGGCCAAGCCACGCCCCCCGAAAAGGTGTTTTTTATTCAGCTTTTTTATAAATTTTTTAGGGAAACCCTGCGCAACCAAAGAATTCTTTGAGGTAATAATTCCAGAAAGATGAGCCCACTAGAACAAGCTGGGTACCCTTAGAAAGTTTAACATGTGTACTTTCAGGGAATATATGGTTTATGGGGGATATTCCAAATGTAAAGGGTTGTTTTGGTTGAAAAATCGCAAGGTGCGCACTTTGTCTGCAGAGCTGAAATTTTCAAGTAAAATTACCGTTACGCACATGCTTTACTTTGGGGTGTTTGGCAACTCTTCCCTTGACAGTAGCTATGCATGTTGGGTATTGTTCTGTTCGGGGGATGTTGCGTTTTCAGATTAAACTTGTTTTTTCTTGTTTGTATATAGTTTTTTTAGGAAAATGTGGCTTTGATTCTGCTTTTTTATCCTTTTTTTAGGGAAACTCTTTGCAACCAAAGAATCCATTGAGGGATTACTTCCAGAAAACTATGGCCACATCAACAAGCCTGGTACGCCTAGAAAGCTTGAGGTGTGTACTTCCAGAGAATATATAGTTTGTTGGGGGTATTTCAAATGTAAAGGGTTATTTTTCTGGAAAAACTGCAAGGTGCGCAAATTGCATAGCATAGTTGTATTTTTTCTGAAAATCCCCTAAAGCGCTGTTTCAGTTTGGGGGAGTCTCCTGGGCAGGAAAGGGTGTCTACCTATACATATGTGGTACCGCTGTAACCGGGAGAAATTGGGTTTTCACACGCAATAAGATTTCATTGACAAACTTACATTTTTTATTACAAAAAAAACTACAATATGTAAAAATTTTTTTTTTTTTTTTTTGCACATATTTCACCCAAAAATATTAAGAATACACCTAACAAATGACAAACAAGACATTTCATGTTAAAGCCCAGACTCTGCTGAAAAAAACAATATATCATTTTCCTGGGAAATCCCTGGAAATCCCTTCAAAAATCACATTTGAACATGGGGAGCGCAAAATAGTGCAAAATGGTCTGGCACCAAGGGTGACAAAAACTCCAGGTAGGCTGGCACTTAAAGGGTTAAACCGGACCTTCACCATGATTTATTGAAAAGCCCAAACCCTTATAAAACGATTCCCCAGCATCTAAAATTAATATATTTTAAGTTTTTAGTCACTTATATTTTATTCTTTCCCCCAGTGGGCTGCAACCCTGTTCAGGACTTTAGGATACGGGCGCCGCCATCTTGACTGAGAAGCATCACACTTACTGAGGAGAGGAGAGTGGGATAAAGTACAGGGGGCAGGGTTATAACTGTGCTTTGCACAGACAGAGCAGAGCTGGGGTCAGTAAAAGGTCAGCAATCCCAGAATGCCGAGCAGCACAATCAGAAGGCACTTCCTGTTTGCAGGCTGCCTGATGTTACATGAGCCGCCATCTTGGATGTTTAAAGGCTCGTAACATGCAGTAGATGCAGGTAGGATGATATTTAATGTGAGCAATCTGTATGTACAGGGTGTGGGAAACATAAGATAGACTCTTATTCAGGGTGAAGGTCCGCTTTAAACTTTAAGCATGACTATGGGTTTCTACTAGGGAAATCATGTTTTATAATAAAGGCCCCTTTCTGGATCCTCCCACTGCCCTATCTTCAGCAGAAGATCAGCACACAGAAAGGAGAAGGCAGCTTCTGCCCAACTACCTCTCTCTGCTAGAAGTAATGACATGTATGTTGCCTTTCTTTCCTTCAAGGAATGTATAAAATACATTCACATATTAATACAGAGGAGTTGGAAGTACAAAAAACTGAGGAGTCGGAGTCGGAACATTTATCTACCGACTCCAAGCCCTGGTTTTATGCTATTTATTTTAAAGAGGCACAAAACCCTTTCCTCCCCACTTTTCCAACCCAAGTACCTAAGGCAATGTAGTCTGCTCAGCAGTGGCCTGTTTTTTTCCTCACTGCCGAGGCCACGGCCACATGATTTTGCACAGCGGGACATATTATACTCCGATACCTTGGGGGCTGGCTAGTGCCCTGGAGTGAAAGGGAGATTATTGCTCTTTTGCCTCTACATTGCCTGTAGCGTTTCTATTTCCACCGGGAATCTTCTATTTATTGTTGGATACATGAATGAGCTCTGGTAATATAGATGGCTCCTGGTGCATGTTCAGCTGCAGATGGTTAAAGCCATGGTTTGTCTATTACTTATAAGATTTCTTTAATCATTGCTGCAGGTAGGCCTGTGGCCAGGAAGCGGGGGGGGTACGTGGTTTGGCAGGTGGTGGATTAGTTAAACCTTTTGCTCTAAAAGAATGTCAAATGGCACCTTGTGTGTTCTAGACTTGCAAGGAAAATGAAGGAGAAGAAAGATGCACTCTGTGTGTAAAGATTGCTGTGGGTGCTGTGACCAGGGGTTTCCCAAACCCCTAATAGCAGACAAAAAAAAAAAGGATGAAGGTCCGCACTCCTAAAATTTAATCCAAGCTGAGGTAGAAACAGCGATAAAAACCAGTGGGTACAGTTCCAGCAGCCCTGTACCCACTGGCTGTTATCGCTGTTTCTACCTCAGCTTGGATATTTTATGAAGATCTCATTAAAAGTTAAATTTTAGGAGTGCGGATCTTCATCCTTTTTTTTTTTTTTTGTTCTAGACTTGCACTCTGGAAATATTTGAAACCAGTCAGGGATCCTTTTTCTTGCCTATCTAGCATCCATAGGTGAAAAAAGGTCCTTGTGAAAAGTTGGCTGGGCCACTTCTACCTATGATTCTTTAAAACTGAACAAAACCCGGGAATTTGACTTTCCTGGGTTTTCCGAATTGGGATGCCCCACTGTTTGAAACATTGCTTTTCATTCACCTCTTCCTGGTTCTAATGGTGCAAATACGGGATCTAACCCAATGGGAGCCACCTGCCTCACTGACTAGAATGGGGAGCGCATGTTGCCGCGTTCCCGGCGGCGTGCTCGTTCCTGTCCCAGCCTATCTGAATGACTGGGGCAGGAAAGTGTGCATGTCGCAAGGGGGAAAGGTGAGTCTTTACAAGCACCCCGGTAGGTTTCACACAGCGTGGCATCCCGATTTTATTCTGCTTTAAAAAAGGACAAAAACCCAACCTTGAGTTTGAGACTCCAAGGCGGGCATATTCGCTCCCCCGGGTGAAACCCCCTAGGTCGCCTGAAAACTCACCTTCACTTCCTGTTAAAGGGGAGCGGGGGATATGGCCGTCAGCACGCTCAGGTCTGCTCATATTAGACTAGCTCCTGGATGACTGGGCTTGAGCGGATCTGAACCCACTGATTGCACGAGCGTACGTGCATAGGATGTCGTAGGACCGGAAAGAGGAGAGTCCGTTCACCCGATCAGGGTGCCCCGGGGACAGGAACCAAAACCCAGGATAGTCAAAATAGTTTAGGTCCACTTTAAAGGACAATTGTAGGCAAACGTGAAAATCCTGAATTCAAGAAAAGGATCTCTTCCAAATATAATGTATTTCTCTTTTTATTACAATTTATTTTAAGGTTTTCTTTTGCAGTCTCGGCTAGTGCCCACATGTGGAATTGTATAAAAGCTCTATTGTCCTATTGTAGGCAAAGTTCAGTGTAATCCGAATCCCACTACCCCTCCCTCTCTTCCCTGGCTCTGAAAGCAGTCTGCCAGGGACCCAGGGGTCTCCCAGGGGATAGGCCAGATTCCCCTATTTATATAGCAGCAGGGGTTGGTCAGCGCTAGCCTCAGACCAGGTATGCTACGGTCTGAGACATTGTGGAATCGTCTGGGTGATTGCTTCCAATGCCCGTGGTAACACTTGTGAGTCTCCAATGTGGATGCATGACTCGCCGCTGCGGTGGGGGGGGGATGCATTTTCTTATTGCCTATTGTATAGTTTGGGTTCGGGGGAGCTCACTGGGGGAAGGCCATGTTGCGGTATCTGCACGTGCGCCTCTTCAGCTTTTGAGCGCGGATCTGCTGATTCCACCCCGCAGAGTCTGACGTCACTGCTAGGTGCCACTACGGGACCCATCTGATGCATATCCTCCTGACTTAAAGGGAAAGCACTAAACTTCCTAGTCTTGGTGTTTTTTTTTCCTGGCCTCCATCTCATTTATTTGAGAGGGTTAAAAAAAACTCAGCAATTAGGAACCTACCTGCTTGCTTGCTTACTTGAGCCTTGGGGAGGGGTGCCTTTACCCCACACCAGACTTCTATCATCTACTATGGGAGACTTTGCTGCGGATCAACAGCCTTCCAACCCAATTGATCCAATTTCATCTGAGACTCCGTCGGCCACTCATTCTGGGAAGAAGGGGTCCAGCTCTGCTCTGGTAAGTCCCTTTCTTATTTATGGGCACGCTCTTGCAGTTTTAGGGGCTACTGTGTGTTTTTTTTTTTTCATGTGATTTGAAGGTTTTATAGGGTCCTTACTGCCTACTACTTCTTTTGTATATTCGACCAAGCTCTCTAAGGAAGTGTCCAACACTAGCTCCAAGTCTAAAGTAGGAGATACCTGATATGTGAAATTAAGCTTTAAGAAGCCTCTTTGCAAGCCCTGTACCAATAAAGTTGTTAGTAAGGATTGTCAGCCCAAATATGCTCTTCCTTTGAGAATCTTAGGACCCCATGAGACTTGGCTGTTTTGTGTGTTTTGTACCCTAGCCCCCCCTTTTTTTTCTAGAGGTCAGGAGTCAGAGGTCTCTGATACCCCCCTTTCTGAGGGGGATGATGGCCCTTCCTCCTCCTCCTCCAAAGGTCCTTGTTCTGATTCAGTTTTGCCAAGGAAATTCATTTTTCCTCCAGAGGATTTACCATATCTCCTGCATATGGTTCATCTTTCTATGGCCATGGGAGATAGAAGTAGCACTCCTAAGGAGGTTACCCTTAATTAGTGGAAGGACTCAATTAGAAAGGTTTATAGGCCAGGGTCTTAAGGTATTGAGAGGAGGTATCCGTTTATTGAGGAAGACTTGAATATTTGGGACAAATGCCCCAAGCTGAATGACTCCAATGGGGTGGATTTAGCCTTTGAGGACTTTGGTATCCTCAAAGATCCTTTACACAAGAAGATGGATACCCTCTTGAAGAAAGCATGGCAGGCTGAATCTTTTTCTCTCAAACCAATTCTAGTCTCTACTTTAATTGCAAGTATTCTTAATTATTTGCTTCAACAGCTTAAATCATGTCTCTTGATCCAGACAGGTAGTAATGAGATTATGGAGGCTTTACTGATTCTTTTTTTTTCAGCTGCCTTTTTCCTGTCTGGTGCCACGGCCGAATCGGTGAGATTTTGGGCTCGGCCATGGCCCTCACCATTTTGGTGCATAGGATTTTGTGGCTGCGTACCTGGACAGTGGATACAGGTTCAAAGTTGTGCCTGTGTGCCATGCTGTTTAAGGGGATTTCCTCTTTGGCTTAGGACTAGAGAAAGTGAGTGCTAGACAAGTGTGCTGACAGAAATAAGTGTTTTCCCACTAAGTGTAGGGATTTCAGGAATAGGATTTTTTTTTCTTAATCAGATCAGGAGAAGTTGCTCCTGGATCTGGAATCGACAAAGGATTTTTTTTGCTTTGATTGGGTTGGATCCAGAACTACCAGAAGTCCAGTCTAGTCCCATCACAGATCATGACTTAGCTGGGGTTCGAGATCAATACGATCCTTCAGAGAATCGTTCTGCCTCATTTGAAGAGACTGATCCTTCAGGAAGCTGTTCAGTCCCTCTACTTCATTTGGTCAATTTTGGTTCATCAAGCTATGAGGGTCTTGGGGTTAATTGCCTCATCCTTCACCGCTGCAAGATGGGGTCAGCTACACTGAAGGATGCTAAAGCTGCATATTCTAAACTCTTGGGACAAACCTCAGGACTCCATAAAGTTGATAAACAGATTTAGTGAAGGAATCTGAGTTGGTAGCAAGAAAAGCACAGGTTTGTCAGTGGCTTATCTTGGTTGGACCCTAAAGACCTGATAGTGACGACGGATGCCTCTTAATGGTGTTGGGGAGCCCATTGCGGATCCCTGACTGCTCAAGGGAAATGATTCTAAAGACTGAGCCTATTGTCATTGAATCTCACAGATTTGTTAGGTGTGAAGCAGGCATTGCTAGCCACCTTTCCCTGTATGGCACATCTGAATCGTCAGGGAGGGACACGGTCATCCTTCCTGCAACAAGCAGCAAAGGAAATTCTCATCTGGACAGAACTGAACCTTTTATACTTGTCAGCCATTCTCTTAAAGGGTTGCCTAAATCAGGTGGCAGATTTTTTGAGTAGCTCTCCGCTGTCGGAGCCATAATGGTCACTGAACTAGGGGGTGTTCAATCAGATTTGTCTCCTGAGAGGAACTCTGCAGGTGGATCTTTTCGTCTCTAGTCGAAACAACAAGCTGAGGAAGTTGTTCTCCCTCGATTCCCTCTGATCAAGCTTTAGGAATAGATGCTCTGACTCGCCGGTGACTTTTCAGTCTGACTTATGCTTTTCATGCAGTTTCATCGGACCCAGGAGATTATCCTTACATCTGCAGGGGATAGTGATCCCTCCACGGGTTCTGTTTGCTGGAATACCTTCGACAAACAAAATTGGAGGAAGGTCGATGGCTTATTTGCTTCCTTCTCGGGTCACAGGAAGGGTCAGCGTGTCTCTAAAGCTCATTCGACATGAAGTATTTCTACATCTTGGGTGGAGCAAGCTGGTGCCTCTATCAAACATATCTGTAGAGCAGCAACCTGGTCCTCAGCTAAGATATTAATCATTACCGCCTGGAGCTGCTCACCTTGCAATATCAATCCTTTGGCAGGAGTGTGTTATAGGCAGCCATTCCCACCCAGTAGCGGTAGTATCTTGCCTATCCTCTCAGTGGATTGCTGCCTTAAGGATGTTTTGAGAAAACTTACGTTGGTTACCTGGTAACTTCTTTTCTAAACATCCAAAAGGGCAGAATACAGGCTTCCCTCCCTCAGACTACATTGTTTTGTCATTTTACTGATTTATCAGTTGGTGCTTTGTCTGTCTTTATCAGATCTCTTAAAGTGGACCAACACCCATGGGTGAAACCCCCCCCCCAAAACCCCCCAAAAACCTTACCTTATCTCTAGACGTGCCTGTGCCGACTGTCTGTGAATGGCCGGCGCAGGCGCGCACCCTGTAAGAGTGACGTGCGGGAGGCGGCGGCGGACGCGCTGTCTTGTCCGTCGCTGTCACCCGCTTGTCCGTCGGCGGGGATTGACGCCGCGGTCACGTGGGAGCGTGGTGAGGTGATTTTTTGGGGCTTTCTGGGGGGTTTCACACAGCGGGGCACCCCCAATCGGGGTGCCCCCCCGTAGTGGACCAAAACCCAGGATAGTCAAAATCCTGGGTGTTGGTCCACTTTAAACTGTGTTGTGGATTAGGAGCTAAAGCTTTTGTGTTTTCTGGTGGCCATATGTTCCTACCTTGGGGTGGAGCCATAATACCTCGGTGGTATGCTGCCCTTTTGGATGTTTAGAAAATAAATTACCAGGTAGTTAGCCTAAGTGTGTTTTTTTTTTTTTTTTTTTTCTGCATTTTTGCTACTCCTGATGCTCAATTTATGCTTGAAATCAGAACAGATGCCAGGTTTTTACACTTTTCAACTTTGGTCCTCCTTTTACTTTGTGTTTCTCATTTGGGGATGCCTCTGTGTAAAACCCCCAGGAAAGCTGAGTATTTTTACCTCTCTAGCAATGTGCTGGTTCTTCTCCAGTCAGGATAGATTGTCGGGTAACACCAGCCAATCATAGATTTCATCATCTGGAAAGCTATTCTGACTGATTGGAATGTCAGGCTCCTCCTGCCGGGTGCTTCCCTCCAGCTGACTCTTCAAATGCCTGATGGGGATATGTGCATCAGCCAAGGGAAGTCTGTAATGTCACCTCAACCTGTACATGCGCATTGGGATTGCTAGATTGGTAAGTATACCACGCGAACAAAGAGGTTTTCACAAACACAAGGAATAGCCCAGCCCTGGCTGGAAGTTAAAGCTGACCAAAACCCAGCAATGGCCAGTCTGGTGCATCCAATGAGATCCGCCCGCTATGAAATTCCACAGACGTTTCTCATTGTATACCATGGTGAGTTCAGGCTGCCACATCCCTATCATCTTGCACACATTCCCGCTCCAGCTATTCTCAGGCTGGGACGGGAGTGCGTAAACGGCGGGGGATGTGGCAACGCATGCTCCTGAACTGAATGAAAGCTGCCTGCCGAGTGACATGGTTCCCAGGTTTTGTTCCACTTTAAAGTTATTCAGCAGCCAACTAAATATCAGCAACGGGGTAATTACCCTTTAAGAGAAAAAGCAATTCTGTGAGTACTCACCTGTAGAATTGTTTTTGTTCTTGCATGGCACGGCCTGCTTCGGTATTCATAACAGTTGTGGTTATTCCGCCACAAGGTGGCGCAGTGTACTGCAGAAGAGCTGTGGCATCTCCTGGCCCCCTATAAAAACAGGATTAACCATAGTTCCCAGCGTAGACAAGCAGTGAGACAAGAAGCCGGGAGAGAATAAAGGTAAAAAATTAACTTGGAACAATCACCATAAGAGGCAACCAAGAATAACGATAACAATGGTGGATCGAAGCCGGCTGTGCCATGCAAGAACAAAAACAATTCTACAGGTGAGTACTAACAGAATTGCTTTTTTCTTTATTGCATGGCACGGCCTGCTTTGGTATTCATTCAACATTCAACAGTTGGGGCATCCAAAAGCAGTGTCCAACAGTAGGGTGGGATCCCCAATGAGTAACAGCCGGCAGTTTAAGTCACTACCATCTGAAGCACCTTGCGGCCAAAAGTAGCATCCGCTGAGGCCTTAACATCAACCTTATAAAACTTGGAAAAAGTATGAACAGAAGACCAAGTAGCGGGCCTTGCAAACGTGTTCAACAGAAGCTTGGTGCTGAAAAGTCCAAGAAGCACCAATAGCACGAGTGGAATGAGCAGTAATTCTAAAGGGAGGTTCCTTCCCCTTAGCAGAATAGGCTTTAACCACCGCCTGACGGATCCACTTGCTGATAGGAAGGGTTTGCCTCCGGCTAAATCCACTAGGTCCATAAGTGAGAACAAAAAGAGCATCAGATTTCCTGAAAGGCTCAGTAGTGACCAAATAAAACTTCAGAGCCATGACCACATCCAGAGAATGCAGTGTCCGCTCCTTGGAATTAGCAGTATTAGGACACAATGAAGGCAAGACAATGTCCTGATTGAGATGAAAGGCAGACACCTTAGGCAAGAAATCCGGCTTAAGCCGAAACACTACCTTATCCTGATGCCTCTCAAAATGAGGTTTGATGGAAAGCGCTGCCAGCTCAGAAACTCGCCTTACTGAAGTGATAGCCACCAAAAAGTCTACCTTAAGAGTCAGAATGGGCAAAGCAGCTCCACGGATAGGCTCAAAGGGAGGACTCTGCAGAGCAGACAACAACAGATTCAAGTCCCATATTGGTAGCATAGGCTTACCAGGTAGACGCACATGAGTAACACCCTGGAAAAAAGTTTTAACCAACCGGTGGTTGGCAAAGGATCTTTGGTGAAAAATTGCCAGAGCTGAAACATGGCGTTTTGAGGGTACTTAGTTGAAGGCCAGAATCCAAACCATGTTGCAAAAATTCCAGAATCCTGAGAATGAAAAAAAACGACCGGGAAGAGACTTGGACTCACACCAGGCAATGAAAGCATGCCAGACCCTGTAATACATAAAGGACGAGGACTTCTTCCTAGCCCGAATCATGGTATCCACAACAGAGTCAGGCACCCCCTTCTCTGTCAAGATGTAGGTTTCAGCAGCCAAGCCATTAAAGCCAGCGTTTGTGAATTCAGATCTGGATCCCTGGGCAAGACATACTGGTCTTCTGCCAACTGCACGACATCTGCAAACCACACCCTTCTTGGCCAACAGGGGGCCACCAGGATGGCTGACAACCCCTCCTGGGATATCTTGCAAATGACCTTGCCCAGTAGAGGGAACGGAGGGAACACATAGGGAAGCCGAAACTCCGTCCAAGGCATTGCCAGTGCATCCGTGACGAAGGCCAGAGGATCCTGTGACAGGGAGATAAACCTGGGAAGTTTGTGATTGTGACGGGACGCAAACAGGTCCATGTAGCGATAACCTTTATCGCCGGAGGGCTTCCCCGCCAGAGACTTTCTTTTCCCAATGGTGAGAGGTGCTGCAGGGATCCCAGAGTCATCCGTGAGGAACCAGGAACAGCCCTTACAAGGGCTAGTGAATTGTAATATAGCGTTTCCCCCAATAAGAGACAGAACTCAGTATTGAGGGTGAAGATGAACTGAACTTTATTAGTGCCACACTGTGCCTTATATGCAAGGCTCCATGCAAGGGGACCTCCCCCGTGGACCTGATGGAGAACTGCATGACAAACACATGGACCAATGGGAGCAGGGCACACAATCCCTCAACTCTGCCGGTAACACAATCAGTAGAACAATAGCAGTCTGTAACACAATCAGTAGAACAATAGCAGTCTGTAACACAATCAGTAGAACAATGGCAGTCTGTAATACAATCAATAACACAATGGCAGTCTGTCTGGGACATGCTCAAGAAAATGAAAGTAATGGGTCTATGCAAAAACAGCGCCTTTAAAATCTAAAGGCAGAGTCTGTCACAGTACACATCCGGCTGACCCCAGCGGTGACACAGGGAGAGAAACACCTGGTAGTTTAGGGACCATTCCCCCATACGAGACGGCCCCCTGCTCAAGGAGTCCGCCACCTGGTTCTCCACCCCTGGAATGTATACCGCTGAGATGCAGGAGACATTCTGTTCCGCCCAAGACAGTATCAGAGACACTTCTTTGAAGGCTTGCTTGCTCCCTCCCTGATGGTTGATGTAGGCAACCGTCGTCTGGTTGTCTGAGCGGATCTGAACAGCCCATCCCCGAAGGTGTGTGGTCAGGTGGGACAGAACCAACCTGATCGCCCTCAGTTCCAGGACATTGATGGGAGCATGGGCCTCCTGGGGGCCCCAACGACCGTGGAACTGTAAGGACTTCCAAAAGCCCCCCCAGCCCGTCAGACTGGCATCCGTGGTGACAGTCTCCCAGCACGGGGGCAGGGAGTTCCTGCCCACCAGAAGATTCCTTGAGTCCAGCCACCACGAAAGGGACTGCCTGGCCAGAGGAGACAGAGCAAATTCCTGATCCAGGGACACAGGGTCCCGATCCCAAACTGACAAGAGGTACAACTGAAGAGGTCTCATGTGCAACTGAACAAAGGGGACCGCCTCGAAGCAGGACACCATCAGGCACACCAACTGCATCCCTTGCCGGATAGAGGGATGAGGACACAAGAGCAGAGCCCGTGCCTGCTTCTGAAGGCCCTCCACCTTCTGCTGAGGAAGGAACACCTTGACTTGAGAGGTATCCAGTGTCATGCCCAGAAAGGACCTCACCAAGGACGGGGACAGTGAAGACTTGGGAAAATTGATCACCCAGAGTGGAGATCACCACCTGGGTGTCCTGTTCGGCCTCATGAAAGGACTGAGCCACAATGAGGGTGTCATCCAGGTAGGGAAGGATGCAAATGCCCTGGGTTCGCAGCAGAGCCATCACTCCCGCCAGCACCTTGGTGAACACCCAAGGCGCCGAGGTGATACCGAATGGTAAGGCCACAAATTGGTAATGCTGATCCTCCAGCATGAACCTCAGAAATCTCTGATGACCTGGGAAGATAGGCACATGAAGATAAGCATCCTTGATGTCCACTGTGGTCATGAAGTCGCCCGGGCGAAGGGTACAGACAGCAGAGCTTAGGGTCTCCATGCGAAAATGTTTGAATCTGATAAACTTGTTGAGGCCCTTCAAGTCCAGAATGGGCCTCAGAGAACCGTCCTTTTTGGGGACCGTGAAGAGATTGGAATAGTACCCCTGAGCCTGTTCTTGATGGGACGCCGGACAAATGACCCCTGACTCCAGCAGGCATTGAACCGCCAAAAGAAACTCTTGAGCTGACGGGGGGTTTAAAGACATCCGGGATCTGATGAATCTTGGGGGTGGCCAGGCTGCAAACTCTTATCTTGTAACCGGAAAACACCACCTCCTAAATCCACCGGTCTGAAACGTGGAGCCTCGAGACGTGAGCAAAGAGCCGTCCCCCCACCTGGATGGGTGAGGGCGCCCCCTCATACCTGGGGGGCCTTGACAGGAGGCTTGGGTTTGGAACCCCAGGAGAGACCGGGACGTCCACGGGATCTGCCACTGCCCCAAGAATCTCTGCGGCTACCTGACAAGAGGGAGCCACGACTTCCTCTGGAAGAACGAAGGGAGGGGAGGGAGACTGAGGTCCCCCGAAAAGGTCGGGGCTGCCTCCCACGCTGAGGCAGCCTGCCGTTCTTGGCCAAAACATCAAGACCCTCACCAAAGAGCCGCAGCCCCGCAAAGGGGAGCCCAGTGAGAGCCTTCTTAGCAGCAGCATCAGCTGCCCACTGACATAACCAAACAGAGCGGTGCATAGCCACCAGACCTGCAGATGCCCCACTGCCCAGCCTCACAGCATCATCCATGGCAGTAAGGATAAATACAACAAAATCAGAGCAAAGCAAGAGGGCCCTATAATCCTCCCTCCTTCTACCAGCCATAGTACCATGGCAGAGACGCTTGAGCAGTTTCTTAAGGGCAATAGCAGTAATGGCAGAAGTACAGCCCGGGCGCAGCCCATCCCCCACACAAGTAAAAGCATGGCAGGCCAGTTGATCCATGCGCCGGTCCTCGCTGTCCCTCAGAGTGGTAGTGTCAGGGGAAGTCATGACCGAAGTATTAGACAGGCCTAGCAAGGGAGTGTCCACCTCAGGGGGACATGACCACCGCTTTACTAGATCAGCAGGAAAAGGATATCTCCTATCCAAGCCCTTGGGCTGTTAGGATGTTCCCACTCCTTAAGCACCATAGTAGTGAAATGTCTTTGCTCAGGGAACTCAAGACGCTGTTTATCAGGGCCACCTCAGGGGGAGCAATGTGCAAGATTTCAAAAATTTGTGACAGCAGATTATCGGTGTCCTCAGGGTACCATGATTCCTCCCCGGACGCAGACCCAGGGTCACTGTCGCAACCCTCCTGTTGGTCCCCAGAGGAGTCAGAGTCCTGGATCAGTTCCCCTTCCTCTAGGGAATAAAGTCCACCAGTGGCATCAAATTCCTCATACTCCTCAGTGGAGCTGGAGGCTGTGCAATTCAGGTGCCGCTTCTTGCCAGAAGCCTTCCTAGGAATAGGCCCGGCAAGCTGCTTCTCAATGTTGGCCACACGAAGTGCCAGATCAGACTGTGACCCCCTGCTAGCATCCCCTCTCACTGGGAGCTAATTGCAGCAGTGGGGGGGGGGGGTAGGTGATGCCGAAGGGGGCGCAGAGCTGGGAAGCGATGCAGGCAAACCAAGCTGGAGCGCAAGGACATTTTGAGCGCACGGCACACACACCCTGACACTGTCACTCACAGGGGATACCCCACACATGGCACAAAGCCGGGATTGCCCCGAAGGACCCCCAAGCACGCTATCCCCAGAAGCCTCCATATGGTGATTAACACAGGCGCAATAGGCCATCGCTGGGTAAAGGCTAATACAAAAGCCACCCGGGATGCCCCCCAGCAAAGGGTGCGGGGGGATGAGGGGGAGCAAGGAGTAGAGCCGGGAGAAACCACAACCCACTGGTATCCCGCCTGAAAGACATAAGTAAAAACGACACATGAGCATCCCGCAGCACATGCCCCACGAGACCAATAAAAAAAAAACCCCAAGGGGGACTCGCGGACCAAGGACACCGCAGGGTCACCAAGGCACAGACAGCAGGATGAAGCAACACACCGGAGGAAACAGCGCTGCAGCCCAGAAGGGAGAAATCCAGACACTCAGCTAATCCAAAATGGCGCCGGCAGAGGTACCTCGAGGGGCGGGCCGCAGGGGGGCGACGCGATATGCGTCATCCCCCGCCCCCCCCGAAGAACGCGAAAATGGCGCCTACGTGACCCTGCCGGCGCCATGACAAAGCAAAAACGCCACAGGTTATAGCACCCACAGCCGCGGAGCGCAGTACAAAGTGGCGCTGCGGGCAAAAACACCAAAAAACACACTGTAAACGGCCGGCCAAAACACCACAACTAATACCACTCGCCGCTACCACCCCCCCCCCCCCCGAACAAAGTCAGTGAGGGGGGGGAGGGACGAGAAGGCAGCGGCTAGTATCCCGGCCAGAATGGGGGGGGGGGGGGGGTGGGCCTCTGAAGGAAAAGAAGGGGACACAGTCCCCAAAACACTCACCCCCTCAGAAGCCAGGACAGGAACTCTGCATCCCTAGTAAGCTCACATAAAGCCTATGGCCGGCTACCCTTTGTGGAACAGGGTCTGCGGCTTGGAGCAGCGCTCCAGGAGCACTTGATCCTAGTGCTCTTCTACCCTCACCCGATCTGTCAGCCAAGGCTGGGAGGCAGTGAGGGTCCAGAAACGGATGGAAATAGACTTGTAGGGCCGCAGGCTTGGTTGCCTCGCTCACCTGCGCATCGAGAGAGAGCCATCTTCTATCTTCGCAGTTTCACTGCGGAGGAAACGCTGGGAACTCTATGGTTAATCCCGTTTTTATAGGGGGCCGGGAGATGCCACCGTTCTTCTGCAGTACACTGCGCCACCTTGTGGAGGAATAACCCCAACTGTTATGAATACCGAAGCAGGCCGTGCCATGCAATAAAGAAAAGTGAATTCAGCTGTATACTTGCTGTAACACTATTCCCCCCCCCCCCTTTCATCCCGCGCAGACTATCGCTGCTTATCCAATGCTTACACACCTGCCAGATCACCCGATCCCAGTTCCACACTGCCGCCACCTCCACCACATCAATGTATTCACAACACTGTCCAGAGGGAACTATGATGCCCCATTGTCGTAGGGACTATTGCATGCCCCTCTGCATTGACTTAAATGGAGAGGAGGAGAAGGAATCAGACGGCCCTGCGGTCTCAGACTCTGGGGCCAGTTTTAGTCCCGGCTGGTAACAGTCTAAAATGCATCATGGCATCCATGTATTTTTTTTTTTTTTTCTTTTAAATGCATTTATGGACTCCGGAATCTTTTTAAAACTATGGATAAAACATCATGTATTACAGCAAGTCTGCAGCTGGTTTCAATTCCTCTTTCAGCTTTTTTCCCTACCAGGGCTCCGTGCTCTATCTACAGAGAGGTGAGAGCTGGTTTCATGAACTTAATTTATCACTTGTTGTACAACGCATTAAAGTGTTGCAGGCACCTCTTTCAGGACAACGTTGTAACAGCGTAGGTCAATAGAAGTCTATGGCAACGCAGGTATAATGCAATATACCTGCTTCTGCATAATAAGCAAATGGTAAACCCAACGCAAACGCATTGCTAACGCATCAAAAGCACAGAGTAAGTTTTGATACAATGCCCCTCTGGCATATTTACATAAAGCTTGGTTTAACGCACCAGAGAGGTATGTACAGAACCTGAAGGATTTTGTATTTCCATAAATGTTTTTTAGCTCTTTCACAGATTCCTTTTTATCATGGCACTTTTTACCAGCTCCTTTTTGACAATATACAGATTTAAAGGGACTCTGTAGGCAAAGTGCATAAACTTTCATTCACCAGCTCACCTCATCATGGCTGCACTTCTTTTTCTGTCAGAATGCAACTGCTCCTGAAAGTAGAAACAAGGAAAAGAGTAATGGCACACCCCCCTGAATTCCTTTGCCAGAGACCACCAATAATAGGGCTAAGTTGGTGGTCTAAAGCTCTGCATCAGACACGGAGAGAGGGAGAACAGCCAGGGTGATGAGAATTCCTGTCTTACAGGCCCTACCCATTATGCTGATTATTATACAGCATCACAGAGCCAAGGGCCATGACCAAATATTTCAAAAGTTGAAACTGTAATCTTTGATATCTAGACCATTTCTTCTTCAATTTAAAAACCTTTTAGGACAGTGCCAAACTTAGCCCGACACAATTTTCTAACAATGGCCTTTGCTGTCTGTATCCCTTTTAAGTGTGGTTACTAATATACTGTATAAATATTCTATGTATAGAACTACTAGTAGAACAAAAGGCCTCATACTGGAAAAATGTGATACTAGTATCCATGTAGCACTTTATGTGCGTGTAAAGGCAGTGTTCCACGTAAGCATTCTGACATATCTGTATTAGATAGTGACTTCCTCATTCCTGCTATGTACACAAAACCAGCAGGTAGATGTTCTGGCAGCCTTGCTTCTGTATTTACTGAGTAGATTCCGCCCATCTCGGTGTTATTTGCTCATATATTATTTTTTTATCAAGGATTTGAAGGGTATCCATGATGCTTGGGCAGCCTTGGAATCTATAAGTCTCCAGGGCCGTCTGATGCCCTCTCTCTGGGACATGCATATTCAGGATACCCCAATGTGTAACCCCAAGTCTCCAGTACCAACAGCATAGGTCGCAGTCGAGTTTCCCTATACATTTAGGCAGGCCTGCTTCCTTGCTATCAGGGATGTGGCTGTTGGTGTGCTTGGCTGCATTCGCCTCTTAGCCGGAAATGAGAAATGAAACGGCCGAGTGTACTGATTGGCTGTTCGCTTGCACATGCACCGTAGGACCTGGGAAAGGTGAGTTTTCCGTCTGAAGTAAAACGTGTGATAGCTCTAGATCAGTACTGTGCATTGCAACACCTTATGAAAATAGCAAGGATGATCCTCGGTCTTCAGTGGTAATGTTCTTTTCTTTCTCTCTTTAGAAGCCATCTTGAAGCTGCGGGACATGAGTGTGAGCTTAGAGATGCTGATGAATTGAATAGCCCGTTAGAAGTGGCAAAACTAATTTCTCAGAAGAACTTTGATGCTGGGTTGATCATACATTTGTACAAAGCAGGAAGATATCTGTTAGGTAACTTATAATTGCTAGGCACTCTACGGACTTAATTTATTGACCTTTCAATAAAATATCTTGCATATTATAAGGGCCGTTTCATGCCTACCCAGAGTTTTTGTCACCCTCTGTTGCCAGACCATTTTGCACTATTTTAAGCTACACATGTTCAACTGAGATGTTTGAAAGGATTTCCCAGGTAAATTATATATTTTTGTCAGCAGAGTCTGGGCTTTAACATGAAATGTCTTGTTTTTCATTTGCGTATTCTCAATATTTTTGGGTGAATATGTGCAAAAAAAAAAAAAATCTATTTTTTTATTTGAGTTTGTAGTATTTTGTAATAAAAATGTAAGGATTTTTTTCAATAAAATCTTATTGCATAGATATTTCATTCTCAAGGGCTCCCTGTTTAACAAAAAGTATACGTTGGCAGTCGCCTATGCCCCTAACTCTGGACAGGTAGCCTTTCTGGAATCCTTTGTGGACAAGCTCATGGCAGTACAAGATGGGCCCATTATACTCGGAGGAGACCTGAACGTAACGTTGGACCCCTTACTGGACTCATTCACAGGACGGTCGGCTCTGGCATACGCGGCATTGAGGAAAATAAAGAGGATCCTTCAGAAAGCTCAGCTCTGTGACCCATGGCGAATTAGCCACCCCACCACTAAAGATTACTCCTTTTACTCTGCGGTCCATGCCTCGTATTCCAGAATCGACTCTATTCTAGTATCTACTCGATTCTAGTATCCCATTGCCTTTTACCACATGCCACAGATGCCAAAATAGAACCCACAAGTATAACGGATCATGCTCCCATAGCTCTTTCTGTCAATTTGACTGGGGGCTCTAGGGGGGAGTGGACGTGGCGGTTGAATGAGTCCCTTCTGCAGAATGAGCCGTTGGTCCTAGACCTTCAAAATTCCATCAAAGAATTCTTTAAATTCAACAAAAGCATAGACACGTCTCCATTTAATAATTGGCAAGCTCATAAAGCAGTCATCAGGAGCATACTCTTCAGACACGCCACTCGGATGAAGAGAGGCAGAGAACAGGAGCTGTAGAAATGAATGGAGAGGGTTCAGGAGCTGGGGAGATCGCATAAAGCCTCTTTAGCTAAAAGCAATCTCCTGGCGCTCTCCGAGGCCAGAACGGCCCTGAACTCTCTCCTGTCCTCTAGAGCCGCTTATATTATAAAAAGATGTAAGAGAATGTACTTTGAATGGGGGAACAAAAGCAGTGCACTTTTGGCCAGAGCCCTCAGAAAGCAGCAATCACTGAACTACATTGAGGCTATCATTGACGAGCATCAGAAAAAGCTGCATAACACCCCAGATATCGCAAGGACCTTCCAGTCCTTTTACCAAAATCTATACAACATCCACCCCAATGGGGCAGACCCGAGCCAGGGGCATTTGGAGCAGATAAAGAAATACATAGAGGACTCCGGAATGCCGGTTCTGCGTAGGGAGGAAGGGAGGCCCTTGAAAACCCAATTTCTATGGCGGAGCAAAAAGTGGCTGTCCAGAGCTCGCCGAACGGAAAGTTGCCAGGACCTAACGGGTTCTCTTTCAGTTATTATAAGCAGTTTCTCCCTCTTCTAGGCCCACAGTTTCTTTCTGCCTTTAATTCGCTTTTGGCATCCCCTGCCCAAGCCACCATTCCGAGTGAAGTGTTAACCGCTTATGTCACTATAATACAGAAACCCGGGAAAGATCCACTCGCCTGCGGCAGTTATAGCCCATTTCATTATTGAATGTGGACCTTAAACTCTTTGCAAAAGTTCTGGCGAATAGGCTGTCGGGGCTGCTTCCGGGGTTGGTGGACGGTGATCAGTCCGGCTCTATCCCCGGGCGGGAAGCCTGCGATAATACGACCAGGCTATTGAATCTTCTTCATAAGGTCAAACAAACCGGAGAGCCGGTTGTTTTGCTGTCCACCGACGCAGAGAAGGCCTTTGACCGGGTGAATTGGCAGTTTATTAGAGCAGTTCTGGAGCATATTGGGTTGGGGCCTAAGGCACTGCAATTGGTTATGGCTCTTTACTCGGTCCCCTTGGCAAGAATCAAGGTTAATGGTGCCCTTTCGGGCCGAGTTGACATTAGGAATGGTACCAGACAGGGGTGTCCCCTTTCTCCCTTTATTTTTGCATTATCTATGGAGTCTTTCTTGTGTAGAATCAGGAGACAGGAGGATATCTGAGGGATTACAGTCGGATCAGTCACGCATAAGATCTCAGCCTATGCGGATGATCTGCTTTTCTTCCTCTCGAACCAGACAGTGGGCATTCCGGTGCTGCTGAAAGAGTTTGAGAGGTTTGGTAGACTTTCCTTCTTGAAAATAAATTATGACAAGTCAGAAGCTTTGGGGGTGAATCTCCCCGGAGACACGGAGGCTCTCCTCAGATCTTCATTCCCATTTAGATGGCCTCCCTCGGCCATCACATACCTAGGTACAAAAATTACAAAAACAGTTGATGGGATATACACTGCAAACTTTGGCCCCCTTCTTTCTAGAATTAAGACGGACTTGGCGAACTGGGACCTCCCCACCTTCTCGTGGCTGGGCAGAATAAGCATTTTTAAAATTACGATCTTACCCAAAATCCTTTATCTGCTTCAAACCCTACCTATACACATCCCTAGGGCATACTTTAAATCCCTGAATTCGGTCTTCATTAAATTTATCTGGCAGGGTCGTAAACCAAGAGTGAAATTGCGACTTCTCTTTAAACCTAGACAAGCTAGGGGCTTAGCTTTCCCTGACCTGTTTCAATATTGGCGCTGCCCATCTCCAATGCATATTAGATTGGCACCATCAGGGACTGAGGAAGAAGTGGGTGGGCCTAGAGGCGACCTGGCTGAAAACCCCGCTGAGGGACGCGGCTTGGGTGGCCGGAACGGGGAGGGCCCTCGGTAAAGACCATCCGCTCATAGCAACCTCCCTTGGAGTCCTGGATGGAATTAGAGGTAGGACAGAGATATCACCCTGGTCGACCCCCCCCCCCTTGTTCCGCTGATGCACAACCCATCCCTCCCAATAGGCATCCTCCCTCGTCTCAGAGAGGCCTTTAATGAAAAGGGTATCCCAAGAGGCTGGACCTCGTATCGCCTTCCGGTTGGACGCGGTTGGAGGATCTCGGAGAGAGGTGGGACACTCACCTGTTTGATCAGTGGCTTTTGTTCACCTTTCGGAGCTTTCTACTGAGTTTGGGACCCAAACAGGCGTTCATCAGGACCCTTACCCCCTTTGAGCTATTGGCTTTTGCGTGGGACCCTCCTCTAAAACTGATATCTCAATTATATGCCCTGCTGGGGAGCTCTGAGGGCAAAGAGACGCCCCGCTTTTGTGCAGACTGGGAGAGGGACCTGAATAGGCAGCTGACGGAGGACCAGTGGAGATATATATACCTAGCAACTCATAAAACCTCTATGTCCTCCAAAACACAGGAAACAAACTATAAATATCTCACAAGATGGTACTATACCCTGCAGAGACTAAATAGGATAGCCTCGAATGCCCCTGCTGAATGCTGGAGGTGCCGGCAAGCGGTGGGGAACTTTTTCCTTAATTTTTGGGAATGCTCCAAGGTAGTACCTTTTTGGCAGTATGTGGCCGGAATGGCCGGGGAGATTGTGGGCCGCGCGATGCCCGGGACCCCTCTCTGCTTCTCCTGCACCTGGCGGATGTCCCTCTGAAGACTTATAGGAGGTCACTTCTGAGGCATCTCATTAATGCAGCAAAGGCTGTCATCCCGAGACTATGGAGATCGGAAGCGATCCCATCGGTGGCGGACTGGGTGGGAGAAATCAACCATGTAATGGAAATGGAGGAGCTCACCTCCTCTATCCATGAAAGCACACATCAATTCTTGAAGACTTGGACACCATGGTTCCTTTTTAGAGATACAGACAGATTCAAGCATCTCACAGTGGTCGGTCCCCAGGCAGGCCCTTAGTTCCTCTTGCAATCTTATTTGCTTCAAGCCACTACTGGCTTTTATGTGATGTGTAATGGAGAGCTAGGGGGTCCTTTATGGCGCTTTGTGATGCATCCTATGTGGTTTGCTTCCCTGGTACCCCCTCCCTCCCTCCCTTCCCTTCCCATCCCCCTCTCTTCTCCTTTCTTTAGTTTTTCTCCCCTTTCTTCTTCTTCTCTCTGTATATGATACCTGTTGTGCTGAGCCAGTTCGCTTCAGAGCAGGAAAGCTAAGCTCGGATTTGCGATGGTTTACCCCTTGCGTCGGCGGAGGGGGTTGTTGCCGGCCCGGGCGGACAGTCAGTTATAGACATGATACGTCACACTTTGTCTTTATTGTATATGAAGATATTTCAACGGATCTTAACCTGATGTGCTTATGTGCATGTTTGTTGATTGTATATACGATGGCTGGCTCTGTAAAGCCACAATTTTGTACTTATTCCTCAGAGTTTGTACTAACTTGCTATAATTTTGAAAATAAAGAATTAAAAAAAATCTTATTGCATGTAAATGCCCCATTTCTCCCGGTTACAATGGTACCACATATGTATTGGTAGACACCCTTTCCTGCCCAGGAGACTCGACTCTCCTAAAGCTGCGCTTTAGGAGATTTTCAGATAAAATGCAAATATGTTATGCAATATGCACACCTTGCAGTTTTTCAAGAAAAACAACCCTTTACATTTGAATTACCCAACACAAACTATATATTCTCTTGAAGTAAACACCTTAACCTTTCTAGGCATACCAGGCTTGTTGACACGGGCACAGTTTTATGGAAGTAGCCCCTCAATAAATTATTTGGTTCCCCCCCAAAAAAAACTAAATGAAAGAAATAACAAGTTAAATCTGAAAAAAGCAAGGTCCCCCGAACAGAACAATACCTTACATGCGTAGGTACTGTCAAGGGAAGAGTTGCCAGACACCCTAAGGTAAAGCATGTGCACCTTGCACTTTTTCAACCAAAACAACCCTTTACATTTGGAATACCCCCACAAGGAACACATGGCTCATATGAGGTGGTAGGCTGTGGGGAGACATTATTGGTGTCATTGGCATGATTCTGTCGTGATCTTGATTGATAAGAATATGTCACTGGTTATTGGTATCGGCAATTTCATTTGATTGTAATTTTCATTCTGTGAGTGTGTTTAATAGATTGATTTGGTTTAGATTTGCTTTAGTTGAGATTACTTATAGATTTATAGATTTGCCCATGCGCTTTCATGATATTGGCTATTTGTAGGTTATCTACGTGTGGTGTGGTTGTGGATTGTTTTTGTTATGGGGGATCATTCGAAGTGATGTATTTATTATGAACGGAGTGCACTATTAGGATCCGGATCATAGGCAGGGATTAAGCTGATATATTCAGATGTATACGGTAGGTTTGTATATGATGAAAATATTGGTGACATTGATGAAATAATATGTGGTATATTTATTGATTTTATGTAGATTATTTTTTCTGTGTTTCGCCTACTCTTCATTTTATGTTGGTCCGTCTTGTGTGTTTTTACTATAGCCTGTTTCTAAGCATGGACACCATGATATCTTATACTTCAATGTGTATATTTGGACATGTTGTCATTTTTAAATCAAAGTTTATATGTACTCTACATGCTGTATTTTAGAGACTTTTTATTTTGCTGCTAATTCAAGTATTTGAAACAAAGTCATCCATGGGTCCCATTACAACAGACTAGTTGCACACAGGCTGATTAAACATTATCTAATGCATTTAAACAGGCTTCCGGTGCTGTTCTATATGCAGACATGCATACTCTGCATTGCCCATAGTGCAAGGTTTTTAACATTTAATATAACACAACATACCTGTTCACTTTAATGAACAGATATCTGTCTGGAACCTAGATGTTTTCTCTGCCTGCCCCCACGTTCTGTATTTGCCTCTATCCTTGCATTACAGTTTCCCACTTGTTACTCATATTAGGGGAATTCTTCCCTTTTTTTATTTAGTAGTCCCCTACAGGCCTTTGATATGGTTGAATTTTTATTGTTGCTTATATGAGAAACATTAGTAGATGATAGTAAATGTGTTTATGGGTGCTTTCAGTATTGCCTGTGAAATAAATGAATACTTTATTATTGCATTATAGGGAGTGGAATCCCTTTTGGGGCAGTGTTTGGTGGGACAGACATCAATGAAGATGTGAAAAATGAAGAGAAATTCAGGGTGATGGAAGCTGTGCTTGAAGATGCTAGGTAATCCATGGGGGTTGTGGTGTTGAAAATACTGCTTGTCATTCATTTAGATTTTTTTTTTTAATACTATGAATGGGAAGTGAACAAATAGTTGTCAGTGACACGTGCAATGTCTGGCTGTGAAGAAGTGGAGTAACACTTCCTCTTATTCATAGATTCAGCTAATCTCAAGCATATTAATGAATTCTGTTTCCTGTTTCTTTTCTGACTCGGATAGCATGTAAGCCTCTGTGTTTAGTAGTATGCAATATTCTTCAGTTAGCACTCCTTCACAAAATAGGGTCCCCAGGTAAGAAAAAAAACCAGCAAAAAAAAAAAAATATATATATATATATATATATACTCGCATGTTCTGTGTGCTGGGCAGCTGCCTGAACCTTGCTGTCCCCGCCAATGCTGCTCTGCCTTCTGGGGTGCGGTCACACGCTCCATGTCGCAAGTGGGTAGGTGTGGCCTGCACTAAGTGTCCATTCCATGCATGGCAAGTGCAAACTGCACAAGTTCTATAAAAGGTTTCAAGGTAGTGCTTATGGAAGGTGTGGGGCGTAGACCTAGCAGTAGCTCAGCAAAATCTGTGAAGAAAACTTGAAGCATGTTCCAATAAAATAACAACATTTTTCTTTGAAAATCAAGGACACAGAAGACAGGATAACTAGCTCATGTGCATGAGGAAGAGACTGTTGTTTTAGGCAGAAAAAGGGAATATTAAGGAAAAAAACCTAATTCAGGAGGATCGAACAGAAGGAATCTAGGAACAGGACTGTAGAAACATCCTTATGATGAGGCGACCCTTAATTGGAAACTAAATTCAAGTGTTAATATGTTATCTGAAGTTGAGGACCCTTAAGGAACTAACAATTATTTCCAGAAAGGACTGTCTACCCCCCCCCCCCCCCCCCCCCCAATGGCAGTGATGCCATGTCTGTATGGAAAAAGGCTTGTAACTGCCAGTAATGACATTACAGCCTGGTAATCGCCGGGATGTTGTAGGTCATAGACCCAGGACCAGGGATGCAACTATGGGGGTGCAGAGGTTGTGCCCGCATTGGGACTCATAAGGTCAGGGGGCTCCATGATTGTTTCTCTGCCTTATTTCTTATATTTGTGAGCTCATTCACATACAGAAAAAAGTAACCTCATTTTCACTATATCCAGTGCAGGTCGTCCCAAAAGTGATGACAATTGGGTATTCCACCGCTAGGTGGCGCTCGACTGCAAGATCAAAAGCTGTCACTCCTGCTGGCCCCTTATAAAAGCAGGTGTCTCACTATGATTCCCCAGTGTTCATCTTGCAGTCTGCTGCTGAAGATCGTTGGATACTCTCTCTTGGATATTGCAGCTGAGCGGGGCCTCTTAGCCCGTCGGCCGCTGCGGACCCTATTCCCACTGATCCCGTGGACCCACTGCTGCCTCCCAGCCTTGGCTGATCGGGACTGTGACGGTAGGGAGAACGCCGGGGTCAGGCGTTTTTACAGAGCTAGGCTCTGGGCCGCAGACTCTGTCTAAAGGGTAGCCGGCCATAGGCTGTTGGTGAGCCTATGGGGGGGGGGGGGGGGAGGAACCACTTGTGCCCTTGTTTTTCCCTCTGCCCCACAAGCTTTATTATCTTAGGTGTGTGTGTGTGATTGCACTTAACTTGTTCTGCGCTGGCCATATTTACCTCCCTCGCTCCCTCGAGTTCTCTCTTCTTGCTCCCTCTCCCCTCCATCTTTGGCACATTACGCTGTGAGGGGGGTCGATGCTGCTCGGCGGCCTCTTCTGAGGTCGCCCTCCATCTTGTCTGATTGCTGTGAGGAAGCAGGAAGCGGGTGTGGTGTTCGCGCCGTCGGGGGGCGGGGCCGCACTATGACGCTTTTCGCGTCACTGCCAGTGCAGCCCGCCACTCGAGGAATGCGCGGAGCTGGCTGCAGGCGCCATTTTATTGTACTCTGCCATGCTCTTGTGCTGTGGGATATTTATGACCCCCTTTCTCTGCTTGTGTCTTTCAGGTTGGGCCCTTATAGATTGGGTTGTGGTTCCTCCCGGTCCCCCCGCCCCCTCCCTCCTCCCCCCTTTTTTATTAAGAGGGATCACACTAAAAGAGGGAATATATCGGAGGGATTTTGCGGTTTGGCCCGTTAGTGCCTTGTAACCTGCATAAAGATATTCTTAGTATACAGTACGTCCTGCTCCAGATAGATTACTTACACTTGGGTTATCCTCCGCCAGATGGCGCTGCACTGCAGAGACATGTAAAACAGGCTCCTCCCGGCCCCTCAAATACCCGGGGACCTCCCACAAATCCCCAGATTTCTCTGCAGTGCTTACTGCGAAGACATGAAATTATCACTCTGTCGCAGGTGAGCGGGGCTATTAGCTTGCGGCCCTGTTGGACTATTCCCACCCGTCCTTCGTGTGATGTGCCTCCCAGCCTGGACTGCACTGGTCGGGTGAAGGTAGGCGGCACAATGCGTGCTTATGGAGCGCTGCTCCACCGCAGTCCCCCACCAAAGGGTTGCTGATGGTGAGCCTTTATGGGATGCCCCTCCCGCATTATTGTCCCATGCCCTGGTAGCGGTGGGTCCTGTACAAAGGGCTGCCATCCTCCCTCATTCTCCCTGTAGCCTTCGGGAGGAAAAGAAAGGGGAGGGGGGTGTGGATGTCAGTGTATTGTGATTACGTGCATATGGTTTTTTGTAATGTCTATTTGGACTAGTATATGTGGTGTCAACCGCCGCGCTGACTTGTCTTTTTACACTGCAAATGCCGCCGCCGCGCGCGCCTTTTCCTTCATTTGGATGTTCCGCGCTGGGCGGCGGCATTACCTCAGACGCTTCTGCGTCCTCATTGGCTGCTTGTCGGTTGGACTTCACGCTCTTCAGGGGGGTGGGGCCTGGCCTGGCGCGCCCCGCGTCACGGCTCGCTCTGGCCCGCCCTTCGAGATACTCGGCGCCATGTTGCCTGGTCGCGCGCGCGTGTGACGTTCTTACTTACCGTGGTCCGTAAGTGCCCTTGCGGGTGGCGTTATACTCTTTGTAGTGTGTTTCGGTTCTGACACCCTTCTTCTCATTGTGTCTTTCAGACGGATGAATCCATTGGCTTCTCCCGGCCCGGTGTAATTGATAGTAGGGCCTTGTAAAAACTACTCTCACTTCCCTAGCGGGTCATTGGGGCATCCAGGGTTGCTTTATAGCGTCAATCCCTACTGGCATATTGTGCCTAATAATCACCATATGGAGGCATCTAAGGATAATGTGACCGGGGTCCCTTTGGGACAAGACCGGCTGTGTATGGCGTGTGGACAACCTCATGCTGACGCTGACAAGGCATGGGTCTGCGTACCCTGGCCTGCCAGTTGCTGCACCTCGTTTCACTTCACCTACTACCCCAAGCATAAATCTCACTCCTGCTGAGTTGCATACAAGTGAGGATTCTCAGCCTGATGTGTCTTCTAGACTACCTACTGCTGAAATGATTATTGCGAGGTCCTTAGCGCGTAAGGGCCCTGGTAAGAAGCGGCACCTGACGCCTTATGATACTGTTTTCCCTATGGGATCTCGGGAGTTTATGAATCTGTGTGGCTATACCCCTTCTGATGGAGAGCTCTTTTCTGACTCAGGCTCATCTGATGAGAGACCAAGGGGTCATGACGATTCTGGCTCTGACCCCTGGGCCCCGGATGACACTGACAGATTATTGACCCAGATCTTTGAGGTTCTATCTATCTCTCTCCCTGGTGAGGCTCCCAGGCAAAGAGGGGAGCGTTTCCATACAGCAACATCACGTTTGGAATTTCTAGAGCAGGCACATTTCCATTCCCTTGTGCTCAAGGAATGGGAGTACCTCAGTAAACTTCCCGGGGTTCCAAGGGATTGGGATATGAAGTATCCTTTTCCACCTGAGGTGGTTAAATGTTGGTCATCCCCCCCCCCCGAGGTGGATGTCCCGATAATAGGGCTAACACCCCTGTCATGCATTCCCCTGATTCTACTACCCTGCGGGATGCTGAGGACCGGCGCATTGACCTGTTGGCCTCCCACGCCTTTGCATGTGCAGGGACAGCGCTGCGCCCGGTCTGTGCCTCTGACATTACTGCTGTGGCCACTAGAACCCTCATCAGAAATATGCTTGATAGTGCCCCTGATGATCTCCCTTGTGAGGTGTTTAATGCACTCTCCAGTTGGGATGTTTTTCTAAATTTTGTCCTAGTAGCATTGGATGACACCATCAGAATGTGTGCAAGAACTTCTGCCCTCGTGGTGGCTATACATCGCTTGGTCTGGCTGCGACAGTGGGGTGCTGACAATGCTGCGAAGAAGGCCCTTACTGGGCTTCCCTTTAAGGGGCTACGTCTGTTTGGGGCCCGTCTAGACCTGTTTGGTAAGAGAGGTAAGTTACCCCAGCGCAGACGGCTGTCTCGGCCCCTTTGGGGCCAGGGCCCCCCTTCTACCCCCCACCATGGTGTTAAACAGGAACCTGGGGTGTCCTTTGCGGGGGCTCACGCTGCTCCCTGTCCCAGGGGCAGAAGACAACACCCTGGCTCCTCCGGGGGGCTAAGCCCAAATCCTCTCCCAAGTCCTCTCAAGCATGATGGGGCGCCCTCACCCGTCTGGGTGAGGGGACGGCTGCGGAACCTTGCTTAAGTCTGGAGGCATCACACCTCAGACCGGTGGATTCAGGAGGTAGTGTCCTCCGGCTACAACATAGTTTGCTGTGCGGCCTCCCCTAAGATTATCAGGTCCCGGGTACTCCTGGTCCCTGCTTCTGCTCAGGTGTTGGCGCAGACCGTGGAAGGCCTGCTGGGTCTGGGGGTCATTTGCAGATTTCCCTTAAAAGACAGAGGCAAGGGACTCTACACCAACCTTTTCACAGTTTCCAAAAAAGATGGGTCAGTCTGGCCCATTCTGGATTTACAGATCTTCAGCAAATTGTCAAGTACAGGCGCTTTCCTCATTGAAACTCTGCGCTCGGCCATCTGCTCCTTGCGCCCTGGGGGCTTCATGCCATCTGTGGATATCAAAGATGCTTACTTTCACATCCTTGTGTTTTCAGGACACCAAGGTTCTTCAGATTCGCGTTGGAAGATCAACACAGCCAATTTGTGGCCTTGCCATCTGGCCTCTCTTCAGCTCCCAGAGTACTCACCAAGGTGCTGGCGGGGGTGATGTCTCTGATGAGGCCAAGGGGCGTCCGCGTGCTGCCACTACCCGGACGTCCTCATCACTTCCCAGTCTCTACATCTGGCAAAGTTGGATACTCAGCTGGTGGTGTCCATTCTGGAGTCATCTGGATGGGTGATCAGCCACCCCAAGTCCTCACTGTCCCCTTCCTTGGTAACTTCATTCCTAGGAATGAATCTGGACACAGTTCAGGCAAGGATATTCCTTCCTCAGTAAAAGGTGGACAATCTGCTTGCACAAGCTCAGTCCCTCCTAGCTGTCCCCATCCCTCCACCAGGCAGGGGATGCAGCTGGTGGGCCTGATGGTGGCGTGCTTCGAAGCTGCCCCTTGTGCTCAGTCCCTCTTGGGGTTTCTGCAACTTCTCCTATTGTCTGTATGGGACAAGGACCTAGCATCCCTGGACAGGGTCTGTGTGTCTTCCCCCCTGGGAGACGGTCACCACGGATGCCAGTCTATCAGGTTGAGGGGGTTTTCTGGAAGTCCCTGCGGTTCCAGGGGAGGTGGGGCCTTTAGGAGGCCCATACACCTATCAATGTCTTCAAGCTGTGAGCGATCAGGTTAGTTCTGGCTCGCTTGACTACTCCTCTTCAGGGCCTGCCTGTTCAGGGGCGCACGGTCACTCTGATGGCAGTTGCCTACATCAATCATCAGGGAGGGACTCGGAGCAAGAGGGCCCCCCAGGAAGTGTCTCTGATCCTGATCTGGGTGGAGGCCAATGTTCCCTGCATTTCAGCGGTATACATTCCGGGGGGGGGGTCCCTCTGCAACAGGGTGTTCCAATCTCTGTATAACTGTTGGGGCCAACCAGATGTGGATCTGTTTGCGTCCGTCACAATCACAAGCTCCCGGCCTTTGTCTCCCTGTCCCAGGATCCTCTGGCCGTGACCACGGATGCCTTAGTAATGTCATGGCTGGACATTCAGTTTCTGTATGTCTTTCCTCTATTCCCCCTGCTAGGCAGGGTTCTGCACAATATTGCTCTGGAAGGGGTGCCAGTGATTCTGGTGGCCCCCAGGTGGCCAAGAAGAGTGTGGTTCGCAGACGTGGTGCAGATGGCAGTAGATCAGTGCTTCTGCCTGGAGTGCCAGATCTGCTCACTTAGGGCCTCTTACGTCATCCCAATTACAAACTCTGGCTTTGACGGCCTGGCTGCTGAAACCTCCATTTTGATGGAGAAAGGTTTGTCTGCCTTGATGGTTGAGTCCATAGTGAAGGCTAGGAAGATGACTTCCATCTGTTATAAGGTATGGCGTACCTACATTGACTGGTGTGAGTCTTGGTCTCTTCCCTATTGGGTGTTCTCAGTTCCCAGGGTTCTGGAGTTTTACTGCATGGGTTGGAGTCGGGTCTCCAACTCAGTACTTTGAAGGGTCAGGTTTCTACCCTGTCTGTCTTCCTTCAGAGGTCTTTTATTCAGCATTCCGTGATTAAGACTGCTTTTAGGGGGTTACTCATGTGCGTTCCCCATGACAACCTATGGTCCCTGTTTTGGGATTTGGACTTGGTCTTGCCTGCCTTGCAGGATGTTCCCTTTTATACTATTCAGGATGCTGCTCTCGCTGTACCTACCCTCACGGTTGTTCTTTCTTGGTGGCTTTTACGTCGTTCAGGTGTGTGTCTGAGCTGGCGGCTTTGCCTATCCAGCCCCCATACTTTGAGAGACACCGGGATAAGGTGGTGTTCTGCTTTAAGCTGTTTTTTCTGCCTAGGTGGTGTCTGTCTTTCATTTGAATCCAGATATTGTTCTTCCTTCATTGTGCCCTAATCTTAGCAATGCTAAGGAAAAGGTTTTGCATTCCTTGGATGTGGTCAGGTGTCTGAAGTATTACCTAGTAGTAACTGCGTCCTTTAGGAAAACTGATGTTCTTTTGTGTTCCCTTCTAGCCCTAGGAGGGACTTGGCTTCTGCTAAGTCTACTATCAGCAAATGGATTTGTCAGGCTGTGATTCAGGCCTATTCTGCTAAGGGGAGAATCCTCCCCTCCGCCTTATTGTTCATCCTACTCGTGCTATTGGTGCCTCTTGGGCCTTCCAGCACCAGACTTCTGTTGAACAAGTTTGCAAGGCCGCTACTTGGTCTTCTGTTCATACCTTTTCAAAGTTTTACAAGGTTGATGTTAAGGCCTCAGCTGATGCTGTTTTTGGCCGCAAGGTTTTGCAGGCGGCAGTGGTTTAAACTGTCTGCTGTTACCCGACACTGCTATTGGATGTTCCAAGTGTAAGTAATCTATCTGGAGCAGGACGTACTGTATACTAAGAATAATACAATTCTGTGAAGTACTCACCTGTAGAATTGGTATTATAAGTATACATTACGTCCTGCTCCACCCCACCCTGGTTTTTGCATTTTTCTGGATCCCCTGTATGGTGATTATCATTGTTATAAGCTACCAGTTTTTGGGTGGTTAAATTTTCCCGGTTTCTTGTTCACTGCTTTTCAATGCTGGGGATTTGTGGGAGGTCCCCGGGTATTTGAGGGGCTGGGAGGAGCCTGTTTTACATTTCTCTGCAGTGCAGCGCCATCTGGGTGAGGATAACCCAAGTGTAAGTAATCTATCTGGAGCAGGACGTACTGTATACTTATAATACCAATTCTACAGGTGAGTACTTCACAGAATTGTATTTTTTTGTCTGCTAATCACCATAATGGAGGCTTCTGGGGATAGTGAGCTAGGGGCCCCATCTGGGCAGGTGAAGCTCTGCCCCATGTGCAGTGCCAGTCCTCTGGGCGTACTGTTTTTTACACTTGCGCCAGGAGCGTCATTTTGGAGCATGATCGGGCAGGTGTATCTGCCCCAAGCCATTTACTGCCTGCGGCCTCTCCAGAGCCCCCAATGCTGTACTCAGCCCCCAGTGAGGGGGAAGCCAGCAGGGGGTCCCAAGTTGATTTGGCATACCGGGTGGCCAGCCTTGAGAGACAGATCTCGCGTACGGCTCCTAAGAAGGCCACGAGTAAGAAGCGGCACATCGAGCCCGTTTACTCGGATAATGATGATGATCTTTTTGGAGGTCTGGGCTCCGTGGAGGAAGGCGAGTTGCATGGGGACTCCATTTTCACAGTGGATTATTCTGCCGGCTATGACAGCGGGCCTGGCTCTTCCTCGGATGAGGATACGTGGCTCCCTGATGATATGGAGAAGTTGCTTGCTTCAGTTTTTGAGACATTGCATATTGTCCCCCCTAGAGCGGCTAAGAGGAAGCAGGGTGATTTGTTTAGGCCTGAGAGACAGAAACAAGTCTTTCCTGAGCAGGCCCATTTTTCTAACATGATTTTCAAAGAGTGGGAAAGGCAACAAGTTACCGTCAGTGCCCAAGGGCCTGGACAGGTGGTGTCCCTTTCCTGAGGAGCTGGTCCGGCTATGGTCCCATCCTCCCGAGGTGGATGCCCCCGTGTCGGGTATTTCCAACACTACGGTCATGCCTTCACCCGATTCTGCTTCCCTATGTGATCCAGCTGACAAGCGCATGGATCAGCTAGTCTGTCATGCCTTCACCTTTGCCGGTGCTTGGTTCTGCCCTTTGTGTGCCACGGCTATTGTCTCCCTGGCCATCAGAAAGAAGGTGAGACGTCTTGTGGATATTGCTAAGTCTCACAAGTGGGCGAAGAAGGCCTGTGTGAAGTTTATTGCCTTCGTTGTTTCTGCCATGGATGATGGTGTCCAGCTCGGTGCCAGGGTCTCGGCCCTGTTTGTTGCGCTTCGCCCCCCGTGTGTTCACCAAGGTGCTGGTGGGCATCATGGCTCTCCTGAGGAACCAGGGCATTCGTGTACTGCCTTATCTGGAAGATTTACGGTTTGCGGCTCAGTCCCTTCAGCAGGCCGAGAGCGACATCCGGACGATGTTCTCCACTCTTGAGGATTTCAGTCTTCTATCACTCCCTCAATGGTGAGGTCCTTCCTGGACATGATGTTGGACACCTCTCAGGTCATGGTGTTCCTGCCACAGCAGAAGGTGGTGGGCCTGCAGATGCAGGCTTTGCTGTCTTGTCAGCGACCATCGATCCGTCTGGGGATTAAACTGGTGGGCCTTATGGTGTCATGCTCTTGTGGTGGCAGGACTCCAGAAACCTATTGCTAGGCAAGTCCTTTCTGACTCCCCGGTGGGAGATTGTTACCACTGAAACCAGTCTGACCGGCTGGGGAGGTTTTTGGCTAACGCAGAAGATTCAGGGTCAGTGGGGGCCACAGGAGAACCACTTGCCCATATATCTGGAGCTGAGAGCGATCCGGTTGGTACTTCTTCACTTGACTCCCCATTTAACCCTTTAAGTGCCAGCCTACCTAGATTTTTTGTCACACTCTGTTGCCAGACTACTTTTCACGTTTTTGCGCTACACATGTTCAACCTTGATTTTTGAAGGGATTTCCAGGGATTTTCCAGGAAAATTATATATTGTTTTTTTCAGCAGAATCTGGGCTTCAACATGAAATGTCTGGTTTGGCCTTTTTTTAGTGTATTCTCAATACTTTTGGGTGAAATATGTGCAAAAAAATAAAAAAAATATTTTTACAATTTGTAGTGTTTTTTTGTAATAAAAATGTAAGTTTGTTAATAAAATATTATTGCGTGTGAAAGCCCTATTTCTCCCGGTTATAACGGTACCACATATGTATTGGTATACACCCTTTCCTGCCCAGGAAACTCACTGAAACAGCAGTTTAGAAGATTTCAGATAGGATACAACTATGCAATATGATTGCATAGTTGTAAGGGGTTAACTTAAAAAAAAAAAAGACATAGGGTCCCCCCCTCCCGGGTTAAAAACCCTTAAAATCCCCCCAAATAATGACGTAGGGTCCCCCTTACCCAGCATTACTGACCCGGACCAGCTATGGGGGCTTGTAGAACAGGGCGCAGGGGCCAGCGTTGGTGGCCCCTGGCCCTGCAGGCTACTAGCCCACATAGCCACTAAGTGGCCCGAGCCCTTCTGCCCCCCCCCCGGCCATTGGGGAGGCAGGTAATGGGGGGCTGGGGGTTTTGGCTAGTCACCCGCTAGCCGCAGGTGATTGCAAGCCCCAGAGCCTTGTGAATTGTGAACTGGTATAAGGGGTCTCATGGACCCCTTACCAGTTCACAAAGGGTTAAGTAAAAAAAAAACAGACACAAAATTCTTTATCTATTCTTTTTTCACTTATACTTACCTCTGATCCCGTGTCCTGCGCCGCTGCAGATGACAGTTGTCGGTAGTGATCGGAGCATTGAGGGTGGGAGGCAGGGGATCAGAGCCACCCTGACTCCCACCCTCCCTGCTCCGATCGCTACTGACAAGTGACAGATCGGAGCCCGGGTGCCGGAGCGGGATGACGTGTGGGGCTAGGGGCGGGGCCAGCGCTGGCAAAAGAGGATGGTGAGGGCCCGTTGCTGGGTCCACACCCGAAGCATGGTAAGTCCGGGGGGGGGATCGAACCCCCCCCCCCGGCGAAGAGAAGACCCGGGGAGAGCGATCGGGCTGTCAGGTGAGTTTGTGTCATTTTTTATTTTTTTCTTCTCTCCGATGCTGCGGGGGGGGGGGGGGGCTATTCTGGGTCCCCTCCTGAAGATCAGAGGCCCGGGGGCGGAAATCAAACAGGTGATACTTGAAGAGAATCGCTGGAACTTTCAAACGAGGGGTCAGGTAAGTCTGTATCTTTTTTAACTTTTTTTTTATGGGGCTCTAAATTCAGCTACGGGAGTCTCACGTAGCTGGCACTTAACGGTTGGAGAGGCAGCTAAGTGAGACTCACATAGCTGGCACTAGAAGGGTTAAGGGGTCGTGCGATCCAGGTTCGCTCGGACAATCAGGCGGCTTTCGCCTACATCAATCACCAGGGAGTCGGAGCAAGCGAGCCCTTAAGGAGGTGACCCAGATTCTGACTTGGGCAGAGGATAATGTTCCCTGCATCTCAGCGGTTTACATCCCCAGGTTAGAAAACCAGGAGGCAGACTCCCTGAGCAGGGCGGGCTCTCGTCTGGGAGAATGGTCTCTCAGCAACAAGATCTTTCACACTCTGTCTCCCCGCTGGGGCCAGTCGGATGTGGACCTGTTTGCGTCCAGACACAATCACAAGCTCCCAAGATTCATCTCCCTGTCAAGAGATCCTCTGGCCTTTGCCACAGACGCTCTGGCAATTCCTTGGACGGAGTTCAGGCTCCTTTATGCATTTCCTCCGTTTCCATTCCTGGGCCGAGTGCTGTGCAAGATAGCCCAGAAAGGGGTACCAACCGTCCTGGCGGCTCCTCACTGGCCGAGAAGGAGTTGGTTTGCGGACATAGTTCAGATGTCGGTGGATCACTACATCATGCCCGACGACCCAGGGCTTCTCACACAGGGGTCGCTGCGGCACACCAATTTACAGACGCTGGCTTTAACGGCCTGGCTATTGAAACCTCAATCCTGGTGGAAAAGGGGCTGTCGCCCACGGTTGTGTATACCATGATTCAGGCACAGAAGAAGTCTTCTTCCATGATATATTACAGGGTTTGGCATGCCTACATTGCTTAGTGTGAATACAAGAGTCTCCCTTGTCACACTTTCTCTATCTCTCATTACTCCGATAATCAAGAAAGCCTCTCTCGACCCCTCTGCCCTCTCCAGCTACCGCCCTATCTCCCTACTACCTTTTTCCTCCAAACTTCTTGAACAACATGTCCACTCAGAACTGTCACAATACTTATCCACTAACAACTTATTTGACCCCTTACAATCAGGATTCCGCCGTAACCACTCCACTGAAACTGCCCTCACCAAAGTCACCAATGATCTGCTCACTGCCAAAAGCAAAGGTCACTACTCCATCCTCATCCTTCTTGACCTCTCCTCAGCCTTTGATACTGTCGACCACTCTCTGCTTCTTGATATTCTCTCCTCTCTTGGAGTTCAAAGTCTTGCACTCTCTTGGCTCACCTCTTACCTCTCTGACAGATCATTCAGTGTATTCTATTCTAACACAGTCTCATCCTCATGTTCCCTTTCTGTTGGTGTGCCACAAGGTTCTGTCCTAGGCCCCCTACTTTTCTCAGTCTACACCCATGGTCTTGGCAAACTTATAACTTTACTAGGCTTCCACTACCACTTCTATGCGGACGACACTCAGATATATCTCTCAGGCCCCAATCTCTCCTCTCTCCTATCTCGCCTCCCCAACTGCCTCTCAGCTATTTCTTCATTCATGTCATCTCGCTACCTCAAGCTAAACATGGACAAGACAGAACTGGTCATTTTCCCACCATCTAACTCCCCTCCCCTCTCTAACATGTCTATTTCTGTCAACAATTACACAATACCAGCAACTCCCCAAGCTCGGTGCCTGGGAGTCATTCTGGACTCTGCCCTCTCTTTCAAACCACATATTCACTCCCTGGCCACCTCCTGTCGCCTCCAACTTAAAAACATCTCCCGCATCCGTCCTTTCCTCTCACCTGACACCACTAAAATGCTAGTGCATGCCCTGGTCATATCCCGTCTGGATTACTGCAACATCCTTCTTTGTGGCCTACCAACTAACAGACTGGCACCCCTCCAATCTATCCTGAACTCTGCTGCTCGCCTCATCCATCTCTCCTCTCGCTCCTCCAGTTCTGGGCCTCTCTGCCAATCCCTACACTGGCTGCCAGTCCCACAGCGAATCCTGTTCAAAACTCTAACTCTCGCATACAAAGCTCTTTCCAACCAGGCCCCTCCCTACATCTCATCTCTAATCCAACAGTATCAACCTAGACGCAGCCTCCGCTCTTCTGCCGACCTTCTCCTGTCCTCCACCCTGGTCACCTCCTCTCAGCCTGCCTCCAGGACTTCTCACGTGCAACTTCAATCTTCTGGAATGCCCTCCCGCACCCAATCCGCCACTCCACAACCCTCAAAACCTTCAAAGGCGCCCTTAAAACTCACTTATTCAGACAAGCATATAATCTGGCCTAACCAATCTTCTAAAGGGCACATGCCACAAAGCTCAATACTGACTGTTTGTGATCCTTCCCCCCTCGTCTTCACCCCTCTTCCTTTAGACTGTAAGCTTGCAAGGGCAGGGCTCTCCCCCCTATTGTATCTTGTACTCAGAATATCCATTGTCAACTCTGTAAAACTGCATTTGAAATAGTATATGTACCGTATGTTTCTACCCTGTCTGTAATTACTACTTTGTAAAGCGCTACGGAAGATGATGGCGCTATATAAATAAACAATAATAATAATAATATCTCTAGGATCTTGGAGTTTTTACGGTTTAGACTTGGGTCTCCAGCTGAGCACCCTCAAGGGCCAGGTCTCTGCCTTGGCTATCTTTTTCCAGAGATCCTTTGCCAATCATAGATAGATCAAGACCTTTTTCCAGGGTGTCACCCACGTACGTCCACCTGGTAAGTCTGTATTACCGGTGTGGGCCTTGAATTTGGTACTTTCTGCTCTTCAGGGTCCTCCCTTTGGGCCTTTGTGCGATGCTTCATTGTCTATTTTGACCCTAAAGGTGGTCTTTTTGGTAGCGATCACCTCGGTGCGTCGCGTATCAGAGCTGGCCGTGCTTTGTATGAAGCCTCCTTACTTTGAGCGGCATAAGGATAAGGTGGTTTTTGGCTTTAAACCTGATTTTTTGCCTAAGGTCATTTCTCCCTTTCACCTTAATGAGGAGATTGTTTTGCCTTCCTTGTGTCCAGCACCTACTAATGCTAAGGAAAGCATCCTCCATGCCTTGGATGTGGTCAGAGCCATTAGGTATTACTTGGTTGCGACTGAATCCTCCAGGAAATCAGGTTTGCTCTTTGTCCTAACAGAGGGCTCTAGGAAGGGCTTGCCTCCAGCCAATTCCACTCTTAGTAAGTGGATCAGACAGGCGGTGATGCAAGCGTATTCTGCCAAGGGGAAGGAACCCCCTATTTCGGATCACAGCTCATTCTACCAGAGCTATTAGTGCCTCTTGTGCTTTTCAGCACCAGGCATCTGTTGAACAAGTTTGTAAGACCGCCACTTGGTCTTCAGTTCATAGCTTTACCAAGTTTTACAAGGTTGATGTTAGGGCCTCAGCTGATGCTGTCTGGTGCTTCAGGCAGTAGTGAAATGAACTACATGCTGTTCGGGACTGGGGATCCCGCCCTAATGGACACGGTGTGATGCTTCTGAGTCAAGATGGCGGCATCCATATCCTAAAGTCCTAAACAGAGTTGCAGCCCAGTGGGGGATAGAATAGGTGACTAAAAACTTAAAATTATATTAATTTTATATGCTGAGGAATAGTTTAAGGGTTTTGGCTTTTCAATAAATCACGGTGAAGGCCCGTTTTTTTGTTGGAGAGAGTACATGCTGAAGTTATGTGAAGTAACATGGTTTCTTGGCCTCCCGGCCTCTCTTTTCTTACTGCTGTTTAACCACTGGGGAATCCTAGTGAGACACCTGCTTTTATAGGGGGCCGGGAGGAGTGACAGCTTTTGATCCTGCAGTCGAGCGCCACCTAGCGGTGGATTACCCAATTGTCATCACTTCTGGGACGACCTGGACTGGATATATTCAAAAACAATTCTACAGGTGAGTTTCACAGAATTGTAATTTTTATGTCTCCAATTTAGCTAAATGACAGGAAAGAATACTGTATGAGCCATGATTTGAGGGGGGGGGCATTCATTGCTTCCACTGAGGCCCCTTCACCTGTAGAGGAGGGTGACACATATGTGCTACTGTTTGTGCTGGGTGATTAAGTAGACTCTTCCCAGCTCGGCTCCACCCACCTCACCTCTGCTTACCTCTTTGATCCTTACCTGTGCAAACTTCACCTCTGTCTTTTAAATTCAGCTCTGCCTACCTCACCTCTTCCCACTTTGTCCCATCTCACCTTTCCTCACCTATACCTAACTCTAAACATTTATTTTCACCTCCCCTCTGTCCATCACTTTTCATAACCTCTTACCTTGGGCCACCTCACCTATCCTCACCTCGGCTTACCTCTTCTCATATAAACTCTGTCCACCTGACCTCTACTCAATGTACCCCTCCCTGCCTTACCTTTTTCCACTTCTTCCCACCTTACCTCTTCTCACTTCTTCCTGTCTTCACCAATTGTTCACCACTTCTCACCTCACCTCTGGTCACCTCACTTCTTCCACTTCTGGTCACCGCACCTCGTCCTGTCTCTCCTTTTGCATATACATAAAGGCATATTCAGTGTTTTAATGTTAAAGCTTACCTCCACCAAAAAGATTGTGCACCCCTGCTGTAGATCAATTCATAAAAGTTGATCAGGATCTGTTATGTGTAGACACCATTCTGTTTGCATCTTTAGGGTTATATACCATTCTTCGCTATCTGAACATCTACTAATGTATAAGAAATGAATGTGACATTCCCAGAAACCTTTTCTGCTATAAACGGTCCAACATATTACAGAGCACCCAATTTGCCACAATTGTTTGACCTTTAAACCCAGACCCCATGTACACATCAACCAGTTTTACATAGAATGCCTATGTGACATCCCAAACCACAACCAGTATATTGCCATCCCCCGACAGGCAAGTACTGCCCTTCTCAGTCCTACAGTTACCCTTGGTTGCCGGTGCTTTGGGTGTTTTCTATGTCCCACAATTTCCTGAATCATGTAGGAAGATGGCCAAATTCTACATTGAATGTCCCCATCCAGGCAGATCCAGCAAAACCTCATGCTGCGTGTCCTGGGGTTGGCATGATGCAAAACACTTTTTCACCCACACAGACTGTTTTAATTAGCATAATAGAGGTCCAAAAGTCAAAATCTGTGGTGGCTGCTGATGCTTCACAAGAGCTGTGGTACACACATTACACAGGGGATAAAGCTGGTTGTCCCACTCCGCAGTAGGTGTCACCACCCCCCCCTCCTTTGTTATTTCTAGCGATGTTCCTCTAAATCTCAAATAGTGTTGTGACTACACAGTGCATTTGCCCCTTCACTCAATCGTGTGCATATAAATAGGTATATGGTCATTTCCATGGAGTAAAATAGAACTTAAGACATTAAATATAATGTCTACCATAGTCATGTGCCATTTCTGCTGGAAATTCCCCAGTGTCCCGCACTGAGGCAGGATCGGGGTGGGGTTACAAAAAAAAAAAAAAATCTTTATATCTCCTGGGATCCAGTGCCGTTTCCCTGCTTGGATCTTGCAGACATCCACTTTCCCCACCCCCTTCCTCTGTATTGGGATGTCGCTATGTGTGATACCACTCCCCTAAGAAAGCCCAGAACAATTCTCCTCTTCCTCCCTCCTGCGGCACATGCCTGGGCGTGCAGCCAATGCTTGCCATGTTTATTTCCTTTGGCAAATGGCTCTCATTGACTTTAATGGGGAGCGCATGCTGCCACAGCCCGATGCTGGGGATGCGACAGCGCAAGCTCCCGAATGAAAACAATGTAAGCAGTTTGCTGAATGACAGTCACGAGAGACAGCTCTCGTTGGATGAGAGCCCGCGCATGCGCTGTTGGACCGGAGGAAGGTATGTGATTATTGGCGCCAATGGGGATGCCCCAAGGGAAAAGCCAGCGGCCGGCCCTGGAAACTTTTAGATTCCAGGGATGCTGCTGGTGGGTTTTTGTTCTGCGATAAATGTATTTGAATGTGTTGCTCTATCACGTAAAATCTCAAAGTAGCAAGTATTTGTGAAGTGCAAAGAAAATGATATATGCTTTTTCAAAATTTGTAAAAAAATTAAAAGGGTGTCACTTTTGTGGCAAGTAATGCCACATATTCTCTAATTTAGTAGACTTTGAATGGGCCATTTCATTGTAGCTGTGGCTGTATATTTAGGGGGGTAATCCTGTTGGAAGGTAAACCTACACCCTAGGTTTTCCCAACAGGTTTGCTCTATATTTTGCTCCATCCATCTTCACATCAACTCTGACCACTGTTTCCCAGTGGGGATGGCGTGTTTAGGGTGATGTGCACACAAGAGTGACAAGAAGAAGCCGCTCCTGTTAGAAGAGACAAACCCTAAAGGTGACAAGATTTGTGGAGTAAACCAATTTGTTGTGTGGACCTCTGAGGTCTTCACAAAATGAAAAAAATGCTGTGGTTACCCTGAGAATAAATGATATACAGGTGCACTCTTCACTAGTTAGATGACTTCTGAAGGTATGTGGTCACACTAGATTATGTTTAGGGGTAACCGAGTATTTATCATTTTCTTTAAACATCCTACTACATAAAATCTCAACAAAATACATTTAGGTTTGTGGCTGTAACATTTAAAAACTAGGAACATTCAGGAAAAATTATGCCCCAGGGATAGACTAGCAGCCTGCCCTGGACTCTTTTAGGTGCCTGGGCCGGCCACACAGGGTTTCACTACGCTTTAATTTCCTATGCACCTGTGGTATGACTTTGGGATTTTCCCAGTAGATTGTATCCCCATGTCAAACATAAAGAAATGAGATTTTACTCGTAAAATTACTAGCAAAAGGCGTGCATTGGAATTGGCCTGTTGCCATATGGCTTTATGTGTTCTCCTGCAAAGTTTTCAAGAATGTAATTTTCTGTTAGTTATTTATTTTTTGTGCTTACTGTTTTGGTCACCAAAGACTGGAAAGTATCACTAGGACAGGTGGCAATCGACATTTCTGTCGATTTAATTGATCACTGATTATGACAAATAGGAAGTGGGGCTGATACGAACTTTTCTCCATGCTGTCCAAAACTGGGTACAGTAAATGGTAAAAATTTAGCTTGAGCTTTGGTTTAAAGCAAGTATACCCAAATCTGTGGTGATTATTGCTGCTTGGTTAGTTATATACCACGTTTTACATACACGTGTGGACATATATAGATCCTAATATTTTTATTTTCCAGGTTTGCAGTAGCCTTCACCAACGAGATCAAAGAGATTGCAGCAAAAAATTGGGTATGGCTTTTTTTCCTTTGCTTTAGGGGGTTTGGCGGGGGGCTTGTCCAAATTCTGCACCACCAAGCATAAAAGATTACAACCAATACAAAGCCTTAACCCTTTCACTGCCAGCCTACCTAGAGATTTTGTCACCCTTTGTTGTCGGACCATATTTCACTGTTTTGCCCTACACATGTTCAACTGTTATTTTTTGAAGGGATTTCCCAGGAAAATCATATATTTTTTTTTCTGGTCTGGGCTTTAACATTAAATGTCTTGTTTGTCATTTTTCAAATGTATTTTCATTATTGTTTGGTAAAATATGTGCAAAAAAGTTTTTATATACAATTTTTTTTTTTTTTTTTTATAATAAAAAAATGTGTCAATCCTTTTTGCGTGTGAAATCCTCATTTCTCTCGGTTACAACGGTACCACATATGTATTGGTAGACACACTTTCCTGCCCAGGAGACTCCCCCAAAGTGAAACAGCAGATAAAATACAACTATGCTATGCGCACCTTGAAGTCAATAGCATGTCGCTCGCTAGCCGCAGGTGACTTGCCAGACCCCAAGACTCTGGAACTGGTATAAGGGTTTTATGATGGATCCCCTACCAGTTCACAAAGAGTTAACAGTGGGAGACGGAGAAAGTAGAGAAGAGGGCTATTTCATCTCCTCACCACGGAAGAGCCCAGTTGATCCCCCCGCCCCCGGGGAAGAGGAGACCCGACAGGATGGATTGCGGTCCCAGGTGAGTAAATGGCATCTTTTCTCTATTCTAAGCATACAGCACGTCCTGCTCCAGAATAGTAATAACATGTGGGTAATCCTCCGCCTCAGGCGCCGTGCACTGCAGACATGTAGAAAACAAGCTCCTCCCGGCCCTACATATACCGATGGACCTCCCACAAATCCCCAGATTTCTCTGCAGTGCTGAACTGCGAAGACATGAAGTATCACGCTCTCGCAGGCGAGCGGGCCTTACAGCCCAAGGCCCTGCGGGACTATTTCCACCCGTCCTCTTCAGAAGAATATGCCTCCCAGCCTGGGCTGCGCGGGTCGGGTGAAGGTAGGCAGCACCTGGTGTGCTGAACGGAGCGATGCTCCACCGCAATCCCCCTCCATAGGGTAGGCGGTCAAGCCGATGGTGAGCCTCTAGTGGATGCCCCTCCCGCAATCTTGCCCGTGCCCCTCACAGACTTAGTCCATGGACGCTGTCCGCTTCTCCCTCGCTTCCTCCCGTAACTCGGTGGAAAAGAAGGGGGGGGGTATGTGTGGCAGCCCTAGTGTTAAGTATCACGTTTAGACCTTTGGCTTTTAATTTTATTGGGGTCAGTGTCACGCTTTGCTATACAGTGCGAGCCGTTTGTCTTCATCAGCAACTGCCTAGATGGCAGCATCATTCCAGCGTGTCAGCATCTTATGCATACGCCTTATATCCAACTGTTCTACGTTTTTCTATTGGTTAGAGCTTCGCGCTCTTTGGGGGAGGCGGAGACTCGGCATGACGCGCTCCACGTCACAGCCTGGCCTGGCCCAGCCCTCGAGGTTTGCTTGGCGCCATTTTGACTATCTTCGCGCGCGGTGCGGTTCGCCTCCTCCCTTGGTCATGTAAGTGCCCTCCGGGGCGGCATGGTTCTATGTCTATAAGGCTGCGCATGGCACTGACTCCACCCCTCTTGTCCCATTATGTCTTTTAGACGCCAGGACTTCGGTGGCTTCTCCCGGCCTAACATATATTACAACGGGTCCACATAACAAATTCTCCCACATTACTAGCGGGTCTTGGGGCATCCAGGGTTGCCTATCGCATAAATCCCTGCGGGCATACTGCTTGATAATCGCCATATGGAGGCATTTCAGAATTATGTATCCGGGGTCCCTCCGGGACATGACCGGCTGTGTGCAGTGTGTGGTCAGCCCCAGGCTAAGGCTGACAGGGCACGGGTCTGCGGACAGTGTGCAGAACAGGCAGGTTTGCCAGCGGCGGCACCTCCCTTCCTTACTCCCGTCTCCCCGGACCTAAATATCACTCATGACGAGTCCCACTCGAGCGGGGATGACCTGCAATCCGTGCCGCGCGTGTTGCCTACGTCGGAGCAGGTGCTTTCTGGATTGGCAGAGCGTATGGGCCCTGGTAAAAAGCGGTCCCTGACGCCTCCTGGCTCCCCGGTTCCTAACGATACCGATGACTCTGCTGATATGCAGGACCTTGACCCTTCTGAGGAAGGTGAGCTATTCTCAGATTCGGGCTCCTCGAACGGGATGCCCGGGGGCTGTGATGATTCTGAGCCCGGTTCTTGGAGTCTGTGTGACACAGATGAAATTCTTATTAAGATTTTTGAGGTTTTGTCAATCTCCCCCGCTGGGAAGACCCCCAAGCCTAAGAAGGAGAGTTTCCATACAGCACCGCCGCGCTTGGAGTTCCTAGGACATATACATTTCCAGAATCTTATATCCCAAGAATGGGAATCGCCTTGTAAGCTTAAAGGGGTCCCAGGGGTCTGGGAATGGAAGTACCCTTTCCCTCCTGATGTGGTTAATTTGTGGTCAGCACCCCTGGTGGTAGACGCACCGGTTATAGGGGTCACAAACCCCCCTTTCTTGACGGCTCCTTTTTACCGTACTCTTCGGGATGCTGAGGACCGGCGCATTGACAGACTGGCTTCCCACGCCTTCTCGTGTGCTGGGACGGCTCTGCGCCCGGTCTGTGCCGCGGCCATCACTGCGGTGGCCGCCAGGACTCTTGTCAGAAAAGTACTAGATCACCGCCCTGAGGACCTCCCTTGGAGAGTGTTTAATGCGCTATCAGACTGTGATGCGTTTGTGAAGTTTATTCTATCAGCACTGGACGACACCATTAAGATGTGTGCAAGGACCTCTGCCCTTGTGGTAGCTATTCGCCGCCTGGTCTGGCTGCGACAGTGGGGTGCTGACGAGGCTACAAAAAAGGCTCTCACTTGCCTTCCCTTCAGAGGACGGCGGTTATTTGGGGCCTGTTTGGACCTTTTTGGTAAAAAGGGTAAAGCACCCTTGCGCAGAAGGCCGCTCCGGCCTCCCCGGGGCAGGGTCACCCCTCCACCTCCCTACGTTAGTGTCAAACGCGAACCTGAGGTGTGCTTCCAACTGTTCGGTGTGGATTTCCACCATAGGGTGGGCAGGCAGCGCCCTGGGCCCTCTGGCAGGACTAAGTCCAAATCTGCCAAGACCTCACAAGCATGAAGGGGCGCCCTCGCCCTTCTGGGCGAGGGTACTGCTGCAGCAGCTGTCTCCCATCTAGGAATATACCTTCTCCTTCTGGTGGTTCCAGGAGGTAATTCCCCTGGACACAGGATAGCTTTTGCTGGGCGGTCCCTCTCAGTGGTTGTCAGGGTGCTTCTAGCCCCTGCTTTTCCTTCAGGAATGGGCGCAGGCCGGACTGGGCCTACAGAGTTTGGGTTTACCTACAGGTTGCCCTTAACAGTATGGGGCTATGGCCTCTATATTAACCCTCCTCCTTCCCTCAACAGTATGAGGCAGTCTGGGCCACGCTGGCCTATGGTAGGCCTGGCAATTCTACTCTCACAGGTAGTCCCTATATGACACCCCTGTCTTGGATCACGGGCCCCCTGTGCAAGGGGGGCTTCCGTTCTCTTGTGAAGTACTAGATCTTCTTAGTTTCTCTTGTGTCTGCTGAACACCAAGACCATTACTAGTCGGTGTTGCAGGATCAACCCTGCGGATTGAGGCATTATTTGGGGCCTCTCTTTCGTTCCCAGGCTACTCGCCATGGTGCAAATGGGGCTGATGTCTCTGACACGCCTGGGGGGGCGTCTGCGTTAGGACCTACCGGGTCATCTTCCTTACTCCCCAGTCTCTATGTCAGGCCGAGTGGATGGGTCGGCCAGCGGTGTCCCCTGGGAGTTACTGGATGGTTGCTCAGTCACCTCAATCCCTCATGGTCCCTTATCCGCTATCCCCATTCCTGGGATTCGGTTCAGGCTTGAGCCTTCTTCTCTGGCAATAAGGGGACTCCTGGTTACGGGGGCTCTGCCCCCCTTTACTGGAGCCTTGCCTTCACCAGGCGGGATGGCAGCTGGTGGGCCCGTTGGTGGCACATCAAGATGATGTCACTAATATACCGAGCCTTTGGGCTCTTCGGCACAGTAGGTTATTGAGCTTACATGGGGTTCCAGCACCCTGGTGCTTGGTCTGTGCTCATTCCCCCTTGGTAAGGTGGTTCCTCCTGAGCTGCTTATATTCAAGGGGCCCGTCAGGGGGCACCCCCTTCCTTACTTGCATCTTCCAGTGAATGGTCACCTTGGGTACCAAGTCTCGCAAGTTGGCGGGGGAGGGGAATTTCTTCCACAATCCCCGTGGTTCCTAGGTAGGGTCCCCTAGAGGGTCCATCTTACCTGCTGGTATTGTTGAAACGGTGTGCCTTCCTTTGACTCTATATGGCTGGACTTCTCCTCTTTTAGGAACTGTCGGTCTATTGGGGGACTCCTGGTCTGTTGGGTGACAATGGCCTGTTTTATTACTGGTCTAGAGATTGAGGCAGGATGCTCCCTCTGGAGGGTCCCTGACCCTGCCTTGGGCGGGGGTCTACGTCCCCTGCTTCTCAGCGGTATTCGCTCCAATGGATGCTCTTTAGTGGCAGGTTATGCTATCCTGGTGTCGCCCGGGGAGCCTACTAGCGTGGCTCTGTTGGGTCTCCCTCATAACACAGGGGCTCTGCCCTTGTTTTTACTGTCCCAGAATATTCTGACTCTGGTCATGGGGGCTGAGTATTTTAGGCATAGACTTGTTATTTTATATGCCTTCTCTTCATCACCCTACTTGTGGGGTTCTGCGCATGGTTGGCCTGATAGAGAGTCCCGTGAGATGGATGGCCTGGGTGGCCTTGTGAGCTGTGGTTCGCAGATGCCTCTGCTGAAGTCTGCTGACCTGTTGGCTCTCTCAGGAGTGCGGTTCTACCCTTGTCAGGCCCTTCCCTTGACCCAATATAAGGTTCCTGTCTGGGGATTGACAGCTGATTCATTCACCCCTTGGTGACGGGCCTTATCTTCTGATGACTTAGTATGAGGGAGGGCGGAGAGCAAGTTCCCCAGCTTCCACTTCCTCCGTCTATGGGGGCTTTTTTGTGGTAAACCATATTGATTGGCATGAGCCTTGGTCTCTTCCCTGTTGAACGTTCTCGGTTCCCAGGGCCTTTAAAGTCATTACAGCGTAAGTTGGGGTTGGCTCCCCATCCGGGGACTCTGAAGGTGCAGGTTTTGTCCTGGCCTTTCCTGCAGGAGTCTGGTTCTGTCGCCCTCGTGGGAATTTCCTTTGGGGATTGCTTAGCTGCATCTCCCAAGTAGTCCCATTTTCATTCTTTACCCTGCGGATTTTCCTGGGGATTTTTGCTGGACGCTGTCTGAGCTGCCTGGTAGTCCAGGTCGCGTCGCTGGGGCCTCCTGACTCCGTCAGACGTGTGCCTAAGAAGGTGGAACCTTGGCTCTGTGTGTGTGTGTGTGTGTGTGTGTGTGTGTGTGTGTGTGTGTGTGTATATATATATATATATATCTGTATATATATATATATATGGCTACAGGCACCCCATACCTTGGGGGTGTTCCTTCTTACGACGGGCCTCCGGTCCAAGTGGTCGGTAGGATCATTGTTTTAGTCCTTTAGTCTACCTTTGGACTTTATTCTTAATAATACTAATATGAGGGGCTACATTCCCTCTACAGGTGTTGCACTTTTCCCCATGAGGGTTTTCATGGCCCTTAGGGGGACTGATGCTCTTGATGTCTACGGGCGCCTCTTTATGTATGCGCCTGATATCTCCTTCCAGCGCCGTTGCGCCCTTTGGATTAATCCTTCTGGATGTTCCCTGATCCTGAGTGAAGCCTTGGCTTCGTGATAATTAGGGGCCAGTATTCCCGCCTTGATCGGGTGACCTGTTATGTTTCCCTTAGTGGGTGTTACAAGTTTTGCCACGAGGCTTCCTGGCCTGTGGGCTGGTTGGGTCATTGCACTGACCTATATATTCTCTTTAGGGGAAAGATTCTCCCCTTTTGATGTTCATTCCGTTATATTGGTGCTTGGGTACCACTGGCCCTTCAGCACCAGGGTTTTTTCGGTTGATTAAGTTGCTAGACTTATGGCTTGTCTCTGTTCATACCTTCTGGTCTTATGAGACTGACGTTAGAGCCTTGCTCATGTCATGCCTGTTGCAAGTTTTGCAGGTGACAGCGCCTTTACTGTCCGCTGTGCCTTGTTTTTCCTGGGGATCCCACCCTGCTTATGGACACTGCTATTGGATGTCCCACATGTTATTACTATTCTGGAGCAGGACGTGCTGTATGCTTAGAATAATACAACTCTGTGAAGTACTCACCTGTAGAGTTGATATTATATGCATACAGCACGTCCTGCTCCACCCCACCCTGGTTCATTTGTTCTGGGTCCCCTGTATGGTGATTGTTATCAAAAGATATTTTACCAGCTTTTCTGGGTGGTTGTTCCTCCCGGCTTCTCTTCTCACTGCTTTTCAATGCTGGGGATTTGTGGGAGGTCCTTCGGTATATGTAGGGCCGGGAGGAGCTTGTTTTCTACATGTCTGCAGTGCACGGCGCCTGAGGCGGAGGATTACCCACATGTTATTACTATTCTGCAGCAGGACGTGCTGTATGCATATAATATCAACTCTACAGGTGAGTACTTCACAGAGTTGTATTTTTAATATGAGCAATCTGTATGTACAGGGTGTGGAAAACATAAGATATGCTCTTATTCAGGGTGAAGGTCCGCTTTCAGTTTTACTCTTCCCACCATAACTCTTCTAACCTCCATCCTGCCCACCCCAGCTCTTCAAGCACAACTCTTCCCATCTCAACTCTGCCAATAGCCCCCACCTCTGCCTACCTCTCACCTCATCCTTTCTCACCTCTACTTACCTATATTCTTAGTGTACAGTACGTCCTGCTCCAGATAAGATAACACATGGGTATTACTCCGCCAGATGGCACTGGACTGCAGAGACATCGAAATTGGCTCCTCCCGGCCCGTCAAACACCAGGGCCTCCCACAAAATCCCCAGACCTTCTCTGCAGTCTGGACTGCGAAGGACAAGAAGATGGCTCTCTCTTCTCGCAGGTGAGCGGGGCTATTAGCCTGCGGCCCTGTAGCACTATTCCCACCCGTTCCGTTATTAATGTGCCTCCCAGCCTTGGCTGCGCTGGTCGGGTGATGGTAGGCAGCACCGCTGTCAGGTGCTTAGGAGCGCTGCTCCACCGCAATCCCCCACCAAAGGGTAGGCGGTATAGGCATATGGTGAGCCTCTATGGGATGCCCCTCCCTCCCTATTGCCCCTTGCCCCTGTCTATCGGTGGTTCCTATGTTAAAGTGGACCGTCACCCATGGGTGATCGGCCCGGGAATCTATAAGATTCCCGGGCAGATCACCCCCCTCACCGCGGGACATCCGAGATCGGGATGTCCCGCGGTGAGGGACCCCCCCCAAAACCCCAAAAGAACTCACCTGATCGCACTCCTCTAGCCGTGCGCGCGCCCGCGCCGGCCGTTTGCGAATGGCCGGCGCGGGCACGTGCACTGTCAGAGGGGCGCGCGGGAGGCGGCGGCGGACGCGCTGCCTTGTCCGCCGCTTGTCCGTGGGAGCGTGGTGAGGTGAGTTTAGGGGTTTCTGGGGGGTTTTACACAGCGGGGTAATCGGGGTGCCCCCCTGAAGTGGACCAAAACCCAGGATAGTCAAAATCCTGGGTGTTGGTCCACTTTAAGTGGCCGCTGTCCTCCCTCGCTCTCCCTTGTAGCTCTCGGGGGGGGGGGGGGGGGTGTGTATGTGAATTTGCCTTGGTGCTTCACTGTATTATTGTGTTTATCAGCCGCGCTGACTTGGCTGCACTGGTAGCTTTTTTTAAATCTGCCGCCGCGCGCTCGCGCTTCCACTGTGCTCCGCACTTGGCAGCGGCGTTACCTCAGGCGCAAGTGGGGATTCTCAGCCTGATGTGTCTTCTAGACTGGCTAGTGTTGAGAGGTTGCTTGCTAATACCCTAGCGTGTAAGGCCTCTGCCAAAAAAGCGGCACTTAACGCCTGATGTCACTCTTTTCCCTATGGAAGCTGATGAGTTTTTGGAACTGTCTGGCTATACCCCTTTGGAAGAAGGGGAGTTATTCTCTGACTCAGAGTCATCTGATGAGAGGCCCAGGGGTCATGATGATTCTGGTTCTGACCCCTGGGCCCCAGCTGATAGTGATAAGCTGTTGGCTCAGATTTTTGAGGTTCTGTCTATCTCTCCCCTGGTTGCGGCCCCCAGGCAACGGGGAATTGTTTCATACTGCTAAGCCACGTTTAGAATTTCCTGAGCAAGCCCATTTTAATAATCTTATGCTCAGGGAATGGGAGCGTCCCAGCAGGCTTCCCGGTGTACCTAAGAGTTGGGATAAGAGGTATCCCTTTCCTGCTGATGTGGTGAAGTGTTGGTCATCCCCTCCTGAGGTGGATGCCCCGGTCCTAGGGTTATCTAACACCTCTGTCATGCACTCCCCTGACTCTACTACGCTGCGGGATGCTGAGGACCGGCGCATTGATCAGCTGGCGTCCCATGCCTTTGCATGTGTGGGGACGGCACTGCGCCCGGTCTGTGCCTCTGCCATTACGGCTGTGGCTATTAGGACCCTGCTTAGAAGTATCCTTGATGGTGCCCCTGATGATGTGTCTGGTGAGGAGTTTAATGCACTCTTTCGTTGTGAGTTTTTTGTGTCTTATGTCCTCTCTGCCTTGGATGATACCATTAGAATGTGTGGCAGAACCTCTGCCCTTGTGGTGCGACAACGCTGCTGAGAAAGCTCTCACTGGTTTTCCCTTCAAAGGACTACGCCTGTTTGGGGACCGCCTGGATCTGTTTGCTAAGGGAGGCAGGTTACCCCAGAGCAGACGGCAGTCTCGGCCCTTTCGGGGTCAGGGCTCCTTTTCTTCCCCCTACCGTGGTGCCAGACCGGGGAGGGGGGTCTCCCTTACCGGGGCCCGAGGAGATTTCTGGGGTAGGGGCAGAGGACGTGGTCGCCCTGGCTCCTCCTGGGGCTCCAAGCTTAAGTCTTCTCCCAAGCCCCCTCAGGCATGAAGGGGCGCCCTCACCCATCCGGGAAGTCCCTGTAGTTCCAAGGGCGGTGGGGCCCTCAGGAGGCCCACACACCTATCAACATTCTGGAACTGCGGGCAATCAGGTTGGTTCTGACTCATTTGACTCATCACCTTCGGGGCCTGCCTGTTCAGGTGTGCTCGGACAACCAGACGGCAGTTGCCTACATCAATTATCAGGGAGGGACCCGAAGCAAGAGGGCCCTCCAGGAAGTGTCTCTGATCCTGGCCTGGGTGGAGGACAATGTAGATCAGTATGCTCTGCCCGGGGTGCCAGACCTGCTCACTCAGGGTCACTTACGCCATCCCAATTTACAAACTCTGACTTTGACAGCCTGGCTGCTGAAGCCTCCATCTTGATGGAGAAGGGGCTGTCTGCCTCTGTTGTTGATACCATGATAAAGGCTAGGAAGAAGTCTTCTTCTTCCATTTACTATAGGGTTTGGCATGCCTACATTGACTGGTGTGAGTCTAAGTCTCTTCCCTGTTGTGTGTTCTCTATTCCCAGGATCCTGGAGTTCCTGTAGCATGGGTTGGAGATGGGGCTCCAACTCGGTACTCTGAAGGGTCATGTTTCTGCCCTGGCTGTTTTCTTCCAGAAGTCCTTTGCCCAGCATTCTCTGATCAGGACTTTTTTCCAGGGGGTTACTCATGTGCGTCCCCCACGTAAGCCTATGTTGCCTGTTTGGGATTTGAACTTGGTCTTGTCTGCCTTGCAGGGTGCTCCCTTTGAACCTGTGCAGGAAGCTGCCCTGGCCATTCTTACTCTCAAGGTTGTCTTTTTGGTGGCTATCACCTCTGTTAGGCATGTTTCTGAGTTGGCGGCGCTTTTCATCCAGCCACCCTACTTTGAGAGACACCAGGACAAGGTGGTGTTTCGCTTCAAGCCAGATTGTCTGCCTAAGGTAGTGTCTGCCTTTCATTTGAATCAGGACATTGTTATTTCTTCCTTGTGCCCTAATCCTAGTAATCCTAAGGAGAGGGTCTTGCATTCTTTGGATGTGGTTAGGTGTCTGAAGCACGGGTGGCTACTGCACCTTTCAGGAAAACTGATGCCATTTTGTGGTCCCCTCTTGTCCTAGGAAGGATTTGGCACCTGCCAGGTCTACTATCAGCAAATGGATCCGTCAGGCTGTGATTCAGGCCTATTCTGCTAAGGGGAAGAATCCTCCCTTCCGCCTTACTGCTCATTCTACTCGTGCTATTGGTGCCTCTTGGGCTTTTCAGCACCAGGCTTCTGTTGAACAAGTTTGTAAGGCCGCTACTTGGTCTTCTGTTCATACCTTTTCAAAGTTTTAGAAGGTTGATGTTAGGGCCTCAGCTGATGCTGCTTTTGGCCACAAGGTTCTGCAGGCGGCAGTGGTCTGACCTGTCTGTTGTTACCTTTGGGGATCCCACCCTACTTTATGGACACTACTATTGGATGTCCCATGTGTTATGAATCTTATCTGGAGCAGGACGTACTGTATACTCATAATATCAATTCTACAGGTTAGTAATCACAGAACTGTATTTTCTGTATCACCTCTACCCACCTACCTGAGATCTCACCTCACCTATACTCACTTTTGCATATATATAAAAACATATGTAATGCTTCAAGGCTAAAGCTTACCTGCAGTTAACTGCTTTTTCACAGCTTAAGCTTTATTGTGGCTCCTTGAAGTGAACCAATAAGACAATGCAAAAAAATGTTGTGCACCCCTGCCTTAGAGGGACCCTTAGAATCTGCGGTTACTTAGCAGACTGGGCACTTGTAAAAATGGAGAAAAGCAGAGTAAAGAAAACAAAAATCAGTGTTGGGAAGCAAGGAAGTAAAAGATTTGGTCACCCCATATGTAGCTGTGGTGTACCACCACCCGGTGGAAGGTTTTTTTAACCATCACATCCCTGTCTATATTAAACCCAGAAACAAACCAAGACAAAGCTGGTTAACAAAAAAGATCAAAATACAAGAAAATCAACTTTGTGAAGTGCATCTACAGTGCTACAACATCAGCATAGGGGCCAACTCCTCTGGCCAGTACTCGGCTGTATACTTACATTTAAAGGAGACAGGACACTCATTTTATGATCATCGAGCTTGCATCTCTGATTCTTCAAGGAGCCAAGCTTGAATAGAGGCGAGTGACTGCAACACTTCCCACTCCTTTGAGGCACTTTAACACCCTATAGCCCCGGTCATGCTTATACAATCTTAAAACCATCTTAACTCCATACTGTTTATGGTAGACAGAGGACATGGATTGGAGCTATTGCTTATTGTTGCTAGATTCCTGTACAAGTCACTCTGAATTAGGAAAGACAGTTGGATGACTAGCTAAATGTCCTTATGACATTTACACAGCAAGTTCAGTTGCCTTGACTTGCCTTGAGAAAATACATGTGTTTGAAAGAAGCTTCCAGACTAAATGTATAAAATGTCAGGAAGCAATTTCAGTCCCTTTATGCCCAGACCTGCAAACACGTTGTTCAATGGGAGCCTCTGTTGGAGCTGAAATGGGAGGGTGCAGTGAGGCAGAAAATGGAGGTGCACATGTGTTTTTACCAGTGGGTATCTAGGGCTGTGCGCATGCATGTCTGGGTGGGAGTGCACACATGTGCGTCTGGGAGTGCGCGCCAATGCGCATTTAGGGTATGCGCATTCGTGTTTTAGGAGTGGCCACAAGTTCTTCCAGACCACTTCCATTATGCTGATTATGCAGCATCAGTGCTTCCAAGGCCATACACACTTGTTTTTAAAGAGAAATTGTGAGGTAAAACTGTAAACTTCGATATTTCTTCTTTAAAAACAGTTTAGGGCAATGCCGACATAACAGGCTAAGAATTGCCTTTGCCTAAAATATGACTTAAACGCACTGAAACGTTAGAGTGAAATGGTGGAAGCATTTGCTTTATGAATATGTGGCTTATGTATTAAAATGCTTTTTTATTTTTTTCTTAGCCGCAAGTGGTCTATAAAATACATGTTCAATCTCAAGGTAAGTGTTTCATGTTGTGAGAATGTGACCGTGGTCACATAGTACAGACATGCTACTTTGCTAGGGGGTGGTAATGAAATATTTGTTTATAAAATGGTACCAGTTAATATTGTTATTAACTGCCCTGTCCAGGCACTGTGTGTGTGTAAATAAATATATATATATATATATATATATATATATATATATATATATATATATATATATATATATATATATATATATATATATATATATATTTATAGCAGTGTCTGGTCTGGCATTAGCTAAATAAATCTAAGAAACCTTTTGCCCTACTTATATGGGCCTATGATGAGATCCTATAAGGTGTGTGTTTGGTGGTTAATAATAGTGGTTTATTCATTAGTCACCCACAACTGTTGACCACCTGCTAAAATAGCTCTATCTGTGTCTGACAGCTTGTCTCAGGTTTACACTGCCTTCCAAATTATTATGCAAGTTAAATTTAAATCTGACCAAAACCCACAAACTTGTAAAGTACATTTGGCCAAATCCCTTGCCGATATTCCCCCTTTTAGGATGTAGAACTAGAAATGGATATTTTCGCTCTTCGAATTGTTCTGGATCAGTATTTTTATTTCTGTCCCTCTCTGTAAGATAGCAGGTGATCACTCATTCCATAGATATGGCAATGACATCCCGGCTTTACAGTTGAAACCAGGCCCATTATCTGGGATTAGAGTGAAGCAAGAGTGCTAAAAACTGGCAAAGGTGCTCTTCATTGGTGGTGGGGTGGGGAGGGGGGCTTGGACCCAAATGGATGAAGTAGTGAATGACTCCTCCATGTCCCAACATGGCTGCAATGTCAGCAAAAATGTGGGGGCTCCTGTTTGGGGGCTGAATCATGGAGAGAAAGCAGGTAGTCCCCTTTAGGGTTCCTGAAGGTATTAAAATGTATAGTATATAGAGTTTATTACTGACCACTTGCTTCCTTGGGACAAAAAGAATAGCAGTGCCTTCTGTAGAAAGTAGAAACTGTTTGCTGCATGACAATGCACCATCTCATGCTGCAAAGAATTTCTCTGAGGTATTGGCTGCTATGAGAATAAAAGGAGAGAAACTCATGGTTTGGCCACATCCTCCCCCGACCTCAACTCTAACCCTTGAGGTATCCTTGAGCAAAATATGAGGATGGGAGGCAGTTCACATAAATACTTGCTATTCTGACATCCTTCAAATAAATCCAAGCAAAAAACCCTCCAAAAATTGAACTCAAGGAATTATGAAGATGATATCGAAGAATAACTTATATCTTACAGTGTAATTTGTCTTGATAAAATGTGACTTGTTAATGCTGCAAATTCAACAAATGACCATGTTCAGTTCTTCACAGCCTACAACATCTGTTGAAACTCTGTTGTGCATATTCATTTGGGATGTTTGTATTATAAAATGGATGTGTACTCTGGGGGGGGATATTTTAGCTTAATTTGGAACAATGTATAGAATAGAAGAAGTATAGAATATAGAAGAGCTTTAAAGCATCAGTTTTTATCCAAATAATGAAAAAGTCAGTCTCCATCCCCTAGGTTAGCCTTTCTACATTTGTTTTAATATATCAAAATCTGATCTGGTTTTGTAAGATGGGGAAAACGAAATGTTGAAGAGCCAGCCTTGAAACCATGGAAATTGGTTGCTAGGCATTGTTGTTGAAACCTCTTGTGTACAGCTTTTTTTTTATATTTTAACCTAACCATGATTAATATAATATTTTTATTTTCTGCTTGCAACTGGTTGGTGACTCCTTGTCAACTGTGCTAGTCTTCTTTGCTTTGGGAGTCCATTTTAAAGGGAACCTCCAGTCAAAAATGACTGGTGGTCCGCACACCACCACAGAAATAATTAGAAAGAAGTTTGAAACAAGCTTGAAATGCAAATCTACTTTCCGTGACTTCACATCTACTCCACTCTTGTGGCGGCCTTGATAGGCGGCAGACAATAAGGTTCTCCAGGTGGGCAGGTGCACAGTGCATGCACATTCACCTGGTGAATGCAGCATCGTTTAGTGTGAATGTATTTACCACCACCTACACTATACAATCTATAGCAATAAGGAGGAAAACCATGAATTTCTTTGTCCTAATGTTAGATCTCCTCTCTAGTTTGGGGAACCTGCTGTGTGAATTCTCCTGGATTGTCTAATTTATTCACCTCGCCGCTGATCCCACAGCGCAAGTGCAGGCCCTCTTTCAATCAGTGGCTAGTGCTCCATTCAGCTTTACTAAGCTGTTCTGATGGCTGTGTGTACCTGCACAAGCCATTAATTCAGAAATGCCTGCATCAGCTGGAGGGAATGCCGCTGATTCTACCGCAACCCATGTGTGTGCTGCTGAATCACTGGCCAGGCCATAATATAACGATAAACTATAGCAGAGCATCCAAAATTGGGATGCCCCGGGGATAGGAAGTCGGTGGCCCTAGAGTCTTTTAGACTCCAGGACCGACCATAGAGGCTGTTGTTCCTCTTAAAGCAATAATGGTGTGGAAACTAGAGGTAGAATAATATGCATTAAAACTGTATTTGCTTTGTTTCTCTTTGCAGGGATTTTGACTATGCCAAATCTATTTTTTAATTGTGAAGCTTTTCTACAGAATGCAGGTAAAAACAAAAGCGTGGCTAGTAAAGGTGCGATTCTCTAAATTTAATCATTCCTCCACTTGAGTCTGACAAGAGCCTCTGACAGGCCTCTGCTGTGTTTAAACTTGCGGAAATAATGGGAAAGAGAGTAGTTCAGATAGACTTAAAAAATATATTTAAAAAAACACCTTTTTTCCCTATATCCAGTCCAGGTCGTCCCAGTGATGACATGTGGGTATTCCGCCCCCAGGGAGCGCTCGACTGCAATATCAAAAGATGTAGCTCCTCCCGGCCCTCTATAAAGGCAGGTGCCCCTCTATGATTCTCCATTGTTCATCTTGCAGTCTTGACTGCTGAAGATCGTTGGATACTCTCTCGGATATTGGCAGCAGGCCTCCTAGCCCGTCAGCCGCTGCGGGCCCTATTTCCACTGATCCTGTCTGACCCACTCCTGCCTCCCAGTCGCTGGCTGCTACGGGATCGTGACGGTAGGGTGAGCGCCGGGGTCAGGCGTTCGACAGGACTAGGCTGTGGGCCGCAGACCCTGTTTAAAGGGTAGCCGGCCATAGGCTTATGGTGAGCCTAAAGGGGGGACCACTTGCTAGGGCTACAGAATTTCTTGTATATCCCTCCCTGCCCACAAGCTTTATTGTGTGTGTGTGCCTGTGTTTCACTTGCTCCTTGCTGGCTACGCTGGGCCTTGGAGCTTTTGATGCTTATTTCCCTCGCGGTTCCTCACGGGCCTTGTGAAGTTTCCTCCCTCCATCTTGACTGTCACATACGCTGTGACGGGGGGGGAGCTGGGGATGCCGCTCGCGCGGCTCTTCTGTGTGGCTTGTCAGGCTGCACGCGGGATACGCTCGCTGCGCGGAGCTCTTTTTGCGGGAACCGCGTTTGTGGTCCTGGCACTGCCGCGGGCATGCCTTAATGGCCGCTCCTAGAGATGATGGTGGGCGGGCACGTTTTTTTGCGCTGCCAGAGGGGGCGGAGCCGTGCGCTGAACCGTTCTGCGTCATCACGGCGCGGCCCGTCCCTCGAGGAACGCACTAGAATATGCAGGTCTGCGTGTGCTGCTGCGCTCTGGCTGTGTCTACTCCGCTGCTGCAGAGGACACCCGTCCTCTTCGTGATGTGCCTCCCAGCCTGGGCTGCGCTGGTCGCGTGAAGGTAGGCAGCACTTTGCGTGCTCATGGAGCCATGCTCCTCCGCAGTCCCCCACCAAAGGGTAGGCGGTCGAGGCTGATGGTGAGCCTCTAGTGGATGCCTCTCCCGCATTATTGCCCCATACCCCATGTAGCGGTGGACCCTATTCAAAGGGTCGCCATCCTCCCTCGTTCCCCCCGTAGCTCGGGGGAAAGAAGGGGGGGGGGTGTGTGTGTGGTGGTCTTAGTGTATTCAGTACACGTTATGGCCTTAGTATTGTCCTTGACTCATACACCTGGTGTCAGAGCCGAGCTGTTTGGTTTTTTTATTGCTATCGGCCACCGCTGCGCGATTCCCTTGCCCTTATTGGACGGGCACGCGAACAGGCGGCGGCGTCGCTTCAGACGCTGCGGCGTCTTCATTGGTAAGCGTTGTCGGGCGCATCTGGAAGTAATCCCATTTTCCTTCTATAGTGTGTCATACGCCTGTGACTGTCTGCGCTGACTACTGTCTTCAGAGCTTCGCGCTCTTCGGAGGGGCGGAGTCCTGGCTTGGCGCGCTCTGCGTCACAGCCCGCTCTGGCCCGCCCTTCGAGGTTCGCTTGGCGCCATTTAGATGCTCATCACGTGCGCGCGTGGTAATGGTCCTCCTCCTCCCTCGATCTGTAAGTGCCCTTGCAGGCGATTTTCATCTTTCTTGCTTACTGCGCATGGCTCTAACATCCCTATTCCCATTATGTCTTTCAGACGGTCGAATCCAGTGGCTTCTCCCGGCCCGGTGTAATTGCCAGTTGGACCTAGTATAATTACTCCCACTTCCCTGCGGGTCTTTGGGGCATCCAGGGTAGCTTACAGCGTCAATCCCTACTGGCCTATTGTGCCTATTAATCACCATATGGAGGCATCCCAGGATATTGTGAACGGGGTTCCCTCGGGACAAGCCCGGCTGTGTGTAGCTTGTGGGGTCTCATCTATCAACGGTGACAATGCACGGGTCTGCGTCCCTTGTGCACAGCAGGCGCTAATGGTACTTCCCGCCCCTCCTGTGGCTGGGCCTGCACCTCGCCTTACTTCACCTACCCCCCCCAAGCCTGAGTCTAACCCCCAATACAAGCGGGGATTCTCATCCTGATGTGGCTACTAGACTGGCCAGTGTTGAAAAGTTGCTTGCTAGTACTCTAGCGCGCAAGGCCACCGCAAAAAAGCGGCACATAATCCCTGACTCTGCTCCTTTCCCTACGGAGTCTGATGAGTTTACGCATCTATATGACCATACCCTTTCGGACGAAGGGGAGCTGCTCTCTGACTCAGAGTCGTCTGATGAGAAGTCTAGGGGTCATGATGAGTCTGGTTCTGATTACTGGACCCCGGATGATACTGATAAGCTACTGCTTCAGATTTTTGAGGTTTTGTCCATCTCTACCCCTGTTACGGCTCCCAGGCAAAGGGGTGAGCTATTCCATACCGCTAAGGCTCGATTGGAATTTCCTGAGCAAACCCTTTTCAATAACCTCATGCTTAAGGAGTGGGAACATCCCAGTAGACTTCCCGGGATCCCTAAGAGTCTGGACAGGAAGTATCCATTTCCTGCTGATATGGTCAAGTGCTGGTCATCGCCCCCCGAGGTCGATGCTCCTATTCTAGGGCTGTCCAACACCTCTATTATGCACTCCCCCGACACTACTACGCTGCGGGATTCTGAGGACCTGCGCATTGACCAATTGGCGTGCCATGCCTTTGCGTTTGGAGGGGCGGCGCTGCGCCCGGTCTGCGCTCTGGCCATTACTGCCGTGGCGCTCAGGGCCATGGTCAGGAATGCACTTGACGGCCCAGACGAGTTGCCTATTGATACTATTAATGCACTGTCTAACTGTGATGCATTTGTGAACTTTATCCTGTCTGCATCGGATGATGCTATTAGGCTGTGCGCCAGATCTTCCGCCTTGACGGTGGCTATATGCCGCGCGGTATGGCTGCGCCAGTGGGCGGCCGACAATGCTGCTAAGAAAGCCCTTACTGGGCTCTCATTCAAGGGGCTACGCCTGTTTGGGGACCGCCTAGACCTCTTTGCTAAGGGAGGTAAGTTACCACAGCGCAGGCGGCAGCCTCGACCCTTTCGCAGCCAGGGGCCCCTTTCATCCCCCTACAGAGGCGCTAAGCAGGGAAAAGGGGTGTCGTTCGCGGGGGCTCGCGCAGACTCCTGGCATAGGAGCAGAGGGTGACGCTCTGGCTCCTCCTGGGGGACCAAACCCAAAGCCCCTCCCAAGACCCCTCAGGCATGATGGGGCGCCCTCGCCCGTCAGGGTGGGGGGACGGCTACAGCACTTCGCGCACGTCTGGAGGCTCCAAGTCCAAGAGACCGGTGGATTCAGGAGGTAGTTACCTCCGGCTACAAGATAGAGTTTGCTGTGCGGCCCCCCTCAAGATTCATCAGGTCCCGGATCCCCCAGGACCCGGTATCAGCTCAGGTCCTTTAGCAGGCAGTACAAGGACTTCTGGATCTGGGAGTTATTTGCAAGGTTCCCTTGAGAGAATTGGGAGAAGGGTTCTACTCCAAACTTTTCACAGTACCCAAAAGAGATGGGTCAGTCAGGCCCATTCTGGATTTAAAGATCCTCAACAAATTTGTCAAGAACAAGCGATTTCGCATGGAAACCCTGCGCTCGGCCGATGGCTCTCTGCGTCCAGGGGATTTTATAACGTCTGTGGACATCAAAGATGCTTACCTTCACATCCCTGTTTTCCCGGGGCATCAAAGGTTTCTCAGATTCGAGGTGAAAGATCAACATTACCAATTTGTGGCGCTACCGTTTGGCCTCACTTCAGCTCCCAGAGTGTTCCCCAAGGTATTGGCGGGGGTAATGTCCTTGATAAGGTCAGGGGGCATTCGAGTGCTGCCCTACCTGGACGACATCCTCATCGCCTCATGGCCTCTACAGCAGGCGGAGCTGGACACTCAGCTGGTGGTGTCCACCTTGGAGTCCTTCGGCCGGGTTATCAATCATCCCAAGTCCTCCCTGTCCCCTTCACCGGTGACCCCATTCCTGGGGATGATTCTGGATACGGTTCAGTAACGAATATTCCTTCCCTAACAGAAGGTGGAAGCTCTGACTGCGCAGGTGCGGTCCCTGCTCGCGTGCCCCCAGCTCTCCCTCAGACAGGGAATGCAGCTGGCGGGCCTGATGGTGGCGAGCTTCGAGGCGGTGCCCTTTGCTCAGTTCCATTCGAGGCCTCTGCAGCTTCACCTCCTATCAGTATGGGACAAGGACCCCGCGTCCTTGGACGGGGTTTGTGTGCTTCCCCCATTGGTCAGAAGGTCCCTCTCGTGGTGACTAGACCACAAGAACTTGCTAAAGGGCATGTCCTTTCTAGCCCCCTCCTGGGAGACTGTCACCACGGATGCCAGTCTGTCAGGTTGGGGGGGGGGGATTCTGGAAGTCCCTGAGGTTCCAGGGGAGGTGGGGCCCTCAGGAGGCTCATTTACACATCAACATTCTGGAACTACGGGCGGTCAGGTTGGTTTTGGAACAGTTGACCACCTGCGGGGACTGTCTGTGCAGGTGCGCTCAGACAACAGGACAGCGGTTGCCTACATCAACCATCAGGGAGGGACCCGGAACAAGGGTGCCCTCCAGGAAGTGTTGCGGATTCTGACATGGCGGAGGCCAATGTTCAATGCATCTCGGCTGTTTATATCCCGGGGGTAGAGAATCTTCTAGCAGACTCCCTGAGCAGGGGAACTTCCCGTCAGGGGGAGTGGTCTCTCTGCAACAGGGTATTCCAGTCCCTGTGTCACCGGTGGGGCCTATCGGATGTGGATCTGTTTGCATCCCGTCACAATCACAAGCTCCCGGCCTTTGTCTCCCTGTCTCAGGATCCTCTGGCCTTGGCCACGGACGCTCTGTCACTGTCATGGAAGAAATTTCGGCTCCTGTATGCCTTTCCCCCGTTCCTCCTGCTGGGCAGGGTTCTGCGCAAGATTGTCCTGGAAAGGGTGCCAGTGATTCTGGTGGCCCCGAGGTGGCCAAGAAGAGTGTGGTTCGCAGACGTGGTACAAATGGCAGTAGACCAGATCTACTCACTCAGGGCTCCTTACGCCATCCCAGTTTACAAACTCTGGCTTTGACGGCCTGGCTGCTGAAACCTCCATCTTGATGGAGAAAGGCTTGTCTGCCTCAGTGGTGGATACCATGGTACAGGCTAGGAAGAAAACTTCTTCTGCCATATATTATAGGGTATGGCGTTCCTACATTGACTGGTGTGAGTTTGGGGCCCTTCCCTGCAGGGAATTCTGAATCCCTAGAATTCTGGAGTTTTTACAACATGGATTGCAGTTGGGTTTAAAACTCAGTACTCTGAAGGGTCAGGTTTCTGCCCTGTCTGTCTTCTTTCAGAAGTCTTTTGCTCAGCATCCCTTGGATAAGACCTTCTTTCAGGGGGTCACTCACATGCGTCCCCCACGTAAGCCTACGGTCCCTGTTTGGGACTTGAACCTAGTTTTGTCTGCCTTACAGGGTGCTCTCTTTGAGCCCATTCAGGATGCTGCTCTGGCTGTACTTACCCTCAAAGTTGTTTTTTTGGGGGCTATTACTTCGGTCAGGCGTGTGTCTGAGCTGGCAGCTCTGTCTATTCAGCCCCCATACTACGAGAGACACCAGGACAAGGTGGTGTTCCGCTTTAAGCCTGATTTTCTGCCAAAGGTGGTGTCTGCTTTTCATCTGAATCAGGATATTGTTCTTCCTTCATTGTGTCCTAACCCTAGCAATGCTAAGGAAAGGGTTTTGCAGTCATTGGATGTGGTCAGGTGTCTGAAGTATTACCTGGTAGTCACTGCGGTTTTCAGGAAGACTGATGTTCTTTTTGTGGGTTTGGCTCCTGCCAAGTCTACTATCGGCAAATGGATTTGTCATGCTGTGATTCAGGCCTATTCTGCTAAGGGGAAGAATCCTCCCTTCCGCCTTACTGCTCATTCTACTCGTGCTATTGGTGCCTCTTGGGCCTTCCAGCACCAGGCTTTTGTTGAACAAGTTTGCAAGGCCGCTACTTGGTCTTCTGTTCATACCTTCTCAAAGTTTTACAAGGTTGATGTTAGGGCCTCAGCTGATGCTGTTTTTGGACGCAAGGTTTTGCAGGCGGCAGTGGTTTAAACTGCCTGATGTCACCTTTTGTTGGGGGATCCCACCCTACTTTATGGACACTGCTATTGGATTTCCCAAGTGTAAGTATTATATCTGGAACAGGACGTACTGTATACTAAGAATAATACAATTCTGTGAAGTACTCACCTGTAGAATTGATATTATTTGTATACAGTACGTCCTGTTCCACCCCACCCTGGTTTTTGCAGTATTCTGGATCCCCTGTATGGTGATTGTTGTCATTGTTATAGTTACCAGTTTTTGGGTGGTTAAATTCTCCCGGCTTCTTGTTCACTGCTTTTCAATGCTGGGGATTTGTGGGAGGTCCCCGGGTATTTGAGGGGCCGGGAGGAGCCTGTTTTACATGTCTCTGCAGTGCAGCGCCATCTGGCGGAGGATAACCCAAGTGTAAGTAATCTATCTGGAGCAGGACGTATTGTATACTTAGAATACCAATTCTACAGGTGAGTGTTTCACAGAATTGTATTTTTTGGTTACCTCTGTATGGTGATTGTTCAGTTTTTGTAATGGTTATAGTTCTCCCGGTTCCATTTTAACTGCTTTTCAATACTGGGGAATTTGTGGGAGGTCCCTGGTATATATGGGGCCGGGAGGTGCCACTTTTCTGTCTCTGCAGTCCAGCGCCATCTACTGGATGTATAACCCAAGTTTAAGAAATATCTTCTGGATCAGGACGTGTTGTATACATATAATACTAATTCTACAGGTGAGTAATCACAGAATTGTATTTTTCTGTCCCCACATGTCCTCCTAGGGTGATGCAGCCGACTTGGCCCCGTTTATATATTTAAAAAAATGGGGTTTCCACCTCTAAGGCCACCCACATAAAGCATTTTTGAGAACTAACTGGTTGATCTCAAGAATGGCAGCTAACCGGCAACAGTTTTCCCTGTAGATTGGTGAGCGCTCCCCTTGCCAGCGTATCTGAATGGTTGGGTGCAGAAGCACGGCACAGCTACAGGGGTGACGGGAATGTAGTGTCGGTGAAGACAGTGGGACATCTGATTTGGGATGTTCAGGGGCCAGGCTAGCCATCTTTTAGACTCCAGGACCGGCTGTGGCTTCTTTTGAGTTGCTTTAAGGTCCATTGATCTTTGCTGTCTGAGAAGAGAAACTTAGTGATGTCCCTACGAATAAAGATTGTATATAATCATCTGGATATTTTGTTTGGCTTTCAGTGCATGTGTTGTACTAAATTGAAACAGGATTGTTCCTGGGCAATCTTTACTGAGAAACTTATATCATAAATTTAAAGATGTTTATCAAACCGGACCAACACCCTTACAACAAACCTCTACAGCAAAAGCATATGCATCCCCAGGGCAAATCAGTTTGTTGGACATTAATTTACCCTTTTCTAAATGCTGCTGTGGTCTATTTTAAAAACAAAGTGGTGTCTCCTGTAGCTGCAGGCCACCTCTAAACAGGAAGTGCTGCTAGGTTTCCTGTAATGTGTATGGTCGATTAGTCAGTTAAATCCAGGCAGAACCATGGCTTAGATACTGGGAATGGAAGCTTCAAAATGACCGCTACAGGAGAAAATCTGTGAGGTGGTGTTTCAGCTTTGAGTGGATTCAGGAGCTAATGTGAGTGCTGACAATGATTCAGTATCATGCATGCAGATGGGGTAAGGGATGTTTGGGGAGTTTTCTTTTCCAGCTGTGCCATGCTGTTGGTCCAATTTAAGTTCACCACTTCTCTTTGTATGTTGTGTTTCAGGAATTCAATGGAATACTGAAAGTGTCCGTATCTTCCTCTTGATCTGTGGACTTCGAAGAGTAAAAGACCCCCTCTATTTGGTTGACTCATTTGCAGGTAAATGTCATTGTATACACAGCACATTTTCCAAGCTTGGTCATTTTAAATAGAAAAAAAGGCATTAAACAAGAACGGTGAAACTATTTTTATTCCTAATGTTGAAAATGTTTTTGCCTGCCAGATACAGAGATTGATATAGATTTATATTATATTCCTTTTTTTTTTAGTGTATAGTTCCAGTCCACAAACACTCACCTGGCACACAGGCCTGAAAGCATATTTCTTACTCTGATTGCTTAGTGCCACTCTCATTATCTGGTATTCCGACATTTGCCAGCACATATTGCCAGAGACCCATAATTCCCACAGATAAAACCTAGGAAATTAGGAGCAGATGGATAGCAGGTAGAAGTGAGGCCAGACCTGGCCATTGTATGGCTGGCAAACTCGCTGAGTGGATATCTGATTTGTATTTTTGTGTTGTAATACCACATAAAATAGAGCACCATCAGTATAATGTGTTGAAATATGTTAAATAGTTTGTTACAATTTTGCATAAATGTTATAAATTGGGATGACAATCACACTCTCGTTCTCTACTTTTACTTTATTTAAATCAGAATTCCACTAAAATGGGATTGGGATCTTCCCCTATATGCAAACCAAACCCAGAGCCCCTAATAAAATATATGCACCTGCAGCATGTATGTGCTGTCCTCCTGTGCGCCGCCATCTTGACTCTCTCTCGGACGCCTCTGCGACTGGAAGACCCCCTAGCACAGGTGCAGTAGCTACTCTATCGGTTCAGAACGTGTGCGTGCCACGGGCGCTTCCTCCATTCCAGTCTCCAGCTGTCAGTAAGTTTATGGCCCGTCTATGCATTCATCAAAGCCCGTTGTTGCATGCTCTGACCTTTGGAGGAAGGGTGGGAGGCCTCAAAGGATTATAATGGAAAACAATGGGCCCCTATGGTATCGGACATCAATAGCCTAGGCGCTAGACCGCAGGGGGCCGATCACCACAAATTCTAAGTGATCTTCATTTTTTTTCCTGGGGAGGGGGAAATCTTACAGTGCCTGGGGATATATTAAAATGCCCACAGGTTGTTTTGACTGGAGTTCCACTTTAAAATTCTATTTGAGCTTTAATGTTTCTACTTTTATATTCTGTATAAAAGTATGTCACACACCCCACTTCAATCATTAATTATTACACTTGGGGTAACTCCACCAGCAGGTGGCGACGGGCAGAGAAGTCATGATAAACAGGCCCCTCCTGGTCTATACATTCCTGGTACCTCTCACTCATTCCCCAGTTTTTCTTCTCTGCAAGTTGTCGACAAGACAGAAGAAAGAAGTCTCCTGCTTGCAGGTAGCCGGGGTATCACCCCGCCTCCCCCCCCCATGGTCTATTTCTGCCCGGCTCTGTTGTGTTAATCCCCTTGTTTATCTGGTAGCCTCCCAGCTTAGGCTGTAGGCCGGGCAAGGGTAGATGGCACCTTAGGTGCTTAGGAGATTAGCTCCTCCGCTCTACCCCATATTATGGGGCATAGCGGTGATCCGGTTTGGTGATCTGGACGTTGGATGCCCCAGCCCTTATGCTCCCCCTTAGTTTTTTTCCTCTGACTTTTAACAATCCCACTCTTTGGAATGTGTGTGGCTGTTACTGTGTGTGCGTGTGCGTTGGGGCAGGGACGGGTGGCCTGTGCGGCGTTGGCCCGTTTGCATCTGCCTTTTAGCTGGTGTTTGGGGGCTTCGGAGCTCCTGTGTTTTAGCCTGTGTTTTTACGTGTGGGGCCGGGTCGGGCGGGGGTTCCGACGGCCCGCCACCCGGTGCTGTGGGCGGGCGCCATGTTAGGGCGCCCGTCTTTGGTCTGACGATTACTTCAGGGTTGTTGTTACGGTGGGTGGGACCTGGCGGCGCCGTGGACCTTCGGTCCGCTCGGCAGCTTAGGTGGGCGGGGCCGCGTCTGGCGGGTTAGGGAGGGGCTGGGCTACAGCGGTCCCGCGCTTCTGGCGGGCCCGCCCCTCGTCTCCGTCTCATGTTCTGTCTCCGTCTCACGTTTATTCTGGCTGGCACCATTTTCTTGCGGGGACTAAGGTAGGCTGCGGTTTGTGTTTCAGGGCCTTTTTATTATAATGTCTGAACGCTTTTTAGAGGGAGCGTTCTGTTAAGGGGGCAGCAGTTATCTTTCTTTAGTACTAACGGCCAACTGTCTTTGAAGTTCTTACATGGTCTGTGCCTCCCTCCCCTCCCCCCCCCCCCCCCCCCCCCCCCCCCCGTTGGGGCAATGGCAGGGTGCTTCAGCCGGACTTTGGGCATGCTGGCTGGAAGTCTTCTTGTGCTTATACCTTGTTATATAATTTTGGCCTGTAGTTTCTATGTTTTTGTGTTTGGTGTTGTTCTGTGTGCCTGGATTGATTGTGGCCTTTCTTTTCCAGATCCCGGGATTCCATCATACAAGGGCTCTCCCGGTCTTATATACCTGGCTAGTGGGGTTGGCTTATTGTCCCTTGGGCTAGTTTCCCTGGTCAGGGCTATTTTAATATTTTCATATATAGATATATATATTTCTATTGAAATCCGAGAGGGGCATCCCGGGTCGCTTACTGCGTAAATCCCTGGGGTCTGCGAATACCATAAATTTCACCATGTGGAGGCTGCCAAAGATACCGGAAACGGTCCTTCGGGACAATCCAGGCTGTGTGGGGGTTGTGGGACTCCGCTCCCGGGGGATGATGTCATTATATGTATTCCATGTGCACAGCGGAACATTGAGCGCCAGTCCGGTACCCCGGTGCCTGGTACTTCATCGGCCGCGCCATCTCCCTCTCCTCCTCGCCTGTTCCGGACCCCCTGTGACGTTGTCATGGGTGGGGATTCGCAATCTGAGGTGTGCGCCCGCTTGGCCAGCCTCGAGAAAATGTTTTCCGCCATGGTCGCTCAGAAGGTTCCGGCTAAGCGAAAACACCTATCCGCCTCCGCCGGACTCAGAGGAGATTGTTGAGGATCTGGATTGGTCAGATCGTCCCCTTGAAGAGGGTGAGCTCGTTGAGGAATTAGATGATTCGGAGGGCCAGCAGTTGCTGGGTGCTGAGGGGGACCAGGCTGAAGGTCCCGCTCCTGATACGCCTTCCATTTTGGTCCAAATGTTTGAGGATTTGGATCCTCCCGAGGCTGCTCCTCGGCCTAAGGGCCAGCTTTTTGGGGGGTCCAAGCAGCGCTTGGAGTTTCCCAGTCAACAGCATTTCGAGGACGTTGTCCTTAAGCAATGGGAGCAACCTACACGGCTCGTCGGGGTACCGCCTAGCTGGGATAAAAAATATCCTTTTCCGGCAGACTTGTTGAAGCGTTGGGCTGTCCCTCCCGAGGTGGATGCTCCGGTCTTGGGACTGTCTAATACGGCGGTTGTTCATTCTCCTGACACTACTTCTCTCAAGGACGGCGAGGATCGCCGGATTGATCAGCTGGCCCGCCATGGCCTGTTTGTGCTTCGGCTCTTTTGACATTGGCTGTTAGGTCTATTGTCAGGGATTTATGTGTGGATCTTGATCCTTCTGGTGATGAGTTTCTCGCTCTTAAGCGTTGTGACTCCTTCTTGTCGTTTATTCTGGCTGCTCAGGATGATGCCATGTTGATGTGTGGCAGGGCTTCTGCTCTTTTGGTGGCTATTCGCCGCTCTGTGTGGTTGAGACAGTGGACGGCTGATTTTAATTCTAAAAGATCGCTCACGGCTCTTCCCTTTTTGGGTTTGAGGCTTTTCGGTGAAAAGCTGGATTCTGTTGCCAAGGGAGGTAAGTTACCTCAGCGCAAGAAATTTCGCCGTTCCTTTCGGGGGGCGGCCCCCTTCAATCCGTCCTTTCGGGGAGCCAGAGCCGGCAGGGGTGCGGGCTTCTCGGCCTCCAGGGGCGCCAGTTGGAATAGGGGTAGAGGCCGTGGCCGTTCCGTTCACGCCTGGGGCGCCAAGCCCAAGCCAGCTGCCAAGCCCGCTCAGCAATGAGGGGGCGCCCTCACCCGTACGGGTGGGGGGACGGTTGCGACTCTTCTCCCGGGTATGGGACCAGGAGGTCTCGGACAGGTGGATCCGGGAGGTGGTGTCGGCCGGTTACAAGCTGGAGTTCGAGTCCCGCCCTCCTCTAAGGTTTTTCAGGTCTCGGGTACCTTCGGATCCGTTGGCCGCGCAGGGGCTCCTGGCGGCGGTAAGGAATCTTCTGGAATTGGCTGTCATCTGCCCGGTCCCTCTTTCGGAGGTGGGGCGCGGGTATTATTCCAATCTCTTCACTGTACCCAAAAAGGATGGGTCGTTCCGTCCCATTCTGGATTTGAAGTTTCTCAACCGGTTTATTCGTCCCCGGAAGTTCCGCATGGAAACCCTGCGGTCTGCGATCGGTTCGCTTCGGCAGGGGGACTTTATGACGTCCATAGACATCAAGGATGCATACCTTCACATTCCGATTTTTCCGGCTCATCAGAGGTTTCTTCGCTTTGTGGTGGAGGATCGGCATTTCCAGTTTGTAGCTCTTCCATTCGGCCTCACCTCGGCTCCGAGAGTGTTCACCAAGGTGTTGGCGGGAGTGATGGCCCTGCTCAGAGCTCAGGGGATTCGCATTGTGCCTTACCTGGACGATCTTCTCATCATGGCACCTTCCTTCAGTCAAGCGGAAGGGGAACCACAGCATGGTGGTGTCTATGCTGGAGAGGTTCGGCTGGGTGATCAACTACCCTAAGTCCTCTCTGGTTCCGGCCAGGGTGGTGACCTTTCTGGGGATGTCCTTGGACTCTTGCCAGCACAGGGTTTTTCTCCCTCGGGCCAAGGTTCTTTTGATTCAGGAATTGACTCAGCTTCTTCTTTCCAATCCCCGCCCGTCCATCCGGCTAGGGATGAGACTGGTGGGGTTGATGGTAGCCTCATTCGAGGCAGTTCCCTTCGCGCAGTTTCACACGAGGACGCTTCAGCTTCATCTTTTGGCGTCTTGGGACCGGCGACCGCGGCCGTTGGATCGGTCCTTCCGGATGTCCCCTCGGGTTCGGCAGTCTCTTCTGTGGTGGATGGTCTCGGACAATCTTCTGAAGGGCAGGTCATTTTTGACCCCGCTTTGGGAAACTGTCACCACGGACGCTAGTTTGTCAAGATGGGGAGTTTTCTGGAAGGATCTTCGGTTCCGGGGGTGGTGGGGTCCTCAGGAAGCCCACTTGCCCATCAATGTTCTGGAGTTGAGAGCCATCAGGTTGGTTCTGTCTCACTTGACGCAGCATTTGCAGGGCCTGCCGTTTCAGGTTCGGTCGGACAATCGGACGGCGGTTGCTTACATCAATCACCAAGGAGGGACTCGCAGTCTGGGTGCCCACAGAGAGGTGTGTCTGATTCTGGTTTGGGCAGAGACTCATGTCCCTTGCATCTCGGCAGTGTACATTCCAGGAGTGGAAAACACAGAGGCGGACTTTCTGAGCCGGTGTTCGTCTCGCCGGGGAGAATGGTCTCTCCATCCCCAGGTGTTTCGGTCGCTTTGTCTCCGGTGGGGGACGCCGGAGGTGGATCTGTTTGCCTCTCGTCACAATCACAAGCTTCCGACATTCGTGTCGCTGTCTCAGGATCCTCTGGCTCTGGCGGCGGATGCCATGACCCTGAGCTGGAGGGACCTGGGTTTTTTTTATCTGTTTCCTCCGATTCCCATGCTAGGCAGGGTGCTGCGAAAGTTGGTTCTGGAAGGAGTTCCCGCCATTCTCGTGGCCCCAAGGTGGCCAAGGCGGGTGTGGTTCGCAGACATCGTTCTTCTGCCGGTGGATCAGTTCGATCTGCCTCTTCGGCCGGATCTTCTCACTCAGGGCCAACTGTGTTACCCCAGTTTACCAACGCTGGTTTTGACGGCTTGGCTGCTGAGACCTCCATCTTAAAGGAGGAGGGTCTTTCGGATTCGGTCATTCGGACTCTTATTAGTGCCAGGAAGAGATCCTCTTCTTCCATCTATTATAGGTCTTGGAGATCTTATATTGATTGGTGTGAGGCTAGATATTTGCCTTGCCGGGTCTTTTCTATTTCTAGGATTTTGGAATTTCTTCAATCAGGGCTGGACTCTGGTCTTCAGCTGAGTACTTTGAAGGGGCAGGTCTCTGCCTTGTCTATCTTTTTTCAGAGGTCTTTTGCAAGTCATCCTTTTGGTCAAGACTTTTTTTTTTTTTTCCAGGGGGTTTTGCATCTGCGGCCTCCTAGGAAGCCGTTGCTCCCTGTTGGGATTTGAATTTGGTTCTCTCTGCTCTTCAGGCTCCTCCTTTTGAGCCTTTGCGGGATATTGCTCTGTCCACTCTGACTCAGAAGGTTGCCTTTCTGGTGGCCATCACTTCGGTTCGGCGTGTTTCGGAGTTGGCAGCCTTGTCTATTCAGGCTCCTTATTTTGAGAAACATCAGGACAAAGTGGTTTTTCGTTTCAAGCCAGACTTTCTCCCTAAAGTGGTTTCTGCTTTTCATCTGAATCAGGACATTGTTCTTCCCTCCTTGTGTCCTAGATCTGGGAATGACAAGGAGAGGGCGTTGCATTGTTTGGATGTGGTACATTGTGTCAAGTACTATTTGCGTATTACGTCTTCGTTTCATAAGACTGATGCTTTTTTCGTGGTGCCCTGTGGGGCTAGGAAGGGTTTGGCTCCGGCTAAGTCTTCCATTAGTAAATGGATTCTTCAGGCGATTGTTGGGGCCTACTCTGCCAAGGGGAAGGCTCCCCCTTTTCGTGTTATTGCTCATTCTACTCGTGCGGTTGGAGCGTCCTGGGCTTTTCAGCACCAGGCTTCTGTTGAACAAGTTTGTAAGGCTGCTACTTGGTCTTCGGTTCACTCTTTTTCCAAGTTTTATAAGGTTGATATGCGGGCCTCAGCGGATGCTGTTTTTGACCGCAAGGTTCTGCAGGCTGCAGTGGTTTGGGTTTTGCATTATTGCCTGGTTGGATACCCGCCCTTTTCTGGACACTGCTGTTGGATGTCCCAAGTGTAATAATTGATTGAAGTGGGGTGTGTGACATACTTAGAATAATACCATTTTGTGAATACTCACCTGTAAAATGGGTATTATGAGTATGTCACACACCCCACTTCACCCTCCCTTTTGGTATCCCGGATTCTTTATAGGGTGAAGTTTTCGTTTACAGTTTGAGGGTTTTTTCCTGGTACCTTGTCTTTACTGCTGTTTGAATACTAGGGAATGAGTGAGAGGTACCAGGAATGTATAGACCAGGAGGGGCTTGTTTTTCATGACTTCTCTGCACGTCGCCACCTGCTGGTGGAGTTACCCCAAGTGTAATAATTAATGATTGAAGTGGGGTGTGTGACATACTCATAATACCCATTTTACAGGTGAGTATTCACAAAATGGTTTTTTTGGTTTTTTTTTTTTGGGGGGGGGGCAACCTGAGCTATCCTAAATACATATTTACTTTGCCATCCAGGCAAAGTGTAAAATCAAAACCTTCCTACTACCTTCCATGCATCTGCTCCATCTTCCTGCTGCACAAAATTGTTGATGCTGATCATTAGCCCCCTTTCTGTAGCAACCCCAGCTTTATTCTTACACAGATCCACCCTTTCCTGTGCTCTGTGAAGCACGGCATTCACTGTGTGGGTAAAACAAGATATCTGCTTCTTCCTCTGCTTGTCTGTTTATTTTTAAGCCTGTATTTTTATTGCAGAATTTACTGTCAGCCAAAAATGAATCTTGTTTATTTGAGGCTAAAGCTAAAGTAATCAAGCAACTAAAATATGCAGACAGAGGCAGCCTCCCTCTATAGACTGAATGTAACATTGCAATGCATTAACTAGAACAGGAGTTAACATCACCTATGTTTTGAAAATGCCCTGCACCAGATATCACTTTTCTGGGTCTGGGAAGTATGCTTTGACTTTACACATCAGCCTTTAGAGGTTCTTTATTGATGAACTCTTGCTTGACAGTTATCAGAAAATGCCATAGTTTTTATATAGTCCAAGCTGCTACAAGTCTGCATAAACCGTCAGGTAGTAGACATTTTCAGGGTTGATTTTAGATGTATGTGACTCTTATTGATAAACAAGTCGCACAATGCATAAAAAAATAACCTTTCCCCATTTGTTGCTGCTGTCAGGTTCAGTGTCATCTATTCACTTGTATTGTAATTTAATTTATATTTTTAGCGTTGCTCAGTTTTTCTGAGTGATATGAAGTATATAAATTCTCACTCTTTTACCTAATTTTAAGGCCGTTAGAGTACTATCACTGAACCCGCCAAAATACTCACCTGACCAACAGGTCACATGGCACTGGCTTACACACCTCACATACGAATAAATGAAAATGTCAGGACATGATGGAGTGGTACCTGATAGCTTGGGAATGGAGCTACACAGGGATGGATGTTAATATTTAGCCACATAGATGCATAGTCCAAAAAAGTTTTATTTTCAGAGCTTTTGTATGTTCTGATTTTGTATTTCATTACTATTTCTGTATATTTAAATTTCAGTTGTGTCCAACTGTGTCCAGGTGAGATTTCATATAACCCGTTGTGGTTGAACTGCCAACTGCAAATTGACTTACAACCAACCTAATCATACCAGTGCTCGCTAGCAGCATATCTGTGATTCATTGCCAGTAACTAATTAGGGCACATTGGGTACAAACGCAGCCAGGCTTTACACAGTAATTGGACCAGGCATATTTTATTTAGTCTTTTGTGATCTGAAAAAAGACAGTGTTTGAATAAAGGTTCAGTCATTACCAACTCTGGAAGCTGCTGTTTCCTTGCTGGCATGTTTACCCTTAATATGTTGCTAGTAAACGGATGAATGCATAGCTTAAAAGAAGGAAAGAAGAAAACGTTGCTGCCTTCTGATAAAGCGGTTTCACAGGGCAGCTGTCTGTTTCTCGACTTTAGACCCACTTTTACTTCATTGGTTCCATGCCTGGCATGTGCATGCACACCAGCGGGCCCGACCAGTCACCACTGGTGACAGGGTGGATCAGTTGGGGTTGCCGCAGACTCTAGAACACAGAAAGGCGAGTCATTCATATTCAGAAGCGACTTGCATCCCAAATTAAGATGCCCAGGGATTGGTGGATAGAATGGCCATGTGGAACCATTCTGGTTTAGGTCCACTTTAAAGGGTACCTCAGTTGGAACTGGTGTTCTGCTCGCGGCATTGTGGCATACAGATTTTGGATGATACGCTGCACCCTCCCACCCTCAGAAAGTCTGAGACAGGGCAGCTCCAACATATCCTGCTAGTTCGCTGCCTCTTTGACCACCTAACCCTTTACCTATTAGCTGCTAGCTGTGAACTGCAACCAATACCGAAAACATGGAATTGGTAAGTATGAGCTTCCCGGTGTCTGGTCCCCCAAGGGCAAATCAAAATGTCACCTGTTTCCAGGGCATATTGAACCCACCAGTTTAGAGGTTTGGAGGTCCTCTTTCAAGGAACTATAAACCCAACAGCAATAATAGGCAGCAGGCCGCTTATCTGAAACCTGTCCCATGTGTCTCTCCTTTATTTCTCAACTCTTCTATTCCGGGGGACTACCAGTAGCAATGCATGGTTAATCTCAGCCATAGACGGGGACTGCAGTATTGGGGGGAAGAAAAACAGTTTCCCCCGGCCTATATAGGGCAAGCTGTGACATGATCTCCTTAGTTCTTTTCTTGCAGTTGCAAGGGACTGTGAAGATGTTCTGGATTTTGTTTTCATTACAGTGCTGAGCGGGGGTTTCAGCTCTGTCTGTATCCCAGCCCCTCACCAGCTGCAGCATTTCTGTGGACTCCCGTTAGATGGCTGAAGTCGATGTGGGCTCGTGCAGAGTGAGGAGAGCGTGCACGGATCCAGGTAAGCGTGCTGGGGCTTGTCCAGCTGGGTCTGAGCCCCAAGGATCAGGAACCCACTGCCCACAGGGTACCTGATCTCTGGGTCTTGCATGGTGGCCCTGCTGTGTGTCTCTCACTAGCCCCCCTGGGTCATCTACCCCCATAAATCCAAGACACCCTGTGAGAGGCGCAGTCTGCCTTCCCCATGGCTGCTGAGCTAGGTAGCTGGGCTCCCAGGTGTCAGTAGTGCTTTTACTACTGCTGGCAGACATGCTGTCAGAGCTCGTCTGTCAGTGTTTGGGGGGGGGGCGGCCTCCTCGCAAGGGGGGTGTGGCCACTGGCTCATGCGGCCTGCCTGTTAGCAAACTCAGGAAGGGGCGTGGCTTCAGCACATGCAGACGAGGAGGGGGCGGGGTGGTCGCACTTACGATGTACGTGGATCCGCCCTTCCTCCTCACTAACCACACGAGGCAGCGCCATCTTGTGCGGTGCCCGAGGTCCCTGATGCATTCCCGGATCGTCGCTTGGAAGCTCCTGCACTGCCTCCCTGTTCTCCTTGGCTGAGGATTGGATACAGCGCGGCTGCCGCCCCATAGTTTTCCCTGGTTTGGTATGGCTCCCTCTGGGGGCAAATCCTTTTTACTTGTACTGATTCCTTTTGAAATCTGACATTTGCTCTTGTTGCAGGTTGGGGGTCAGGAAGCTGTTGTATCCTTGGCCGGTAGGTTGATCTCTGCAGGGAGGTTGCTTTTCCGGTAGTGCAGGCAGGTCTAACCAGTAGTTGATAGACAGGAGGGTGTGGGGCCATTGCTCCAGCTGTATTGCTTAGCAGTTAGAGCAGGCATTTTAACCATGTCAGAGGCATCAAAGGCACCAGGGTTTCTTATTTTAATGGAGAGTGGGGCCGCGTTGCCCATGTGCCAAGTGCGCCTGACCTCAGATGAGGGACCCCTGTACGCTGGGTGCACTACAGTCATGCAGCTGGCGGGTTAATATCCGCTGGTTCAATTGATGGCCTATAAAGGTCTCCTTACCAAGGTGCCACACAAGAAACATCTCAGTAATGCACTCGACCTCCATGGCCTGTATGCATGCTCACCACACACGACTCCATTGCTGAAGAAAACGCATGTTGAAACGCGTTCGAAGTTTGCTCACTGACCTCTAGACAAGCCTGTAAAGTACAGAGACAAGCCTGTAAAGTACAGAACATCATGGTGTGGGGCTGTTTTTCATCATATGCTACTGGCATGCTTCATGTGATTGAAGGAAGGATGGCTGGACCTATGTACCTAGACATTCTTGATAAGTCTGTTGCCATCGACCAGGATGATGAAGACAAAACGAGGGTGGAAATTTCAGCAAGACAATGATCCTAAACACACAGCCAAGGAAACTTTACATTGGTTTTAGAGAATAAAAATAAAGCTGCTAAATGGGCCAGCCAATTGCCTGACCTGAATCCCTTGAAAAGGGACTAAACCTCAGAGCTAATAGACGGAGTTCATGTAACCTTCAGGATTTGAAGCATTTTTGTGTGAAAGAAGACCAAAATCACAAGTTTCTTCGTAAAGCTGTGCTTACCAATAAAGGCTTTTGTATCCTAATAAATTTCAGTAAGCATGTTTGATACTTTTTACCTGTATTGTTACACATAACTTTATTTATGTTTCTCTTGTTTGATTTCTTTGCATGTGTGGATAGGGGGTGCTGCTTAGAAAATTGGTGATATATTCAAATACTTTCACCCACGTGTGTGTGTGTGTGTGTGTGTGTGTATATTTAGTGTATGTATATATTTATGTATATACGCCCATTTTCTATAACACGCCTACATTTGATGCAATTAGTCCTTGTAACTGTAATCATTTGGCAGCTGCTGTTACAAAAGCATCAAATATTAAAAATGCAGGCTGCACGTGCTGCCTCTAAGCAGCAGTAACATTTGTCTAATCTGAATAACCGTTCTCCAGATGATATTCTGCTGCTAATTAAATTGCAAACATAGCAAGTCTCACTGTAAGCTTTACTAATTCTACATGCTTCCGCTTCATGAACTTTATATTAAGTCACATTAAGCAATTTAGTGCCAATCTAATGCAAATCCTGTATCCTAGAGTGGCATGAAAGAGAACCAAATGTTCACTTCGCTATAATTGGACCGATGGTAAGTACAATTTCCAAAATGTTAATGAGAATGGGGTAATCTTGGTGAACACATGTCTGAATGTTATAGCTACTGTATGTTTTTTGTATCGCATGGATTTCCTCAAAGAATTGCATACTATTATTATGCTACTTTTTCCATGTTGTAAACTGTAATTATAATCTTGTATCATGTTTAAGGGTGTTTTCCACTTCTACCCTTTTGGATGTACTGTCTTTAAGTGTGTATTCATGGGATGTTTTGTCTTGGGGGTGATATGCAAGTTGGGAGAGCTAGTCTAAATTTTCTCTCAAGGAGTTGAATAAGTACATGTGCACCAGAAGATTTTGCATGTAGTCTGGGGTTTGTACCCACATCACTGGAGTAGGGGGAGAGTCTCTAGTCTCAGTGTACATAAAATAGGCCAATTTTGCCAGCCCCAATAGATGTTTCTTTGTTTCTTAGCCAATGACAAATACTCAGTTTATAGCTCTCACTTTTTATGTTGCCCATTGCACCAAGGTTGTTCACAAAGTCATCGCCCACAGCCATGATGCGCTTGAAAAAAACAGAAAATCTGTGCTCTCTTTATATTGACAACCTTTAAAGTGATCTTGGTCTGGGAAACCTAGAGAATTGTGTCAACAATGGTAACCAACCACCTTAAATTGGCCCTGACTCATTCAAGGACCAGCTTCTTGTAGTTAAACTGTTAAGATTTTTTTTTTTTTCTTAATTATTTTGGGTCTTCCTTATTATTTTTTTCTCATCTGGATTGTAAAATAAACATGTGTCGGGATTGTCCCCCCATACTTGTGATTTACTTGTCAAAATGCGGTTTCCAAGTTTCTTACATTCCTTTGTGTCTGTGATCCCAAAGTGGGAGAGTAAAAATGACTACAGGTCACATAATCTTTTCAAAGTAACAGGTGATATCTTCAGCATGACCTCTTCAGGTGAGAATGCTGCCATTAACCCTTTAACTCTAGAAACTAAGATTGTGGTACCCTAATCTGCAGTGTTTGAATTAGAGCAGATGGGGTTTAAAGCGGACCAAAACCCACTGAACTTGTGAAATACATTTGGCCAGGGCCCCTGCCCATACTCCCTTTTTAGGGTATGGAAATTGATGTATTCCAAGTGTGACATACACTCCGCTTCAACTCTTCATGACATTTGGGTTATTCTCCAGTAGAGGGCGAACTTCTGCAGAGATGAATGCAAAAAAAGGAGCTCCTCCCAGTCCATAAATACCTGGGACCTCCCACCAATTCCCCAGTTCCTTCTCTGCAGAAGGCGAGCAAGACAGAAGATGTAGACTTCTCTTGCAGGTAAGGGTGGAAGAGCCTTGCTCCACCGTGAGACCCCGTTACAAGGGGTAGGCGGTTACCTGTGTTTGGTGATCCTGGTGTGGGATGCCCCATCCCTTCATACCTATGGCCGGATTCTGGCTGGGGTTCCCCCCTTCCGGGTCCCTTACTTCCCTCCAGGGGGGGGGAGGGGGGCTGCCTGGCCGTTATACTTGGTTTTTTGGTTATCTATGGAACTGTGTGTTGTGTATGAGTGTTTCACTGTGTGTGTGTGTGATATGCTGACAGGATGTTTGGCTTCATTGGAGCCATAGACTTTACTGCCTGCCTTTCTGGTGCTTCATTTAGCTTGGGGAGCTTCTCCCCCCTCAGACGGTGTTCGGGGAGGCCGCGGTAGCCCCACCCCCTCGTTTGGCGCGATGCTGCGGCCCAGCCCATGGCTGGGATCCGCGTTGCTGGGAGGGGGGCGTGGCCTGGCGAGCGCGCGTTCTGCGCTGGCCCGCCCCCCTTTCTCTTCCTGCTTCTCTCCATGAGGCTCTTCACGGGGGGCCATCTTGGTGCTGCTGGTGACTGCTCTGCGGGCTCCTGGTGGTAAGGGCCTGGTGGTCACTTCCTTAGCTTATGCGGGGGCCTTCTCCTGTGGGGGGGCCCCTTGTTTTGCGAGACGTGTTAATATTTTTATATAGATTTATGTCTGGATCTATGATATGTGTATATATATGTTCGCTATATATATATTCGCTATATATATTTGGTGCTGGTGGCTTATGATGCCTTGTTGTGTGTTACAGATTGCTTCACATATGTGCATGTTAAGGGGTTCCTCCTGGTCCTGGGGTCCCTAGTCTTTAAATTTATCACCTCAAATCCTCCCACTGGGACTTTTAAGGGGCATCCCGGGTTGCTTTGCTTAAATTCCCTGAGGTCTTGCGACTGACCACAAAAATCACCATATGGAGGCTCCGCAGGATTCCGGGCTCGGGCTCCCTTTGGGACAATCCCGGCCAAGTGTGGGTTGTGGGGCATCCCTTACGGGTGAGAATGTGCTTATCTGTATACCATGTGCACAAAAGGCCATATCGCGGCAGTCGGGTGCCCAGCCTTCTGGGTCGGCGCACCCCGCTTCATCGCCTTCCCCTCCCCGCCTTATCCGTACCCCAAGTGACATTAGTTCCAGCGGGGAGTCGCATTCCGATGTTTGTGCTAGGTTGGCCAGCATCGAGAAATTTATGGTCAGCGTTGTGGGCAAGAAGGCCCAGGCTAAAAAGAGCCATTTGGCGTCAGTCCAGGCGACTTGGGATATTGATGATGAGTCATTTGATATGTCGGATTATTCCCCGTTAGAGGAGGGGGAATTGTATGAGGAGTCAGAGGCTGACTATGTACGGTTTGGCGATGCTGATGTTGGGCAGGTGCTGGGGGATGGTGATGACTCGGACACGGTTTTGTCACATCTCTTGGAGGTTTTGGATATTGCGCCGCCTGATGCGCCCCCTCTCAAGAAGGGGGAATTTTTTGGGGCCCACAATCCTCGTTTGGAGTTCCCTACCTCAGGGATGGGATAAGAAGTATCCTTTCCCGGGGGAAGCGGTTAAGCGCTGGGCTTCTCCTCCCGAGGTCGATGTGCCAGTTTTGGGGTTGACCAACTCCTCCGTGCTTCACACCCCAGACGCCACTTCCCTAAAGGATAGTGAGGATAGGCGCCTTGATCAGATGGCATGCCATGCCTTTGCCAGTGTTGGTTCGGCCTTGCGGCCTGTTTGTGCATCTGCGCTAGTGTCGGTGGCTGCTAGGTCTCTGATTAGGGACTGGTTAAATGACGCTCACCTTGATCTGGCCAGTGCTGAGTTCACTACGCTTAAAAGATTTGAATTGTTCATGGATTTTGTCTTGGCTGCTATGGAAGACACTATTGTTATGTGTAGTAGGACTTCAGCCTTATTGGTGGCCATGCGTCGATCGGTATGGCTCCGTCAGTGGACGGCGGACTTTGCGGCCAAGAAATCGCTCACAGCTCTTCCCTTCTTGGGTACGCGGCTGTTTGGAGATAAGTTGGATGCTGTGTGCAAAGGGAGGTAAGTTACCTCAGCGGAAGAAACTGCGCTGTCCATTTCGAGGGGCAGGCTCTTTCAATCCTTCCTTTCGAGGTGCCAGAGCTGGCAGAGGTTTGGCCTTCTCGGGTGTCAGAGGCTCTTCCTGGAACAGGGGCAGAGGTCGGGCCCATCCCGCTTCTGCCTGGGGTTCCAAGCCCAAGCCTGCAGGTAAACCAGCTCAGCAATGAAGGGGCGCCCTCACCCGCACGGGTGGGGGGGCGACTGCGGCTCTTCTTCCAGGTCTGGGCCCGGGAGGTCACAGACAATTGGATCTTGGAAGTGGTCTCCTCCGGGTACAAACTGGAGTTCGAGTTCTGGCCTCCTCCAAGATTTTTAAGGTCTCGGGTGCCCTTGAACCCTCAGGCTGCACAGGGGCTCCTGTTAACAGTAAAAAACCTTCTGGACATGGGGGTTTCTATGCCAATCTTTTCACGGTCCCCAAGAAAGAAGGTTCTGTAAGACCCATTCTGGACCTCAAGGTCTTCAAAAAATTCATCAGAACCAAGAAGTTCCGCATGGAGACCCTGCGCTCGGCCATCAATTCCCTTCGTCAAGGGGATTTCATGACATCCATAGACATCAAGGATGCGTATTTGCATGTTCCAATTTTTCCAGCACATCAGAGATTCCTCAGGTTCGCGGTGGACGATCAACATTTTCAGTTTGTAGCCGTTCCCTTCGGGTTGACCTCGGCGCCGAGGGTCTTCACCAAGGTTCTGGCGGGCATAATGGCCCTATTCAGAGCTCAGGGAATTCGCATTGTGCCTTATCTGGAGGACCTATTGATTTCAGCTTCTTCCCTCCGTCAGGTGGAGCTGGACACCCACCAGGTGGTGTCGACCCTGGAGAGGTTCGGGTGGGTGATCAACTGCCCCAAGTCCTCTCTCTCGCCATCACGGGTGATTTCATTCCTGGGCATGAATCTGGATACCATTCAGGCCAGAGTGTTTCTACCCCAGACCAAGGTGCAGGGGATTCAGGATCTGATCCGCCTTCTTCTGGCCAATCTTTGCCCCTCTATCTGACAGGGGATGAAACTGGTGGGATTGAAGGTGGCCTCCTTCGAGGCGGTCCCGTTTGCGCAGTTTCACATGAGATCTCTTCAGCTTCATCTATTGACGCATTGGGACAGGTGTCCGCTGTCATTGGATCAACTGTTCAGGATATCTCCCAGGGTTCGGCAGTCCCTTCGGTGGTGGCTGGAGTCGAGCAACCTGTTGAGGGGCAGATCCTTTCTGGTTCCTTGCTGGGAGACGGTTACCACGGATGCCAGCCTGTCGGGCTGGGGAAGTTTCTGGAAAAGTCATCAGTTCAGCGGGGTGTGGGGTCCTCAGTAGGCTCACAACCCCATCAATGTCTTAGAGCTCAGAGCCATCCGGCTTGTCCTGTCACGGCTGACGTCGCACTTACAGGGTCTTCCGGTTCAGATTCGTTTAGACAATCGGACGGCGGTAGCCTACATCAATCACCAAGGAGGGACTCGCAGCAGGAGTGCCCTCAGGGAAGTCTCTCTGATCCTGCATTGGGCGGAGAGCAATGTTCCTTGCATTTCAGCAGAGGAGGACTCTCTGAGCAGGGGGTCCTCTCGCCAGGGAGAGTGGTCTCTCAACCCTGGGGTTTTTCGGTCTCTTTGTCGCAAGTGGGGGACTCCGGAGGTGGATCTCTTTGCCTCACGGCACGATCACAAACTCCCGGCCTTTGTGTCTCTATCTCAGGATCCTCTAGCTCTGGCAGTGGATGCCTTGTCCCTTGCTTGGAAGGATCTGGGGTTTCTGTACCTGTTTCCTCCCTTCTCCATGCTCGGCAAGGTAGTTTGCAAACTGGCTCTGGAAAGGGCACCATCAATTCTGGTGGCTCCAAGGTGGCCAAGAGGGGTTTGGTACGCAGACGTTGTAAGGCTGGCGGTAGAGCAGTACCGGCTTCCCATGTTTCTGGATTTGATATCTCAGGGCCAACTACTTTATCCCAATTTACCAACGCTGGCTTTGACGGCTTGGCTGCTGAAACCTTCATTCTCAAGGAGGAAGGTTTGTCTGAGGCTGTTGTTCAGACCTTGATTAGAGCTAGGAAGCGGTCCTCTTCTAGCATTTACTATAGGACTTGGCGGTCCTATATTGACTGGTGTGAGGCTAGGGCCTTGCCTTGCAGGGTGTTTTCGATCCCTAGGATTTTGGAGTTTCTTCAGCACGGTCTGGATCTTGGGTTCCAGCTTAGTACCTTGAAAGGGCAGGTCTCTGCTCTGTCTGTTTTCTTCCAAAGATCTTTTGCCTTACACCCGCTGGTTAAGACTTTTTTCCAGGGGGTCACTCATGTTCGACCCCCTCGGAAGGCTATGGTTCCTGTTTGGGATTTGAATTCGGTTCTTTCAGCTCTCCAGGGTCCTCCTTTTGAGCCGCTACAGGATATTGCTCTTTCTGTTTTCACTCAGAAGGTTGCCTTCTTGGTGGCTATTACCTCTGTTCCGCATGTCTCTGAGTTGGTGGCTCTGTCGATTCAGGCCCCTTACTTTGAAAGACACCAGGACAAGATGGTCTTTCGCTTTAAGCCAGATTTCCTTCCCAAGGTGATTTCTGCTTTCCATCTCAATCAGGATATTGTTCTCCCTTCCTTGTGTCCTAAGCCTAGCAATGACAAGGAGAGGGTTTTGCACAATTTGGATGTGGTTCACTGTGTTAAGTACTATTTGGTGACTACTTCTTCTTTCCGCAAGACGGATGCCTTTTTCGTGGTGCCCTGCGGGCCCAGGAAAGGTTTGGCGCCCGCCAAGTCTACCATTAGCAAAGGGATTCGTCTGGCCATTGTTGGGGCCTATTCTGCTAAGGGGAGGACTCCCCCCTTTTAGGGTCACTGCGCATTCTACTCGTGCTGTTGGTGCATCCTGGGCTTTTCAGCACCAGGCTTCTGTTGAACAAGTTTGTAAGGCTGCTACTTGGTCTTCCGTTCATACTTTTTCCAAGTTTTACAAGGTCGATGTGCGGGCTTCAGCGGATGCTGTTTTTGGCCGCAAGGTTCTGCAAGCTGCAGTGGTTTAAGTTGGTGCATTCTTTACTGTTTATGGTTCCCACCCATGACGGACACTGCTATTGGATGTCCCAAATGTCATGAAGAGTTGAAGCGGAGTGTATGTCACACTTGGAATAATAGTTATTGGTGGATCGCGCTCAGAAGTTCAAGCAATATGTTGTAATTTCCTCTTATTTCTGTTTCATCTATATAAAAGTCCTCAGCGCAGGAGATAAATAGAGCGTGGCACTAACACTCTCAATGGTATATCAATAAAAAGCACTAGAAATGCAATTCTCCGCGGGACAATTCAAGTGTAGTTTCTTTCTTCTATTCACCACGTGTTTATCTTTCTTAATTAGCTACATGTGTATCCATCACCAGTTTCACCACACACGTACCAGACCATGCAGGACAAAGCGCTTCTCTATATATCCAATGTTTCTTCTTGTAACAGATCTTAATGTATGGTTACAGGGATAAATCTCCTTTGTCTCCAAAGCCTCTTATTTTTAACTCTCTCAGAATTATCAGGACTTGGTTTGTATAAAATAAATCCTCATTTATTCAGATATTAACATGTGGAAATAAAACAAAAACTGCACATAGCATAATACCGCTTTGCTAAATTCTATGCGCAGCCTTTAAAATACTCCTTACCAAATGCAAGTAAAAAATGGGCATTGATAAAATCTCTTAAATCAGGAATAATGATGCTCAAGATTCAGTAATCCAAGGAAAGCTTTGTTTCACTCTTTCAAATAACGCAACAGCCTCAATGTATACGTTACCGCGGCCCGGGCTTCTAACCTCGGCCGGCGTCGGCTCTGCTCGGCTCCAATCGGAGATCACGTGTTCAAGGTAGGCTCCGCCCAACGCGTTTCGTCATCTAGACTTGTTCACAGGCGCACAGAGCGCTACTGATGAGATCTACTTATAGTTTTGTGTTTGAAGCTGTTAACACTTGCGCTCCTGTTATTTGCGCATTTCTTTATGGCAATTAATTATTGCGCTCCTTTTATCTACCCATTTCTACTGAATAAAAATATATTAATACCGTTCTTTCTCTTGGAGAATTGAGTCTTTTCATCACAATTCCTTTACTATAACAATGAATTCTATGAACAACATTATTTTGGCATTGTATGATCATGTTCAATTCTATTATTGTTTACAAGGCGCTAATTATTTAAATTCTTATTATATGTATATCTATCAGCCTCTAATAGTTATTTTAAATCAAATTTATTTATTCATTTTTAATTCTTAATATATTAAATATGAAATGGATTTTATATAATAATTTGATTGTCTTTTTCACAAATTCATTATTTATAAATTCAGGCCTTTTAATTTGATATTAAATATATATCTATTGGCCTATAATGATTATTTTGTATCAATTTATTTATTTCTTTCCAATATATTGAACATTGATCATACATTACCAGCACAAAATACTATCAATATGCTCTTATACTGCAATCAAGTTAATTCAATTCTATCTAATTGTTCACAATAAAACTACCTAATAATAATAAAAAAATTTTTTATATAAAAATATATAATTGATCCCAGTTAATTCCAACGATTTTTCTTGGGGTTTAGATGAAACAATTTATATCGAACTCGATATTTAAACCCTTTGGTTGCATTGTGTCTAGGGTATAAATCCATTTTGACTCTAATTTCGACAGTTCTTTAATGGTGTCTCCCCCTTTTAAATTTAGTTTTATCTGGTCAATTATACAATATTTTAAAAATTTTGAGTCACCATTGTGTACCTTTTTAAAATGTAATGAAACACTATGCATATCATATTTCCTATTTATGTTGTAGATATGCTCTCTCAACCTGGTTTTAAATTCTCTTCCCGTGCGGCCTACATATTGTAGTCTGCAGGGACACTCTAGTAAGTATACAACATTTTTAGTCGCACAGGTAAAGAAATTTTTTATCTTGTATTCTTTTTTTGTATTTTTAGAGAAGAAATTTTTTATACATTTATTATTTTCTAGAGAATTTTTGCATCCTGCACATTTTTTGCATGGATAGAAACCTGTCAATATTTTAGATAGGTGTCCTTACTTGCCGGTGCTACATAACTTTTCACCAAATGTGTAGATAAAGTTGGGGGTTTTTTGAATATAACTATGGGTCTTTCAGGTAGACATGGCCCCAATACTTCATCATTTTTAATTATATCCCAGTGTAGATATATATTTAATATCAAATTAAAAGGCCTGAATTTATAAATTTGTGAAAAAGACAATCAAATTATTATATAAAATCCATTTCATATTTAATATATTAAGCATTAAAAATGAATAAATAAATTTGTTTTAAAATAACTATTAGAGGCTGATAGATATACATATAATAAGAATTTAAATAATTAGCGCCTTGTAAACAATAATAGAATTGAACATGATCATACAATGCCAAAATAATGTTGTTCATAGAATTCATTGTTATAGTAAAGGAATTGTGATGAAAAGACTCAATTCTCCAAGAGAAAGAACAGTATTAATATATTTTTATTCAGTAGAAATAGGTAGATAAAAGGAGCGCAATAATTAATTGCCATAAAGAAATGCGCAAATAACAGGAGCGCAATAGTTAACAGCTTCAAACACAAAACTATAAGTAGATCTCATCAGTAGCGCTCTGTGCGCCTGTGAACAAGTCTAGATGACGAAACGCGTTGGGCGGAGCCTACCTTGAACACGTGATCTCCGATTGGAGCCGAGCAGGGCCGACGCCGGCCGAGGTTAGAAGCCCGGGCCGCGGTAACGTATACATTGAGGCTGCTGCGTTATTTGAAAGAGTGAAACAAAGCTTTCCTTGGATTACTGAATCTTGAGCATCATTATTCCTGATTTAAGAGATTTTATCAATGCCCATTTTTTACTTGCATTTGGTAAGGAGTATTTTAAAGGCTGCGCATAGAATTTAGCAAAGCGGTATTATGCTATGTGCGGTTTTTGTTTTATTTCCACATGTTAATATCTGAATAAATGAGGATTTATTTTATACAAACCAAGTCCTGATAATTCTGAGAGAGTTAAAAATAAGAGGCTTTGGAGACAAAGGAGATTTATCCCTGTAACCATACATTAAGATCTGTTACAAGAGGAAACATTGGATATATAGAGAAGCGCTTTGTCCTGCATTGTCTGGTACGTGTGTGGTGAAACTGGTGATGGATACACATGTAGCTAATTAAGAAAGATAAACACGTGGTGAATAGAAGAAAGAAACTACACTTGAATTGGCCCGCGGAGAATTGCATTTCTAGTGCTTTTTATTGATATACACTTGGAATAATACCGTTTTGTGAGTACTCACCTTTAAAACGGATATTATAAGTGTGACATACACTCCGCTTCACTCACCCTTTTTGGTATTCCGGATCCTTTATATGGTGAACCATTGTTTTCTTGGTTGTTGGTATTGTTATATTTGGTTCTTCCTGGTCCCCTTACTGCTTTCTTACACTGGGGAATTGGTGGGAGGTCCCAGGTATTTATGGACTGGGAGGAGCTCCTTTTTTTTGCATTCATCTGTGCAGAAGTTCGCCCTCTACTGGAGAATAACCCAAATGTCATGAAGAGTTGAAGCGGAGTGTATGTCACACTTATGATATCCGTTTTAAAGGTGAGTACTCACAAAACGGTATTTTTCGCTTTTCGAATTGTCCTGGAACACGCATTTTTTGCTGTCCCTCTCTGTAATATTGCAGACTATCAGTCATTACGTACACATACAACTTGGGAGGGAGAAACACAGGGCAGAAGTACACAAGACATGGACAAATGAACGGAGCTCCAGTTCAGGCTGTGCCGGAGCTTGACCCCCAGTGCAGACTGTGCCGGAGTTTGGCCCCCAGTGCAGACTGTGCCGGAGCTTGGCCCCCAGTGCAGGCTGTGCCGGAGCTTGGCCCCCAGTGCAGGCTGTGCCGGAGCTTGGCCCCCAGTGCAGGCTGTGCCGGAGCTTGGCCCCCAGTGCAGGCTGTGCCGGAGCTTGGCCCCCAGTGCAGGCTGTGCCGGAGCTTGGCCCCCAGTGCAGGCTGTGCCGGAGCTTGGCCCCCAGTGCAGGCTGTGCCGGAGCTTGGCCCCCAGTGCAGGCTGTGCCGGAGCTTGGCCCCCAGTGCAGGCTGTGCCGGAGCTTGGCCCCCAGTGCAGGCTGTGCCGGAGCTTGGCCCCCAGTGCAGGCTGTGCCGGAGCTTGGCCCCCAGTGCCGGCTGTGCCGGAGCTTGGCCCCCAGTGCCGGCTGTGCTACAGAAAGGGCTGTAGGCCCAAAACAGACAAGACAGGAACTAAGGAAAGCTGGAATGCCCACATGGACTCGTAAGTATGAAGGGAGGTTGGTGTGCACAGCTAGGCTTCAAGGAAACAATGCAATTATCCAACTGAGGGGGGCAAGCACATGCATTTATAGGAACCTCAACAGCGTGATTAATGCCATGTGAGGTCAAACAATGCGGCTTTAGGACCCAGGAAGGAACCACACCACTTGGAGCAATGAAGCCTGGCAGATCGCCAGTTCGAGACCCCGGCAATGCCAATCCGAACATCATTGTCATTAAGACTATATATATCTTAATACTGTAACTAGAATAATCAATTTTATATAATGAGTTAATAATATTGTATATGCAAATCCATTACTCTGATTTAAAACAAATACATTATAAATATTTAGTCAACTATGAAAAAGGTAGGCCTTTTATCTGAACACCATTTATACAAATACATCAATTACAATTTCATAATAAAACAAATAATTGACCACTTACCAGCAGAGTATATCTGCTTGAAACAGTGACCAAGTATGGGCAGAAGCTACATACTTTAGTGCATGTTACTAAATAAGTGTCGATATTCATGCCACTTGATTACCCCAGACAGCTTTAATAATAATATACGAAAGTATTTGTACAGGATTACCAAGTGATGCTGGAAAGGATCAGGCTATAAACTGAACACGACACCCCTCATTCACACTGCTGTCCATTCCTTTTAGGGTAGTAACTGTAATAATAGGAATGATGATTCTTCCCTGCCATCACTCTAGAGGTTCTTCTCTATTGTTTTGCTTGGGTGTAATTTTGCTAAAATTCACAAGTATATTTGCAGCCCTTAAATGTATAAGGCAATTCAAAATCTCAAATATATGTATATCTCCAAAATTACACCACATTGTTTATTTGTCAGTAGCTCCAAGGAAAAGTTAGATGATGCACTTTAAGAGTTATATTTTTACCTTGCTTGCAAAAATAATGTACAAATAAAAAAAAAATGCTATAAGCACTGAAGGCCTAAATACACGCAAAAGCGAAACATGTATTCAAATGGATTACTCGTCTGTTTAATTTGGTGATTGGATGAGGCTTGCTGATTTCGGACTGGACCAAACAAGATGGCTGCTGTATTCAAGTTAACAATGAGGGTCTCTCTAACCCAAAGTGTCCGTCTGTGTTCGTCTCTGTTCAAAACAGGATTCTGTGTGTTTCCTTCAGCTGCCCTGAGCAAATCTTCACTGTCTCCCACAGCCAGCGTTTTTTCCCAGGCTGCCCCCTTTTTTTTTTTTTTTTTATTTGAAATAGCACAGGTGATCTCTGATTGGCCCAGAAAAACTAACCTAGGTGATACTCTGGTTTGCTCAGATAAAATTATCACAGGTAGCTAAGCATGAAGCTAAGCTCAAGCCAAAATCTACCAAGCAAGGAAGGACTCCAACCATGCTGAATATTAAGGAACCAACCATGATTGTATAATATTTTCTACAATTTCTAAACAAAATATCTAAAAATATCATAGCTTTACAACTATGTATCCATGGGAGAGGTAAGTATCAAAACCTCATTTATATAGTAACATAAACTTGTATGCGCGAAAATTGTTTAAAAAAAACACCAACAAACATATCTACTTAAACCATAATATTGAGGGAAATAGAAAGCTGACAGCCATTCAAATTGGCTTGGTGCTGGAGGAGCTCATTGAGGTTTCACACCTGGGTATCCCAACAGGGAAATCCCACAAAGAGGAAAACCATCAGCTTAACTTTATTTACATAATCTTCTGTTCTTGTAATTCATTACCATTTTTTTCTGCTTGCTTACAATACTTATGACTATGACAGAGCTTTTACATGAGTTATTAGGTCCATGTAACCTTATTATAATATAGGTTAGCTAGGTTATTTTACTAGTTTGTATACTAATGTACAAAACTACCACCATATCCCTTACAGTATTCAAGTATTACTTTAATGTGACAGCAATATAGACCATGATATAAGTAAAAATGTCCACAAGATGGTCATGCACAGGAGAATACTTTGAAAGCCACTGCCTTACTAGAACTAATACAACCTTTTGAGGAACTGTAACATGGAAAAATAAATACTATTCTCACCTTGGTATGTTTCTTGAACTGAGTACATTTTGTTTTTATTTAGTATTTCATATTTTCTGTGTGTACATTTATTATTAGTATTGGTTCGAAGCAGGGTATGCTGGTTCGAAGCATAGCGGGTCATGCCAATATCAATAAGCCAACAGCCGTACTAACAGTCAACACGGGCTCTTGTAGATTAGTAATGGTCTTTATGTCTGAAGAACCAATACAATAGAACTATCTATTGCAATGTGCCAATAGTGGCTACTACTGCCATGACATTTACCCACGCATATTGCAGTTTTTGTCAGAAAGTTAAAAAAACACACTCCAAATGAAGATGATCTGCAGGCGAGCTTTTCAACTTTCTGTTCAAATTGTTCAGTGCATTTTGAAATTCTGGTACAGAAATATAATGTCTAATATTAAAGTCTTTAGTCATTTTGTGTCGTTTGCCTTATTTAAAAAATCAACAATCTTTTTTTCTTGCAGGTTGACCCACTATTTACAACAGAGGTCAAAGCCAAACTCAACAAGTGAGACTCTCCTTGCTTTGTTTTTTTTCTTTTACTGGTAAAATCCGCTTATAGATTTAATTAGCTAGTTTATGCTCCGTCCTTCAGGAGGCTTGGATACTTGACAGACAGGTCCTGCCTCAGAGGTACATACCCTCTTCACAAGAAGTAAGTAGAAGTTGGTACTTTCGAGTGTCCAAGGATCCTGTTTATTTGCAGATCTTATGGCCTAGATTATTGTATAGCCCACTCACTCATCAGCTGAAAACAAAACTCTCCACTCTCTCTCCACCATACGCGATTACGTGCTTTGTGGGGGTTTATTTCCCTTCCGAGCCTCCTTTCCCTCCTCACTTGGGCTTCTCAGGACTGTAAACCTAGGTGCTGGCAGCATGTTTATTTTGCATCCCTCACATCCACTGCAGCGTACACCATGTGGTGATGCCATTGCAAATTCTTTTTCACCTGAGGACACATACAGTACATTATAACCACTTTGTATAATGTCTTTTCAAGTGAATGGACAGACTGGGGGGCACATATTGTGGAGAATGCCAGTTTGTGTCTTTTTGTGCGGCGGCTGCATGGACCAGGGAGAATGGCAATTGAGGCACCGGGTGGGGGGGTGGTCCGCTAACAGTACAGCTGTGTCAAAGGCTCTGTATTATCTGCATATGAGAAGGCTTACCGTTTAGGTTGAATAGCCTTCTGAATGACCCCTCAGATATCTATGTTTATGGTTTGGCCATGCACCATAGAGATGTGTGTTTATATGCACAGGTAGAACAATAGACCTACCGATGAAAGGAATATTCCTTGATCCTTTATTATGCTCCAAATCATCGTCAAAAACATTGAGTCTCGTGTAGGGAAGCCATACAATAGCTAAAAGTTTATAGAGGCAGCATCGGATAACCGTCACCAAGAGGCTTTGGCTATGGATATCTAGAAAAGTCTCCCAGGATAAAAGCTTCACAGCCTGATTGGGAGGAGGTGTCAAGAATTTGCCTGATATCAGCAACGAGGCAACGAGCTCCTCTCTTGCTGGAGGAGGTGGAAAAGACAAGCCTGTTGACGGGCACTTTCTCCTGGTTAGGAAGATGCAATATCATTAAAGTGGACCAACACCCTCCACTGATCGGCCCCTGACTGTGGGGCACCCCGATCGGGGGTTCTCCGCAGTGTGAAACCCCCCAGAAACCCCTAAATCCCTACCTGCTCCTCGATCCAGCGGCGCCCGCCGCCTACCGCGCATCCCTCTAGCAGGACGCGCACCCGCGTGTCCTGTAAGAGTGATGCGCGGGAGGCGGCGGGCGCGTTCTCTTGTCCGTCGCTGCCTCCCGCTTGTCCGTCGGTGGGGATTGGCAGCAGCGGTCACGTGGGAGCGGGGAGAGGTGAGTTTTTGGGGCTTTCTGGGGGGGTTTCACACAGCGGGGCACCCCCGATCGGGGTGCCCCACCGAAGTGGACCAAAACCCAGGATAGTCAAAATCCTGGGTGTTGGTCCACTTTAAATGAACCTTTTGCAGCATCTACTCTATCCAGTCTCCCATTCAATGTCCACCTTAGCTCTCTATAGCCCTTCTTCCTAAGGCCCTGTAAAAAGGCCCAGAGTGTGTGGAATATCTTCCCCAAACCCATCCCCCAGTATTTTTTTATATTTCACTGATCGCTGCTAGGGAGCTTAGGCTACATACTATCTTAAAGCTCACTGTAGCTTCCATGTAGCCTTCTACAAGGCAGGCCTGCTCAAGCCTTTGATCTTTGTTACCCTGCTTGCTCCATTGGTAGGTCTTCACTTGCTTTTTGGGTCTCATCTGGCCTTATTCACCCTTTGAGCCTTCTTGTTTTGTCCCTTATCCACTCTGGAAGTGAGTTGACTTCCTCCTTGTTGGTAGATTTTGTCCATCTTCCCTCATTCACATGCCGATTAGCTAGGCCTGTTCGCCTATACATCCTTAGGGGTTTACTTGGTACTGTATCTGTAAGAAAACTGAATATTGTCTCCCCCCAATTCCACTTCAGAGGTGGCCCCACGCAAGCCTTTCCATGTCTTCTCTACGCTCTCAAGTGTTGTTGTCAAACCCTTTGGCTGGTTCCTGTCTTCTGCATTTGATACTTCACAATTGAAGGAGCCTCACATTTTTGCTATCCTGTTTGGGTAGAGTGTTTAACTCATCTGGAATACCCAGAAGGGTTACCCTGCAGTACTGGCTGACCCCTGGATACACTATACAGTACTTAAGTCCTAAGATTTTGGGGCCAGTCATTATCTCTTTCTTAAACTGGAACAACACCTGTTTTTCCTTTTAATGGGTGCTTGTCTCGTCGACAGCCGATGAAAACAAGCTGGGGGGTCATCCAGAATGCTGGAGTCCCCTCCACACATAACCTCCCACAACACCCATAATCCTCACCTTCACTATGAGCCAGCGCGAGTCCCGTGGTTGGCCGGTGGGCAGTCACAGAGGCAGGTTGTTCCGCTGGCTGGTGCTGAGGAAGTGACTATGTACTCCAGCATTCTGAATGCCCTCCCCCCAAGCTTGTTTTGGTTAGCTGTCTGCGGGACCAACACCCATTAAAGAAGAAACCGGTGTTGGTCCATTTTAAATACAGTCCAGGCAACAACAATAATACCTCAGAAAGAAGCTCACCTAAAGAATCTACCATTTGCCACTCCTACCATTTCATGCAGTTCCCTGTACATGCTATAGCAGAACACATTTTATCCATCCTTTCCATTTTATTGCTCCGAAAAGGTTCACACAGCCACCACTTTAGTACCCCCAACATTAAAGACATTTTCCACCGAAAAGTAAAAATTCAAGTGTGTGAGTAGAAGACATATAGGCAGTAATGACTTATGGGTTTCACATTTTCATTCTTTCTTGGAAATGTATATAATTTTTCCCTTGCTAACTCTCCCTCCACATTGCCTCTGTACATGTATCCAGTCCATCGCTTTGTACAGTGACTGCCCCCGCACAATGTCCCTGAAGCAATTCTCATTAATATGCAGTATCACAGCTCCAAGGGCCACATGCTTCAGAAGAAAAAACATGAGGTGAAACTGTGAACCTCAATATCTCCATCATTTCTTCTACAATATAAAAACGGACAAAAGTTTAGGGGCTACCAATTGCTTCAGGTAAACTTTTTGCTGCCTTATTGCCATTGCCTAGAACACATATGCCCAACCCTCTTCTCAAGGGACACCAAAAGGCCTGATTGTGGAGATCTCCACATAGAGACACAGGTGGAGCAATGGGTGTTCAGAGACTGTTATGGTGTCTACTATATTGAAATCTACAAAACATTACCATTGGTGGCCCTTGAGGAGAGGGCTGGTCACCTATGTGCTAGACTGTAGCTCCTTAAAGGAACTACACATCTGCCCTGTGTCCATCTGCGTAGCACGAGAGGAAGTGAGATCTAGGTCTTTTATGTTTGAGCCGTTTGACCTGTAAGGTACTTTTTTTACTTTCTCTTGCCTCAACATGTTGTCTTGAGGATATTTTGGCTTGATCATGGCAGTGCAATCTTCTTAGAGATTGGGGAGGTCTTGGCTCGGAACAGCTCCCTCCTAAGAGACTATGAATTAGACATTTGTTCCCAAAATCCTCCCTCAATGGGGGAGCAGTACTCAGACTTGAAGGAAGTTGTGGGGGCAGTTATCTTTTTACAGAGTCCTTGGTCATCAGGAGATTATCTTCCCTCTTGGTTTTACCCAAGGGCTTTTGTCAAGGGAAACTGGTAGATGGAGCTTTTATGAGCGCCTGGGTTAAGGGAATGATGAAGCTGGTATACTGTTATGCCCCCCACTTCCAGAGAGTTCTGGTTGCCACAATCTTCCACACTGGCTTCAAGGCCCCAGATGCTGGTGATTCATTCAGATATTCTCGCTTTAATCATGCCAGGAACTTCAGCGTACAGAGGCACCCTTTGAAGTTAGGGCTTTACTCAGTGCAGATTACTCCCATTTACTTTAATGGTGGTTCTCTGTACTTTCTGGGCTAGCTTCTCATACTGGTGCAGCAAATATGTGACGTGGTAGCGGGTGGCAAGTAAGTGGGTCATCTTGTGCACTTTTCTTTTTAAACCGGAACACAAAATGGGTGTTGCTCCCTGAGCAGGGGGGCATCCCGATTAAACTCTGGTAGCTTGAGAAATCGTACTTTTCTTCATAGTCCCTCAATGAAATTGAGCCCCCGCAGTTGGACGGCAGCAGTCTCGTGGTCTGCAGTCCTAATCCAGGTATAAGCAGGCCTTCAACATGATGCGGCCAATTGCGGGTTTCTTTTTTGAAGGGGGATCTAGGAGAAATGTAAGCGTTCTTAGTTTACTGTGGGTTTATGTGCACATGTGCACATGGGCACTGGCAATTGGGATGCCCCCCTGTGCAAGAAACAGTCTTTTGTGAAAAATGGCTGTTCCGCTTTAACAGACTTGGCCCCATTTCTTCTTAAATGGAAAACCTACACTAGTGGTTTGCATAGTTTTGCCAAATACAAATTTGCAACTGTGAATTATTATCCCCAAGCGTTGAACACAAGCATACTGCGTTTTTTTTTTACTCTTTTCATTTCCTGTATAATATACATGATGTGTAGCTGGATATTTATAAATAGAACCTGAACCATATTTTAATTTTCCAGCCTTGATGGAGTTCACCTTATTAAAGAAATTCCACAAGCAGACCTGCAAGCTGTCATACAGAGAAGTTTTGCTGTAGTTAACAGTTCAGTGTCTGAAGGGATGTCTGCAGCCATACTTGAGGTAAAACTGATTTTATTTATATATAATTTTGATGACTTTGTATTTATGTAAATGAATTACATTATCAATTATGTTTATATAAGCCTGTTGGGTCGGAGACCTGTGGCAGAAATGGGAAAATGCTCACTACAATGAACATCATGGATGCCCCATATTATGATCTTTTATAGCATGCAGGATGTTTCCATACAATGGAATGGTGAATCCAACCAGCAGAGCAGAATCTATATTGCCCTTTTTGATTGCTATAGGAGAATTAATTTGTCATCAGAAGTGATAGAGTGTGGTCTACTCTGTGACAGGGAGTTTTTTTTTTTTTCTGCTTTTAACGGTTGGCATTGTGACCACACCTTCTAGTTTACTGGTTTGGAGAGTACTTTGGATCACAGAATGGTGCAGGATCAATTATTAAGTCACAATATTCAGTATGTTTGGCATTCCCTAGTGAGGACTTCCCTTCAGGGAATGAAGTATGTGGGGCTTCTGTAAAGATACTGTGATCCTGGGATCACCTCTAGCCGTGCGCGCGCCCGGCCTTTCTGAATGGGTGCCACGGGCATGCCATGGCTGGTGGGTGGGAGATGCAGCTGGTGGACCACTCAGCGCACTCATTCTCACTCGAGTCAGCTGCGTGGGAGCGGAAGGAAGGTGAATTAAACAGGGCAACCTGGGAGGGTACACACAGCAAGGCCTCCCAATTGTTCCTCTTTTAGAGAAACTGGTTGACTGGAAGCAGAGATAGTAGAGACAGGTTCTGCAACATTATTAGTTGATCTTTGGCTAATCTGTCTTTGTATGTTTTAGTCTGTTTTTCCTGATTCCTCCTAAAAATCCTCCATTATTGAGTAGTTACATCTTACTATTAAAGTGGACCAAAACCCAGGATAATAAAAAGTTTTGACTACCCTGTGTTTTGTTCCTTTCCGATGGGGGGTGCCTCACTGTGTGAAACCCTCCTAGGTTGCCCGCAGCAACTCGCTTCCTCCCGGTCCCATGGCGCGTCTAAGAGCCGCGGCTCTAACAGCCACATCCTCCGCCTTCCTCTAACAGGGAGCGTGCCCGTGCCGGTCATTCACAAATGCCTGGCGTGGACACGCGCACTGCTAATGGGAAGCCGAGGATCCAGCCGATAGAGCAGCTGCTCTTAGAGGCGCAGTGGGACCGGGATAAGGTGAGTTGGCTGAGGTGATCTGGGGGGGGGGGGTTCACAGAGTGGGGCACCACTTTAAGTGTTTTATGGGTAGGCTTTTTGTACTTCCTTTGGGGCTTTCAGTACGGTGATTTTTGATTCTCTCTGATTATCATAGTTCAGATTCAATCTCAAATTAAGACTATTGAATGAATTCATTCATTTTGGATTTTGTGCCTACCCAAACCCAGATCATAGTGTACTGATGACATTCAAGGACTAGTTCAGTGTATATTGTACACTTTTCCATCTGACCATATCTGGCGCCCCCCCCCGCCCCCCCAATGTACAGGTTAGCATATGATGGGGAACATGTTGTCCCTATTGCCATTCCCTGTATCTGGAGGTAGTAAGTCCACACTCATAAATTACTTATGTGTCAAGATAAATGTCAACCATTCCACCAGAAATAGGTTATGTTGTTATTTATTTATAAAGCACCATTATATTCTGGGGTACTTTTTAAAAAGCAGTAATTACAGACAGGGTAAAACATACCTACATAGACTATTGCAAGAAAGGTGCTACAGAGTTCAAGGGCATGTTTTGGATACTATAGGAGAGTACCCAACACCCTTACACTTCCCTATTTAGAATAAAAACAAAGTATGACAGGGGATTCAAAACCGCCTCACACTACAGTAATTCACATGACTCCTGTCCCCTGTTGAATGTAGCTCTGATAGTAAAAGTAACTCATATATAGGGCTCACAGATAGTTTAGTGTCTCTAAGAACCAGGACCCTCTCTGGCTGACAGAGCTGCAATCGACTGTTTAGGTCTGGGACATGTGTGCATTGTTTGGCCTCAAAAGAAGGGACGGTCCAGCTTTTGTGTATTCCATGAGCAGACCCCTTCACTTCTTTTGTAGGCAGCATTAGAAGGGTCATAACAAGCCATATTCTCTAGTTTCAAGAGGAGGAAACCAATCTTCCAACAGGTGACAGCAGTCCTGGAATTAAAAGCCTGCCGTCAAGCCCTTGTTGTTTCCCTGACCCCCCTTTGGGGTTTGGGTATGGATCAGACTATTCATGGCCTGGTCCTAAAATTGCTCTGGTCCATTTACCATTTTCTGGTCAAGTGACCAGAACCTTCACATTGAAGGCCCTAGAACTTTTTTCCTGATGTCAGCCAGAGCCAATTTCTTTTCTGGGATGGAACTTAAATTTCCTTGTGTTTTGAAGTGTTCCTTCAAAAGAAATGGGGTTGGTTGACAGAAGGTCCAGAATGTTTTAGAAACGGGAACCCCGACATGATCAGGCAGTGCATGAGAACAGTGCTACACGTAGTGGCCAAAAATGTTTACACCATACTCCTCCAGTCGCTCATTCTGGCCAGATGGAGGTTCCATATCCCTTTTCTAACGATTTGTGGACAGCTACCCTCTAGTTGTGCAACATTTATTGTTTAAATTATTTTTTTCCTTTGTTGAAATTAATTACCAATGCCAGCCTGAGGGACGGAAACAGCTCAAGGGTTGTAGTCCAGCCAGGAAATATATATGAACATCCTGAAGCTTAGGGTACCATTTCTGCCCCCCCCCCCCCCCCAAAAACGGTTTTGGTTTGGATTTTGTTTTATGTTTGGATTTTGCTTGTTCTGCCACGTGGTGCTTTACTTATCTCTTCTTATCACATCTGAGAATTTTGAAGTTGTTGGCTTTATATTTTGATCCACAAGGACAAGGTGATTTTCCTATTTTCGCTGTGGGGCTTACTAGAAACACAACACATTTGACAATTATTTACATTTAAGTTCTTCAGCTGTATCTATACTGTCCGTTCCCGTTTGGCCATAAGGTTCTGCAGACGAGTTTGTAACCCTGTCATTTTGACAGATAGGGTTCTGGTTATGCAAGTTTCCTTCCCTGTGTAACCTGCTTTGGCCTGTCCCAGGAATATAGTGTATTCCAAGTGTGACATACACTCCGCTTCAATAAGTCTTGACAGTTGGGTTATTCTCCAGTAGAGGGCGAACTTCTGCGGAGATGAATGCAAAAAAAAGAAGCCCCTCCTGGTCCATAACTACCTGGGACCTCCCACCAATTCCACAGTTGTCTTCTCTGCAGGGAGCGAGCAAGACAGAAGATGAAGCTTCTCTTACTTGCAGGTAAGCCGGGCCCCCTTTTTTGTCCCTATTGCTACCAGGACCTTCCTAAATTGTCCCTGTATTGAGCCTCCCACCTTCGGCTGCGGGTCCTTGGTAAAGGTAGGAGCACCCTTTGGGTGCTGTAGGAGCGCTGCTCCACCGTGAGACCCCACCATGGGGTAGGCGGTGATCCTCTTCCGGGTCCCTTACTCTCCTCCAGGGGGGGGGGGGCTGACTCCCTGTCCGCTATTTGCAGTGTGTGTGTGTTTGTTCACTTTTATTCACGTGTGTGTGTGTTTACGTTCGGCCCGCGTGCACGCTCTCTGCGGCGGCGGGCCGGTTATCTCATGGTCGGCTCCGTGGCCATATTGGCCGGGGAGCGCGAACTTCTGCCTTCCACAGTGAGGGGGGGCGGGGCCTGGCGCTCTACCGCGTCGTCGTCCGGCTCCAGCCCTATTGGCTGGAAGCGCGGCTTGGGGGGGGAGAATCCCGCGTCGGAGGGGGGCGGGGCCATGTGCGGGCGCGTTCCGTGCTGGACAGCCCCCCTTCTCCCTCTCCTCGTCTGGACGCCATCTTATACATGAGTGCCCCATACGGGCTCCTTAGCTGGGAAACAGGCACATCAGAGAGCCTATGCTTAGGCTCTCTTTGTGGACATGTCGCCGGGCGTTATTGTGCCCATGGGCTACATCCATCGGGGGCATATGTATATATATGGAGATATTCATAGTTTGGTATATATATATATATATATATATATATATATATATATATATATGTATATATATGTATATATATATATATATATATATATATATATATATGTAATTGTGTGTGTGCCTATATGCCCCTTTAATTGCTCTGTATGGCTGCTTGGCGATATATCTATATATACGCATTTATATACCTGTATATGAATATTCGGCTGTGTAACTGTAATATCTATGCTAGGGCATCCCTTACTATGCTGTGCTCTTATGTGACCTTTTTTGTGTGTTACAGGTGTCCCCGTATAAGTGCATATTCTTGGTGTGCCACACACCCCGCTTCACTTTTAAATATTCATCCATTATTGGGTTAATCCACCGCAGGTGACGTAGTGCAGAGAGGGAGTCTTGTAACGAGCCCCCTTCCGGCCTATATATACCTGGTACCTCCCCTCAATCACCAGTATTTTTCTCTCTGCTTGCCGACAAGTCAGAAGATGGAAGTTTCCTGCTTACAGGTAGGCCGGGGTATTCTTACCCCGCCACCCCCCTTTTGGTCTATTTCTGCCCGGTTTGAGTTTGTATACCTTTATGGTGGATTGGAAGCCTCCCAGCCTAGGCTGCTCACTGGGCAATTGGTAGACGGCACTATTAGTGCCTAGGAGCTTATCTCCTCCACTCGACCCCCTCTTTTGGGGGCAATGCGGCTATCCGGCATGGTGATCCGGAAATGGGATGCCCCTGTCCCGAGGGTCCCCTTAGCCCCTTACTCTCCCGTTACGGTCCCTTCTCCCTTCACTATGGGGGGGGGGGGTATAGAGGGTTGTGTATTATGTATAGTGTTTTCACTGTATTGCTGTCTTTTACATATGTGTGTTCACTTTGTGCACATAAACAGTCTGTTATGCTGGAGCTCCGGGCAGATCCTCTAAGAGATTCAACAGTGGCCAGTGTGTTGGTCAGCTTTATGGGGGCGGGGCAGCGGACCGCGCTCAGCTGTTGGGCTTGCCGCCTCAGTCTGCGGCCCCTCCCGCCTCCCCCCTTCCCCGCTTTCTCTGTGTGGCTGCGCTTATGCTTCTCCTCCCCCTCCTCCGCCGCCTGGATGTGCGTGAACCAGCGCAGCTGGTAGCAATCCCTCAATGAATGAGCGCACACGAGGACGCTTCTGACCGGGTTGTAGGGGGCGGCTCCCTGTGACGCGGGGGGCGTGGCGCCGGCGGTAGCGGCGCTCGGCGGCCCCGGCCTCACTTCCTTCCTGTCTCTGTTAAGAGAGGTCACGTGGGGGGGGGGGGCGCGCGCTGCAGCACATGTGTTTTGTTTATCCTGCTGCTGCGGCTGCTACATTGTCCCTCCGGTCCTGCGTTTTGGCCTGTCAGGTAAGCGGCCCCGCTTTGGTGGGGCCGAGAGTGGGATTTCTTTTTTCCTTATTCTCTGATTATGGGGGCAAGCTTTTAAGGAGGCACTCTTATCATATTATTGTTTTATATTATGATTGTGCATAAGACATGCTGCATGTGTTACACTCATATGGGGATATGATGGTTTGTTTCTTTCCTTTCAGATCCTGGGATCCCTGATTATAGTGGCCCTCCGGCTCTATGTTGCCTGGTTAGTCTTTCTTTTTTAGAGAAAAGAAAAAGGGGGATGTTTCTTTATATATAAAGTTACACATTTAATATATATATACATATATATATATATATATATATATATATATATATATATATATATATATATATATATATATATATATATATATATATTGAGATTATTAAGGGGGACCTTTTCTTGAAAAAAAAAAAAAAGTATTTATATAACAAAAACCCTCCCTTCCGGGACATTTTTTATAAGGGGGCATCCCGGGTTGGCTTATGCCTTAAAAATCCCAGTATTTGCGATACCATAAATCACCAATATGGAGGCTTCCGTTACTACCGGAAACGACTCGTCAGAGCCGTCCAGGGGGTGTGTAAAATGTGGGGCTGCGCCCCCGGCTGATGATGTCTTTATTTGCATTCCTTGTGCAAAGCAGAGTATTGCGCGTCAGTCTGTTGATCCGGCTGCTGGCCCGTCGCAACTTCCATCATCTCCTGCCTCTCCCTCCCTGTTCCGGACCCCGCATTACACTATCAAAAGTGGGGATTCGCAATCCGAGGTGGCGGCAAAGTTGGCCAGCCTTCGGAAAGTATTGCCCGTTAAAGCAGGGTTGAAGGCCCCTGCAAAACGGAAGCGCCTGACTCCGGTATCTTCGGCTCCACAGGACGAATTATGTGAGCCTGTGGAATGGTCCGATGGCTCCCCGGATGAGGAGGAATTCCTCTTGGAGTCAGATGAGCCGGCAGATCAGCTTGAGGCTGATGCGATTGGCGATTGGTCGGCGGGGGTTGCCCTTGACACCCCCTCCATTCTGGCTCAAATGTTTGAAATTTTGAATTTAGATCCGCCTGAGGCTGTCACCCTGCCAAGGGGCCAGTTGTTTAAAGAGCCTCAGCCGCGTTGGGTTTTTCCCAGACAGCACCACTTTGAGAGGGTGGTCCTTAAGGAATGGGAACACCCCACGCGGTTATCTGGAATCCCTTCCAGTTGGGAAAGGCGTTATCCCTTTCCGCCAGAATTGGTGAAGCTTTGGTCCATTCCTCCTGAAGTCGATACCCCTGTGCTAGGGCTCTCTAGCAACGCTATGGTACAGTCGGCTGAGACCACTGTCCTAAAGATGGGGAGGATCGTCGGATTGACCAGTATGCTCGCCATGGTTTTATTTATGCTGGGTCAACAATGCGCCCGGTGTGCGCTTCGGCCCTTCTTCTATTGGCGGTCAGATCTGTAATCCAGGGGCTATACGAGGATCTCAATCCCGCTTGTAATGAGTTTGCTGCGCTTAAGCAGTGTGAATCTTTTGTGTCCTACGTGCTATCCGCTCAGGACGATGCGCTGGCTATGAGTAGCAAGACAGCGGCAATGCTGGTGGCCATTCGTCGGTCTGTATGGCTGCGACAGTGGTCGACGGATTTAGCTTCCAAAAAGGTGCTCACAGCTCTCCCCTTTTTGGGGTTGCGTCTGTTTGGGGAGAGAATTGATTCTGTCGCGAAAGGTGGTAAGATGCCACAACGCAGGAGGCCTCGACGCCCCTTTAGGGGGGCAGGTTCTGGTAGGCCTTCCTTTCGAGGATACAGAGCGGGTAAGGGGGCTTCCCTTCCCTCTACCAGTCGTACAGGTTGGACTCGGGGGAGGGTCCGTGGCCGTCCCGCCCAGTCCTGGGGCTCCAAGCCCAAACCTGCCGGTAAGCCCGCTCAGCAATGAGGGGCTGCCCTCACCCGTGCGGGTGGGGGGATGATTACGACACTTCTCCCAGGTTTGGAACCGGGAAGTTCCGGACAGATGGATGCAGGAGATAGTGTCGTCCGGTTACAAGCTGGAATTCGAGTCTCGCCCTCCTTCACGGTTCTTTCGGTCTCGGTGCCCATCGATCCTTTCGCCGCACAGGGGCTCCTGGCATCAGTAAAGAATCTACTAGAGATGGTGGTCATCCGGCCGGTACCACGCTTAGAGATGGGCCTCGGTTTCTACTCCAATCTGTTCGCAGTCCCCAAGAAAGATGGGTCAGTTCGTCCCGTTTTGGACCTGAAGTTACTCAACAGGTTCATCTGGTTTCGGAAGTTTCGCATGGAAACCTTGCGTACTGCTGTCGGCTCTCTTCGGCAAGGGGACTTCATGATGTCCATAGACATCAAGGATGCTTACCTTCATGTTCCCATCTGCCATGCTCATCAACGTTTTCTTCGATTCGTGGTGAAGGATCAGCATTATCAATTCGTGTCACTTCCGTTTGGCCTTACCTCAGCTCCAAGAGTGTTCACCAAGGTGCTGGCAGGGGTCATGGCCATTTTCAGATCTCGGGGCATTCGTGTCGTACCTTATTTGGACGACCTTCTCATCATGGCTCCGTCGCTCAATCGATCAGAGACAGACACCAGCATGGTGGTCTCCACGCTGGAAAGCTTTGGTTGGGTGATCAACTTCCCCAAGTCCTCCCTCGCTCCGGCCAGGGTAGTGTCCTTCCTGGGGATGCAGTTGGACTCTCATCAGCACAGAGTGTTTCTTCCCCAGTCCAAAATTCATCTGATTCAGGAGTTGGCTCGGGTCCTACTCTCCAATCCTCGGCCGTCCATCCGTCTGGGGATGAGGCTGGTAGGGTTGATGGTTGCCTCCTTCGAGGCAGTTCCTTTTGCTCAATTCCACCCGAGGACGCTTCAGCTTTATCTGTTGGCGTCTTGGGACCGACGGCCTCGGTCGCTGGATCAGCCCTTCCAGTTGTCCTCCCGGGTCCAGCAGTCCCTCCAGTGGTGGTTGGTCTCGACCAATCTTGTAAAGGGCAGGTCTTTCCTGACCCCTCTTTGGGAAATTGTCACCACGGACGCCAGTCTGACGGGATGGGGCGGATTCTGGAAGGAGCTTCAGTTCCAGGGGCAATGGGGACCTCAGGAGGCCCACTTACCCATCAATATTCTGGAACTGAGAGCCATCCGTCGGGTGCTTGCTCTCCTGACTCAGCACGTCCTGGGCCTTCCGGTCCAGGTGCGTTCAGACAATCGAACAGCGGTTGCTTACATCAATCATCAGGGAGGGACTCGCAGCCTGAGTGCTCTCAGGGAGGTGTCCCTGATCCTGACTTGGGCAGAGGCCCATGTTCCTTGTCTCTCGGCGGTACACATTCCAGGAGTGGAGAACCAGGAAGCGGACCGGTTGAGCAGGGGCTCTCCCCGTCTGGGAGAATGGGCTCTCCATCCTCGGGTGTTTCGCTCACTATGTCTCCGATGGGGGACACCGGAGGTGGACCTGTTTGCCTTTCGTCACAATTGCAGGCTCCCGAACTTCATGTCGCTCTCCCAGGATCCTCTGGCTCTGGCAGTGGACGCCATGTCCCTGAGCTGGGGGGATCTGGGATTTCTATACCTGTTTCCTTCGATACCCATGCTAGGCAGGGTGCTTCGGAAGTTGGCCCTGGAAAGGGTGTCCGCCGTTCTCGTGGCCCCAAGGTGGCCAAGGCGAGTGTGGTTCGCAGACATCGTTCGGCTGGCAGTGGACCAAGTCGTTCTGCCTCTTCGGCCCGATCTGCTCACTCAGGGTCGATTGTGTTACCCCAATTTACCAGCGCTGGGTTTGACGGCCTGGCTGCTGAGACCTCCATCCTGAAGGAGGAGGCTCTTTCTAATTCAGTCATTAAGACTTTGATCAGTGCCCGGAAGAAGTCTTCTTCCATCACCTACTATAGGACTTGGAAAGCCTATATCGCTTGGTGTGAGATAAGATCTTTTCCTTGTAGGGTCTTTTCAGTCTCCAGGATTCTGGAGTTTTTACAATCAGGGCTGGACTCTGGTCTTCAGCTTAGTACGTTGAAAGGGCAAGTTTCTGCCTTATCTATCTTTTTTCAGAAGCGTGTTGCGCTTAAACCTTTGGTTAAAACCTTTTTCCAGGGGGTTACGCATGTGCGGCCTCCCAGGAAACCATTACTCCCGGTTTGGGATTTGAATTTGGTTCTTTCTGCTCTTCAGGCTCCTCCTTTTGAGCCTTTGCAAGATATTGCTTTGTCTACCCTTGGTAGCTATCACTTCGGTCCGGCGTGTCTCAGAGTTGGCGGCCTTAATTATCCAGGCGCCTTACTTTGAGAGGCATCAGGATAAAGTGGTCTTTGGGTTCAAGCCAGACTTTCTTCCCAAGGTTGTTTCTGCTTTTCATTTGAACCAAGACATTGTTCTTCCCTCCTTATGTCCTAATCCTAAGAATGACAAAGAGAGGGTATTGCATTGCTTGGATGTAGTACGCTGTGTTAAGTACTACTTGATTATCACGTCTCCTTTTCGTAGGACGGATTCCTTTTTTGTTGTGCCCCATGGGCCTAAGAAGGGTTTGGCACCAGCCAAATCTGCCATTAGCAAGTGGATACGTCAGGCCGTTACTGCGGCCTATTCTGCGAAGGGGAAGGTTCCCCCTTTTCGTATTACTGCTCATTCTACTCGCGCCATTGGGGCGTCTTGGGCTTTTCAGCACCAAGCTTCTGTTGAACAAGTTTGTAAGGCCGCCACTTGGTCTTCTGTTCATACTTTTTCTAAGTTTTACAAAGTTGATGTGCGAGCCTTAGCGGATGCTGTTTTTGGCCGCAAGGTTCTGCAGACTGCAGTCATTTAAGTTATGCTTCACCTGGCCTTTAGTTGCCCAGCCCTTGTGGACACTGCTTTTGGATGTCCCAATAATGGATGAATATTTAAAAGTGAAGCGGGGTGTGTGGCACACCAAGAATAATACCATTTTGTGAGTACTCACCTGAAAAATGGGTATTGTTGGTGTGCCACACACCCCGCTTCACTCCCACCCTTTTCGGTAGTTCCGAAGCCTTTATATGGTGAAGCTTTTTATTTATATCAAATTTGATTTTGAGGTTACTGGTGGAATACTGGTACCTTGTCTTTCTGCTTTTTAAATATACTGGTGATTGAGGGGAGGTACCAGGTATATATAGGCCGGAAGGGGGCTCGTTACAAGACTTCCTCTCTGCACTACGTCACCTGCGGTGGATTAACCCAATAATGGATGAATATTTAAAAGTGAAGCTGGGTGTGTGGCACACCAACAATACCCATTTTTCAGGTGAGTACTCACAAAATGGTATTTTTAAGGGGTCTCTCCTGGTCCTGGGGTCCCTAGCTATAAATATTGTCCACCCCTAAAATCCTCCCACCGGGACTTTTAAGGGGCATCCCGGGTTGCTTATGCGTAATTCCCTACGGTCTTGCGACTGACCACAAAAATTCACCATATGGAGGCTCTGCAGGATACCAGCCCGGGATCCCTTCGGCACAATCCGGGCCATGTGTGGGGTATCCCTTACGGGGGAGAATGTGCTGATCTGTATACCATGCGCACAAAAGGCCATAACGCGGCAGTCCGGTTCCTCCCGCCTCATCGCCTTCCCCTCCCCACCTGATCCGTACCTCAAGTGACATTGGTACTAGTGGGGAGTCGCTTTCTCATGTTTGGGCTAAGTTGGCCAGCATTGAGAAAATGATTGCTAGCACGGTGGGCAAGAAGCCCCAGGCTAAAAAGAGACAGTTGTCGTCGGCCCAGCCCTTGTGGGACACTGACGATGAATCCGCTGAATTGTCTGATTATTTACCGATTGAGGAGGGGGAATTGTATCAGTATTCAGAGGCTGACTATGGTCAGCCTGGGAATTCCAATGCCGGGCAGGCGCTGGGGGATGCCGCTGATACGGCCACTGTTTTGTCACATTTATTGGAGGTGTTGGATATTGATCCACCTGAGGCCCCCCTCTTAAGAAGGGGGAATTTTTTTGGGTCTGCAAGCCCCGTCTGGAATTCCCTACCCAGGGTCACTTTGATGCGCTGATACTTAGGGAATGGGAGAGGCCCTGTCGGCTCCCTGGTGTGCCTCAGGGATGGGATAAGAAGTATCCCTTTCCGGTGGAGGCCATCAAGCGCTGGTCTTCTCCTCCCGAGCTCGACGCGCCTGTGTTAGGGTTGACCAACTCTTCTGTACTGAACACCCCTGACGCCTCTTCCCTTAAGGATGGCGAGGACAAGCGCCTTGATCAGATGGCTTGTCACGCATTTGCCAACGTGGGCTTGGCCCTGCGACCGGTTAGTGCATCTGCCATGGTGTCGCTTGCTACCAGGTCTCTTATCAGGGACTGGCTGAATAACGCTCAGCTGGATCCAGCTAGCGCTGAGTTCGCTGTACTCAAGAAGTGCGAATTGTTCATGGATTTTGTCATGGCTGCGATGGAAGACTCCATTGTCGTGTGTAGTAGGACGTCAGCCTTGCTGGTGGCCATGCGCAGACTGGTCTGGCTCCGTCAGTGGACAGCGGACGTTGGAGCTAAGAAGTCACTCACAGCTCTCCCCTTCTTGGGGGTGCGGCTGTTTGGAGATAAATTGGATGCTGTTGCTAAGGGCGATAAGTTACCTCAGCGGAGGAAGCAGCGCCGTCCCTGTCAGGGGGCGGGCTCGTTGACTCCTTCCTTTCGAGGGGCCAGAGCGTCTAGGGGTCTGGCCTTCTCGGGGGTCAGGGGCTCGTCCTGGAACAGAGGCAGAGGTCGAGCACGTCCCGCGGCTGCCTGGGGTTCCAAGCCCAAGCCTGCCATTAAACCGGCTGAGAAATGAAGGGGCGCCCTCACCCGTAAGGGTGGGGGGACGGCTGCGATTCTTCTTCCGGGTCTGGGCCCGGGAGGTCACAGACAATTGGATCTTGGAAGTGGTCTCCTCCGGGTACAAGCTGGAGTTCGAGTACTGGCCACCCCCAAGATTCTTAAGGTCTCGGGTGCCCTCGGACCCTCAGGCTGCACAGGGGCTCCTCTTGGCAGTGAAAAGCCTTCTGGATATGGGGGTTATATGCCCGGTGCCCATTGGAAACAGGCAAGGGTTACTACTCCAACCTTTTCACGGTCCCCAAAAAGGAGGATTCGGTGAGACCCATTCTAGACCTCCAGGTTCTCAATAGGTTTATCAGAGCCAAAAAGTTCCGCATGGAGACTCTGCGCTCGGCTATCAATTCCCTTCGCCAAGGGGATTTTATGACATCCATAGACATCAAGGATGCGTATCTGCATGTTCCAATTTTTCAGGCACATCAGAGATTCCTCCGGTTTGCGGTGGGGGATCAACATTATCAATTCGTAGCTCTTCCCTTCGGTCTGACCTCGGCACCGAGGGTCTTCACCAAGGTTTTGGCGGGCGTAATGGCTCAGATCTCAGGGCATTCGCATTGTGCCTTATCTGGACGATCTGTTGATTTCTGCTTCTTCCCTTCAGCAGGCAGAACTGGTGGTGTCGACACTGGAGAGATTCGGGTGGGTGATCAACCGCACCAAGTCTTCTCTCTCCCCGTCTCGATTGATTTCATTTCTGGGCATGAATCTGGATACCAGTCAGGCCAGAGGGTTTCTGCCCCAGACCAAGGTGCAGGGGATTCAGGACCTGATCTGTCTTCTTCTGGCCAGCCCTTGTCCCTCTATCTGACAGGGGATGAAACTGGTGGGACTGATGGTGTCCTCCTTCGAGGCGGTGCCGTTTGCACAATTTCACATGAGATCTCTTCAACTTCTCCTGTTGACGTATTGGGACAGGAGCCCACAGTCTTTGGATCAACCTTTCAGGATGTCTCCCAGGGTTCGGCAGTCAATCCGGTGGTGGCTGGACTCGAGCAATCTGGTGAAGGGCAGATCCTTTCTGGTCCCTTGTTGGGAGACGGTTACCACGGATGCCAGCCTGTCGGGCTGGGGAGGTCATTGGAAGAGTCATCAGTTCAGCGGGGTGTGGGGTCCCCAGGAGGCTCACACCCCCATCAATGTTTTGGAGCTCCGAGCCATTCGTCTGGTTCTGGCTCGGTTAACCCCACAGTTACGGGGTCTTCCGGTTCAGGTGCGTTCGGACAACCGAACGGCAGTGGCCTACATAAATCACCAAGGAGGGACTCGCAGCAGGAGTGCCCTCAGGGAAGTCTCTCTGATCCCGCGATGGGCAGAGAGCAATGTTCCTTGCCTTTCGGCAGTCTACATTCCGGGGGTGGAGAATACGGAGGCGGACTCCCTGAGCGAGGGGTCCTCTCGCCACGGAGAGTGGTCTCTCAAACCCGAGGTCTTTCTGGATCTTTGCCGCAAGTGGGGGATTCCGGAGGTGGATCTCTTTGCCTCGAGGCACAATCACAAACTTCTGGCATTTGTGTCTCTTTCTCAGGATCCCCTGGCCTTGGCAGTGGATGCCTTGTCTCTGGAGTGGAAGGACCTGGGTTTTCTGTACCTGTTTCCACCTGTCTCCATGCTGGGCAGGGTGGTTCGCAAACTGGTTCTAGAAGGGGCACCAGCGATTCTGGTGGCTCCAAGGTGGCCAAGAAGGGTTTGGTACGCAGACGTTGTAAGGATGGCCGTAGACCAGTGCCAGCTTCCCTTGATACCGGACCTGCTATCCCAGGGTCATCTACTTTACCCTAATTTACAAACGCTGGCTTTGATGGCCTGGCTGCTGAAACCTTCATCTTGAAAAAGGAAGGTTTGTCTGAGGCGGTCGTTCAGACCCTGATTAGGGCTAGGAAGCGGTCCTCTTCTGGCATTTACTATAGGACTTGGAGGTCCTATATTGATTGGTGTGAGGCTAGGGCCTTGCCTTGCAGCATTTTTTCTGTACCCAGGATTTTGGAGTTTCTTCAGCATAATCTGGACCTGGGGTTCCAGCTTAGTACTTTGAAAGGACAGGTTTCTGCTCTGCCGGTTTTCTTCCAGAGGTCTTTTGCTTTACACCCGCTGGTTAAGACTTTTTTCCAAGGGGTGGCGCATGTGCGGCCCCCTCGAAAAGCTGTAGTTCCTGTTTGGGATTTGAATTTGGTTTTTTCGGCTCTGCAGGGTCCGCCTTTTGAGCCGCTACATGATATTGCTCTTTCGGTTCTCACGCCTTCTTGGTGGCGATTACCTCGGTTCGGTGTGTGTCTGAGTTGGCGGCTCTGTCGATCCAGGCCCCTTACTTTGAGAGACACCAGGATAAGGTGGTTTTTCGTTTTAAACCGGATTTCCTTCCTAAGGTGGTGTCTGCTTTCCACCTTAATCAGGATATTATTCTCCCTTCCTTGTGTCCTAAGCCTAATAATGACAAGGAGAGGGTTCTGCTCAATTTGGATGTTGTTCACTGTGTGAAGTACTATTTGGTGACTACTTCTTCCTTCTGCAAGACGGACGCTTTTTTCGTGGTGCCCTGCAGGCCCAGAAAAGGTTTGGCACCTGCTAAGTCTACGATTAGCAAATGGATTCGTCAGGCCATTGTTGGGGCCTATTCTGCTAAGGGGAGGACTCCCCCTTTTAGGGTCACTACGCACTCTACTCGTGCTGTGGGTGCATCCTGGGCTTTTCAGCACCAGGCTTCTGTTGAACAAGTTTGTAAGGCTGCTACTTGGTCTTCTGTTCATACTTTTTCCAAGTTTTACAAGGTTGATGTGCGGGCTTCAGCGGATGCTGTTCTTGGCCGCAAGGTTCTGCAAGCTGCAGTGGTTTGAGTTGGTGCATTCTTTACAGTTTATGGTTCCCACCCTTGACGGACACTGCTATTGGATGTCCCAACTGTCAAGAAGTATTGAAGCGGAGTGTATGTCACACTTGGAATAATACCATTTTGTGATTACTCACCTTTAAAACGGATATTATAAGTGTGACATACACTCCGCTTCACCCACCATGTTTGTTATTCTGGATCCTTTATATGGTGAACCATTGTTTTTTGTTAGTATTGTTATATTTGGTTCTTCCTGGTCCCTTTACTGCTATCTTACACTGGGGAATTGGTGGGAGGTCCCAGGTAGTTATGGACCGGGAGGGGCTTCTTTTTTTGCATTCATCTCTGCAGAAGTTCGCCCTCTACTGGAGAAATAAAAATTCCCATTGCTAATCATACAAACTGCTGTATGCTTATCAATGATCAATTCCTTACCCACCCATCCAGTCACCGTGGGAATCCCGCCACCATCTTGCTGCACCCTGGAGTTGTAAGCATCCCAGAATCCTCCCAGGTGCTTGATTTAAATCCCACGGCTGCACGCTGTAGCACAGATTTCTGCGCTACATACTGTAATTCTAGAAGCTGCTAGGATAAGAAGCAGCACAGCCATGAATAGTTGGCTTTGTGGTACGGGAACATCCAGGCCTGAACACAGAAGGTATACCAATTTTTTTTTTTCCTGATTTTGGTACTTTAAGTTTCTCTCAAGTCTAAGATGTCTTACGAAATAGCCTATGGTGATAGATGTCCTACAGCATCACATTTTAACACATGCACAGAATTTCAAACCTCTACCAACAACTTGTTTCCTCTATTTTCTCAGGCTATGGATTTAGAAGTACCAGTTTTGGCAAGAAATATACCAGGGAACACTGCAATAGTAAAACACGAGGAAACTGGTCTAATTTTTGCAACCCCACAGGTAACTACATTTACATTGTGTTTTGTTAAAGTTGAGTGGACGAGTATTCATTTAGGCCTATTTATAGTGTACGGCTTTTGCTAGGCCCCATAAACACGTATTTCTTGTACACTAGCAAATGGTGTTTGGCTTAACAAAAGGTTTAAGTCCTGACATGATTCGCTACATCCTGGCAAATGCGTATAGTCAACATATAACACTGGGTTCCTGCTCCTGACAACAATAGGTTCGATTGACATGTACTGTAGGTGCAATTCAAAGCCCCTGTATGAAGCAACAGACTTTTTTTTTGCATCACCTTGACAGCTACATCCTGGTAGACAGATATAAAGTGTTCTGATTCTTAAAATATAAAATATTTATTTTAAATATAAAATAGATCATTATGTATGGAGATGTTCTTATACAGCAAGATACAAATTTCAACACCAAATTTAGCCAATGTATATTGCCCAAAGGCTGATCTCTATATTTTTAGATTTTGTAAAATGTACAGCTGGTGTTTAGTGTCACTTTAACCAGAAATGGTATTAAAGGAATTATTAAATTAAAGGAATTCTGTGACTTTATAGAAATTATAACAGCAGACATATTATCTAATAACCCACTTCCAAGTACTTGACTACATTCATCTATGGCTAAGTATATCTACCTGTAACTTGTGTGGCTAAGTATCTCTACCTGTTTTCTGGGATAATTTTTGGAATTAAAGTCTTTCAGTTTATACATCTTACTATGTGTAGGCTAATTTCTCACATAATAGTCTGGGCTATAACATGAAATGTCTTGTTTGCCATTTTTTAGGTTCAATATTTTGGGCTGAAATATGTGTAAAAAAAATATATATATATATTTTTTTTTGCAATTTGTGGTGTTTTCTAGTAATAAAAATGTTTTTCAATAAAATGTTATTGCATGTAAAATGCCCATTTCTCCCGGTTACAACGGTACCACAAGTGTATTGGTAGACACCCTTTCCTGCCAGCTGTTCCTCGCCGCTCACACGGTAATATTTGAAAAATCTTTCTGATTGTATATGATTGTACAGCGCAGTGTCCCACATACGATATAGTTGTGTGTATATGTTTTTTTAGGTATGGTTTTAATTTTGTCCTGTGTAATTTGCCCAACAAAATAAAATAGTAAATGTTTTTTAATTATGTGGTGGTGCGGCATTTGTTTCTGGTGTAGTTGTGGGAGTTGTGGGCTACCCCTGCTTTTTGTTGCCTTATTAATTATGCAAAAACTTTCTATTACCTATAGTAAATGTTTAGATGTTTTGGCAAACAAATACAAACCACACTATTTATGGTTGTCTGCGTAGACTAAATAGAAATTTATATTTGTTTTGCAATTTTTTTCTTTATAGTGGAACAATATTTATCGAGGTCTATGTGCCTTTGCTATGGATCATTAATGCTTTTGGACCATGCCACATTAAGTATTAACCTGTGGAATGAGGAACAGATAGCATCAAATGTTCCTTTTTAAATCCAGTTACTTTTAGGAAGCATCATTATATTAAAGAAGATTAAGTTGTATTGATCTGATCCTCCTTGCCAAAGGAAACCTTTGAAATCAAATAAAGAAAATGCCATTTAAGGCATGTTTAGGAAGAAATGACTTGACATGTTGGTAATTGGGTGTTGGTTGTTCTTTGAAAGAAGTTATAAATATCAAATATATACTGTTGCCAATGTGAGAAGTAAAAGCATTCTCTGTGTTTTTGTAGGTTATTTTTGATAAATACTGTAAGTGCATTATCCTTTTTAGCTAATAAAGCAGCTCAGAATTCTGGAGCCCCCCTTCCTCCCCGTACATAACAGCCTGGGTTTTCCTTAATTCATACCTTGGCCTCGATCCAGCACCGCTGCCTGACTCTCATGTGGGTGGTGATGTTCTTGCCACCAGAAAGCCCTGCCCCCTGGAGGTCAATTGCAGCGCTGTATTCTCTGCACAGGATAAGGTGAGGTAAGAATTATGGGCGTTCTGGAGGGAGAGGGAGGGTTCTGTGTGGGGTAACCCCAGCACTCTGGATGCCTCCCACCAGCAGCCTGTCTTAAAGCGGCAGTGCCAACACCCACTTTAAGCCGATGCAACCACCACCCCCCCCCCCCCCGACTATGATGGTCTGCAGGCAGGAGCAGCATAGATGTGACAAAGCTCTCTGCTCTTAGCAGTAAGTCACCATCACAGGTAGTTGTATACAGCAAGGCCACAGGGTTTCATACTGCGAGGCGAAAGGATTTTTAAAGCGGCTCTGTAGTCAAGTCAGCCAACGTCCTCATCTGTTGTGTGGCTGCCAGTATCCCGTTGGGTTTGCAGAGTGGGCTTGCACATCACACCTGGATAATCGCTGGTGATCACATGATTGGCTACCAGTTGCTAGCAAACATGTTAATGAGGAAGTGATGACTTGACTGTGAAAGAAGTTGTCCTGGAACTAGATTCTTTTAAACTCAAGTCTGGGTTTGGGTCCTCTTTAAATATTTTCAGAGCTACTTAACTGACCTAGTTAACAGTGCTTTCTTTATGTATTGGTTTTTGGCCTTTATCTTCTTAACAGCAACTTTTTATCACCAGTGCTATTTAATGGAAGATTTCTAATGAGCAAGAGTTGTAGCCTGACAACCATAGACCATAGACATAGACAACACGCTTGCCCTATGTTGTGGTCTTCTGCAGCCTCCAACCCCTCTAAAATTGTAATCTAGCCAAGCATTGTCCAGTTGACAATGATGTTCCAAGTCCTGGAATAATTCACAAATACATTTCCTACAGTCTCATTATTTCCAAATAATGGGTGTTCGGGTAGCATCGAGGCATCCCGATTGCAGATGCCCACTACATGTTGACAGCTGCTAACAGGAGAAATCCTACCTTTCTCCTTGTTCCCCCAGAGAAATCCAGCCCTCTGATTAGCCGGCACGGTCATGTGGGTGTTGGTGGGTGGCCTGAGAGTAAGTAGAAAGTAAAGTAATGTCTCCCTTTAGTGGTTGTTAATGTGTAGGGGGTTCTTCTCCCTGTGCCTGGAACAACTGAGGTGGTATTCTGGTTTAAAGATCTCCATCTCCTTTAAATGGATCAAGCCTCCCCACACAAACCCCTTCCCTCAGGCCCCTCTCCAGTTCAGCTTTAAGTTGTTACATTTTCACCTATTCTCTGCATTTCATACGGTGATTGAGCCAGTCTCGCAGCGTCGGCTGCTTTGCAAATGGTGCTAAAGACCTGCCCCTTTGAGCTGGATCACCACCTGTAGCCCAAAACAGATAACGCTGCTGACAATGCACTTTTCATTTCTACTACTATTCACAGCCTTAACTTCCAAATCTTTAACTTCAATCCTACCCAAAGCCTTGTTTTACCCGATTATGTATAGGGGACTTTGACATGTATTACATTTTTATGTGTTACTGGAACATCTTCTAAGCTGCCACTAACAGGATGCCTGAGAAGAGTAAGAGGTTCTTACCTGCTTTCCCATTCCCTTACTGTCTGCCACCCCATGTGCCTGCCGGCTGCCAATCGTCTCTACAGCACTGTGCATGCCTGCCTTACAAACCCCAGTGACTGTAGGTGGCAGCCACCACAAAGGAAACGTGGTATTCCCTGATTTTGGGAATCCTATTGGTGTCAGCACAGTGGGCAATTCTAAGTTGGGAGGTCCACTTTAAATGGAGTCTGACTGTAAATTACCCCAGTAGTTGCCACTTGTAAACTTGTTTACTTTTGCCTAGTCTCTTGCAGTATAACTCTGTTGCAGTCTACCCAGGTGCTCATCGGTTACCAAGCAAACCTTTTCTTAATTGTTTACACAGAATGAGTTTGCAGTTGAGAGGTTACCAGTGTCGTATGATGCTGGTGGCACAACTTTTTAGGCTTAGAGTTCTGACCTGTAGCTATTGGGTCTAACTTGGAACATTGCATGGATACATAACAAATATGGGCAAGAAAATCTATTAGTAAAATAATTTGAAAAGTTTAGGAATTGCTCTGTAAACTGTTGTAAACTGCACTGAACTGTTGTTCTTTACATTAGTAGGCAGCATGGTGCTGGATCATCAGAAGTGTTTTCTTTGGCACTATCTGACAGATCCATTTGATTCTTCTTAGATCATTGTTCATTATGTGCAGCTTGTGAATAGCTAAAATGAGTCTGCTGAAAAAAAATGTCTCATATTGTCATCTCTATCAGTAAGGCACCTTGCCTGTATGAATCCATTTTTTTACCTACACAATAGAAAATGATTGTCTTGTATCATTCTTGGCCACAGCTGGTCTCACAGCCTTGTTGCCTAATTATGCCTGATTATTTAACATTGTTTGCAAATGTAGATACAGTATTTTATCATTTTGTATTTTCTATCGGAGCAATGGAATAGAAAACTAGTAATGCATTTATTAGTATGCCTTTTTTTCTTTGGCAGAAATTGATACAGTGCTTATTTTCACTGTTCTTTGAAGGGTAGTAGTATTGCTTCTACATTGTGCAGATTGACAGAATCCCCTGCAGATTTAAATTGCTTTAAATACAGTTAAATATTTTTGTGTAAAGCTGAATATTCATATGGGATCTGATCTAATAATTTTTCCTGAACAATCAGATCTATAGCTGAGCTTCATTTCCTCGAAGCAAAAGCAGAGTGTCATGCTATTCTCAGTATCCGCAGTAATAGATGGTCTAGGTATATATAATCTATATAGTCCATCCTTTTCAGGCAGACCGCCACAGGACAGGACTTGTTGCTTAATACTGCCCTTATGCCACCTTTATAAGTGACTTGAAAAAGAATGATCATTGGTATGTTTTGCATTTTATGTACATGGTATTGCTATTGCTGTTAATAGATGAAATCAGTGGAATGGCAGAGAAGGGGGACATTGTAATTACAGGTGACTTCAACATGCCTGATGTGGACTGGAATATCCCAAGTGCATCGACATGCAAGAGCAGGACTATATTAGAGGCACTTAATGGAGTTTCTCTAAAACAACTTGTGACATTGCCAACTAGAGGAGATAACATTCTGGACTTTCTGTTCTGTTCTTTCTGACCAATGGGGATCTGGTGTCCGAGGTCAGGGTTGAAGAAAATCTGGGTTCCAGTGACCATCAATGCTTATGGTTCAGAATAAAAACAGACATTGTGCAATCACACACCAGAACCAAAGTGCTAGACTTTAGGAAGACAAACTTCAAGGAAATGGCGGAGTATGTAGAAAGAAAATTAGGTGAGTGGAACAGAGTAGCAGAAGTCAGTGCCGAGTGGTCACTATTAAAAATGGCCATCTTAAAGGCAACTAAGCAATATGGGAAACAAACTAGCAAGAATAAAAGGAAGAAGAAACCATTATGGTTTACTAGGGAAGTCAGCACTATCATAAAAGATAAGAAGTCTGCCTATAAGAAGTATAAAGTAAGTGGAAGTGTAGCTGACAGAGAGGCGTATAAAATTAAACAGAGGGAAGCAAAACTGATTATAAGGACTGCTAAAGGGCAAAAGGAGGAAGAAATGGCCAAATCTATGAAGAGGAGAGATAAAACCTTTTTCCTATATATTGGTGACAGAAAGAAGAAAAACAATGCAGTCTCAAAAATTAGAAATAGGGAAAATAAATATATTGACGGAGATAAGGCTGTGGCTGACCATGGCTGACCATCTGAATAGCTACTTTTGTTCGGTATTTTCAGATAGTAGCAGGCATGGCCATAGCACAGCATCCCGCTGGGAGGGCACAGCTCCGGAGTTTCTGGAGGCTGATGTCCTATCCGAGCTGGCACATCTAAAGGTAAGTAAGGCGATGGGTCCAGATGGAATCCACCCCAGAGTTCTAAGGGAACTTAGGTTTGTGATTGCAGCCCCTCGGACTGGTTTACTTAACCATTCCCTTTCAACTGGTGAGGTTCCAGATGATTGGAGAATGGCCAATGTCGTACCAATCCATAAAAAGGGGAGTAGAGAAGAAGCCAGTAATTACAGGCCAGTTAGTTTAACATCTATAGTGGTCAAATTAATGGAAACACTCTTAACCCTTTAAATGCCAAGCACGTAGTTTCTACGTGGTTGCTTCTCCTACCCTTAAGTGCCAAGCACGTAGAAACTAAGCGTGCCTGGCATTTCCCCCTAACAGTTAAAAGATAGAAAAAAAAAAAACACTTACCTCTGGTATCCCCGTGAAGCCTGGGGTCCCCTCTTCCTGCGGGGGGCATCCGATCGCCCCCCCGTCGTCCTCCGTCTTCAGGGGGGGCCCGAAACCAGCCGCCCCCCCCCCCCCGTTTCCAGCGCTGACTCGCTGTTGTAAAAAAAAAATAAAAAATAAAACTGTCATTTACTCACCTCCGCGCCCGAGCCTTCTGTCCGGGTCTCCTCTTCACCAGGAGGGGGTCCGATCCCTCTCCTGGGCTGTGCAGGCTTCAGGTGAGGACCCTCTTCCGGGTCCTCACCTCTTGAAATGGCGGCGATGGCCGCTGCCTCTTAGCCCCACCCATTGTGGGAGGAGCGGGATGACGTCATCCCGCTCCTCCTATACCCCCTCCGAGCTCCGGCATCTGTCAGATGCCGGTGGTGATCGGAGCAGGGCGGGTGTCAGCCAAGGAGGCTCCGATCGGAGCCCCCTCGCCTGTCACCCGCCCTGCGCCGATCACTACCGGCATCTGTCAGTGAGATGATCGGCGCGGGACAGCGGCGAGGGACGTCGGATCGGAGGTGAGTACAGTGTAAAATGAAAGAATAAAGATTTTTTTTTCTTGTGTGTGTGTCATTTTTTACTTTTAACCCCTTGTGAACTGGTAAGGGGTCCATGACCCCTATACCAGTTCACAAGGCTTGGGGGATGGCAAGCCACCTGCTTTTCGATTTAACCCTTTGTAGTGTGGATGGTATTTGTATTTTTTTTGTGAATGTTATAAAATACTTGTTTCAGTTAGAGGGGTCTCCTGGGCAGGAACAGGGGGCTACCGATAAATATGTGGTACCGTTCTAATCGGTAGAAATGGGGCTTTCACATGCAATATGATTTTCCTTAATAAAATACATTTTTTATTTAAAATAAAGGAGTCAATTTTCTAAAAAAATTTTATTTATTTATTTTTTTTACTTAATATTGTAAAAAAAAAAAAAAAAATTTACAAACAAGAGATTTCATGTTAAAGCCTAAACTCTGCTGCAAAAAAAAATATATATAATTTTCCTGAAAGTTCCAGCAAAAATGGCGCAAAACATGGCGCAAAATGGGGAAAAATGGCCTGTCAACAGAGGGTGACAAAATCTCAAGTAGGCTGGCAATTAAAAGGGTTAATAGTACCTCTGCATGTTGGGTATTGTTCTGTTCGGGGGACCTTGCGCTTTCAGACTTAGCTTGTTTTTTCTGGTTTGCTTATTTATATTTTAGGAAAAGGTGTTCAGCTTTTTTATAAATTTTTTAGGGAAACCCTGCACAACCAAAGAATTCTTTGAGGGATTAATTCCAGAAAGATGAGCCCACTAGAACAAGCTGGGTACCCTTAGAAAGCTTAACGTGTGTACTTTCAGGGAATATATGGTTTATGGGGGATATTCCAAATGTCAAGGGTTGTTTTGGTTGAAAAATCGCAAGGTGCACACTTTGTCTACAGAGCTGAAATTTGCAAGTAAAATTACCGTTACGCACATGCTTTACTTTGGGGTGTTTGGCAACTCTTCCCTTGACAGTAACTATGCATGTTTGGTATTGTTCTGTTCGGGGGATGTTGCGTTTTCAGATTAAACTTGTTTTTTCTTGTTTGTATATAGTTTTTTTAGGAAAATGTGGCTTTGATTCTGCTTTTTTATCCTTTTTTTAGGGAAACTCTTTGCAACCAAAGAATCCATTGAGGGATTACTTCCAGAAAACTATGGCCACATCAACAAGTCTGGTACGCCTAGAAAGCCTGAGGTGTGTACTTCCAGAGAATATATAGTTTGTTGGGGGTATTTCAAATGTAAAGGGTTGTTTTTCTGGAAAAACTGCAAGGTGCGCATATTGCATAGCATAGTTGTATTTTATCTGAAAATCCCCTAAAGCGCTGTTTCAGTTTGGGGGAGTCTCCTGGGCAGGAAAGGGTGTCTACCTATACATATGTGGTACCTCTGTAACCGGGAGAAATTGGGATTTCACACGCAATAAGATTTCATTGACAAACTTACATTTTTTATTACAAAAAAAACTACAATATGTAAAAAAATTTTTTTTTTTTTTTTTTTGCACAAATTTCACCCAAAAATATTGAGAATACACCTAAAAAATGACAAACAAGACATTTCATGTTAAAGCCCAGACTCTGCTGAAAAAAACAATATATCATTTTCCTGGGAAATCCCTGGAAATCCCTTCAAAAATCACATTTGAACATGGGGAGCGCAAAATAGTGCAAAATGGTCTGGCAACAGTGTGTGACAAAAACTCCAGGTAGGCTGGCACTTAAAGGGTTAAAAAAACAGATAATTTCCCATCTAAAAATTAATGACCTATTGGACCCAAAACAGCATGGCTTTACTGAGGGCAGATCATGTCAGACCAATCTTATTGATTTCTTTGACAATGTCACTAAAGTGTTAGATGAAGGTGGTGCTGTGGATATCGCCTATCTGGATTTTAGCAAAGCCTTTGACACTGTACCACATAAGGAGCTCATAGATAAGTTATTGAAGGTAGGACTCAATCCCTGGATAGTTCAGTGGATTTCCAGTTGGCTGAGGGATCGGTATCAGAGCGTTGTTGTAAATGGTGTGCAATCTGAACAAAGGCGAGTTACAAGTGGTGTGCCGCAAGGCTCTGTCCTGGGCCCCATTCTTTTAAATATAGTTGTAAGTGACGTAGGAGAAGGCTTGGTAGGAAAAGTTTGTCTGTTTGCTGATGATACTAAGGTTTGTAATAGGGTGGATATTCCTGGAGGTGTCTGCAACATGGAAAATGATTTAGCTTTACTGGATAGATGGTCAAAACTGTGGAAACTAGAGTTTAATGTCTCTAAATGTAAAATCATGCACTTGGGTAGAAGGAATCCCTGCTCTGAGTACCGTATGGGCAGCACTGTGTTAGCCAGGACCTCAGAGGAGAGAGATTTAGGGGTACTGATTACTGATAGCTGCAAGATGAGTGGACAGTGCAGCCAGGCAGTGGGAAAAGCAAGCAGGATGCTCGGCTGCATATCTCGAGGCATCACCAGTAGGAAGAGGGAGGTTGTGATGCCGCTGTATAGAGCCCTGGTAAGGCCACAGCTAGAATACTGTGTACAGTTCTCGAGACCTTACCTGCAAAAAGACATTATTCAAATACGTGTCCAAAGGCGGGCAACGAAAATGGTGGAAGGACTTAAATTTAAAACTTATCAAGAGAGACTTAAAGAACTTAATTTGTCTGGAGGAAAGAAGGGAGAGGGGGGACATGATTGAGACCTTTAAATATGTGAAAGGATTGAATAAGGTTCAGGAGGGAAGTGTTTTTAAGAAGAAGCTTAATGATAGAACAAGGGGGCACAACCTGAAGCTAGTCGGGGGGAAGATCAGAAGCAATGTTAGAAAATATTATTTTACAGAAAGAGTAGTAGATGCTTGGAACAAACTTCCAGAAGAGGTAGTTGAAAAATCAACAGTCAGTGAATTTAAACATGCCTGGGATAAGCACACATCTATCCTAAGATAAAGAGAACATACAGTATACACATAAGGGCAGACTCGATGGGCCGTATGGTCTCCTTCTGCCTTCAACCTTCTATGTTTCTATTAGCAAGCTAGCTATGGTGCCAGTGTTATAACATGCCAAACCAAACTATGCATATTCCAAGTATGCAGCACGCCCTGCTCCAGTAATGATTCATTACGTCTGGGATATAGTCCACAAGAGGGAGCTTTACTGCAGAGATGGCAAAAAAGAGGCCCCTCCCAGTCCTTATATACCCGGGACCTCCCACTAAATTCCCCAGTTTAGTCTCTGCAGTGGGCTGCGAAGGTCAAGATGATGGCTTCTCTCCTCGCAGGTAAGCCGGGCTGCACAGCCCCCGGCCCTGTGTCCTATTCCCACCCGTGCCACTATTTACCTGCCTCCCAGCCTTGGCGCATGGCTCCACCGCAAATCCCCCACCAAAGGGTAGGCGGCACAGGTTGGTGAGCCTGACATGGGATGCCTCGTCCACTTATAGCCCTCATTACATGTTTTACAAATGTACCTATTGGCTTATTCCCCCCTTCTCCTTTTGCCTGGTTAGTCGGGGGGGGGGATCAGTATTACAGTGTGCATGTGTGAATGTTTGTTTGCTACTGTATCACTTTGCACTTTCTTCAGCGCTGGCACATGGCTAAATTAGAGGTTTCTCCCAGTCCTGTGTCCTTATCACCCATATTAACATTGGGGGCTTAAATTAAAAATAATGTAATCACCCACCAGCGGACATTTAAGGGGCATCCCGGGTAGCTGCACAGCGTAATTCCCATTGATCTGTGTGACTTCAAATTCACCATATGGAGGCTTTTCAGGATATTGTGCTCGGGGTCCCCTTGGGGCAAGCCCGGCTATGTGTGGTGTGCAGAGCATCCCTTGCGGGCAATGATGTGCGGGTCTGTGTACCCTGCGCCCAGCAAGCGCTTGCGCAGCAATCTGGGTCCCTTGTGTCTGGGTCGGCACACTCGGTTTCATCCCCCACGCCCCCGCGCTTGATTATGACCCCTAGTGACATTAACACTAGCGGGGAGTCGCAATCTGATGTTTCCGCCAGACTGGCCAATATTGAGAGACTGATTGCTAGCTCTGCAGCCCGTAAGGCTCCAGCTAAAAGACGGCACATGGCGCCCGCTGCGCCGGCCTTTACTATGGATCAAGATGATTTCCTTGATTTGTCTGACTATGCCCCTCTCGAGGAAGGGGAATTATTTTTAGATTCAGATCTATTTCTGATGATCAGCATTGCCTTTGCGCTGATGCCGGCTCAGAGCATTGGGATGCTGACGACACCCATAGACTTCTGACTCAAATTTTTGAAGTAATTTCCCCTCCTGCAGCGACACCTAAGCAGCAGGGGGAATTGTTTGGTACCGCAAAACCACATTTGAAATTCCCAGAACAGACTCATTTGAATAATCTGATTCTCAAGGAATGGGAACGGCCTAGCCGGCTTCCCGGTATCCCTAAGGGGTGGGATAGGAGGTATCCCTTCCCCTCGGATGCGGTCAAATGTTGGTCAACTCCCCCCGAGGTGGATGCCCCCATCTTGGGGCTGTCTAATACTTCTGTTGTGCATTCCCCGGATTCGACTACCTTGAAGGATAGTGAGGACCGGCGTATTGACCAACTGGCCTCCCACGCCTTTGCTTGTGTGGGTTCGGCCTTGCGCCCGGTTTGTGCTTCCGCTATTACGGCCGTGGCTATTAGGACCTTGGTCAGGGGCCTTCTGGACGGCTCCCATAAGGATCCTTCTAGTGCCGAATTTAGAGCCTTGTCACAATGGGAGTTGTTCATCTCCTATGTTCTCTCTGCCTTAGATGACACCATTCGGATGTGTAGCAGGAACTCGGCCTTGGTTGTCTCTATCCGCTGCTCGGTCTGGTTGCGCCAGTGGGCAGCTGACAGTGCTGCCAAGAAGGCTCTCACTGGGCTTCCCTTTAAAGGGTTGCGCCTGTCTGGCGATCGTTTGGACCTTTTTGCTAAGGGAGGTAAGTTACCCCAATGCAAAAAGCAGCCGTGACCCTTTCGGGGTTCAGGGTCCTTCACTCCCTCCTTTCGTGGGCCTAGGTCAGGCAGGGGGGTATCCTTTGCGGGAAAAAGGGGAGATTTCTGGGGCAAAGGCAGAGGCCATGCCCGACCCGGATCCTCCTAGGGTGTCAAGCCCAAATCCACTGCCTAACCCGCTCAGCAATGAGGGGGCGCCCTCACCCTTGCGGGTGGGGGGACGGTTGCAGCTCTTCGCTCAGGTCTGGGCTCAACAAGACAATTGGATTCTGGAGGTTGTCCCCTTCAGATACAAGCTGGTGTTCGCAGACTGGCCTCCTCCCAGATTCCTCAGGTCACGGGTTCCTACGGACCCTCGGGCAGCTCAGGGCTTGTTGTTGGTGGTACAAAACCTTCTGGCCATGGGGGTCGTTTGTCAGGTCCCCCCCCAGGGGAGAGAGGTCAATGTTACTATTCCAATCTCTTTACAGTGCCCAAAAAGGATGGTTCCATCAGACCCATAATGGACCTGAAACTTCTCAAATGGTTCATCAGGACCAAACGTTTTTGCATGGAAACGCTGCGCTCTGCTCCCTGCGCCAGGGGGACTTTATGACTTCAATAGACATCAAGGATGCTTACCTTCACGTGCCAGTCTTCCCAGGGCACCAGTGGTTCCTCAGGTTTGCGGTAGGGAAACACTACCAATTTGTGGCACTTCCCTTCAGGCTCACCTCTGCCCCCAGAGTGTTCACCAAGGTGTTGGCCCTTGTCAGAGCCCGGGGTATTTGCATTCTTCCTTATCTGGACGACCTCCTCATTACGTCCCCTTCACTCCAACAGGCAGAATTGGACACCCGGATGGTGGTTGCGACCCTGGAAGGGTTCGGGTGGGTGATCAATTACCTCAAATCCTCACTCTCCCCGTCCCGGGTGACTGCCTTCCTGGGAATGACACTGGATACTATTCAGGCCAGGATTTTACTCCCTCGGTGGAAGGTGGACTCTCTTCAAGCTCTGATTCAATTCTTGCTGTCCAGCCCTCACCCATCCATCCGGCAAGGGATGCAACTAGTGGGACAGATCTGCTTTGAGGCAGTTCCCTATGCTCCATTTCACATGAGGCCTCTTCAGCTCCATCTTCTGTCAGCCTGGGACAAGTGTCCCCTGTCTCTGGATCAGGCCTTTGTTCTGTCTCCTCTGGTCCAGCGGTCTCTCCTGTGGTGGCTGGACTCGAGGAATCTTCTGGGGGCAGATCATTTCTGACACCGTGCTGGGAGACGGTCACTACGGATGCCAGTGTCTGGTTGGGGGGGCTACTGGAGAGCCCACCAATTCCAGGGGCTGTGGGGTACTCAGAGGGCTCACACCCCCATCAATGTTCTGGAGCTGCGGGCGGTTCGGTTGGTGCTGGCGCAGCTGACGCATCACCTACAGGGCCTGCCGGTTCAGGTTCGCTCCGACAACCGCACTGCGGTCGCTTACATCAATCATCAGGGAGGGACTCGGAGCAAGAGTGCCCTCAGGGAGGTGTCGTTGATTCTGTCTTGGGCCGAGGACAATGTCCCGTGCATCTCTGCGGTTTACATTCCAGGAGCGGAGAATCTGGAAGTGGATTCCCTGAGCAGGGGGGCCTCTCGCCGAGGAGAATGGTCCCTCAACAGCGAGGTCTTCCTATCCCTCTGTCGCAGGTGGGGGATGCCGGATGTGGATCTGTTTGCTTCTCGCCACAATCACAAGCTTCCAGCATTTGTCTCGCTGTCCCAGAATCCTCTGGCTCTGGCGGTGGATGCCATGTCTCTGTCCTGGCAGGGGTTCGGTCTCCTGTATCTCTTCCCTCCGTTTCCCCTTCTGGGCAGGGTTCTACGCAAGCTGATTTCAGAAGGAGTGCCAGCTGTTCTGGTGGCCCCCAGGTGGCCAAGACAAGTGTGGTTCGCAGACGTCGTGCAGCTGGTGGTCTATCAATACCCTCTGCCCCTGGTTCCGGATCTTCTCACTCAAGGACGGCTCTGTTACCCCAATTTACAAACGCTGGCTTTGACGGCATGGCTGCTGAAACCTCCATCCTAAAGGAAAAGGGTCTGTCTGATGCGGTTGTTCAGACTTTGGTCAGGGCTAGGAAGAAATCCTCTTCTACCATCTACTACAGGACCTGGCGGACCTACATTGACTGGTGTGAGGCTAGGGCCTTTCCCTGTCGGGTTTCTCCATTCCTAGGATACTGGAGTTCCTTCAACATGGTCTGGATATGGGTTTTCAGCTCAGCACTCTGAAGGGGCCTGCTTCCGGCTGTTTTCTCCCAGAGGTCTTTTGCTCTTCATCCTTTGGTCAAGACTTTCTTCCAGGGGGTCACTCATGTGCGCCCACCCCGCAAACCCGTGTTAGCAGTTTGGGATTTGAATTTGGTATTGTCTGCCCTTCAGGGTCCTCCATTTGAGCCTGTGCATGAGGCTGCACTGTCTATTCTCACCTTGAAAGTTGCCTTCTTGGTAGATATCACTTCTATCCGGCGTGTGTCTGAGTTGGCGGCTCTGTCCATTCAGGCCCCCTACTTTGAGAGACACCAGAACAAGGTGGTTTTCCGCTTTAAACCAGACTTCTTGCCTAAGGTTGTCTCTGCCTTTCACCTCAATCAGGACATTGTGCTTCCTTCCTTGTGCCCTAATCCTGGTAATGACAAGGAGAGGGCCTTGCATTCTCTGGACGTTGTCAGGAACTTGAAATACTACCTGGTGGCTACAGCACCTTTCAGGAAGACGGACGCCTTGTTTGTGGTACCCTCTGGTCCTAGAAAGGGTTTGGTGCCGGTCAAGTCTACTATTAGTAAATAGATTCGTCAGGCCATTTTTTCTTCATTGCAGGCACTCCTTACGCTTGGGGATTACCTCCTTGCTGATCACGTGACTGCAAGAAAGAAAATAGGTGTGGCCCCTCCCGGCCCATAAGTAGCAGCTGCCTCCTCACCAAGATCAGTTTTTCTTTCTTGCAGAGGAGAGGGGGAAGGAGTGACTGTGAACCCTGTCGGCTCTCTGCGTAGCCTTATTCCCACGGATCCCTCGAGACCCAAGTTTATGCCTCCACAGCGTTGGCTGTTTTGGGGTCCGTTAAGGTAAGGGGGAAGCGCCAGGGTCTTGGGGCGCTTACAGAGAGAAAAAAAAAAAAAAATTTATGCCTTTAAGGGACGTGGCTGACGTCACGCAGGGGGCAGACTTTAACCCGGAACCACAAGGCCGTGTATTCAATTGTCTCCCCGGGCTAGGAAATCGCATATTGCTTGGTGTGTGTATATATATATATATATATATATATATATATATATATATATATATATATATTATTGCGGCCAGATAGCAGTGCGATTGCGGCCGGTTGGGCCAAGGTGCTGTCCTAGAAATGCCTTGTGATTAGGATAGCTTTCAGGGGCTCCGCTGGTTTATTCATATTGCTGCCTCAGGGCAAGCTGATTTTGCCGTTGTTTGCACTAAGCTATATATTGTAAGCAGGCAAACAATCAGCAGTGACGACAACGGGTTTGAACAGCAAAATGGCTTTTATTCAGAAAAGTTCAGTAGATAGTCCAAAGATTGCAGCATAAATGCAGTAAGCAAAAAGGGTTACTTCACCAACCAAAATAGTCCTGGGCTGGGTACTCCAGCAAGCTGATCAATTCCAGTCCACTTTACAGGGCATATCAGCCCTCTGCTCAATGTCCAGTGCTATCCTTCACCACGGTGCAGCTCAGCCTGGGCTCACTCCAACAGGCTGGTCATCAACCCAGGAAAGGCTGTGTGCTCTCTTCTTATACAGGCTTCCCCTGTAATCAGCGTGCACACTTGTGGAGGCCTTAGAACATGTAACAACCCGTTATGGAATTGGGTAAGTGACCCGGGTCCTGAAAACCCGGGCCGGATTGTGCTTTATACAACCAAGCAGGGAAGAAACCGACATTTTGATACAATTTACCACATATCCCCCCCCCCCCCCTTCTTCAGACCCATGGTCTGACAACCTTCAGCGGCCATACAGTGGGTTCGGGACACAGCGACTACATTCCCCGGCTTATGTTCCGCTTTAAAGTTCACTTTTTCAGCCATGGGTACTATTCTCCGCACTCGGTCACCCTGACTACAGGCCCTCACCCTGGTCGGCCTATTACAGAATGTGTTGGGGACCACACGTCTAACAAACTTAACGGGGAGGGTTACCCGTTCTGCCGGGGGTACTCCATTGTTGGCAGGAGGGATACACCTTTCCCACAAGGGCCAGAACAAGGGGATATCCCACCCAACCATGACATCATAGCCCAGGCGTTTTACTACGCCAACCTCATGGGACAATGTTCCCGCGGGGGTCTCAGACTTACCCACTGCAACAGGGTAAGTCACGATATCCCCGTGGATGCAAAGCACGCTCTGCTTTTTCTTTGGTTTGCAACCACCATGCACCAGGTTGGCCCGGACCAAAGTTACCCGGCTACCTGAGTCCAATAATGCCTTTACTGGGCGACCATTCATCTTTAAAGACACAACCTGCGTTTCAGATTTTGACCGCTGACTGGCGGCACAACCTGGGTCTGCCAGCAAGGAACTTCTGCGACCCGCGTCACATTCCATGGGTTCAGGGCCGAGGGGGCAATCCGCGGCTATGTGCCCCCACTCACGGCACCTCCAACACTGGGGACCCCGGAACCTCCTTGCCCGGACGTCTTCCCTAGGGTTAGGGGGCCTCTGGGGGTCAGGGACAGTCTTTTGCCCTCTCACAGCTCTCCACACACTTCCCAGGGGAACTTGTTTACTCACTGGTCTGCCGGTCTTGTCAGGGGCATCCCGAAGTTGGTCCTCAGTCGCATTCATTCCACAACGTTAACTAGCTGCTCAACAGTCTGTGGGTCGCCCTGTCCAGCCCATTGCTGTAGCTTCGGCGACAGTGCCCGAACAAAATGGTCCACCACGACTTTTTTGATGATCTGCGCGGGGGTCAAACGCTCTGGCTCCAACCACTTTTGGACCAGATGAATTAGGTCATACATCTGCGATCAGGCAGGTTTATCAACAGAAAAAGTCCAGTTGTGTACTCGCCTTGCCCGAACCGCTGGCGTGACTCCCAGGCGAGCAAGGATCTCCATTATTCTCAGTGTGTCACACACCCCGCTTCCCCTTTAATTCTTACGGTCTGGTTACTCCACCAGCAGGTGGCGACATTGCAGAGAGAAGTCTTGAAAACGAGCCCCTTCCGGCCTATATATACCTGGGACCTCCCACTTAACACCCAGTGTTTTCTCTCTGCAAGATGCGACAAGACAGAAGAAAGAAGTCTCCTGCTTGCAGGTAGCCGGGGTCAAACCCCCGCACCCCCCTTTTGGTCTATTTCTGCCCAGTCAATTGTTTACATGCCTAGATGGTTAATGGAAGCCTCCCAGCCCAGGCTGCTGGCTGGGCAACGGTAGATGGCACTATATGGTGCCTAGGAGCTTATCTCCTCCGCTCGACCCCACGCGTGGGGCAATGCGGCTATCCGGCATGGTGATCCGGATTTGGGATGCCCATGTCCCGATGTTCCCCTTGGCCACCTTCTCCCGCTTGGTCCCTTCTCCCTTCGCTTTGGTGGGGGGGGGGGGGGGGGGTGGTTTTTGCATGGGGTGCTTTTTACTTATGTAATGTGTGTGTGTGGGGAGCACTGGCAGACGCAGGGTCAGCGCCGCAGTGTGCGGGCGCGTGGCCTGAGCTGCTGGGGCTCCTTCTACTTGTGTTTTAAACTTCCCCCGCTTGGCTGGCTTGGGGGACTGAGGGCGTCCGTGGCGCCCGTTTGCACCCGGCGCCGCCATTCGGCGGGCCGCACTGCTCGGGTCTTGGGGGCGGGGCCGCGCTCCCTTTCGGCCCTCGCTGTGTGACTCACTGGCGGGGAGCGTGGCCGGAGCGCTTTGCTCGCTGAGCCCGGGCCCGCCTTCCTTCCTCTGCCTCATCACGGAGACAGGAGCTGGGGAAAGTGCGTTTCCAGGAGTACTGTGTTCTGTCTTCAGCAGCAGTAACAGGTTAGCGGTCCCCACCTCGGCTCACGTGGGTCCTTCATTTTAGCTGTAGTCTCACATTGTGGCTGTGTAGTGCTGGTGTTTGTGAGTTTTCCCTGGCACTTTAGCATAACTCCTGGAGGCACTTATTGTTTTGATTGGTATATATACATATATATTTGTCTTCATGGTGTATATATTGCTTATATATGTTTTACCATTACTTTTTGTTTGATGTATGTGTGTGATGCATGCTGGCTAATTTCCTGGGGGACTGACTGTGGTCTCCCTTACAGATTCTGGGATCCCCTCACTGCAGTGGCTCTCCCGGTCTGATATACCTGGCTAGTCTTAGTCTCCAAATTGGGATTTCCTAGGCTTAAAAAATCCTCCCACTCCCGGGACTTTAATTATAAAGGGGCATCCCGGGTTGCTTAATGCGTAAAACCCTGGGTTGTTGCGAATACCATAATTTCACCATATGGAGGCTTCCGACATTACCAGAAATGGCTCTTCGGGGCTATCCAGGCTGTGTGGGGGTTTTGGGGCTCTGCTCCCAGGCGATGATGTCATATTATGCGTTCCATGTGCAAAGCAGAATATTGCGCGCCAGTCTGGCACTCCGGCTTCTGGCCCCTCGCAACTTCCGTCATCTCCTACCCCCCCTCCCCTATTCCGGACCCCGTGTGACATTGTCAAAGGTGGGGATTCGCAATCCGAGGTGTGTGCGTGATTGGCCAACCTCGAGAAGATAATTTCCGCCACGGTAGCTCAGAAGGCTACGGCGAAGCGGAAGCACCTTTCTCCGGCAGCACCTGTTCCGGAGGATGAGGTGTTTGAAATATTGGATTGGTCCGATTGTCCCCCTGATGAGGAGGGGGAACTCCTTGAGGAGTTGGATGAGCCTGCAGACCAGCAATTGGTTGGCACCGCTGGCGATCAGGCTGCGGGGATGTCCCTTGGCACTCCTTCCATTTTGGCTCAAATGTTTGGGCTTTGGATCCGCCCGTGGTGGTCCCCCCGCCAAAGGGTGAGTTGTTTGATGTGCCCCAGCCGCGTTTGGTGTTTCCCAGGCAACAACACTTTGTGAGGGTTGTCCTTAAGGAATGGGAACAACCCACGCGCCTGGCTGGAGTTCCTCCTAGTCCCTTTCCGGAGGATTTGGTGAAGCTTTGGTCGGTTCCCCCTGACGTCGATGCCCCTGTGAGGGCTGTCGAACACAGCTGTGTTGCACTCCCCTGACACTACTACCATTAAAGATGGTGAGGATCATCGGATTGATCAATTGGCTCGCCATGGTTTTATCAGTGCTGGATCGGCACTGCGGCCGGTGTGTGCGTCGGCGCTTCTTCTGATGGCAGTTAGGTCCATTATTAGAGATTTGTATGCAGATCTTGATCCCACTTGTGATGAGTTCAGTTCTCTCAAGCAGTGTGAGTCGTTTATTTCCTTTGTCATGACCGCCCAGGACGATGCACTTGCGATGAGTAGCAGGACAGCGGCACTGTTGGTTGCTATTCGTTGGTCAGTGTGGCTGCGCCAGTGGACGGCGGACTTTAACTCTAAGAAGGAGCTTACAGCGCTTCCTTTTGTAGGTTTGCGCCTGTTTGGCGATAAATTGGATTCAGTTACCAAGGGTGGTAAGTTGCCTCAACGCAAGAGGCCTCGTCGTTCCTTTCGCGATGCGACTTCCTTTAGTCCCTCCTTTCGGGGAGTCAGAGCGGGCAGAGGGGCTTCCTTTCCCGCTACCAGGGGTGCAGGTTGGACCCGAGGGAGGGGCCGTGGCCATCCCGGTCAGTCCTGGGGCGCCAAACCCAAGCCTGCTGGTAAGCCCGCTCAGCAATGAGGGGGTGCCCTCACCCGTGCGGGTGGGGGGACGATTGCGACACTTCTCCCTGGTTTGGGACCAGGAGGTTCCGGACAGATGGATCTGGGAGGTGGTGTCGTCCAGTTACAAGCTGGAGTTCGAGTCTCGCCCGCCTTCATGGTTTTTCCGGTCTCGGGTGCCCACCGATCCTTTGGCCGCGCAGGGGCTCCAAGCGTCGGTAAGGAATCTTCTGGAAATGGCGGTCATCCGGCCGGTGCCGCGCTTCGGTTTTTACTCAATCTTTTCACAGTCCCCAAGAAGGACGGGTCGGTTCGCCCCGTCCTGGATCTGAAGTTCCTCAACAGGTTTATCCGTACTCGGAAATTTCGCATGGAAACTCTGCGTTCGGCCATCGGTTCTCTTCGGCAGGGGGACTTTATGACGTCCATAGACATCATGGATGCTTACCTTCATGTTACCATCTGCCAGGCTCATCAACGATTTCTTCGGTTCGTGATGAAGGATCGGCATTTTCAATTCGTGGCACTTCCCTTTGGCCTTACCTCAGCTCCAAGAGTGTTCACCAAGGTGCTGGCAGGGGTGATGGCCATTCTCAGATCTCGGGGCATTCGTGTCGTACCTTATCTGGATGACCTGCTCCTTCTCTCAATCAATCGGAGACGGACACCAGGACAGTGGTCTCCACGCTGGAAAGCTTCAGTTGGGTGATCAACTTTCCCAAGTCCTCCCTCGCTCCGGCCAGGGTGGTGTCCTTTCTGGGAATGCGGTTGGATTCTTGTCAACACAGGTGTTCCTGCCTCAGTCCAAGACTTGTCTGATTCAGGAGTTGGCTCAGGTCCTTCTTTCCAATCCTCGACCGTCCATCCGTTTGGGGATGAGACTGGTAGGGTTGATGGTTGCCTCATTCGAGGCAGTTCCTTTTGCTCAATTTCACACGAGGACGCTTCAGCTTCATCTGTTGGCGTCTTGGGACCAGTGACCACGGTCGTTGGATCGGCCCTTCCAGTTGTCCTCCTGGGTCCGGCAGTCCCTTCAATGGTGGTTGGTCTCGACCAATCTCTTGAGGGACAGGTCTTTCCTGACTCCTCTTTGGGAAATTGTCACCACGGACGCCAGTCTTTTGGGATGGGGGGGATTCTGGAAGGATCTTCAGTTTCGGGGGCAGTGGGGGCCTCGAGAGGCCCACTTGCCCATCAATGTTCTGGAACTGAGAGCCATCCGTCTGGTTCTTGTTCTCTTGACTCAACATGTTCTGGGCCTTCCGGTTCAGGTTCGCTCGGACAATCGAACAGCGGTTGCTTACATCAATCATCAGGGAGGGACTCGCAGTCTGGGTGCCCTCAGAGAAGTGTCCCTGATCCTGACCTGGGCGGAGGCCCATGTTCCTTGTCTCTCGGCAGTTTACATTCCGGGTGTGGAAAACAGGGAAGCAGATCTGTTGAGCAGGTGCTCTTCCCGTCTGGGAGAATGGGCTCTCCATCCTCAAGTTTTTCAGTCGCTGTGTCTACGGTGGGGGACACCGTAGGTGGACCTGTTTGCCTCTCGTCACAATTGCAGGCTCCCAACCTTCGTGTCGCTCTCCCAGGATCCTCTGGCTCTGATAGTGGACGCCATGTCCCTGAGCTGGGGGGATCTGGGTTTTCTGTACCTGTTTCCTCCGATACCCATGCTGGGCAAGGTGGTACGGAAGCTGGCTCTGGAAAGGGTGTCTGCCATTCTCGTGGCTCCAAGGTGGCCAAGGCGAGTATGGTTCGCAGACATCGTTCGGCTGGCGGTGGATCAGTTCGTTCTGCCTCTTCGGCCTGATCTGCTCACTCAGGGTCGGCTGTGTTACCCCAATTTACCAACGCTGGGTTTGACGGCTTGGCTGCTGAAACCTTCATCTTGAAGGAGGAGGGTCTATCTGACTCAGTTGTTAAGACTCTGATCGGTGCCCGGAAGAGGTCTTCTTCTATCATCTACTATAGGACTTGGAAAGCCTATATCGCTTGGTGTGAGGTTAGATCTTTGCCTTGTAGGGTCTTTTCGGTTTCCAGGATTCTGGAGTTTTTGCAATCTGGCCTGGACTCTGGTCTTCAGCTGAGTACTTTGAAAGGGCAGGTTTCTGCCTTATCTATCTTTTTTTCAGAAGCGTTGTGCGCTTCATCCTTTAGTTAAAACCTTTTTCCAGGGGGTTACGTATGTACGGCCTCCCATGAAACCATTACTCCCTGTTTGGGACTTGAACTTGGTTCTTTCTGCTCTTCAGGCTCCTCCCTTTGAGCCCTTGCAGGATATTGCCCTGTCTACCTTGTCTCAGAAGACTGCCTTCTTGGTAGCTATCACTTCGGTTCGGCGTGTCTCTGAGTTGGCGGCCTTGTCGTTTCAGGCGCCCTACTTTGAGAGGCATCAGGACAAGGTGGTCTTTCGTTTCAAACCGGACTTTCTTCCTAAGGTTGTTTCTGCTTTTCATTTGAATCAGGATATTGTTCTTCCCTCCTTGTGTCCTAAGCCTAAGAATGACAAGGAGAGGGTTTTGCATTCTTTGGATGTAGTACGCTGTGTTAAGTACTATTTGATTACTACTTCTCCTTTTCGTAAGACTGGTGCCTTTTTTGTTGTGCCCTGTGGGCCTAGGAAGGGTTTGGCTCCGGCCAAGTCTTCCATTAGCAAATGGATACGTCAGGCCATTATTGGGGCCTATTCTGCTAAGGGGAAAGTTCCCCCTTTTCGTATCACTGCTCATTCTACTCGCGCCGTTGGAGCGTCTTGGGCTTTTCAGCACCAAGCTTCTGTTGAACAAGTTTGTAAGGCTGCTACTTGGTCTTCTGTTCATACTTTTTCTAAGTTTTACAAGGTTGATGTGCGGGCCTCAGCGGATGCTGTGTTTGGCCGCAAGGTTCTGCAGACTGCAGTCATTTAAGTTATGCTTCATTTTGCCTTCGGATACCTATCCCTTGTGGACACTGCTTTTGGATGTCCCGATCGTAAGAATTAAAGGGGAAGCGGGGTGTGTGACACACTGAGAATAATACCATTTTGTGAGTACTCACCTGTAAAATGGATATTGTCAGTGTGTCACACACCCCGCTTCACCCGCCCTTTTTGATATCCTGGATCCTCTATATGGTGAAGCTTTTCTTTATTTTTATTTTGAGGTTACCGTTGGATTTCCTGGTACCTTGTCTTACTGCTGTTTGAATTCACTGGGTGTTAAGTGGGAGGTCCCAGGTATATATAGGCCGGAAGGGGCTCGTTTTCAAGAATTCTCTCTGCAACGTCGCCACCTGCTGGTGGAGTAACCCGATTGTAAGAATTAAAGGGGAAGCGGGGTGTGTGACACACTGACAATATCCATCTTACAGGTGAGTACTCACAAAATGGTATTTTTAGCTTGGCATAGTCCCGCACATCCTGCTCCCTGAGATCAAAATATGGTTTTTGCGGCTCACCTGACAGGAACGGTGCAATCGCGTCAGCCCACTCCGTGACTGGCAGCTGCTCTCTCTCAGCCATGCGCTCAAACACCATGAGGTAGGCCTCCACATCATCCTCATGGGTCAGCTTTTGTAGGACCCGCTGTACGGCTCTCCTCGCACCCTCCGACTCAACTGGGCTTCTCTCCGGTTGTGAAACTTTAGCACCACCAGCCTCTCTAATCGCAGCTATCCGTTCCATCAACAGGCGATTTGTCTCCTGCTGCATTTGGAACTGTTGTGCCAGGGCCTGCTGCTGGGCTTGCTGCTGTTGTGCCAGGGCTTGCTGCTGTTGTGCCAGGGCTTGCTCATGCCGGAGGTAAGCTTGTATTAGGTGTTTTATCACCTCCTCCATTTGCTTTTGTTGAGACATCTTGATTGCTGCCTTCGCCAACGACAAGCAAAATGCAGTGCGTTTTGTCACTCTGTTGTCCCTAGCAACAGTCACTGTGCCCCTCGCATCCTCCACCAATTGTAAGCGGGCAAACAATCAGCAGTGACGACAACAGGTTTGAACGGCAAAACGGCTTTTATTCAGCAAAGTTCAGTAGATAGTCCAAAGATTGCAGCATAAATGCAGTAAGCAAAAAGGGTTACTTCACCAACCAAAATAGTCCTGGGCTGGGTACTCCAGCAAGCTGATCTATTCCAGTCCACTTTACAGGGCGTATCAGCCCTCTGCTCAATGTCCAGTGCTATCCTTCACCACGGTGCAGCTCAGCCTGGGCTCACTCCAACAGGCTGGTCATCAACCCAGGAAAGGCAGTGTGCTCTCTTCTTATACAGGCTTCCCCTGTAATCAGCGTGCACACTTGTGGAGGCCTTAGAATATGTAACAACCCATTATGGAATTGGGGAAGTGACTCGGGTCCTGAAAACCCGGGCCGGATTGTGCTTTATACAACCAAGCAGGGAAGAAACCGACATTTTGATACAATTTACCACAATATATATTATGTGTTTGATCATTTCTTTTGTATAGCGGTAAAGAGAAGAGCGGTGGTGGTGAGAGGACATCGCCATTATCAATTTATATATAATTTTTTTGATTAATTGCATTATCAATTTCATATTTCAGTTAGTTTATATTATTAATATTGTTATATATATAGAAATTTTACTATCTGTATGAATATATTTTATTATTATAATGATTGTCAGTTAAAAAAAAAAAAAAAGAGGGAGATTATTAATGGTCTTTTTTTCTCCTGTTTTATTTTTTAGAATTTGGAAGAAGGATAGAAAAAGGTTGTGGTTCCTCCCGGTCACTTTTGGGATTGGTTTTAGGCTTAGGGCTTTTTAGGTCTGATTGCCAAATTAAAAAAATAAATAAATAAAAAAAACATGAGGGAGACATTAAGGGATAGTGATTCCGGCATCCCATTGGTGTGGGGTGGGCTCTGCCCCTTATGTAAGTGGGTTCCCCTGGGTAGTTTCAGCGCGGTTTGTTCCGCTTTTGCCATGAGAATTGGTTAGACCATAATAGAGCGGCGGCTCAGGTCTTTAGTCCAGTTATTGCTGGTGTGAGCGCAACGGCTCACACATCCCTTCCTTCCCCTAGGAGAGGGGGAAGGCAGCGAGGCGCAGTCAGATGTGGTGCACAGGTTGGATAACCTGGAGAGACAGTTATCCTTGGTTATTCCAAAGAAGGCCACCGATAAGAGGAGGCATTGGAACCTGTTGCAGAGGAAAGAGATTTATTTGCCTCTTTTGGAGAGTGGGAGGAAGAAGAGTATATAGATGAGCAGCTCTCAGAAGGCGAGTTACGCTCTGGTGAGGAAGATAGTAACTTCTTCTGATGAGGACCCCCTCCTCGCAGGCGAAACACAGTGTCTGCTCTCTTCGGTTTTTGAAACTTTGAATATCACTCTCTCCCCTATTGTATCTTGTACTCAGAATATCCACTGTCAAATCTGTAAAACTGCGTTTGAAATAGTGTATGTACTGTATGTTCTACCCTGTCTGTAATTACTACTTTGTAAAGCGCTACGGAAGATGATGGCGCTATATAAATGAACGATAATAATAATAATAATATCACCCCTCCTGAGGTGGCAAAAAGAGGGAAGGATGATCTGTTTAAGCCAGTAAGGCAAAGGCAGGTGTTCCTGGAGCAGCCGCACTTTTCTAAAATGGTGTTAAAGGAATGGGAAAATCCTAACAAATTACCGGCTGTTCCTAGGATACTAGACTTTAGGTATCCCTTTCCGGCGGACATGATTAAGCTTTGGTCTTACCCACCTGAGGTGGATTCTCCAGTAGCAGGCTTGTCTAATACTTCCATCATGCCGTCTGCTACTATGGGATCTTTAAGAGATCCCACGGAGAGACGAATGGATCAATTGCCCGCCATGCTTTTGCTATGAAAGGATCCTTTCTACGTCCTGTTTGTGCCATGGCCAGATGAAGAAAATGGCCAAGATGAAGAAAAAGTTTAGCCGGGGCTAAGTCTCGCAGGCTTATTCAAAAGTCCAACGATTTTACGGTTTGTTTGGACTTTAACTTGTTCGCTATCACTGCGATGGATGATGCAGTCAGGCTAGCTGCTAGAACTTCTGCTCTGCTTGTGGCCTTGCGCCTTTCCTTATGGCTAAGACAATGGTTGGCGGTTGCTGCCACTAAGAAAGCTCTTATAGATCTACCTTTTCAGAGGACTTCATCATATCGACTCTTTTGGACTGGCAGAGGTTTCGTCTTTGCTCCCGTAGAGATTTTTGAGGTAGAGGCAGAGCGCGTAATAGGGCAGGAGGGGCCTGGAGAAGTGGGCCTAATCCTCCAGCCCAGCCCACTCCAGCATGAGGGGGCGAGCTCACCCGAGCGGGTGGGGGGGACGGCTTTTGCATTTTGCTCATATCTGGAGGTGCCACGTGGCGGATCTTTGGATCCTAGAGGTGGTGTCATCAGGCTACAAGATCGAGTTTGCAGCCAGACCACCCGCAAGGTTCCTTCGGTCAGGGGCATCCCGGAACCAGTCAAAGATAGATGCCCTGAGATCCGCAGTTCAGCATCTCCTTCAAAAAGGGGTAATTTGTCGGGTACACTTTCAGGAGGAAGGTCAGGGGTTTTACTACAACCTGTTCACAATCCCCAAAAAGGACAGGTCGATGCATCCCATTTTAGACTTAAAAGGTCTCAACAGGTATATCCGCGTGAAACCTTTCCGCATGGAGACGCTAAGGTCAGCGGTAAGAGTAGTTCGGCCCGGGGATCTTATGACTACTATAGACTTAAGGGACGCGTATCTGCATGTTCCAATTTTTCCAGGGCATCAGAAGTTCCTGAGGTTTGCCCTGGAAGACCAGCACTTCCAGTTTGTGGCACTCCCATTCGGGATATCCTCGGCTCCAAGAGTGTTCACCAAAGTTTTGGCGGGTCTTATGGCCATTTTCAGGAGCCAGGGGATATGCATCATTCCATATTTGGACGATCTTTTAATTTCAGCGGGTCTCTTCAGCGGATCATTAAAGATACCGCAGATGGTCCTATCAACTCTGGAAGAGTTCGGCCGGGTGATCAATTACCCCAAGTCCCATATCACTCCGGCGCCAGTAAGGAACTTCTTAGGACTGATTCTGGACACGGTTCAAGTCAAAGTGTTTCTACCAGAGCAGAAGGCTCTGCTAATTCGAAATCAAATAGAGTACTTACTGTCTTGCCGGCAGCCGACCATTCGGCTAGGGATGAAGCTAGTAGACCTTATGGTAGCCTGCTTCGAGGTCGTACCTTTTGCCCAGTTTCACATGAGGCTTCTTCAGTGGAATCTGTTGGCAAACTGGGATCAATCCCCACAGTCGCTGGATCAAGTTTTTTGTTCTGACGCACTCGGCCAGGCAATCTCTTCTGTGGTGGATGGACCCTCTTCATCTTTTTGTAGGCAGGTCCTTTCTGACACCACAGTGGCAGATCGTTGCCCCGGATGCCAGTCTCACAAGTTGGGGGGGGGGGGGGCATCTGGCAGACACAGAAGATCCAGGGACAATGGGGGCCGAAGGAGTATCAGCTTCTCATAAATATATTGGAATTAAGAGCAATCCGACTAGTGCTTCAGTATCTGACCCCCAGCAGTCCAGGTCCAGTCGGACAATCGGATGGCAGTAGCCTATATCAATCATCAGGGGGTTACCCGGAGCAAGAGTGCTCTAGAGGAAGTAAGCCGGATTCTGACTTGGGCAGAGGAGAATGTTCCCTGCATCTCGGCAGTTTACATCCCGGGGGTAGAAAACCAGGAGGCCGACACTCTGAGCAGGAAGGTTCTGCGTTGGGGACAATGGTCCCTCAGTCGGAAGGTCTTTCAAGCCCTTGTCTTCGCTGGGGGTGTCTGGAAGTGGATCTTTTGCATCCAGACACAATCACAAATGGACGAATTTCATGTCCCTATTAAGGGACCCTCTGGTCATAGCAACGGATGCCCTGTCAGTCTCTTGGGCAAGGTTCAAGCTTCTGTACATTTTCCCCCGCTTCTGCTCCTGAGCCGTGTATTAGGAAAGATAGCTCAGGAGGGGGTACCTACCGTTCTAGTAGCTCCTCATTGGCCAAGAAGAAGTTGTTTTTCAGACATAACAAGGATGCCGGTAGACCATCGGCGCCTACCAGTCGAGGCAAGATCTTCTCACGCAGGGGGCGCTTCGGCGCCCGAATTTACAGATGCTGGCTTTAGCGGCTTGGCTATTGAAACCTCGATCTTAGTAGAGAAGGGTTTATCGGCCAAGGTTATTCATACCATGATTCAGGCCCGGAAGAAGTCTTCTTCCATGATTTGGCGGTCGTTCATATCCTGGTGCTAGGAATTTTTCCTAGAGGGAGGAAGAATTCGAATTCTAGAATTCCTACAAGATGGATAGAAATGGGCCTACAGTTAAGCACCCTAAAACGGGCATGTATCGGCTTTGTCTATTTTTTTCCAGAAGTCTATCGCTAGTAGGAGGCTCATTAAGACTTTTTTTCAGGGGGTCATTCATGTCCGACCACCATGCAAGTCTATTTTACCAGTATAGGATTTTTAATGCATAGATGGCCATTGTATGCTTGTGCACACATAGGAATTCATCCTCCGCATTTGACCCATCCGTGCAGTGAGTGTGCACATGCTCGGAGCGGTGGGCTGCCCTAATGTGGCGCCCGGGGAGCAGTTGCGGGATTGGGTGCCTTGCTCAAGAGCACTTCGGTCTTGTCCCAGGACCTCCGGTCGCAAGTGCGCTCCCCTTGCCTCTAGGCCACAGCTGCCCCCTAATCTGGTGTTGATCTGATGTTGACGGCTCTGGACTTGAATCTGGTGTTGATGGCTCTGCAGGGTGCTCCCTTTGATCCTATGATTGGCGCTCCATTGGGTATATTCTTGGTGTGCCACACACCCCGCTTCACTTCTTAAATATTCATCACTTCATGGGTTAATCCACCGCAGGTGACGTAGTGCAGAGAGGAAGTCTTGTAACGAGCCCCCTTCCGGCCTATATATACCTGGTACCTCCCTTCAATCACCAGTATTTTTTCTCTCTGCTTGCTGACAAGTCAGAAGTTGGAAGTCTCCTGCTTACAGGTAGGCCGGGGTATTCTTACCCCGCCACCCCCCTTTTGGTTTATTTCTGCCCGGTTTGAGTTTGTATACCTTTATGGTGAAATAGGAAGCCTCCCAGCCTTGGCTGCTCACCGGGCAAATGGTAGATGGCACTTTAAGTGCCTAGGAGCTTATCTCCTACCGCTCGACCTCATGCGTGGGGCAATGCGGCGAACCGGCATGGTGATCTGGAAATGGGATGCCCCTTTCTCTCCCGTTGGGGGGATGGTGAGGGTGTGCTTTAGTATGTGTGTTTCACTGTATCACTGCATGTTAACATATATGTCATGTTTATACATTCACTGTAGCATGTGTATATTTTGGGTCTGCTTTAGGGCAGCTTGCGCTGGGTATGGGCTGGCCACCTCTCTGGCAGTTGGTTGCTTGTGGCCCCCTACCCCCTCCCCCCTCTCCTGTCCCCCCCCTCCTCGCCTGGCATTCATTGAGCTTTGTCAGCACATGCGGTTTTTACCCTCCCTCCTCCGCTGCCTGGACGCGCGTGCTGTGATCAGCTGCAAAGTGTTCCAGCTGATCAGCGTGGGGGGGGGGGGGGGCGGGCCCGCTGACGCGGCGCCGGGGGCGCGCCGCCGACGTCATGCGGCGTCTGCGGCGGGCCCAGCGTCCCAGCTTCCTTAAAACAGAAAGGCACGTGGGCGCACGGCCGCACTTTGTCTTCTGCCGGCTCATGGCTGCAGGCTTACCGGCTGATTGCGGTACAGGTAAGCGGCCCCTCCCGTTGGGGCCGTTAAATGGGAGATATTGTTTAATAATACAGTGAGAAATCACTATTATCAAGGGGGCGTCATTTAAGGGCACTTGGTGCCATACTTATATGTTATACACATGTGAAGGATCTGATGGTTGTTTTCTTGCCTTGCAGATCTTGGGATCCCTGCTTATGCTAGCCATCCGGCTCTATGTGCCTGGCTAATTATTGGGATTGATTTGAATGTTTATATACATAGACTATATATAAGTATATATATATATAGTTTCTATTAAAGGGGACCTAAACTTAAAAAAAAAAAAAAAAAAAATTTTTTATATAAATCCTCCCTTCCGGGACATTACTAAAATAAAGGGGGCATCCCGGGTCGGCTTATGCCTTAAAAGTCCCATTATTGCGAATACCATAAATCACCATATGGAGGCTTCCGTAGATTCCGGAAACGGTTCTGCTGTTCCGTTTGGGGGTGTGTAGGTTGTGGGGTTCCACTCCCAGCTGATGATATCTTTATTTGCATCCCTTGTGCAAAACAGACTATTGCGCGCCAGTCCGTTGCTTCGGCTGCGGTGCCATCGCATCCTTCATCATCTCCTACCTCTCCATCCCTATTCCGGACCCCGCATGACACTGTCAAAAGTGGGGATTCGCATTCCGAGGCAGCAGCACAGCCCTGCCCCCGGAAAATGATGCCCGTTAAAGCAGCGTTTAAAACCGCTACAAAACGAAGGCACCTGACTCCGGTACCTTCGGCTCCACAGGACCAGTTTTGTGAACCTGTGGAATGGTCCGATGGATCCCCTGACGAGGATGAACTCCCGTCGGAGTCAGATGAGCCTGACGGGTCAGCATGTGGCTGATGAGATCGGCGATTGGTCAGAGGGGGTTGTTTTTGACACCCCCTCCATTCTGGCTCAAATGTTTAATATTTTGAGTTTAGATACGCCTGAGGCGGTCGCCCCGCCAAAGGGTCAGTTATTTAAAGAGCCTCAGCCGAGTTTGGTTTTTCCCAGACAGCACCACTTTGAGAGGGTGGTTCTTAAGGAATGGGAACATCCCACACGGTTATCTGGAATTCCTTCCAGTTGGGAAAAGCGTTATCCTTTTCCACCAGAATTGGTGAGGCTGTGGTCTGTCCCTCCGGACGTCGATACCCCTGTACTAGGACTCTCCAGCTCGGCTATGGTACAATCTGCTGAGACCACTGTCTACAAAGATGGGGAAGATCGCAGGATTGACCAATACGCTCGACATGGTTTTATCTATTCCGGGTCAGCATTGCGCCCGGTATGTGCTTCAGCCCTTCTTCTATTGGCAATTAAGTCCCTAATTCAGGGGCTATATGAGGATCTTGATCCCGCTTGCAAACAGTTCACTGCACTTAAGCAGTGTGAATCTTTTGTGGCTTATGTCCTGGCCGCTCAGGACGATGCGCTGACTATGAGTAGCAAGGCGGCAGCTATGCTGGTGGCTATTCGCAGGTCAGTATGCCTGCGTCAGTGGTCAGCAGACACGGCTTCCAAAAAGGTACTCACAGCCCTCCCCTTTTTGGGGTTGCGTCTGTTTGGGGAGAAAATTGATTCAGTCGCAAAAGATGGTAAGATGCCACAACGCAAAAGGCCTCGTGGTCCCTTCAGGGGGACAAGTTCCGGTAGGCCTTCCTTTCAAAGGTTCGGAGCGGGAAAAGGTACGTCCTTTCCTGCTACCAGTGGCGCAGGTTGGACTCGGGGGAGGGGCCGTGGCCGGCCCACTCAGTCCTGGGGCACCAAGCCCAAGCCTGCTGATAAGCCCACTCAGCAATGAGGGGCTGCCCTCACCCGTGCGGGTGGGGGGACTATTGCGACACTTCTACCATTGGAACCATGTGGTTCTAGGCAAATGGATCCAGGAGGTAGTGTCGACAGGTCACAACCTGGAATTCGAGTCTCACCCTCCCTCGCGGTCCATTCAGGGGTCGGTTCATCCCGGCCTGAACTCTCATCAAGACGCTGTGTGTCTTTTGCCCAAATTTGCACAAGAACACTTCAGCTATTTCTGCTAGCGTGTTGGGTCCAGCAACCTCTGTTGTTGGATCAGTCCTTCCAATTGTCCTCCCGTGTACGGCAGTTCCTCCTGTGGTGATTGGTCTCGACCAATCTTGTATAGGGCAGGTCTTTCCTGACCCTCCCTTGGAGAGGTGTCACCACGGACACCGGTCTGTCGGGATGGGACAGATTCTGGAAGGAGCTGCGGCTTCAGGGGCAGTGGAGGCCCCACTTACCCATCAGAGAAATGTCCCTGATCCAGACATGGGCAGTGTTCCATGTTCCCTGTCTCTCGGCGGTTTACATTCCAGAGGTGATGGAACAGGTAGCGGACCGGTTGAGCAAGTGCTCTCCCCATCTGGAAGAATAAGCTCTCCATCCTCGGGTGGTTCTCTTATTGTGTCTCCAATGGGAGACTCCGGAGGTGGACCTGTGGGGCCCTCATCTCTATCTCAGGCTCCCGAGCTTCGTGTCTCTCTCCCGGGATCCTCTGGCTCTGACAGTGGACGTCAGGTCCCTGAACTGAGGAGCTCTGGGATTTCTATACCTGTTTCCTCCGTGGCCCTTGCTGGGCAGAGTTCTTCAGAAGTTGGCTCTGGAAAGGGTGTACGCCGTTCTCATGGCCCCAAAGTGGCCAAAACGAATAAGGTTCGCAGACATCGTTTGGCTGGCAGTGGACCAGTTCATTCTGCCTCTTCGGCCCGATCTGCTCACTCAGGGTCAATTGTGTTACCTCAATTTACCAGCGCTGGGTTTGATGGCCTGGCGGCTGAAACCTCCATCCTGAAGGAGGAGGGTCTTTCTGTTGTTGGATCAGTCCTTCCAATTGTCCTCCCGTGTACGGCAGTTCCTCCTGTGGTGATTGGTCTCGACCAATCTTGTATAGGGCAGGTCTTTCCTGACCCTCCCTTGGAGAGGTGTCACCACGGACACCGGTCTGTCGGGATGGGACAGATTCTGGAAGGAGCTGCGGCTTCAGGGGCAGTGGAGGCCCCACTTACCCATCAGAGAAATGTCCCTGATCCAGACATGGGCAGTGTTCCATGTTCCCTGTCTCTCGGCGGTTTACATTCCAGAGGTGATGGAACAGGTAGCGGACCGGTTGAGCAAGTGCTCTCCCCATCTGGAAGAATAAGCTCTCCATCCTCGGGTGGTTCTCTTATTGTGTCTCCAATGGGAGACTCCGGAGGTGGACCTGTGGGGCCCTCATCTCTATCTCAGGCTCCCGAGCTTCGTGTCTCTCTCCCGGGATCCTCTGGCTCTGACAGTGGACGTCAGGTCCCTGAACTGAGGAGCTCTGGGATTTCTATACCTGTTTCCTCCGTGGCCCTTGCTGGGCAGAGTTCTTCAGAAGTTGGCTCTGGAAAGGGTGTACGCCGTTCTCATGGCCCCAAAGTGGCCAAAACGAATAAGGTTCGCAGACATCGTTTGGCTGGCAGTGGACCAGTTCATTCTGCCTCTTCGGCCCGATCTGCTCACTCAGGGTCAATTGTGTTACCTCAATTTACCAGCGCTGGGTTTGATGGCCTGGCGGCTGAAACCTCCATCCTGAAGGAGGAGGGTCTTTCTGATTCAGTCATTAAGACTCTGATCAGTGCCCGGAAGAAGTCTTCTTCCGTCACCTACTATAGGACTTGGAAAGCCTATATCACTTGGTGTGAGACAAGATCTTTTCCTTGTAGGGTCCTTTCGGTCCCCAGGATTCTGGAGTTTTTACAATCAGGGCTGGACTCTGGTCTCCAGCTAAGTACATTGAAAGGGCAGGTCTCTGCCTTATCTGTCTTTTTTCAGAAGCGTGTGGCGCTTAAACCTTTAGTTAAAACTTTTTTCCAGGGGGTTACGCATGTGCGGCCTCCCAGGAAACCATTACTCCCTGTTTGGGATTTGAATTTGGTTCTTTCGGCTCTTCAGGCTCCTCCTTTCGAGCCTTTGCAAGATATTGCTTTGTCTACCCTGACTCAGAAGATTGTCTTCTTGGTAGCGATCACTTCTGTCCGGCGTGTCTCAGAATTGGCGGCCTTAACTATCCAGGCGCCCTACTTCGAGAGGCATCAGGATAAAGTGGTCTTTCGGTTCAAGCCAGACTTTCTTCCTAAGGTTGTTTCTGCTTTTCATTTGAACCAAGATATTGTTCTTCCCTCCTTGTGTCCTAATCCTAAGAATGACAAAGAGAGGGTTTTACATTGTTTGGATGTAGTACGCTGTGTTACTACTTGATTATCACGTCTCCTTTCCGTAGGACGGATTCCTTTTTTGTTGTGCCCCATGGGCCTAAGAAGGGTTTGGCACCAGCCAAATCTGCCATTAGCAAGTGGATACGTCAGGCCGTTACTGCGGCCTATTCTGCTAAGGGAAGAGTTCCCCCTTTTCGTATTACTGCTCATTCCACTCGCGCTGTTGGGGCGTCTTGGGCTTTTCAGCACCAAGCTTCTGTTGAACAGGTTTGTAAGGCCGCCACCTGGTCTTCTGTTCACACTTTTTCTAAGTTTTACAAAGTTGATGTGCGGGCCTCAGCGGATGCTGTTTTTGGCCGCAAAGTTCTGCAGACTGCAGTCATTTAAGTTATGCTTCACCTGGCCTTGAGATGCCCTTCCCTTGTGGACACTGCTTTTGGATGTCCCATGAAGTGATGAATATTTAAGAAGTGAAGCGGGGTGTGTGGCACACCAAGAATAATACCATTTTGTGAGTACTCACCTGAAAAATGGATATTGTTGGTGTGCCACACACCCCGCTTCACACCCGCCCTTTTTGGTATTACCGAGGCATTTATATATGGTGAAGCCCTTTTTTATTTATATCAAAATTAATTTTGGAGGTTACTGGTGGAATACTGGTACCTTGTTTTACTGCTTTTTGAATATACTGGTGATTGAAGGGAGGTACCAGGTATATATAGGCCGGAAGGGGGCTCGTTACAAGACTTCCTCTCTGCACTTCGTCACCTGCGGTGGATTAACCCATGAAGTGATGAATATTTAAGAAGTGAAGCGGGGTGTGTGGCACACCAACAATATCCATTTTTCAGGTGAGTACTCACAAAATGGTATTTTTGACGCTTAAGGTGTTATTTTTGGTGGCAATCACCTCTGTGCGACGTGTTTGAGTTAGCCGCCTTATGTATGAAGTCTCCTTATTTTGAGTTACACAGAGACAAAGTAGTTTTTCGGTTTAAGCCTGATTTTTTACCTAAGGTCGTCTCTCCCTTTCACCTTAATCAAGAGGTAACTTACCTTCTTTATGCCCAGTTCCGGCTAATGCTAAGGAAAGGGCGCTTCATTCTTTAGATGTAGTCAGAGCCGTAAGATATTACTTGGCAGCTACAGATTCCTCCCGCAAAACGGATTTCCTTTTTTGTTATATCGAAAGGGCCAAGAAAGGGGCTTCCGCCAGCTAAAGCCACTGTCAGTAAGTGGATTAGGCAGGCAGTAGGAAGAGCCTACTCGGCCAAGGGGAAGGAACCCCCTTTTCGGGCACGGCCCATTCCACTAGGGCCATTGGTGCTTCTTGGGCTTTTCAGCATCAGGCTTCGGTGGAACAGGTTGCAAAACTGCCGCCTGGTCTTCGGTTCATACATTTACCAAATTTTACAAGGTGGATGTTAGAGCCTCAGCTGAAGCTTTGGTTGGTCGAAAGATTCTTCAGGCAGTAATGAAATGAACTACCTGCTGTTCTGCATTAGGGATCCCGCCCATAGCACTGCTTTTGGAGATCCTAAGCATAAGGAGTGCCTGGAATGGATTGGAAGAAAAAACACAATTCTGTGAGGTACTCACCTGTAGAATTGTTTTTTCTGGGAATCCATTCCAGGCACTCCGGCCCACCCGTTTTGGGTCATGATCTATCTTTTGATCTATCTTTTGATGCTTTTTTTTGGTGGTGTTTAGTCCATTTATTTCATTAGCATTTAAAAAAAAGAGAAAATAGAAAAAGTGTAAGAGAAAGTGAAAAGAACAAAACTTAATTTCTGAGAGTATTTTCGCGGGTTCGGTGTAAAGTAACATGGACTCCTATATAGGCCCTCCCAGCCTGCCTCTGTTTTTCTGTTTTTTTACTGCTTTTTAAGTAAACTGATCTTGGTGAGGAGGCAGCTGCTACTTATGGGCCGGGAGGGGCCGTACCTGTTTTCTTTCTTGCAGTCACGTGATCAGCAAGGAGGTAATCCCCAAGCGTAAGGAGTGCCTGGAATGGATTCTCAGAAAATCCAATTCTACAGGTGAGTACCTCACAGAATTGTGTTTTTAGGGCCTATTCTGCTAAAGGGAGGGATCCTCCTTTCCGAGTCACTGCTCATTCTACCCATGCTGTTGGGGCCTCCTGGGCCTTTCAGCACCAGGCTTCTGTTGAAGTTTGTAAGGCTGCTACTTGGTCTTCTGTTCATACCCTTTCCAAGTTTTACAAGGTTGATGTTCGGGCCTCAGCGGATGCTGTTTTTGGCCGCAAAGTTCTGCAGGCGGCAGTGGTTTGAACTGCGCATTGTTGCCTTTTGGGATCCCCACCCGTTGTTGGACACTGCTATTGGATGTCGCAGACGTAATGAATCATTACTGGAGCAGGGCGTGCTGCATACTTATAATACCCATTGTACAAGGTGAGTATTCACAGAATGGTATTTTTACAAATGTTCTAGGAAATGTATCTGTTAATGTTGTGTGCAGATTTCAGAGTATTGTGTTAATCCTCATAATACTTTACACACCACATTTTGAACTATCTAAACCATAAAAACTATTTGACCATGCCACATGCAAACACGCATTTTATATACTTTAAATTACTGTATCTGTGAATACAATCTTTTACTTCACAGCACAAAATATTCAAGTGTTCTAGCACCCTCCTCTGGTTACATACTGAAATAATTCATTGCCATTTGGCACTTCTGATATCACATACAGATCATTAACTGTAATGTGGGAGAGATCTCAAGCTAAGGGTTTTTCTCTTTCATGATTTTTAGCATCCTAAAATCTTACAGCTTGCTTTAAAATATGTGCTAATGTCACCTCCTACTTATTTAAAGAGACTAGGTTAGTCTTATAATTACATTATTAGCAGTGCTGGACTGGTTTCCTGCAAAAACCCTACGCTGCCCTTTCCTGCTTTACACAATGTTACAATGTTTACACTCTTACCTAAGATTTGAGGTTTCTTCGAAGGTAAGTTTAAGGCATTTAATATGGAAAGTGAGCAGATGTTCTAATATAGCTTGTAACTCTATATTGCAATCTCAACCTTAAAGCAAGCCAATTGGCATCTTCTGAATTGCTCCCCCTGTGAAAAGGACCTTTACCAATTTATTCTTAGTATACATCACGTCACGTTCCGAAAGATCCTTACACATGGGTTATTCATCTTCAGATGTCACGTGACTGCAGAGCAGAAAAAGTGGCCCCTCCCGGCCCATATATACCGAGGCACCTCCCACAGAACCCCAGATTTTCTCTGCAGTCTCGGACTGCCAGGACGAGAAAGTGGCTCTTTTTTTCAGGCAGGTGAGCGGGGTCTTATGGCCCTACGGCTATTTCCACCCGTTCTGTCTTTATTATACTGCCTCCCAGCCTCGGCTGTAGTGTTCGGGGGAAGGTAGACAGCACCATATTTAGGTGCTAAGGAGCTGTGCTCCGCCACAAATCCCCCACCAAAGGGTAGACAGTGCAGGCCATGGTGAGCCTTATGGGATGCCCTGCCCGCATTACGTGTGCCTATCACCCCATATCCCTCAGTGGGTTCCCTTATGGATGACCGCTGACTCTTAGGGGAAGGGGGGGTGTTTTTATATATATATATATATATATATATATATATATATATATATATATATATATATATATATAGTGTTATGTGGCACCATTTGTTATCATGCTCCCGCTTATGCGGAGCGCATTATGCAGCGATCTCCGTTTAAATTGGTTGCACTGTTTTCTTTAAATCTGATACCGCGCTCTTGTACACCGCTCTGCATATGGCGGCGACATTTACCTCAGGCGCTACGGCGCAGTCATTGGCTGTTTAGTTCACGTGTGTGTGTCTTTTCGCACTCGGAGGGAGGTGGGGCGAATAAAGCTTTTTGCGTCACTCCTCCGCGGCCCGCCCCTCGAGGTGTATGTGGGCACCATCTTGTATAGAACTAGTGGTTTCTCCCGGCCTTTACATTTGATTGAGGGAATTTTTTTTTAATAACTTAAATCCTCCCACTTCCCTTGTGGTGCATTGGGGCATCCCGGGTTTGCTCTAGCATTATTCCCAATTGGCCAATTGAGCCACGATAATCACCATATGTAGGCTTCTCAAGACAATGAGTCCGGGGTTCCTTCGGGACAAGGCCAGTTCTGTACTGATTGTGGGGTTTTCCCTGTACCTTGTGACTTCAAGGTCTGTCTTTCCTGCGCCCAGCAGACTGTTGCGCGGTTGTCTGGGATGTCCCTTCTGGGGGCTGCGTCCCCTGAGGCCTTGCCTACTCCCCCTCACTTACATACAGCTCAGGTTGTGGTGCACGCTAGCGGGGATACTCAATCTGATTTTGCTACTAGATTGGCCGATCTGGAGAGGCGGATGGGCGGTTCTGAGCCGCGCAAAGCTATTGGCAAGACACGGCATTTGATTGATAATGTGTATGTTTGCCCTATGACTTCTGATACGATGGATGACATTGTTGGGGTTTCCCTGAGGGGGAATTATTCTCTGAGTCTGAATAGATCCCATGATGATCCCATGACTGGGTCCAAGCCTTGGGATGCAGCTGATACTGACAGGCTGCTAGCCCATTTATTTGAAGTGCTTGAAATCTCTCCCCCTGTTGCTCCTCCTCCGCAGCAGGGAGAATTATTTTATGCTGCTAAACCGCGCTGGGAGTTCCCCGCACAGGCACATTTCAACAATCTAATTTTCCAGGAATGGAAGAAGCCTAGTTGGCTTCCTGGTGTACCTAAAAGCTGGGATAAGAGGTATCCCTTTCCTCTGGAAACCGCTAAATAATGGTGTTCCCCACCCAAGATTGAGGCACCAATACTTGGGCTATCTCCTACCTCTGTGGTGCACTCACCTGACACGACCACTTTAAAAGATTTGGAAGACCGGCGCATTGATCAGCTGGCCTCTCATGGTTTTGCCTGTGCGGGGACCGTGCTGCGCCCTGTGTGTGCATCTGCTATTACAACCGTTGCGATCAGAAGATTGATCAGAAGTGCCTTAGAGGACTGTTCTGCGGCTTTGGGCAGAGATGTATTTAACTGGCTTTTGTATTGTGAGGAATTTGCTTCATATTTTTTTGCTGCCCTGGAAGATGCCATTAGAATGTGCGGCAGAACCTCTGCCCTGCTGGTTGCTATACGCCGTTCTGTTTGGCTGCGCCAATGGATGGCTGATATTGCTGCTAAGAAGGCTCTTACTGGGGCTCCCTTTAAAGGACTGCGCCTTTTTGGGGAATGTCTGGATCTGTTTGCCTAGGAAGGCAAGCTGCCTCAGCGCAAGAGGCCACTCAGGCCCTTTCGGGGTTCCAGAGTTGCTCTGTCCCCCTTTTATTCCCCCAGGAGAGGAAGGGGGGCTCCCCCCGCTGGGGGCCGGGGTGAGTTATGGAGCAGGGGCAGAGGACGTGGCAGGCCCGGTCCTTCCTGGGGTTCCAAGCCTAAATCCTCCCCCAAGCCACCTCAGGCATGAAGGGGCACCCTCAACCATCCGGTGGGGGGACGGCTTCGGTTTTTTGCTCATGTCTGGAGATGCCTTGTCTCAGACCGGTGGATTCAGGAGGTAGTCTCCTCCGGTTACAAGATAGTTTGCAGCCTGGCCACCCCCAAGATTCATAAAATCCCGGATGGCGCAAGACCCCCTGTCAGCTCAGTGTCTGTGTCTTGCTGTCCAAAACCTACTGGAATTGGGGGTCATTTGCCCTGTTCCTCTGAATAAGGCTATTATTCCAATCTTTTCACTGTCCCCAAAAAGGATGGATCCGTCGGGCCTATCCTGGATTTAAAGCTCCTCAACAAATTTATCAGATTCAGGCACTTTCGCATGGAGACTCTGCGTTCTGCCATAAATTCTCTTTGCCCAGGGGACTTCTTGTCCTCTATAGACATCTTGGATGCTTACCTTCATGTGCCAATTTTTGCAGGCCATCAAAAATTTCTCAGGTTCGCAGTGGAAGATCAGCATTACCAGTTTGTGGCTCTGCCATTTGGTCTTACCTCTGCTCCCAGGGTGTTCACCAAGGTGCTGGCCGGAGTGATGGCTCTGTTGAGATCACAGGGCATTCGCATTCTTCCTTAGCTGGACGACGTTCTTGTAGCTTCTCAGACTTTGCAACAAGCAGAGATGGACGTTCAGACAGTGGTATCCACTGTGGAAACGTTTGGCTGGGTGATAAATCTTCCCAAATCTTCCCTGTCTCCTTCCAGGGTAAAGTCATTTCTGGACATGACTCTGGATACATCTCAGTTCAAGGTCTTTCTCCCTCAGCTGAAGGTAGAGAGTCTTCAGTCACAAACACAGCTCCTTCTGTCTTGCCTATCAGACAATGCAGCTGGTGGGTTTGATGGTGTCCAGCTTCGAGGCTGTCCCATACGCTCCGTTTCACATGAGACCTCTCCAGGTTCATCTCTTGTCAGTATAGGATCGGGACCCAGGGTCCCTGGATCAGGTATTTGTGCTGTCCCCTCTGGCAGGCGGTCTCTGTCATGGTGGCTGGATCCAAGGAATCTGCTAGTGGGCAGATCTTTTCTGACTCCCTGCTGGGAGGTGATCACCACAGATGCCAGTCTGACTGCTTGGGGGGGCTTTTGGAAGTCCCTGAAATTCCAGGTGCAGTGGGGTCCTCAGGAGGCCCATGCCCCAATCAACATTCTGGAACTGAGGGCAATAAGGTTAGTGCTTTCCCATCTGACCACGCACCTTCGGGGTCTGGCGGTACAGATCCGCTCAGACAACCAGACGGCGGTTGCCTACATCAATCATCAGGGAGGAACCAGGAGCAAGAGGGCTCTCAAGGAAGTATTTCTGATTCTGTCATGGGCAGAGGACAATGTTCCCTGCATCTCGGCTGTGTACATTCCGGGGGTGGAGAATCTGGAAGCAGACTCTCTGAGCAGAGGGGCTTTTCGCATGGGAGAATGGTCCCTCAGCAACAGGGTGTTTCACTCTCTGTGCCTCCGTTGGGGCCAGCCGGATGTTGACCTGTTTGCGTCCCATCTCAATCACAAGCTTCCAGCCTTTGTCTCCCTGTCAGTGGATGCTTTGGCAATGTCTTGGAAGAGCTTTCAGCTCCTTTATATTTTTGCTCCATTTCTTCTGCTGGGCAAGGTGCTGCGCAAAATAGCCCAGGAAGGGGTGGCAGCCATTCTGGTGGCCCCATGTTGGCCAAGAAGAATTTGGTTCACAGAAATCGTACAGCTGGCAGTAGATTGTTTCGTCCTGCCCCTGGTGCCAGACCTGCTCACTCAGGGGCGGCTGCGCCACCCCAATTTACAAACGCTGGCTTTGACGGCCTGGCTGCTGAAACCTCCATCTTGATGGACAAAGGGTTGCCGGCCTCTGTAGTTAATACCATGATCAGAGCTAGGAAGAAGTCTTCTTCTACCATTTACTTCAGGGTTTGGCGTGCTTACATTGACTGGTGTGAGTCTAGGTCACTTCCATGTCGGATGTTCTCAATTCCCAGGATATTGGAATTTTTACAACATGGCTTGGATCTGGGTTTTCAGCTTAGTACTCTGAAGGGCCATGTTTCTGCTCTGGCTGTTTTTTTCCAAAGATCTTTTGCTCAGCATCATCTGGTCAAGACCTTCTTTCAAGGCGTTACTCATTTGCGTCCTCCACGCAAGCCCATGTTACCTGTTTGGTATTTTAACTTGGTTTTGTCTGCCATGCAAGGGTCTCCTTTTGAAACTTTGCAGGATGCGGCTTTGTCCACTCACTGTCAAGGTAGCCTTTTTGGTGGCTATTACCTCAGTCAGGCGAGTTTCTGAATTGCCGGCGCTTTCCATCAAGCCTCCTTATTTTGAAAGACACCAGGACAAGGTGGTCAAACTTGTGGCTGTCTGCAACTAATCAACTTTGCTGCGTGGGCGGAGGCATATTGAAGAACTTGAACTTGCAGAGAACCTGAAAAGTTGCTGGAACAAGAGTGGTTAATACTGATTCACCGTTCACTGTACAATCTGTGCGCAGCCGGGTAGAGGGCCTCTGGTCTTTATTGACTGTTTAGTACTGCTTTTAGCTTAATTGAAGGGCTTTTTAGATGCCTGCAGGAGTATAGTCATAGTTCTGACCTTACTAGTCAAGGTGCAGCAAAATCTGAGGCTGAAGTCCTACACAGATGATGAAAACAGGTGGCTGCCCTGTGCTTAAATAGTGGAGGAGGAAAGCTGTTTGGGGATGCTTTGGAGTTTATTATTATTAAGGAAGTTGCTGAATATAGGAGTACACTGCTCCCTCAGAGGAGTGCTGCATCTTCCAAAAGTAGTTCCGTTTTCAGGTTCTATATACTCCCTTTTGAAAATCCTAGCTTGACAACACAGAACAGATCCACTCCAGCCTTAAGGGGGTTGGTACATCAAGGAAAGATGGTCCTGACACACCAGGCTTAAAATGATCCTATACCCAGAAAGGAAGTTTGTAATTGCCTTTTATCCCCAGCCCAGTACCCCAAAAAGGCCTGTGTATCTTTTTGAATAAAGCTTTTGCACAAAATTAAAAAAAAAAAAACACAAGAAACAGTATGATGTTCAAATGGCGGCTGTATGGCTCCCTGGCCTTGCACCAGCAGTACCCCCTGGCGCACTCCAGCGATTTATTCAAATAAGTCCAGCACTGAGGGTCAGCCATATCAGCCGTACTAACGACAATAAATCTGAAAGCACTACAATCTAAACTGCCATATTACACCTCCGTAAACCATGTAGCAGTTTAGCTTGCAACTGAAGGAATAATTGCTGGAGAGCACCAGGGGTTGCTGCTGCACAGCCACGGTGCCATACGGCTGCGTTTTGAACCTCAAACCACAATCGGTCTTTTTATGAATAGTGAGCAAAGGCTTTTAGGGCATAAAAGGAAACACAAGCTATTTTGGGGCAATGCCCTGGGGATAGAAGGTGATAACATTTAACTTCCTTTTTAGGTATAGGATTACTTTAAGCCTCCCACGTAGACATATTTGGCCTGAACCAGGTCTGTCTTTTTACTGGTTGGAGGACACCTGCAACGGCTTTTCAGGACTAGGGCTAGCACAGTGGTCAGTTGCTTGGCCCGGGAAAATTAAATCTATCGTGTACAAATTCAGAATTTAGTCATTGCCCTGGATTGCTGCTGTTAAGTGTGTATGGTTAAAATGATGGTGCTAAAATCCCCTATACAGAAGTACCTTATAATACTGTACTTTGTCTATGCCATATGTTTTTCACTGTATTCACCTTTTTGATCACCATATATGCCCCCACCTTTTCATAGTAACAGTTGCCACTCCACACTTTAATTTTAGTGGATAAGTCATTCAACTTCTGTAAAGCTACAACACCCAGACTAAACACTGCAAAAAACCTAAAGCTATCATCTGATTAACTAATGCCATATTATTCAGTAACTAACAAAAATAGTAAATAAAACACATGATAGTTAATTCCGTGAGTGGACAAACTATATCTATGCGGCAGAACTTCTGCTGTCATCGCTAAGTGCTCCATCTGACCAACACATACAGACACTTCTTGAATTTGTGCTCTCTTTACCATTTACCAAGACTTCAAATTACTGGACATAGTGGTATCAGCCCCCCAGAACTCAAAAACTAGAAGTAGTCTGCAGAGCTCCTATATGATGATGGTTATAATTTTAATCCACGCCCTTAAAATTAATAGGTAATTAATAGATCTGCCCAGCCACAAATCTAATATGCTGAGTTTGCACAAACCTCCAAACTAAAGTGTGTGTGCAGATCGGTGCAGATACTCTCAGAAATTAAAATGCAGACAGCCTGCTCCGCACAAAAAAAATTCATATGCATAGTATACACAGACCTTCCACAGTTTAAAAAATTAATATGTAGGGTGTGCACAGATAAATCCTAGAAAAGCATTATTGGGCACAGCATGTGTGCATACCCCCTTTAAAACATTAACAGGCAATATACATGTGGCTCCACACCTCCCCCTTTCACAAACCCTAAAAATGTAATTTTCCAACTATACAGCACGTCCTGTTTCACAAATATTCTTTACGCTTGGGATATCCACCACAAGGTGGTGCAGTGGACTGCAGAAAAGTCTTGTGGCGTCTCCCGGCCCTATAACAGGACAGGAACCTCCCACAAATTCCCAGTTTCCTTCTGCAGTCTGGACTGCGAAGATAGAAGATGGCTTTCTATATTACGCAGGCGAGCGGGGCTTACCAGCCTGCAGCCCTGCAGTACTATTCCCACCCGTTCTGGACCCACTGCCTCCCAGCCTCGGCTGCCTGGTTCGGGTGAAGGTAGGACAGCACCAGGGTCAGGTGCTGGAGGAGCGCTGCTCCAACCGCAATCCCTGTACCTGCAAGGGTAGGCGGTTCAGGCTTATGGTCAGCCTTATGGGATGCCCCTTCCTGCCTTATTGTGGGTCTTTCCCTGCCCCCCCTTCTCCCTAGCTAAGCATGCCTTGGGTGCGCCTACCGTTGCTCTTCCCCGCCTCGCTCTCTCCCTGGGGAGCTCTCCGGGAAGGGGGGGGGATTGGCGGTGTGGTTGCACATGGTATTTTATCTGTTTTTTACTTGTATTGTGCACGCTCACCGCCGCGCTGTTTTGTATGGCACACCGCGGCTGGCGGCAACATTCGCCTCATGTGTTGTGCTGTCATTGGCGCTGGGGGAGTCAGGTGGAGCACGATTTGCGCTCTTCAGGGGGCGGGGTCCCGCGGATGATGCTTTTTGCGTCATCCCTTTGTGGCCCGACCCTCAAGGTCCTTGCGGCGCCATTTTGTCAGAAGTTTTTATTTTCCTGACTTGCGGTACTGCGGTGCGCTGCTGGCCTGCCTGGTTGTGCGATTGGCTTCTTGGTCCATGAATCCCCTTCGGGGTTGTATTGTGTTCTTGTCACCTCATTTTGGGAATTTTATGTGTGGTTTTCTTATGTCTTTCAGGCGGGATTAACGTGACTATGGTTTCTCCCGGCCCTCTTTCCTTTTGCATCTCCCACCTTCCCTAGTGGGTTTTGGGGCATCCCGGGTGGCTCTTGTTAGCCTTAACCCTATACTGGCCAGTGTGCCCACTCTAATCACCATATGGAGGCTTCCAGGGATAATGTGCTTGGGGTTCCTTCGGGACAAGCCCAGCTGTGTGTCGCGTGTGGGGTATCCCCTGTGAGTGACTGTGTCAGGGTATGTGTGCCCTGCGCCCAGAAGGTACTTGCACTGCAGTCTGGTTTGCCTGCTACGCTGCCCAGCTCTGCGCCCCCTTCTACATCACCTACCCCCCAGCGCCTGCATTTTACCCCTAGTGAGGGACATGCTAGTGGGGAATCAAACTATGACTTGGCCTTGCAGGTGGCCAGCCTGGAAAGGCATATGGCTGGGCCGGTCCCCCTTAAGGCTTCTGGCAAGAAGCGGCATTTAACTCCCGCTGTTTCCCTCTTTCCTGAGGAGGATGAGGGACAGTTTTCTTTCCCTGGCTTGTACCCCTTAGAAGAGGGGGAACTTTTCTCTGATTCTGAGTCCTCTGAGGAGCAGCAGGAGGTTTATGGTGGTACTGGGTCTCTTTTTGGAGAAGACCCATGGTCCCCTGAGGATTCGGACAGGCTGTTGTCTCACATTTTTGAAGTACTGTGTATTACACCTCCTGTCCCAGTTAAGAGGCAGCAGGGTGAGCTTTTTTACTCTGTTAAACAATGCTTGGAGTTCCCTGAGCAGATCCACTTCAATAATTTGGTGCTCAAAGAGTGGGATTGTCCTAGAAGATTGTCTGCGGTATCCATTTCCTGGCAATGTAGTTAAGCGCTGGTCGTGTCCCCCTGAGGTGGATGCTCCCGTGCTTGGGTTGTCCAATACCTCGGTCATGCATTCCCCTGAAACTTCTACTCTGAGGGATGGTGAGGACCGGCATGTTGATCAGCTGGCCTGTCACGCATTTGCTTGTGCAGGGACTGCGCTGCGCCCTGTGTGCGCTTCTGCCATCACGGCTCTTGCTCTTAAAGGGTTGTTAAGTGCCTTATGGATAATGCCTTGGATGCCAATAAGGGGGAGGAGTATAGATCCCTCCTTCTTTGCTATGAATTTGTGGCATTTATTCTTTCTGCTATGGATGGTGCGGTCAGGATGTGTGGTAAGACTTCTGCCCTTTTGGTGGCTATAAGACGCTCTGTTTGGCTGCGTCAGTGGGCGGCTGATAATGCTGCTAAGAAGGCTCTCACTGGTTTTCCCTTTACTGGGCTACGGCTCTTTGGGGAGCATCTGGATTTGTTTGCCAAGGATGGTAGGCTGCCTCAACGCAGGAGGCAGCCGTGGCCCTTTCGGGGGGCTGGTTCTTCCCTCCCCTCCTTCCGTGCTCCCAGGTCCGGTTGGGGTGCACCATTTGCTGGGGCAAGTAGAGACTCTTGGGGCCGGGGTAGAGGCCGTGGTCACCCTGGTCTCTCATGGGGTCCAAAGTCCAAATCTTCCCCCAAGCCCCCTCGGGCATGAGGAGGCGGCCTCACCCATCCGGGTGGGGGGACGGTTGCGGCTCTTTGCTCACGTTTGGAGACTGCACATCTCAGACCGGTGGATTCAGGAGGTGGTGTCCTCCGGGTACAAGCTAGAGTTTGCAGCCTGTGGGTCATTTGCCTGGTGCCCCTCCAGGAAAGGGGCAGAGGTTTCTATTCCAATCTGTTCACTGTTCCCATCCTGGATTTAAAGCGCCTCAACAAGTTTGTCCGGTTCAGGCATTTTCGCATGGAGACCCTGCGCTCGGCGGTCAGTACCTTGCGCCCGGGCGACTTCATGACTTCTCCCAGATGGTGGTCGCCACGCTCGAGTCCTTCAGTTGGGTGATCAACTACCCCAAGTCTTCTCTGTCTCCGTCCTTGGTGTCGTCCTTTCTGGGCATGACTCTGGATACATCTCAGGTAAAGGTTTTTCTGCCTCAGCAGAAGCTGGAGGGCCTGCAGATGCAGGCACGGTCTCTGATTTCTTGCCCTCATCCCTCCATCCGGCAGGGGATGCAGCTGGTGGGCCTGATGGTGTCATGCTTCGAGGCGGTTCCCTATGCTCCGTTTCACATGAGACCTCTTCAGTTGCACCTCTTGTCAGTTTGGGATCGGGACCCCGTGTCCCTGGATCAGTCCTTTGTTCTGTCCCCTCTGGTCAGTCAGTCCCTCTCGTGGTGGCTGGACTCAAGGAATCTTGTCACCACAGATGCCAGTCTGACAGGTTGGGGGGCTTTTGGAAGTCTCTGAAGTTCCAGTGTCAGTGGGGCCCTCAGGAGGCCCATGTTCCCATCAACATTCTGGAACTGCGGGCGATAAGATTAGTTCTCTTCCAGTTGACTCCGCACCTTCGGGGTCGGGCTGTTCAGGTCCGCTCGGACAATCGGATGGCTGTTGTCTATGTCAATCAGAGAGGAACTCGGAGCAAGCGAGCCCTCAAGGAAGTGTCCCTGATACTGTCCTGGGCAGAGGAGAATGTTCCCTGCATATCGGCAGTTTACATCCCGGGAGTGGAGAACTTGGAGGCAGACTCCCTGAGCACGGGGATGTCTCGGCTGGGGGAGTGGTCCCTCACCGTGAGGGTGTTTCACTCTCGGTGTCACCGCTGGGGTCTGCCGGATGTAGACCTGTTTGCTTCACGTCACAATCACAAACTTCCATTCTTTGTCTCTCTGTCTCAGGATCCTCTGGCCGTTGCCACGGATGCGCTGGCAATGACTTGGAAGGGGTTTCGGCTCCTCTATGTGTACCCTCAGTTTCCTCTGTTGGGCAGGGTGCTGCGCAAGGTGGCCCAGGAAGGGGTGCCAACCATCCTGGTGGCCCCCTGTTGGCCGAGAAGGGTGTGGTTCGCAGACATCGTGCAGTTGGCAGTAGAACAGTACGTCCTGCCCAGGGATCCAGATCTGCTCACTCAGGGGCAGCTGTGCCATCCCAATTTACAAACACTGGCTTTGACAGCTTGGCTGCTGAAACCTTCATTTTGATGGAAAAGGGTTTTCCTGCCTCTGTTATCAATACCATGATTAGGGCTAGGAAGAAGTCCTCGTCCTTTATCTACTACAGGGTCTGGCATGCTTACATTGCCTGGTGTGACTCCAAATCTCTTCCCTGTAGGGTGTTTTCTGTTCCCAGGATTCTGGAATTCTTGCAACATGGTTTGGATTTGGGCCTTCAACTTAGTTCCCTCAAAGGTCATGTTTCAGCTCTGGCATTTTTTTTCCAAAGATCTTTTGCCAGTCACCGTTTGGTTAAGACTTTCTTCCAGGGGGTTTCTCATGTGCGTCCGCCACGTAAACCTATGTTACCAGTTTGGGATTTGAATCTGGTGTTGTCTGCTCTGCAGGGTCATCCTTTTGAGCCTCTCCGTGAGGCCACTTTGCCCATTTTGACTCTTAAGGTAGCCTTTTTGGTGGCCATTACTTCTGTCAGGCATGTTTCTGAGTTGGCGGCGCTCTCCATCAAACCTCATTTTGAGCGACACCAGGACAAGGTGGTGTTTCGGTTTAAACCAGATTTCTTGCCTAAGGTTGTGTCTGCTTTTCATCTGAATCAGGACATTGTCTTGCCTTCCTTGTGTCCTAATCTTGCTAATTCCAAAGAGAGGACTCTGCATTCTTTGGATGTGATCAGGGTTCTTACATTTTACTTGGTAGCTACTGAGTCTTTCAGGAAGACTGATGCTCTTTTTGTTCTTCCTTCTGGTCCTAGGGAGGGTTTGCCTCCGGCTAAGTCCACTATCAGTAAGTGGATTCGTCAGGCGGTGGTACAAGCCTATTCTACTAAGGGGAAGGAACCTCCCTTCCGCCTTACTGCTCATTCCACTCGTGCTATTGGGGCCTCTCGGGCCTTTCAGCACCAGGCTTCTGTTGAACAAGTTTGTAAGGCCGCAACTTGGTCTTCTGTTCATACTTTTTCCAAGTTTTACAAGGAGGTTGATGTTAGGGCCTCAGCTGAGGCTGCTTTTGGCCGCAAAGTTCTTCAGGCGGCAGTGGTTTAAACAGTGGTTTAAACTGCCCGCTGTTGTTCTTGGGGATCCCACCCTACATTACGGACACTGCTTTTGGACTTCCCAAGCTTAAAGAATATTTGTGAAACAGGACGTGCTGTATACTTGGAAAAATATAGTAGTGATGTAGGTGAGTACTCTGTAGAATTGAGTTTGTAGTATACAGCACATCCTGTTTCACCCCTCCCTTGTTATAATTTTTCTTGGTTACCTCTGTATGGTGATTTGTTCAAATGTTTGGTTGGGGTTCCTTAATTTTTATTCTCCCGGCTTCTTATCTAACTGCTTTGTAACACTGGGAATTTGTGGGAGGTTCCTGTCCTTTTATAGGGCCGGGAGACGCCACAAGTCTCTTCTGCAGTCCACTGTGCCACCCTGTGGCGGATATCCCAAGCGTAAAGAATATTTGTGAAACAGGACGTGCTGTATACTACAAAATCAATTCTACAGGTGAGTACTCACAGAATTGTATTACTGAGTGCATGTGGACCACCAAAAATAAAAGAATAAGCATGGTGTTTGTTGCTTTTCTTTTGCAGCCTCTACAAATAAATGTTACAGAAGACATTTGTGCCCCCCCCCCCGAACCCCTAAAAGTTAATATGCAAATGATGTTTTTGTATGCATAGTCGTACAGGTAGAGCAAAAGTACCTGGGAAAGAAGACTGGGAAGTAAAAGACCTTTGGACAGTCTTGTTAGAATTTGTGCGATGTACAGATTTGCATTTTACAAAGTTTAATAACTTTAATTAAAGGAGCACTATCGCGAAAAAATTCCCCAATAACAAAAATCCATATAAATATGCTGGATGGAGGGAGGATGGGTCACTTATACACCCGACATCAAGAAATATCCAGCCAGGCTTGTTTTTTTTATTTTAATGGAAGGAAGAGGGCATCTCGGGTGACAGACTCTGTCACCCCTCATAGACTAAACCTGTAACCCCAGGATTTTATTCCTACCAGGGGAAGAAAACCACAAGCTTGGTGGGAGTTTTATTCAGTTTGGGTGTATAAGTAAGCCCTCCTCTCATTAGCTAAAGTGTTTATATGGATTTTTAATATTACACGATTTCTCGATAGTGCTCCTTTAAGATACAATAAAAGATTGAGGGGATGTTAAATGTAAATGAATATTTGCTTACATGTGTCTTTCGAGGAATAACACTTCATCGAAGCTGTGGATAATTGTGGAAATGGATGCCGTGCGTGTCTTTATACGTAAATAAAATATATTTTACCGTATGGTGGATTGATCCATTATAAAGCCAAGGACAAATTACTGCTGACTCCTAGGTGTTATGCGACATATTTTATGTCAACATTTTATATACCTTAATCCTAACTACTGTACTTGCCTTTAATTTTTTTAGGAGTTTGTCCAGCTTTCCAGAAGATTGATAAAGGACCCAGCTCTTAAAAGGAACATTATACATAATGCAAAACAATATGTCTGCACCAACCACTCATGGCAACTTGAAAGGGAAACTTACCAAACTCTTGTGCAACAGCTGGGTCGCCCCTGATGGCAAGAAGCCCTGTTTTATTTCGTGAACTTATTTCATAATTTAAAATAAGTGTTGTATTGTTTTTATTGCACAGATATGATTTTAAAAAGATTCATTTTTACTGTCTTAGTTAAACTGACCATTTATTCAGGGCCTCAAAGTGACACTGGGTGTGGTTTAGGGGCAGGGCTATTCACATGCCTTTAAGAGAAAAAAAGATTTATCACCATAGAAATGTACAATATAATGAAGTTATACATGTATTGGGCCCAAGCTAAATATTGCCACTACTGAGACTTCAGAGTGGGGTACTTACGATTTAGTACTCTTGAGTCCGAACATACAGCACAATAAACGACCTTCTGATAATACCTATTTAAGGTCCATCGTAGAGGCCTGCAGCAAACATAGTATGTAAGGCTGAATAAGGTCGTCAGTCCATCCAGTTCAGCCTATTTATCTCCTTGAAGTGGTCTAGTAGCCATAGCTGGTAATGTTATTACATGCAAGCAAGACATCCATGCCACTTTTTGAACACTTGGTGTATTCTTCATAACTAGTAATATAAAGTAATATTTTCCCAATACATGGCACGGCCTGCTTCACGAAGTCATTACATCTGGGTTATTTCGCCACGAGGTGGCGCAGTGTACTGCAGAAGAGTTGTGGCTCCTTCCGGTACCATATAAAAACGGAATTACCATAGACTTATCCAGTGTTCTCTCTGCAGTGATTTCTGCGAGGATAGAAGATGGCTCTCTATACTGCGCAGGTGAGCGGGGCAAACAAGCCTGCGGCCCTGCATGGCTATTTCCACCCGTTTCCAGACCCTCTGTGCCTCCCAGCCTCGGCTGACGGATCGGGTGAGGGTAGAGGAGCGCTAGTCCAAGCCTCAGACCCTGTACCACAAAGGGTAGCCGTCCATAGGCTTTATGGTGAGCCTGTTTGGGATGCGGAGTTCCTATCCTAGCTTCTGAGGGAGTGAGTGTTTTGGGGACTGTTTTTATTTGTTCTGGCGTTTTGGGGTTCCCCCCCCCCCTTTTCTTGGCCTGGGCTCTCGCCGCTGCTTGCTTGCTTTCCTCTCTCCCTCCCCGTCGTGTGCACGGGGGAGGGGGGGGCGGGTGGTAGCAGCGAGGGGGTCTTTCTTTCTGGCTTTAATCTGTTTTTTACAGTGTTTCTAACTGCTTTTCGCGGCCTCGCCGCTTTGTACTACGCTCTGCGGTGGGCGGCGCTATTTGTGAGGCATTTTTTTTCTACTGTGATGACGCTGGCGAGGTCACGTGAGCGCCGTTTTCATCTCTTCGGGGGGGGGCGGGGCTGGTGGATGACGCATATCGCGTCGTCCTCCCGCGGCCCGCCCCTCAAGGTTCCTCTGCTGGTGCCATTTTGTTTCTGCTGCGCGTCTGGGGCCCTTCTCATCCGGAGCTGCAGCGGTGATTCTCGTCTATTGTCGCTTCCTCCTGTGGTCTGGTGGCTGGTGCCCTTGCCCTACTTGGTCCGTGAGTCCCCTTTGGGGGTTTTGGTTTCCTTGGGGCATGTGCTGCGGGATGCTTATGTGTTTTTACTTATGTCTTTCAGGCGGGACAACTGTGGGTTGTGGTTTCTCCCGGCACTACCCCTTACCATCCCTCATCTCCCCTTACTGGCTTCTGGGGCCATCCCTTGGGGGGGCATCCCGGGTGGCTCTGGTTAGCCTTTACCCTGTGCTGGCCTATTGCCCCTTTCTAAATCACCATATGGAGGCTTCTAGGGATAGCGTGCTTGGGGGTCCTTTAGGGCAATCCCGGCTGTGTTCCATGTGTGGGGTATCCCCTGTGAGTGACAGTGTCAGGGTGTGCGTGCCGTGCGCCCAAAGTGTCCTTGCTTTCCAGGCTGGGCTGCCCGCTTCGCTTCCCAGCTCTGTGCCCCCTTCAGCATCGCCTACGCCCCCGCGCCTGCATTTAGCCCCCAGTGAGGGGAATACTAGCGTGGGGTCACAATCTGATCTGGCCCTGTGTGTGGCCAGTATTGAAAGGCAGCTTGCCAGGCCTGTTCCACGTAAGGCCTCTGGCAAGAAGCTGCACCTGGCTTCCGTGATGTCCCTTTTTCCTGAGGAGGATGAGGGACCTGATACTTTACCCCCTAGAGGAGGGGGAACTCTTTCAGGACTCTGACTTCTCTGGGGACCAGCAGGAGGGTTACGGCAGTGACCCTGGGTCTGCGTCTGGGGAAGACGATTGGTTCCCTGAGGATACTGATAGCCTGTTAGCTCACGTTTTTGAAATATTGCACATTGTTCCCCCTGAGGTGGCTAAGAGGAAGCAGGATGAGCTCTTTCGTCCTGACAAACGGCGCCTGGAGTTCCCTGAGCAGAGCCATTTCACTAATATGGTGCTCAAGAAGTGGGAACATCCTAGTAGATTGCCTGCGGTGCCCAAAGGATGGGATAAGAGGTATCCCTTTCCTGCTGACCTGGTCAAGCGATGGTCGTGTCCCCCTGAGGTGAGCGCTCCCATGCTAGGGCTGTCCCACACCTCGGTCATGCCTTCCCCTGACACTACTACTCTGCGGGACAGCGAGGACCGGCGTATGGATCAGCTGGCCTGCCATGCTTTTACGTGTGTGGGGGCTGGGCTGCACCCGGTTTGCGCTGCTGCCGTTACAGCTATTGCTCTTAAACAGCTCAAGCGTCTCCTGGACTACGCTGCGGCTGGTAACAGGGGGGTCCCTTTTGCTTTGCTCTGATTTTGTTGACTTTGTCCTTACTGCCATGGATGATGCGGTACGGATGTGTGGTAGGGCCTCTGCCCTTTTGGTGGCTATGCGCCGCTCTGTTTGGCTGCGTCAGTGGGCGGCTGATACTGCCGCTAAGAAGGCTCTCACTGGGCTCCCCTTTATGGGGCTGCGGCTCTTTGGTGAGCGTCTGGATGTTTTAGCCAAGGATAGTAGGCTGCCTCAACGGAGGAGGCAGCCTCAGCCTTTTCGGGGGTCCTCCTCTTCCCTCCCCTCCTTTCGTGCTCCCAGAGGAGGTTGTGGCTCCCTCTCCTCGGGTCCCCGCAGGGATTTTTGGGGCCATGGCAGATCACGTGGTCGTCCCGGTCTCTCATGGGGTCCCAAGTCCAAACCTTCCCCCAAGCCTCCTCAGGCATGAGGGGGCGCCCTCATCCATCCGGGTGGGGGGACGGCTTCGGCTCTTTGCTCACATCTGGAGGCTACATGTCTTAGACCGGTGGATTCAGGAGGTGGTGTCCTCCGGTTACAAGATAGAGTTTGCAGCATGGCCACCCCCAAGATTCATCAGATCCCGGATGTCTCACAACCCTCTGTCAGCTCAGGGGTTGCGCCTTTCGGTTCAACGTCTTTTGGAGTCAGGAGTCATTTGCCCAGTGCCTTCCCAGGAACGGGGTCGAGGGTTCTATTCCAATCTGTTCACGGTCCCCAAAAAGAACGGGTCCCTGAGGCCCATCCTGGACTTGAACGGTCTCAATAAGTTTGTCATGCATTTTCGCATGGAGACTCTACGCTCGGCGGTCAGTACCCTGCGCCCGGGCGACTTCATGACCTCAGTGGACATCAAGGATGCTTATCTTCACGTGCCAATCTTCCCAGGTCATCAGTGATTTCTCAGGTTCGCTCTAGAGGATCAGCATTACCAGTTTGTGGCCTTACCGTTCGGTATCACCTTGGCCCCTCGGGTGTTCACCAAGGTGCTGGCGGGTGTGATGGCTCTGCTGCGGAATCAGGGCATTCGCATCCTTCCTTACCTGGACGACATTCTGATTGCGCTCAATCTCTTCATCAGGCTGAGAAGGATACTCACTCACTCTCGAGTCCTTCGGCTGGGTGATCAACTATCCCAAATCTTCACTGTCTCTGTCTTTGGTGAGGTCCTTTCTGGGCATGACTCTAGATACCTCTCAGGTCAAGGTATTCCTGCCTCAGCAGAAGGTGGAGGGCCTTCAGAAGCAGGCACGGACTTTGCTCTTGTGTCCCCATCCCTCCATCTGGCAAGGGATGCAGTTAGTGGGTCTGATGGTGTCCTGCTTCTGGGCGGTCCCCTTTGCTCAGTTTCACATGAGACCTCTTCAGTTGCACCTCTTGTCAGTTTGGAATCGGGACCCTGTGTCCCTGGATCAGGAATTTGCTCTGTCCCTCCTGGCCAGACAGTCCCTCTCGTGGTGGCTGGACTCAAGGAACCTCCTGGCGGGCAGGACCTTTCTGCCTCCGTGCTGGGAGACTGTCACTACAGATGCCAGTCTGACCAGTTGGGGGGGCTTTTGGAAGTCTCTGAAGTTCCAGGGTCAGTGGGGCCCCCAGGAGGCCCATGCTCCCATCAATGTACTGGAACTGAGGGCGATCAGATTGGTTCTGTCTCAGCTGACCACACACCTTCGGGGTCGGGCTGTTCAGATCCGCTCGGACAACCAGACGGCGGTTGCCTACATCAATCGTCAGGGAGGGACTCGGAGCAAGCGAGCCCTTAAGGAAGTGTCTCTGATACTGGCTTGGGCGGAAGAGAATGTCCCCTGCATCTCGGCGGTTTACATTCCGGGGGTGGAGAATCTGGAGGCAGACTCCCTGAGCAGGGGGACGTCTCGGCTGGGGGAATGGTCCCTCAGCAACAGGGTATATTCTTGGTGTGCCACACACCCCGCTTCACTTCTTAAATATTCATCCATTATTGGGTTAATCCACCGCAGGTGACGTAGTGCAGAGAGGAAGTCTTGTAACGAGCCCCCTTCCGGCCTATATATACCTGGTACCTCCCCTCAATCACCAGTATTTTTTCTCTCTGCTTGCTGACAAGTCAGAAGATGGAAGTCTCCTGCTTACAGGTAGGCCGGGGTATTCTTACCCCGCCACCGCCCTTTTGGTCTATTTCTGCCCGGTTTGAGTTTATATACCTTTATGGTGGAATGGAAGCCTCCCAGCCTAGGCTGCTCACCGGGCAAATGGTAGATGGCACTTTAAGTGCCTAGGAGCTTATCTCCTACCGCTCGACCTCATGCGTGGGGCAATGCGGCTATCCGGCATGGTGATCCGGAAATGGGATGCCCCTGTCCCGAGGGTCCCCGTAGCCCCTTACTCTCCCGTTACGGTCCCTTCTCCCTTCACTATGGGGGGGGGGGTGTGAGGGTGTGCTTTTAGTATGTGTGTTTCACTTGTATCAGTGCATTTTAACGTGTGTGTGTGTTCATGATTATGCATTCACTGTATTCAGCATGTGTATATTTTTGGGTCTGCTTTAAGGGCAGGCTGCGCTGGGTAGGGGCTGGCCACTTCTCTTGCAGACTGTTGCTTTGTGGCCCCCTACCCCCTCTCCTCTCCCCTCTCCCCGCCTGGCGTTTTATGTTTTCATTTGAACAGCACCATGCGGTCTTTATCCTCCCCCCTCCGCCGCCTGGGCGCACGTGCAGGGGCCCAGCTGAGAGTGATTTCCAGCTGATCGGCGTAGGGGGGGGCGGGTCCCACTGACGCGGCGTCAGGGGCGCGGCGCCGACGTCATGCGGTGTCTGCGGCGGGCCCAGCGTTCTTGCTTCCTTCAAATGCAGGAAGTCGCGTGGGCGCACGGCCGCACTTTGTCTTCCGTGCTGGCTGCAGTCTTGTTCCGGCTGCTGCCTTCGCTAACCAGGTAAGCGGCCCCTCCCGTTGGGGTCGTTAAATGGGGAATGCTTTCCTTGCAGTAATATAGTGGGGAGTCACTTTGTATTAAGGGGGCGTGATTTAAGGGCACTTTGGTGCCATGCTTATATGTTTGTTTATACACATGTGAGGATCTGATGGTTTTTCTTTTCCTTGCAGATCCTGGGATCCCTGCTTATGGTGGCCCTCCGGCTCTATGTGCCTGGCTAATTATTGGGATAGCTTTGTAATGCATATATACATAGACTATATATAAATATATATATATATATATATGTTTATTAAAGGGGACCTTAACTTAAAAAAAATATATATATATATATATATATTTAAAAAAAAAAAAAAAAATCCTCCCTTCCGGGACATTACTAATAAAGGGGCATCCCGGGTTGGCTTATGCCTTAAAAGTCCCAGTATTGCGAATACCATAAATCACCATATGGAGGCTTCCGTAATTTCCGGAAACTGTTCTGCTGAGCCGTTTGGGGGTTGCGTAGGTTGTGGGGTTCCACTCCCAGCTGATGATGTCTTTATTTGCATCCCTTGTGCAAAACAGACTATTGCGCGCCAGTCCGTTGCTTCGGCTGCGGGGCCATCGCATCCTTCATCATCTCCTACCTCTCCCTCCCTATTCCGGACCCCGCATGACACTGTCAAAAGTGGGGATTCGCATTCCGAGGCGGCAGCACAGCCCAGCCCCCGGAAAGTAATGCCCGTTAAAGCAGCGTTGAAGGCCGCTGCAAAATGAAGGCACCTGACTCCGGTACCTTCGGCTCCACAGGACCAGTTTTGTGAACCTGTGGAATGGTCCGATGGATCCCCGGACGAGGATGAATTCCCGTCGGAGTCAGATGAGCCGACAGGTCAGCTTGTGGCTGATGAGATTAGCGATTGGTCAGAGGGGGTTGTTTTTGACACCCCCTCTATTCTGGCTCAAATGTTTAAAATTTTGAGTTTAGATACGCCTGAGGCGGCCGCCCCGCCAAAGGGTCAGTTGTTTAAGGAGCCTCAGCCGCGTTTGGTTTTTCCCAGACAACACCACTTTGAGAGGGTGGTTCTTAAGGAATGGGAACATCCCACGCGGTTATCTGGAATTCCTTCCAGTTGGGAAAAGCGTTATCCTTTCCCGCCAATTGGTGAAGCTTTGGTCTGTCCCTCCGGACGTCGATACCCCTGTACTAGGGCTCTCTCGGCTATGGTACAATCTGCTGAGACCACTGTCCCCAAAGATGGGGAAGATCGTCGGATTGACCAATACGCTCGACATGGTTTTATCTATTCCGGGTCAGCGTTGCGCCCGGTATGTGCTTCAGCCCTTCTTCTATTGGCAATTAAGTCCTTAATTCAGGGGCTATATGAGGATCTTAATCCCGCTTGCAAACAGTTCACTGCGCTTAAGCAGTGTGAATCTTTTGTGGCTTATGTCCTGGCTGCTTAGGACGATGCGCTGACTATGAGTAGCAAGGCAGCAGCTATGCTGGTGGCTATTCGCAGGTCAGTATGGCTGCGTCAGTGGTCAGCGGACACGGCTTCCAAAAAGGTGCTCACAGCTCTCCCCTTTTTGGGGTTGCGTCTGTTCGGGGAGAAAATTGATTCAGTCACAAAGGGTGGTAAGATGCCACAACGCAAAAGGCCTCGTGGTCCCTTCAGGGGGGAAAGTTCCGGTAGGCCTTCCTTTCGAGGATTCAGAGTGGGCAAGGGTGCGTCCTTTCCCGCTACCAGTGGCGCAGGTTGGACTCGGGGGAGGGGCCGTGGCCGGCCCACTCAGTCCTGGGGCACCAAGCCCAAACCTGCTGATAAGCTCACTCAGCAATGAGGGGCTGCCCTCACCCGTGCAGGTGGGGGGACTATTGCGACACTTCTACCGTTGGAACCAAGTGGTTCCAGGCAGATGGATCCAGGAGGTAGTGTCGCCTGGTTACGACCTGGAATTCGAGTCTCACCCTCCTTCACGGTCCATTCATGGGTCGGTTCATCCCGGCCTGAACTCTCATCAAGATGGAGTGTGTCTTTCTTTTGCCCAAATTCACACGAGAACGCTTCAGCTATTTCTGTTGGCGTGTTAGGACCAGCAACCTCAGTCGTTGGATCAGTCCTTCCAGTTGTCCTCCCGTGTACGGCAGTCCCTCCTGTGGTGTTTGGTCTCGACCAATCCTGTGTAGGCCAGGCCTTTCCTGTCCCCCTTTTGAAAAGTGTCACCACGGACGCCAGTCTGTCGGGATGGGGCAGATGCTGGAAGGAGCTGCGGTTTCAGGGGCAGTGGAGGCCCCACTTACCCATCAATATTCTGAATCTGAGAACCATTCGTCAGGTGCTTGCTCTCCTGACTCAGTACGTTCTGGGCCTTCTGGTCCAGATGTGTTCAGACAATCGATCAGCAGTTGCTTACGTCGGTCTTCAGGGAAGGACGCGCAGTCTGAGTACTCTCAGAGAAGTGTCCCTGATCCGGACATGGGCAGTGTTCCATGTTCCCTGTCTCTCGGCGGTTTACATTCCAGAGGTGATGAAACAGGTAGCGGGCCGGCTCTCCCCGTCTGAAAGAATAGGCTCTCCATCCTCGGGTGGTTCGCTTATTGTGTCTCCAATGGGAGACCCCGGAGGTGGACCTGTTGGCCCCTCATCACTATCACAGGCTCCCGAACTTCGTGTCACTCTCCCAGGATCCTCTGGCTCTGGCAGTGGACTCCATGTCCCTGAACTGGGGAGTTCTGGGATTTCTATACCTGTTTCCTCCGATGCCCATGCTGAGCAGGGTTCTTCAGAATTTGGCTCTGGAAAAGGTGTACGCCGTTCTCGTGGCCCCAAGGTGGCCAAGGCGAGTGAGGTTCGCAGACATCGTTCGGCTGGCAGTGGACCAGTTCGTTCTGCCTCTTCGGCCCGGTCTGCGCACTCAGGGTCGATTGTGTTACCCCAATTTACCAGCGCTGGGTTTGATGGCCTGGCTGCTGAAACCTCCATCCTGAAGGAGGAGGGTCTTTCTGATTCAGTCATTAAGACTTTGATCAGTGCCCGGAAGAAGTCTTCTTCCATCACCTACTATAGGACTTGGAAAGCCTATATCGCTTGGTGTGAGATAAGATCTTTTCCTGGTAGGGTCTTTTCGGTCTCCAGGATTCTGGAGTTTTTACAATCAGGGCTGGACTCTGGTCTTCAACTTAGTACGTTGAAAGGGCAGGTCTCTGCCTTATCTTTTTTCAGAAGCGTGTTGCGCTTAAACCTTTAGTTAAAACTTTTTTCCAGGGGGTTACGCATGTGAGGCCTCCCAGGAAACCATTACTCCCTGTTTGGGATTTGAATTTGGTTCTTTCTGCTCTTCAGGCTCCTCCTTTTGAGCCTTTGCAAGATATTGCTTTGTCTACCCTGACTCAGAAGATTGTCTTCTTGGTAGCTATCACTTCTGTCCGGCGTGTCTCAGAGTTGGCGGCCTTAACTATCCAGGCGCCTTACTTTGAGAGGCATCAGGATAAAGTGGTCTTTCGGTTCAAGCCAGACTTTCTTCCTAAGGTTGTTTCTGCTTTTCATTTGAACCAAGATATTGTTCTTCCCTCCTTGTGTCCTAATCCTAAGAATGACAAAGAGAGGGTTTTGCATTGTTTGGATGTAGTACGCTGTGTTAAGTACTACTTGATTATCACATCTCCTTTTCGTAGGACGGATTCCTTTTTTGTTGTGCCCCATGGGCCTAAGAAGGGTTTGGCACCAGCCAAATCTGCCATTAGCAAGTAAATACGTCAGGCCGTTACTGCGGCCTATTCTGCTAAGGGAAGAGTTCCCCCTTTTCGTATCACTGCTCATTCCACTCGCGCTGTTGGGGCGTCTTGGGCTTTTCAGCACCAAGCTTCTGTTGAACAAGTTTGTAAGGCCGCCACTTGGTCTTCTGTTCACACATTTTCTAAGTTTTACAAAGTTGATGTGCGGGCCTCAGCGGATGCTGTTTTTGGCCGCAAAGTTCTGCAGACTGCAGTCATTTAAGTTATGCTTCACCTGGCCTTGAGATGCCCTTCCCTTGTGGACACTGCTTTTGGATGTCCCAATAATGGATGAATATTTAAGAAGTGAAGCGGGGTGTGTGGCACACCAAGAATAATACCATTTTGTGAGTACTCACCTGAAAAATGGATATTGTTGGTGTGCCACACACCCCGCTTCACCCCCACCCTTTTCGGTATTACCGAAGCATTTATATGGTGAAGCCCTTTTTTATTTATATATCAAAATTAATTTTGGAGGTTACCGGTGGAATACTGGTACCTTGTCTTTCTGCTTTTTAAATATACTGGTGATTGAGGGGAGGTACCAGGTATATATAGGCCGGAAGGGGGCTCGTTACAAGACTTCCTCTCTGCACTACGTCACCTGCGGTGGATTAACCCAATAATGGATGAATATTTAAGAAGTGAAGCGGGGTGTGTGGCACACCAACAATATCCATTTTTCAGGTGAGTACTCACAAAATGGTATTTTCTCTCCCTGTATCACCGCTGGGGTCAGCCGGATGTGGACCTGTTTGCGTCCCGCCACAATCACAAGCTTCCCAGGTTTGTCTCCCTGTCACAGGACCCTCTGGCCTTCGCCACGGATGCGCTAGCAATGCCTTGGATGGAGTTTTGGCTCCTCTACGTGTTCCCTTTGCTGGGCAGGGTGCTGCGCAAGATAGCCCAGGAAGGGGTACCAGCCATTCTGGTGGCCCCCTGTTGGCCAAGGAGGGTGTGGTTCGCAGACGTCGTGCAGTTGGCAGTAGATCAGTATGCCCTTCCCAAGGATCCAGATCTGCTCACTCAGGGACAACTGTGCCATCCCAATTTACAAACGCTGGCTTTACCGGCTTGGCTGCTGAAACCTCCATCTTGATGGATAAGGGTTTGCCGGCTTCTGTTGTTGATACCATAATTAGGGCTAGGAAGAAGTCCTCGTCCTTTATCTACTACAGGATCTGGCATGCTTACATTGCCTGGTGTGAGTCCAAGTCTCTTCCTTGTAGGTTGTTTTCTATCCCCAGGATTCTGGAATTTTTGCAACATGGTTTGGATTTGGGCCTTCAACTTAATACCCTTAAGGGACAGGTGTCAGCTCTGGCAATTTTTTTCCAAAGATCCTTTGCCAATCACCAGTTGGTTTCCAGGGAGTTACTCATGTGCGTCCGCCACGTAAACCTATGCTACCTGTTTGGGACCTAAATCTGTTGTTGTCTACTCTGCAGGGTCCTCCCTTTGAGCCAATCCGTGGGGCTGCTTTGCCCATTCTGACTTTTAAGGTGGCCTTTTTGGTGGCCATTACTTCTGTCAAGCGAGTTTCTGAGCTAGCGGCGCTTTTCATCAAACCTCCTTATTTTGAAAGGCATCAGGATAAGGTGGTGTTTCAGCTTAAGCCGGATTTTTTCCCTAAGGTTGTGTCTACTTTTCATCTCAATCAGGACATTGTTTTGCCTTCTTTGTGTCCTAACCCTGCTAATTCCAAGGAGCGGACCCTTCACTCTTTGGATGTTGTCAGGGCTCTGAAGTTTTATTTGGTTGCTACTGAGTCTTTCAGGAAATCTTTTTGTTCTTCCTGCTGGACCTAGGAAGGGTTTGCCTCCGGCTAAATCTACTATCAGCAAGTGGATCCCTCACGCGATGGAGCAGGCCTACTCTGCCAGGGGGAAGGTTCCTCCTTTTAGGGTTACTGCTCATTCCACTCGTGCTGTTGGTGCGTCTTGAGCCTTTCAGCACCAAGCTTCTGTTGAACAAGTTTGTAAGGACGCAACTTGGTCTTCTGTTCATACTTTTTCTAAGTTTTACAAGGTTGATGTTAAGGCCTCAGCTGATGCTGCTTTTGGCCGCAAGGTACTTCAGGCTGTAGGGGTTTAAACTGCCTGCTGTTACTGTTTGGGGATCTCACCCTACTTTATGGACACTGCTTTTGGAAGTCCCAGATGTAATGACTTCGTGAAGCAGGCCGTGCCATGCATTGGGAAAAAGACAATTCTGTGAGTACTCACCTGTAGAATTGCTTTTACCATGCATGGCACGGCCTGCTTCACCCCACCCTAGTTATCGTTGTTCTTGGTTGCCTCTTTATGGTGATTGTTCCAAGTTAGTTGGGGTTCTATTACCTGTGTTACCTTTATTTTCTCCCGGTTTCTTGAAATAACTGCTTGTCAACACTGGAGAAGTCTATAGTAATTCCGTTTTTATATGGTACCGGGAGAAGTCACAACTCTTCTGCAGTACACTGCGCCACCTTGTGGCGGAATAACCCAGATGTAATGACTTCGTGAAGCAGGCAGTGCCATGCATGTTAAAAGCAGATCTACAGGTGAGTACTCACAGAATTGTCTTATTCAAGGTTGCACTATTGGTTAACAATATAACGATTTAGAATCTAGAGATTAAACGTCCACTCGCTAAGAGTAATATCAGAACTGTAGCCACAGCAGTCCCAAGAAGATGCAAGCAAGTTTTGGTATATAGCCACAGCCGGTTATATTTTGGTCACTCCGCGGGACATACAACTTCAAAGTTCAACACCAAAAGTGTTATATTTCCATTGAGGTGTGTTTATCCCACCACCTTACAAGTATAAAACACGTACCAGACTTCTTTAGAAAATCCTTGTAATCAATAGCAAATAATTTAGTTCCTCCTTGAGGATTGGGATCTGCTACCTTCAAATTCATCCACTTTTTCGCTTCTTAATGGCAATAAAAACGGGTCTTTTGATATTTTTACATCAAGCATTCGCTCCAAATTTAATGTTGATTTGCAATAAAAAACAAAAATGCCAACATAGTGGAAAATTGCACAGATTCCTGGTTCAATTGCCCCCACTATGCAATGCTCAACAAATATATCAATAAAATCCAGCATATTGTATTTTTGAGAAGGCAAAGCTGCATGTTACCACCAGCGGTCTCGCCACCGCAATAAGCTCAGGCTCCTACTGCTCTGCATATATGTTTACCCTACGCCTCGGCCGCAGCCTCGGTAATCTCGGTGTCTTCCTTCAAAAGTCACGTGATCACTAGGCTCCGCCCGACGTGTTTCATCCTATCGACTTACTCCTTAAGCAAAGATTAAGTCGATGTAAAAATATCACAAGACCAGTTTTTATTGCCCATAAGAAGTGAAAAAGTGGATGAATTTGAAGGTAGCAGATTCCAATCCTTAAGGAGGAACTAAATTATTTGCTATTGATTACAAGGCGTTTTTTCTAAAGAAACCTGGTACGTGTTTATACTTATATTTCTATTGAGGTGTGTTTATCCCACCACCTTATAACACTTTTGGTGTCGAACTTTTGAAGTTGTATGTACTGCAGAGTGACCTATATATATGGGCTGTGGCTATATGCTTGCTTGCGTATTCTTTATAACTACTTCCTCTGGCACTCTGGCAGCGCATTCCATAGTCTCACTGCTCTTAAAGATAGGAATACCCTCCTATGTCGGTGGAGGAATTGCCTTTCCTCTTACCTTAGTGGATGCCCTTGGGTTATGGTTACTAAATTTAAAGTAACTCTGCAATCTGCACTCCATTTATTGCCTTAGAACGTGCTTCAGTTCTGATATGATGTTCTTATGCACTGGTGCCCAGAACTGTATACAATATTCCATATCTGACCAGTGACTTGCACAGGGGTAAAATGACGCTCTGGTCATGGGCACCTAGGCCCCTCTTGATGCACCCCATGATCCTGTTTGCTCTGGCAGCTGCTGCCTGGCATTCATTACTACAGTTAAGTTTATTGGTAACTAAAACCCCTAGGTTCTTTTCCATTGTATTTCTACCAAGCATGTTCTTTATTTAGTGTGTAATCATGCACAAAGCACAAAAAAATTCTCCTTCCCATGTGCATAACCTTTTATATAAAGCTGTGTTAAACTTCATTTGCTATTTAGCTATCCTTGTTTCCAATATATCTAAATCTGTTTGTAGCAGCTTAGTATCATCTGCAAAGATTAAGACTTTACTGTTTAATTCATACCCTATGTCATTAAAAAAAATAAATATATATATATTCTAAGTGTGCCATACATTCCACTTTGATCTTCATGACATATGGGTAATCTCCAGTAGAGGGCGAACTTTTGCAGAGATGAATATGCAAAAAAGAAAGCCCCTCCCGGTCCATATATACCTGGGACCTCCCACCAATTCCCCAGTTCCTTCTCTGCAGGAAGGCGAGCAAGACAGAAGATGAAGACTTCTCTTACTTGCAGGTAAGCCGGACTCGCGCCCAGCCATTTTTGTCCCTATTGTTACCAGGACCTTTTATAATTTCCCCTATATGAGCCTCCCAACCTCGGCTGTAGGTCCTTGGTGAGGGTAGGCAACACCTATTTAGGTGTTGAGAGAGCATTGCTCTTCCGTGAGACCCCATTACAGGGGTAGGCGGTATTCCGGGTTGGTGATCCCGGTTTGGGGATGCCCTGTCCCTTCTCTTACACTCTGCCCAGAGTTCCCACCCTCCTCCATGCCCCTTCCATATCCCTCCGGAGGGGAGGTCTGACCTTCTCCACATGTTACCAGACTTTAAGCCTTTATGTAGGTGTGAATGATTCACTTGTGTCAGTTATGTTTGTGTTTTACAGCCTGAGTGAATGACGTTGTCTGCCGGTAATGGCGTTTTGACGCTTTTTCGGCGGCCCAGCCCAGGGCTGGGATCCGCATCTCAGGTCTCTCCTTCACCTCTTCTCTTCCTCTCCTCCACGCTGAGCTGCTGGTGGCCATCTTGATGTCTCTGCTGCTGCGGATCTCCGGCGGCCTGTGAGTGCTTGTGGGCCCCCTTCCTTAGCTTATGTGGCGGGCCCCCCAGCCCGCGCGGGGAGCTGTGCCTTTCATGTATTTTTTACGGTTTTTATATGTATTTATATGTTATGGAGTGTGTGTCCTTATGGGCTTTCTATTATGTTTTTATGATTGTCATGTGTGTGCATACTGAGGGGTTTTATCCCGGTCCTGGGGTCCCTAGCCTTAATCTGCTCATTTTCAAATCCTCCCACCGGGACTTCAAATGGGCATCCTGGGTTGCTTATTAATGGTCATGGCGACTGACCCCAAAAATCACTATATGGTGGCTCCACAGGATACCGGGCTTGTGCTGCCTTTGGGACAATCTCGGCCGTGTGTGGGTTGTGGGGTATCCCTTACGGGTGAGATTGTGCTTATTGTATACCATGCGCACTAAAGGCCATAACGCGGCAGTTGGGTACCTCACGCTTCATTGCCTTCCCCCCCCGTACCCCAGGTGACACTGTCGCTAGTGGGGAGTCGCACTCTGATGTTTGCGCCAGGGTGGCCAACATCGAGAGTTTTATTGCTAGCGTGGTGGGCAAGAAGGCCCAGGCTAAAAAAGAGACATTGGTCAACGGCCCAGGTGGCCTTGGATTTGATGATGATTCCCTTGATTGGTTGGATTATTCCCCGTTCGAAGAGGGGGAATTGTTTGAGGAATCTGATGCCGATGTGGTGCATTTTTGTGATGCTGATGTTGGGCAGGCGTTTGGGGACGCCTTGACACTACTAAGGTTTTGGCACATCTTTTGGAGGTTTTGGACATTGCCCCGCCTGAGGCGCCCCCTCTCAAAAAAGGGGAATTTTTTGGGTCCTCTAAGCCACGCTTGGAGTTTCCGGCCCAAGGTCATTTTGATGCCTGGATCCTTCGGGAATGGGAGAAACCTAGCCGGCTTCCGGGCGTTCCTCAGGGATGGGATAAGAAGTATCCTTTCCCGGTGGAAGCGGTTAAGCGCTGGTCTTCTCCTCCTGAGGTCGATGCGCCTGTTCTGGCATTGACCAACACCTCCGTGATTCACACCTCGGATGCTACTACCCTTAAGCATTGCGAGGATAAGCGCCTTGATCAGACGGCATGCCATGCCTTTGCCAATGTGGGTTCGGCCTGGCGGCCAGTGTGTGCTTCTGCGCTTGTGGCTGTGGCTACTAGGTCTCCGGTCAGGGACTGGCTAGATGATGCACAACTTGATCTGACCAGCGCGGAGTTCACTACTCTCAAAAGGTTTGAATTGTTCATGGATTTTGTCTTGGTTGCTATGGAAGACGCTATTGTCATGGGTAGTAGAACTTCAGCCTTGTTGGTGGCTATGCGCAGATCGGCCTGGCTCCGCCAGTGGACGGCGGATTTTGGGACCAAGAAGTCGCTTACAGCGCTTCCCTTCTTGGGTACGCGGCTGTTTGGCGATAAATTGGATGCTGTTGCTAAGGGAGGTAAGTTACCTCAGCGGAGGAAACAGCGACGTCCCCTTCGGGGGGCTATCTTGTTCACTCCTTCCTTTCGAGGGGCCAGAGCGACTAGGGGTTTGGCCTTCTCGGGGGTCAGGGGCTCGTCCTGGAACAGGGGCAGAGGTCGGGCACATCCCGCGGCTGCCTGGGGTTCCAAGCCCTAGCCTGCCATTAAACCGGCTCAGCAATGAAGAGGCGCCCTCAACCGCAAGGGTGGGGGGGGCGGCTGCGACTCTTCTTCCAGGTCTGGGCCCGGGAGGTCACGGACAATTGGATCTTGGAAGTGGTCTCCTCCGGGTACAAACTGGAGTTTGAGTTCTGGCCACCTCCAAGATTCTTAAGGTCATGGGTGCCCTCGGACCCTCAGGCAGCACAGGGGCTCCTGTTAGCAGTGAAAGACCTTCTGGACATGGGACATATATGCCCGGTGCCTCCATTGGAGAGAGGCAGGGGTTATTATTCCAACCTTTTCACGGTTCCCAAAAAGCAGGGTTCGGTGAGACCCATTCTAGATCTCAAGGTTCTCCACCGGTTTATCAGAGCCAAAATGTTCCGCATGGAGACTCTGCGCTCGGCTATCAATTCCCTTCGCCAAGGGGATTTTATGACATCCATAGACATCAAGGATGCGTATCTGCATGTTCCGATTTTTCAGGCACATCAGAGATTCCTCCGGTTTGCGGTGGAGGATCAACATTATCATTTTGTAGCTTTTCCCTTCGGTCTGACCTCGGCGCTGAGGGTCTTCACCAAGGTCTTGGCGGGAATAATGGCTCTGCTCAGAGCTCAGGGCATTCGCATTGTGCCTTATCTGGATGACCTGTTGATCTCAGCTTCTTCCCTCCGTCAGACAGAGCTGGACACCCACCAGGTGGTGTCGACCCTGGAGAGGTTCGGGTGGGTGATCAACCGCACCAAGTCTTCTCTCTCCCCATCTCGTGTGATTTCATTTCTGGGCATCAATCTGGATACCATTTGGGCCAGAGTGTTTCTGCCCCAGACCAAGGTGTAGGGGATTCAGGGCCTGATCCGCCTTCTTCTGGCCAGTCCTTGTCCCTCTATCCGGCAGGGGATGAAACTGGTGGGTTTGATGGTATCCTCCTTCGAGGCGGTACCATTTGCACAGTTTCACATGAGATCTTTTCAACTTCACCTATTGACACATTGGGACAGGTGCCCGCAGTCATTGGATCAACCTTTCAGGATGTCTCCCAGGGTTCGGCAGTCATTTCGGTGGTGGCTGGACTCAAGCAATCTGTTGAAGGGCAGATCCTTTCTGGTCCCTTGTTGGGAGACTGTTACCACGGATACCAGCCTGTCGGGCTGGGGAGGTTATTGGAAAAGTCATCAGTTCAGCGAGGTGTGGGGTCCCCAGGAGGCTCACACCCCCATCAATGTCTTGGAGCTCAGAGCCATCTGACTGGTTATGGCTTGGCTGACCTCACATTTACGGAGTCTACCGGTTCAGGTTCTTTCGGACAACCGAACGGCGGTAGCTTACATCAATCACCAAGGAGGGACTCGCAGCAGGAGTGCCCTCAGGGAAGTCTCTCTGATCCTGCACTGGGCGGAGAGCAATGTTCCTTGTATGTCGGCAGTCTACATTCTGGGAGTGGAGAACACGGAGGCGGATTCCCTGAGCAGGGGATCCTCTCGCCACGGAGAGTGGTCTCTCAACCCCGAGGTTTTTCTGGATCTATGCCGCAAGTGGGGGACTCCGGAGGTGGATCTCTTTGCCTCGAGGCACAATCACAAACTTCCGGCCTTTGTGTCTCTTTCTCAGGATCCTCTGTCTCTGGCAGTGGATTGGCTTGTCACTGGCTTGGAAGGAGTTGGGTTTTCTGTACCTGTTTCCACCCGTCTCCATGCTGGGCAAGGTAGTTCGCAAACTGGTTCTAGAAGGGGCACCAGCGATTCTGGTGGCTCCAAGGTGGCCAAGAAGGGTTTGGTACGCAGACGTCGTAAGGATGGCCGTAGACCAGTACCGGCTTCCCTTGTTGCCGGACCTGCTATCTCAGGGTCATCTACTTTACCCCAATTTACAAACGCTGGCTTTGACGGCTTGGCTGCTGAAACCTTCATCTTGAAAGAGGAAAGTTTGTCTGAGGCTGTTGTTCAGACCCTGATTAGGGCTAGGAAGCAGTCCTCTTCTGGCATTTACTATAGGACTTGGAGGTCCTATATTGATTGGTGTGAGGCTAGGGCCTTACCTTGCAGGGTTTTTTCTATACCCAGGATTTTGGAGTTTCTTCAGCATAATCTGGATCTTGGGTTCCAGCTTAGTACTTTGAAAGGACAGGTTTCTGCTCTGTCGGTTTTCTTCCAGAGGTCTTTTGCTGTACACCCGCCGGTTAAGACCTTTTTCCAAGGGGTCGCACATGTGCGGCCCCCTTGGAAGGCTGTAGTTTCCTGTTTGGGATTTGAATTTGGTTCTTTCGACTCTGCAGGGTCCTCCTTTTGAGCCGTTACAGGATATTGCTCTTTCGGTTCTCACTCAGAAGGTTGCTTTCTTGGTGGCTATTACCTCGGTTCGGCGTGTCTCTGAGTTGGCGGCCTTGTCGATTCAGGCCCCTTACTTTGAGAGACACCAGGATAAGGTGGTTTTTCGGTGACTACTTCTTCCTTCTGCAAGACGGACGCTTTTTTCGTGGTGCCCTGCGGGCCCAGGAAAGGGTTGGTGCCTGCTAAGTCTACGATTCGCAAATGGATTCGTCAGGCCATTGTTGGGGCCTATTCTGCTAAGGGGAGGACTCCCCCTTTTAGGGTCACTGCGCACTGTACTCGTGCTGTTGGTGCATCCTGGGCTTTTCAGCACCAGGCTTCTGTTGAACAAGTTTGTATGGCTGCTACTTGGTCTTCCGTTCATACTTTTTCCAAGTTTTGCAAGGTTGATGTGCGGGTTTCAGCAGATGCTGTTTTTGGCTGCAAGGTTCTGCAACCTGCAGTGGTTTGAGTTGGTACATTCTTTACTGTTTCTGGTTCCCACCCATGACGGACACTGCTATTGGGTGTCCCATATGTCATGAAGATCGAAGTGGAGTGTATGGCACACTTAGAATAATACCGTTTTGTGAGTACTCACCTTTAAAACGGGTATTATGAGTGTGCCATACACTCCACTTCGCCCCACCCCTTTTTTCAGGTATTCTGGGGCTTTTATATGGTGAACCATTGGTTTTGATTGTTAAGGTTATAATTGGTTCTTCCTGGTCCCCTTACTGCTTTTATACACTGGGGAATTGGTGGGAGGTCCCAGGTATATATGGACCGGGAGGGGCTTTCTTTTTTGCATATTCATCTCTGCAGAAGTTCACCCTCTACTGGAGATTACCCATATGTCATGAAGATCGAAGTGGAGTGTATGGCACACTCATAATAGCCATTTTAAAGGTGAGTACTCACAAAACGTTATTATTCTCAGTGTGCCACACACCCCGCTTCCCCTTTAATTCTTACGATCGAGTTACTCCACCAGCAGGTGGCGACGTGCAGGGAGAAGTCTTGAAAACGAGCCCCTTCCGGCCTATATATACTTGGGACCTCCCACTCAATCACCAGTTTTTTTTCTCTCTGCATGAAGAAACAAGACAGAAGAATGAAGTCTCCTGCTTGCAGGTAGCCGGGGTAAAACCCAGCATCCCCTTTTGGTCTATTTTTGCCCAGTTCTATTGTGTTGTTTATGCCTAGTTAAAACGGAAGCCTCCCAGCCTAGGCTGCGGGCTGGGCAAAGGTAGATGGCACTTTAGGTGCCTAGGAGCTTATCTCCTCCGCTCGACCCCATGCGTGGGGCAATGCGGCTATCCGGCATGGTGATCCGGATTTGGGATGCCCCTGTCCCGATGTTCCCTTTAGGTCACCTTCTCCCGCTTGGTCCTTCTCCCTTTGCTAAGGGGGGGGGGGGGGTGTGCATGAGGTGCTTTGCTTATGCTCTGTGAAAGGCCTTGGCAGGTTTCAGTGCTCAGCGCATGGCTGGGGCTGCTGGGGCCTGTTTTATCTATTGCATGTTTCTATTTCCCTCTTTTTTCTGTTGCGGTCTCGCCATTGGACGTGCCGCATCACTAGGGGGCGGGGCCGCGCTCTCTGCGGCCTCGCTCTGTGTTTAAGGGGGCGTGGCCAGGGCGCGCTGTCTCCGGGCCCGCCCTTCGCTTCCCTGGTCTCATTAGAGACCTGTACGCTGCAGCCGGTGGGGGAAGAGGACGTCTCCTGTGCGGCTGAAACTTTACAGGTAAACGGCCCCACCATTGCGCACGTGGGGCCGTCCTTATGCTGTGTGCCTGCTGTGTGTAGCGTTTTCTCTCCTGGGGCATTTCTACTTATTGAGATGTTTTTATGTCTCCTTCTGGTATGTTGACCTAATATATCACATGGCTGTGGGATATGTGCTCCAGTTTGTTGCGACAATGCACATTACCATTCTGATAGTGTGTTTATATATATATATATATATATATATATATATATATATATATATATATATATATATATAGGCATGTATTAATACAGGTATGTACTCTGATTTTTATTTGATGCACTCTTTGGCTTTGCCTTGAAATTGCATGTGTCATGTATATTTATTCAAGATGTTTAAGCTAGCCATATATGTTTGCCTTATTGGTTATGTATGATTGTGGTGCATTCTGGCGGGGGGACTGACTGTGGTCTCTTTTCCCCCACAGATTCTGGGATTCCCTCACTGCAGTGGCTCTCCCGGTCTGTTATACCTGGCTAGTCTTAGTCTCTAAATTGGGATTTTCCTAGGTTTAAAAAAAAAAAAAAAGAAAAAAAAATCCTCCCACTTCCGGGACTTTAATTACAAAGGGGCATCCCGGGTTGCTTAATGCGTAAAACCCTGGGTTTTTGCGAATACCACAAATTCACCATATGGAGGCTTCCAACGTTACCAGAAATGGCTCCTCGGGGCTATCCAGGCTGTGTGGGGGCTGTGGGGTTCCGCTCCCAGGCGATGTCATTTTATGCGTTCCATGTGCAAAGCAGAACATTGCGCGCCAGTCCGTTGCTCCGGCTTCTGGCTCCTCGCAACTTCCGTCATCTCCTATCCCCCCAACCTAGTCCGGACCCCGTGTGACATTGTCAAAAATGAGGATTCGCATTCCGAGGTGCATGCGCGGTTGGCCAACCTCGAGAAAATTATCTCCGCTTCAGTGGCTCAGAAGGCTACGGCAAAGCGGAAGCACCTTGCTCCGGCAGTGCCTGCTTCGGAGGGTGAGGTACCTGAATTTTTGGATTATTCCGATTGTCCCCCTGATGAGGAGGGGGAATTCCTTGAGGAGTCGGACGAGCCTGCAGACCAGCTATTGTTTGACACTGCTGGTGATCAGGCTGTGGGGGTGTCTCTTGACACTCCTTCCATTTTGGCTCAGATGTTTAAAGTTTTGGCCTTGGATCCGCCTGCGGTGGTCCCTCTGCCAAAGGGTGAGTTGTTTGACGTACCCCAGCCGCGTTTGGTGTTTCCCAGGCAACAGCACTTTGAGAGGGTTGTCCTTAAGGAATGGGAACAACCCGCGCGCCTGGCTGGAACTCCTCCTAATTGGGATAAGCGTTATCCCTTTCCGGAGGACTTGGTGAAGCTTTGGTCAGTGCCCCCCGACGTCGATACCCCGGTGTTAGGGTTGACTGGCTCGGCTGCGTTGCACCTTTCTGGCACCACTACCATTAAGGATGGTGAGGATCGTCGGGTTGATCAATTGGCTCGCCATGGTTTTATCAGTGCCGGGTCGACACGTCGGCCAATTTGTGCTTCGGCGCTTCTTCTGCTGGCAGTTAGATCCATTATTAGGGATCTGCTCGCAGATCTTGATCCCGCTTGTGATATGTTTAGTTCTCTCAAGCAGTGTGAGTCGTTTGTTTCTTTTGTCGTCGGTCTATATGGCTGCGCCAGTGGACGGCGGACATTAACTCTAAGAGGGCGCTTACAGCGCTTCCTTTCCTAGGTTTACGCCTTTTTGGCGAGAAATTGGATGCTGTTACCAAGGATGGTAAGTTGCCTCAATTCAAGAAGCCTTGTTGCTCCTTTAGGGGTGCAAGTTCCTTTAGTCCCTCCTTTCGGGGAGCCAGAGCGGGCAGAGGGGCTTCCGTCCCCGCTACCAGGGGTGTAGGTTGGACCCGGGGAAGGGGCCGTGGCCGTCCCGGTCAGTCCTGGGGCACCAAGCCCAAACCTACTGCTAAGCCCGCTCAGCAATGAGGGGCTGCCCTCACCCGTGCGGGTGGGGGGACGATTGCCACACTTCTCCCTGATTTAAGGCCGGGAGTTTCCGGGCACGTAGATCTGGGAGGTGGTGTCGCCCGGTTACAAACCGGAGTTCGAGTCTCGCCCTCCTTCACGTTTTTTCCTGGAAATGGCGGTCATCCGGCCGGTGCCGCGCTTAGAGGTGGGCCTCGGTTTTTACTTCATTCTCCTCGCAGTCCCCAAGAAGGACGGGTCGGCTTGCCCCGCCCTGCATCGGAAGTTTTTCAAACTTCCCAGGTCCCCCCTTGCTCCGGCCAGGGTGGTGTCCTTTCTGGGAATGCGGTCGGATTCCGGTCAACACAGGGTGTTGCTCACTCAGTCCAAAATTTGTCTGATTCAGGAGTTGGCTTGGGTACTTCTTGCCAATCCTCGGCCGTCTGTTCTGGAGCTGAGAGCCTTCCGTCTGGTTCTTGCTCTGTTGTCCCGTCATGGTCTGGGCCTTCTGGTTCAGCTACGCTCGGACAATCAAACAGTGGTTGCTTACTTCAATCATCAGGGAGGGACTTCCAGTCTGGGTGCCCTCAGAGTGGAGTCCCTGATCCTGACCTGGGGGAAGGCACATGTTCCTTGTCTCTCGGCAGTCTGCAGTCCGCTCCGGTGGGGGACACCGGAGGTGGTCCTGTTTCCCTTTCGTCACAATTGCAGGCTCCCGATCTTTGTGTCGCCCTCCCAGGATCCTCTGGCTCTGGTGGGAAGCCATATTCCTGAGCCGGGGGAACCCGGGTTTTCTGTACCTGTTTCCTCCGATACCCATGCTAGGCTGAGTGGTACGGAAGCTGGTTCTGGAAAGGGTGACCGCCATTTTCGTGGCCCCAAGATGGCCAAGACGAGTGTGGTGCGCAGACATCGTTTGGCTGACAGTGAATCAGCTCATTCTGCCTCTTCGGCCCGATCTGCTCACTCAGGGTCGGCTGTCTTACCCCAGTTTACCAACGCTGGTTTTGATGGCTTGGCTGCTATGACCTCCATCTTGAAGGAGGAGGGTCTTTCTGACTCGGTTATTAAGACTCTGATCGCTGCCCGAAAGAGGTCTTCTTCTATCACCTACTATAGGACTTGGAAAGCCTATATCGCTTGGTGTGAGGTTAGGTCTTTGCCTTGTAGGGTCTTTTCGGTCTCCAGGATTCTGGAGTTTTTACAATCAGGGCTGGACTCTGGTCTTCAGCTGAGTACTTTGAAAGGGCAGGTTTCTGCCTTATCTATCTTTTTTCAGAAGCGTTTCGTGCTTCTTCCTTTAGTTAAAACTTTTTTCCAGGGGGTTACACATGTGCGGCCTCCCAGGAAACCATTACTCCCTGTCTGGGAATTTGGTTCTTTCTGCTCTTCAGGCTCCTCCCTTTGAGCCTTTGCAAGATATTGCTTTGTCTACCCTGACTCAGAAGATTGTCTTCTTGGTAGCTATCACTTCGGTTCGGCGTGTCTCGAAGTTGGCGGCCTTGTCTATTCAGGCGCCCTACTTTGAGAGGCATCAGGACAAAGTGGTCTTTCGGTTCAAACCAGACTTTCTTCTTAAGGTTGTTTCTGCTTTTCATTTGAATCAGGATATTGTTCTTCCTTCCCTGTGTCCTAAGCCTAAGAATGACAAGGAGAGGGTTTTGCATTCTTTGGATGTAGTACGCTGTGTTAAGTACTATTCGATTATTACTTCTCCTTTTCGTAAAACTGATGCCTTTTTTGTTATGCCCTGTGGGCCTAGGAAGGGTTTGGCGCCGGCCAAATCTTCCATTAGCAAATGGATACGTCATGCCATTATTGCGGCCTATTCTTCTAAGGGGAAAGTTCCCCCTTTTCGTATCACTGCTCATTCTACTCACGCCGTTGGAGCATCTTGGGCATTTCAGCACCAAGCTTCTGTTGAACAAGTTTGTAAGGCCGCTACTTGGTCTTCTGTTCATACTTTTTCTAAGTTTTACAAGGTTGATGTGCGGGCCTCAGCGGATGCTGTATTTGGCCGCAAAGTTCTGCAGACTGCAGTCATTTAAGTTATGCTTCACCTTGCCTTTGGATACCCATCCCTTGCGGACACTGCTTTTGGATGTCCCGATCGTAAGAATTAAAGGGGAAGCGGGGTGTGTGGCACACTGAGAATAATACCATTTTGTGAGTACTCACCTGAAAAATGGATATTATCAGTGTGCCACACACCCCGCTTCACCTGCCCTTTTTGGTATCCTGGATCCTTTATATGGTGAAGCTTTTCTTTATTTTGAGGTTACCGTTGGATTTCCTGGTACCTTGTCTTTCTGCTTTTCAAATAACTGGTGATTGAGTGGGAGGTCCCAGGTATATATAGGTCGGAAGGGGCTCGTTTTCAAGACTTCTCCCTGCACGTCGCCACCTGCTGGTGGAGTAACCCGATCGTAAGAATTAAAGGGGAAGCGGGGTGTGTGGCACACTGATAATATCCATTTTTCAGGTGAGTACTCACAAAATGGTATTATCCTGAACTGACCCTTGCAGTACTCCGCTAGTAACTGTGACCCAATCTGTACCCTTGATAACCACCCTCTGCTTTCGATTATCTCTCACCCATGTGCCCACATCTTGCTGTAGTCCAAGCATTCTCATCTTTTGTACACGTCTTTTGTGGCACGGTATCAAATGCTTTAGAAATCAAGATATGACATTCAATGATATTCCTCATAAATCCATTTGGTCATTTTCACCAAGATACTCCTGGATAATATCCCTTAAAGTGGACCAACACCCAGGGGGGAAATCGGGATGTCCCGCGGGGCAAAACCCCCCAGGAAGCCCAGAAACCTTACCTTAACCCTGTTCCAACGGCGCATGCGCGGGCCGCGTCTCGCGCTTTCCTGTAGCAGGGCGCGCACCATTCACAAACGGCCGGCGCGGGCGCGCTCCCTGTTAGAGGGAAACGCGAGACGCGGCCTCCAGCGCTTAGAGCCACTGTGGTTGGACGCTGCTTGTACGTGCATACCATAGCGGCTCTGAGCGCTCTGATTGGACGAGCGCCCGCGTAGGAGCGTGGTGAGGTGAGTGTTTCCAGGCGTTCTGGGGGGTTTCACACAGTCGGTGCCCCACCGAAGTGGACCAAAACCCAGGATAGTCAAAATCCTGGGTGTTGGTCCACTTTAAAAAACCTTCAAACTGCTTTCCCACCACAGATGTTAAACTTACTGCTCTGTAGCTCCCAGGTTCCCCCTTAGACCCCTTTATGAATAATAGCACCACGTTTGCTAAGCGCCAATCCCCGGGAACAGCCACCGTAATAATTGAATCTACAAATATTGAAAATAATGTCTTGTCTTACTGTACATAACTCCCTTTAAAGAGGAACATCAGATAAAATAAAAATGGGCTGAAAATAATGTCTTGTCTATTACTGTACATAAATCCCTTTAAAGAGGAACATCAGATAAAATAAAAAAGCGCTGATTCCCCCCCCCCACCCACCCACCAAAATCGTCCCTACTTACCTTTTAGATGTTTCTGCCGCCTGCTTCAGCAGCATCCGGCTGCTTGAGTGTCCGATCCTCTGCCCCCCCTGCCGGCTTAGCCGTGCTCTTCAAAGTCCTGCGCTGATCAGTGAAGTCTCGCGCGATTTTGGCCAACTCCATTGCATCCCATTCATGAGCACTGCGCAGGTGCGAGATTGGGGGCCGCACACAGTGCCTGATGAAATACAATATGGCGCTGCCCGTCAGGAGGTCGTGCGAAGTCCGAGGGACCCAGAAGATGGATGCCCTGTTGAGGTGAATAAAAATTGCCCGAAGGTAAAACCGGAGGTTTGGGGGAGGTTTTAATCTTCCCCGATGTTCCTCTTTAAAACACGGGGATGTATGCCTTATGGTCCCGGGACTTTATTGATTTTTATCTGCTTGAGATGGTGCTGCACTTCTTTTTTGATTAGACAAGTGACATTTAAAGGTAGCCATCTTTTGTTTTAGACAGAAAACTTTTACCTTTTATGAGATCTACAAGTTTCAGCATCCCATTCTGGGAGTTAAAGTCCCCCATAATGACTTATAATGGGGAACTTTAACTACCCAGCAAAAAAATAAAAAAAACATTCCAGAAAATTGGCTAATATACTTAACTAACCCTGGGTCCCTTTCGAAGCGGGTCTCCTGCACAGCAGGGAGAGTGCATTTCCTGCTCCTACTCTCTACATGTGACTACAGGTACCAGTTTGGTTCACCTAGCACACCTGTGGTTGGAACTCACAAGCAGACAGGAGTAGCATGGCATGCACTTTCCCTGCTGCAGTGGAGACTGTTATGCTCTATAAGAACCCAGGGATAGGTGAGTATATTTGCCTGATTTGGATTTATTATATTTTTGATGTGGTATTGCCACTAGAGGGGATTCTATAAATCTCTTAAGGCCAACTGCTTTTGAGTGCTGGATATAACAAGATGCATCCACATTTGTTGCTGAATATAGTGATGCAGCATGGGGCATTTTTTTGTTTATGTGAATAGGCTTAGTTTCCCCCATGATCCACTGCCGCTCTCAAAAAATTGAATTAATGTCCGACCTCTTCTCTAATAGCTTTTCTGTTTATTGTGAATAACCAAGCAGAAGCAAGGTTCTCATTGGAATCCTCATCCTTTTGATTTTGCTCCCAAACCCTACACCTCCAGCGTTGGCCGTCTCTCATGCTACATTTCCATTAGGACCCCCACCAAGTAACTAGTCGTGGAGTGGAAGCCAAAAACGTGTAATAACGATGACAAGTATTTGTCATTTGGCTTTAACCCTTTAAGTGCCAGCCTACCTAGATTTTTTGTCACACTCTGTTGCCAGACTACTTTTCACGTTTTTGCGCTACACATGTTCAACCTTGATTTTTGAAGGGATTTTCCAGGAAAATTATATATTGTTTTTTTTCAGCAGAGTCTGGGCTTCAACATGAAATGTCTTGTTTGGCCTTTTTTAGTGTATTCTCAATACTTTTGGGTGAAATATGTGCAAAAAAAAAAAATCTATTTTTTACAATTTGTAGTGTTTTTTTGTGATAAAAAATGTAAGTTTGTAAATAAAATATTATTGAGTGTGAAAGCCCTATTTCTAGCCGCAGGTGATTGCCAGCCCCAGAGCCTTGTGAACTGGTATAAGGGGTCTCATGGACCCCTTACCAGTTCACAAATAGTTAAAAGTAAAAAAGACACAAAATATTTTATTATTCTTTTTTTTTTTACTTATACTTACCTCCCATCTAGGGTCCCGCGCCGCTGAAGATAACAGTTCTCATTGGAATCCTCATCCTTTTGATTTTGCTCCCAAACCCTACACCTCCAGCGTTGGCCGTCTCTCATGCTACATTTCCATTAGGACCCCCACCAAGTAACTAGTCGTGGAGTGGAAGCCAAAAACGTGTAATAACGATGACAAGTATTTGTCATTTGGCTTTAACCCTTTAAGTGCCAGCCTACCTAGATTTTTTGTCACACTCTGTTGCCAGACTACTTTTCACGTTTTTGCGCTACACATGTTCAACCTTGATTTTTGAAGGGATTTTCCAGGAAAATTATATATTGTTTTTTTTCAGCAGAGTCTGGGCTTCAACATGAAATGTCTTGTTTGGCCTTTTTTAGTGTATTCTCAATACTTTTGGGTGAAATATGTGCAAAAAAAAAAAATCTATTTTTTACAATTTGTAGTGTTTTTTTGTGATAAAAAATGTAAGTTTGTAAATAAAATATTATTGAGTGTGAAAGCCCTATTTCTAGCCGCAGGTGATTGCCAGCCCCAGAGCCTTGTGAACTGGTATAAGGGGTCTCATGGACCCCTTACCAGTTCACAAATAGTTAAAAGTAAAAAAGACACAAAATATTTTATTTTTACTTATACTTACCTCCCATCTAGGGTCCCGCGCCGCTGAAGATAACAGTTGTCGGTAGTGATCGGAGCAGGGAGGGTGGGAGGCAGGGAGATCAGAGCCTCCCTGCCTGCCACCCTCCCTGCTCCGATCGCTACCGACAAGTGACAGTCGGAGCCCGGGTGCCGGTATACACAAGTGGGCGGGGCTAGGGCGGGGCCAGCGCTGGAGGAAGAGGACGTTGAGGGCCCGTTGCTGGGTCCTCACCGGAAGAGTGGTAAGTCCGGGGGGGGGGGGGATCGGAGCCCTGGTGAAGAGAAGACTCGGAGAGCGCGATCGGGCTGCGAGGTGAGTTTGTGTCATTATTATTTTTTTTTTCTTTCAGATCGCGGGGGGGGGGGGGGGGGCTATTCCGGGCCCCCTCCTGAAGATCGGAGGCGAAAATCAAGTTGATGCTTATTGTAGGGAATTGCACTTTCAAACGAGGGGTCAGGTAAGTCTGTATCTTTTTTACTTTTTTTTTTATGGGGCTCTAAATTCAGCTACGTGAGTCTCACGTAGCTGGCACTTAACGGTTGGAGAGGCAGCTACGTGAGACTCACGTAGCTGGCACTAGAAGGGTTAAATCAAATGAAAGTGTCCTGTGAGTATCTCTGTGTCATATGCAGAGAAACACCAACCATTAATTTCAATTATTTTCAATAGACTCATCTTCTCAAAACATCAGAGGTAAATGATAAGTCAGTAGAACTTTTTAAAAGAAGTTTTGATATAATAAAGTAATCTACTACTATGAAGTCATATTCAACAATTGCATAACCTGCTGTGCGGACATCCTTTGATATTTCCCATAAGATGGCGAAGGCCAAGAAGCCTCATACAATTGCAGATAGTACCATAATGCCAGCTGCTATCAGAATTGCAGAGGTAAAGTTTACTGAAGCTGAAATTAAAAAGATTAAAACTATTCATTTATCAACTGATACTGTTGCGAGTAGAAGAGAATTTTTACCATGATCAAAAATATAATGGGTCAAGTAGCTAAAAACAATCAACAATTGTTCGCTTTATGGATTGATGAATCAACAGATGTTTCTTATTTAGCCTACTTGATGTTTGTCCTTGATGTTGATGATGAATGTGTACGCAAGAAGAAATCTTTGCCTGTACCTGTAAAGAGCTAGATACAACAATTGGTTTTAAACAAGCACATAAGCCTCGATTCATAGACACATTCGTCTGGACTTCCGTAGCTGTCTGTGTATGTATTTCCAGTCATGTCACACACCCCGCTTCCGAATATTCATGACACTTGGGTAACTGTCCTGTAGAGGTGACATGAAAAAAATGAGCCCCTCCTGGCCCATAAATACCTGGGACCTCCCACCATTCCCCAGTCTTTCGTCTCTGCAGTCGGCGAGCAAGTCAGAAGATGGTTGTTTCCTCCTTGCAGGTAGCCGGGGTAACCCCCCGGCCTTTTGTTTCTATTGCTGCCGGAACCTTTTTTAATTTAAACTATGGTGTATATGGGAGCTTGCTCCCCCGTGAGACCCCATACAAAGGGGTAGGCGGTGTCCGGGTTGGTGATCCCGGCTTGGGATGCCCCGTCCCTCTTACCCTTTCACATATTGGTGTGGGTTCTCCCCCCTACCGTGTCCCTCTGTGCCCCTTGGGGGGGGGAGGCCTTTTCTCCTGTGGGTTGTTTTACTTTATTTGGGGGAAAAGGTGTGTGGATTGTGTGTGTGTGTTTGTAGGGTGATGTGCATGTTGACACTTCTTTTGAAGTTTAAAGAGGGAGTTCTCCCGGTCCTAGGGTCCCTTAGAGTTTAATTTAGGGTTCCCAAAAAAAAAAAAATCCTCCCACTTGGGACCTGAAGGGGCATCCCGGGTAGCTTAATAGAGTAAATCACTCTGGTCATTGCGACTACATTAAAATCACCATATGGAGGCTTCTCAGGATACCGGGCTTGGGCTCCCCTCGGGGCAACCCCCGGCAGTGTGTGGGTTGTGGGGCATCCCTTGCTGGGGATAATGTACTTGTTTGCATACCTTGTGCTCAGTGGGCCATAACGCAGCAGTCGGGGGCCCAGGCATCTGGGTCCGGGGTCCCGGCCTCATCTCCTTCCCCACCCTGCTTTACCCCTAGTGATGTTGTCACAGGTGGGGAGTCGCAATCTGATGTATGTGCCAGACTGGCTAATATTGAGAAATTTATTTCTGGCTCTGTTGCCAGAAAGGCCTCGGCTAAGCGAAAGCATTTGTCTCCAGCCGCGCCGGCCTTTGAGTTTGATTATGATTTCCTTGACTGGTCTAATTATTCTCTGCCAGAAGAGGGGGAATTATTTGAGGATTCTGAGGGTTCTGACAATCAGCAGTTTGTTGGTGCTGATACTGAGCAAGGGCAGGGGGATGCTGTGTATACCCCGAAGGTCTTGGCTCTCCTTTTTGAGGTTCCGGCAATTTCTCCTCCTGAGAAGGCCGCTCCTCAAAAAGGGGAATTCTTTGGGACTTCCAAGCCGCGCCTGGAGTTCCCAAATCAAAAGCATTTTGATGTCATTATTCTTAAGGAATCGGAGAAGCCTACTCGGCTTCCAGGTATTCCTCAAAGTTGGGATAAAAAGTATCCCTTTCCGGTGGACGTGGTAAAACTATGGTCGTCCCCTCCCGAGGTGGATGCCCCAGTGCTCGGGTTATCCAATACTTTTTTGCATTCTCCTGACTCCACCACTCTCAAAGATGGTGAGGATAAACGCATTGATCACATGGCTTGCCACGCGTTTGCTAGTGTCGGTTCAGCCTTGCAGCCTGTTTGTGCTTTGGCGCTTTTGGCAGTGGCTACCAGGTCTGTGGTTAGAGACCTGTTGAGTACCTCTAGGCTTGATCCGGCTAGTGATGAGTTCGCCGCCCTTAAGCGGTGTGAATTGTTCATGTCCTTTGTGCTTGCCGCCTTGGATGACACCATGGTCATGTGTGGTAGAACCTCGGCCTTGCTTGTAGCTATTTGGTGGTCGGTATGGTTGCGCCAGTGGGCGGCTGATTTTGTGGCCAAAAAGTCGCTTACAGCACTTCCCTTTGGATTGCGGCTCTTTGTAGAAAGATTAGTTTCTGTCACGAAAGGAGGGAAGTTACCTCAGGGTAAGAGGCAACGTCGTCACTTTCGGGGGCGGCCTCCTTTAACCCTTCCTTTCGTGGTGCCAGAACTGGCAGAGTTTTGGCCTTCTCTACCCCCAGAGGTGATTCCTGTGAGTAGAGGCAGTGGTCGTGCCCATCCAGGTCACAATTGGAGTTCCAAACTCAAGCCCACTGCTAAGCCAGCTCAGCAAAGAGGGGGCGCCCTCACCCTTGCGGGTGGGGGGACGGCTGCGGCACTTTTTCCAGGTCTGGGACCAGGAGGTCTCAGACAAATGAATTCTGGAAGTGGTGTCTTCCGGTTACAAGCTGGAATTCGAGATCCGGCCTCCTCCCAGATTCTTCAGGTCTCAAGTGCCTTTGGATCCACTGGCCACACAGGGGCTTCGGGCGGCAGTAAGTTATCTGGTGGACATGGCTGTCATTTGCTCAGTGCCTTTCGCGGAAAGGGGCTTGGGATTCTATTCCAATCTATTCACGGTGCCCAAGAAGGACGTCTCCGTTCGACCCATTTTGGATCTGAAGCTCCTCAATCGGTTTATCCGCTTCAGGAAGTTTTGCATGGAAACCTTGCGGTCAGCCATCGATTCTCTTCGTCAGGGGGACTTCATGACGTCCATAGACATCAGGGATGCTTATCTGCATGTACCTATCTTCCTGGCACACCAGAGATTCCTCAGGTTCGTGGTGGAAGATCATCATTTTCAGTTTGTGGCCCTTCCATTCGGGCTTACCTCGGCTCCGAGGGTGTTCACCAAGGTATTGGCGGGGGTGATGGCCCTCCTCCGAGTCCAGGGCATTCGCATTGTACCATACCTGGACGACCTTCTCATTTTGGCTTCCTCTCTCAGCCAATGGAGCTAGATACCACATTGGTGGTATCCACACTGGAGAGGTTCGGTTGGGTGATCAACTATTCCAAGTCCTCCCTCTCCCCGTCCAGGGAGGTTTCGTTTCTGGGCATGACTCTGGATGCCTTTCAGGCCAGGGTGTTCCTTCCTCAGCCCAAGATTCTTCTGATCCAAGATTTGGTTCGGCTTCTGCTTTCCAATCCTCGCCCGTCTATCCGGCTAGGGATGAGATTGGTAGGTCTGATGGTGGCTTTCTTCGAGGCAGTCCCTTTTGCCCAGTTTCACATGAGGACGCTTAAGCTCCATCTTCTTGCGACTTGGGACAAGTGTCCTCTGTCATTGGATCAGTCTTGTCTGCTGTCTCCCCGGGCTCAGCAGTCCCTTCAGTGGTGGCTAGTGTCAAGCAATCTGTGGAAGGGCAGATCCTTTCTGACCCCTTGTTGGGAAAACGGTCACCACGGACACCAGCCTGTCGGGCTGGCGGGGCTTCTGGAGAGAACATCAGTTCCAGGGGTTATGGGGGCCTCGGGAGGCTCATACCCCTATCAACGTTTTGGAGCTACGGACCATTTGGTTGGTTCTGTCTCGCTTGACTCTTCTATTGAAGGGATTGCCAGTTCAAGTCCAATCGGACCACGGTCGCTTACATCAATCACCAAGGAGGGACTCGCAGCAGGAGTGCCCTCAGGGAGTTATCTCTGATCCTTGTTTGGGCAGAGAGCAATGTCCCATGCATCTCAGCCATTTACATCCCAGGAGTGGAGAACACGAAGGCGGATTCCCTGAGCAGGAGATCCTCTCGCCGAGGAGAATGGTCTCTCAGTTCCAAGGTATTCCAGTCCCTTTGTCACAAGTGGGGGACTCCGGAGGTGGATCTTTTTGCCTCTCGTCACAATCACAAGCTTCCTGCCTTTGTGTCTCTGTCTCAGGATCCTCTGGCCCTGGCAGTGGATGCCATGTCCCTGGCTTGGAGGGAACTGGGGTTTCTGAACCTGTTCCCCCCTTTCTCCATGGTGGGCAAAGTGGTGCGCAAGTTGACTCTAGAAGGGGCACCAGCAATTCTGGTGGCTCCAAGGTGGCCAAGACGAGTGTGGTTCGCAGACGTCGTGTGGCTGGCAGTAGATCAGTTTCTGCCTCTTCTTCCGGATCTTATCACCCAGGGTCAGCTACGCTACCCCAATTTACCAACGCTGGCTTTGGCGGCGTGGTTGCTGAAACCTCCATCTTAAAGGAGGAAGGTCTTTCTGATGCGGTGGTTCGGACTCTTGTTAGAGCTAGGAAGAGATCTTCCTCTAAAGTCTACTATAGGACTTGGAGGTCTTATATTAACTGGTGCGAGGCTAGGGCCTTGCCTTGTAGGGTGTTTTCTATTCCCACAATTCTGGAGTTTCTTCAACATGGTCTGTCGGTTTTCTTTCAAAGGTCTTTTGCCCTTCACCCCCTGGTTAAGACATTTTTCCAGGGGGTTGCTCATGTGCGGCCTCCTAGAAAGCCCTTGCTGCCGGTTTGGGATTTAAACTTGGTTCTGTCGGCTCTCCAGGGGCCCCCTTTTGAGCCGGTGCATGATATTGCTCTTTCTCTGCTCACTCAGAAAGTTGCCTTTTTGGTGGCTATTACCTCTGTTCGGCGTGTCTCTGAGTTGGCGGCCTTGTCTATTCAGGCTCTTTACTTTGAGAGGCACCCGGACAAGGTAGTTTTCCGCTTTAAGCCGGATTTCCTTCCTAAGGTGGTTTCGCCTTCCACCTCAATCAGGAGGTAGTTCTCCCTTCCTTGTGTCCTAAGCCTAGTAATGACAAGGAGAGGACCTTACATTCTTTGGATGTGGTTCGATGTGTGAAATATTATTTGGTGGCTACTTCTCCTTTTCGTAAGACGGACGCCTTTTTCGTGGTGCCCTCTGGGCCCAGGAAAGGTCTGGCGCCCGCTAAATCTTCCATTAGTAAATGGATTCGACAGGCCATTGTTGGAGCCTATTCTGCCAAGGGGAAGGTTCCCCCTTTTCGTGTTACTGCTCATTCTACTCATGCTGTTGGAGCATCTTGGGCTTTTCAGCATCAGGCTTCTGTTGAACAAGTTTGTAAGGCTGCTACTTGGTCTTCTGTTCATACTTTTTCCAAGTTTTATAAGGTTGATGTGCGGGCCTCAGTGGATGCTGTTTTTGGCCGTAAAGTTCTGCAATCTGCAATAGTTTAAGTGTGCATTATTGCCTTTTTGGGATCCCCACCCATTATGGGCACTGCTATTGGATGTCCCAAGCGTCATGAATATTCGGAAGCGGGGTGTGTGACATACTGGGAATAATACCATTTTGTGATTACTCACCTGTAAAATGGTTATTACAAGTTATGTCACACACCCCGCTTCATCCCGCCCTTTTTTGGTTTTCTGGGATCCTTTATATGGTGAACCTTTTTCTTTGCTGTTTACATTTGGCTCTTCCTGGTCCCTTTTACTGCTCTCTTATACTGGGGAATGGTGGGAGGTCCCAGGTATTTATGGGCCAGGAGGGGCTCCTTTTTTTCATGTCATCTCTGCAAGATCGCCCTCTACAGGACAGTTACCCAAGTGTCATGAATATTCGGAAGCGGGTTGTGTGACATACTTGTAATAACCATTTTACAGGTGAGTAATCACAAAATGGTATTTTTTGTGGGTGTTTGTCATTTTTTTAGGTTTTTTCGTTGCATTTTTCATTCGTACGTTCGTTCGAGCTCATGCGTATATGTGCTTTCGATTAACGAAAATCGGATTCTTTGCGTTAGTTCGGATCATTTCCCCAGCTAAATCTCATATTTTGCGTTCGTTCAGATAACTTAAATTATTGTTATGGGCTTGCGTGTCATTCAGAGAGCTGATTGTCGAGGGACCACCACCCTATAAAACCGTTTCATTTGCGATCCCCCTTATGGGACCATTTTGACCTCGGGTACCTTGCTTTCAACATGTTTTGTGCCTTTGTGGAGGAACATCACCAGCTCCAGCTAATGGGCATTGAATGTATTAGCAGGGCCAAGGCCAGATTGCATCGGCGACGCATGCATATCGATCGCATGCATGACGTTGAGCTGACCAGACTTAATCACGCTTCCCTCCATAAGTTATATAGTGAGCTGCAGCCATGGTTAGCCTGCACCACAAGGAAGGGGCAAGCAATTTCAGGTATGACCAAGATGCTTGGCTGCCTGCAATTTTTGGGGAACGGCTCGTTCCAGAGGCTGGGTGCCCTCTCCGTGAGGATCTCCCAGCCTACACTGAGCCGCACGCTATCCAAGTTTTTGGAAGGCATGGCTACCATTAGTCAGAAATATATTTATTTTCCTGACCACATGGTAGCCTGGAACGCGCTTAAGCTGCCATTTTTTAATATCGCCGACATGCCCAACATCATGGTTGCGATTGATTTCACCCACGTTGCATTGGTCCCTCCTGCAGCCAATGAGTACATCTATAGGCATTGGGGCCCGTCATGTACATTTTGATGAATGCTTTGACCTGTTGGATTACTGATTTTAAATCGAGACAATAAATACTTGAAGAATTTTAAACGACTGCTGGCTGGCTTCCTTCTTTCTACATCTATAGCTAAGTTCAATCGGTCATTTTGTTATCTAGTATTTTAACTATCTATTAATCCCTCCTTGTAAATTGTCCCTGTGAAACAGCTTACACTGTATATATATTAATCCCTCCTTGTAAATTGTCCCTGTGCTACATTTGACCGTCTTTAGCTTCATCAATGTTTTTCATGTCGGCCAAAGCCATTGGCATTTTTCATTAATTATTTATTTTAAAGTTAATCTTTAGTTGATCCAACATACATATACTTTTTTGAGCCAAAACATACTTAGGTACTTAGTTTGTGTTATTTGTATTGCCCAACATGTTTTTTGGAGGGTGTTAGGAGTTATTGTTTGAGTAGTTTACCTTGCCTTGCTAATTTTTTTTTAACTTTTCTTTTTTCCCAGGAACCACAAAATGGTCCACTCACTGAATGTTCAAGCAGTGGTGGCCCCAGGCATGCATTTCCTTAGCGTCCTCGCCGAGTTTCCAGGCTCATCCCTTGACGGGTACATCTTGCGACGATCTGGATTGTACCGTCGGTTTGAGTCTGGATAATTCTCAGGTGGATGGCTCCTTGGTAAGTTGACGCAAATAACGGCATTCACTTTTAAATGTATGCCTATGAATACAGTTTATGACCCATGTCTGAACCTATGGCTGTTTTAACCCCTTGATGACATGTTCAACCGGAACTTAACCATGACTTTAGCAAAGCACAAACCCTTAAAAACGGATTTCCCAGCATTTCAAAATAATATATTTCTACTTTCTAGTAAATTACTTATTATTCTTCCCCACACATGGCTGCAATTCTGTTCTTGACTTTATGATAGGGTCTGTGCCATCGGGAGAAGTGCAGGGGGCGGGTTCGAGACATCCCAGAATGCTGAGCAGCACAGTCCTAAACCAATCCCTGTTTGCAGGCTTCCTGATTTGCCCTCATCTGCCATCTTGCATGTTGTGGCTGAGAACATGCATTAGATGGTGTTAGGCTTTTTTTTAGCTGAGCAATCTGTACAGCGGGTGGCTACAATTTAAGATGGGCTCCTAGTCAGAGTGAACTACTGCTTGTCACAAACATTTTTTTTTTAATGTGTAATTTATATAAGTATTTTCTTATTCTTTCAGGTGATTCCAGCTATCCGCTTCTTCCCTGGCTGATGACGCCCGTCCTTTGGCCACAGAATGAAGACGCCTACAATCCGGCCCACCGGAAGACTCGGGCCATTGTGGAGAGGGCTTTTTGGCCTCTTAAAAACTCGCTTCAGGTGTTTGGACCATACCGGGGGGGCACTCCAGTATGACCCCAACAAGGTCATCGATATAATACTGTCCTCCACAACTTTGCCATAATGCAGAGTGTCCCCCGGTATGTGGATCTGCCCCCCTCTCCACCCAGCCAGGACCCAGAAGATAACTACCGTGGCACACCTAGTGCCTCTGGCCAAGCAGTTCGGACCAATTTGATAAGCACCCATTTTGCCTAATTTGTTTTTCCGGTGTTTGTTGCATGTAATTATTTTTAATATAATTTGGCTTTGTGAATGCTTTAGTATTGTTTTTTGTTTCAAATAGTAATGATTTAATTACTAAAATATTCACACATGATCTGAGCCTCATGCATATTTTTTGGACATGTTTGTTTAGAAAAAACTTCAGTAATCTCAAAAAAACCCAAACATTAATGCATCAACTTAGTCAACAACAGCTAAAGTCACATTCAGTATTTATTTAAATATTAAAAATTGGAGTTGAAGGGCACTCGCAGACTTCATGTACCTACATAGGACACCATAAATATACATTGGTGCAGAATCATGGCACCTAGCAATTGGCCACATCCAGGAGTTTTTAAGTAATGCACTCCAGGCCGAAGTTTCTATAACAAATAAAATAAACAGACATGGGGAGCAACCATTTGCATGTCAATATTTGGCCAGTAATACATAGGGCCACATACACGCCCTCTCCTGCTTGGCCACATTTGGCACAGGTGGAAAGCAGCCACACCTATGCCACATCCACGCCTGTAAGTCAGTGGCCCACCAAAATAATAACCCCCAGTCCAAATGCAAGTCCAGTCCAATCTTTGCCAGGGTTCAAGGTAGTAGTTTGCCTGCCCAGAATGTCCCCCAATCAGGCCTACAAACAGGATGAGCCAGACACAATTTCATTATGCCCAAGCCTGCAGCATGGCAGCTTGAGCGGCAGCTTCAGTGAGGCTTTAGCTCAGGCATTGGCTAGTGGGGTATCTCAGAACTCTGAGCTATATGGGCGAAAATCCAAATCATACAAACACAGCCATAAAAAGGCAGTCTTGGTAGCGCTCACCAGACAGGTCAATACATTGTGGATGTAGAGGAAAGATGTGCAGATACAGGGCAAATAGCTGTTAAAATGGGTGTTGCCCATAAAACCCTGGTGGTGGGCCTTTGAGGTGGCCCATCACCTGGGCATGTGTGGCATTCATAATCTGCCACTGTTCCAACATGAGTCTATTGCTAGTTCTAACTTCCTTGAGCATGGCTGTGAAATTATTAGTTAAGGTGGCCATGTGGCTGTTGCCCGTCCTAAATTCTGTCAGCATGGTGGTGAATGTATTATTTAATGTATCTAATTGTGCACTAAGCTGCTCTGTGGTTCCTTGAGTCACCTGGGGAAAAAACGCCTCTCATGGTGCTACGCTGACTCCAGGATCGGCACGCGCCTCCCCTGGGAAACTGGTAGACGTTGCTGACTACGTCTACCAATTCCCCGGGTTTGAGCGCCTGCAGATGCTGGACCTATAGGGCGAGCAAGAGTCGCAGATGTGCTCGGCAAATCCTCTGCAGCAGAGCTACCACTGGGGACTGTAGGCTCAGTCTCAGCCTGCTGCCCACGATGGGCTGGCAGCATGCGTCCAGCTTCACTCTGCTGCAGAGGATTTGGTGCAGTAGCATGTTGGGACAGTGGCAGATTAGGTTCCAGGGGGTCAGTTCTGAAGGTCCCATCAAGCTGGCATCTTCCTCTATCTCCTGGATTTCCTCCAACAGTGTGTGGGTCTGTTGGGACAAGTGCCAAAAAAGGTTAAGTTTGGGCCCTAAATATATTTGTTATGCAAATTAGTCATGTTCATTCACATGCATCATCAAAGTCCACTTACCCTATATATCTGGTCCTGGCTCCTAGGCAGCACGGAAGTTGGTCAAACTGGATGAGGCTTCCACACTTGCTGAGGCTTGATGCTGGGCTTGTTTTTAAAATAAAAGTCACGTAAACACCCAAAAATCCCTTGATGATCTGGATTACTACATATGCTTTGGAAAAAATCGTGGCCAAGCAGGAATGCCAACTCTCATAACTGTCCAAGGTGACCTTCACTATGAATGTCATTATCTGTTATATGTATGACCCACCCTGTACATACACATTGGTCATCTTAAATAATACAAACATGCATGTACTGCATGTTATGAGGCTTCATTCACACATCCATAAAGAGCCATTAGGGACCCACACTCGGCTTGCAAATAGCATTTTGCTTAAGAGTATGCTGGTGGGCATTCTTCCTATGTAGACCTTTCCCTGACCCCTGATCAAGTATTTGAGACCAAAGCACAGCTAAAACCCAAGTGGCCTAAAGACAAAGAAGAAAGTGTTGTATATGATTGAGTAGAATCACATAACAGGCAGTGCTTTGCTAATATAAAGACTTTAATAGTGACCATAAATCCTGTCCAAGGTGGTGTATGGCCTGCCAAATTGGAAAATGAACAGACCGCAGACATTAAACACCCTGCTAAAACTGTAACCTCCCCTACAAGCCACACCCTAGGGGCATGCGTTCATATATGCCTGTGAGCCTCATTTTACACGTTTACAACATTTCACATACACACTAACATTACTAACCTGCAGGAATGGTATGGATGTCCGCGTCCCATCGCCCAGAGTGGCCCTCTAATGCCACGGGATGTATCAACACCAGCACCATCTCCTCAGCTCGGGTAAATTGTAACTTTGTGGGGAAGCCTCCGCCAGTTTATAAGCTGAAAAATATAGGTTGCCAAATTTAGTAAATTGTGGACAATACAACAAGCAGACAAATGCACAGCTCAGATATGTACCTGTAATTGCGCCGTTTATTTTCTTTCTTCCGTGCTGCATACTTCAGGTCAGAAATTTTGCGCTGGATCTGCTCCACATCTTTAAGCTCCTCCCCCGCTGCATTGACCTGTCTGGTGAGCTCCTCCAAGATTTAATTCTTTTGCATTTTGCTTGTAGATTTGCATTTTCGCCCATATAGCTCGTCATAATGTAGGGTCAGCCCACTTGCCAATGCCAGAGTTTGGGCCTCACCAAACCTGCCACTCAATTGTCCTCACCACAATGGCCGCTTGCTGTTCGAGCTCATCTCTGGATGTAGGCAATTCGGGGGACATTCTGGGCTGGCTCTGTTGTTTTGAGATGTTGGACAGGTGGCTTGATAAAGAATGGACTGGACTTGGAAATGGACTGGGGGTCCTTTCCTGGGTGGCCACTGAACTTGCAGGCGTGGATGTGGCATATGGATAGTTGCTTGCCACCTGTGCCGGTGGCTGAGGAGGAGAGGGTGTGGTGCTTCTGGCCCTGTGCCTCTTTGTGCCCTTGTCACTTGTTCTATGCCCCTGGGAGGTACTTGCACGTGGCTCTGGAGATGCTGAGCTGGCTGTGCTTGGCCTTCTGGGCCTGTGGTTCTTGCTCTTTTCATGGCCATGGGTGTGTTTCCCACGTGGCTTTGGAGATGCTGAGCTGGCTGGGCTGGGGCTTCTGGGCCTGTGGCTCTTGCTCTTTCCATGGCCATGGGTGTGTTTCCCATGTGGCTCTGGGGATGCTGAGCTGGGGCTTCTGGGCCTGTGGCTTTTGCTCTTTCCATGGCCATGGGTGTGTTTCCCACGTGGCTCTGGAGATGCTGGGCTGGGGCTTCTGGGTCTGTGGCTCTTGCTCTTTCCATGGCCATGGGTGTGTTTCCCACATGGCTCTGGAGATGCTGGGCTGGGGCTCTTGCTCTTTCCATGTCCATGGGTGTGTTTCCCATGTGGCTCTGGAGATGCTGAGCTGGCTGGCCTGGGGCTTCTGGGCCTGTGGCTTTTACTGGCCTTGCCAGTGGAGCGTTGTTTTAGAACGGATGTGGTAGGCCGGGGAGGAGGGGATGGTGTTTTTTGGGGGCTGGGGCTTCTCACCCTCTTAGTGGCCTTTTTTGCGGGCGTACCTGCCTGCTTGGTTGTGGGCTTCTTCTTTGCAGCTCCCTCCTTGGCTTTGCTGGATGGTTTGGGTTTAGTGGACTTGGTGGGTGATGTCGCCTTGGCGTGGCTGCGCGTTTCCCGCACCTTCGGCGTTTGGGACCGAGTGGTCGACCGTGAGGAAGCCTCCTCAGGCCGCTGGGGCATTTTGCTGCTGGCCTCCTTGCCTGGTTTGGCCTTACCGACTTTTTGGCTGGCATGTTGAAATTCTCAAAGAGAATAAACTGTGTGTCCAGGACCCTTTAAATACTAATGCCTGGGTATGACGCTTACGCGTTCGTGTACGGCCTTGTGGAACCGGGAAACCGCTGGGGCATTACTTATCTGCTGCGGACAAGAAGAAAGATGGCGCCCACGATCTTCACCCGCCAAAAAGAGCTGATTATGCTCGTAAGTGTATTGTAAGGACTTTGATTTGCCATCTAAATGCATGCCTAGGCCTTACGGAAGCGCAGGAAGAAACAGTTATCTTTAAAAGTTTGTCTAAATCCGTGCCAAATAGAAGTGTGTACATGTGCGAACCAACTCACTAACATCTAGAAGGATAGTTTGAGGCTAGAAACGTGTCTGGGAATGTCATTTAGTCAACTGATCTAATTGTGACAGATATTTGTATGCCGTTTGATCTAACAACTATGTTTATTTTGTGTTTTTTAGACGATGCTTCAGCACAGGTACGACTACCTGCCCAACTCTTTTAAGAAGAGGACCGTTGCCCTGGAGATCGTTTCCAGGATCCAGCAGGAGACTGACACCACCTTCACACATACGCAGATCATGCATCATTGGTTTGACCTGAAACGGCTCCACATGCACCAGGTGTGGCGATTTTTCGGGCTCCATTTCCCAAGTAAGTACATAGCGATTGCACTCTAGATGTAACTAATACAGAAGGTAGGCCTTTATTTATAAATGCTTTTCTTTTCTAGTGCTGGAAATGGAGTACTGAATACGCCGCACCCGGAGGCGCACAGGCCGACCAGTGCTGCATGAATCTGCAGCGCAAAGTGAAGGTGGTGGATCTCCAGGGCGACGGTCCAACCCCTCCTCTTTAGCGGCCTCCGACCAGCCCCTGGACCTTTCTACAGAGGAGGGGCGTCACGGCGTGGGCAGGGAGCCTTACCAAGCGACGGAGCCCTTAGCCTCTGGTATGTGACTCTTAATGTAACCGCACACACATACATGCTATTTAAACAAAAGCTGATTCCCTTACTCTCTCTAGATGAATATGTAGCGGGTGAAGGATCTGTGGAAGAGTCTGCAGCAGATCATGCCCAGGAGGCACATGGAGAAGGTGGGTGATGTCACACACACATTCAAATTGTCATTTGCTTACTGTTGACAAAGACATTCAAAGTGACCCTATTTGACATGTCTCTACAGCCTCAACTTCCCAGCAGTGGCAGGTCCCAGAACCCAGGGTGGTCCCCGAAGCAGACGTCGGCCACCAACGAAGTAAGTTGTAATGTCATTCTTTTGAGTATGTGGTAACTGACATGATCACCAAGATACCTAAAGCCATAGTCAATGGCATTAGCATAATTACATATGCCCTCTTCCTTAGATTAATTACTTGGCATAATGACATATGCCCTCTTCCTTAGATTAATTAATTAGCACAATGACATATGGCATCATCAGTTTGCTTGCTACCTAAAAAACATTTCATCCACAGCTGAGAAACATGTATTTGCCAACAAATTTTGTTTGTTTCTTTTTTATACAGGGACCACATGTGCCAGAGTGACAGCAATGAGTGCAAGGGTCCTTGCGTTGGTGGCCGACATGCAGAAGCCGCACGACTTGTTGGGGACCACAGATGAAAACTAATGTTCTGGGTCCTGCCATTGTTATGTATATAGTTATGTATTTTTTAAATTTTAAACCAAAAATTATACATTTCTAAATGTTATTTTTTATAAAAAAAAAAAATTCCTTTTCTAAATACATTACCACAAAATGAATGGGCCAAGAAATATTTAGAGATGAAGATTCGCAGGACCGCAAAGTGATTTGGGTAAGTTTTAGGGGTGAGAAATGGAAGAACATGACCGCAAAGTGATTGGGGTAAGTTTTAGGGGTGATATTTAGGGGTGAGAAATGGAAGAACATGACCGCGAAGTGATTTCGGTAAGTTTTAGGGGTGAGAAATGCAAGAAGAACATGACCGTGAAGTGATTTGGGTAAGTTTTAGGGGTGAGAAATGGAAGAACATGACCGCAAAGAGATTTGGGTACGTTTTAGGGGTGATATGCAAGAATATAGTGACCGCAAAGTGATTTGGGCAAGTTTTAGGGGTGAGAAATGCAAGTATATACTGACCTTGAAGTGATTTGGGTACGATTTAAGGGGTGAGAAATGCAAGAAGAACATGACCGCAAAGTGATTTGGGTAAGTTTTAGGGGTGAGAAATGGAAGAAGAACATGACCGGCGAAGTGATTTGGGTTTTAGGGGTGAGAAATGAAAGAAGAACATGACCGTGAAGTGATTTGGGTAAGTTTTAGGGGTGAGAACTGCAAAAATATATATTGACCCGAAGTGATTTGGGTAAGTTTTAGGGGTGAGAAATGCAAGAATATACTGACCGCGAAGTGATTTGGGTAAGTTTTAGGGGTGAGAAATGCAAGAATATACTGACCGCGAAGTGATTTGGGTAAGTTTTAGGGGTGAGAAATGCAAGAATATACTGACCACGAAATGATTTGGGTACGTTTTAGGGGTGAGAAATGCTAAATATACTGACTGCGAAGTGATTTGGGTAAGTTTTAGGGGTGAGAAGTGATTTGGGTAAGTTTTAGGGGTGAGAAATAGAAGAACATGACCGCAAAGTGATTTGGGTAAGTTTTAGGGGTGAGAAATGGAAGAAGAACATGACCACGAAGTGATTTGGGTAAGTTTTAGGGGTGAGAAATGGAAGAAGAACATGACCGCGAAGTGATTTGGGTAAGTTTTAGGGGTGAGAAATGGAAGAAGAACATGACCGCGAAGTGATTTTGGTAAGTTTTAGGGGTGAGAAATGGAAGAAGAACATGACCGCGAAGTGATTTTGGTAAGTTTTAGGGGTGAGAAATGGAAGAAGAACATGACCGCGAAGTGATTAAGGTAAGTTTTAGGGGTGAGAAATGGAAGAACATGACCGTGAAGTGATTTGGGTAAGTTTTAGGGGTGAGAACTGCAAAAATATATATTGACCCGAAGTGATTTGGGTAAGTTTTAGGGGTGAGAAATGCAAGAATATACTGACCGCGAAGTGATTTGGGTAAGTTTTAGGGGTGAGAAATGCAAGAATATACTGATCGCGAAGTGATTTGGGTACGTTTTAAGGGGTGAGAAATGCTAGAAGAACATGACCGTGAAGTGATTTGGTTAAGTTTTAGGGGTGAGAAATGCAAGAATATACTGACCGCGAAGTGCTTTGGTTAAGTTTTAGGGGTGAGAAATGGAAGAAGAACATAACCGCAAAGTGATTTGGGTAAGTTTTAGGGGTGAGAAATGGAAGAAGAATGAGAGCGCAAAGTGATTTAGCTAAGCATTGTCGCACAAGTGAGTGAATCAAATATGTAGGCGTGCACTTTAATGAGTTAAGTTTGTAGTGCGCAGGCTTAAGATTCGTGGGAGAAGACGATGGAAAAAGGGCAAAAACGAAAGCCGACGATGTAACATGAGTAAAAAAAAACGGAAACCGAAAGCTGGAAAATTACATTCTTGTTCGCATACGAACGGACGAAGACTTTACAGAAGGCTTGCAATGCATGCATAGAATCACACGTACACTCATACGAGAGCGGGAAAATGTAAAAAAAAAAATACAGATCGACACAAAAACAAAAGTCTTTTTTTGTCTCTCTGAATCAACCCAATAGTACAAAATGGCCTGACATTGTGTGTGTCCATTTGCACAGAGAGTGCTGCTGCTTTTTAGTTTGCCTCAAACAGCTAAATTCTTTAATGGAATGGAATCGCTGTATAATTCACCACGAATCACTTGCAGCAAGACATCTATGCAATGAACTTCACATGGTTCTTTAAGTTGCTGTGAATATGGTCAATTTATATTCTTAGCTCCTTAAGGGAACTTTGACGTGATATGGGATCTGAGCATATTGGAGTAGTTCTTCAAATGGAAGTTAGATGGCTATCAGGTGTGCGTCTGCTCAACAGACTAGTTGAGTTAAGAGATTAAGTGACCATCTCCCTCAGGGATACGATACTTTTTGGAAATTGATGTTTGGGTCACCAAATAGTGTTACCTCTATAATTTTCAACAAAGCGAATGAGTTAAAGCAGCTTTAGGGGCTGTAACTAGAGATGAGCGAACTTCTCAAAAATTTGCCGAACTTTAGCGAATCGCTCATCTCTGGTGGGAGCGGGGAGGCCGGCTGCGCTGTCAGCGGGCGGCGGAAGCCGGCTTCCGCCACCCGCTGACAGCGCAGCCGGCCTCCCCGCTCCCACCAAGCCCTGAAATGGAAAAAAAAAATGCCGGCATGGTGGGAGCGGGGAGGCCGGCTGCGCTGTGAGCGGGCGGCGGAAGCCGGCTTCCGCCGCCCGCTGACAGCGCAGCCGGCCTCCCCGCTCCCACTATACAGCAAACACTTACCGGCATGGTGGGAGCGGGGAGGCCGGCTGCGCTGTCAGCTGTCATCAGAGGACGCGTCATCAGAGGAAGCCGGTTTCCTCTGATGACGCGTCCTCTGATGACAGCTGACAGCGCAGCCGGCCTCCTTGCTCCCACCATGCCGGTAAGTGTTTGCTGAAAAAAAAAATGCAGGCATGGTGGGAGCGGGGAGGCCGGCTGCGCTGTTAGCGGGCGGCGGAAGCCGGCTTCCGCAGCCCGCTGACAGCGCAGCCGGCCTCCCCGCTCCCACCATGCCGGCATTTTTTTTTCCATTTCACGGCTTGCCAGTTGCATACATTTTACGTGCCTGGCTTTCCCCCCTGCTAGGGCGTAACAAAAAAAAAAGCTACTCCCCTGACCTCTCAATCGATCCAGCTAGATCCAAAAGATCCATACTCTTCACCTGGGGGCCCCTGACTTTAGGAGAGGGCCCCCTGCTTCCGCAGCCACCGACTATAGCTGTAAAAAAAAAAAAAAAAAAATTCCCTCCGTGTGAGATCCCTCCTCTTCAACAGGAGGCCTTCCGATTTCCCCACCCGGGCTCTTCAGTCCTCAGGAGGGGCCTTACAGACCCTTTCGCCTGCTGCTGCCATTTTTGCCACTAGCCCCGCCCCTTTGGTGATATCGTCAACCTGCTCCTGGCAGAGAGGGGTGGATGGGTTTGGGATCCTCCCAATATCCCCCCCCAGAGATTACCACATCTGTCATTAAGATCTGCAAGGGACAGAGAACAACCATTATTCTTGGTGTGCCACACACCCCGCTTCACTTCTTAAATATTCATCACTTCATGGGTTAATCCACCGCAGGTGACGTAGTGCAGAGAGGAAGTCTTGTAACGAGCCCCCTTCCGGCCTATATATACCTGGTACCTCCCTTCAATCACCAGTATTTTTTCTCTCTGCTTGCTGACAAGTCAGAAGTTGGAAGTCTCCTGCTTACAGGTAGGCCGGGGTATTCTTACCCCGCCACCCCCCTTTTGGTCTATTTCTGCCCGGTTTGAGTTTGTATACCTTTATGGTGAAATAGGAAGCCTCCCAGCCTTGGCTGCTCACCGGGCAAATGGTAGATGGCACTTTAAGTGCCTAGGAGCTTATCTCCTACCGCTCGACCTCATGCGTGGGGCAATGCGGCTATCCGGCATGGTGATCCGGAAATGGGATGCCCCTGTCCCGAGGGTCCCCGTAGCCCCTTTCTCTCCCGTTGGGGGGGTGGTGAGGGTGTGCTTTAGTATGTGTGTTTCACTGTATCACTGCATGTTAACATATATGTCATGTTTATACATTCACTGTAACATGTGTATATTTTGGGTCTGCTTTAGGGCAGCTTGCGCTGGGTATGGGCTGGCCACGTCTCTGGCAGTTGGTTGCTTGTGGCCCCCTACCCCCTCCCCCCTCTCCCCTCTCCTCGCCTGGCATTCATTGAGCTTTGTCAGCACATGCGGTTTTTACCCTCCCCCCTCCGCTGCCTGGACGCGCGTGCTGTGTTCAACTGTAAAGTGTTCCAGCTGATCAGCGTGGGGGGGGGGCGGGCCCGCTGACGCGGCGCCGGGGGCGCGGCGCCGACGTCATGCGGCGTCTGCGGCGGGCCCAGCGTCCCAGCTTCCTTCAAAACAGGAAGGCACGTGGGCGCACAGCCGCACTTTGTCTTCTGCCGGCTCATGGCTGCTGGCTGCAGGCTTACCGGCTGATTGCGGTACAGGTAAGCGGCCCCTCCCGTTGGGGCCGTTAAATGGGAGATATTGTTTAATAATACAGTGAGAAATCACTATTATCAAGGGGGCGTCATTTAAGGGCACTTGGTGCCATACTTATATGTTATACACATGTGAAGGATCTGATGGTTGTTTTCTTGCCTTGCAGATCCTGGGATCCCTGCTTATGCTAGCCCTCCGGCTCTATGTGCCTGGCTAATTATTGGGATTGATTTGAATGTTTATATACATAGACTAATTGGAACCAAAGAAATGCTATACACGAACCGCACCAGTCTAAATATCAAAGGGTGTGCTCTCTATCCCTGGTGCTAAAGAACCACAAAGAGAAAATTTGAATACCGGGTCCCCACACACCCAATAATATTGCACCAGGACAGATGGAATAAAAATAGGGCACTACCTCCTCATTGAGTAATAAAGAATCATTTTATTATATTCTAAACATGATTGTAAAAACCAACACTAAACAATACAGTTTAAAACACATATAGACCACAATACTACAAAACACACACAAGGGGGCGCCAGGGTACCATTAAGATCTCATAATAGCATAGTTCCAATAGAAAATATATGTTCAAACAAGATTAGAAAATTATAGAGCCATTTGCTCAAATGAATTTATGTGCAAAGATGTGCAAAAAATAGTATAATAAAGTGCAAACAGTATTAAAAGTGCCTGTGCAAGTTAATTCCATACAAGTTTATCTATCCAATACATCATAGAATATATTCAAACCAACCCAAAATATATGAAAGAGACATGGAACAATAGATATACAATAATTATACCAACTGGACCTACCCCCATAAAAATCTGCCAACGCGTGTCGCAGCGTCCACGAGCTGCTTCCTCAGGGCAATTGTATAGCTGTACCCCTGTGCCTTTCTCTATATATGTGTACACCCTTAATGGGGGTGATGCATAGCCCTCCAATAGGAAACCGAGCCTGTAATGGCAGGGTCCCACCCACACCCCGCTCCCGCCCCTCACCCCCCCCACACACACCACACACATCCCCCACACGCCCAAACACGCGGGTGCGCCCCTGGGCAGGTGTAATATAATCAAATCAAATAGTATAAGAACAAAGGCCAGTGTGATAGCATGCAGGAAGGTATTGCAGCTGCGCGACGCACTCCGGCCGGAAGTGCGTCACCGCGAGCGCCTGCGTTCCAGCGTTGCTGCGCGACGCACCCGGCCGGAAGTGAGGGGCGGGAGCGGGGTGTGGGTGGGACCCTGCCATTACAGGCTCGGTTTCCTATTGGAGGGCTATGCATCACCCCCATTAAGGGTGTACACATATATAGGGAAAGGCACAGGGGTACAGCTATACAATTGCCCTGAGGAAGCAGCTCGTGGACGCTGCGACACGCGTTGGCAGATTTTTATGGGGGTAGGTCCAGTTGGTATAATTATTGTATATCTATTGTTCCATGTCTCTTTCATATATTTTGGGTTGGTTTGAATATATTCTATGATGTATTGGATAGATAAACTTGTATGGAATTAACTTGCACAGGCACTTTTAATACTGTTTGCACTTTATTATACTATTTTTTGCACATCTTTGCACATAAATTCATTTGAGCAAATGGCTCTATAATTTTCTAATCTTGTTTGAACATATATTTTCTATTGGAACTATGCTATTATGAGATCTTAATGGTACCCTGGCGCCCCCTTGTGTGTGTTTTGTAGTATTGTGGTCTATATGTGTTTTAAACTGTATTGTTTAGTGTTGGTTTTTACAATCATGTTTAGAATATAATAAAATTATTCTTTATTACTCAATGAGGAGGTAGTGCCCTATTTTTATTCCATCTGTCCTGGTGCAATATTATTAGGTGTGTAGGGACCCGGTATTCAAATTTTCTCTATATACATAGACTATATATAAGTATATATATATATATATAGTTTCTATTAAAGGGGACCTAAACTTAAAAAAAAAAAAAAAAAAAAATTATATAAATCCTCCCTTCCGGGACATTACTAAAATAAAGGGGGCATCCCGGGTCGGCTTATGCCTTAAAAGTCCCATTATTGCGAATATCATAAATCACCATATGGAGGCTTCCGTAGATTCCGGAAACGGTTCTGCTGTTCCGTTTGGGGTGTGCGTAGGTTGTGGGGTTCCACTCCCAGCTGATGATATCTTTATTTGCATCCCTTGTGCAAAACAGACTATTGCGCGCCAGTCCGTTGCTTCGGCTGCGGTGCCATCGCATCCTTCATCATCTCCTACCTCTCCATCCCTATTCCGGACCCCGCATGACACTGTCAAAAGTGGGGATTCGCATTCCGAAGCAGCAGCACAGCCCTGCCCCCGGAAAATGATGCCCGTTAAAGCAGCGTTTAAAACCGCTACAAAACGAAGGCACCTGACTCCGGTACCTTCGGCTCCACAGGACCAGTTTTGTGAACCTGTGGAATGGTCCGATGGATCCCCTGACGAGGATGTACTCCCGTCGGAGTCAGATGAGCCGACAGGTCAGCATGTGGCTGATGAGATCGGCGATTGGTCAGAGGGGGTTGTTTTTGACACCCCCTCCATTCTGGCTCAAATGTTTAATATTTTGAGTTTAGATACGCCTGAGGCGGCCGCCCCCGCCAAAGGGTCAGTTATTTAAAGAGCCTCAGCCGAGTTTGGTTTTTCCCAGACAGCACCACTTTGAGAGGGTGGTTCTTAAGGAATGGGAACATCCCACATGGTTATCTGGAATTCCTTCCAGTTGGGAAAAGCGTTATCCCTTTCCACCAGAATTGGTGAGGCTGTGGTCTGTCCTTCCGGACGTCGATACCCCTGTACTAGGACTCTCCAGCTCGGCTATGGTACAATCTGCTGAGACCACTGTCCCCAAAGATGGGGAAGATCGCAGGATTGACCAATACGCTCGACATGGTTTTATCTATTTCGGGTCAGCATTGCGCCCGGTATGTGCTTCAGCCCTTCTTCTATTGGCAATTAAGTCCCTAATTCAGGGGCTATATGAGGATCTTGATCCCGCTTGCAAACAGTTCACTGCACTTAAGCAGTGTGAATCTTTTGTGGCTTATGTCCTGGCCGCTCAGGACGATGCGCTGACTATGAGTAGCAAGGCGGCAGCTATGCTGGTGGCTATTCGCAGGTCAGTATGGCTGCGTCAGTGGTCAGCAGACACGGCTTCCAAAAAGGTACTCACAGCCCTCCCCTTTTTGGGGTTGCGTCTGTTTGGGGTAGAAAATTGATTCAGTCGCAAAAGATGGTAAGATGCCACAACGCAAAAGGCCTCGTGGTCCCTTCAGGGGGACAAGTTCCGGTAGGCCTTCCTTTCAAAGGTTCGGAGCGGGAAAAGGTACGTCCTTTCCCGCTATCAGTGGCGCAGGTTGGACTCGGGGAAGGGGCCGTGGCCGGCCCACTCAGTCCTGGGGCACCAAGCCCAAGCCTGCTGATAAGCCCACTCAGCAATGAGGGGCTGCCCTCACCCGTGCGGGTGGGGGGACTATTGCGACACTTCTACCATTGGAACCATGTGGTTCTAGGCAGATGGATCCAGGAGGTAGTGTCGACAGGTCACAACTTGGAATTCGAGTCTCACCCTCCCTCGCGGTCCATTCAGGGGTCGGTTCATCCCGGCCTGAACTCTCATCAAGACGCTGTGTGTCTTTCTTTTGCCCAAATTCGCACAAGAACACTTCAGCTATTTCTGCTAGCGTGTTGGGTCCAGCAACCTCTGTTGTTGGATCAGTCCTTCCAATTGTCCTCCCGTGTACGGCAGTTCCTCCTGTGGTGATTGGTCTCGACCAATCTTGTATAGGGCAGGTCTTTCCTGACCCTCCCTTGGAGAGGTGTCACCACGGACACCGGTCTGTCGGGATGGGACAGATTCTGGAAGGAACTGCGGCTTCAGGGGCAGTGGAGGCCCCACTTACCCATCAGAGAAATGTCCCTGATCCAGACATGGGCAGTGTTCCATGTTCCCTGTCTCTCTGCGGTTTACATTCCAGAGGTGATGGAACAGGTAGCGGACCGGTTGAGCAAGTGCTCTCCCCGTCTGGAAGAATAAGCTCTCCATCCTCGGGTGGTTCTCTTATTGTGTCTCCAATGGGAGACTCCGGAGGTGGAGCTGTGGGCCCCTCATCTCTATCTCAGGCTCCCGAGCTTTGTGTCTCTCTCCCGGGATCCTCTGGCTCTGACAGTGGACGTCAGGTCCCTGAACTGAGGAGCTCTGGGATTTCTATACCTGTTTCCTCCGTGGCCCTTGCTGGGCAGAGTTCTTCAGAAGTTGGCTCTGGAAAGGGTGTACGCCGTTCTCATGGCCCCAAAGTGGCCAAAACGAATAAGGTTCGCAGACATCGTTTGGCTGGCAGTGGACCAGTTCATTCTGCCTCTTCGGCCCGATCTGCTCACTCAGGGTCAATTGTGTTACCTCAATTTACCAGCGCTGGGTTTGATGGCCTGGCGGCTGAAACCTCCATCCTGAAGGAGGAGGGTCTTTCTGATTCAGTCATTAAGACTCTGATCAGTGCCCGGAAGAAGTCTTCTTCCGTCACCTACTATAGGACTTGGAAAGCCTATATCACTTGGTGTGAGACAAGATCTTTTCCTTGTAGGGTCCTTTCGGTCCCCAGGATTCTGGAGTTTTTACAATCAGGGCTGGACTCTGGTCTCCAGCTAAGTACATTGAAAGGGCAGGTCTCTGCCTTATCTGTCTTTTTTCAGAAGCGTGTGGCGCTTAAACCTTTAGTTAAAACTTTTTTCCAGGGGGTTACGCATGTGCGGCCTCCCAGGAAACCATTACTCCCTGTTTGGGATTTGAATTTGGTTCTTTCGGCTCTTCAGGCTCCTCCTTTCGAGCCTTTGCAAGATATTGCTTTGTCTACCCTGACTCAGAAGATTGTCTTCTTGGTAGCGATCACTTCTGTCCGGCGTGTCTCAGAATTGGCGGCCTTAACTATCCAGGCGCCCTACTTCGAGAGGCATCAGGATAAAGTGGTCTTTCGGTTCAAGCCAGACTTTCTTCCTAAGGTTGTTTCTGCTTTTCATTTGAACCAAGATATTGTTCTTCCCTCCTTGTGTCCTAATCCTAAGAATGACAAAGAGAGGGTTTTACATTGTTTGGATGTAGTACGCTGTGTTACTACTTGATTATCACGTCTCCTTTCCGTAGGACCTTTTTTGTTGTGCCCCATGGGCCTAAGAAGGGTTTGGCACCAGCCAAATCTGCCATTAGCAAGTGGATACGTCAGGCCGTTACTGCGGCCTATTCTGCTAAGGGAAGAGTTCCCCCTTTTCATATTACTGCTCATTCCACTCGCGCTGTTGGGGCGTCTTGGGCTTTTCAGCACCAAGCTTCTGTTGAACAGGTTTGTAAGGCCGCCACCTGGTCTTCTGTTCACACTTTTTCTAAGTTTTACAAAGTTGATGTGCGGGCCTCAGCGGATGCTGTTTTTGGCCGCAAAGTTCTGCAGACTGCAGTCATTTAAGTTATGCTTCACCTGGCCTTGAGATGCCCTTCCCTTGTGGACACTGCTTTTGGATGTCCCATGAAGTGATGAATATTTAAGAAGTGAAGCGGGGTGTGTGGCACACCAAGAATAATACCATTTTGTGAGTACTCACCTGAAAAATGGATATTGTTGGTGTGCCACACACCCCGCTTCACACCCGCCCTTTTCGGTATTACCGAAGCATTTATATGGTGAAGCCCTTTTTTATTTATATCAAAATTGATTTTGGAGGTTACTGGTGGAATACTGGTACCTTGTTTTACTGCTTTTTGAATATACTGGTGATTGAAGGGAGGTACCAGGTATATATAGGCCGGAAGGGGGCTCGTTACAAGACTTCCTCTCTGCACTACGTCACCTGCGGTGGATTAACCCATGAAGTGATGAATATTTAAGAAGTGAAGCGGGGTGTGTGGCACACCAACAATATCCATTTTTCAGGTGAGTACTCACAAAATGGTATTTTTAATTTTTTTTTAATTTTTTTTTTTTTTTTATTGGTGTATGTGTTTTTTTTACACAGTTAACCCTTTGTGAACTCATAAGGATCCATAGTGGTCTGGCAAATCACCCCAACCCTAAAGGGGACAGAAGAGCCTGGGGCCATAGTGGCTATGCAGACTTGTAGCCACCAAGGCTGGCCTCTGCTCCCTGTTCTACAAACCCTGCATAGCTGGTCCGTTGGCTTATTATGCTGGGTAGGGGGGGGGCCCACACCATTTATTGGGGGGTGTTTTTAACCCTTAAATATTTTTCTGATGTGTATTTTTTTTTTACATTTAACCTTTTGTGAACTGGTAAGACCCCATACCAGTTCACCGGGGAGGGGGGGCAGAAGAGCCTGGGGCCACAATGGCTGTGTGGACTTGTAGTGTTTAGGGCTGGAGGCCACCAAGGATAGCGTTGGAGCCCTGATCTGCAAGCCCCCAAAGCTGCTGCCTGGTGTGATTATGCTGGGAAGGGGGGACCCCAAACCTTTTTTTTATTTTTAAGGGTGACTGCACACCAATTTTTTTTTTTTAAATTGACTCTTTATAGTGTGGATAGTAGTTGTAGTTCACTTGTAAATGTTATAAAATGCTCTTTTCAGTTTGGCAGTCTCCTGGGCAGGAACGGGGGCTACTGATACATATGTGGTACCATTGTAATCGGGAGAAATGGGGCTTTCACTTGCAATATAATTTTCTTTAATAATACATTTTTTTTTTTTATTAAATATGTTTACAAATTGTAAACCCACTTGGTTGAACTACAGAAAACCAGAATGGATCTTCTCAGGACAGCAAATACCATTTCCAAAACCACCCAGATGAAGCCACCTCTCATGGTGAAACACATTGAGAATGCATTTACATAAAAGGGACCTTCCCCCTGCACTCTAGGAAGAACATTCTTTCTATACTATAGCTGCCAAATCTTTACTTCTTAGAGCAACGGTTGTATTTGGTTACACAAACCGCTATAGTATGAATAACAACACCTGTGGACAAATATAATACTTAAATGCCAATAACCTTGTACCCTGAACTTTTCATGGCACAGGTCCAGGTCAACCACCATCTCAAAATATCAAAATATCCACTATAGCCTATGCCTTAGCACTTTCCATAAAAAATAATAATTTCAATTCTATTGGTTTTGGTTGTTTTTGGTACTTTAGATACAAGATAAAATTCCTTTTTGTCTAATATTATAAAGTTGTGCACCATTTTAATTTATATTGATTCTATCAAGTTATCTAGATGTCATCTTGCTGTCCGTAAAAGAGGAGCTTTAGTCATGTGGAGAACACACAGGCTGTTGAAAGGTTGCGAATGACTTGATAATGACTCACCTTAATACTGGGACTTTCTAATGGGCACCAGGAATGCAGATGAGCTTGTTAAAATCAGTAACAGTAACACTTAATATATGTATTTTAATTACTTGATTAATAATAGAATATCACGCTACTACTGCACAATAAACATAACATCTAGAGTAACAATTCGGTAAGGTAACATATTCAGCTTTCTCACACTAATTAACAGTGGTGGCTATCAGAAGAATTTTGTGGTTTATGCCCCTGAGTAAAAAAAAAATGCCTATCGAGGGACACGGTTGCAAATAACCCAGGCAAAGTGGCACTACAATGGTATCAAAATGAATATCAAAATGTATTGTTTGATGTTAATGTACTATACCAAGACGTGATATATTAAAACCAGTAAGACTGGGGGCTAATTCAACTGCCATATTTATCCTCATAACTAGATGACAAAGTATCACAAGTCCAAACGAAACACAATATACCAATAAAGCGACAAGTGCTTAAACAAGGAATCGTACCTACAACTACAATCAACTATGTGCAAAAAAGAGGAGATGAAAACAATCGTCAAAAACGCAGGTGCTTCATGAAGATCATGCATACACAAATTCAAAGTGCTGAAGTGCCAAAAGACATTCTTCATACAGGTAGAATAGTTTTTATAACATTCTACCAGCTAGTAGATTTACTTTCCCTATTGGTACTTTTCCAGGGACTACAACAGTGGTCAGTTTTGTGGTTACTGTTCCTGAGACTTTACCTTTTCAGATTCCTATTTTGCCAATTTTTATCTACAGATTTCAGGTACTACTCTGTTTTGCTCATTCCATTCTGGAATAGATGTTCCTCTCCAGGGCTGTCTCTAGAACGAACAGCTCTGGTGGTGAGTCTGGCCGTGGGAGCTCGATTCTGTGGGATAAAAGAAGTATAGTTGTTTTCTGGGTCAAAATGCACTTTAATGCTCATATTGCAACAGAGGATCCTAAAAGCAGCTAGAAATCTATGAACAGTCACCAGTGGTTGAAAACGGCTCTGTGAAATGAAGTAAAAACCTGCTTGTTCCAACCTGTAAAACTTCCATGGACTTTCATGACAGACCTTAAATCAGGGGCATTATAGGATGAAAGAGGCTCCCTGCATAACGCTACCCAGTCCTGTGGTGGTGCAGCCCTGTGTTTGAAGCCAGGACCCACAATTTTGTGTGCCACAAACACGGGTGCTCGTTTCCTGATTATGAGGTCAGATCTAGGCTGCCCATTATTCTCAATGGGTGCCTCAGCTCTAACATGCCATACATCTCTGGTCCGTTTGAGACCGAAACTATGACTTCTGTCTGAGGATACTGGTGGTTACATAGAAACATAGAAGGTTGACGGCAGAAGGAGACCATACGGTCCATCTAGTCTGCCCTTATGTGTATACTGTATGTTCTCTCTCTGGTTGTTAGAGAGCAATCAATGCCGGGTGAAGGTAAATAGAGAAGCCTACCTGAAGTTTTTGTCACCCTTTGTTGCCAGACAATTATTCTAAGTGTGCCATACACTCCACTTCGATCTTCATGACATATGGGTAATCTCCAGTAGAGCGCGAACTTCTGCAGAGATGAATATGTAAAAAAAGAAAGCCCCTCCCGGTCCATATATACCTGGGACCTCCCACCAATTCCCCAGTTCCTTCTCTGCAGGGACAAGACAGAAGATGAAGACTTCTTTACTTACAGGTAAGCCGGGCTCGTGAAAGAAAGGGGGGGGGTGTGGTGGTCTCAGTGTATGGTGTTTACACGCTTATGGCCTTAGTATTGTCCTTGACTGGTATTCCTGGTGTCAGACCCGCGCTCTTTTATTGTGTATCTGTCGCCGCCGCGCGGTGGCTATACGTCGCTTGGTCTGGCTGCGACAGTGGGGCGCTGACTATGCTACTAAAAAGACTCTTACTGGGCTTCCCTTTAGAGGGCAACGCCTATTTGGGGCCCGTCTGGACCTGTTTGGTAAAAAGGGCAAATCACCCCAATGCAGACGGACGTCTCGGCCCCCTCGGGGCAGGGGCACCCCCCCTACCTTAGTGTTAAACAGGAACCAGGGGTGTCCTTCCTGCCTTTTCATGCAGACTCCTGCCCCATGAGCAGAAGACAATGCCCTGGCCCCTCCGGCGGGGCTAAGCCCAAATCTTCCACCAAACCCCCTCAAGCATGATGGGGCGCCCTCGCCCGTCTGGGTTAGTGGATGGCTGCAGCACCTTGCTCTTATCAGGAGGCATCTCGCCTCATTCTGGTGGACTCAGGAGGTAGTGTCCTCCGGATACAAGATAGAGTCTGCTGCGCGGCCTCCCCCAAGTTTATCAGGGTACTCCTGGTCCCTGCCTCTGTTCAGGCGTTGGTGCAGGGCCTATGGGGTCTTGGGGTCACTTGCAGTTTGCCCTAACAGGCAGAGGCAGGGGCCGCTACACCAACCTTTCCCACAGTCCCCCAAAAGGATGGGTCAGTCTGGTCCACCCTGGATTCACAAGTTTGCGGCAATTCACCAGTTACAGCAGTTCTGCATGGATACTCTGGGTTGGGCCATCAGCGCCTTGCACTCAAGGGGCTTCTCGCCGTCTGTGGGGCTCAAAAGATGCTTCCGTTCACTTCCCTGTGTCCCCTGGACACCGAGGCTCTTCAGGTTCGTGTAGGAGGTCCAACACTGCTAATTGTGGCCTTGTTATCTGGCCTCTCTTCTGCCCCCAGAGTGCCTACCAAGGTGCTGACGGGGGTGATGTCTCTGATGAGTCATTGGCTGGGTGTTCAATCACCCCATGTCCCTATTGTCCCCTTGATTGGTAACCTCATTCCTAGGAATGAATCTGGATTCGGTTCAGGCGAGTATCTTCCCTTCTCAGCAATAAGGTGGAAAATCTGGTTGCATGGGCTCAGTCCCTCATTGCTGTCCCCGTCCCTTTACCAGGCAGGGATGCAGCTGGTGGGCCCGTTGGTGGCTTGCTTGGAAGAGGTCCCTTATGCTCATTTCCCCCTGGGCCTTTCTGCAACTTCTATTGTTAATACAGGACAGGGATCCAGCATCCCTGGAGCAGGGTCTGTGGGCCTTCCCACCTGGTAAGAAGGTTTCTCTTGGAGTGGATGAACTCAAGGAACCTGTCTGGGGGCAGTTCCTTCTTGCCCCTTCCTGGAAATGGTCACCATGGATGCCAACCTATCTGGTTGAAGGGGGAGGGTTTCTTCTGAAACTCCCTGCGATTCTGGGGGTGGTGGGGCCCTTAGAAGGTCCTTACGCCTGTTGATGTTTGAAACAGTGAGCATTTTCAGTTGGTTCTATCTCGCTAGACTACTTCCCTTCTGGGCCTGCCAGTTTGGGGGTGCTCGGTCTGTCTGACGACAGTGTCCTACATTAATCATTGGAAGGGGCCTGGAGCTGGTGGACCCCCCAGGAAGTGTCTATGTTCCTAATCTGGGTGGAGACAATGCTCCCTGCATATCAGTGATATTCGCTCCGGTGGAGTCCCTCTGCGACAGGATGTGCTAATCCCTGTGTCACTATGGGGTCCAACCAGTTGTGGATCTGTTTGTGTTCCGTCACTATCACAGGCTCTCGGCCTTTGTTTCCCTGTCCCAGGATCCTCTGGCAGTGGTCCGGATGCCTTAGTAAGGTCATGACTGGACTTTCGGTTGTGTATGTCTTTTCTCCATGCCCCCTGCTAGGCAGGGTTCTGCGCAAGATTGCTCTGGTAAGGGGACCAGTGATTCTGGTGGCCCCCAGGTGCCCTAGTAGAGTGTGGTGCAGACATGGTACCGAGGGCAGTAATTCTCTGTACCTTTTGCCAGGAGTTCCAGCGCTGTTCACTCAGGGCCCCCTTTACGTCACTCCAATCTCTGGCCTAGTTGGCCTGACTGCTGAAACATCCATCTTGATGGAGACAGGCTTATATGTCTCGGTGATTGAGACTATGGGAAGACTAGGACCAAGCTTCTTCCTCTTCTTCTTCTATCTGTTATAGGGTATGGCATACCCATATTGATTGGTGTGAGTCTAGGTCTCTTCCCTGTTGGGCGTTCTCGGTTCCCAGGGTTCTAGAGTTGGTTTCAGCATGACTTGGAGTTGGTTCTCCAACTCAGTACTCTGAGGGGTCAGGTTCTGCCCTGTCCACCTTGCCTTAGTAGTCTCTGGTTCAGTCTTCCTTGGTTAAGACTTCTTTCAGGGGGTACTCATGTGCATCCCCAATCTAATCCTATGGTCCCTGCTGGGATTTGAAATTGGATTTCATTCTGTCTGCTTGCAGGGTTTTGTCCCTTTGGTCCTATTCAGGATGCTGTCTGGCTGTTCTTACCCTCAAGGTTGTCCTTCTGGTGACTGTTACCTTGGTCAGGCATGTGTTAGCGGGTGGCTCTGTCTACCTAGCCACCATTCTTTAAGATACACCAGGATAAGGTGGTGTTCCGCCTGAAGCCGGACTTTCCGCATCAGGTGGTGTCTTATGTTCATTGATTCGAGATATTGTTCTTCCTGCTGTGCCTTTCTCCTAGCAATGCTGAGGAAAGGGTTCTGCATTCCTTGAACAAGGCGCTGGAAGTTTTTCTTTGGTAGTCATTGTGTCCTTTAGGAGAACTGATGTTCCTTGGGGACTATGGTCACTACATCCTGAATGTGCCCAATCTCGTCTGCTCTCGGGGAGTTGGGCGGCTTTGACCCTGGTTATTACTTGAATGGATGTGCCTTCTGGTACTTGGAAGGGTTTTTTGGCTTCTGACAAGTCTACTGTTAGCGATTGGATTCGTCAGGCTGTTACTCAGGCCTATTCCAACAAGGGGAAGAATCTTCCTTTCGCTTTGATTCTTATTCTACTCGTGCTTGATGCCTCTTGGGTTTTTCAGCACCAGGCTTCTGTTGAACTGGTTGCTATGCCACTACCTTGGCCTTCTGTTCATACCTTTGCAAGTTTTACAAGGTTGATGTTAGGGCCTCAGCTCATGCTGTCTTGGCCGTATGGTTATGCAGGTGACAGGGGTTTTAAACTGTCTGCTGTTGTTGTTTTTGTTGGGGATCCCACCCTACTTTATGGACACTGCTATTGGATGTCCCAAGTGTAAGTACTATATCTGGAGCAGGACGTACTGTATACTAAGAATAATACAATTCTGTGAAGTACTCACCTGTAAAATTGATATTATTTGTATACAGTACGTCCTGCTCCACCCCACCCTGGTTTTTGCATTATTCTGGATCCCCTGTATGGTGATTGTTACCATTGTTATAGTTACCAGTTTTTTGGTGGTTAATTCTCCCGGCTTCTTGTTCACTGCTTTTCAATGCTGGGGATTTGTGGGAGGTCCCCGGGTATTTGAGGGCCGGGAGGAGCCTGTTTTTGCATGTCTCTGCAGTGTAGTGCCATCTGGCGGAGGATAACCCAAGTGTAAGTACTATATCTGGAGCAGGACGTACTGTATACAAATAATATCAATTCTACAGGTGAGTACTTCACAGAATTGTATTATTGAGCCTCCCAGCTTAGGCTGCGGGTCATGGTGAAAGTAGGAGCTCCCTATGGGTGCAGAAGGAGCACTGCTCCACCGTGAGACCTCACTATGGGGTAGGCGGTTATCCAGGTTTCTTGGTGATCCTGGTGTGGGATGCCCCGTCCCTCTATGCTTATGGCCGGATTCTGGCAGGGTTCCCCCCTTCCGGGTCCCTGATTCCCCTCCGGGGGGGGCGGGGGGGGTTGCCTGGCCTGGACGTTATTTCTTTTTTCCCACATATGCCCCTGTGTGTGTTGGTGTGTTATTCACTGTGTGTGCGCGTGTGGCAGACAGGGAGTGTTTTTACTTGGGCATGTCAGGGCTGTGGCAGCCTGGGGGAGCTTCTCCCCCTCAGGCTGTGTTCAGGAAGGGCCGGGCTCTCGACGCAGCCGCGGTAGCCCCGCCCCCTTCTTTGGCGCGATTTCTGTGCTCGTTTCTAGGGATCCGCGTTGCTGGGAGGGGGGCGAGGCCTCGGTGAGTGCGCATTCTGCGCTGGTCCGCCCTCCCCCTGCTCTCCCTCTTCATGCATGAGGCTTCATGGGGGCCATCTTCTATCAGGATCTGAGCTGCGTTCTGTGTGGTAAGGGCCGGATGGCCACTTTCCTTAGCTTGTATGGGGGCTCCTCTCTAGCGGGGGCCCCCACTGGTCGCGGGCGTGTGTGATTTTTCACATGTCTGGCTGGGATACAGTTAGTATATACATATATATATATCTTTTTTTATAGGCATATACTGTAAGATTATTGCCATATTATCTAGCATTGCACTTATGTTGCCTGTTTTGTGTGTTACAGATTGCCCTGTATATGTGCATATTAAGGGGTCCCTCCTGGTCTTGGGGTCCTTAGTGTAAAATTGTTCACCTCAAATCCTCCCACCGGGACTTTTTAGGGGCATCCCGGGTTGCTTAAGTGTAAATTCCCTGTGGTCTTGCGACTGACCAAAAAAATTCACCATATGGAGGCTCCGCAGGATACTGGCCTCGGGCTCCCTCTGGGACAATCCGGGCCATGTGTGGGGTATCCCTTACGGGGGAGAATGTGCTAATCTGTATACCATGCACACAAAAGGCCATAACGCGGCAGTCTGGTACCCAGCCTTCTGGGTCGGCTCCTCCCGCTTCATCGCCTTCCCCTCCCCACCTTATCCGTACTCCAAGTGACATTGGTACTAGTGGGGAGTCGCTTTCTGAAGTTTGGGCTAGGTTGGCCAGCATCGAGAAAATTATTGCTAGCACGGTGGGCAAGAAGGCCCAGGCTAAAAAGAGACATTTGTCGTCAGCCCAGCCCTTGTGGGATGTTGACGATGATTCCGCTGATTTGTCAGATTATTCCCCGTTAGAGAAGGGGGAATTGTATCAGGAAACAGAGGCTTGTCACATCTATTGGAGGTGTTGGATATTGAACCGCCTGAGGCGCCCCCTCTCAAGAAGGGGGAATTTCTTGGGGCCTGCAAGCCCCATCTGGAATTCCCTACCCAGGGTAATTTTGATGCGCTGATCCTTAGAGAATGGGAGAGGCCCAGTCAGCTTCCTGGTGTGCCTCAGGGATGGGATAAGAAGTATCCTTTTCCGGTGGAGGCGGTTAGGCGCTGGTCTTCTCCTCCCGAGGTCGACGCGCCAGTTTTAGGTTTGACCAATTCTTCTGTGCTGAACACCCCTGACGCCACTTCCCTTAAGGATGGCGAGGATAAGCGCCTTGATCAGATGGCGTGCCATGCATTTGCCGACGTGGGCTCGGCCCTGCGGCCTGTTAGTGCATCTGCCCTGGTGTCACTTTCTACCAGGTCTCTTATCAGGGACTGGCTGAATGATGCTCAATTTGATCCAGCTGGCGCTGAGTTCGCTATCCTTAAGAAATGCGAATTGTTCATGGATTTGGTCATGGCTGCGATGGAAGATTCTATTGTCGTGTGTAGTAGGACTTCAGCCTTACTGGTGGCTATGCGCAGATTGGTCTGGATCCTCCAGTGGACAGCGGACGTTGGGCCAATAATTGGATGCTGTTGCTAAAGGAGGTAAGTTACTTCAGCGGAGGAAACAGCGCCGCCCCTTTCGGGGGGCGGGCTCGTTCACTCCTTCCTTTCAAGGGGCCAGAGCGGCTAGGGGTTTGGCCTTCTCGGGTGTCAGGGGCTCGTCTTGGAAAAGAGGCAGATATCGGGCACGTCCCGCGCCTGCCTGGGGTTCCAAGCCTGCCGTTAAACCGGCTCAGCAATGAAGGGGCGCCCTCACCCGCAAGGGTGGGGGGACGGCTGGGGCTCTTCTTCCAGGTCTGGGCCCGGGAGGTCACAGACAATTGGATCTTGGAAGTGGTCTCCTCCGGGTACAAACTGGAGTTCGAGTACTGGCCGCCCCCAAGATTCTTAAGGTCTCGGGTGCCCTCGGACCCTCAGGCTGCACAGGGGCTCCTGTTAGCGGTAAAAAAAAAATCTTCTGGACATGGGGATTATATGCCCGGTGCCTCTGTCGGAGAGAGGCAGGGGTTATTACTCCAACCTTTTCACGGTTCCCAAAAAGGAGGGTTCGGTGAGACCCATTCTAGATCTCAAGGTTCTCAACAGGTTTATCAGAGCCAAAAAGTTCCGCATGGAGACTCTGCGCTCGGCTATCAATTCCCTTCGCCAAGGGGATTTTATGACATCCATAGACATCAAGGATGCGTATCTGCATGTTCCGATTTTTCAGGCACATCAGAGATGCCTCCGGTTTGCGGTGGAGGATCAACATTATCAGTTTGTAGCTCTTCCCTTCGGTCTGACCTCGGCGCCGAGGGTCTTCACCAAGGTCTTGGCGGGCATAGTGGCTCTGCTCAGAGCTCAGGGCATTCGCGTTGTGCCTTATCTGGACGACCTGTTGGTCTCAGCTTCTTCCCTCCGTCAGGCAGAGCTGGACACCCACCAGGTGGTGTTGACCCTGGAGAGGTTCGGGTGGGTGATCAACCGCACCAAGTCTTCTCTCTCCCCGTCTCGTGTGATTTCATTTCTGGGCATGAATCTGGATACCATTTGGGCCAGAGTGTTTCTGCCCCAGACCAAGGTGCTTGGGATTCAGGGCCTGATCCACCTTGTTCTGGTCAGTCCTTGTCCCTCTATCCGACAGGGGATGAAACTGGTGGGTTTGATGGTATCCTCCTTCAAGGCGGTTCCGTTTGCACAGTTTCACATGAGATCTCTTCAACTTCACCTATTGACATATTGGGACAGGTGTCCGCAGTCATTGGATCAACCTTTCAGGATGTCTCCCAGGGTTCGGCAGTCCTTTTGGTGGTGGCTGGACTCGAGCAATCTGGTGAAGGGCAGATCCTTTCTGGTCCCTTGTTGGGAGACGGTTACCACGGATGCCAGCCTGTTGGGCTGGGGAGGTTATTGGAAAAGTCATCAGTTCAGCGGGGTGTGGGGTCCCCAGGAGGCTCACACCCCCATCAATGTCTTGGAGCTCAGAGCCATCCGACTGGTTCTGGCTCGGCTGACCTGGTTCAGGTTCGTTCGGACAACCGAACGGCGGTAGCTTACATCAACCACCAAGGAGGGACTCGCAGCAGGAGTGCCCTCAGGGAAGTCACTCTGATCCTGCACTGCGCGGAGAGCAATGTTCCTTGCCTTTCGGCAGTCTACATTCCGGGAGTGGAGAACACGGAGGCGGATTCCCTGAGCAGGGGATCCTCTCGCCACGGAGAGTGGTCTCTCAACCCCGAGGTTTTTCTGGATCTTTGCCGCAGCCAGTGGATGCCTTGTCACTGGCTTGGAAGGAGTTGGGTTTTCTGTACCTGTTTCCACCCGTCTCCATGCTGGGCAAGGTAGTTCGCAAACTGGTTCTAGAAGGGGCACCTGTGATTCTGGTTGCTCCAAGGTGGCCAAGAAGGGTTTGGTACGCAGACATCGTAAGGATGGCCGTAGACCAGTACTGGCTTCCCTTGTTGCCGGACCTGCTATCTCAGGCTCATCTACTTTACGAGAGATAACTTGGATTGATCAGCCCCACCTGTAGGTATCCAATGCCATCTAAACTGCTCCCTCATGCTTTACTCTGACTCACATTTACGGATGGAATGCTTTTAAAGAATTTTGTATGGAACAATAAACGTGGATATTTTATCCTTTCAAATGGATTAAGGCTGGCGTTTCCTGATTGATCTATTTATGCATGTGAGCTGAGCACTCGCGGCCGTGCCTTGTCCTACGATCTCTGCATCCAAAGGCATTGGATACCTACAGGTGGGGCTGATCAATCCAAGTTATCTCTCGTAAAGTAGATGAGCCTGAGATAGCAGGTCCGGCAACAAGGGAAGCCAGTACTGGTCTACGGCCATCCTTACGATGTCTGCGTTCCAAACCCTTCTTGGCCACCTTCTTCAGCATAATCTGGATCTTGGGTTCCAGCTGAGTACTTTGAAAGGACAGGTTTCTGCTCTGTCGGTTTTCTTCCAGAGGTCTTTTGCTGTACACCTGCTGGTTAAGACCTTTTTCCAAGGGGTCGCGCATGTGCGGCCCCCTCGGAAGGCTGTAGTTCCTGTTTGGGATTTGAATTTGGTTCTTTTGGCTCTGCAGGGTCCTCCTTTTGAGCCGTTACAGGATATTGCTCTTTCGGTTCTCACTCAGAAGGTTACTTTCTTGGTGGCTATTACCTCGGTTCGGCAAGTCTCTGAGTTGGCGGCCTTGTCGATTCAGGCCCCTTACTTTGAGAGACACCAGGATAAGGTGGTTTTTCGTTTTAAGCCGGATTTCCTTCCTAAGGTGGTGTCTGCTTTCCACCTTAATCAGGATATTGTTCTCCCTTCCTTGTGTCCTAAGCCTAACAATGACAAGGAGAGGGTTCTGCACAATTTGGATGTTATTCGCTGTGTGAAGTACTATTTGGTGATTACTTCTTCCTTCCGCAAGACGGACTCTTTTTTCGTGGTGCCCTGCGGGCCCAGGAAAGGGTTGACGCCTGCTAAGTCTACGATTAGCAAATGAATTCGTCAGGCCATTGTTGGGGCCTATTCTGCTAAGGGGAGGACTCCCCCTTTTAGGGTCACTGCGCACTCTACTCGTGCTGTTTTTCAGCATACTTTTTCCAAATTTAACAAGGTTGATGTGTGGACTTCAGCGGATGCTGTTTTTGGCCGCAAGGTTCTGCAAGCTGCAGTGGTTTGAGTTGGTGCATTTTTTACTGTTTTTGGTTCCCACCCATGACGGACACTGCTATTGGATGTCCCATATGTCATGAAGATCAAAGTGGAGTGTATGGCACACTTAGAATAATCCCGTTTTGTGAGTACTCACCTTTAAAACGGGTATTATGAGTGTGCCATACACTCCACTTCGCCCCACCCCTTTTTTTCAGGTATTCTGGGGCTTTTATATGGTGAACCATTGGTTTGATTGTTAAGGTTATAATTGGTTCTTCCTGGTCCCTTTACTTCTTTTATACACTGGGGAATTGGTGGGAGGTCCCAGGTATATATGGACCGGGAGGGGCTTTCTTTTTTTGCGTATTCATCTCTGAAGAAGTTCGCCCTCTACTGGAGATTACCCATATGTCATGAAGATCGAAGTGGAGTGTATGGCACACTCATAATACCCGTTTTAAAGGTGAGTACTCACAAAACTGTATTTTTCACAATTCACAACGCATGTTCAACTGTGATATTCTTAGTATACAGTACGTCCTGCTCCAGATATAATACTTACACTTGGGTTATCCTCCGCCAGATGGTGCTGCACTGCAGAGACATGGAAAAAACAGGCTCCTCCCGGCCCTTCAAATACCCAGGGACCTCCCACAAATCCTCAGATTCTCTGCAGTGCTGACTGCGAAGACATGAAGTATCACTCTCTCGCAGGTGAGTGGGGCTACCAAAGCCTGCGGCCCTGTTGGACTATTCCCACCCGTCCTCCCTGTGATGTGCCTCCCAGCCTGGGCTGCGCTGGTCGGGTGAAGGTAGGCAGCACCATGTGTGCTTAACGGAGCCATGCTCCACCGCAGTCCCCCACCAAATGGTAGGCGGTTTAGGGCTGATGGTGAGCCTCTAGGGGATGCCCCTCCCGCACTATTGCCCCGTGTAGCGGTGGGCCCTGTACAAAGGGTCGCCATCCTCCCTCATTCCCCCCCGTAGCCGGGGGCAAAGAAAGGGGGGGGGAGGTGTGTGTGTGGTGGTCTCAGTGTATGTTTTACGCGTTATGGCCTTAGTCTTGCCCCGGACTAGTATTCCTGGTGTCAGAGCCGCGCTGTTTGTTCCTTACTGTGTATTGTCTTCATTGGCAAATCATTTTTTTTTTCTAAGTGTGCCATACACTTCGCTCCTCAGGACAACTTGTAACTATCTCAGAGCTTCGCGCTCTTCGGGGGGGGCGGAGACCTGGTTGGCGCGCTCCGCATCACAGCCCGCTCTGGCCCGCCCTTCGAGGTTCGCTTGGCGCCATTTTGATGCTGGTCGCACGCACGCGTGGTAGCGGTCCTCCTCCTCTCTTGGCCTGTAAGTGCCCTCGCAGGCGATTTTCATGATCCTTTTACTGCGCATGGTTCTGACACCCTTTATTCCCATTATGTCTTTCAGACTGGTGAACACCATAGGCTTCTCCCGGTGTAAAATTATAGCGGGCCTTATAATATTCTCCCACTTCCTTAACGGGTCTTTGGGGCATCCAGGGTTACTTATAGTGTAAATCCCTACTGGCATATTGTGCCTTGATTAATCACCATATGGAGGCATCTCAGAATTATGTGACCGGGGTCCCTCTGGGACAAGACCGGCGGTGTATAGCGTGTGGAAAACCCCATGCTGATGCTGACAGGGCACGGGTCTGCGTACCCTGTGCCGAGCAAGCCCTGGCCCTGCAATCTGGTCGGCCAGTGGCTACACCTAGCTTCAATTCACCTATCTCCCCAGGCTTAAATCTCTCTCCTGCTGAGTCGCCTACAAGTGAGGAATTGCAGCCTGCTGGGCCTTCCAGACTGCCTACGGCTGAACTGAACTGATTATTGCCAGGTTTTCAGAGCGGATGGGCCCTGGTAGAAAGCGACACCTGTCGCCTCATGTTTCTGTATGTTCCATGAGAACTGAGGGGTTTGCTACTCCGTGTGACTATACCCCTTCTGATGAAGGGGAGTTGTTCTCTGAGTCAGGCTCTTCTGCTGAGAGGCCGAGGAGTCATGACGATTCTGGCCCTGAATACTGGGGCCAGTGTGACTGGCGACTTGTTGCTTAAGGTCTTTAAGGCACTGTCTATCTCTCCCCCCGGTCAGGTCCCCAAGCCTAGAGGGGAGCATTTCCATACTGCGACTGCACGTTTGGAATTTTTAGAGCAGGCTCATTTCCATGCCCTTGTGCTCAAGGAATGGGAATGCCCCAGTAAACTTCCAGGGGACTGGGATAGGAAATACCCTTTTCCCCCTGAGGTGGTTAATTGTTGGTCACCACCCCCTAACCCCTCCTTTATTACAACCCCTGCTTATAGTACCCTTCGGGATGCTGAGGACCGGCGCATTGAGCTTCTGGCCTCCCATGCCTTTTCTTGTGCTGGGACGGCGCTGCGCCTGGTCTGTGCCGCAGCCATTACTGCAGTGCCCGCTAGAACCCTCATCAAAAAATTGCTTGATCATCACCCCGAGGATCTCCCCTGGGAGGTGTTTAAGGCACTCTCCAATTGTGATGTATTTGTGAAGTTTATTCTATTAGCGCTGGATGACACGATTAGAATGTGTGCAAGAACTTCCGCCCTTGCGGTGGCTATTCGTCGCTTGGTCTGGCTGCGACAGTGGGGTGCTGATGATGCTACTAAAAAGATCGTTACTGGGCTCCCCTTTAGAGGGCAACGCCTATTTGGGGCCCGTCTAGACCTGTTCGGTAAAAAGGGCAAATCACCCCTTCGCAGACGGCCATCTCGGCCCCCTAGAGGCAGGGGCACCCCTCCTCCCCCCTACCTTAGTGTTAAACAGGAACCAGGGGTGTCTTTCCGGATTTTTCGTGCAGACTCCTGCCCCACGAGCAGCAGACAACGATATGGCCCCTCTGGCGGGGCTAAGCCCAAATCTTCCACCAAACCCCCTCAAGCATGATGGGGCGCCCTCGCCCTTCTGGGTGAGGGGATGGCTGCAGCACCTTGCACTTATCAGGAGGCATCTCGCCTCATTCTGGTGGATTCAGGAGGTTGTGTCCTCCAGATACAGGATAGTGTTTGCTGCATAGCCTTCCCCAGTTTTTATCAGGTCCCAGGTACTCCTGGTCCCTGCTGCTGTTCAGTTGCTGGCACAGGCCATGCTAGGCCTGCAAGGTAAAAAAAAAAAAAAAAAAAAAACTGAGGGTCTCTTGCAGATTGCCCATAATAGGCAGAGGCAAGGGCCGCTATACCACCTTCCACAGTCCCCCAAAGGATGGGTCGGGCTGGCCCATTCTGGATTCACAGCAATTCTCTAATTACGGGCAGTTTCCTACATGGAAACTCTTGAGTTGGGCCATCAGCACCTTGCGCCCAGTGGGCTTCTTTCCATCGAGGGAACTCTACAATGCTTATGTTTACATTCCTGTGCCCTCAGGTCTCTGAGGCTCTCCAGGTTCGTGTTGGAAGTCCAACACTGTTAATTGTGGCCTTGTTATCTGGCCTCTCTTCAACTCCCAGAGTGTTCACTCAGGTGTTGTCGATGGTGATGTCTCTGATGAGGCCAAGGGGCGTCCGTGCGATGTCTACCCGGATGCCCTTCCTCACTTCCCTGTCTCTGCGTCTGGATAGTTGGATACCCGGCTGGTGGGTCCATTGGGAGTCATTTGGATGGGTGTTCAATCACCCCGAGTCCTCGCTGTTCCCTAAAGTGGTAACTCCATTAATAGGAATGATTCTGGATTAGGTTCAAACCAGATTCTCCCCCTCTCAGCAATTAGGTGGGCAATCTGGTCTCATGGGCCCAGTCCCTCCTTGCTGTCCTGGTTTCTTAACACCAGGCAGGGATGCATCTGGTGGGCCCGTTGTTAACTTACTTGGCAGGAGCCCGAGTAGCTAAAGAGGTCCTTTATGCTCAGTTCCCCTTGAGCCCTTCTGCGACTTCTATTGGTAACTTAGGACAGGGATCCAGCACCCTTGGAGCAGGGCCTGTGGGCCTTCCCACCTGTATGACAGTGTTTATCTTGAAAATGGATGAACGCGAGGGACCTGTCTGGGGGCAGTTCCTCCTTGCCCCTTCCTGGAAACGGTCACCATGGATGCCAGCCTTTCTGGTTGAAGGGGATGGTTTCTTCTGAAACCCCCTGCGATTCTGGTGTTGGTGGGGCCCTTAGAAGGTCCTTATGCCTATTGAATTCTAAACAGTGAGCGTTTTTCAGTTGGCTCTATCTCGCTTGACCACTCCCCTTCTGGAATTGCCAGTCTGGGGGTGCTCGGTCCATCGGACGACAGACGTACTACATTAACCATTGGAAGGGGCCTGGAGCTGGCGGACCTTCCAGGGAGTGTCTATGTTCCCTTCTGGGCGGAGACAATGCTCCCTGCATGTTAGTGATATTAGCTCCGGCGAAGCCCCGCTGCGACAGGATGTGCTAATCCCCGTGTCGCTATGGAGTCCAACCAGTCGTGGATCTGTTGGGTTCCATCACCTTCACAGGCTATCGGCCTTTGTTTCCCTGTCCCAGGATCCTATGTCAGTGGTCCAGATGCCTTTTGTACCGTCTTGACAGGACGTTCGGTTCTGTATGTCCTTCTCCATTCCCTCTGCTAGGCAGGGTTCTGCGTAAGATTACTCTGGTAAGGGGACCAGTGATTCTGGTGGCCCCCAGTTGACCTAGTACAGTGTGGTTGCAGACATGGTACTGTGGTCAGTAGTTCTGCACATCTTGCCAGGAGTGCCAGTTGATCACTCAGGGCCCCCTTTACATCACTCCAATCCATGGTCCCTGGCCTAGTCGGTCTGACTGCTGAAACATACATCTTGATGGAGACAAGTTTAGCTGTCTCGGTGTTTGTGACTATGGGAAGGCTAGGAGTAAGCCTCTTCCTCGTCTTCTTCTATTGTTGTAGGGTATGGCATACCCACATTGATTGGGGCGAGTCTAGTTCTCTTACCTGTTGGGCGTTCTCGGTTCCCAGGGTTCCAGTGTGGTTTTCAGCATGAATTGGAGTTGGTTCCCCAGCTCAGTTCTCTGATGGGTCAGGCTCTGCCCTGTCCACCTTGCCTTAGCAGTCTCTGGTTCAGTCTTCCTTCAGGGGGTGCTCATGTGTGTCCTCCATGTACTCCTATGGTCCCTGTTGGGATTGAAATTGAATTAATTCTGTCTGCTTGCAGGATTGTCCTTTGGTCCTATTCAGGATGCTGTCTGGATTTCCTTACCCTCAAGGTTGTCCTTCTGGTGACTGTTACCTTGGTCAGGCGTGTGTTAGCGGGCGGCTCTGTCTACCTAGCCCTCTTTCCTTGAGATACACCAGGATAGGTGGAGTTCCGCCTGAAGCTGGACTCTCTACATCTGGAGGTGTCATATGTTTATTTATTCGAGATATTGTTATCCACGGCTATCCCCTTTTCCTAGCAACGCTGAGGAAGTGGTTCTGCATTCCTTATACAGGTGTTGGCAGTTTTTCCTTAGGAGTCACTGTGTCCTTTAGGGGAACTGAGGTTCCTTGGGGCTTGTTGTCATTACATCCTGAATGTGCCCGATCTCGTCTGCTCTTAGGAGTTGGGCGGTTTGGTCCTGGTTGTTACTCCTGGTACCTTTTCGGCCTTTGGCTTCTGTCAAATTTATTGTAGCGATTGGATTCGTCAGGCTGTTACTCAGGCCTATTCAGGCAAGGGGAAGAATCTCCCTTGTTGCCTTGATTCCTTTTCTATGCGTGCTTGATGCCTCTTGGGCCTTTCAGCAACGGTTTTTCTGTTGAACTGGTTGGCTAGGCCACTACCATTGGCCTTCTGCTCGTACCTTTTGCAAGGTTTTACAATGTTGATGTTAGGGCCTCAGCTCATGCTGTCTTGGCCGTATGGTTCTGCAGGTGACAGTGCTTTAAACTGTCTGCTGTTGTCGTTTTTTGTTGGGGATCCCACCCTACTTTATGGACACTGCTTTTGGATGTCCCAAGTGTAAGTATTATATCTGGAGCAGGACATACTGTATGCTAAGAATAATACAATTCTGTGAAATACTCACCTGTAGAATTGATATTATTTGTATACAGTACGTCCTGCTCCACCCCACCCTGGTTTTTGCATTTTTCTGGATCCCCTGTATGGTGATTGTTATCTTGTTATCATTACCAGTTGTTCTGGGTGGTTTTAAATTCTCCCGGCTTCTTGTTCACTGCTTTTTCAATGCTGGGGATTTGTGGGAGGTCCCTGGGTATTTGAAGGGCCGGGAGGAGCCTGTTTTTTCCATGTCTCTGCAGTGCAGCGCCATCTGGCGGAGGATAACCCAAGTGTAAGTATTATATCTGGAGCAGGACGTACTGTATACAAATAATATCAATTCTACAGGTGAGTGTTTCACAGAATTGTATTTTTTGGATTTCCAGCAATTTTCCAGTCTGTGCTTTAACATGAAATGTCTTGTTTGTCATTTTTTAACGGTATTCTCAATATTTTGAGAAAAAAAAAAGAATAAAAAATACAAATAAAGTACAACTATCCACACTATAAAGGGTTAAATCAAGAAAAAAATTGCTGTGGGGGGCACCCTATTTTTTGGAATTCAAATGGTTAAAAACCCTTAATCTCCCAAAAATGTACATGGGGTCCCCCCTACCCAGCACAATCGGCCCAGTGATCAGCTATGCATGGCTTGTAGAACAAGGTGCAGGGGCCAGCTTTGGTGGCCCCCGCCCTACCAGCTACAAGCCTGCACAGTCTAAATCGGCCTGGGCCCTTCTGCCCCCCCCCCCAGGGCTTTGGGGAGGCAGGTAATGGGGGGCTGGGGGTTAATGGCAAGTCACCCACTAATCGCAGATGACTTGCCTGCCCTCGAGCCTTGTGAACTAGTATAGGGGTCTCATGGACCCCCCTTACTAGTTCACAATGGGTTAAGTGTAATAAAAAAAAAAAAAAAATCAAAACAAAAATGTCATGGGGTTCCCCTTACCTAGCATAATCAGCCCGGGACCAGATATGCAGGGCTTGTAGGACAGGGCACAGGGGCCAGCTTTGTTGGGCCACGCCCTGCAGGGTACAAGCCCGCATAGCCTCTGTGCGCACGGGCTTTGGGGAGGCGAGTAATGGAGGGGCCGGGAGTTAATGGCAAGTCACCCGCTAGCTGCAGGTGACTTGCCAGCCCCCAGCCTTGTGAACTGGTAAAGGGTCCTCACCTGAAGCCTACAGAGCCCAGGGTGGGGATCGAAGCCCTCCTGGTAAAGAGAATACCCAGCCGGAGGGATCAGACGAGAAGGTGAATTAATGTCTTTTTTTTTTTTTCTTTTACAATGAGTTTCAGCGGCGGAAATATGGGGGGTGGCTATTTCGGGCCCCCTCCTGAAGCCAGGAGACCCTGGGGTTGTGATTTGATGCTCCCCAGAGGAAGAGGAGACCCTCAGCTTTCAAACAAGGACAGAGGTGAGTTTTTCTTTTTGTATTTTCACAGTAGCAAGGGGCAATGGCAAGCACGTAGATTCTACGTGCTTGCCACTTAACGACCACAGAAGCAAGCACGTAGAAACTACGTGTTTGCCATTTAAAGGGTTAAAGGGACACTTTAGACAAGTCATCACTTTCTCATTTACATGTTTGGCAGCAAATGACAGCTAGTCATGTGACCACCAGCAACCATTCAGATTTGATGTGCAAGCCTCAATTGTTTACTGACAGTTATGTGATCGGCAGCCGTACAATGAATAAGGAAGTTGACTAACTTGACTATACTGCTGCTTTAATACAGCTCTTTTAGTCAAAATAACAAACTGTATTTAAGTGTAGATTTTGTCATATTTTAAACACATTTTAGTTTAAAACAACCTTTCATTCTATTGCATTTAAAATAGTGAGCTTCCCTTGTATTCATTGTGATTTCAATGCGATATTGAACTATGAACTTTTAAAAAGCTTTTTTATGCTGACAGGATGTTTATTTTTCATTCTATTGCCATAAACACACTTCTTTTTAAAGTTATAATTTGGTGCTATTTGTGTGAGAAACAGCAGTTAGTGTAAAGATTGATCCATTTAAATGTTGTAAAACTTTTTTGTTTAGAAATAAATACTGTAAAATGTACCTTGTGTTCATTTTATTATTTTTAAAATCATGTTTTATAATTGCCAATGGGGAGATTAAAATAAAACACAAACTCACCTGAGTAAGTTTTCACAGCACTCCCATCAGTGATTGCCATGGGGCTGCATAGTACATGAGTTCTGTTTAATTTCCAATTTCTTCCATTCCGAGGCACCACCAGTAACAAGGTCTCGCCCAAAGGAGGGGACTGCAAGATAGAAAAAAACTAGCTCCTCCTGGCCTATTTAGAACAGGCTGTGACAGAATCTCTTCAGTTCTTTTCTTTCAGTCGCAAGGGACTGTAAAGATGTCTGGAAATTATTTTCTTGTCTTAGTTCTGACAGTGCTGGTGTCAGTGTGTTTGTGATTACTACTACATTTGGAGTGGTAGATGGCCTCATCGCGAGGGGACGTGGCCATGCGTCCTGCCTATTGGCCAACTTGGGAAGGGGGCAGGCCAGCTGTGCCTGAGCCTTACAGTGGAGGATGGGAGAAGGGGTGGGACAGCTGCATTTGCGAGGTCCGCGGCTCCACCCTCCTCCTCCTTAGCAGCACAAGGCAGCTCCATCTTGTGCGATGCATGGAGGTCGCTGCTGCATCCCTGGCTGGCTGCATCAGGCTGCGGGGGGCGGTCCGGAAGCTGCTGCATCCTTGGCTGGTGGGTTGATTTCAGCTGCAGGGATGTTGCTTTTCTGGTAGTGTAGGCAGGTGTGACCAGTATTCGACAAGCAGGAGGGTGTGGGAACCAGCACTCCAGTTGTATTGCTTAGAAGTCAGAGCAGCCATTTTACCATATCGGAGGCGCAGATAGGAGGTTGGACCTTCTAACCAGGCATGTGTTCTCCATGGTGGGGTCGGCAGGCAAATTTTGGATAAAGCAGTGTTTGCAACATGGAAGTTTGCGTCCTCTGCACTTCGTTTTAACTACTTTGCAATGGAGGTCCTCAGATGCATGCTGCTAGCTATAGATGACTTTGTGCGCCTGGCGGCTAGGGGGCTGGCCTTGCTTCTAAGGTGACACTTACTGCTCTCCTTTTTTGGGGGGGGGGTCAGTAGAAGTATACTAGGCTTCCACAGAAACGGAAATGAAGGATCTCGGTTTGCAGGTTGGCGAATTTTCGCTCCTTTTGGAGTTTAACAGACATCGTGAGGATTTTTCGGGTAAGTGAAAGCCACAGGGATAACCTAGACCTCAAAGAGTCAGCTGGCTCAAGCTCCCAGTCAGTTTGGTAAAATAGTATTCCCTGCTGGTAAAAGAGAACTGGCTGGCTTTAGTGATGTCAACCAAAGCACTGGACTTTGGTGATGTTTACAAACTATAAGATCCCAGAGCCGCTTAATACCCTCCCCCCTGGGGCATCCAGATTTGGGATGCAGTGGCTGCTCCCTGCTACACCTCTAGCAGGGAATGCACCCGCACCAGGCATTAGTGAATGGCCAGCACAGGCACGCTCCGTTAGAGGGTAGTGGGGATGCAGCCACCAGCATGCTCGGGTCTTGGCTTAGATGATTTTTAGATGGGGTAGGAGCAGAATAGTCAGGAGCAGATCAGAGCACGTGGACTGGATGAGAGGCCATGCATGTGCCATCTGACCGAGGAAAGGTGAGTTAGATTGGGCGAACTGGGGGGTTTCACATTTGTAGGGAAAGTCCAAGAAAAGTTAATTTTGTGCCTCTTTGGGTATACAAGGTAATATCTTGTTTCATGTCTTGCAGCTAGTGTTAGAAATCATGTCCCAAACTTGTGTTAGTGAAACATATTTTTTTGTTTTTATCCTGTTTCATCAGTTCATATAAGCTCAACCTGAGCCTTAAACATTCTTATTTTTTTTTTAACCAAAAAGGAAACACTGATATTTCTATGGCAGATCTGCACCTGGGCTCATAGTGCAAGTCCCGTTTCACACCTGCCAGGTGAGAGCTGGCATGCTTATCTTGTTATGATAGCTTACAACAGTCGCCTGTTAGCACTAGCACATTGGGCCATCGCCAGGTGATATGACAATCTGGCAACCATTTGCCACAGCTGTCAGAATGGCTATGTTGCAGGAGCAGTCTGCAGAGAACCACATTGCCTCTACTGCTGCTATCAGAATCAGCACTTAGCATATTTCTTTTTGGAGCACTCAATGTTCGATTAAAACTTTATTGGCTTAGCTCCATATGATGAGAAGTCTCCAGTGCTGAAGCCCACAAAGGGAACCGGCTCTGCCTCCTAATGATCAGCCAAAATGTTTATTTCTGATATCAGATTCTGACCCATTACTTGGCGTAGACATCAAAAAGAACCTAGTTCGGGTTTTTATCCTAGGAAAAGGTGTATTCGGCTAAAGCAGGTTTTCCTAATCTCTTTTTCATGGAGTACTGTGTCTCATTTTGCAACTCAAGTACCACCCTCACCATCATTAATGCAGACCTCTAGAGGGTGGATCTGGCCCATAAGTGTAAGCTCCTGCAGCTTGTTGACTTGGCCACCTGGCACTTCCTATTAAAGTAGTAGAATCTCTGTAACACTCCATGTCCCTGCTCTTTCACCTCTGGTCTTGGGTACCACTAGAGAGAAGCTTGAGTATGACCAGTGGTACTAGTATCACTGGTTTGGAACCCCTGGGCTAAAGCTATATTTTCAGCAACGTCTACTGAAACCTCAAAACTTTTGAAAGTGAATGAGGGTAGGTATTGAGATTAGGAGTGTCTTCATTGGAGGCAGTTACTACTGTTCATTTCTCTCATATTCCACTCTAGGGCGTCAGGAAGTCAGCAACGGATGGGTTAACTCTCGTCCGAAGAGCAAGGACTGTAAGACAAAAGGTGTGATTCCTCCTGGCCTATATATATACTTCCGGCTGCTCTCTGCCCTCCAGTCCCAACTGCAAGAATGAAACTGGATTGCAAAGGTGGGCCTGGATTTTTTTTCCTCCTGATTTATTTATTTTTTCTTTTTTTTATTGGTATTACACAGGAAGCAGGGGATTTAACCCCATCTACTTCAAGGCCCCTATGGTCCCACTCATCCGATGGACCCACCTGTGCCTCCTTCATCGATTAAACGTAGATCAGGTTGAGTTAGGGGTAGACGCCAGGGTCTTGGGATCTACGGGGTGCCACCTTGGTTTTAAAAAGCTTACTCCCAAGGGCTGGAGTTCCCGCCTGAAGGGACAACCAGATGCAGGTTTTTTGGTCTGGTAAGCCTGCAGGGGGACCATGGGCATCGGGGGGACCATGGGCATAATATTCCTCTCTCTGCCTTCCTTCCTACAATATAAAAAAATAATTTTTATTTGGTGTTTGCACATGTATGTGGCGCCCTTGGAGGGGATGGGAACGCTCGAGTGGGGGGTCTTCTCTCTGTAGGAAGGAGTAGACACTTTCTTCTTGCTCTTGGATGCTGCACAGAGTGATTTGAAGGTCGTGTCAGCTTGGTCATAGCTGTTGGGCCCACTGCTCAGCTAGCTCAGGCCACTGCCACTGCTGCAGCTCGCTTCCCACTTGGTCATAATTGTTGTGCCCACTGTTCTGCTAGCTCAGGCCAGCGCTGCTGCAGCTAGTTGCCTGCTTGGTTATAGCTAGGCTGCCTCTTCGGGCCAACGCTGTTGCTGCTGCTACGGTCCCCACTGCCATTCGCAGTCTGTTCGGGGTACCGCCGAGAAGGAGGAAGAATCACAGCCACTGCGGTCTCTCCTGTGGCTCGCTGCAAGCTTGTTCTTTAGCGGGGCCTCTCCTCTCAGGCCACTGCCACCCTCTTGCTCCCATGCCTCTGGACCAGGCGGATATATTGGTTGTGGTTCACCCCTAGGGTCTCGGAGTAGTCACTTGATATTGCGGTGAGGTTGGTCCTTATAGAGAGACATTTAGAGCCTCCGGTTTCAAGATCTTTGAAGATATCAGAGAAGCGGAAACTTTTTGTTTACAGGGTTTCTTCTGATTCTGAGGATATATATTCTGCATAGATTCTCATGAGGAGTTTTCGTAGGGTGAACGCTTATCCAGTAGGGCAGAGAGTATTTTGGACTCTCAGAACAGAACAGAGGGGTTCTCTGCTTAGAGAGAACAAATGGAGAGAAACCACGGGATACAAATAATCCCTTACGATCTGTTGATCAAGGTGCCATACTTTCAGGAAAATGAGGGTCTTCAATTGAGTAGTTTTCAGAAACACTCTGCTGAAAATAAACTTATTAGGACTTTTTTACATGGCGTCACCCATGTGTATCCTCCCCGTGAGCCTATTTTGCCTGTCTGGTACCTAAACTTTTAGTTTTATCAGCTCTTCAGGATGCACCCTTTGAACCACTAATCTTAATGACACTTAAAAGTGATCTTTCCAGTGGCAATTGCCTCTGTGCTGTGTGTTTCTGAGTTAGCAGCTTTATCAGTTAAGCCTTTTCATTTTGTTTTGTCCCCTTTTCATTTTAATGAAGAGGTGGTTTTGCCGTCCTTTTGTCCCTCTCCGGTCAGCCATAAGGAGAGGGTCCTTCACTCCCTGTAGTAAGAGCCCCTAAATATTATCTTGGCTATGCAAACATCCCGCAAGTCTGATTCCTTATTTATTTCATGCGAGGGGCCATAGAAAGGTATGGATTAGACAGACAGTGATAAGGGCATACATCTCCAAGGGAAAGAATCATCTTTTTCGGGTTACGCCCCACTCTTCATGGGGTATCTCATCTCTCCTTGTCTCTAGCAAAGATTTAGTGCTTCTTAGGATGCCTTATCCTCCACGGCGGCTTTGTCTATTTCAATTACTGGATTGTGGAGGGCAGTCGGAAGTATATATAGGCAGGGAGGAACCATACCTTTTCTCTTGCAGTTCCCACCCTTTGGACGTAAGTTAATTTATCCATTTCTGACTTCCTGCCACCCTGGAGTGGAAAAAAGCGAGAAAACAATTCTACAGGTGAGAATCACAGAATTGTATTTTTTCACCAGACCCCTGCAATTGACAATTCAGAACAACTTTGTGTGTCCCTTCTGTGAATGCAGTGCTTAATCCATCATTTAAGAATGCCATGCCCATGTCTTTCACAAAACTTGTAGAAAACTAAGTAATACAATATTATATTTTATTTTTCTATAGTGTATTCTTTTTTTACTTTATCCTGTAGTGATGATTAAATTGGCAGAGGTTTATCATCTACTAGTCCATTGTTGAAATATTTTACTCAACATGACACAAGAAGCAGGCACTAAATTATTCGATATTGCCTTTGTGTTTAGGTACAAGTTAGACTAGGTTGCTACTGCATCCTATCTTCCAGATTCTTTTTACTGTTCACTGTGTTTTGCCAATATGAAAATTGGAGTATGCTGTCATTTGTTATTCTCCATGTTCCAGGTTTGAGAGATGTGATCTATATTAAATTTAACATATAATCTGCTTGAACTGTTGTGATCATGTAGCTCTCTGTTGGTATCCGTATCATGATGTCAAGCTACAATCTTTCAGCAGGCAGGATGTTCTCGAGCAAGAGTAGCGAAACTAGACAGGTATTAGATTTCCCCCGAAGGAACCTGCAATCAGCAGTCATGCTATTTATTCACTTTAAAAATAGCCGCATAACCATATTTTCAGCTACATTTTTCTTGAACAGAAAAAAGTCACATTTTAGAGTTAGTTCCTCTTTTTTTATTATTAATGCTGTGATTTAAGTATTCTCTTTTAAGGTTGCACATACCTCATCAGTAAAGCTAGTATAGATGGTTATAACATAAGCAGAGACCGACTTTTACGTAATTTTTGTGTTTACCAGTGTAAAAAGGCTAGAGTTATCCATGGGTTTCTAGTTAATGACACTGCTAATATAGGAACAAGGGGCACTGCAGTCAGGCTGCCCATAGTAGCAGGATTAATTATCCTTGCCATGAAGCATGTCTCTACATCAGTACAGTTTAATGCAGCCTGAGCTGCCAAAAAGGAATGTTTCTTCTTTAAAAGGTCAGATTCTTTAGACCCAGCGTTGTTGTTAAGCTCATTGTAACCAGCCATTATTGGTAACCCCTTCAGTGCCCTTTTCTAAAAATGTACTATATTTTTTAACATCTGTATTAGTGGCATAACTCAATGAGACAGGGCCCTGGTTCATTGAACGGGGCCCACCATGGCTCATACACCCTCCTATTTCCTGTAATTTCTTTTTGGATTAGTGGAGGACATCACATAAAAGAATAGGGGACTAGGGGGTTGGATCACTGGGGGGGGGGGGATCAGGGAGTTTCGGGAGGTGACCACAGGTTAATTGGTGGGGTAGAGGGGTTGATCATGTCATGATCATGAATATTAGAAAAATATAGTTGTGAATAAGAGTGTAATTTTGGTTGGGGGTGGAGGACGACACTTGGGTAGGGCAAGCAAGATTTCAGAAGGAGCATAGAACACATGCACATTGGGGCACTGAGTGGGGTGATTATTAGGGAGGGTTAGTAGTAGCCAGAAGGGGAAAACAGAGTGATGTGGAATGCGTGGGGAAGGATGTTCACATTACTGATAACACCTTGGGGGGAGGGGTTGATAAGAAATAAAGTGGCATTGATATGGAATACAGATACGGTGAGGTGATGAAGAGGGGCACTGAGGTAGTTAAGATTAGCACATGGGAACTTAAATATGTGTATGGACATGTAATGCATGTTGTTAAGGTAATTTGTTTTACTTCCTCTTCCTGCTTTCACCCAATATCTCTCAGATTTAAAATTAATAATATGTTTAACCTAATATAAGCATTTAAAGGGAGGACCACTTCATTGCCCCAGGAGTGGTCCCTCCACTCCCTGCCCCTTTTTTCAGATTTGTTTTTGTATTGCTTTCTCCCACTGTGGGGGATATAGCCCCCCTCCCCATTTTTTATTTCTTCTTTTCTCCTTGTCCTTTCATTGGGAACCTATAGATATCCAGATATCAAATTTGGGGATTAGCTGGCACAGGATAGTCCTGTTAATAAAGCATGTAACTTATAATACAATATAAGTCAAGGATAAGAAACACAGGACTGTTAGACAGATAACTATAGATACTGACAGCAATACCACCTGCTGCCTCCCCAGAGAGTGGAGACTGGGGAAACTCAGCAGAGGGCAGAGCCAAAGTGTCACATGTGCAGATGTTGCAGAATCGGGAACACCAGGCAGGACTGAAGATCTGGAAGGCAATAGGGAGTTAAGCCTGACTGTAACTGAGGGGAACCAGCGGGGATTAACGGGTAGAGTGCTACACCACGCACTGGTTTCCACGTGGGGATTCGGCCAACAGATCTGTTTTTTGCCGGAGTCCTCCACGAGGGGCGGACTACATTGCCCACCCACTACTGTTGCCAGTGAGTCCAAATTTGGGGAAAGTCCAGTCCATGTTTTGAGGGAAGCTGATGCAGGGAAGCCAGAGCCAGAAAAATCCGTAATCCAGTGTCGGAGTTCAGGGAGCCAAAACAGGTAATTGTTCAAGCAGGAGGTTGAGAGCTAGAGAGAGATCAATGTCCAAAGCGTGGGGGGGGGGGGGAGGGGGGTCAGAGCTGTGTTGTAATGCAAGAGCCAGAGGGTCAGAGCCGTATGTCAAACCAGGAAGTCTCCCAGGAATAGAGGCAAACGTTACTTTAAGAAGATATGCAGGCAACCTCCTAGTGCCGCAGGCCCCCTTTTAAAGGACGCACACAGGGTCAGGGGCCGCCCGGGCATATGCAGACCAGTGTACCAGTAACCTACATGACCATGCACACCCCAGACACGCAAAACAGAGAAACTTGAGCACGACCGCCCTACACACACACTTGCGGGGATGAGCACACACCCGCCGGCACACGTGAGTAGGACTAGGTCTCCTATTGTGGCATTTAGCCACTTGGCTGTATGTTTAATTTGGTCTTGAGTAAATGTAGGGAGGTGATATGGGAGGACTTGCTCAGGGAGGAACACTCGGATCCCAATAACCCCACTCTCGTTGAGGTGAGGACTGGCGAGAGTTTATCCTCCATTCCGCATTTATGTAGACAACTTCTGTTAGATGGGGAACACCTGGTATTTCAAGTTTCCTAGCGAGAGCAAAAAAGGTTTGCTCTTGGAACCCACATTCTCTTTTTTACTTTTCTCTTTTACTCTTCCTTCTTTTGTTTTGGGTGCTTTGTTCTCGTGGTCTCTCTCTCCCCCCCCCCCCCAGTCCCCTTGGATGTACTGGGATATGGTTAGAAAAATAAAGATTGCATTGGTGACTTAACAGATGCCAGCCCATAAAGTTATTTACAAAATATGTCATGACTAAACTCGCCTATTAAAAGGAATAAGCTCTTTCAATAGTTTAAATCGATGGGGGTAGAGATTATCTTTCTGCAGGAGAGGAATTTTCAGAGAGATAACCCTCTGGTTGGTGATTTGCTTAGCCAGGTCCCTACCATTTACTGTCATGGATACCATAAGGGATAAAGAGGGAAGGTACATCTTGGTGAAAGGAAGATTAGTGGGGGAGTGGTCTCCCTGGTCTGTTACTATGCTCCTAACAAAAACCCCCTCCTTGGGGTTTATAGATATTTGGTGTGAGTGTAATCCTGCAGGCACGGACTATACATACTACTCAACTGCTCATCATATATATTCACATATTGATCACTTTTTTATTCCAACAAGAGTGGTGCCTGTGGTCCTTGTATACAGAATACGTAAATCTGCCCTTGTTTGGACCCTCAATGACTTGTGGGCCAAACTGGTAGCTAGCTACCTAGTAGTTAGTAGCTAACTTTTTGGCACAGGGTCTTTAGGTTTATTAGGAAAATTATGAATGTGGACCTGCAGTGTGATGTCAACTCTTTTTGGTTGGAAACCACTGTAATCCAGTGGAAATTGATATCATGCCTATTGAATGTGGCAAGAATGACCTTAGAAAGTGTCTGGAAAAAGAGGACAATTCCGTATGGCCACATGAAGTGGAAGATAGATTGGATTGTTTTAATGCATCAACCAGGCGTATATATGAAAGTCTGGCAGCTTTGGTACCAAAACAGAGTGGGGTGCGGGGGGGCTTGGTTAGACGGCAGTTGATTTTTTTTTCCTTTTTTTCCCTTTTCTTTTTTCTTTGTCTATACTTTTAATTAAACTTTAAATGCCCAACAGTTTTGAAATATGTGGTTATGATATACTTTTGTTAGCAGGGAATTTAAATAATATAAATGTACCGATGATAAAGTTATTGGTAACATGCCCCCGCTGCATGTCAGTAAACCTTGATATCTCTGCCATTTTTTCTTCAATTTTTAAATGGAAAAGTTTAGAACATTATCAAATCTATCATGACACAGTGAGCTAACAATTGTCTTTGACTGTTTTACCACTTTAATTATTTAGGTGATTTCCCCACAATTCTACCTTTTCTGATGTCAGAAATTAAAAGTACTTATTATTTACCCTGGTATTTGTGATCAAGTGAAGTCACCATTTCATCATTGACTTGTAAGGCAGCAAATGGCAGCCAAATATACGATCACCGGCAACCAGTCAGGTTTGATTAGTGAACCCACTTTGCTAACCTGACTAGTCACCAGCAGTCACCTTTTATGGCAGCCATACAATGACTAAGGAAGTGTTAAGCAGGGAGTGACTTGATTTTAGCACCTCTATAAAAGACAGCAACTCTCTGGTAAAACATGTCCTTATATAAATAATGGTGCGCTCACACTCGCATCTTATTCTTTTCCAAAAAGCCCCCAAGATTCACGTCGTTTTTGCTGTTGATGTAACCATTGTCACCACTGGTCACTGCGCCAAAGGCATGTGGAGTGGTGTGCATACTGCCTACTTTTAGTGTGCAGGCATCCATATTGGAGGGGTGGGGACAATAATGTGGACTACTGTAGGTAGAAAATAACAGGGTGCAGGGGAAGCATTATATTTTGGTTGCAATATTATGTGTGTCCGTATACTGTATATGTTTTAACTTATATAAGTGAAACACATCTTCACTATGCTATGAGATACAAAGAAGAGGGGGCAGCCGATCAGACCAATGTATAACTAAACTGGGGGGTGCACCTGAGCAGGTTATTTAGAATACACAGATCTTAAAGTGGCCACAACACTTGACCCTGTCTGCTAGCAGCCAATCCTATAATCTGTCTCTAAAACCTGGTGGTGCAGCTTCAGCATGGAAAAAATGATGGAAAATGAGCAGCTCCACTAAAGTTAGAGAAATATGCAGCTGTAATACTAGGCTAGCTGATTAGGTGCACGGAAGAGTTGCCGCCATCAGCTCGAAGCAAATACAATAATCGCTGTGAACAAAGCAGCATGAATAAGGGGACTCGTCCCAGAAATGCTTTCCTTTAAGCTTGGGGAACATGGATGCCACATGGATTTATTCCTGAATTCTAGATGGCCAGTAAAAGCTGTTTTTACCTTCCCATTATTGCATTGGTTTGGCTGGATTCACCGTGATTGCAGCTTCAGCTTGTATTTACCCAATGCCAAGGTGCCTCTTTGTAAGTGCGGTTCTAACTTTACTCTATGAGAGACCCCACTGGGACACACAATGCAATAAATACATTGGGGCAGCTTACCTGCGGGCTTGTGGAGAAGTGAGTGGATTTGGTTTTCTGAGGGTTCACACAGCAGGGCAGCCAAAACCAGGTTGCCCCAGGGGGAAAGACCAAAACCCGGGATAGTGAAACTCCTGGGTTTTGCTCTACTTTAAAGTGGACCAACACCCACGGGTGATCGGCCCGGGAATCTATAAGATTCCCGGGCCGATCACCTCCCTCCACGCGGGACATCCGAGATCGGGATGTCCCGCGGGGTGAAACCCCCCCAAACCCCTTACCTTATCTTCGCGCCCCTCTAGGCGTGCGCGCGCCCGTGCCGGCCGTCTGCGAATGGCCGGCGCGGGCGCGCGCGGTTCAAGAGGGTCGCGCGGGAGGCGGCGGCGGAGGAGCCGCTTGTCCGTCGGCGCTGGGAGCGGGGAGAGGTGAGTTTTTCGGGGGGTTTCACACAGCGGGGCACCCCGATCGGATAGTCAAAATCCTGGGTGTTGGTCCACTTTAATGAGACTCCTGATCAGCTCTAATGTTCCTAGTAACTGATCTACCCTGTTGCCTGACATGTGTATGATTGTTACTTGGCTGGAAGGACCTCACATGCCTGGAAAGAGGAAGAAAATACATTAAGAATGAGAGTGATGTATGGGTTTACTAAAGGAGGCTACTGATTAATCTAAAAGATAAAGTATAAAAGCAGAGTCACATGCAAGTTGGCAGCATGTACTGGGCCTTTTCAGGTGTATGGGGATCAATGTATCCAGGGCAGTAAAATAATTTTATTATACTTGCCTTAGTGTTCAGCCTTTGGGACAAAAAGTGGATGAAGCAGGTGGAAAAGGTAGTGTAGACATCTGTGGTAATTGTAGAGTGCACGTTAGAGCATAGGTGTTTATTGTGCAAATATATGAAGTTGCTATAGTTCCTTTGCCTAAAACTAATACCTAATAAAAGAAAACTATCTTTTTGTCTGGTGTTCTGTCTTATTGTTTTCCTCTTTTGGAGGAACATTGTTGCTAGTGAAAAAAAAAACCTTTTTCTTATTTAATAGAGTTGCAAACAAATAAAAAAAAAAGAAAAACAACCGATAATAAGCTCAGCCCCTTGAGGACATCATTTTGACACTCAGTGATGGAACTTTTAACAATGCCATCGAAAGTGGAATAATTTTTTAAGCCCTATCACAAAACGACAATGTCATTCATGTGTGCTGTTGGAAAGGGTCAGGTTTATTATCTATTATAATAAACCTATTATCCTACTTGTTAAGCCTTCTACTGCAGTGTTTGTTGTGTTTATGTGCCCCCCCCCCCCCTCCCTAGGTTCTGTTTTGTGTTCCCTGCCCTCAGAAAATCTAGCTATTAGAAATGAACACCACACAGTTATTGGGGTTTTACATGCCAAAAAGAAGTGTATTAAAGTAATAGAGTATATACAATGGTTTACATGCAAGCATTTCATGGAATCAGCCTTTGTTTGAAAACAACAGCAACCTATGGGGCATGCAGAAAAAAAAGAACACATACCCCACAGGGTGCTGTTGTTTCCAAACTTTCCAAAATATTCTTTTCTCACCTGATGAAGAAATAGAACAAACATTTTTATTGCATGTTGCATTTTTGTGTGTTGAAGTTAAAAAGCTCACTCCCAAATGTGCATCCAGATTTAAACCTCCAATGTTTCTGTCAGTCTGTGTTCTCCGTTGTTCGCCTCTCGGCATATGTGTTTGTTAGCCCAGCAACAGCTCCTATAAAATTAGACCAGTCCTGTTTCTGTCCTTGTGCTTTGACATTATCATTAGCAAATACAGAGAGAATGTGGCACATACTGTACATATACTGTACCAGATGGCACCCGACAGCTGCCTGCATAGTATATTTCACATGAGCTACCTACCTCTTAGTATTGTTAGATATTGCCCTCTTACAACACATTAGAAATGTGACAGCTGAACTGAAGCCCAATTGCATGTAATATAACTGGCTTTCATGTATTAATGTTCCAAGGCATTGATCACAAAGGATTGCCAACGCATATAGCTCTTGGCCACAGGTGATAGAAGCATAAAGATGATCAAAGCAAGTGAATGTCGAAGGGGATGTAACTGTCTAAGATGAGCATACAGTAAATGCAGATCAAAAAAGTCTTGTTAGGGAAAGGCATATTGCAGACAGGGTACTTGTAATAAAAGATACTGATAGCTTGTGTATATGCAAGCTAATGAGAAGACCGACCCACAGCATCAGGTAATGCTTTTGCACTGTGTTGTGTCAGATAAATAAAAGTAGTGGAAGTTCTGCTATATTCGGGTGCTGTAAAATATTCAAGTAAGGTTTCCTTGTTCATAAAACTTTAAATAGAGACATTACATGCACAAGTTTAGCTCTCCCCATTCTGGATGGTAATGGCCTCCTTGTGCATGGATATCCTTGTGCATGGATATACATGCTTTACTGCAGGTTCTTGAAAAATGCCCACACGCAGCCACGTTTGGCTGCATTCACGGGCTGGAACGTCACTGCCCATGTGAACACCGGGCAGCCTTTTGCAGCGGAGGATACCAACACCCTCACCATGAAATTGAAAAGAATTTAAAGAGGAACATAGGAGGCCCTGGAGTCTAAGAAAATTCCCAAATTGGGATGTCCCAATGTGTTAAACCCCCGGCTCACCCATTCCACTCACCTCCAACTGTAGTGTGTACCCTCACCAGGCCTTTCTCAATAGCTAGCAAAAGCACATCCACAGGTAGAGGTGAGCGGGGATGCAGCCAGCAGTGTGCTCAGCTTCCATTGGCTACTACTTAGCTAAATGAAGTTGAGAAAAACCGAGCACACTGATTGGCTGAGTGCGACCACGTAGCCACTCTGCGTGCTGTGTTTTGGCCACACCAGCACTGTGGCAACGCCAAGAAGGTGAGTTTTCTGGGCAAACTGTGGGGGTACACACAGTGGGGCATCCCAAATTGGGATCCCCCATCTGACAGGAACAACACTCATGAGAGTGAAATTCCCCAGGGTTGCTTCTCTTTAGTTTATTCTTAGTATACAGTATGTCCTGCTCCAGATAGATTACTTACACTTGGGTTATCCTCCGCCAGATGGCGCTGCACTGCAGAGACATGCAAAACAGGCTCCTCCCGGCCCCTCAAATACCCGGGGACCTCCCACAAATACCCATATTTCTCTGCAGTGCTTACTGCGAAGACATGAAATAATCACTCTGTCGCAGGTGAGCGGGGCTATTAGCCTGCGGCCCTATTGGACTATTCCCACCCGTCCTTTGTGTGATGTGCCTCCCAGCCTGGGCTGCGCTGGTCGGGTGAAGGTAGGCGGCACCATGTGCGCTTATGGAGCGACGCTCCACCGCAGTCCCCCACCAAAGGGTAGGCGGTATATGCTGATGGTGAGCCTTTATGGGATGCCCCTCCCGCATTATTGTCCCATGCCCCGGTAGCGGTGGGCCCTGTACAAAGGGCCGCCATCCTCCCTCAGTCTCCCCATAGCCTTCGGGGGGGAAAGAAGGGGGGGGTGTGGGTAAGCGTGTATCGTGATTCGTGCATACCGCCTGTTGGCATGTGTGTTGGGACCTAGTATATGTGACAACCACCGCGCTGACTTGTCTTTTTACTACTGCAAACGCCGCCACCGGACGCGCGCTTTCCTTCATTTGGATGCTCCGTGCCGGACGGTGGCGTCGCCTCAGACGCTCCTGCGTCCTCATTGGCTGCTTGTCAGATGGACTTCGCGCTCTTCAAGGGGGGCGGGGCCTGGTGCACCCTGCGTCACGGCTCGCTCTGGCCCGCCCTTCGAGGTTCGTTCGGCGCCATTTTCCTGTACAGTCGCGCGCGTGTGTAACAGTACTCCCACTTCCCTAGCGGGTCATTGGGGCATCCAGGGTTGCTTTATAGCGTCAATCCCTACTGGCATATTGTGCCTAATAATCACCATATGGAGGCATCCCAGAATAATGGGACCGGGGTTCCTTCGGGACAAGCCCGGCTGTGTGTAGCTTGTGGGGTCTCACCTATCAGCGGTGACAGCGCACGGGTCTGTGTCCCTTGCGCACAGCAGGCGCTAACGTTGCAACCCGCCCCTCTGGTGGCTGGGCCTGCACCTCGTCTCACTTCACCTACTCCCCCAAGCTTGAGTCTCACCCCCATTGAATTGCATACAAGCGGGGATTCTCAACCTGATGTGTCTGCTAGACTGGCCAGTGTTGAAAAATTGATTGCTAATACCTTAGCGCGTAAGGCCACCGCAAAAAAGCGTCACTTAACTCCTGATGCCACTCCATCTCCTATGGAATCTGATGAGTTGTTGCATCTGTATGGCTACACCCCATCGGACGAAGGGGAGCTTTTCTATGACTCAGGGTCATCTGACGAGAGACTCAGGGGTCATGACGATTCTGGCTCTGACCCCTGGACCCCGGATGATACTGACAGACTGCTGGTCCAGATATTTGAGGTTTTGTCCATCTCTCCCCCTGTTGCGGCACCCAGGCAAAGGGGTGAGCTTTTTCATACTGCTAAGGTTCGTTTGGAATTTCCAGAGCAAACCCATTTCAATAACCTCGTGCTTAAGGAGTGGGAACGTCCCAGTAGACTTCCCGGTATACCTAAGAGTTGGGACAGAAAGTATCCCTTCCCTGCTGATATGGTCAAGTGCTGGTCTTGGCCCCCGAGGTCGATGCTCCTATTCTAGGGCTGTCTAACACCTCTATTATGCACTCCCCTGACACTACTACGCTGCGGGATGCTGAGGACCGGCGCATTGACCAATTGGCGTGCCATGCCTTTGCATTTGTGGGGGCGGCGCTGCGCCCGGTTTGCGCCTTGGCCATTACGTCTGTGGCACTCAGGGCCCTGATCAGAAGTGTACTTGAAGGTTCTGATGAATTGCCACCTGATTCGTTTAATGCACTGTCTAACTGTGATGTGTTTGTAAACTTTATCCTATCTGCCTTGGATGATGCCATTAGGATGTGTGCCAGAACCTCTGCCTTGGCGGTAGCTATACGCCGTGCGGTTTGGCTGCGCCAGTGGGCTGCTGACAATGCTGCTAAGAGGGCCCTTACTGGGCTTCCAATTAAGGGGTTACACCTGTTTGGGGACTGCCTAGACCTTTTTGCTAAAGGAGGTAAGTTACCCCAGCGCAGACGGCAGTCTCGGCACTTTCGGGACCAGGGCCCCCCTTCACTCCCCTACCGTGGTGCTAAGCAGGGAAAAGGGGTGTCCTTCGCGGGGGCTCGTGCAGATTCCTGGCACAGGAGCAGAGGACCACGTCCTTGCTCCTCCTGGGGGTCTAAGCCAAAACCCTCTCCTAAGCCCCCTCAGGCATGATGGGGCGCCCTCGCCCGTCAGGGTGGGGGGACGGCTACAGCACTTTGCACACGTCTGGAGGCATCACGTCTCAGACAGGTGGATTCAGAAGGTAGTGTCCTCTGGTTACAAGCAAGGCCTTCTGGATCTGGGGGTCATTTGCAGTGTCCCCTTAAGAGAAAGAGGCAAGGGTTTCTATTCCAACCTTTTCACAGTTCCCAAAAGAGATGGGTCAGTCAGGCCCATTTTGGATTTAAAGATCCTCAACAAATTTGTCAGAAACAGGCGCTTTTGCATGGAAACTCGGCCATTGGCTCCCTGCGCCCAGGGGACCTCATGACGTCAGTGAACTTCAAAGATGCTTACCTTCACATCCCTGTGTTCCCAGGACACCAAAGGTTTCTCAGATTCGTGTTGGAAGATCAACATTACCAATTTGTGGCCTTGCCATTTGGCCTCACCTCAGCTCCCAGAGTGTTCACCAAGGTGCTGGCGGGGGTGATGTCTCTGGTAAGGTCAAGGGGCATACGCTTGCTGCCCTACCTGGACGACATACTCATCACCTCTCGGTCTCTGCAGCAGGCAGAGTTGGACACTCAGCTGGTGGTGTCCACCCTGGAGTCCTTCGGCTGGGTGATCAATCACCCCAAGTCCTCTCTGTCCCCTTCCTCGGTGACCCCATTCCTGGGAATGATTCTGGATACGATTCAGTCAAGGATATTCCTTCCTCAACAGAAGGTGGAAGCTCTAACTGCGCAGGTGAGGTCCCTGCTATCGTGTCCCCAGCCCTCCCTCAGGCAGGGAATGCAGTTGATGGGCCTGATGGTGGCGTGCTTCGAGGCGGTGCCCTTTGCTCAGTTCCATTTGAGGCCTCTACAACTTCACCTTCTGTCAGTATGGGACAAGGGTCCAACGTCTTTGGACGGGATCTGTGTGCTTCCCCCCCCTTGGTCAGACGGTCCCTTTCGTGGTGGCTGGACCACAGGAACTTGCTGGGGGGCAGGTCCTTTCTGGCCCCCTCCTGGGAGACCGTCACCACGGATGCCAGTCTGTCAGGATGGGGGGATTCTGGAAGTCCCTGCGGTTCCAGGGGAGGTGGCTCCCTCAGGAGGCCCACTTACCCATCAACATTCTGGAACTGCGGGCAATCAGGTTGGTACTGGAGCAGTTGACCGATCACCTGAGGAGTCTGTCTGTGCAGGTGCGCTCAGACAACAGGACGGCGGTTGCCTACATCAATCATCAGGGAGGGACCCGGAGCAGGAGGGCCCTCCAGGAGGTGTCGCGGATTCTGACATGGGCAGAGGCCAATGTTCAATGCATTTCGGCTGTGTACATCCCGGGGGCAGAGAATCTACTGGCAGACTCTCTGAGCAGGGGGACCTCTCGTCAGGGAGAGTGGTCCCTCTGCAACAGGGTATTCCAGTCCCTGTGTCACCGTTGGGGTCTACCGGATGTGGATCTGTTTGCATCCCGTCACAATCACAAGCTCCAGGCTTTTGTCTCCCTGTCTCAGGATCCTCTGGCCTTGGCCACGGATGCTTTGTCCATGTCATGGCAGGAATTTCGGCTCCTGTATGTTTTTCCTCCATTCCCCCTGCTGGGCAGGGTCCTGCGCAAGATTGCTCTGGAAGGGGTGCCAGTGATTCTGGTGGCCCCCAGGTGGCCAAGAAGAGTGTGGTTTGCAGACGTGGTGCAGATGGCAGTAGATCAGTACGTCCTGCCAGGAGTGCCAGATCTGCTCACTCAGGGCCCCTTATGCCATCCCAATTTACAAACTCTGGCTTTGACGGCCTGGCTGCTGAAACCTCCATCTTGATGAAGAAAGGCTTGTTTGCTTCGGTGGTTGGGACCATGGTGAAGGCTAGGAAGAAAACTTCCTCTTCCATCTATTATAGGGTTTGGCGTGCTTACATTGACTGGTGCGAGTCTAGGTCTCTTCCCTGTCGGGTGTTCTCAGTTCCCAGGGTTCTGGAGTTTTTACAGCAAGGGTTGGAGTCGGGTCTCCAACTCAGTACTTTGAAGGGTTAGGTTTCTGCCCTGTCTGTCTTCTTTCAGAAGTCTTTTGCTCAGCATTCCTTGGTCAAGACTTTCTTTCAGGGGGTTACTCATGTGCGTCCCCCACGAAAACCTATGGTCCCTGTTTGGGATTTGAACTTGCTCCTGTCTGCCTTGCAGGGTGCTCCCTATTCAGAATGCTGCCCTGGCTGTACTTACCCTCAAGGTTGTCTTTCTGGTGGCTATTACTTCGGTCAGGCGTGTGTCTGAGCTGGCGGCTCTGTCTATCCAGCCTCCATACTTTGAGAGACACCAGGATAAGGTGGTGTTCCGCTTTAAGCCGGATTTCCTGCCTAAAGTGGTTTCTGCCTTTCATTTGAACCAGGATATTGTTCTCCCTTCCTTGTGCCCTAATCCTAGCAATGCTAAGGAAAGGGTTTTGCATTCCTTGGATGTGGTCAGGTGTCTGAAGTATTACCTAGTAGTCACTGCGTCCTTCAGGAAAACTGATGCTCTTTTTGTGGTCCCTTCTGGTCCTAGGAAGGGGTTGGCTCCTGCCAAGTCTACTATCAGCAAATGGATCCATCAGGCTGTGATTCAGGCCTATTCTGCTAAGGGGAAGAATCCTCCCTTCCGCCTTACTGCTCATTCTACTCGTGCTATTGGTGCCTCTTGGGCCTTCCAGCACCAGGCTTCTGTTGAACAAGTTTGCAAGGCCGCTACTTGGTCTTCTGTTCATACCTAAGGCCTCAGCTGATGCTGTTTTTGGCCGCAAGGTTTTGCAGGCGGCAGTGGTTTAAACTGTCTGCTGTTACGTTTTTTATTGGGGATTCCACCCTACTTTATGGACACTGCTATTGGATGTCCCAAGTGTAAGTAATCTATCTGGAGCAGGACGTACTGTATACTAAGAATAATACAATTCTGTGAAATACTCACCTGTAGAATTGGTATTATAAGTATACAGTACATCCTGCTCCACCCCACCCTGGTTTGTTGCATTATTCTGGATCCCCTGTATGGTGATTGTTATCATTGTTATAGTTACCAGTTTTTTGGGTGGTTACATTCTCCCGGCTTCTTGTTCACTGCTTTTCAATGCTGAGGATTTGTGGGAGGTCCCCGGGTATTTGAGGGGTCGGGAGGAGCCTGCTTTGCATGTCTCTGCAGTGCAGCACCATTTGGCGGAGGATAACCCAAGTGTAAGTAATCTATCTGGAGCAGGACGTACTGTATACTTATAATACCAATTCTACAGGTGAGTATTTCACAGAATTGTATTTTTTCTAACCAAAACCTGTGAAAACTGGTAATGTTTGATCTATTATGCTTCCTTGTTAAGCCTTCTACTGTAGTGTTTGTTGTGTTTATGTGGCTCCTCCCTAGGTTCTGTTTTGTGTTCCCTGCCCTCAGAAAATCTATCTATTAGAAATGCACACCACACAGATATTGGTTTATTCTTAGTATACATTACGTCCTGCTCCAAATCTAATACTTACACTTGGGATATACTCCGCCAGATGGCGCTGAACTGCAGAGACATCGAAAATAGGCTCCTCCCGGCCCCTCAAATACCCAGGGACCTCCCACAAATCCCCAAAATTTCTCTGCAGTCTGGCTGTGAAGGAAGAGAAATGGCTCTCTACTCGCAGGTGAGCGGGGCTACTAGCCCGCGGCCCTGTAGGACTATTCCCACCCGTTCCACTAGTAATATGCCTCCCAGCCTTGGCTGCGCTGGTCGGGTGAAGGTAGGCAGCACCGCTATTAGGTGCTTAGGAGCGCTGCTCCACCGCAATCCCCCACCAAAGGGTAGGCGGTTCAGGCTTATGGTGAGCCTCTATGGGATGCCCCTCCCGCACTAGTGCCCCCTTGCCCCTGCCCATCGGTGGGCCCTGTTTAAGTGGCCGCTGTCCTCCCTCATCCTCCTTGTAGCCTTCGAGGAAAAGAGGGGGGGGTGTAAATATGTATGCTATGCATTCTGTGTATTCCCAGTATGTCACACACCCCGCTTCCGAATATTCATGACACTTGGGTAACTGTCCTGTAGAGGGCGATCTTGCAGAGATGACATGAAAAAAAGGAGCCCCTCCTGGCCCATAAATACCTGGGACCTCACACCATTCCCCAGTCTTTCGTCTCTGCAGTCGGCGAGCAAGTCAGAAGATGGTTGTCTCCTCCTTGCAGGTAGCCGGGGTAACCCCTGGCCTTTTGTTTCTATTGCTGCCTGAACCTTTTTTTAATTTAAACTATAGCAGTATGCCTCCCAGCCTAGGCTGAAGGTCCAGGCAATGGTAGGCTGCACCTTGTGGTGTATATGGGAGCTAGCTTCCCCGTGAGATCCCATACAAAAGGGTAGGCGGTGTCCGGGTTGGTGATCCCATCTTGGGATGCCCCGTCCCTCTTACCCTTTCACATATTGGTGTGGGTTCTCCCCCCTACCGTGTCCCTCTGTGCCCCTTGGGGGGGGGAGGCCTTTTCTCCTGTGGGCTCTCCCTCTCATTCCCTTGCTGCTGTGAGGGTTGACGGTCGCTGCTTTGCTGCGGTGAGTGGATTTTATTTATTTCACCATTTTTAACTGTCTTATATGGTGGGTGATGTGCATGTTGACACTTATGTCTGTTCTCATGTCTTCTAGGTGGGATCCCTTCTTTTGAAGTTTAAAGAGGGAGTTCTCCCGGTCCTAGGGTCCCTTAGAGTTTAATTTAGGGTTCCCAAAAAAAAAAAAATCCTCCCACTTGGGACCTGAAGGGGCATCCCGGGTAGCTTAATAGCGTAAATCCCTCTGGTCATTGTGACTACATTAAAATCACCATATGGAGGCTTCTCAGGATACCGGGCTGGGGCAACCCCGGCAGTGTGTGGGTTGTGGGGCATCCCTTGCGGGGGATAATGTACTTGTTTGCATACCTTGTGCTCAGCGGGCCATAACACAACAGTCGGGGGCCCAGGCGTCTGGGTCCGGGGTCCCGTCCTCATCTCCTTCCCCACCCTGCCTTATCCGTACCCTTAGTGATGTTGTCACAGGTGGGGAATCGCAATCTTATGTATGTGCCAGACTGGCTAATATTGAGAAATGTATTTCTGGCTCTGTTGCCAGAAAGGCCTCGGCTAAGCGAAAGCATTTGTCTCCAGCCACGCCGGCCTTTGAGTTTGATGATTATGATTTCCTTGACTGGTCTGATTATTCCCCGCTAGAAGAGGGGGAATTATTTGAGGATTCTGAGGGGCCTCCTTTAACCCTTCCTTTCGTGGTGCCAGAACTGGCAGAGTTTTGGCCTTCTCTACCCTCAGAGGTGATTCCTGGAGTAGAGGCAGAGGTCGTGCCCGTCCAGGTCACAATTGGAGTTCCAAACCCAAGCCCACTGCTAAGCCAGCTCAGCAATGAGGGGGCGCCCTCACCCTTGCGGGTGGGGGGACGGCTGCGGCACTTCTTCCAGGTCTGGGACCAGGAGGTCTCAGACAAATGGATTCTGGAAGTGGTGTCTTCCGGTTACAAGCTGGAATTCGAGATCCGGCCTCCTCCCAGATTCTTCAGGTCTCGAGTGCCTTCGGATCCACTGGCCGCACAGGGGCTCCGGGCGGCAATAAGTTATCTGCTGGACATGGCTGTCATTTGCCCAGTGCCTTTCGCGGTAAGGGGCTTGGGATTCTATTCCAATCTATTCACGGTGCCCAAGAAGGACGGCTCCGTTTGACCCATTTTGGATCTGAAGCTCCTCAATCGGTTTATCTGCTTCAGGAAGTTTTGCATGGAAACCTTGCGGTCAGCCGTCGATTCTCTTTGACTTCATGACGTCCATAGACATCAGGGATTCTTATCTGCATGTACCTATCTTCCTGGCACACCAGAGATTCCTCAGGTCCGTGGTGGAAGATCAGCATTTTCAGTTTGTGGCCCTTCCATTCGGGCTTACCTCGGCTCCTAGGGTGTTCACCAAGGTATTGGCGGGGGTGATGGCCCTCCTCAGAGTCCAGGGCATTCGCATTGTACCATACCTGGATGACCTTCTTATTTTGGCTTCCTATCTCAGCCAAGCGGAGCTAGACACCAGAGTGGTGGTATCCACGCTGGAGAGGTTCGGTTGGGTGATCAACTATTCCAAGTCCTCCCTCTCCCCGTCTAGGGAGGTTTCGTTTCTGGGCATGACTCTGGATGCCTTTCAGGCCAGGGTGTTCCTTCCTCAGCCCAAGATTTTTCTGATCCAAGATTTGGTTCTCTCCCGTCTATCCGGCTAGGGATGAGATTGGTAGGTCTGATGGTGGCTTTCTTCGAGGCAGTCCCTTTTGCCAAGTTTCACATGAGGACGCTTCAGCTCCATCTTCTAGCGACTTGGGACAAGTGTCCGCTGTCATTGGATCAGTCTTGTCTGCTGTCTCCCCGGGCTCAGCAGTCCCTTCAGTGGTGGCTAGTGTCAAGCAATCTGTGGAAGGGCAGATCCTTTCTGACCCCTTGTTGGGAAACGGTCACCACGGACGCCAGCCTGTCGGGCTGGGGGGGGGCCTCTGGAGGGAACATCAGTTCCAGGGGTTATGGGGGCCTCGGGAGGCTCATACCCCTATCAACGTTTCGGAGCTACGGACCATTTGGTTGGTTCTGTCTCGCTTGACTCTTCTAATGCAGGGATTGCTAGTTCAAGTCCAATCGGACGGCGGTCGCCTACATCAATCACCAAGGAGGGACTCGCAGCAGGAGTGCCCTCAGGGAGGTATCTCTGATCCTTGTTTGGGCAGAGAGCAATGTTCCATGCATCTCAGCCATTTACTTCCCGGGAGTGGCGAACACGAAGGCGGATTCCCTGAGCAGGAGATCCTCTCGCCGAGGAGAATGGTCTCTCAGTTCCAAGGTATTCCAGTCCCTTTGTCACAAGTGGGGGACTTCGGAGGTAGATCTTTTTGCCTCTCGTCACAATCACAAGCTTCCTGCCTTTGTGTCTCTGTCTCAGGATCCTCTGGCCGTGGCAGTGGATGCCATGTCCCTGGCTTGGAGGGAACTGGGGTTTCTGTACCTGTTCCTCCCTTTCTCCATGGTGGGCAAAGTGGTGCACAAGCTGACTCTAGAAGGGGCACCAGCAATTCTGGTGGCTCCAAGGTGGCCAAGACGAGTGTGGTTCGCAGACATCGTGTGGCTGGCAGTAGATCAGTTTTATCTGCCTCTTCTTCCGGATCTTATCACCCAGGGTCAGCTACGCTACCCCAATTTACCAACGCTGGCTTTGACGGCGTGGCTGCTGAAACCTCCATCTTAAAGGAGGAAGGTCTTTCTGATGCGGTGGTTCAGACTCTTGTTAGAGCTAGGAAGAGATCTTCCTCTAAAGTCTACTATAGGACTTGGAGGTCTTATATTAACTGGTGCGAGGCTAGGGCCTTGCCTTGTAGGGTGTTTTCTATTCCCAGAATTCTGGAGTTTCTTCAACATGGTCTGGACTCGGGGTTCCAGCTTAGTACTTTGAAGGGGCAGGTTTCTGCCCTGGCGGTTTTCTTTCAAAGGTCTTTTGCCCTTCATCCCCTGGTTAAGACATTTTTCCAGGGGGTTACTCATGTGCGGCCTCCTAGGAAGTCCTTGCTGCCGGTTTGGGATTTAAACTTGGTTCTGTCGGCTCTCCAGGGGCCCCCTTTTGAGCCGGTGTATGATATTGCTTTTTCTCTGCTCACTCAGAAAGTTGCCTTTTTTTGGTGGCTATTACCTCTGTTCGGCGTGTCTCTGAGTTGGCGGCCTTGTCTATTCAGGCTCCTTACTTTGAGAGGCACCTGGACAAGGTAGTTTTCCGCTTTAAGCCGGATTTCCTTCCTAAGGTGGTTTCGGCCTTCCACCTCAATCAGGATGTAGTTCTCCCTTCCTTGTGTCCTAAGCCTAGTAATGACAAGGAGAGGACCTTACATTCTTTGGATGTAGTTCGATGTGTGAAATATTATTTGGTGGCTACTTCTCCTTTTCGTAAGACGGATGCCTTTTTCGTGGTGCCCTCCGGGCCCAGGGAAGGTCTGGCGCCCGCTAAGTCTTCAATTAGTAAATGGATTCGACAGGCCATTGTTGGGGCCTATTCTGCCAAGGGGAAGGTTCCCTCTTTTCGTGTTACTGCTCATTCTACTCGTGCTGTTGGAGCATCTTGGGCTTTTCAGCATCAGGCTTCTGTTGAACAAGTTTGTAAGGCTGCTACTTGGTCTTCTGTTCATACTTTTTAGAAGTTTTATAAGGTTGATGTGCGGGCCTCAGCGGATGCTGTTTTTGGCCGCAAAGTTCTGCAAGCTGCAATAGTTTACGTTTGCATTATTGCCTTTTTGGGATCCCCACCCATTATGGGCACTGCTATTGGATGTCCCAAGTGTCATGAATATTCGGAAGCGGGGTGTGTGACATACTGGTGATTACTCACCTGTAAAATGGTTAACAAGTATGTCACACACCCCGCTTCATCCCGCCCTTTTTTGATTTTCTGGGATCCTTTATATGGTGAACCTTTTTCTTTGCTGTTTACATTTGGCTCTTCCTGGTCCCTTTACTGCTGTCTTATACTGGGTAATGGTGGGAGGTCCCAGGTATTTATGGGCCAGGAGGGGCTCCTTTTTTTCATGTCATCTCTGCAAGATCGCCCTCTACAGGACAGTTACCCAAGTGTCATGAATATTCGGAAGCAGGGTGTGTGACATACTTGTAATCGTTTTACAGGTGAGTAATCACAAAATGGTATTTTTACACTTTTTTCCATTCTGTTTAGTTTTGTGTCAGCCGCCGCGCTGGCTTGTCTTTACTGTCTTTTTAAAATTGCCGCCGCCGCCGCGCGTTGACTTGGTTCCACGCTTGGCGGCGGCATTACCTCAGGCACTGGTGCGCCATCATTGGCTGCTTGCACGTTCTCGGCTTCGCGCTCTTCGGGGGGGGCGGGGCCCGTCTATGGCGCGCTCCGCGTCATCGCTGATACCGGCCCGCCCCTCGAGGTATACTGACGCCATCTTTATCCTGCTTGGTTGGCCCATGCGCGATGGACCCCTACCTATCGCGGTCCGTAAGTGCCCTCGCGGGCGGCTTTATATCTTTCACTTTTGTTACTGTGTGCTTACAGGTCTTGTCTGCTTATGTCTTTCAGGTTGGGCGAACCCTTTTGGCTTCTCCCGGCCCTGTATTAGTATATAACTTGTAGGCTTTGTAAAAATAATACTCCCACTTCCCTAGCCTGTTATTGGGGCATCCGGGGTTGCTATATAGCGTTATTCCCTATCGGCGTATAGCTCCGCTATAATCACCATATGGAGGCATCCCAGGATAATGTGACCGGGGTCCCTTCGGTACAAGACCGGCTGTGTGTAGCGCGTGGGCAGCCTCATGCTGACGCTGACAAGGTGCGGGTCTGTGTACCCTGTGCTGAGCAGGTGCTTGCATTGCAATCTGGCCTGCCAGTGGCTGCACCTCGTTTCACTTCACCTACTCCCCCAAGCTTAAACCTCACTCCTGCTGAGTTGCATACTAGTGGGGATTCTCAGCCTGATGTGTCTTCTAGACTGGCTACTGTTGAACAGTTGACTGCTAAGTCCTTAGCGCGTAAGGCCCCTGCTAAGAAGTGGAACTTGATGCCTAATGTCACTGTTTTCCCTATGGGAACTGAGAAGTTCTGGAATCTTTGTGGCTATACCCCGTCTGATGAAGGGGGGCTCTTTTCTGATTCATGCTCATCTGATGAGAGACCAAGGGGTCATGACGATTCTGGCTCTGACCCCTGGGCCCCGGATGACACTGACAGATTATTGACCCAGATATTTGAGATTCTGTCCATCTCTCTCCCTGTTGCGGCTCCCAGGCAAAGACGGGAGCTTTTCCATACAGCAAAATCACGTTTGGAATTTCCCGAGCAGGCACATTTCCATAACCTTGTGCTCAAGGAATGGGAGCGCCCCAGTAAACTTCCCGGGGTTCCAAAAAATTGGGATAGGAAGTATCCCTTTCCGGCTGAGGTGGTTAAATGTTGGTCATCCCATCCCCCCCCCAAGGTGGATGCCCCGATCCTAGGGCTATCTAACACCTCTGTCATGCATTCCCCTGACTCTACTACCCTGCGGGATGCTGAGGACCGGCACATTGACCAGCTGGAATCCCACGCCTTTGCATGTGCAGGGACGGCGCTGCACCCAGTCTGTGCCTCTTTTACTGCCATTGCTGCTGTGGCCACTAGAACCCTCATCAGAAATATGCTTGATAGTGCCCCCGATGATTTGCCTTGTGAGGTGTTTAATGCACTCTCCAGTTGTGATGTTTTTGTAAATTTTGTCCTCTCAAACTGCGCCTGTTTGGGGACCGCCTGGACCTTTTTGCTAAGGGGGGCAGGTTATCCCAGCGCAGGCGGCAATCTCGGCCCTTTCGGGGTCAGGGTTCCTTTTCCTCCACTTACCGTGGTGCAAGACAGGGAAGGGGGGTTTCCTTTCCTGGGGCCCGGGGAGATTTCTGGGGTAGAGGCAGAGGACGTGGACGTCCTGGCTCCTCCTGGGGTCCCAAAGCAAAATCCTCTCCCAAGCCCCCTCAGGCATGATGGGGTGCCCTCACCCATCCGGGTGGGGGGGGCGGCTGCAGCACTTCGCTCACGTCTGGAGGCTTCATGTCTGGAGGCCGGTGGATTCAGGAGGTAGTGTCCTCCGGTTACAAGTTGGAGCTTGCTGCCTATCCCCCTCCAAGATTCATCATATCCCGGATTCCTCGGGACCCTGTGTCAGCTCAGGAGCTAGTGCAAGCAGTACAAGGCCTCCTGGAGCTGGGGGTCCCCTTAAGAGAAAAAGGAAAAGGGCTTTTGTCACGTTCTGGTAACTCCAGCCCTCTAGGTAACCCTCAACCCCCAATCTCCGCAGCCAGGTCACGGTACAAAGCAGAGGTCGGCAACTGAGATCAGATCGAGAATAGTCGTTCAGGCAGGGGTCGGCAACGGAGATCAGATCGAGAATAGTCGGTTCAGGCAGGGGTCGGTAACGGAGATCAATCAAAGTATTTCACAAGACAATGCAAGGTACAAGGCGCTATCACAGGCAATTCACAACTGAGAGGGAATTGCCTTTATAGGGACAGACAGAGAGGGAAGGTGTGAGTGATTAGTGCACTTTAAGATCCAGGCCAGGATTGGCCTGACCTGTCCCTAGCTGGGCTCATTGGCCCAAAGACAACACTAGGGCTCATTGGCCCACTATAGGAGGGAGGGAGGAGTTCCTCCCCTGGCTGAGCCCGCAGGCTCAATAACCGTTACCTCCGGCGGACGCGCTGAGAGCAGCGCCGCCGGAGGGCATATGAGGAGCATGAGAAACAGAGAGGCGAGGACGAGGAGGGAGGACGGCCGTGCTCGAGGGCGCGCCAGCCGCCGCCGCTCGCCGCCGCCGCCAAGCGGAAGCTGCTGCTGCGGCTGGCGGCCCGGGGACAGCGCTGGAACGGGGCGCAGGTAAGCTATTCCTGACACTACCCCCCCCTTTATGAGGGGCCTCCGGACCCTTACCAGGCTTCCCAGGATTATCACGATGAAACTTCTTCAGCAGGGCACTGGCATGCACATCCCTAGCTGCTACCCAGCATCTCTCCTCAGGACCATAGCCAACCCAGTCCACCAGATACTGTAAAGAATTCCGCACTTTACGAGAATCTAAGATCTTATTTACTTCATATTCAGGCTCATTTTCAACCAGAATTGGCTAAGGACCGGCAGGAGGGGTGTTCTTAGCCGGTTTTAACAGCGAAACGTGGAAAGAATTTGGTATTTTCATAGCCGGCGGGAGTTGAACTTTAAAAGACACATTATTCAACTTCTTAATAATAGGGAAAGGACCAATGAATTTTGGACCTAATTTACTAGAGGGTTGGCGGAGTGCAATATTTTTTGTGGAGACCCAAACTAGATCACCCACCTGAAGAACCGGTTCGCGTGACCTACGACGATTGGCAAATTTCTTATACCTCAAACCAGTAATTTTAAGAAACTCTTGAACGCGATTCCAGATATTCCTCCGTTCCTGAAGCCACTCTTCCAATGCCGGCAAATTGGAAGGTGACCCTGAAAGGGAAGAAGCTCTTGGATTTTTCCCTAAATTACAAAAAAAAGGAGATACCTTAGTACTCTCACTAGGCGCGTTATTGTAAGCGAACTCGGCAAAATCGATAAATTCCGCCCATTGTTCTTGGGCATCATAGACATAACATCTTAAGTATTGCTCCAAGGTTTGATTTGTTCTTTCCGTCTGCCCATTAGACTGGGGATGGTAAGCAGAGGAAAGAGAGATCTGTATTCCCAACCGTGAACAGAAGTGTTTCCAAAAATGGGAAGTAAATTGGACACCCCGATCGGAGACTATATTAGACGGAATACCATGAATACGAAAAATATGCGAAGTAAATAGCCGCGAAAGCTCAGGAGCCGACGGAAGCTTGGCCAACGGAACGAAATGTGCCATTTTACTGAAACGATCCACTACCACCCAAATTACAGTATTTCCAAGTGAGAGAGGCAAATCTACAATAAAATCCATAGAAATATGGATCCATGGCTCAGCAGGAATTTCAAGAGGAACCAAACCGCCACTAGGAGCCTTGTGAACCCCTTTACTTCGGGCACAAATAGCACAAGCGTCGATAAAGGCAGTAACATCGCGTCTCATGGTTGGCCACCATACATGGCGACGGGCAAGCATAAACGTCTTACGGTTACCCAAATGACCAGCAGTTTTGGCATCATGAAATTCGCGAATTACATCCGAACGCAGGTGCGGCGGTACAAACTGGCACCCCAAGGGTACATCACTAGGAGATTCATCTTGAAACAGCGCCAAGGTATTGGAGAGATCAGGAAGTAACGCCCCGACCACACAACCCGTGGGTAGAATAGGTTCACCAGTATCACCCCGAACCTTACATTCACCAAACATGCGAGATAGAGCATCAGCTTTAGTATTTTTTACACCCGGCTTGAAAGTAATAATAAAATTAAAGCGCGAGAAGAATAATGCCCAACGTGCCTGACGAGAGTTCAGCCTCTTGGCAGAACCTATGTATTCGAGGTTTTTATGATCGGTATACACAGTTATAGGATGTAATGAACCCTCCAACCAATGTCGCCATTCATCAAATGCCAGTTTAATAGCTAATAGTTCCCTATTGCCAACATCATAATTTTGTTCCGCGGTACTGAATTTACGTGAAAAATAAGCGCATGGATGGAGACGCTCAGGGTTACCAGAATACTGTGACAAAACTGCACCCACTCCCAGCTCCGAAGCATCTACTTCAATAACGAAGGCCTTACGAATATCTGGATGAATTAACACAGGTGCCGAAGTAAAGGCCCGTTTCAAGGTTAGAAAGGACTCACAGGCAGAGGGAGACCAGTTAGCAGTAAAAGCCCCCTTGCAGGTAAGATTGGTTAGGGGTGCTACAATATGAGAAAACCCTTCTATGAAACGCCGATAAAAATTTGCAAAACCTAGAAAACGTTGCAATTCCTTTAAAGTTTTGGGTTGGACCCAATCCTGAACTGCTGAAACCTTCCCCGCGTCCATCTCCAAACCCTGGTTGGTAATAACATACCCTAGGAAGGGAACTCTAGTGACTTCAAACACACACTTAGAAAGTTTAGCAAATAAGTTATTCTCTCTTAATTTTTGTAGCACCAACTTAACATGGTGTCTGTGCTCCAGTAAAGAATTAGAAAAAATTAGAATATCATCCAAGTAAATGACTACAAATCTACCGAGATATTCCCTGAATATATCATTAACAAAATCTTGGAAAACGGCTGGCGCATTACAAAGACCGAAGGGCATGACCAGGTACTCGTAGTGCCCATCCTTCACATTAAATGCAGTTTTCCACTCGTCCCCCTGTCGGATGCGAATCAGATTGTAAGCCCCTCTCAGATCCAATTTGGAGAAAATTCGAGCTCCTGTGACTTGACTGAACAGATCCCCGATCAAGGGTAAGGGGTATCGGTTCTTAACCGTGATCTTATTCAAAGCTCGATAATCTATACACGGTTTTCTCGACAAAAAAGAAACCGGCCCCAGCAGGCGAGGTAGAGGGACGGATAAAACCTTTCCTAAAAATCTCGGTAATATACTCCCTCATAGCTTGCTCCTCGGGCAGAGTGAGGTTATAGATCTTTCCCCTAGGGGGAATAGTGCCAGGAAGCAGGTCAATGGGGCAGTCATAGGACCGATGTGGCGGTAGGGTATCAGCGGAGCGTTCGGAGAATACATCGATCCAATCAGCATATGGCTGAGGTAATTCCTGTGGTAAGACTTGAACGCTTCTGAGACCTGTAGTAAAACAATGACCTTTACAGTGATCACTCCACTTGGTCAATTCTCCAGCCCGCCAATCTAACACTGGGTTATGGAGTTGTAACCAGGGGTATCCCAAAACCACCGGAGTTTCTGGGCAATCAAAAATAAAGAATTCTAAGAATTCAGAGTGAGAAGAACCGACAATTAGTCTGAGAGGTGGGGTCTTGGTATTTATAGGACCTCCCTGGATTGCCTTCCCATTGATAGCTAGAACTTGTAAGGATCTTTTAAGTGGAACTAAAGGGATCCCTAAAGTGGAGATCATGCTCCTGTCCAAAAAGTTTCCAGCCGCACCACTATCTATGAAGGCGGAAACTGTCTGCTTAGAGGACCCCCAAAACAGATTAATAGGTACAAGCATCTTATTCTGGCGAGAGTTACAAACTGACTCACCCAGATCAGTACTCTCTACCTGGTCTGGGTGCGGAAGTTTTCCGCCGGTTTCCCCTTGTTGGGACAGGACCCTGCAAAATGACCAGAATTCCCGCAATACAGGCATAACCCCTCGGATCGCCTACGCTGCTTCTCCTCTTGGGATAAGCGGGTTCTCCCTAATTGCATAGGTTCTTCCTGGGAAGATGATGAGGTATTTTCACCATGGGGAACCGGGGATCTAAGACTCTGGACTGGTCTGAAGGGCGTGGGAGCCCTGCCTCTCTCCCTGGCCCTTTCTCTAAGACGTCGGTCTATTTTAATGGAGACCTGCATTAATTGATCTAGGTCCGCTGGCGGGGGAAAATTGACTAAAGCATCCTTGATGCAATCCGACAGCCCCACCCTGAACTGACTACACAAAGCTGGATCATTCCACCTAGCTTCGATAGCCCAGCGGCGGAATTCAGCACTGTAGTCTTCAGCCGAATTCCGTCCTTGTTTTAAGGCCGGAGCCTATTCTCTGCGGTAGACTGTATATCTGGATTGGCGTATAAAACGCCCATAGCATTGAAGAAGGCAGTCACTGATTGTAGGGAAATGTCATGAGATGGTAAACTAAAGGCCCAGGACTGTGGGTCTCCTTGAAGCAAGGAAATGACAAGGCCTACTCGTTGGACCTCTGTGCCAGAGGAGATAGGTCTTAACTTAAAATATAGTTCGCAGGCATTCTTGAAGTTGGAAAATTTTGCTCGTTCTCCAAAAAATTTCTCAGGCAGCGGAATCTTCGGTTCGGAGAAATGAGGTGGTACAGAGGAAGTCGGCACTTGACGAGACTCCTGAGTGGCCACTCTTTGAGGGAGTTGGTTGATCGCTGTGGCCATAGCTTGCACCTGCTGTACCAGGTCATCCATGTTTGGGCCTGTGATAATGTTACACTCTGGTAACTCCAGCCCTCTAGGTAAGCCCTCAACCCCCAATCTCCGCAGCCAGCTTCACCTGTAGGAGCCCCCGCTTGCCGGGACGCAAAATATGCCTGCCGGGATCGGTTGCCCCCAGGACTTCAATGGCTCAAAGGATGAGAGCTTACTGGTTAGAGGTCTGAAGAACCAATGGCTAAGAGCGAGTGTAGTCCAAGACAGGCCAGAGGTTGACACGGGGAAGTCAGAGATTGTGGCGGTACAGAGGGAAGAGGCAGCTCGAGGTCACAGTACAAAGCAGAGGTCGGCAACCGAGATCAGATCGAGAATAGTCGGTTCAGGCAGGGGTCGGCAACGGAGATCAGATCGAGAATAGTCGGTTCAGGCAGGGTTCGGCAACGGAGATCAATCAAAGTATTTCACAAGACAATGCAAGGTACAAGGCGCTATCACAGGCAATTCACAACTGAGAGGGAATTGCCTTTATAGGGACAGACAGAGAGGGAAGGTGTGAGTGATTAGTGCACTTTAAGATCCAGGCCAGGATTGGCCTGACCTGTCCCTAGCTGGGCTCATTGGCCCAAAGACAACACTAGGGCTCATTGGCCCACTATAGGAGGGAGGGAGGAGTTCCTCCCCTGGCTGAGCCCGCAGGCTCAATAACCGTTACCTCCGGCGGACGCGCTGAGAGCAGCGCCGCCGGAGGGCATATGAGGAACATGAGAAACAGAGAGACGAGGAGGGAGGACGGCCGTGCTCGAGGGCGCACCAGCCGCCGCCGCTCGGCGCGGCCGCCAAGCGGAAGCTGCTGCTGCCGCTGGCGGCCCAGGGACAGCGCTGGAACGGGGCGCAGCTATTCCTGACAGCTTTTATTCCAACCTATTCACAGTACCCAAAAAAGATGGTTCAGTCAGGCCCATCCTGAACTTGAAGATCCTCAACAAGTTTGTCAGGGGCAGGCGCTTTCGCATGGGAACTCTGCGCTCTGCCATCAGTTCCCTGCGCCAAGGGGATTTCGCCAAGGGGATTTCATGACTTCTGTGGACATCAAAGATGCTTATCTTCATATTCCTGTGTCCCCAGGTCATCAAAGGTTCCTCAGGTTCGCTCTGATGGATCAACACTACCAGTTTGTGGCCTTGCCCTTCGGCCTCACTTCAGCTCCCAGGGTGTTCACCAAGGTGCTGGCTGGTGTGATGTCTCTGCTCAGATGTCAGGGCGTCCGTGTGCTTCCCTATCTGGACGACATTCTCATCACTTCCCAGTCTCTACATCAGGCAGAGTTGGATACTCAGCTGGTGGTGTCCACTCTGGAGTCATTTGGATGGGTGATCAACCACCCCAAGTCCTCACTGTCCCCTTCCTTGGCAACTCCATTCCTAGGAATGAATCTGGATACAGTTCAAGTAAAGGTTCTTCCTTCTTCAACAGAAGGTGGACAGTCTGATTGCACAGGCTCAGTCCCTCCGAGCTTGTCCGAATCTCTCCATCAGGCAGGGGATGCAGCTGGTGGGCCTGATGGTGGCATGCTTCGAAGCGGTCCCTTATGCTCAGTTCCACTTGAGGCCCCTGCAACTTCACCTATTGTCAGTATGGGACAAGGACCCAGCGTCCCTGGACAGGGTCTGTGTGCTCTCCCCCCTGGTCAGGAGGTCCCTCTTGTGGTGGATGGACTCAAGGAACCTGTTGGGGGGCACATCCTTTCTGGCCCCTTCCTGGGAGATGGTCACCACGGATGCCAGTCTGTCAGGTTGGGGGGGTTTCTGGTAGTCCCTGTGGTTCCAGGGGAGGTGGGGCCCTCAGGAGGCCCACACACCTATCCATGTCTTGGAACTGCGGGCGATCAGGCTAGTTCTGGCTCACTTGACTACTCACCTTCGGGGCCTGCCTGTTCAGGTGCGCTCGGACAACCAGACGGCAGTTGCCTACATCAATCATCAGGGAGGGACCCGGAGCAAGGGGGCCCTCCAGGAAGCATCTCTGATCCTGACTTGGGCGGAGGCCAATGTCCCCTGCATATCAGCTGTGTACATCCCGGGGGTGGAAAATCGCCTGGCGGACTCTCTGAGTCCGGACCTCTCGCCAGGGAGAATGGTCCCTATGCAGGAGGGTGTTTCAATCTCTGTGTCACCATTGGGGCCAACCAGATGTGGATCTGTTTGCGTCCCGCCACAATCACAAGCTCCCAGCTTTTGTCTCTCTGTCCCGGGATCCTCTGGCCTTGACCTCGGATGCGCTAGCAATGTCATGGCAGAACTTTCAGTTCCTGTATGTCTTCCCTCCAATCCCTCTGCTGGGCAGGGTTCTGCGCAAGATTGCTCTGGAAGGGGTGCCAGCAATTCTGGTGGCCCCCAGGTAGCCAAGAAGAGTGTGGTTCGCAGACGTGGTACAGCTGGCCGTAGATCAGTACGTTCTGCCCTCGGTGCCAGATCTGCTCATTCAGGGCTCACTACGCCATCCCAATTTACAAACTCTGGCTTTGACGGATTGGCTGCTGAAACCTCCATCTTGATGGAGAAGGGGCTGTCTTCCTCGGTTGTGGATACCTTGATTAAAGCTAGGAAGAAGTCTTCCTCTTCCATTTATTACAGGGTTTGGCATGCCTACATTGACTGGTGTGAGTCTAGGTCTCTTCCCTGTCGTGTGTTCTCTATTCCCAGGATTCTGGAGTTCCTGCAGCATGGGTTGAAGATGGGGCTCCAACTCAGTACTCTGAAGGGTCAGGTTTCTGCCCTGGCTATTTTCTTCCAGAAGTCCTTTGCTCAGCACCCTCTGATCAGGACTTTTTTCCAGGGGGTCACTCATGTGCACCCCCCACGTAAGCCTATGGTGCCTGTTTGGGATCTGAACTTGGTTCTGTCAGCCTTGCAGGGTTGGTTCTCCCTTTGAACCTGTGCAGGATGCTGCCTTGGCCATTCTTACGCTCAAGGTTGTATTTCTGGTGGCTATCACTTCTGTCAGGCGTGTGTCTGAGTTGGCGGCGCTTTCCATTCAGCCCCCCTACTATGAGAGACACCAGGATAAGGTGGTGTTTCGTTTCAAACCTGATTTTCTGCCTAAGGTAGTGTCTGTCTTTCATTTGAATCAGGATATTGTTCTTCCTTCTTTGTGCCCTAATCCTAGCAATGCTAAGGAGAGGGTTTTGCACTCTTTGGATGTGGTTAGGTGTCTGCAGTACTATCTGGTGGTTACTGCACCTTTCAGGAAAACTGATGCTCTTTTTGTAGTCCCTTCTGGTCCTAGGAAGGGTTTGGCTCCTGCCAAGTCTACTATCAGCAAGTGGATTCGTCAGGCTGTGATTCAGGCCTACTCTGCTAAGGGGAAGAATCCTCCCTTCCGCCTTACTGCTCATTCCACTCGTGCTATTGGTGCCTCTTGGGCTTTTCAGCACCAGGCTTCTGTTAAACAAGTTTGCAAGGCCGCTACTTGGTCTTCTGTTCATACCTTTTCAAAGTTTTACAAGGTTGATGTTAGGGCCTCAGCTGATGCTGCTTTTGGCCGAAAGGTTCTGCAGGCGGCAGTGGTTTAAACTGTCTACTGCTGATTTTTATTGGGGATCCCACCCTACTTTATGGACACTGCTATTGGATGTCCCAAGTGTAAGTATTAGATTTGGAGTAGGACGTGCTGTATACTAAGAATAATACAATTCTGTGATTACTCACCTGTAGAATTGGTATTATGAGTATATAGTACGTCCTGCTCCAACCCACCCTTGGTTGCATTATCTTGGATCCCCAGTTTGGTGATTGTTATCATTGTTACAGTTGATAGTTTGGATTGTTTAATTCTCCCAGCTTCTCATTAACTGTTTTTCAATGCTGGGGATTTGTGGGAAGTCCCTGGGTATTTGAGGGGCCGGGAGGAGCCTATTTTCGATATCTCTGCAGTACAGCGCCATCTGGCGGAGTATATCCCAAGTGTAAGTATTAGATTTGGAGCAGGACGTACTGTATACTCATAATACCAATTCTACAGGTGAGTAATCACAGAATTGTATTTTTGAATGCCAAAAAGAAGTATATTAAAGTAATAATCAAAGTATACACAACGTTTTACATACAAGCATTTCATGGCCTTTTTAAACAATGTTTTAAACAAAAATATGTATGCGCTATTTATAATACACAGTCTCCATTATTCCATCATAATGTGGCCATATAACGAGCATTCCATGCCAATATGAGCTTAGTATCTATGCAAAGATACAGTGGTAACAAAATCAACATATATGTAACTTATCAGTAGAAGTGCTCAGTAGGCTAAAGAGCCACCTGAGGCTCAATGAAAATGACAGACTGCATGCAGCACTGATAAATCAAAAGACAGACATAAAATAGAGAAGTATTACCCAGATAGACAGCAAGGTCTGTTGCTATGATTGTTAACGAATGTTTGGGTGGCAACACCCCCTTCATCAAGCGAGCGATAACCCATCCATAAACAGTGGTCCTTTAAACAGTGCAGGATCCCCTTGGCTGGTAATGTGACAAGAGGGGGGCGTGCTGGGAAGATGCAGCCCCCTACGTCAATGCCGCTTTGGTCCCATCCCACAGCCAACCAGATGGCATCCATGACACAGGTGCATGGGGTGATCTGTAGCAGCGTCACTGCTTATAACAAACTTTATGTATAATGGCAAATAATGAACAGTTTTAAAATAGTGGTGACATCCATGTGGGGATCTTGAGCGGGGAGCCCAAAGCCATTAATTTTATGACAACACTGTAGAAATATAGCAAAAAAAAGTAATATAGACAAGATTAAAATCATTTAAAAACAAAGAGCACAAATAGCGCTCCTCGAGCATTCAAGAAAAATCTATATACATACATCTAAGTGGATGTTACTGGGCATAAACTACGGAGTCAAACTTCTGTTTAATCCTAAAGAGGGCTCATCTCAAAGCCTAGACATGGATACTATTATTTACCACAGATTACTATTAATTACATGATTAAAGCATTATAGTAAAGCACACCTAAAAGTGGTATTATAAAAATGCTCTCGTGCTATGGCATGAATGTTTGCTATTCGTGAATCCTAAAGCAAAGGTATTGGCAATAGAATTATTGTAGTTTATAGTGTGCAGTGGAGATTAGTCTGTACCAACGAATGACATCAAAGCATACCTAATGCTGGACTTAAATGGGGAATCTACACAAACAGGTGACATTAAAGCATACATGAAGTTAGACTTGGGTTAAATGAGATATCACAGAAAAGGGGTTAAATCAGTGTCCTCGCCCTTGAGGTGTTTTAGTTCTTGTTCTAGTTTATGCCGATATCCTCCCCTTTTAGGAGGTTGACTTAAATAAAAAATGGCATGCCAGAGGGGATTCCATGTCTAATCTCTGGATAGCACTCCTACGCTCATTGATTCTTATTTAGATTTCATGGATGATTTTCCCTATAGGCCAATCCGCTGGGGCATTTGAACATATAGATCACAAAAGGACTGGAGCAATTACAAAAAGTTTTTCTATATGGGACCTTTTACCAATCAATGGGTGGGTGATTTGGCTTTGATCACAAAATGACAATGTCCACAGAGAAACATTCTCTCTGGGGGCAGAATGGTACTTAGCCAATCTTTACCTTGAGGGTCAGTCCTGTCCAGTCCAGTTCGCAGGTCTTTTTCCTATGAACAGTGGTGCAAATCCTTTTTTTCGTCTTTGGGTCACTGGCCAGGATGTACCAATGTTTTCGAATAACTGCTTCTACCTGTGGAGAACAAGTGGAATACATAAAAGGTACATAAAAACAATATGCATTCCTAGGAGTGTGTTTCAAGAGATCATTCCTGTCTTTAGAGGGAACTATCAATAACAATAACAACATCAATCTGTTTATATCCCCTTTTGCGATTCCATTGCTCTAGTGTAAGAAGTAGTGTCATTATCTATTCAAAAGAAACAAAGGAGGGGTGGCAGCCGCTCAGACCATTTTATAACTAACCTGGGAGGTGCACATGAGCAGGGCAATTAGGGGGTTAAAACACTTGAGGTTATAGGTCCCAAATGGAGCTCTCAGAGATTAGCGTTAGGGCTGCACCTCACAGAGGCACCTTGGTGCTTGGTGGTGCATCTTCAGAATACTTCTGCAAATGTGTGTAGACCGAGCCCTCTGTTTTTACTTAGATTTAGAGACAGATTATAGGTTTGTCTGCAAGCTAACATGGTTGAGTGCTGTGGCTCCTTTAAGACTTGATCATCTATAATTTGGCATAGGTGGATAAACTGGCAATAGGGTAGCCCAGTCTTTAGTCCCCTTGGATGGAAGCCATCTGATCTCAGGTATGTATTTTGATTAGTCTCTTTCGTGTATAGATCAGTGGATATTCTGCCCTGTCTAAGGTACACCTAAAATCTAAAAAATGTACATCTAAAAAATGTATACTTTTGTAGCACTATAGAGGAGGGTGAAAGACACGGTTGGTATTGCTCTGTCCAAGTGATCTTTAAAAGATGAGAATTCTTGTTCAGAACCATGCAAGATGAAAACATATCATCAATATATTAAGCTCATATATCGATATTGGTCATGTATGCACTATCTGTATAGACATGTTCAATCTCAAAGTTGGACATAAATTGGCATACTATGGGGCCACATTGGACCCCATCGCTCATTGTATTTAATATAGTTTTTATTTAAGACCATCCTAAGTAATTGAAAACAATGTTAAATTCCAAAATGCTACCCATGGTAGAGATGACTCCTAATCATGAGGGATGGAGGTGTATGAGGATATAACATCTATACTGCATATATAGGTGTTATCTGACATATCTCAGGGCTTTAATTGTATTTAATTTTATTTAAACAATCCCCCATACTCTTTTTGTTTGGTGCCATGTGCAACCAAATAATTTATTGATGGATTACTTTCATAAAACTGCCCCCACATCAACAAGCCTGGTACGCCTAGAAAGCTTGAGGTGTGTACCAAAGAATAAGAAATTGTTACCACTGTATCTTTGCATTGATACTTATCTCATATTTGCATGGAATGCTCGTTATATGGTCACTTTATGATGGCATAATGGAGACTGTGTATTATAAATAGCACATGTTTTCATTGTTTGAAAAGCCATGAAATGCCTGCATGTAAACCATTGTATATACTCTGATTATTACTTTATTACACTTCTTTTTGGCATTTAGAAACCCATTATCTATGTGGTGTGCATTTCTAATAGGGAGTCCAGGTTTTTGTAATAGCACCCAGCTTCACTATTAACATACAGTCTTTGGGTGTGTGTATTGTTCCTATCCCACAATACCTACAGTAAGTCTGTCTGATGTGGTGTGTATGGCCTGTTCACCATTGGGAGCTCAGCGGAATAACTGGGTTGTTTACGTGCTTTCCATCGAGTACCGGACCTTCAACGCCCTGGGTGATCAGTGGCTTGTTTCTCTGGTGGCGTAGATGAGTTGTATGTCTGTTGGTGCATGTTCGTAGTTCATCACCTTTTCCCAGACTGTGACTCCATTCACGTATTCTCACCATGTAACTCTACTCATCTGTTCCCAACTTGTGACTCCACCTGTTCCTGGACTGTTTCACTGAGACATCCAGTAGTAATATTGTAGCCATTGCCTCTTGGCTGTCTGGCTGACAGCCGTCTCTGTGTGTCTGTACCTAAACCGGGAAATTCTCGTACATGCCTTAGTGCCCAGGAATTTCATTCGCCTGACCTGACTGACATAACAGACACAACAGCAATACAAACCATATGTATACACCTTCTGATTGTTGTTTGGCCTATGTTTTGTTTAAAGTGGACCAAAAGGCATTTACCTGCCAGCCAGTGGGCTCAACGCCACAGAGTCCTGGGGGCAGCAGACCTCCGATTTCAGTGCTGTTGTTTTCTACACAATAGGGCAGATTCATCACATTCGCATATAAAATAATACACAAAAAATCCACAATACAAAAGAATCATTCAAAAGTCTTTTGGGGATTCCCGTTGTGTACCATTTTATTAATTAATAGAAATACATGAGATTTTGATATTAGAGGTCTGGTCTGGTCACCCCCTGTTTCTTAGAGCAATCAGTTTCCAGTGTCCTGGACAAATAGCTACTTACCATTTAGGTAATTTGCGAGTGGTAGCACAACATACACATAGAAAAGTCTATGTGCATGTAAAGGCCACACTCGCAAGGTAAATAGTGGAGAGCAACCAGTCTGGTTGCTTTTGGAAGACTGTCACACCGTGCAGCTCAGCTTATCAGAAAGTGGAGTAACACCAGTCTGGGCCTGGGACCCACTTCACTAGGCACCCATGAAAGGGAAGGAGATTTATTTCAGCCACTTGACCATCTTTTTAAAGATACTCTAAAGGCACCTTCTCCTTCCCCTCTTCCAACGCTTATCCATATAAGGTGATTACTAAAAAAACACTCACTTGGACCGAGTGGTGAGCCCATCCCCTGGCAGATGTGAATATGTAGTTATGATCTCCTCCCATGGTATTGGGCTCACTGCTGGGTCCAGGTGAGTTATTGTTTTGTTTTTATTTGGCTTATGTGCATGTGCATTGGGGGAGGGGCAGGGAAAGTGTTATTTTAAATATTTTAGGGTCTTTTTAGTGAAGCCAAAGCAGAAACAATAACATTGTAAAATAAATAAGGAGAATAAAAATAAACTGTATTATTAAAGTATAAGGGAGATTATTTTTTTTGCGAGGGGCCTTTTAAAATGCATGATTTTTATTTTTGTTACAGATGTCCTTTAAGTTTGCTCTTAGCCTTTAAATGTACTGTTAATATGCTCCCAGCATCCACCAGTTCTCTATGACCTTAGCTACACCCTTGCGTTTAAGACAGAAGCCAATCTAAGCTTTGAGAAAACTATGCTGCCATCTATTTTCTTTTATCTGTCGGTGGCAACATACGTAGGAATTGCATTTCAAACCTTGCTGGAAGTAATCCTCTGCTTGTAAGTGAGCTCTGGTCTCCAGAGCAATTCTAATGTTCTTCAGGGTTGTGATGGTTTTTAACTCACCTAAACTGTACAATAATTTGTGATTTTTTTTCCTCCAGTCCTAGTGCCCTAAACCGGCTGTGTCGCAGACGGATGTAGACTGAGCAGCCTAATAATCACACTGGCCTTTGAGTACACATCAAATTTATGGCCACTGCAATATTTTAGCAAAGGCACTTTTTGAAGGAGGAATGGCCTGCAATGCAATTATAATGAAAAAGAGCTTTAGCTGCCCAGCAAGACTTTAATCTGTCAGCTTTCTAAATTTATACTGCTGCAGGAGGTTGTGTACAGGTCCATGACAGGCACTTTCTGCGTCCATTTTCCTAAACTATTTGTAAGCAATCTGTGCTAATCCAGGGCAACAAATGTCTTTCAGTTGTGAAATGCAGTTGCTGGCTTTAAAGGGCCGTACAAAACAAATTGCAATGTTTATCAGACGCTCTCAGCTGCCTCGAGCAACAAATGACGGTGTGAGATTTGTTAAATTAAAAAAGCAGCATCGGATTGTTTTTTTAAAATGTGCTTCAAGACTTTCATATAAGTTGGATTTTATTTGCACGTAGGATTTGATTTACTTCTCCAAGCTCCTTACAAATAATAAAAATCATTCAAAGAGATGTGATTAGCAGAAATCTGGCATTCTGGCAGTAGACCAGCATCAGCTAATGATGACCTCCATGATTGAGGTCACCAATGTGGCCTGATATTAATTAACGCCAAGGAACAAACACAAGCTCTATGGAAAATGGAATGCAAATACTGCAGGCTGCTAAATAAATGATGCACGAAAGAGAGCGGCTTTCATTTGTGCCAGGCTGAAGCCTTCTACATGCTAAGAATCAGTGAAAAACATATCTAATTAAATACCAAAATAGTGGCCAAAGATGTGAATATGATCAATGCATCTCTATATATAAATATTATAATTAATAAATATTAAAAATATATTTTAAGATTTAGATATAGATTGCATACGATATTGGCTTGTCTGTTTGACAGGGGCCCAAATGCCAGCAGCTTGTTTTCCCTGGTGCTATGACTATAGTCTGTTGGGGGAAGCAAGCTCCTGGAATCTTGGTTTCACCAGAACCAACATTGATGACCCTTGGTGCTCCATAAAATAAAGAACAGAGTCTTTTTTTCTTTAAACTTTAGCCGCGGCATAGATACAGTTTTGTGGAACCTAGTGTACTTTGAATACTAGCATGCTATACCAAAAAATATGTGGCACAGACCAATCTGCCAGCCCCTCTCAGCACAAACATACCAATCCGTAGGCTACCCCTGAAGAACACACACAGAACCCCACCAGAGGTGTGCGCTCGACCCTCGGGTTCACATACACCAATCTGCCAGTCTACCACTGAGCAACCACACACCACCAGCTATGGTCTTCCCTGAGTACACACACATTACGACTTTAGAAGTACATAGTAGACGTAGACTGAGCCAGCTTAGGTCAATATGGTAGCTATTGTTTAAAATATATTTACAAATTTACACCTGCATTTTGGAGCAAAATATAATGATGTATAGCAGTGTGGAGGTAGCCCAAACCTCCACACAACTACACCAAAAAAAACAGCGCACCACTATATATATTCTAAAGCGATATCAATTTTAATTAATGAGGCAAGGACACAATTAAAAACCATTAAAATACATACAACACAGACTTGACACCCAGAAATAGTTTGGGGCACTACAATTCAATAGAGTCAATTCATTAAATACAAAGTATAATAAGAAAAGGCTAAACAGTCCCTCTTGATAGAGTCCCTCTTCTTATTCCTTCACAATTACCCAATACAGTGTAAACAAACCTAAACCCTGTGCAAAGGCAACAATATGCCATTAAATTACGTTTCTCTCCTTCAAATCCCTCTTAATAATGTCCCTCTTATGAATCCCTAATAAAAATGCATAATATACCAATGATAAACCATGTGCAAAATAACAATGTGCAATCTTGCTAAACCTTATATATTCTAAACATAATTTCCTCAAAATAAAGTGCCTGTGCTAGCTATCCCTACAATAATCCCACAGTAAAAGAGGACCCAGAGGGAACCCACCTGCCATCAACAACAGTATATTGATTAAAGGTTACCAATCCTCTGGGATGTAGTGCCCCCGCCTCCCACGTGTTCCGTGACGGACGGCTCTCATCACTTTCAGCTCACCCACCCGTCCCCCAAGCTCCCCTATATACCCCCCTCTCCGTGGCCCACTCACCTGTGATCAATAACCGTCTCCCGCAGCCGGAGGTCCACTGCTCGCACTCCGACCAGAACTACGTTAGTGGCCTCCCGGCCTGCGTTCCACGCTGGAACGCAAGCCGTTCTCCATTACATGTGGGCGCTGTGGTCCCCCTGCAGGTTGGGATGTGCATCGTACCCATGTAGATAATGTGGGGCATAATCAGGTGAGTGAATCAAGCCCAAATAGGTGAATCAAGCCCATAATTAATTAAAAAAATTCATGTATTATGAAAGAATAGACCAGAGGGGGGGAACACAGGGGGCTGTGGACGGGCTGCCCAGTACTCCCCATAAGACATTCAAAAACACCGCCCATACTGCCTCAAAACCCTAATGTGGATCTAAATCGACACCCCCATAAATACCATGTAATTTTATGAAGAGGGAAAATACCCCACAGTCCCAACAAAAATCATAACTGCACATACATATATCCCAGATACACTAACATGATGTAATCATATAAATGGGGATTTTGGCTCTGGAAACTACCCCACACCATTCTAATGACACAGATTTCTCTGATGTTTGCACAGACTTCTTATAGACCTAACCCTGAAGAAAGGGGTATTGTGACCCAGATACAATGAGTAACTGTATATATAATTGCTATTTTATTTATACATTTTTGTGGGTACTCATTACATAACTTTACACAACTCATTACATAATTGCATAAACACAATGAGCATTCCTTTCAGATTTTACATATCATTATGCTAATGACTTCCAGTGTCACACCTTCACATCTTATCTTCAGATACATAGGGTATGCTTAGGATGGTTCACACATCACAGTCTACCAGCTTTGTGCAACATATCTGCTTAGTCCATTTTAGTGATGAGCGGGTCGGTTGAAGTTCGGGTTCGCCAAGTTTGGCCAAACTTGAAGTTTGGGTCCAGGGCCTCGAATATGAACCCGAACCCCATTGAGGTCAAGGGGGACCCGAATTTTGGGGCACAAAAATGGCTGTAAAATGGGGCCTGCAAGACCTAATGGGCTGGAAATTGAAGGGAACACCTGGGCAATTGCCCAGCACAAAATGGGCTAGGGAAAGTACTCAAAATCATTTTAGAAAACTAAAAAAATAAAGTAATATACCAATAAATAAATACATCAGTCAATTTATAAATAAATGAAAAAATATTAACATCAATAAATAAATAGCTGGTGCAAGCAGGTGCCACGGTTTGCAGCATATTCTTGTAAGCCCCAATACCGCTGCCAGAATGGTGAGGCCTAGAACAAGTTGAGGTAGTCAGATTATATGCAGAGTCCTCCACCTCATCCCCCTTACAATCAGCAAGGCCATCTCAGCCACATGTCATGGAGTCACTAATGCTCTATGAATACACCACTGGCTGGGATACCGTTGCTCATCCACCTGCCCCTGCCCCGGACGCAAAACAACTTGTTTTGAAGGATGAGGATGTAGACCATCACAGGACAATGCGGATCAAACCTGAAAGTCCAAGACCCAATGTGGACTGAATGGGTAAGAGGTGGTGTCCACGCAACCCCAGGCAGCCAGCACAAGAGGTGAAAGGGTGCCAACCATCAGTGGTCAGCCCATTGCTACTACTGCCTACCACCCCCAGACACTGAGCAATCTGGTTCAATGGATCTCCCCATCGTGGCATTTTTTTCAAGCACTGCACTGATGACAAGACATGGGTCATTTGCACGCTGTGCTTCACGTCCATGGCCAGGCACCTGCAAAGCAAACAACACATTCAAAATATATATATATATATATTAATATTTTCAAAAATTTAAAAATATTAAAAATGAAAACGATAAAATCAGAAAAGCCCATTTTCTCAGGTGTCAGGCCACGCCACACGTGGCTCGCAGGGTTTGTTGCTGGACCAACAACAGCCAAGGGACAGTTTTGGAGGCGTGGGAAGAGCACAGTGTCCAGCTACTGGCATAACAATAACATAAATTATTAATGAAGTCTGTCACCAGGAACCTGCAAGGCAAACAGAAAAACATTGTTAGTATTATTGTTATGCCTCAACTCATTGCCTCCTGCTCTGCTTCCTTCTTTTCAGCCTCCTCTTCCAGACATGGGAGACTGAAGTAAGCAGATGAGTGGTTGCTGATGATGAACCTGAAGGCTGGCAAGGTGGTGTGCGACAATGGTCCCAGTCTTGGGGCAAGCTTGGATGAGGCACATCTGTTGCCTGGCGCATGTGCTCAATAATGGATGTGCACCAAAATGCCCGGGTGAGTCAAAATGCACACTTACAGCACTTCACCACCAATGAGTGGGCCTCCATGAGGGACTTGTGTCCCATGCTGCTCGGCTGCTGATGCCACCAATATGGTCAGCGCTAATGATGCCACGAGGTCAAGGTGAGGAGCAGGAAGACACAGGTCATTTGCATGCTTTGCCACCAGTCACTGAAGCTAGGAAAATCTGTGCACGACATTCATCACCAAGGACCTGCAAAGCAACCAGAAAAACATTAGTTAGTATTATTTAGTTTTTAGTTTTGTTAATGTTATTAATTTAATTAGTTCTAGTAAGTATTATTAGTTATTAATAAGTTATTAGTTATAATTAGTTTTACTGGTTAGTATTAGAATTAGTATTAGTTATTGTTATTATTATTATATATTTTTTCTTTTTTTTTTCACCTACGCCCTGTTTTTTTGTCTCCCCCCACAAGGGAGGATGTGAGACCACCACCACCACCAAGCCTCCCCACACCATTCCAGGGCAGCATTCATCTTGCTATTCCCCAAACAATGGACAGAAAGTGGTAGTTCGGCCCAGCTCACCCATGATCCCTGGTCTTGAATGCAAGGATTAGTGAATTGCTTGCCTTTAAAATGTTCCCATTCCAGCCACTGGAGCTGGAGAGCTTAAAAAATCTTATAATGAGGGGGACTGGATATCTCAATTAGAGTGTAGTGCTAATAAAAATCTTATGTATGCGGCTGCCCCACAATGCATCATTCCCAGCCACCACAACTTTTCCCAGCCGTGCACCAAGATGTGGAGAAAATGAGGTGTGCACTCCACAATGCAATATGTTGCAAGGTCCACATCACAACTGACACACAAACAACTAAGCATAGGCAGGGATGTTACATCTCTTCAAATGCCCACTGGGTCAATGTAGTGGCTGCCGGGCCCAAGCTGCGGAGCACAGGGATGTAGACAATGAAAGTGAATGGCAGTTTTCTCTCCTAAAAAAAGAAGTGAGTTTTCTCACCTGGCTCCAATTTAACCCCATTGTCAGCACCTGGCTCGATAATCAGACCCATAAATGTTGCTGCATCTGTACACAGAAGTGACCTATTGTCATTCAACACACGGCACAATTTTTGTTGCCGCTTCACGCATGCGATCCTACTAATGATTTACTATCGGACTGTGGTCCTGCCTCTAGTGGCAGAAACAGGGGCTGTAATATGCAGTAGCATATGTAATAGCAAAATAATGAACATCTCTTAGCATTGAAAATACATTAATCATACGCTGCCTGAGCAACACACAAGTCAATAATGAGATTGTGTTTAGCAACATTAATGATATCTTGTTCTATTCTTAGGGCCTTCTGTGTCTAATTTATTTTCTGATTGTGACACCTTTGGCAGGGATCAAGTAGCCTGACTACAGTACTGTCATAGCAGGATCTTAATTGTGTTTATATATTTAATCACGGTAATGAGACCAGTAGGTATGTCACAATGATACAAGTTATTATTCCTTTCAGCAGCCTTTGGAATTCAATAGTTGCAGACATTTCTTACCATAACCTCATAAGGTAACTGTTGTGGCATAACTCCACTGAGAGCAAAACAAGATGGGAATTCTAAAGGTCTCCAGGGAGGCTGATTTCCTCATTTCCAGGACATCATGATCTAGACTGCCCCACTGTGTGTAAGCACTGGGATAGCTTCCACAGATCATGCCCAGGCCACAAATAACTGCTATACACCTAGCTGAGGAACATACATGTGTCAAGCATTTGTGAATGGCTGCCACAGGTATGTGGAGGAGCAGAGCCCTCGATACATTTAGCTTCCCAGCTCTGACATGAAGAAGCTGCATCCAGTGCAATGATCAACAGCCTGCCCGTACATGCATTGCGGGGTCACCAGAAAGTTAAATGTGGTGATCCACTAGTACACATGAAACAGGGCATCACAAATCAGTATAGGAACAATACCCGGGAGTGTTAAAGTGGACCGTCACCCATGGGGTGACCATGGCCGATCACCCCCCTCACCATGGCCGATCACCCCCCTCACCGCGGGACATCCGAGATCGGGATGTCCCGCGGTGAGGGACCCCCCCAAAACCCCAAAAGAACTCACCTGATCGGCGGTGGCAGCGGCCGCCGCCGCCTCCCGCGCGCTCCTCTAGCCGTGCGCGCGCCCGCGCCGGCCGTTTGTTAATGGCCGGCGCGGGGCGCGCGCACTGTCAGAGGGGCGCGCGGGAGGCGGCGGCGGACCCGCTGCCTTGTCCGCCGCTTGTCCGTGGGAGCGTGGTGAGGTGAGTTTGGGGGTTTCTGGGGGGTTTTACACAGCGGGGCACCCCTAATCGGGGTGCCCCCCTGAAGTGGACCAAAACCCAGGATAGTCAAAATCCTGGGTGTTGGTCCACTTTAAACTGTACTGTACACAATTTTTCTGTGCATTACTGCTTGTAATGTCCACGCAATTTGCTTTTACCAAGTGCCTCCCCCAAATCTGTCCAGTATAGCAAGGATCTTACCTGCCAAATTGCTCCCCTGGCAGGAAGGAGTCCACAATTTTTCGTCAGGTTGTGAGATTTTTGTTTTTACAGGGCTTCACAGTGTAAAGGGGTTGAGTTGCCCTCCTGGGCAGGCAATAACACCCATTTTTTTAACTGGGTATTGCTCTGGGAATACTCTTAGGACTGAATCAAAATAAATGGTTTTGAACATTACTATCGCCTGAAGAGAGGTAGCTACACATCTCCTTCCCGACCTCCATGATCCCTGTTTAACCCAGCATTTCTTAGTTTTCTTCTTTAATTTATGCTCACTTTCACAATCATTCAAAGGCCTGTGAAACATTTTCTTTCTCAGTAAAAGTATAGCAATACAACTCCAAAAAACCATGCAAACCATCGGAATCAATGGCAACCTGGATATGCCCCTATTCATTTAGATTAGATCCCAGAAGAGTCCCTATTTATAAAGCTTGTTACAATGCACAACAAAACACTAAGCAACGTTTTGCCTTTGTTGTCTAAATTAAAGTTTTAGGTCTGGAAAAAAGTAGGGGGGGGGGGGGTCTTTACTTAGAAATGTGACCTATACTGTATATTTATAAATAACTATATATATATATATATATATATATATATATATTATTTATTGTATAAATCTTTACAAAACGCCACAAGAGAGTGCCTACACCATGGTTTTTACACTATGTGTAACAAAGCTCCCATTGGTACTGTAATAATGGCCAGTGGCTCCACGGGTTAAAAAAAGAACTCCTAGCAGGGTGCTTGAAGCACTACCCCCATACTGCAGAGAAATTCATGTTGATGTCACTTAATCACAGATAAAAAGCATAAAACATGTCCGCAGCTGGACAGAGCAATAGCCTGACAATAGGCTCGATTCAGAGACACATTCGTCTGGACTTCCGTAGCTGTCTGTGAAAGTTTTAGTGAGTGTTTGTCATTTTTTTTGCTTTTGTCGTTCATTTTTCATTCGTACGAACGTTCGGGAAAATGCGTATATGCGCTTTTGATGAACGAAAGCAAATCGGATCATTTCCGTTAGTTTGGATCATTTTCCAAACAAAATCTGATATTTTTTGTTCGTTCAGATAACTTACGTTGTTGGGATGGGCTTGCGTCAGATTCAGCTCCACCCTATTAAACCGTTTCAATTCCGATCCACTTACGGAACCTTTGAGGGCCAGATTGCTATTGTTGAACATATTTTGCGGCTATGTGGAGGAGTCTGCGCGCCTTTAGCACCAAGGCATTGCATGTATCAGCATGGCTGAGGCCATAAATTGTATAGCAATGCATACCTAAATCAATACATTTCATGTATGCCTTATAGAAGCATTTTAATGCTGACCTTAATTAGTCTTTAGCATGTAAACATTTATTTTCCCACACATCCATATAATTGCTATATTTTTTTAGACTTATGTCCTTTGTGAATTATATTTGGATTGTTGAACTTGAATCTTAATTTGTTGTAGGAGTTCTTGTTTTAGTCGGTTACCTTTGCTTTGTGTAATTACTTTATATTTGTTGGATGTGCCAATCCCACAAAATACAAGCAGTGTTTGGTCCAGCTATGTGATTCCTCAGTGTTCTTGCAGGGCATCCAGGGTCGTCCCATGATGCTTATATATTGCAGAGCTCCGGCTTATTTCCTCAGTTTGAGTCAGGAGAATTATCTGGTGGATGGCTCCTGGGTAAGTTTGCTCACATTCCATCAATCCATTTTCACTGTATGGCAATGAATATAGTTGATGACTCATTTCTTAACCTATGGCTGTTTTTAACCCTTGATGACATGTTAAACAATATTGTAGCTTAGAATGTGTATTTTATGTTAGTATTTTTAAATTCTTTCAGGCGATTCTGGATATCCACTCCTGCCCTTGCTCCTGACGCCCGTTCTTTGCCTGAAGAATGCGGGCCAGGGGTTCTCTAATCAGGCACTATGCAAAACCTGGGTCGTGGTGGCGAGGGCCTTCGGGCTTTTGAAGTCCAGATTTAGGTGTTTGGACCATACAGGGGGGGGGGGGGGGGGGGGGGGGGGGCACTGCAGTATGACCCCAACAAAGTTATACCAATATTTTAATTTACATTTTTTTTTCTTTTTTTTTTTTCCCACTCAGATATTCTATCTCCTTGCACCCCTTGTTGGTTTCGGAGATCGTCTTTGTGTCAGAACATGACACTATCCGGTGGAGGTACTTTTTTTTTTCATCATTGTGGGATGTAAACCTTGCTTATAAATCTATAGATCTATAAGTATTTTCGTATAGATAAATATACACCCTTATACCTTTCTATATATTTCTTACTCTTAAGCGTATTTATATCAACACCGTGGTTTTTAATATATTTAGATTTTTTTTTCCTTTTTTCCCCTTCGGGTCCCCCTCCCTAGCTCCCTCCCTCCCTCCCTCCCTAGCTCCCTCCCTCCCTCCCTCCCTAGCTCCCTCCCTCCCTAGCTAGCTCCCTCCCTCCCTCCCTCCCTAGCTCCCTCCCTCCCTCGCTCCCTCCCTAGCTCCCTCCCTAGCTCCCTCCCTCCCTCCCTAGCCCCCTCCCTCCCTCCCTAGCCCCCTCCCTCCCTCCCTCCCTAGCCCCCTCCCTCCCTAGCTCCCTCCCTCCCTCCCTAGCTCCCTCCCTAGCTCCCTCCCTCCCGCCCTCTCTCCAGCCCTCTCTCCAGCCCTCTCTCCCTCCCTCCCTTCCGTCCTCTCTCCCTCCCTGCCTCCCGCCCTCTCTCCCTCCCGACCTCCCTCCCGCCCTCCCTCTCGGATAATAATAAACCTGTTGTTGGTGACCATATGTGGATTATTCTGGTGTGGTTGGCTTTTTGGTGTTTAGCTAGACTTCTATTTCTTCTTCCCTGTGGAAATTCATGGTTTGTAGTCAGGGAGCGCAGCATATCTGGGAACGGGAATAGATCTTTGTTTTCCATGATGGTGACTAATGTGGCACATATAGCGCTAACAATTGGGTTGGGAAGATTTCTGTTTTTGCTTAGAGTTTTAAAGTCTTTATAGTCACAAGCAGAGATTTCTTCTGTTGTTGTCGGGAAAAGTTCAATACATGGCCAGTTGGTGGGTTTATTTACTGTTGTCCATTCATCTAGTTTTTTAAGCTGAGCTGCTATGTGATATGTCTTTAAATCTGGAGCTGCCATGCCTCCGAGTTTGAGTGGTCTGATTAGTGTTTTGTATGCAATCCTGTGATGAGCGTGATTCCAGTAGAAGGCTGCAAGTTGTCTATCTAACTGGATTAGAAAGCTTGGTGGTATTCTTAGTGGCAGGTTTTGTGTTAAGTATGTTTAAATGAAAGTCCTTCCATTTCGTTAATATGTGTTTCAATAGTCTCTCTAGTGGGTTAAAATTTAATTTAAATAATAGGTCTAAGGATTTGGGTATATTAATACCTAAGTATTTAAGATGTGAAGTTTCCCATAGTAAATTGTGATTGTGGTCAATTTTGTCACATTCCTCTTTTGAGAGTGCAAAAGGCAGTATAGTCGATTTCTGGTAGTTCAGTTTGAAGTTTGATTGTTGCCCGAATTCTTCTATTATACGTAGAGATCTGGGGACGGATATTACTGGATCTTGCAGTGTTAGGAGAATATCATCTGCATATGCTAAGTATTTTATCTCCCAATGGCCTATCAGGATTCCTTTAATCTTTGCGTCAATGCTCAGTAATTTGAATAATATCTCCAGGTGGAGGTTAAACAGTATTGGCGAGAGGGGGCACCCTTGTCGGGTTCCATTGGTGATTTTTATTGGGGGTGTTAATGTACCGTTTATGTTTATTCTGACTGTCTGGTTTTTGTAAAGTGCCATTATTATCCTTATTAGAGTTGGGCCAAATCCTACATTTATTAAGCAGTTTTGAAGAAACGTCCATGAGACGCGATCGAACGCCTTTTCTGCGTCTAGTGCTACCACAGCGGCTTTCATTTGATATTTATTGATATGATTTATTGTGGCTATTGCTGTAGATATGTTTTGCTGTACACCTCTGCGTGGCATAAATCCAGCTTGATATTGCGAAATGAAGAGGGATGAAACTTGTTGAAGTCTGTTTGCCAGCAGCGTGGCATAGATCTTTACATCTATATTGATTAAAGAAATAGGGCGGTAATTTGCGCAATATGCGGGGTCCTTACCAGGTTTCGGAATGAGTCTGATTATTGCGGTGTTCATATCGGTTGTGAAAGGTTTCTGCGTGTCGATATAGTTTACTAATCTATGTATATAAGGGGTTAATTGTGTATGAAAGGTTTTATAATATTCTGCCGGGTAACCATCTATTCCTGAAACTTTTCCTGATTTTTGCTGTAATATGCCGGTCTTTACTTCTTGGAGTGTGAACGGCTTTTCTATTTCTTCGACTATTTCTTTTTTGAGTATATGAAGGTTTATGTTTTTAAAGAAAGTATCGGATTCCGGTAGTTTCTCTGGCAGGGGAATATTGTATGTTTTTTTGTAGAATGTTATGAATTCGTGGCCGATATCTTCTGGTAGGTTTTTGGTTATGCCTTTATCATTAATGATTTTTTCTATGAAGTTACTGGCCCTATGGTCCCGGATATGGTCGGCTAGGGTTTTTCCGCATTTACCCAAGTTTAGTTTTTTTTTAATATGGGCTCTTAGTATGTCCTTCTTTTCTATTGACAGTATGTCGTTTCTGTCTTTCTTTGCATAGATCCTTATATATATCCTCTGTCATGCTAGCCTTATGTTCCCCTCTAGTTTTGCTATCCTGTCTATGGTGTCGTTGATTAATTTACGTTTTTTAACGTGATGGAATAAAAAAAAAATGTTTCAGTGTCATTTCATTTACAAAATACATTAACACAAAACTAATGGCCCAGAAATATTTAAAGATGATTATTCACATGACCGAGAAATGATTTGGGTACGTTTTAGGGGGCTAAAATGGAAGAAGAACCTAACCGCAAAGTGGTTTGGGTGAGCTTTAGGGTCCAAAAGGGAAGATGGAGGATAGTGCTAAGTGATTTAGCTAAACATTGTAGTAGAAGTGAGGGTGGAAAATATGTAGGCAAACACTTTAATGAGTTAAGTTTGTAGTGCGCAGGCGCAAGATCGTAAGGATTTCCGTCTGGACGATTATTTATTGAAAAAGGGAAACAGGAACTAACGGGAAACGTAAAGGATTCGTTGGAGGATACGATGGGAAAAGGGCAAAAACGAAAGCCTACGTTGTAACATGTGAAAATGAAATGGAAAAGTCACGCTGGAAAATGACATCCTCGTATTCGTAATCTGCCGTACGAACGGACGGAAACTTTACAGAAGGATTGCAATGCATGCATAGAATCGCTCGCACACTCATACGAGAGCGGAAACATTTAAAAAAAAAACAGATCGGCACTAAAACGAAAGTATTTTTTTGTCCCTCTGAATCGAGCCTAAGGTCCGGAAAGAATGCAGCACCTTCAGAAAAAGAGCATTTTATGAAGCTACAAATACTATTTACACAGGGTGTAACATGTTGTGTGCCAGGTTAAACTTTGCTGTCCAGAAAGAATATTTGCATTGTAGAAGACTATGATTTTTTTTATTAACATCTAGGCAAAACCACTGGCTTACATGGCTTTAATGGGGTGATCCAATTACTTTGACTGCAAAAAAATCATCTGCTCTGTGTGTCATACATGCAGCAGGTAATCACAGACCCTATATTCTTGGATACATTGTGTATATATTTCTACTTTTCAGATGTGTTTTTGTAGTCTAAATTAATTTTAAAGGATCAATAGCGTTGTATACAACACTTTTGATTGTTTTTTATTACTTGCCTCCTTTCTAGTTTGCTGCACAAAGATTTTTCATGCAATGCTATATAACTAGAATTATGTATTTGAAAACCACAGACTTGGGCTGAATTTTCAGTACGTGCCAATGAAGCATGAATGTGATTACCCCTAGGCCATTTTAAAAAGGAGAATCAGGTGTGAAGTAGATAAGAGAGCTCTCTCCAAAAAGACATATTGAGGAAGGGGGGTGGGGGAGTATGTTGTTGCAACAATATGGCTACTATATGACACAGGTCTATTTATTATGACATATTGTAATGTAGCATTTAGGTTAAAACTTATATATATATATATTTATTTATTTTAAAACTATCTTTCCCCACTAATGAACTAGAATTAATTACCATCAGTATATAATCCATGCTTTTAGCTAAGACATTTCCTGGACACCATAATTTATAGTTTAGGTGGTAAATAATATAATAGAAAGCTCTAAATTCAGGTCTGTTGCAATATCTGACACACATGTGCACAATGATCCAGGTTTGCTCTCTTTGATAATAACCATGTTAAGTTTACTTTTGGGCATGCTTTCGGTAGTGAACTGAAGCTTTTATACTTTGTTTTAATAAAAAACAAATGTGTGCCTCCTTCCTTAGCCAGGCAGCCTGGTGCACCAGGTGTAGGCTCTGCTCTTCCAAGGGTGCCAGGGTCACCAGTGGTAGAACACAGGGTTCTTCTGCTCATCCGGTGCCAAGGATAGAGTGTGCATGCCACCCCCCCACTTCTTTAACTGGTATAGGGATCCGTCACTCCCCTGATCAGATCACAAAGAGGTAAGAGAGAAGCAGACATTGCACCAAAAACAGTGAATAATCTATATGTAACAGCACTTAAGTGCCTTCTTGCTTCTGTCCCGAGCTGGGTGGTGTACTCTCTGCTGTTCTGCCAGATCGAGGGCTCCCTTTCTGTTCAGTGGGCTGGTCTTCCAATGCTAGAAACGGCAGCTCTAGCAATCATCACCCCAGTATCTTTTGTTAAGGAGAACAAAGGTCCCCCAGTACATCCATAGGGACCCTGGGTTGCCAGCTTCTATGCCCGGTGCACTGAAAAAACATGCTGGTCTTTGTGACATGGCATTTTCATTGAAGAAAGACATGCAGGAATGTGAAGCATACTTATCTAGATCTCTTTAGGCAGGTGTAAAAGGTACATACAAAAACTTGTAACAAAAATGTTACATCACTCTGCTGAATGTACGCACGTGTTTGTCAGCAGAACTTTTTTTGCAAGCATGCAACAATACATATGCATGTCAGAAAGTATGCGAAAAGCACCCGGGGTTGAATCAACCCTATTTTGTTCATCTGATTTATTGGAAGATCCATTATTTTTTTAATTCTTTCCCTGCACAATCCTTTACATTAATGTCATTTTATCCTGTGCTGATCATCTGATATTTGCAACTGCAGATGAATATATTGTTATAAAACATTTCATAACATATTTGAATTATCATTTATACTACAGTAGAAAGAAAAGGTCAGCACCCAATCATAGTTCATAAGTGTATTCAAGGCATAGGGGTCGATTCAAAGAAACATGTAACAGCTTGGATTTGGGTGCCGATCATCCTATTTTTCCCGTCCGCTCGTGCGTTCGTATGAACTTGCGAGTGATTCTATAAGCAAATACGTTTCTATCCTAAAATTTACGTCCGTTCGTATGGCAGTTCGGGAATCAGACCTATGTCAGTTTCCATCCTGAATTTTCCGTTTCATTTCTCAGGTTGCAACATTGGTTTTGCCCTTTTTCCTTTTTTGTCTGGACGTAAATCCTTCTGATCTTGCGGCTGCGCACTACAAACTTACCTCATTAAAGTGCATTCTAAATATTTGGTCTTTTATTTTTCTTTATTTCATTCATTTTGTAGTAACCAACCATTAATGAATGCATTTGCATAAGTAAATCTTACTTTGTTGAATTTTTAGTTAACTTGTATTTTTTACTTGTGGATTTAATTTTAATATTTTGGCTTCAAATGGTACAACTTTTAATTTTTTGTGTGGTTACCCACACCCTCTACATACAGATTGCTCTCAAAAATTAAAAAACACCCAGCAACTTCTGCATGTTATGAGTCTAGAAACAGCCAAGATGGCGGGTCAGGTATTATCGGGCAGCCTGCAAACAGAAAGGGCCTTGTGACTGTGTTGCTCTGCATTCTTTGATTTCTGACCTTTCCGTGCCCCCAGCTCTGCTGTGTCTGTGCAAAATACAGCAGTAACCCACATCCTGCACTTTATCCCGCTCTCCTCAGTAAGTGTGATGCATCTGACCAAAGATGAGCTAAAATAATTAAACAAAGCAAAGGTAAACAACTACACCAATAAATTCAAACTAAAAATATTATTCTAGTACATCAATTTAAAAATAAATAACAAAGGACATAAGTTTCTTTAATTAACGCAAATATATTGCAAAATAAAGGTTTACATGCAAAGGACTAATTAAGGTCCACATTAAAATGCTTTTATAAGGCATACATGAATCAGGTATGCATTGCCATACAATTTATGGCCTCGGCCATGCTGATACATGCAGTTCATTGGAGCTCAAGACGCGCAGACTCCTCCACATAGCCAAAAAACCTGTTCAAGAACAGCAATCCGACTGCTAAAAGGTGTCGGCAGTGGCTTTCTTTTAAAACGTATTTAGAGGTTGGAAAACTGCTCTCTGAATCACATGGAAACACATCCGATTATCCTAAGTTTTACGTTTTGATCTTAAGTTTTAGGATTTGATCCTAAGTTTTACGTTTTGATCCTAAAATTTAGGAACGAACTTCCGATGATCGTAAGAGCATATACGCATTCGAACGTAGGCTCGTGCGAGTCGGAAATGGCCAAAAAAACAGGAATAAATGACTAACACCCACCCAAACTTACGATTCTCGATCCGAAATCAATTAACTTTTGCTCTTTGAATCGAGGGGATAGTGTTCATAAGCATCCTATGTTATCCCTGATAAAGGGGTCAATGATGACCCTGAAATGTTGGATTTAAGATTCCTTAAATACACTTTTAAATGTATTTGCTGGCTTTTTAGTTTTTATATGAATTCCAGCATCTCCACTCACTATGGCACCCTAACTGTATGCATATGGTAAGCTGTGCGGCTGCTGCAACATTTATAATACTATGAAGAATGTTTAAACCTGCTACAACAACAGTCTCTTTCTACTTTACCAACTTTGGACACAAGGACAGAGAAGAGGAAGATCTGTGATATAGTTTGCCAAGATCCTTGTAATGTATATAAATATATTTTTTGTACCGATTCTTTAAACTCACAAGTATCCTTCCTGATGGAGGACAATGCTGTAGTTGCACATTCTGTAGCACCATGGACAGTTCATCGTTGATTGTTCCTTAGGTCAATGGTCTCTGGTGAGGTTGATGTCTGCTGAACAGCTGAAAAGATGCACTAAAGCAGAAACCTAGTTAATTAGTAAAGATGCAGGTTTAGATTGACCTGACTCTGGCCCTTCCTTCAGTTCAAATCACATGAACTAGAACTGAATATGTATTTTCTTCATGAATTAGCTTGCCCCATTTTTATAACATCAAGAGTGAGTCAAATTAGGACTACATCCAGTACATCCAGTACCGTAGATGTTATTTGAAGTGGTGAAAAAAGCATATGTAGGTAAACAGATTTGTGTTGTTGTACTTAAAGTGGACCAACACCCAGGATTTTGACTATCCTGGGTTTTGGTCCACTTCGGTGGGGCACCCCGATCTGTGTGAAATCCCCCAGAACGCCCCAATAACTCACCTCTCCCCGCTCCCACGCGACCGCTCCAGCCAATCACAGCGCGTGTCCAAGGCCGCTTGGACGCGCATAGCAGCTCAGCGGCTCTGAGCGCTGGAGGCCGCGTCTCGCACTTCCCTCTAACAGGGAGCGCGCCTGCGCCGGCCATTCACAAACGGCCGGCGCGGGTGCGCGCCCTGCTAGAGGGAAGTGCGAGACGCGGCTGCGGCTCGCGCATGCGCCGATGGAACGGGGCTGAGGTAAGGTTTGTGGGCCTCCTGGGGGGTTCCTCCCCGCGGGACATTCCGATATCGGATGCCCCGCGGGGAGGGATCTGATCGGTCTGGGAATCTTATAGATTCCCGGGCCGATCCCCCCTGGGTGTTGGTCCACTTTAACAACTATTGCTCTGTGTGATGAATGTATCCTTCTCTTATAGTTTAGTATAGCAGGTAATTTCTCTCAATTAGCTTGCTTGTACAACATTTTGTTTAAAGTACATGTATATTTGTGCGCTTTTGTTTGAATACTAAAGAGCTTCTGTGATACATATACATGAACATTAAGGTTCCCATCAATATCATTACACGAATGTAGAACATTGGAATTCCCTATCTCATACACTGCCAATGTCTGTGTTTTTAGTTAGGTGGGCATGTGCAAAGTCACCCTGTGAACTTTTGGCAACTGGCGGCGCTGTGGGACACCTGTTGTGGCAGATGTAACAACACAGAAGATTAAGAAAAAGTTTTAGATCATTTCCAGGGTTTTTTTTGTTGATAAGCATTGAAAATTGTGATGCTTGCGGGTAGGGGACAAAATGTAAGTGGCAAGCTTTAAACGGTCTGTCCAAGCAGAAATAAAGAAAACCAGAACTCACCTTTTGTTGCTTTTCTGCCTAGCTGCTGTGTTTTAAAACTTACTGATTGTCAAGATCACACTTCTCCACCACCGGAATCCATAGGCCTGCCTATTCCAAGACACCCCTTTGCATGTTCCCTCATAAATGTAGACCGACCTTGGATGCCGCGGTGTGCAATCTTGGCAAACGGTAAATTTAGGCACTAGATCCAGGTGGAAGAGCGCTCATGAATCAGCTTTAATTATCATCTTTGTTTTTAACACAGAATCATTTACCAAAAAGCTGTGACAGCCTTTACTTTATAGTCCATATCCCCATATCACAGAACTGCATTCATCTCCATTATACACATCTCATTTAATTGCAGTGCCAGTCTATCTTTATTCTACTAATTGTACTGTATAATGCAGAAAAGCAGGTTAATTAAATAACACAGTGCCCCTAGTTGTAGCAGAGAAGAGTTGCCTAGAGTCCCTGCATGCTGTGCACTGCTGAAATACATAAACCTAGCAGAAAATGAAGTAGGCTTTCCATATTTCTCATGCTTGTTAGCAGTTGAGGCCGCTGGTTAGTCATTTCTTTGTAGTAGCCTGGAGCTTTGCAGTTAGCCAGCTCCCCAGTGAAGATACTGATAGCTGTACTCATGCATATAAACAATTTGGAATATTACATTATGTAATGTATTCCAGTCATGTTTCCTTTTGACCATGAATCATCACTGACTAATGCAACAGATTAAAATATACCAACAATCTAGAACAGCGGATAATTGTCCTCTCATTTACTGAAAATGCCAATTTAGAAATGAAAATGTTATTCAGTTATTAAATAAGGAATAATATAAAGCAGTCTGTGTCCCTAACTCCTGTCCAGGAATAGAACGGCCAATTCACCTTATGCAGCAACTTATTTATTTTCTTGCAGACACCTGAGGCCCTTTTGTACCTAATAAATGTAAGCATTATTTAGCTTCTTGTGTTTTGAAAGAGAAACTGTTCCTCTAACTTGGCATTGGCTGGGGGCATCCCCATTGGAAGATGGTGGTCACATCGGAACTCAGCAGAAGGGAGTGGCAGAAATAAGTGATCCCGGAAGAGGTAAGGGGGAATCAGAGCCTCATTTCTGAAGCATCAACGCCATTTAAATCCACTTAGTGCCAAGAATTTGAGCCCAGCATCACTTTATGCTTCATTTAAAGTGATCCTATACTAAAGTTGTCACCTTCTATACTCAGGCCAGTTCCCTAAAACAGTCGTCTATAAACATTGCATATGTCCTAAGTGAAACTGAAGGGACTTTCCTGACAAAGGATTAAATTATCCTGCTTTCCATATGACAATCACTGTTTGTTCTCTGGACAATAATTCCTCTATATATCCCAAACAGGGTTTAGAGATAATAAATGTACCCCAGTCCGATGCAGTCTAATCCATGTACTTTCTGAAGAATTTCAATCTCTCTTTGATTTCTTTTCAGGGGTAGTGGCTTAATTGCTGCCCTTCTTGGTACCAGACCAGCTTCTATAAGCCTTCACCCAACCTGACTTAGGGCCTTATTCATGAAGGGAGAGCATCAGGTAGCGGACACGGCATGCAATTACACATTTATCAAGCAGAATCTGTTTAGCGACTGGGATAGCGCCATGTAGCGTCTGATTCATAATTTTCCCAGCCACAGCGAACAGCGCCAGCGTTCAGCCTTGCACAGCGCCAGGTATGACCTCTCGTTACCTGACGCTCTGCCATACATTTCAATGGACGATCCTTTCCTTCTCTTTAAACTGTGTTTTTGTTTTTTTTTTGTTTTTTTTAAATGTCAAATAATTCTGTGACCTCTCCTGGCATTGAATAAGCATTGAAATGCCTGCTACAGACACTCATCTGTCGCTACCTGGCGTTAGTGATGAATCAGCCTGCGAGTAAACTCTGCACTGGTGTTAAATACATTCTTTATCTGAATCCTATGTTGGACATGGTTCTGGTGCTTTCTGGACTTTCTTTGCTGTCCTGAAGCCTTTTTTCAATCTATTAAATCTCCCTCCTTTCTCTCCCTCCTTTCCCTTTTATTGCAAAGCAGTGATTCCTGCACATATTTCCTTAAAGGTAATCATGGCAAACAGAAGACATTGGCCTCGACTCAATAAGAGTTGAAAACAATTCTCACGGTAGTAAAAAATTTAATTAATGAGAAAAAAGCCAGAGAATGTCACTGTTACTGAATCACCAGATAAAAAGACAATGAAAGTCAATGGCAGCTTTTACTACAATGTTGAAAAGAGTAAACAGTTAGGAGAAAAAAAGTGTCATTGACTTTCATTGTGTTCCTAGCTGGTGATTCAGCAACAGTGAAATTCTTAGGCTTTTTCTCATGAACTGAATTTTTTACTACCATGAGAATGTTTTCAACTATTATTGAATCAAGGCCTATGATTGCAAACATCTTCCCTCTTTATAGCAACCAATCTGCTCTTATATTTCAATCAACATGGAACAGTGATGTCCGCTGCCCTGTTCTTGTTAACAAGAAGATCACTGAAATGATTAGGGCTGACATTCAGTGAAAATTAGGTCTTTGTGATTAGGTAAATTTCATGAAAAGCAATGGCTTTACAATTTATTTCAATTAATCTAACTGTGTTTCAAAACAATCTAGATTTGGTAAACCTGCCTTAAACTATCCCCTGAAAATAAAGACTTTCAGGCTTTATTTCAGCATACGTATCAATTAAAATATGATGTGATTCAGTAAGGTAGGACTTTATATGTTTCAGTAATGTCCTCTCTTTATGAATCACTAGGTTTTGTAACGTACTGTAGGCCTTATTCTGAAATAAAGCATGAAATGACACGTATTTCCATAAGATATTTAAGTGCACCTATACTTAGATTGAAGTTATAGTGGCTGTAAAGCCGAAAAAAAAAATAAACAGCAGCTTACCTCACCAAATGTCCCTCCAGCGCTTTCATTCTTCTCTGATCGGCGCCCTGAATGAGGAATTCCCCTTCCTCACGCTGCCTATCTGGTTCTTCAATGAGAGATTGGGTCCTCACAATGAAACCACGACCCCCTTGTCTTGAATGGCTCTCTGCCCTCAAGCCCAGCTAACCCACTGGAGGAGTCCCGCTGGAGCCGGGAAAGATGAGCCCTGCCGGCCGCCATTGCAGTCCGCCATTGCCGCTGGAGAAGCCCTGCTAAAGCCGGGAAATATGAGCCCCGCTGCTGCCACTGGAGTAACCTGCTGCCCGAGATGTCTGAGGCCACTGCATGAGCACTGGAGGGAAGCCGCCGTCTCAGCTGCCTTGCAAGTAGGCTGCAGTCCACCTCTAGCCACCGTCACTTCCATCCCTCTTGTCTGCCTGCCCACCAGCCTACCAGGTCACCCACCAGCCTGCCAACCCACCCACCTACCTGCCAGGTAACCCACCAGTTTGTCCACCTACCTACCAGGTCACCCACCAGCCTGCCAACCCACCCACCTACCTGCCAGGTAACCCACCAGTTTGTCCACCTACCTACCAGGTCACCCATCAGCCTGCCAACCCACCCACCTACCTGCCAGGTAACCCACCAGTTTGTCCACCTACCTACCAGGTCACTCACCAGCCTACCCACCTACCTGCCAGGTAACCCACCAGTTTGTCCACCTACCTACCAGGTCACTCACCAGCCTGCCCACCCACCCACCTATCTACCTACCAGGTCACCTACCAGCATGCCCACCCCACCTACCTACCAGATCACCCACCTCTCCTGTTTGGAAGTGCGGGGTGTGTGTACATGTGTTTGGATGTTCGCGCACATGCTTTGGGAGTGCACATGCTCTTTGGGAGTGTCTTCATGTGTGCTTTAGGGGTGTGCTCATATGTGCTTTGGGAGTGCATGCATGTGCACTTCAGGAGTAAACCTCAATTTCTCGGCCATTTCTTCTTCAATTTTTCAATTTAAACATGGAAAACAGTTTAGGACAGTGCCACATGTAGCCCGACGCAATGGTGTAACAATTACCTTTGCCTTTAATATCACTTTAATGTCATCACCTTTCATCCCAGCCCAGTGCCACAAAATAGCCTGTGTTTCTTTTTTCACTAAATCCATTGCCCAATATTCATAACAATCCACCCTGGATGCAGTCGCTTCCTGGCTAATTAGCCCCGCCCCAAACAATGATGCATTCTGTTACAGTTTACACAGCTCAGCAATGGGGAGCACTAAATATTATGGGACAGTTTAGATGTAACTTAAGGAATTACCATATGGCTACCAATCACCATAATACTACTTCCTGTTAGGGTTTCTATCAATATTGGATTTTAATAAAGAAAGAAACATAGGCAGTTTTGGCACTGGGCTGGGAATGGAAGGTGCACTGCACCAGGTCACTAGAGATAAAAAAAAAACTTTGTGGAAACTAATAATTGTTTTGGCCAAGACTGTACGTTGATAAATGAGGGAACTTCAGTTAAGATTAAGGAAACACATATATAATATAGGAAAATGTTGTCATCACATTAATAAATGGATTAATTAGTGTTGATGTTTCATTCTATTTTATCCCTTTGAAGGATCACACAGACGCCATGTTGACATTAGCTCTATGTACAGCTCTTCTGGAGAGAAGCCTATTAAATCAATTTGTGAAATATTTCCCTTCTCTGCCTGTTAATATGCTAAATCCATTTGAGCCAAACATAAAAAAGAGCCACTTTTGTCCAATCATTCTCCATTACTGCGCAGAAAGATAAATGATGACCTCACAGAACACAACAGCCCATAAAATCAGCACCTGTAGCGGCGTCAGATTCACACGCATGGTCGGCATGGAGCGCAGCGACTCAAAGTGTCGGCAGAATGAAAGGGGAAGCCTCTTTAATCAGAGAAGCATGTCTTCCTCAGGCGGCATCTCTGTCTGTAAAATGACACAATGCCGGCAAGAGCAGAACCAAACGGCTCTAAAGCCATCACTTCAAAACTAACAATATGAATAATGAAAACACAGATTGCAAGGGCCCGATAAAACATTTCCCATAAAACACTGAGCAGGTTTTAGAGAAGAGAGGCTCTTAGAAACGATACAATAATGAGAGCCGCCTGCAAAGAATAATAAGATACACATTGATACACAGTGTAGTGACCCATGTCAACCAATCAGCTGATCGGCCTTCAACACCTACCAGCACTCCATCCAACAAACTGTAAGGTAATTGGATGCTTTGGATTTTAACATATTCACATCTTCTTCACATTCTGCACTACTTTATCAAATGAATATGTTCATGTTATGTTGTTGGGCTTATGACAGTAGAATATAAATGCAAAAAGGACACTGGTTGCCATGGATCATTGATGAATGTGTTGCTATCTTATTCAAAATCTTGGCTCCTATTTACTAACTAGCTGTGCTGGGCTCCACCGGTCCAATATAGACTGACATAGCCCAGCAAACTATGCACATCAGACTAAGGGGGTTATTTAAGAAGGAATAGCGCCAGGCAGTGTCTGGTGAACGCTGGGCGCTGTAGGCAAAACAACATTTATCAAAGCGAATCTGGTGAGCGCCTCTAACAGCGACTACTAGGAATGGGAAGAAATGAACACCCATAATAACTGCTATGCAAGAGAAATAGCATCCGAAATTGGGATGTCCCGCTGGGTGAAACCCCCCAGAAAGCCCCTAAAATCTTACCTTTTATGCGACGGATAAGCCGCCGCCTCTCGCGCGTCCCTCAAACAGGGCGCGCGCCCGTGCCGGCCATTCGCAAACGGTCGGCACGGGAGCACGACCTGCTAGAGGGACACGCGGGAGGCGGCGGCGGCTTATCCGTCGCCTAAAAGGTAAGATTTTAGGGGCTTTCTGGGGGGTTTCACCCCACGGGACATCCCGATTTCGGATGCCCCGCGGGGAGGCAGCTGATCGGCCCGGGAATCTTATAGATTCCCGGGCCGATCAGGGGTGGGTGTTGGTCCACTTTAATACTGTGGCACAAAAGGACAGCACATTAACAATGTGTGAATACAGAAACAAAAATATATACAGTAGAATGACCACTAGGTGGTGCTGTGTCCCTGATCACAGAGCTTTGGTGTAGCCCATAATGAATGCATAACACAAGAAGAAAAAAGTCAAAAAAATGCAGTAAAGGCAACCTTAAAATGGGCAAACAGCCAGAGAAATCCATTCCTTAATAGCATGTAATAGAAACAAAAGGTGCAAAAAGCATAATGTAAGGCTTACAGGCAGGCTACCAGGGAGACAACAACAGGTAAACTCAATGTTTCGGCTGACGCCTTTGTCAAGAGATGAGCAACTTTAACAGCGCCATGTAGAGTCTGATTCATCAATACAGGCGGCTCTAGCTTCCAGAGCACCAGGTATTACCTGTCTCTACCTGTCGCTCTCCCATACATTTCAATGGACGTTTCTTTTCTTCTGTTTAAACAGGCATTATTTATTTATTTTTTCTCAAATAATTGTGTGTCCTCTCCTGACCTAGAGAAAGTCATTTTTGAAAACTTTTTAGGTTTTTTATATTTTTATGCAGAATTGTCATTACAGGTCTGGCAATAAAGTATTAATGTCACAGTGTTACAACAATGTCATTCCATGTGTTTTCGCTTTGTTACAGGTGTACTTTAATCACACAGCCTCTGGCGCTCTAAATCTGGTCGCTATAGCATAGAGCGCTAGAGGCTGTGTGATTAAAGTCTGTTTTTGAACACTGTAACAAAGCGTGTGTGTGTAGTTTTTTGATAAGTATGGTGTCGGTCGCACTGATCTGGCGCTACCTCTCGCTCCCTGCAGCACTGTACTGGTGTTAGAGTGCCCAACATACATCACATTCATCAATGCCGGCCAGGTTACTACAGCGAATAAGGCGCTCTGTTACAGCACCCCATACCCGCTTACAGTGTCTGCTAGCGGTCACTCTAAGCGCAGATATACAGACGCTTATCTGCCGATACCTGCTGTTAGTATTGAATCAGCCTCCACGTGTTACTATGCTATTAGTGCCTCGGTGTGCTCACTCACTGAAGGAGTTCCATATTTACAAGTTTATACCCCAAATCATTCTAAATTATGACACATTATTCAATAGGTCTTGTTTCATTCAATCTTATCAGCCTTAAAATATCTCCCAATAATAAGAAAGGATTTAGGTGCTTTCCAAAATAAGGCATGAGTTAAAATGAACCTATCACTGCCGAGGCTGGCACTGGGGCCTGGCATATCCCAATTCATGATGCCTTGCTGCATTAACCCTCCTGCGTGCAGTCACATCCCTGGCATCTCTGCATCTGAGGCGCCCTCCTGCCCCCAGCCATTTAGATGTCAAAAACTGCTAAAAAACCAAGGAATGTGGGCTCTCCTGTTCCCTAGCGCTGATTGGACAAGAGGACACAAATGCACCATGGGAATGGGGGAAAGTTGTGTTGTGTGGGTGATACCCCAGGTAAACAAAATCCTGGTGATAGGTCCACTCTAATATAAGGTGTAATTCAGTAGAGGAAGATGTATAAAGCATACTTTGGATCTAAACTTGCACCAAAGTAACACAAACACTTGTTTAGTTATCTTGTATTAACTACATCTTAATTAAATCTTGTTTTTTACAGTCAGTGGATCTTTTTAGAGCCATAGGGCGAATGTTTGGGCATTAATTACTAACAAATGAAGATTTTTAAGCATTTTCAAATTTCTGTAATGTTCTTTCTTTGTTGAATCACACCCTAGTAAAAAAGTTTACTGAATCAAGGCCATACTGCGGCAATCTTTTTGGTATAGCTTAAAAAAGACAATAATAAGCTTTTAATAAAATATTTATATTTGAAATCTAAGCATTTTAGGATGTAATGTATTTGCTTGTAAGTCGGAGAATGTTTATACCTTTATATATACAGTGAAATGTCACATCAAACATTTCTTTTTTTATTAGTAGTGTGAGTGAGCTTTGCTGCACCTGACTATGCCGGGCAATGAATGTTTAGCAGCTGTGCACCTCATCTTCATCTATTTGATCAGTGTCCGACTTTTGTCTGAACGTGAATACTCTTCTGGATTGCACTTCTGCGGGACACTTGGCTGACTGATGGCCTGTTTCTGAATTGTTCCTGACCTTTCTCTGTCGTATTCCTCGGTAAAAATGCTCCCCATCAACATCTGCATAACCTGACCCGTCCCTGCATTTAGCTTGCTCTCTCTTAGCTTTGCAACTTGTATCCCAAGCATCTAAGGTGTGGTCTAAGCAGTCTTGAGTAGTGTTGGAAACTGCACCACACCTACCCTGGACCTCAGATGGAGACACTGTGTATCCCAAGTTCTGAAGGACTCCCCTCGCTTCTCATACAATGTCACTGACCTTGTGGTATGTGCTAATTACCTTACCTTATATTTGAAGTGGAGCACCCAAGAATTTAATCGTGCAGTAGGGATCATCACACAGATGGTTGGGTGGCTTCTGCATTCCCCAGCTTCTAATGTCATGAGGATTTGATTGCTGCAAGAACATTGATGGGTACGTTTCATGACTTGGCCAGACAACCAATCCACCTCCCGAACGCGCTCTTCTTCATGAGATGTGTCCTGAGCTCCATGATCTAAAGGCTCCTGTGCCCCCCATTCTGTCTTCTCTTCCCTGTTGCTGCTTTTCTTTAAGGGCTGCTCTTACATTTTACATTACCTGCTCATTGCATCTCCTAATTCAAACAGTGGCCATGCTGAGCTTAAGTGTGTCACAAAAAGCAGGCACAGTGGCACTCTGCTCCACCAAGTCAGGGGGGCAAACCCTTGGACCACCCCCTTGGGTGCCCTTCTGATTACCAGCTTAGCCCCCATAGGTGTTTAACAGAGAGGATAGATAAACAACTTGTTACAGGGTCTCAAAAAGAAAAGCTGTCCATCTCATGACGTAACTATCTAAAAAAAATAGAAGGGAGGATCTGTGTAGCAGTGACAAAGCTTTGTACCTGGGACATCTATGACTTTGCTGTCAGAATTATCACCTAGGGAAGTTCATAATAATAATAATAATAATAATAATAATAATTATTATTATTATTATTATTATTATATATAATAAAAATAATAATAATAATAATATAATAAATATAATATAATAATAATATTATACTGTATGCCCTTCCTCATCTGATCTAATAACAGATACTGTATTTTCTCTATCATGAATAACCCACATTTGGTATGCTGGGGGAATAGAATTCATGTGTGATTAGAATTTGCAGTATTTTGTAATTACAACATAGGTAATGAAATTGGCCAAGACTTCATGGGGATGAAGACTTTGCTATTAACTTGTCTCCTGTAAATTGTGTCATGTTGGACTATAGCTTTGATGTACTACATCAAAGTGTAGAGGATGAAATCTGCATCACTGCCAATTTGAAGGAACTCTCGAAAATCAACAGAATTTTATCATACTGTCATCACTACAAATGTTTTTTATTAATTTCTGCTCTAAGCACCTAAAATCCAGTTTTAAGTCTGTATCCAAAGTTTTTTACTAAAATGATCTTTTACGGGTCATCATTTCAGGTCATATGCAATATCTTGTCCTAAAAGGAGGTTTATTACGAGTTGTAAAATCACATTAAAGAGGAACATCAGAGTCGCTGGAGTCTAAAAGACTCCATGGACGTCTGAGTTCCACTGCTTGGGGCATACCGAATTGTCAGGTGGGTGTCACACAGAGGTGAGGTGAGCAGAGGGGTGTCAGACATAGGTGAGGTGAGCAGAGGGGTGTCAGACAGAGGTGAGGTGAGCAGAGGGGTGTCAGACAGAGGTGAGGTGAGCAGAGGGGTGTCAGACAGAGGTGAGGTGGGCAGAGGGGTGTCAGACAGAGGTGAGGTGAGCAGAGGGGTGTCAGACAGAGGTGAGGTGGGCAGAGGGGTGTCAGACAGAGGTGAGGTGAACAGAGGGGTGTCAGACAGAGGTGAGGTGGGCAGAGGGGTGTCAGACAGAGGTGAGGTGAACAGAGGGGTGTCAGACAGAGGTGAGGTGAGCAGAGGGGTGTCAGACAGTGGTGAGGTGAGCAGAGGGGTGTCAGACAGAGGTGAGGTGGGCAGAAGTGTGTCAGACAGAGGTGAGGTGAGCAGAGGGGTGTCAGACAGAGGTGAGGTAGGCAGAGGGGTGTCAGACATAGGTGAGGTGGGCAGAGGGGTGTCAGATATAGGTGAGGTTGGCAGAGGGGTGTCAGACATAGGTGAGGTTGGCAGAGGGGTGTCAGACATAGGTGAGGTGGGCAGAGGGGTGTCAGACATAGGTGAGGTTGGCAGAGGGGTGTCAGACATAGGTGAGGTTGGCAGAGGGGTGTCAGACATAGGTGAGGTGGGCAGAGTGGTGTCAGACATAGGTGAGGTGGGCAGAGGGGTGTCAGACATAGGTGAGGTGGGCAGAGGGGTGTCAGACATAGGTGAGGTTGGCAGAGGGGTGTCAGACATAGGTGAGGTTGGCAGAGGGGTGTCAGACATAGGTGAGGTGGGCAGAGGGGTGTCAGACATAGGTGAGGTTGGCAGAGGGGTGTCAGACATAGGTGAGGTTGGCAGAGGGGTGTCAGACATAGGTGAGGTTGGCAGAGGGGTGTCAGACATAGGTGAGGTGGGCAGAGTGGTGTCAGACATAGGTGAGGTGGGCAGAGGGGTGTCAGACATAGGTGAGGTTGGCAGAGGGGTGTCAGACATAGGTGAGGTGGGCAGAGGGGTGTCAGACATAGGTGAGGTGGGCAGAGTGGTGTCAGACATAGGTGAGGTGGGCAGAGGGGTGTCAGACATAGGTGAGGTGGGCAGAGGGGTGTCAGACAGAGGTGAGGTGGGCAGAGTGGTGTCAGACATAGGTGAGGTGGGCAGAGGGGTGTCAGACATAGGTGAGGTGGGCAGAGGGGTGTCAGACATAGGTGAGGTGGGCAGAGTGGTGTCAGACATAGGTGAGGTTGGCAGAGGGGTGTCAGACATAGGTGAGGTGGGCAGAGTGGTGTCAGACATAGGTGAGGTGGGCAGAGGGGTGTCAGATATAGGTGAGGTTGGCAGAGGGGTGTCAGACATAGGTGAGGTTGGCAGAGGGGTGTCAGACATAGGTGAGGTGGGCAGAGGGGTGTCAGACATAGGTGAGGTTGGCAGAGGGGTGTCAGACATAGGTGAGGTTGGCAGAGGGGTGTCAGACATAGGTGAGGTGGGCAGAGTGGTGTCAGACATAGGTGAGGTGGGCAGAGGGGTGTCAGACATAGGTGAGGTTGGCAGAGGGGTGTCAGACATAGGTGAGGTTGGCAGAGGGGTGTCAGACATAGGTGAGGTTGGCAGAGGGGTGTCAGACATAGGTGAGGTGGGCAGAGGGGTGTCAGACATAGGTGAAGTTGGCAGAGGGGTGTCAGACATAGGTGAGGTTGGCAGAGGGGTGTCAGACATAGGTGAGGTGGGCAGAGTGGTGTCAGACATAGGTGAGGTGGGCAGAGGGGTGTCAGACATAGGTGAGGTGGGCAGAGGGGTGTCAGACATAGGTGAGGTGGGCAGAGTGGTGTCAGACATAGGTGAGGTGGACAGAGGGGTGTCAGATATAGGTGAGGTGGGCAGAGGGGTGTCAGATATAGGTGAGGTTGGCAGAGGGGTGTCAGACATAGGTGAGGTTGGCAGAGGGGTGTCAGGCATAGGTGAGGTGGGCAGAGTGGTGTCAGACAGAGATGAGTTAGGCAGAGGTGAGACAGGAAGAGAAGTTATAGACAAATGAGGTGCAAATAGCTGGGTAGAGATAGGTAGAGGTGAGGTAAGGTAAGGTGGGGCAGTGTGGTGAGAGGTCAGGTGAGTAGAGGTTGGCAGAGGTATACAGAGGTGAAGTGAGCCCAGGTCACGTGGCAAAAGCATAGGTGAGCTGGAAAGAATCTACATAGACATATCCAGACAACCCCAACACAAACAACACCAGTAGCATATGTGTGTCATCCAACTTTATAGAGAAGTGCATCCATACTCAGAGGAAAGTATATGTAGTCACCTTCTATCCCCAGCCCAGTGCCCCAAAATAGCCTGGATGCAGTTGGCCATATTGCTCCCTGGCTGAGCAGCCCCACCCCCAGTGATGATGCAATCAGTCAGAGTACACAGAGCTCAGCAATAGGGAGCACTTCAACCTAACTGCCATTATGTGACAGTTTGGTGGTAACTGAATTAATTAGCATATGGCAGGCCATTGACAATAATACTACTTCCTGTTGTTTTTTATGGTGTTTTATGGATATTGGGCAAAGGCTGAGGCAGCACAGGCTGCTTTGACCCTCCCCCTTACCCGGGGCCAACTATTAGGGAAGGTACCTGGGACACACTCACCACACTTATTCCCAGGTGGCGTCTGAGCCAAGAGCAAGGGTGGCATCTTGGGCTGTTTGTGTGTTTGTGTGGTCTGGTCTGATGTAGTCTGTTGTAGTTTGGGGTGGCCTGTTTTGCTGTCATGTGCAGGGATGAGAGAACCCGAGGATGTTCAGGTTTGCTGGGTTCGGCACCTATAGCAAGAATGAAGCCCCCATAATAAACCCTCCCCCACCCCACAGCAGCCTAAAAGGGTCCCTTCCCCCACAGAAGTCTAAGGCAATCCCTGCACCTACAGCAACCTTAAATGGTAGCTCTTCCCAGCACCCCACAGCCACTTACAGGGGTCTCTGAACCCACCACCCACAGCATCTTAAAGGGCTGCTCCCACCAGCCCACACAAACCTGAAGGCATCCCTGCACTTACCAATACACTGCAGCTTATAGCTGTCTCTGTACCCACTACGCCACAGCAGCCTAAAGTGGTCCCTGCACCCTGCACTTCAGAGTAGCTTAAAGGGGTCCATGCACCTAGCACCCCACAGCAATCTAAAAGGGTCCCGGCACCCAGCACCCCAAAGCAACTAAAATGGGTCTCTAAAATCAGCACCTCACAGCAGCTTAAAGAGGTCCCTGCACTCACCAACGCACCGCAGCCTAAAGGGGTTCCTGCATCTAACACAACATTGCAGCTTAAAGGGCTCTCTGCACCTACCACCATACAGAAGCCTAAAGGGGTCCCTGCACTCACCACCTCAGAGCAGCTTAAAAAGATTCCCTGTACCCACCACCCCATCGTAGCTTAAAGGGGTTTGTGCACCCACCACCTCACAGCAGCTTAATGGGGTCCCTGCACCCCACAGCAGCCTAAAGTGGTCTTTGCTCCCACCACCCCACAGAAGCTTAAAGGGATCCCTGCATCCAGCACCCATAGCAGCTTAAAGGTTAAAATGCAATGTAAAAAATCACAAAGGCATACAAATACCAAGATAGGCAATACTAAAAACAAACAAAAACTGGTGACATTGCACCAATGAAAAACCTCTAATAATTAAGATGATAAACAGCCCAGCTCCCCAATGTAATGGTCCCCATTAGACTGAAGATAACATTAGGAATTAAATAAATAGAAAAATGTATCACAATGCATAATCCATATTATAAAGTGCCAAGTGCTAACATGCAAATGATGCAAAAGATTCAGCAGAGGATGGAGGAGAAACAGGAGAAAAGGAACAAAAGGATATCACCAAATCAGACAGGGCATGCAGCAGATCCCAGCCAGCCACAGCTCCTATGTGTCCTGTGATGTGTAGTGCATCACTTTATCAGGGTAGGCTGTTTGACAGAGGGGGGGCTTTAGGGGTACAATTTACGAAGCTACTATGCTTTCATTTTTTCACTGAACATATAGAACGTAGCATCTGATCAGCAGCTTATGATGTGACCAAACAAATCATCTGGTAGGCTGGAGACAGCAGCAGTGGCATGGCCAGACATGTCTAGTAGTTGGCAACAGTGTAAGGCACTTCAGATGTTTTCAAACATATCTTGTGATCTGCGACAGGGCAAGGACCTTCAGATGTGGTCAGATGTGGTTAGTGTTCGGTAACAAGGCAAGTCATTCCAATTTTTTTCTTCAGTAGAAGAAGATAGAGCAGGAACTGCACAGCAGTCTGACAAATCCATGGGCACTGTTTTATTCTTGGAGTCAGCTTTTGAATCTGCCACTGCTAGGTAACAGGGGCGATGTAGTGCTGGAGGCGGCATTGAGGGTAGCAGACATGGGAAGGGGTTCTTTTCATGTCAGATGCTGCAGGTGGTTGCCAGGCAACAATGTCACTCTGCTACACCTCTCGGAGACAGACAGATGGTTACTGGATGTTCCGGATGGACACATAGGCATCTAGGTGTGGAAAGACATCTGCTAGTAGAGGTCAGTTTGGAAAACTAAAATAAAAACTAAAATACATTTTACTGGATTCTTTCTTAATGAAATAAACATTTGCCAAACAGTGCTTGCTATGTTTCCTTGAAACCCTTAGCAGATTACCTGTGTTTGTTTCCCAGAATGACTGATCTTCATAACCAAAGGTTTTTGTAGTTTTCTTTATGAACTTTATCTAAACAATAAGATAATAAACTCACCAAAACTTGGCAGGGGCCATGGCTGGCCAGTTATTTTGAAACTTGGTACAACTTTTGAAACAGCTTTACCAAGACTATGTAGTCTGGACAGAGGTGCCAGGGAAAGCCAAGGGGTAGCTGAATCTCTGGGTCCACTTTTCAAATAAGGCCTTGGACAGGTTTGCTAATGTTCTGTCTTTTTCTTGTGATCCCTGCTCCTAGGTCTTGTCACCTTAGTGACCTGCTACTACTATCTACTGCCAATTTCAGTGAGTAATACATGTAGTATGAACTATTTAATTGCCTCACCCGTTCAGTGTAGAGAACTATAGCACAATCCTACATCTCAAAGATGGAAAGAGAAATGCTCATCGACAGGCCTTCCAGTGTTGATGGAACCCTCAGTAGATTGGAAGCAGGTCTGATTATATGGGGGAAGAATGATCAGGTCTCACATGAATGGCTAGCTGTAGTATTCTTAAACAGTAGTGAGCAAGACTGCAGCTCTCCATGCTGTCTGTCAGTATTACTGTGTATGAAGGCCTTCATGAAGTGAGTAATTCAAATTCTGTTCACTCTGTTTTTAATATAGTTTTGAACATTAAAGAGGAACACCGGACCAAAAATAAAAAGGGACCAACCCCCCCTCCCCATCAGCCCCTACTTAACTTCTGGATGTCTGGTTGCTTCAGGGACCGATCCTCACCCTACCCCCCTGAGCGGCCTTAGCCGAGCTCAGCAATGTCCCACGTCATTCTCGCAGGTCCACAAAGTCTCGAAGGATTTTGGGCGGCTCCATTTCATCCCAATGTCGAGAGGTCGCCCGGAATCCGAAGGAACCCAGAAGATGGATTCCCAGACAAGGTGAGTACATAGTGCCCAATTGTGAAACTGGAGGGGGGGGCATTCTGGTGAGGTTTGGGGGAGGCTTTAACCTCCCAGATGTTCCCTGTTAGACATTACATTTGTATATCCAGGTTGTAAAGAGCGTGGCCAGCAAAAACCTAGTGAGTTGTATTTTTCCTTAAACCTCCTTTCATGTACAGAAGAAAATTAATTTTATCCCTTGGCTGGAAGTGCAAGAGCTCTCCCAGTGAGATTTCTCTCCTTTTACAGAATGCCCACATTGCTTTAATATATGTTTGATATGAAGAGTTTAATTTTATTCCTTATCAAGCTGTGACTGTACAATGTTTTATGTTTCAGATACTCCTTGGCAAGGCAAAGATTTTGATTATTTCTGATTTTAATCTAGATTTTTGTGCTGACTTGCTAAAATGATTACTTATATGATCAGACATTGCCCGGTGACTATACCAGACTCTTAACAGTCACATTATTCATTCATTGTGTAGCAGTAAATTAAGTTGTCACTTTAGCAAATTACTATTTTTTTCAACTGAAGAGTCTAATTTCTCAATTTGTCCATGCCCATGTAATTAACTATATTACTTTTTTAGTTCACTTTTATTTCAAGTGTAGAGGGCGTGGCACAGATTAAGTGTGGCTTCTGCGTTCCCCAGTGGTGAGTATGAAAATGTGATGTGATTGCTGCAGTAACATTAAAGAGTATTTAGCATGAGTTTCTGGATGTGGATGCTCCTGCTGAAATCTTTGTGGCCAGATACCTTCTGAGTCGTGACATCCATCTCCTCGTCCTGAGATGTGTCATGGGATCCATGAACTTGTCCCCTCTTGCACCCTCTCTTCCCTATCACTGCTTTCCTTTGAGTGCTGCCCTCACTTGTTACATTTGCTTGGCTTCTCATAGCCACTGAGCATCCTGTAATGCAAACATCGGCCAAGTTGCAATTAAGAGTGCCACAAAAGGCAGACTCTTGGACCAATTCCTTGGATGCTGCTAGTCTGTACATTTTACAAACATGGAAGATCAAGTGGTCCATCAAGTATTCTTTTCAAAGTTGGCATCACTGGGCATGAGTTTCTGGATGCGGATGCTCCTGCAGGGATGTCACTGGGATGTTGCTTATATGGCTGTGTGCCAAAAACCGACAACACGTGTGCCATTAAATCCGCATGTGGAAACTCGTGCCTCGGTTCATGATTCATGGTAACGTGTGCCAGGATGGATTGCACAAAATGGCATGTGTAATGTGCAATCATAAGTTTCTCTTTCAGGCGCCAACTTTCGCATTGAGCCTAAAATGAGGCTCAGTTTCAGTGGGACCGGTCCTGTTCTGTGCGCATTGTGCTGCCTAAGTCAGTCAATGGTCCCCATGGCCCTCATGTTTCTCCCCCATCTTGTCTATTAGTATTGGTGATAGTGCACACAGGAGCTTTTGAGCTAACTTTCCAACTCCTGTGTTGTCACTAGAGAATGGCCATTTGCACACAACACAGAACTTGGAGACTTGGCTCAACAGTTCCTGTGCTGACAGCTAATGGATATTCTCTAGTGACAACACAGGAAAATGTCTGTTCTCTATTGACAACACAGGAGCTGTCGAGTTATCTTAACTTAACAGTCATAATATATGGTATTCAAACACATAAACTGTATTTAGGGTAAGAGAAAACAGTACTTCACACTTTGGAACATCTCTGGGAGTGACGGTTTATTTCGAATATCGCTAACAATTTCTGGTTGAACTGTTGCTGGCCAATACAGAGAACCAGTGGAGGGATGGGGGCATAAACGAGTCCTCTTTACTCTTGGGATGTTACCTAGTAATCTGACCTGCAGATGGGAATTTTAGCAACCTACGAAGTCTGGCGCTGTTCAACTCTTCTTGGATATTTGGTACTAGTAATGGGTCAGACTATGGGGGAAAGGAAGGCCCGTATGCTATTTGTGGGGAATTAACTAGTTTGGCGCCCGTGATTTGCTCATGGACAGAGAAACAGATATCCCAGTGAGCTTTGATCCTTGAGCATCCCCACTCTCAAACGATTTTGGCTTCAAACTAAAAAATGTGGTAACATTAAGGGAGAATTAAATCTTCTTTTGGCTGTTATCTTTATTTTAGAACTATTTTAAGAGCCCCTAATCGCACACAGCATGAGATTGTGAAGCAAAGGGAGGAAGGGGGCTTAAACAGCTATTTTAGAACAATGGTATCCTGTCAGAAAGCAAGGGCATACAATGGCATACCTGGATAATTCTCAATTTAAATTCACTATACCAGGAATAACAAGCAGCATTGAGAGCAGAAAATATCCAAATGTAATATACCTGGGGTGGGGGAGCTAAATAAATTGAGTTGTTTTTTATGGTTTTGGTCCGCTTGAAGACCCACTGGGCAAAACACTAGTGGGGGCAGACAGAGCTGAGGGATATACACATACATTTTGGACCCAGGGGTAGAGGGTAGCCCAGAAGGGAAGCCTAGGGAGATGGGGTCAACAAGAAATGCAGAACAAGCTGCGGGACAACAGCAAACCAAAATGTACGGGCAAATGGACCACCATCAATTCTGAGTTAGGAACACACCACAACTAGTAAACATGTACCTGGAAACACACAACAGCAAGTAGCCTGCCAGCACAGACTTGCTCACCACCAAACTTCAGGAAGATGGCCGAATTCCAGAGGATGTAGGCATCGTGGTACGACCCTGGGAAACCGGCAACAACACTGAGGAAATGGAGCCTGATGTTACATATGCATTGGACATGAGCAAAAACATGGCTGCCACAATGTCGCAACAACGCAGTCAGGGTCCAATGAAGCACAAAACACAAAGCTGTTGCATAGATTGGGAAAGAAGGAAGGAAGATATTGTACAAACAAGCACACAACTAAATATTTGATACACAACTAACAAAGAAAACCGTTTGGATCCACTTACATAAACCAAATACAGTGACAAAAAACACAAATGAGACACAAAAGAAAGAAGATGGAGTTTGAAATACAGTTGCAAGGAGAGAAAAAATAACAGCCACGAACAATGGGCAACTAAACTAATAAACTTAACGATGGGGAAGTCAATTCAAATTGCACCTGAAAATTTGAGTGCCATGAATCATGTGAAAGGTAGTTCGGGACTGGGCGCACAACAAATGGGTGCAAAGACATTGGCGCACAACCATGAATTGACCTTAATGTAAAAGTATGCATCAGGAGGTGGCAACTCTATTTCGCCATACTCTTTAGGATATGAATGCAAAAATGGGACTACCCTTTATATAAGTTAATGAATTAAATGGTCTCCAAATTGTTATAACAAGTGCCTATTGAGTGCAGTGGAATAGCCCTTCTAATAATTGCATTGATTTATTGTTAATTTTATTATTTTTTACCACTTGACTGCCGCAATCTTCCAGGTCTCCCATGGTTGCCGCAGGAAAAGAAGCAAAGTCGCATCCACCGACTTTGTGCGCGTTCCTGCTGCCCATTCGCTTGAATGAGTGGGTGGTAGCACACACAGAGCGGGGGGGGGATGCAACGCTGCGTCTTTTGTGCAAGATGGCGGTGCCCAGCATCCGGAGAATTTAAGTGAAGTTCCTCTTTAGTCAATTTGTGACTAGGTGGAAAGGTGCCTAAAGCAGGTTATAACATGCTACAATATGACAATAGACTTTTAAACAATTACAGTGAATTCCATTTTCATCCTTAAATGCAGTAAAGGAAATGTGTGGCTTGGGACAATGGTCCTTAATAAGAGTACTGTAAATGTAATGCCCCCCGCTCCTTTTAACACAGTGAAATAAAATTGTGGCTGTGGCTCTTTAACTAGTAGAAAAATTGGCCAATTCAAATAATAGGTCATTTCCTTTAATTACTGCAACCCTAGGTTTATGATTGATGCAGTGATGATGCACTGTTAGGTTAGAGACTTTGCTTTTCTCCGTAGCTGCGGATTGGTTGCCCATGGTATCTTGGAAAACCTGTCGAATAACCACTGAAAATAAGTGATATTTAGTTTAGATTGAGCCAAACTGAATCTGTGAGTTGAAAATCAGAGAATCAATTGAAAAGAATTATTTTATATTTAAAAATGTAATTCTTTACCATTGTGTATATAACAAGTGAAGTTTCAAGTTAAACTTGACTACATCTGTAAGTTAGGCTTGTTAAAAAGTTCTTGAATCTATCATTTAATTCTGGTCTTTGTGTGTGAATGAGATTTGATAATGTGCTCTCATTATTTCTGTATATTTTTATATACATACCGTATATCTTTTATTTGTAAACGGATTTCTTACACTTGTAATTCTTTGCACTTTTTTAAAGTTTTTTTTCCATTTTGTTGTTGTCAATATCTGCTGATGCTAAGGCAAACCATTTACTTTATATTCACGTTAACACGGTGTAATGACATACAATTGTGCTAATACATTTTGTCATGCAGTCATGCTAATTACTATTCCTTTCACAATCTTTTCAAATTTCCCATCACAGGACCTATTATAATGGTAAAACTGAGTCAGAAGATTTGCCGACAATTCCATTAAAACATAAATCTATTTTGGTGACTGACCTGTAGTCTTTTTATTGTCAGAGGTCAACAGCACAATCTATTGCTACAATAGATACAGGAAGCTAGAAAAAAATCATTGACCTTCAGAGTTTGACCAACTAAACAAAGACAATGCCAAAATCTTTGGAAGAGAACTATTGATTGGCGCTGTCCATATGAATGATGACAGAAAGTTGTAAGTGTTTAATAATGGCTGGCAAGTGGACAACGATTAGTAGTTCTGGCATGAAAAAGACATAGAAGAAACTTCATTTTTTCACAGAATCCATAGGCCTTTAAACTTTTCAAGTGGACATATAGAGCACAATAGCTGCCAATATCCAATTTCCTAGAACACTTTGGTAATGACCATATGTTCTTAGTTAATGTCAGGGTAAAGCCGGATCCTAATTATAGGCTGCAGACTAGATAAGAGAGCTTGTAAGAAGCCTCTACAGTATGGTTTGTGCATTTTATTTGACAAGTAAAGGGATCATCCAGGCTAAGGGTAAAAACAAATCATTGCTTGCTTACCTGTTATGTAGAGGATTCATCCTCATGTGCTGTTGAATAAAAATGTTGCTGTGTATAGGGAAGAATAGTTGCTCCTGCTTTGCTTGTGTCCAGGATTCCCTGGTGAGATCCCACACAATGTAAATGGCCAGTACTGGAACCACACAACTGAGAAAGTGGACCCAGATTTGTGAGAAAACACAGGTTTATTAGTGACAATAAAACTATATACAAGGATTACGCCAAACAGAAACATAAAAGGCAAAAAATACAAGTTAATGGGTGCTAGGAGCTCTGGAGGTGAGGGGCCAGACAGGAAAGTGTTAGATACCTAATAGGGCAGATAAGCCATTAGTGTCCGAAAGCAAAAAGCATCAAGGAGTGCAAGACAAGATTCAGAGCTAGGGAAAGTCAAACCAAGCTGCAGCAGGAGTGCTGGGTTTAGTTGCAGATATGACATAATGCTCCAAGGCTTATTAGCTGATAAAGGTATTTCTGAATGGGCGGCGTGGGCACGTCCAAAGAAGAACATGAAATCCCCAGGTTGTTCCGCTTTAATCACAGGTGTTGGCTAATCACCTGCTGCTGGAACAGCATACCACAGGGAAATGCATGGGAGGCAGAGCCACTGGCAGTTGAACCAGGAAAATTGCAGGCTCCATGTTGTGGTGGTTACATTACCCCTCTTCGAGGTGCGGACACCAGGCGCTCTCAAAAACTTGTCCTACTGGAGATACCCAGGGGCAGGAATACACCTAACATAGGACTAGACAGATGTCCTATAGGGATGAGTCAGGCAGAGGTCCAGTATGCAAAGGTCCAGGTGGGAACCAGCCAGGCAGAGTTCCTGTCAGGGGTGAAGCAGACAGACTTCCTAGGAGGGGTGAAGCAAGCAGAATTTCTGGCAGGAGCGAAGAAGACAGAGTTTCTGGCTGGGGCAAAACAGGCACAGGCTCAACAACAGGCTGATGTGAGGAAGGCAGTAGCTTCAACACTGGCAACCGAGGCACTTGGCAGCCTGGTGACTGAAAGCTATTAGGCTGAAAGCTCAGAGCCAGGTAGCCAGAGAACTGAAGCTTTGGACCCAGAGAGCTGACGTGCTGAAGGCTCAGACCCAGGGAGATGGCGACCTGAAGGCTTGTATCTGGGGAGCTGGTCGGCTGAAGGCTTGAATACAAGAGGCTGGTAGGCTGAAGGCTCAGATACAGGAATCTGGTGGGCTAAAGGCTTGGATGCAGAAATTTGGTGGGCTGAACATCCTGGACTGCGGGTGGAACAACTGCTGGCTCGGTTGCTGACATTCCACCATACAGGGAACCTGATATCATTGCCCCCTCCAGGAACCTAGTGTCACTGCATCTTCGGTGTTCTGGATGGTGTGACCCTAGTTGGAGGAAAAGCAGCATCTACCCAAAGCTTAATTAAATAAATTCATCCATGAATTCTCCAGCAGAATTCCTTTGTTTGCAAATACTTTCAGAACTGTGTGGTATCTTGGAGGAGCAAAGCTAGAAGAGTCTGAATAGCTTTTGCATCCATGGGCAAAACACTACAAAAAAAACAAACAAAAGAGCTAGTACTAGGACCCATGTCATATCCCGCGACGTCTTATTATTTTACTTTTTATTTTACTGATATGTGACTGATATGACTCAGGATCAGATGATTGAGTACCTCTCGTGATTATACTAGTGAAAAGGAAAGATCAAGTCGATAAACAAAAACCGGCAAAGCCACAACAAATCCAGAAAGAAGAAAAGACAATATATACGAGAACAAGTAGAGCAGACGGACATAGATAAACCTATTGTAAACTTCTCATCTGTTTCTCTAACAGAAGGACAAAAAGGAAAGGTTGAGAGGTTTGTCATATGCACCCTATAGGGACGTTGATCTTTTTCAAACCTTAGTGGATGTGAACAAGTTTATGAAGTCAGTCACATTAAAATGTCACTTTAAGATTAACACAGAAAGCCATAATAAAATGTTCCTGACGAAGATCTACCAAAGAAACTTGAAGCAAACGGCACAGGAATAATACAATTTCAGGAACACTGTGCTTGAATCATGGATAAGCTCTAGGAACAACAGACACCAACAAGTAGAGGAAACAGCAGAAATGGCAGATTAAGGGGTTTATTCATCAATGGATAGTGGCAGGCAGCGTCTGGTGAATGCTGGGCGCTGTACGTAATACCACATTTATGAAGCAGGTTCTGGTGAGCGACTCTAACAGCGCCATGTAGCGTACGATTCGTCATTACAGGCAGCTCAGCATATAGCGCCGGCGCAGGTATTACCTGTCGCTACCTGTCGCTCTCCCATACATTGCAATGGACATTCCTTTTCTTCTGGTTAAACAGGGTTTTTTGTTTTTATTTTTTTTTTTCTCTCAAATAATTGTGTCACCTCTCCTGGCCTAGAAAAAGTCATTTTTAAAAACGTTTTGATTTTTTATATTTTTATGTAGAATTGTCGTTATAGGTCTGGTATTAAAGTATTAATGTCACAATGTTACAACAATATCATTCCATGCGTTTTCACTTTGTTACCGATGGATATGTGTTTAAAAACAGACTTTAATCACACATTTGGGTTGATTCAAAGAAACATGTAACAGCTTGGATTTGGGTGCCGATCATCCTATTTTTCACGTCCGCTCGTGCGTTCGTATGAACTTGCGAGTGATTCTATAAGCAAATACGTTTCTATCCTAAAATATACGTCCGTTCGTATGGCAGTTCGGGAATCAGACCTATGTCAGTTTCCATCCTGAATTTTCCGTTTCATTTCTCAGGTTGCAACATTGGTTTTGCCCTTTTTCCTTTTTTGTCTGGACGTAAATCCTTCTGATCTTGCGGCTGCGCACTACAAACTTACCTCATTAAAGTGCATTCTAAATATTTGGTCTTTTATTTTTCTTTATTTCATTCATTTTGTAGTAACCAACCATTAATGAATGCATTTGCATAAGTAAATCTTACTTTGTTTAATTTTTAGTTAACTTGCATTTTTTACTTGTTGATTTAATTTTAATATTTATGCTTCAAATGGTACAACTTAAAATTTTGTGTGTGGTTACCCACACCCTCTACATACAGATTGCTCTCAAATATTAAAAAAACACCCAGCAGCTTCTGCATGTTATAAGCCTAGAAACAGCCAAGATGGCGGCTCAGGTATTATCGGGCAGCCTGCAAACAGAAAGGGCCTTGTGACTGTGTTGCTCTGGATTCTTTGATTTCTGACCTTTCCGTGCCCCCAGCTCTGCTGTGTCTGTGCAAAATACAGCAGTAACCCACATCCTGCACTTTATCCCGCTCTCCTCTCCTCAGTAAGTGTGATGCATCTGACCAAAGATGTGCTTAAATAATTAAACAAAGCAAAGGTAAACAACTACACCAATAAATGCAATCTAAAAATATTATTCTAGTACATCAATTTAAAAATAAATACCAAAGGACATAAGTTTCTTTAATTAACGCAAATATATAGCCAAATAAAGGTTTACATGCAAAGGACTAATTAAGGTCCACATTAAAATGCTTTTATAAGGCATACATGAATCAGGTATGCATTGCCATACAATTTATGGCCTCGGCCATGCTGATACATGCAGTTCATTGCAGCTCAAGACGCGCAGACTCCTCCACATAGCCAAAAAACCTGTTCACGAACAGCAATCCGGCTGCTAAAAGGTGTCGGAAGTGGCTTTCTTTTAAAACGTATTTAGAGGTTTGAAAACTGTTCTCTGAATCACACCGAAACACATCCAATTATCCTAAGTTTTACGTTTTCATCCTAAGTTTTAGGATTTGATCCTAAGTTTTACGTTTTGATCCTAAAATTTAGGAACGAACTTGCGATGATCGTAAGAGCATATACGCATTCGAACGTAGGCTCGTGCGCGTCGTAAATGGCCAAAAAAACAGGAAAAAATGACTAACACCCACCCAAACTTACGATTCTCGATACGAAATCAATTAACTTTTGCTCTTTGAATCGAGGGGATTGTCTGCCGCTCTATGCTATAGCGACCAGATCCAGAGCGCCTACGCTCTGTGAGTCTGTTTTTTTGTTGAATATGGTGTGAGTCGCTGAGGGTCGGTCGCAATGAGCTGGCGCTACCTTTCACCCCCTGCAATGCTGTACTAGTGTTAGAATACCCAACATACATCTCATTCATCAATGCCGGCCAGGTAACTACAGCGACTGAGGTGCTCTGTTACAGCGCCCGATAGCCGATCACAGTGTATACTAGCTGTCGCTCTTAGCGCCTCTTTACAGAAGCTCATCCGCCAATACCTGGCGCTGGTCATGAATCAGCCTGCCCGAATCCCACATTCTACTTAATACAATCAGGATCGATCCATTTAGATATATTCCAGGATAAGGTGGAAAAGGAATTACAACAATTGCTGATTTAAAATTAGAGAAAAAGAAAAAATGTGCTTTCAATCTAGGAAGAAACAACTTAAAAAACAACACTCAATTAGTAATCCACATAATAATAATAATAAGTATTTAGAAATGTTGTACAAGGATTGTTGATGAGAGTTTTGCTTTGGGAGTTTTAACAGCAAGAGTATTAATGGATTAAAGTGAAGTCTTCCATTGTGCCGATCTTTCACCACCTCCCCAAGATCCACAAAGACATACGCCCCCAGCAAGGGAGGCCTATTGACGGGGGCATTGGGGGAGGGGGTGTGTGAGATGTTGGCACAGTAGGTAGACCTCCAGCTACAACCCTTTTTAAGACATATTCCTGGTTTTACTTAGGACACCAAAAATGTTTTACCGATAATGGATCGAATTTGATGGCCGGGCGATGCGAGATGGTGCACTATGGATGCTAGTGCACTATATTCCAGCATCCCGCATCACCTGGCCATTGAGGCAATATCTTTTCAATTGGAGAATGCTCCATGGTGAAGATTTGGTTCATCCTCCTCACCTCTGATTTTCAATTACTTTCTTTTTAACTCAGTGTTCTATTTCCATGTGAAGCTTCTATGGAATCCCCCTTCTCACTGTCCCTGACAAATTTGTTTATGGGATGGTGGGAGGAGCTCCACATAGTATAGCATAGTAACCCATTGCGGCCTAGCCTCCATTAATATGGGCATTATATTGATGACCTCCTTATCATCTGGAGGGGCGTGGGCGATTAGCTGACTCGCTTCATGCAGTATGTGAATAGTAACCAGGTTAACTTAAAATTTACGAGTGTTAGTCACCCTGAACACGTGGACTTCCTGGATTTGACATTAAGAGTGGAAAACAACATTGTAGCGGATAATTTCAGGAAGCCCACGTCAGGGAACTCTCTTCTACATGCTAGGAGTTTACACCAGTAGGGGAATTAACCACAGTTCATCAAAACAGTTCCAAAGAAACAGATTGTCAAAGAGCATCAAAGGACGTCAAAGAAAGGTTACTAGAGCGATAGTATCCAGTATGTATGCTGAACAGGGCAGAAAAAAAAATTCAATGAAAAAAGCAGGACCAAACTACTTGAAAATAAAGAATTTGATTCTAAACAGAGGGTTCAGAAGAAACATTATTTTTTGTCACCTCTAACAGTAAAGATTATGAGAGAGTTTTAAAAAATATACAGAGTAACTTACCCATCTTAGACTGTGCCCCCATTTTGAGTAAAAACCTACAACAAGGCATTAGGACTGTGGCCGGGAGGGCACCAACAATTGAGTCCATTTTGGGAGCAAGCATGATTAGAACATCTATTAAGGAAACATGAATAAAGGGGGTGGGAGCAGCTCAATCACTATTATTTATACAAAATTATTATTATTATTATTCAGGGCCTGGGAACTAATTTACCGCCCAGTTTAACCCTCTCATCATCTAAATATCAAGCAACAAACATGTCTAGCTATGTGGAAAGACAGAGATTTGGTTGCACATATCTGCAGATACATGTGGAAGCCACACTGCCCCGGCAAGGCACTCTGTGTTTAGTGTGGTCCCTACTCTTAATTCTGAGTCCCCAAAGTTGGGACATGCAATGCAGACAAATATCTGGGAGCTACTCACCTGGGAAGCTGCCAGCCTCCCTTTAGAACACTTCACAGGGACAAATTCATATTGACTGAATTCCTCCCTGCTTGTGCTCATGGCAATTCAAATGAATAAAGGGGGGTGGGAGCAGCTCAATCACTATTATTACTCTTATTAAGGAAACATGTCTAACCACAACAGGTTTACATAAATGTGCCCATCATAGGTGTTCAACATGTAGTTATGTTAAGCAGAGCAGTTCCATTGTTTCATTAATTGTGAATTTAAGGGGGTAGTATAAGTGCCTGTGGTGCATGTAATGTAATTGGGTGCACCACACGTAAATTGAAAAAAAAAGGATTCTCTGATCATTTAGGGGATACCAAAAAATAATATATTTCATGGTCATCCCAAGTTGCTAAACATTGTATAAAACAACATGGTAGTTCTACTGCATTTCATTATGTTCAACCCAACAATAAAAATAAACTAGGGCCACAAGGGGGAAATTTTAAAAAAAATGCTTATATATAAAAAATCTAGATGGATATTTCTATAGGATTTTCGTATAACCCATGGAATGAATTTATGACCTGGTGTTGTGTACTGAACATAATTAATTGCAGTGGGTAGCATTTTAGGTAGAGCATGAAACAATGACATGCACTGTTTATATAGAAAGACACACAGTCTAAAATAATATATGACTATTTATTATGTTTATTGATATAATATATACTCAAATGTTCTCTAATCAATTTGCATTTGGTCCGGCTTGTTTTCCAATGTTTTCTTTCAATAGGTGCTATGTTGATTAATATAGGACTGTTTATCCAATTATAGTTTTTATATATTTACAAAATCAATTATTGAAATACTTTAGAGATAGGTGTGGCGGTTGTCATACCACTGTGCACTGGGGGTCCTCTTTATGTTTGGGAGGGGAGGCCTTTTGGTGGCTCTGAACCTGGCCAGTCGCTCTGTGTGTGTCTCCCTCCCTCCAATTCCCGGGGCGACCCTTCTCGTGGTCAGCAGCATGTTTTTTCTCTCTCACAAGGAGTGGCATGCGAGTTGGGCTGCGAGTTGAGTGGGGCACATAAGTGGCTGACGCTTTTTCTCATAATGATGTTATACTTTTTTAAACTTGGAAGCAAATGATAAGAAATGATTATCAAGCTAAATACCCAAGTCTAATACTGGGGAATAAAAAATAAGTGGCTGACGCCGCCCTGTGTCCTTGTTACACATCGCGCGGGGGGGGGGGGTGTTTTGGCTGAGACACATGCTGCTGCTGTAAGCAAGTGACAAAGCATACTCACACAGCTCTCCCATGCACCCAACAGGAGGGCCATGCATAGGGCTAATGTCCCTGATCCCGATCATCTGATCGGACATTGACATTGTGATTTGGTGCCACCTGAGGTTCCCCTTGAGTTGGGCACCGAGCGCCAGAAACTCATCACAGAGAGCTTATCTGATTGTATGAATCTATGTGATGGACTTTTAATCATGTAAGCTTGGATAAAGGAGTGATTTGGGATAAAGGATCCAATAAATATAAGTTTTATTATACCACTTGCTGTGAGCCAACATAATTGCCTTTCTACTGCTTAATCAGAACAGGAAACCAGCCCAGGCACCAGAAGTGGATTGTTATCTATGGATGGGTTAGGGCCATGTTTCCATTGTTTATTCTAACATTGTATGATGCGTTACCAAGCGATTTGTTAAGCTGTCACAATTTAATGTAGACTGTAAGCTCGCAAGGGCAGGGCTCTCTTTCCTAGTGTCTTCTGTGCTCACAACACTTGGTTTAAACCTTGTAGCATCTAGTTTGTATTGTTCCCTGTACTATATGTTTTACCTTGTCTGTAATCATACTTTGGAAAGCGCTATGGAAGATGATGGTTCTATATAAATCTACTGCATTTTCTGAGCCTTTAAACATCCAAGACGGCGGGTCATGGAGTCTCAGTCTTCTGACTGTGCCACTCTGCATTCTGGGATTACTGACCTTTACCTGACCCCAGCTCTGCTCTGCCTGAGCAAAGCACAGCTATAACCCCGCCCCCCTGTGCTTTTGTCCCCTCTCCTCTCCTCAGTATGTGATGCTACTGAGCCAAGATGGCGGCGCCCGTATCCTAGAGTGCTGAACAGAGTTGTAGGCCAGTGGGGGAAAGACTAAAAAGTATGTGACTAAAAACGTTAAATATAATCATTTTTGATGATAGTTTTTAAGGGCTTGGCCTGACCATGTGTGTCTGCTCCATTACCTGCAGTGCAGGGTAGGTGTCATAGCAGGGCTCCAAATTTGCCCTACTTTCAATTCCATTCCTCCAAGACCATGCGCAAAACTGTTCTAACAACCACTTCCTTGCATTTTACAGGGTGAGCGAGCACAGGGCTCCCACAGCTGTCTCTGACCACAGCAGAGCATGCTCAAGACTCATAAAGTTGCTCCATGACATGTCCTTTCCAGCTCAGCAACAGCCCTGAAATCAAAAAAGTGTACATACATATATTTGGAGATTTTGAGGTGCTTTGAAAGGGCTTATTTACACAGTTTCTATGGTGGATATGATGGGAGGAAGTTGTATGTGCCTGAACAGGGACTTTAAGGTACATCTATGCAGACTCAGGTTATACAGGGAATGTACTATGAGGGCTTATACTCAGGGGTCTCAGATGAATTGTAAGGCTATGCCAACTGCATAGGTAAGACAGCATTCATGCTTCATATGGCGCTTCAGTATAAAACGAGTTAGGTAAGAATCTGGCCGGGAACTGCCGAGACTGGAAGCCAAGGTATCGGAGATCAGTGACCGCCATTCGGGACCTGCGCCATGCAGCGAGAGGGGTAAGCGGCAGGAAGGAAAGGTTTCTCGCCACGCTTGATTACAAAACGGGAGTTTACAAATAGTAAAGAGAGGCTATGAAATTTATAATTTGAGGCACAAGCGGAATTAATATTAAGGATTGCATATGTGGAGTGAAAAGCGTAACATATACCACGATCTGGTATGTTGCTAATTATACCAGGTGGAGGATCAGTCACTATATCATATGTGAAGCACGGGTGAAAGTTTCCAGCCACATTTGTCCCGCGGAGATTATATATAACAAGATTCTCTTCTTATATATATCTACTACATTATCGATTGCTACCTTTTGTGACTAAGCTATCACTCTCCAGCGCATTGGACATCCAACAAAAAACTGAATGACAATATTTTAGCGCGGACTCTACTATATTTTTGGTGTTAGGAAAGACTATAGTCTACAATTTTCTCTCTGTTGTTTGGAAGCTCCCCAATAGCATAATAAAGTAACGTTTTGACTGAAGTGTAATCGACATACCTTCTCCAGCTACCTGCTCCAATATACTCACAATACTCGGGAGATCTTCCCTAACTGCTGGAAACACATTTCACTATAGATAGCTGGTGGAATGTGATAGTGTGCTTTCTTTTTATTGTAATGCTGATGACATTTAATAAATGCTTAATAATATTCCGAAAGTCTTTATTTTTGTAAAACAATGGAAGGATCAGACTTCTTCATCGTCATGTATGCTAATTACTTGCTCTGGACATTTATCATCGTCGCCAAGCAGAACAGTAATGTCACTTCTGATTCTACTTAATATGGCGTTCCTTCTTTTGGCAGCAAACAGCTGTGTAAATCATCCCGCAGCAACCATGTTCATTCGGAGCACGGTTACCAGTGATTAGGAGTTTGGGAAATTCATTATTCAATTCCACCAGACGCCCTTAAGAGAGGATTTATGTATGTTTACATGAGTGGCTACATTGTGCAGTTCATACTGGAGGAATGAAATTTACAACTAACAATGTGGATTTTATTCCAAATATGCTCCCAGGTCAGACATCTTAGAGGTAAGTTATTGCAATATAAATAGAGCTTTGGGTGGGTGAGATTGATGGTATTACCAACATCATCATGAAAAAGTATACTTCAGCAATTCTATAAAAATATGACTGAAAAGCTCAAGTCATGCTATGGAGGCGAATTGAATTTGACGTCAAAGGACAGTTCTATTCATTTTCAAGAGGTGTTCAAAAAGGATCCTTCTTTCTCTGACTCTTTATTTTCAGAGGGAGTTTGGGCACAAGGATTGAGGGGGGGGGGGGAAATAGGGAAGAAAAAGAGGCATTAGCAAAATAGGACTGTCATGCCCAGGCGAATAATATAGCTGGGCATTCAAGGTGTGTTGGGAATATCCTGGCTTAGGAATCAGAACCCGGGACATGGAGACAGCTCTCAGCCAGGCAGTTAATTGCTCCCTGGGGGACATAATTAGGGGTCACTGTCTGGGAGCAAATACAAAGACAGAAACTATGCAGGGCTGTAAACCCCAGAACAGACAGAGACACAAACTATGAAGGGCTGTGAGCCCCAGCACATACAAGACAGGAACTAAGAAAGGCCAACAAGGACACGGAGGTATGTAGGGAGGTTGGAGAGCACGGCTAGGCTATGAAGAGACAATGCAATGATCCAACAATGGAGCGGGGCCAAGCACATGCATTTATAGGAACCTCAACAGCATGATTAATGGTACTTAACCACCAATTAACCACTCCAGCAGACACACAGCAACCACACCACAGCAGACAGCACAATGGCCAGAGTGGCGGACATAGATCAATGAAGGTTGGCAGATCGCCGGTTCACGACCCAGTCTATGCCAGTTCTAACATAGACAATGCAGTAGCCTCTGATTTCTTGTTAGACACACACACTACCCCCCTTTATTCTCCTTGGGAAAAGTGTCAAATGAGCCATTTTAAAGCCTGTCAAAGTCTCCATTCATATGTAAATCCACTGTGACCACCAAGCAATGCCACATTCTTCTCCTCAATATCTGGGGCATGGCTGAGCTGGGGAAAGCTATGACATAGCTTTATGTGTCAGGAGCATGCTCTGCTGGGGTCACTGTGGCTATCCGTATTCACACAGACAGCATAAAAGGTCAGAATGGACAGAATCACTATTTTGAGGGTTGGCCTGAAGAAATAACACTGGAAGACACATGAGACAAGCATCAGATAAGCTGCTTGCTGCCTTATTTTTGCTGTACACTTTACAGTCCCTTTAACAGGAAATCCAAGGTTAAGGTAATACCATTTTTTTGGTTAACTCAGCAGATTGAAAATGCAAGCTTTCAAATCAATTTAAGCTTCTTCTTCAGGCATAATACAGATCTGTAACTTAGACACACATTTATACACAAAACTAAAAATAATGGACAATTGTTTTTATACTGACACATGTGAAAAATAGCAAAGTTTTAAAAATGTAAGATGTGAGATAATAATCAGGGGGATTATGATAATTAATGGTGGGCTGATAAGATTGGGATGAGAGAGAGTGTGTGAAATTTTTATTGCTCTCTTGGTTACATCAGCACAGACAGTCTGTTTAATATCAGACGCTGTGGTAAATCCAGTTAATACAATTAACGACATAATGACACATAAAATTATTATCCATGTTTAGCCCACAGCCCATTAATTTGAATATTACATTCCCACTCCAATCTCTCCTTTTGTGAATGGAAATCCTCTTTGAGCACTGTGAGTTTGAGGTCACATAGGCATTGGCCTGCTCTACAGGTCAGAAGCAGGCACATCAGTTTTTTATTTTTAATTGTGAACCTGTGCAGATTTAGTCGCTAGTTTATGACAAGGGACACTGCACACACATGATCAGATATACTACATTAGGGGATTTGCATGTGAAATTACCCTGTATTTTATAACCGTGTTGCATACCTGGTGTCTTTATCCTATCGGTGCTGTTGATGTGTGTGTCATGTCCCATATTGTGCTGAATCACTTAGGGAGATCCTAACACTTAGTTTTCTGAGATTGGGGGGTTGTCTGTATGCCAGCAGAGGAGGATCTGGGGATATTTCAGAAAGTCTCTTATCCCTTTGTAGAAGGGGTTGGAGCTACTTCGCAATTTTCCCAAGAACTACCAGACGTAAGCTGTACGTGACAGCCAGTGGGACATGGTTCTTCTCATTCTTTATATTGCAAAAGTCTGTCTCTAAGGATGTGGAGTGTATAGCCCTGTTTGATGAAGTCCCTGTCTCACACCGTCAATCACAGTTGGGGAGGATTTAATGCTGGCTAGATTAGAGAATAGTTTTAATTCCCCTACCCCAGGACCATATTTGCTGATCTTTCTACACTAGGCTCCTAGTTCTTGCGCCTCATTTGTTAAGTCAGGTTGCGACAATAAAAAAAAATCCCACACCCTTGGCTACTCTTTCAGTGTGCGTATGTACTGCCCTCCATCCCCGTCCCCAAACTTAAATATGCACTGTTACTGCTATTAATATACAATATCAACAGAGTGGGCCTTCAGAACCACCCACAATGGCCCCCTCAAGCAAAACGCCACACTCAGTAGACTCAAATAAATTGCTTTTATTGCACCTAGCAAAGCCACATCAATACATAACACATATCAGACATGCTAAAAAACATATAAGACAAACAGCTTAGATGGGCCCTATTAAACAATAAATACCCAATATCAATTAACTAGTATATTGCTGCACATAAGCCTCGATTCAAAGACACATTTGTCCAGACTTCCGTAGCTGTCTGTGAAAGTTTGGGTGGGTGTTAGTCTTTTTTTTGCTTTTTTTCGTTCATTTTTCATTCGTACGAACGTTCGAGAGAATGTGTATATGCGCTTTCGATGAACGGAAGCAAATCGGATCATTTCCGTTAGTTCGGATAATTTTCCAAACCAAATCTGATATTTTTCGTTTGTTCAGATAACTTACGTTGTTGGGATGGGCTTGCGTCTGATTCAGAGAGCTGATTTCCGACGGATCACCACCCTATAAATCCGTTTCATTTCCGATCCACTTACGGGACCTTTGAGGGTTCGGATTGCTATTGTTGAACATGTTTTGCGGCTATGTGGAGGAGTCTGCGCGCCTTTAGCAACAAGGCATTGCATGTATCAGCATGGCCGAGGCCATAAATTGTATAGCAATGCATACCTAAATCAATATATTTCATGTATGCCTTATAGAAGCATTTTAATGCTGACCTTAATTAGTCCTTAGCATGTAAACCATTATTTTTCCACACATCCATATAATTGCTATATTTTTTTAGACTTATGTCCTTTGTGAATTATATTTGGATTGTTGAACTTGAATCTTAATTTGCTGTAGGAGTTATTGTTTTAGTTGGTTACCTTTGCTTTGCGTAATTATTTTATATTTGGTTGCAGGAACCGCAAGATGTGCCACTCACACAACATAAAAGCAGTGTTTGGTCCAGCTATGCGATTCCTCAGTGTTCTTGCAGGGCATCCAGGGTCGTCCCATGATGCTTATATATTGCAGAGCTCCGGCTTATTTCGTCAGTTTGAGTCAGGAGAATTATCTGGTGGATGGCTCCTGGGTAAGTTTGCTCACATTCCATCAATCCATTTTCACTGTATGGCAATGAATATAGTTGATGACTCATGTCTTAACCCATGGCTGTTTTTAGCCCTTGATAACATGTTAAACAATATTGTAGCTTAGAATGTGTATTTTATGTTAGTATTTTTAAATTCTTTCAGGGGATTCTGGATATCCACTCCTGCCCTTGCTCCTGATGCCCGTTCTTTGCCTGCAGAATGCGGGCCATGGGTTCTCTAATTGGGCACTATGCAAAACCCGGGCCGTGGTGGCGAGGGCCCTCTGGCTTTTGAAGTCCAGATTTAGGTGTTTGGACCATACGGGGGGGGGGGGGGTGGGCACTGCAGTATGACCCCAACAAGGTTATACCAATATTTTAATTTACATTTTTTACCAGGGACCACACGTGCCAGAGTGGCACAACTGAGTGTCAGGGTCCTTCAGTTGGTGGGCGAGATGCAGGAGCTGCGCAACTCGTTGGGGACCACAGATGAAGAATAATGTTCAGTGGCCTGCCATTGCTATGTATTTTGTTTTTTATAGTTGTAAAAATGTGAAATTTTCCACATTTTTACAATTTTTATATTTTATGATGGAATAAAAAAAAATGTTACAGCGTTATTTCATTTACAAAATACATTAACACAAAACTAATGGGCCCAGAAATATTTAAAGATGAATATTCACATGACCCAGAAGTGATTTGGGTAAGTTTTAGGGGGCTAAAATGGAAGAAGAACCTAACCGCGAAGTGGTTTGGGTGAGCTTTAAGGGTCCAAAAGGGAAGATGGAGGATAGTGCTAAGTGATTTAGCTAAACATTGTAGTTGAAGTGAGGGTGGCAAATAAGTAGGCGAGCACTTTAATGAGTTAAGTTTGTAGTGCGCAGGCGCAAGATCGTAAGGATTTCCGTCTGGATGAATATTCATTGAAAAAGGGAAAACGTGAAACGTAAAGGATTCGTGGGAGGAGACTATGGGAAAAGGGCAAAAACTAAAGCCTACGTTGTAACATGTGAAAATGAAACGGAAAAGTCACGCTGGAAAATGACATTGGTATTCGTAATCTGCTGTACGAACAGACGGAAACTTTACAGAAGGATTGCAATGCATGCATAGAATCGCTCGTATACTCATACGAGAACGGAAACATTTCACAAAAAAAACAGATCGGCACTAAAATGAAAGGTTTTTTTTTGTCTCTCTGAATCGAGCCTATAGTGCCAGTGTGTTCCAAAGAGTGCATGTGCCAAACAGTTAATATATACCCTATAACAATTATTAAGAGGTGGATGTAGTGTCATCGGTCATATATTTTCTCAGGTACCACTAACCACCAATAGAAATTTGACAATACAGTATCCAATTAGCGAAAAAACAACAACGTAGCAAATATATAGACAGCAAAGAGTTAAGAAATCATATCACCATGTTAACTGAGCTCCGGACATAACAGAGCTACTCCACACCGACGTGTTGCATTGTAGAGACCTAACACTACACTCGGATCATGATATATTTATATTAGAGCTAATATGCCCCATCTGAGCTGTTTGACTTATATATTTTTTTAGCATATCTGATATGTGTTATGTGTTGGTGTGGCTTTGCTAGGTGTAATAAAAGCAATTGATTTCCATTTACTGAGTGTGACATTTAGCTTGAGGGGGGCACTGTGGGCCGTTCTGGGGGCCCACTCTGTTGGTTTTGTATTTGACTTTAGGTCTCCCCTTGCCTGCATTATTGATTAATTATTCAGGCTGTGCTTGGTGACCCTTTTTCCAATTGTTACTGCTATTTACTTATTGTGGCATTACTGGTACTTACTATAGCAGTAATGACAGCACCCCCTGCAGGTGGCTGCCCTAGACTCTGGTACAGTAGGAAGACTGGGAAATAAAGCCTTGCCAAACATCAATTACTAAATGTATAAATGTACCTTTTGTATAATTATTTAAAGTGTTTTTAGCAATTCCATTAGGAATGTATTTCATGTTTTTTCTTTGGCTGGCAGTGGAACTATATAACATGCAATAAGAGTTAAAAGTTATAAAACCTTTGGAAAAAATAAAAGCCTTACCATAATTATAATGAATGCTATATTGTAGTTGTCTGCAGTCTATACATTCTGAATGAACAATGCCTCATGACATATAAGTATTGTTGAGTAGCAATCCAAATGTTCAAAAATAGAACTGGGGAACAAAATGTTCCAACACAGCTTCCTTGAATGTATGCATGGAAACCACTGCTAATTAGAGGACTCAAAATAAACTTCATATAAAACACTACTATGAATATGTCTTAAATCAATGTTAATATGAGAAATCAATCTGGATGAAATAAGATTATTAAGAAAATCACTGCAAGTCTAGGTTGATGATTGCAGATATACCATGACCTTGGTGTACCAGGTGCTTCACAGATCTCATGTTAAAGAAAGTGTCAAGAAATGGTCTAGAAGCTTGTAGCCTGATAAATGGGCTCTTATTGGGCAAGAGACCTTGTATTTTATTATCCTTTAACCCTTTAAGTGCCAGCCTACCTTGAGATTTTGTCACCCTTTGTTGCCAGATTATTTTGCCCTATTTTGCGCTCCCCATGTTCAACTGTGATTTTTGAAGGGATTTCCAGGGATTTCCCAGGAAAGTGATATATTGTTTTTTTCAGCGGAGCCTGGGCTTTAATATGAAATGTCTTGTTTGTCATTTTCTAAGTGTCTTCTCAATATTTTTGGGTGAAAATTGTGCACAAAAATAAAAAAAAAATATTTTTTACAATTTGTAGTGTTTTTTTGTAATAAAAAATGTAAGTTTGTCAATAAAATCTTATTGCGTGTGAAACCCCAATTTCTCCCGGTTACAGCGGAACCACATATGTATAGGTAGATACCCTTTCCTGCCCAGGAGACTCCCCCAAACTGAAACAACACTTTAGGAGATTTTCAGATAAAATACAACTGTGCTATGCAATATGCGCACCTTGCAGTTTTTAAAGAAAAACTACCCTTTACATTTGAAATACCCCCCACAAACTATATATTCTCTAGAAGTACACACCTCAAGCTTTCTAGGCGTACCAGGCTTGTTGACATGGGTGCAGTTTTCTGGAAGTAATCCCTCAATGTATTCTTTGGTTGCACAGGGTTTCCCTAAAAATGAATAAAAAAGCAGAATCAAAACCACATTTTCCTAAAAAAACCTATATGCAAACCAGAAAAAAACAGAAAATCTGAAAAAGCAACATCCCCCAAACAGAACGATACTCAACATGCATAGGTTCTGTCAAGGAAAGAGTTGCCAAACACACCAAAGTAAAGCATGCGCATAACGGTAATTTTACTTCAGATTTTCAGCTCTGCAGACAAATGGCTTGATGCAGAGCCTCCCCGTTCAGCTCCCCCGTGCGTTTCCCCATTGGTTTTGGGCTTTGATCGGGTCAGGAAAGGGTGCTACGTTGATTTTAGTGTGCGTTTATGTGCTCAGGTGTGCGCTCAGCCGCCTTTCCGATTGTCGGCTCGCAAGAGGCTGTTTGCCGGCAAAACGGACGCCTCGTTCATTGGCCCGTTTTTTTCAGTGATGCAGAGCCTTGATTTCCGATTGGATTCAGCCTAATAAAACGGGGCCGCCGAGCCTTCACTTACGGCCAGTCTGACCAGCCGTATTGGAGCTCCGTGCTTTTTGGGAATGCATTCCTCTGTGGGCCAACATCAAAGGTGCCAGCTACGCCGTCTGATAGTTCTGAGTATGGCAGAAACCAGGCTGCAGCGCACGCCTTTGGACATCGATGGCATGAGTGACGTTGACCTATTCAAGCTCACCCGCCTTAACCGTGTTTCTCTCCATGCCTTGTATAGCGAGCTGCGGCCATGGTTAGCCCCCACCACAAGAAAGGGGCATGCAATTGCAGGTATGACCAAATTGGTTGGCTGCCTGCAATTTTTGGCGAACGGCTCGTTCCAGAGACTGGGTGCCTTCTCCCTGGGGATGTCCCAGTCTACGCTGAGCCGCAGCCTAACCAAGTTTTTGGATGGCATGGCTACCCTGGCACAGAATTACATTTTTTTCCCTCAAACAGGGGAAGCCTGGAATGCGGTTAAGTTGGGCTTTTATAACATAGCCGACATGCCCAACGTCCTTGGTGCAATCGATTGCACACATGTCTCGCTCATCCCCCCTGCGGACCAGGAATATCTGTTCAGGTATGTGGTTTGGTTCTGCTTTTTTTCTGGTTATGACACATTTTTTAAGGCTCACGCTAATTACACTTGTGTTTTGCTTGGTGCAGGAACAGGAAGATGGGCCATTCCATCAATGTTCAGACAGTGGCGGGCCCTGATCTTCAATTTTTCAGTCTGTTTGCTGGCTTTCCTGGGTCCACGCATGATGCGCACATTTTGAGGAACTCCAGCCTCTATCAACGGTTTCAATCTGGAGATATTTATGGAGGATGGTTACTGGGTATGTGTATTAAAGTTGTATTTCTTGGCCCCCAGGTTTGAATGTGGATTTGCCACTACCCCACTAATCTGTGAGACCTTTCCTGGAAACTTGAAAAGGTTTTTGGTATAATTAATGGGTGAAAGTATTCTCCACTATTGGCTTATGTTCTGGCCCTCTTATCTCAGTAGCATTACGCAGACATTTTTAATGAGTGTACAGGTTGCATGTGTTTGTAGGCTCAGTAAAAATGTCAATTCCTCCCACCATACCTAGCTCACCTATTTGTCCCTGTGTACTAATGTTTCTATGCACACCTAAACCTTTATTTAGGCATCCACCTTATGTTTGTCTTTTGTATTTTTGCAGGTGACTCAGGCTATCCCTTGTTACCATGGCTGCTCACACCCATCCTGCACCCATCTTCCCAGGCACAGGAGCGCTACAACACAGCCCATAGGAGGTCTCGCTCTGTGGTGGAACGTGCCTTTGGGTTGTGGAAGATGCGTTTCCGATGTCTGGATCAGAGTGGGGGTTCTCTTCAGTATCAGCCTGGCAAGGTTATCAAAATAATTATTGCTTGTGGGGTCCTGCACAACCTTGCCATTAGAAGCAGGATTGCTCGATATACTGACCTGGGTGCAGAACCTTTCCCTATTTCTGACGAGCAGACCCCTCCTTACACTGGTACACAAAGTGGGCCAGCACACACAATCCATGCTGACCTTGTGGCCAATGTATTTTCTTGAAACCACCCCCTGTCTGCAGGCTGGGGAAGATTAAATCACACCTAATAAGTGTTAAATGCTGGTCACAAAGCGACTCTCAATGCATTTGGTCTTTACCTCTGCTGCCGGCGCATGTCCATTTTTGGGCAACTATATGATTTCAGGTCCACAACTGTCCGCTTGATTTGTTCAGTATCTCGATGGACAGAACACCATAATGTACCCAAACAGCATTGGCAACAGCCATGCTTTGTGCTTAGCAAAAACGGGCTGTTAGGGACCCACGGCGTGGTTAGCGCCCACATGGGTGTGTGCATCACTTGAAATAGATGGTTGGCTATCTGGGGAGTCGTGTGTGGTTTTTGGGCCGGTGGTTGAGAATGGGTTAATGTCTCCTTGCTCCTGCGTTTTTGGGAATGTGCCTGTGTCTGTGGAGTCCCCACCGTTTTAGTTGGTGCATGTTCTGCATTTGTCTTGTGCCTGCTTTTCTGTTTTATTTAGGATGAGGCATGTGTGCGGCTGCTATGTGGCTTTGGCCTTGGTTGGCTCTTTGTGCTCCCTTTAGGTCTGCCCATATTGATATGGTATCCCACACCAAGCGGAGTGCCTTGAGCTTTAAATATGTTTCCAACTGCGGTTGCGCGCCTGCGCGCACGCACGCACGTCACCGCGGGGGAACGTCAGAGCTAGAATTTGAAAAACAAGCCAAGATGTCCCCCGCCATCTTTACAATGGAGCAGGACGAGCTCATCATGGATGTGAGTATGCGAGCGAGCGTGCGTTTATGTGCGCGCACACATTCCTTGTAATAAAAAAAGAAAAAAACGCAAGAATAGTCTGAAACAACTTAGTTTGTCACGTTACAGACCAGCCCACCTTAGTTTAACCCATGTACGCAGCTACAAACTAGCCTACATGCAGATAGCAGAACTAGGGCAATGTGAGGCAGCAAGAGGTTAATAAAGTGACTTGAGTTAGGCCAGGAAACTTGTTAATGTATTTGGTGGCTTAATGGTGTGTCCTTGTATTTTTTATTAACAGATGATGCTGAGGAATCGCTACGACTTCCTGCCGTCTGATTATGCCAAATGGACGTTGGCCCTGGAGGTGGTGGAGGCGATAGAACGCAGATCCCAAACCACCTATACCTTCACCCAGATCGCCCAACACTGGTCTGATTTAAAAAGAAGGCATAAGCCCCGGGTGAGGCGGTACTTCAACAAACATTTTCCATGTAAGTGTAGAAAATGTAAATGCACCTATAACCCTGGCATCGCCTGGGCGTGGTTTAATGATTGTGTTTGTATTTCAGCCCATGAATGGAATCTACGGTTCCGCCCCACCCGGACCAGGACACGCAGCCCAGTGTTGGGCGAAACAGGTGAAGGTGTAGGTGGCCCACCGCCAGGGTCAACAGCCACCCCCTCCTCTGTAAGTGACTCGGAGGAGCCGCTGGACCTCAGCATGCAGGGGAGGGGGGGATCTGACGGCAGGGAGTCGAGCATAACAGAGCCTCAACCGGACTCCGGTAAGGGAAATATAGTTAGATATGTGGAAATACATGCATTAAATACAGATACTCATGTGCACTATTGTTGTAGATTCAGACGTCGCTGGAACATCCCAAGGGATGAGTGAGGAAGGGGGCGAGGAGGAAGAGGTTTCTGGGGAAGGTGAGTAGATTGATACCTAGAAGCCTAACTTAATATTCTATTCATGAAAGAACAACAGTCTCTAATATCAGTGTGTTTGTCATCCATACAGATTCACAACAGCAACAGAGGGAGGCTGAAGGGAGACTCCGCCCCCGACGCAATGTGCGGGCCAAACCTTGTAAGTGGTGTTTATTTAAACTAAAGAAAATGAGCAAACAATTACATTTGAAAACTAAAATTCAGAGTCATTTCCAAATTAATTTTTATAAAAAAGCACTTAAAGCGGACCTTAACTCTGAATAAGAGTCTATCTTAAATATTTCCCACACCCTGTACATACAGATTGTCCACCTTACAAATCATCATCAAGTCAACATGGCGTTGCACGTATCCTAAATTCCTGAACTGAGTTGCAGCCCAGTGGGGGAAAGGATAATAATTTATTGACTACAAAATTAATATATATTAGTTTAAGATGCTGGGGCAACGTTTCTGAAGAGTTTGGCCTTTTCATTAAAACACGCAGAAGGTCCAGTTTAATAAGTGCACAAACAATCAAAAAGCAAAAAAAAAAAAACAATGCTAAAGTAATGTTTTTCATTCACAGATCAAAGAACACAGGCTACAGACCCCGAGGCCTAATTTTCTTATTTTTGTACCAAAATGTAAATATGTTTTTTCTCGTTTTTAAAAAAAAAAAGTTTTTAATACAAAAACACAAAAAAAAATAAAAAAATAACTAATAAATAATAATATTTTGAGAGTTGTGTTTCCTGCAAAAGTACCATCACACAACATCAGCACACATTTACATGACACACAAAAGGTTTAGATATGGGACAATAAAAAGAAAAAAAACACAAACAATAAAGGTATGCATTAAGGACAAGGGAGAAGGAACTACTAGATGATTTAGGTATGCATTATGGACAAGGAAACTCCCACCAAAAATAAAAAAAAAATGTGTGTCAAATTTGCATTTGTGGCCATATGCATATTCCAATGGAGTTTGCGGGATGTGCGCTTGCGTGTAGCCAGATTGGCAACTGAAGAGCCATGGAGATGTAAGTATACTTGCTAAAACCACCAAAATGGAAGGTCAAATACGGCGGAAACCAAGCAGGTACGTTCAAAAAGGCAGGAAAAATCAGGGAAAAACGGGCCGCCCGTGTGAACGTGAACGGGAGCCCCGATCAAATTGAAGGCACCCGAGAGAGCAAAAAAAGCTTTCTGAGTAAAGGGAAATTGACGGATCAGTTAGGGAGCCATTCCGGCGGAGGCTCTGCATCACATTTGAGCCACGATTCAAACGGGAGCCCCGGACAATCGGAAGGTTTTAAGGGCAGTTCAGAGGAGGCTCTGCATCAGGCCCAAAGTGCGCACCTTGTGCTTTTTCTACCAAACCAACCCTTTACATTTGGAATATCCCCCATAAACCATATATTCCCTGAAAGTACACATGTTAAGCTTTCTAAGTGTACCCAGCTTGTTGTAGTGGGCTCATCTTTCTGGAAGTAATATCTCGAAGAATTCTTAGGTTGCACAGGGTTTCACAAAAAAATGTATAAAAAAGCAGAATAAAAAACACCTTTTCCTAAAATATCAATATGCAAATAAGAAAAAACAAGCTAAATCTGAAAGCGCAAGGTCCCCCGAGCAGAACAATACCCAACATGCATAGGTACCTGTAACCTTTTAACTGCCAGCCTACTTGAGATTTTGTCACCCTCTCCTGAGAGGATATTTTTCACCATTTTGCGTGATGTTTAACTGTGATTTTTGCAGGAATTTCCAAGAAAATTGCATATTTCTTTTTGTGGCAGAGTTTAGGCTTTAACATGAAATGTCTTGTTTGTATTTTTTCTACTTTTTTAAATATTTTTAAATAAATTAAAAAATATATATTTTTTAAATTGTCTCCTTTATTTTAAATAAAAACATTTATTTTATTAAAGAAAACCATATTGCATGTGAAAGCCCCATTTCTCCCGATTACAATGATACCATATATGTAGCCCCCCGTTCCTGTCCAGGTGATCCCCTAAACTGAAAAGAGCACTTTATAACATTTACAAATAAAATACAACTACTATCCACATAATAAAGGGTTAAATAAAAAAAAAATTGGTGTGGGGTCCCCCTTCACAGGGGGGGGGGGGGACACCATTTCTTGGGGGAATTTTAAGGTTTTTTTGGGAGGCAGGTAATGGGGGGTCTCTGGGTTAATGGCAAGTCACCCACTAGCCGCAGGTGACTTGCCAGACCCCCGAGCCCTGTGAACTGGTATAGGGGGTCACATGGACCCCTTACCAGTTCACAAAGGGTTAAAAGTAAAAAAAACAAAACACACAGAGACACACTTTAAAAAAAACTTTATTAAAAAAAATATATTTTTTTAATTATTTTTTTTAATACTTACCTCCCATCCATCCCTGTGTCCCACGCTGATCACTTAGGCTTCTGCTCTCCTGCTGGGTTACAGGTAACAAAGGGTTAATTAAAAAAAAAATAACATAGGGTCCCCCCTCAAAGGGAAGGGGACCCCATTTTATTTTTTGGATTTTTAAGGGTTAAAACCCTTAAAAATCAAAAAAAAAATGGCGTGAGGTCCCCCCTACCCAGCATAACCAGCCTGTGACCAGCTATGGGGGCTTGTAGAACAGGGAGCAGGGGCCAGCTTTAGTGGCCCCTGGCCCTGCCACCTACAAGCCGTCATAGCCTAGGGCCACGGCTCTTCTGCCCTCCCCCCTGGGCTTTGGGGAGGCAGGTAATTTGGGGGGCCAGGGGTTAATGGCAAGTCACCCGCTAGCCGCAGGTGACTTGCCAGACCCCCGAGCCTTGTGAACTGGTATAGGGGTCACACGGACCCCTTACCAGTTCACAAAGGGTTAAAAGTAAAAAAAAAACCACACAGACACACTTTTTAAAAAATATCTTTATTAAAAAAAATAAATGTTTTTTAATCTTTTTTTTTAATACTTACCTCCCATCCATCCCTGTGTCCCACGCTGATCACTTAGGCTTCTGCTCTCCTGCTGCTGCTGGAAGCCTTTTATACCTACTGGGCTACAGGTAACAAAGGGTTAATTAAAAAAAAAATGACATAGGGTCCCCCCTCGAAGGGAGGGGGACCCCATTTTTTATTTTTATTTTTAAGGGTTTAACCCTTAAAAATCCCCCAAAAAAATGGCGTGAGGTCCCCCCTACCCAGCGTAACCAGCCTGTGACCAGCTATGGGGGCTTGTAGAACAGGGCGCAGGGGCCAGCTTTAGTGGCCCCTGGCCCTGCGGCTACAAGCCGTCATAGCCTAGGGCCACGGCTCTTCTGCCCCCCCCCCCCTGGGCTTTGGGGAGGCAGGTAATTTGGGGGGCCAGGGGTTAATGGCAAATCACCCGCCAGCCGCAGGTGACTTGCCAGACCCCCGAGCCCTGTGAACTGGTATAGGGGTCACATGGACCCCTTACCAGTTCACAAAGGGTTAAAAGGTAAAAAAAAAAGACACACACGTTTTTGAAAATAACTTTATTAAAAAAAAAAAAAGTTTTACTTTACTCACCTCCGATCTTCATTTCCTGTGTCCCGCGGCGATCTGATGTCAGTGATGGCTGGGCAGAGGAGGGGGGAGGCAGGCGATCGGACGATCGCCTACCTCCCTCCTCCTCTGTCCAGCCATCACTGGCATCTGACAGCTGAACCGCCGGGTGCCCCGATGACACCCGGCGGCCGGCATCGGAAGACGCTGCTGAGGGAGGAGGGCTGTTATGCCCCCTCCAGAAGACAGAAGAGCGGGGGGGGGACGGGAGCCCCCCCCCCCCCGTGAAGAGGAGAGCCTGCGGGAGCCGGCGGGGACAAAGGTAGGTAACTGTCATTTTTCTTTTTTTTTTTTTTTTACAGGAAACCGGGCGGCTGCTGAAACGGGGGGGCACCCTATTCCAGGCCCTCCCCTGCAGCCAGAGGAGCCCCGATGCGCGATTGGAGCCCCTCTGGCTGAAGAGGAGACCCGGCCGGATCGAACGAGGGGTCAGGTAAGTGTCTTTTATTTTTACTTTTTTTTTTATTTCTGGGGAAAGTCAGGCACGTAAATTTTACGTGGCTGGCGTTTAACTGTTGGAGAGGCAGCCACGTAAAATTTATGTGGCTGGCAATAGAAGGGTTAAACCACAACACTGATGCATTTAAGTGCTGGTGGACCCTGCTTTTTTCTCCAAAAGCTTATATTGTTCGGTCAGTCTACACAAAAGTGTAATGGATATGAACAAACTATTATTCATGGGCATCCATATTTTTAATCCTGAGATACATAATACATACATCTATCAGGGTAAAACCTCCACAAATCAACAGCATCGACTTGCTGAGCATCATGGCACCACATTGTGATTGTAAAACCAGATACTACTAATGATACAATTTCAATTTCTTAAATATCTAGGCTCTCTTATTTAATTGAAAAAGGCCACTGCCAAGCCCTGGGATGGAGGGAAATGTTCAGGGGACCCCTGGCCTTCCAATAAATACAGGTAGTGCCAGTCGTGGTTTAAAAGGTGGCTTGTACAAATCTGAAATATGGAACAGGAAAGAGATAGGAGAAACACTGAGGACCACAAAAAAGTGGACATGCCAAAAAAAAGGAGTGAGTCTGGGAGAATGGAGGAGAGACAGAGGAAAGCAAAAATCCTGGAATGTGGAAAACAAAAACAGAGAGAACTTGAAAGAGAGAGAAAAAAATAAAGAACAGAAGGAAGTAATGAATAAAGAAAGAATTATAGAAATTAAGAAAGAAAGACAGGGCAAGTCTCCAGTCAAATAAAAAATAAAGCTTAGTGTATTGCTTCCCTAAACCCCTCCTAAGCTATTTGAAAGGCTTAACCCCATACAGTAGCCGTGCTCCTGAACTGCATGGACTCTACACACTTGATGGGCTTCTAAAACCCCAGTCCTGAAGTTAAAATTCATACAGCAATATGTGCTGCGCTAGGAAAAAATGTGTGTTTGTAAAAACTATAATATAAAATAATTCTTTACACAGTTTAATAATGCTCAAAACATGCAAACCTCAGTAGCAAAGGTCTCACATACATACAATAAACCACGTAAAAAACAGCGCAAAAAATGTCCTTAATTTAAAAAATCCAAACATGTATGACTAAGACACGTAACAATATTCTTCCAAAGTCGCTAGTATTTTGGAATCACCATCACTGACACCAAACTCCAAGGTAACTCACCAGATTGAGAAACATGTAATTCCTCCAACACTCTCCTATGCATCCAACACGTTATCCTTTATAAAGTAGCTTCCAACTCCATGGATCAAAGAAGTTAACAGTAGTGGTATAGTGTCAACGTGTTAGAGGCATGGTGTTAGTGCCCCCCTGGAATGCTCCGTCTGGTGCTGTACTTCCACTGTGCCTGCGTCCATCATGCTGTGCCTGCGTGAACTAGCTCTTAGTGCCCCCCTAGGACACTTCGTCTTATAGTATACTCTCAGTGCGCTTGCGCCCCTTTAACTGTGCTTGCGAGAATAAATTGCACCTGCACTAGCTGTAAAAGGTGTCCCAAATTTGTGGTATTTCATTAATTGACCCCTTTGAGTTTGATTAATTGCAAATAATTGCCTTAAAGCAGATGGAAACCCATGTGGGTTTCTACTGCTCATGCCCTGGGTTCCCCTCCACCCAAGCAGCTGGATGCTGCTGTTGGCTCGGCGGTGGCGCGGTTTTCAAAGAAAACTGGGTTTTTCCCCCACCTAAGCCACAACCAGCGGCACCTTTGAGATCGCAGATTGGCTGATCTCAAAGGTGCCACAGTGCTAGGCACAGGAGCCTGCACATCCGCAAGGAAGTTGGGGATGTGGTGGCCGGCAATTACAGTGCCTCAGGACCTGCCAGAAAAGGTGAGCTTACTACCCACTTTAAATCTCTGTGCAATAATCTCTTATCACTAGCCAGACGCTGATAGCCATCAACTGTAATGACTCATCATTGTTTAGAAAACTCCCAGAAACTTTGTCTCAATGCTCTCCTATAGAGTTACATAGGCCCCTCAACACGTGCTCAACATCCCTTTTAGTTTCATGTTGCTCCCCACCTTCCCTCTGAGGCAGATGACATCTCAGATGTGAATTTACAAACAGGCCGCTGTGCCCATTGCCTCTTTTAGATTACTTACTTTCAGTCTTGAAAAGCTGGAAAAATAAGCATGGCAGTCTGAGAGGGGGCTCTAAGGTCCAGGACAGTGTGTCACGCCCTCTCCTTCTCACACACAACTACCTGTTGATTCAGTGTGTGTATTCAGCCTGACAGAGATGCTGACCTATTTTTCTGGTGCCTCAGTAATCTCTCAGTTTGTTCTGGGCTGTATGCAGGAAAACCCCAAACTTTATGGCAACCTTCACACCGTCAGCCTGCCTTGTGTGGAGAGACTGAAGCACACAGGCATACTGCAGCCCAGCTGGAAAATATAATTCGATTATTGAAGCCAGCAAGATAAATATTTTATCTCATCCTAACATTCTTTGGGGAAACATACAATATCTCTCTCAGGCTGGATGTGGTGAAGCTCCCAGTTCAACTGATGTGTCTCTGTACTAGCAGAGCCAGACTTTCAGCAGAGTCCCCCTCCCACTCATGCTTATGTGTACTTTTAGAGTGTGAAACAAGGTGGCCATGCAGTCCAGAAGAGCATGATCTGCAAATATTTTCTGCAAAATATGCAAACCATCTCAAATAGCATACATCATGGAGGGGGGGGGGATTTTTTTTTTCTGGACGTCTGCTTTAAAGGTCAACCATAAATACATGGATCCTCTAAATAATTCTGTTTTATGTCATTACTCATTACTCTTAATAGTTACAACTATATTTATTTTTATATTATACTATCCTACGTATCTGCAGGTAGAGTAACTCAGCACTTGCTGATCTGATCAGTCATTCCTAAATAATTACATCCAGTGCTAATATGTTTACCATATGTCAGTATGCAGTACTGTAGCTTTAGCAGTATGCAGAAGCAGTGATCAGAAATCTTCAAAACCTACTGTACATATGTTATTCCGGGCTTACCAATAGGTGTCACTTATAAATCAATTCTCGCACAATACTACCAGCAACTGACAAAATATAAGTTGCGGGATGTTCATGGCAAGTCTGTTTATTTACTTTCAGGGTTACTGCCATGCACCACAATTACCATAAAAAGGTTATTACAAGGTCTTTATCTTTTCCCTGATCCAAAACTAAAAAAAGTTTTGGCTATAGTTTGGTTTCATTAGACCAAAGAAGAAATTGAGGTGAGGTGGGGATTTTGAAGAAAGAGAAGGCCCAGTGTGTCATACGTAAATCAAAAAATTGGCTAGAAATTATACTTTTCATTGGTTTTATGCAATAGACATCAGTAAGTATGTGAACATGTAAGTCTATAGAGTACAAAAGACTTCAGCGTGTTAGTATTAGTTAGTAATTTCTCATTCTGGTTTTTACTGTATATTTGAAGGAGGTCTTTTTACTTTACATTGCATTGTTTACAAACTTTACACATTGTAAATGTTGTATATGTTTTACCATAACAGAAGCTTTTCCACCACCTAAGCCACACCCAGTGGCACCTTTGACATCGCTGATTGGGTGCCACAGTGCTGGGAACGGGAGCCTACAAACTGACAAATAAAATCCTGTCAAACTTATGAGTTTACCTGAAAAACTATACTTTTAAAGACGCCTATTGTAGGCAAGATATTTTCTGTATCTACTGTATGTAGACTGTTTTCTGTTTTACAGAAGTACATAAGTTCCTTTAAGTTTATTGTTGCGATATCCTGGACAGAATGACATACTAGGACATTGCATTTATCTGCTATTATCTAGAAATGTGAGAAGTTTTTATTATAGTGTCAGAAGTTTTTTCATTTGTTTCATAAATGAAAGCCAGGTAGGTCCCCTTTGAGAGCATGCATTAAATTAAAAATAGCAGGAAGGTATTGGTATGGACAAGGGGTGGGAGCACAGTTGGTTTGGTAGCAGGCAAGTGTGCATTTTTGTAGTATATGACAGGGATGCCACAGGGCACGCGAGTTATTATGGGGGAACTGTGGTGGGTATGATTGATAAGTGTAGATGTCTGTATTTGGGTGATGGCTATGAGTGTAGTGAAAAGATGTTGATTCATAGTAGGAAGATCTTGGAAATAAATGGGGGGTTATGGAGAGTGATATAAGAATATGAATTCTGAGAGGATTATAACATTTTTAAATTGAAGCAAATAAAGACCCCTTATTGGGGGATTGAGAGACAGTGAAAAATAAAAAGAACCAATATCATCTTGTCTCCAAATTTAGCCGCACTGGTATTATTTGATAATGTGAATATGTATAAACATATATGTTAATTAGTTGTAGAAAGTCTGATAGATGGGCCTTTTCCCTGAGGAATGCAATTTTTGATAAAGAAATCACCCCTATGTATTGTACATATTATGTTTTTATCTGGTTCAGTGGTTGTAAATGTCCAAATAATGGTAGTTATCCCTATATGGGATCCCTCGAGGTGTTAAATCTCCCAGATCACCTGTAAATTCACCTCGACTGTGATCCAATGGTGCAGAATGGGTGCAGACTGGCCACATCCCAGTCGCATAGCCACGCCATGTATTTCTGAATAGCTGACGTGTGAATGCTGCCAGCGTCACATGTTCTGTTCTGTCTTGACATAGTGGCATAGTAAAAACTGAAATGAGCACCAGGCGGTAATTGCCTGGCGGACCATGTATGCACCATTGGAGTTTAGAGGTAGTCTTGGTGCTTTCTCACAGCAGCATGTCCCAGGGAGGAGATACAAAATCGTAGGACTCATCAGCGATGATGATAACCTAACCTATCTTAAAAAGTCAACAGACTGGGTCAACGGTGCGACAGAATCAATCTTCTATATACAATCAAAATGATAGAGATAGTGATTGAGTTCAGACGTGTGCCCACAAAACCTCTACCAATATCTATGTAAAGGGGATACGAGTTGCCTTCCTAGCATCCAGTATGGCGCTTTGGGGCCCTACCAACCCTGATAGGCAAACTGAACCATGCTATTACTTTAATACATTTCTTCAGATTTTCCTCAGAGGCCTCCTGTGTGCAGATTATTATATGCACAGAAATAGAGACCCTTTATCCATAGCCATGCTTTTCTAAGAATAAACTGTCCCCTCGTCCCCTCCTTACAGATCAAATCACACCCTCTGTCTATTACACAATACTGAAATTGCACAATGCCAAGAAAGGGGATTATTTCTCTGGTTTGGAATTTAAGGATCACGCACAAACAATCCCCAGGCAGCTTTTGGTACTTGCTTTTGATTTATAAATCCCAATTAAAGTGCTTGCCCAGACTGCTTCTTTTTCCCTTGCCTCACGGCTCACATGGGAGCAGGTTCGCTCACAGAACCCGGAGGACAGGAGCCTGCAGGCCTTTAGTTGCAGCCTGAACTGTGTTTTTCACACATTTTTTTATATACTTTTCTAAATAAAATACATTTATTTAACCCAGTATGTTAATACATTTGCACAGCATTGGCAGCAGGATATTATTTAAACATATTGCTCCTCAGAAAAGCGTGCCAATCATTTTATCTATAAAAAAAACATAGCAGACATGAAGCAGAACTCATTCTGGAGCTAAAAGGATTTGAATGTTGCTTTTTTCAGTTTAAATAAGTCAACATGTTATTAAAAATAGTCAAACTGTTGCCTTGCATAAATTAGATTGCCTTCAAAGACCTGAGATGTCAAATGAGCAGCACTCCTTTAAGTTTGGAGACTGCCCTGACAAAAAGACATGATATGCTATTTGTATCACATCAAAGGTTGCCAGGCAACAAGAAGCTATGAAAATAGTCCAGGAAAAATCAGAAACTTCAGTCTCCCCTCATTTTTTGCAATGCACACATTAGAAAAATCCTTTGGTTGTGATTTTGAATGTTTGCTATTCCATACTTTAGTAATTGCGTTACATATACAGATTATTCTTTTTCTGTTAGCTAGTTGTATATCGGAGCGCTCAGCTAGCAGCTGGAGAGCCAGCAAGTAAGGAGGGAGGGAATCAGGCTTGTCTGGTTGCTATAAGTGGAAATGGGACTAATCTGGGATATGAAATAGTGTCGATGTTAGGTGAGACATCAAAGGGTCTAGCTAGACCATGGGGAATGCTCTATTAAGACTAGGAAAAAAGATGCTTTCCTAAAATAGAAGGTATTTACAGAGATTTACATTCCTGTTTGCCAGACAGAGCCTGACACTGGTGAAGGGAAGTATTGCTTTGTTATAATTAAGATTGTTTAAAGCGAGTTCAGAAGCTTTTGAAAGTTCCAGTTGTATTTTCAAGTGAGGTTGTATTATAAGTGAGGAGACTTTTCATTAAGGGACTTTAGATTGGGACTGTTCTTATTGCCTATGTGCTAAAATAAGAAGGTAAAAGCCAACGTTGCTTTTATGCTGTATTGTAACTAGGATAATGGCTAGCAATATTGGAGGTCTACCTCAGTGCACAGTTTGTCATATGTATGCACTTCAGGAGCAGCAGTTCCAGGGTGAATACCGCTGTGGTAAATGTGAGCAAATTGCAAACCTGGAAGCTCGTGTTAGAGATCTGGAGGAGCAAAATGCAAGACTGAGGAGGATTGACAATATGGAAAAGAGTTTTCTGCTCACTGAGCAGGTAGTAAGTGGGGTAGATACAGAGGGTGGAGAAATGGGTCAGGAGGAGCAGATAAGTAGCTGGGTAAATGTAGATAGAGGGAGTAGAAAGGGTGCACAGAAAAGGAAGGCCATTCCTGTGTCTGCGTACCCTAGCAAAATTGCCAAGTTGGGTAATGATGCAAGAGTGTCAGTCTCAGAAATGGCAGCCCTAGCGGATACTGCTCTCCCTAACAGCCGGGAGAACAGCCCAGCTAGTGAGCGGGTGGTTGGGACTGCAGGTAGGACTAGACAGTTAGTGGTCATAGGGGATTCTATTATCAGGCGAACTGATAAAATAATTTGTTACCAAGACCGCCTCAACCGAATGGTTTGTTGTCTCCCTGGTGCCAGGGTTCGGCATGTGGTGGAAAGGGTGGATAAATTACTGGGAGGGGCTGGGGATGACCCAGCTGTCATGGTCCATGTGGGAACCAATGACAGAATTAATGGAAAATGGAGAATCCTTAATAATACATTTAAGGAATTAGGCACAAAGTTGAAGGGACGACCTCCAAGGTTGTATTCTCTGGAATACTGCCAGTGCCATGCGCTACACATGAAAGACAGCGGGAGCTTAGAGAGTTAAACGCATGGCTCAAGTCCTGGTGCAGGGCAGAGAAATTTGGGTTCCTAGAGCACTGGGCTGACTTTTCATTGGGGTACAAACTGTATTCTAAAGATAATTTGCACCTGAATGGAAGGGGGGCTGCTGCGCTGGGTAAGAGGATACTAGAGGGGGTGCAGAGTTATTTAAACTAGAGATGAGGGGGGAGGGCAAGAGGGAAAACAAAAGTGAAGACAGGTTACTTAGGGGACAGCATATGATGGTGGGTGGAGAATTAGAAGGGGGGAGGACTGCTATGATGGATAACGAGATCCATGTGTTGCAAACCAGCAGTAAAAAATTAGACGGATGCATTACTGCAGGAACTAATACTATACCCCAATGTGTCAAACTTGATAGGAACATAAAGGGCCTTATTTATCATGGGCTAGCGCCAAGTAGTGTCTGACGAGCGCCAGGTACCGCCAGCTATCGGCGGCTACCGACTCAAGTACGCCCGGCGGCGGTCACAATGACGCATTTATCAAGCTAAATGAGGCTAGCGCCGGCGAGAGCGCCGGCTAGCGCGGGATTCATCATGAAGCCGCCTGGAACGAACAGCGCCGCTGCAAATTCCTTCACAGCGCCAGGTATGACCTGTCGCTCCCTGGCATTGTCCAATGCATTTCAATGGAGCAATATTTAATTAATCATAATTAATTGGTATTTTTTTTTTTTTTTTTTGTCAAAAATTCTGAGACCACTTCTGCAATGTTCGGTTTTTTTTTTTAAAGTAAAAAAAATTAAAAAATAAAATTTGTGCAGAATTGATCTTACAGGTCTGATATTAATGTATTCATATTACAAAATGATTCCAAAAACATGTATAATGTTACAATCAAAAAATATGGTTGTTTAGGGGTTAAAAACTAGTTAACACCCATCGCCGCCAGCGCACTGGGGTTTAAACAAGGAATGGACAGCGCCAGCAAATTCGGAGCGTGATTTTTTAATGAATATGAAGCAAGCCGTTCGCTCTGGCCATTCATTGTCAGGCGCTCACATACAACGCTGAACCTGTGAAACAGCGACCCCTAAGCCCGTATTCAACATTACCGCACACCGACTGAGTCGCTGTCATCAAGCAAACGCCGGCCAAGCACAGCGAATACTGGCTGGCGCTGTAAAAATCACGCTACAGTCGCTCATCTGTCGCTACCTGGCGCTATTAATGAATCGGCCTCCCCGTGTATCTTCACAAATGCCAGAAGTCTGGTAAGTAAAGTAGGGGAGATTAAGGCCTTGGTGCTGGCAGAGAATATTGATGTTGGTGTGGCTGAGACATGGCTGGATTCCACACATGACTGGACTGTCAATCTACAAGGTTTTGCTCTTTTTCGGAAAGACAGAACAAAGAGGAAAGGGGGCAGCGTGTGTCTTTATGTAAAGCTAGAACTCAAAGCATATATTAATGAGGGGATACTAGCAAAAGATTGTGAGGATGTAGAATCCTTGTGGGCAGAAGTAGGGGGCGATGTAAACAATGCTAAAATACAGTTTGGTGTAATCTATAGGCCCCCAAATATAACTGAGGAAATAGAGGGTCAACTGCATAAACAGATAGAGCGGGCGTCACAGGCTGGTACAGTGGTGGTGATGGAGGACTATAACTACCCAGGAATCGACTGGAGAGATGGTTCTGCTTCCACTACAAGGGGGAGAGCATTTCTCAGCTTGCTACAAGATAATTATATGAATCAGTTCGTGGAGGCACCTACTATGGGTGATGCTATTCTAGATCTTGTAATATCAAATAATGATGACCCGATGGGGGCAGTAACAGTCCGTGAAAATCTCTGTAACAGTGACCACAATATAGTTGTATTTAACATACACTGTAAGAAAGATTTTCTGCCTGGGAAGGCAAAAACATTAAATTTTACAAAGGCCGACTTCCCCGGGCTCAGAACTGCACTCAAGGACATAGACTGGGAGCATCTGTTTAGGAATAAGGATACAGATGCCAAATGGGAGTGCTTTAAATCAATTGTGAGTACCAACGTTGCAAAATGTATTCCTACAGGTAACAAATATAAGCGGCTAAAATTAAACCCCTCATGGCTGACACCTGCGGTTAAAAGGGCAATAAAGGACAAAAAAGGGCATTTAAACACTACAAGGCTGAACTCTCAGCTGTAACACTTGAAAAGTATAAATGAAATGAAATGTGTAAGAAAGAAATAAGGTTGGCAAAAGCACAAAATGAAAGAAATGTGGCCAAAGAAAGCAAAACAACCCCTTAAAGATTTTTTAAATATATTAATTCGAAGAAAACTAAATCAGAACAGGTAGATGCCCTAATTAATGATAATGGGGAAATGGTCACTGGGGATGAGGATAAGGCAGAGCTGTTAAATGGATTCTTTAGCTCTGTGTACACAAGAGAAGCGCAAGGAGCCAACACAGGAGATGCCACTGATAGCAATAACCCAAATATAATAATTAACAAGCTAAATGTGGATATCATCCAAGAAAAACTAAATAATTGAAATGTGAATAAGACTGGAGGACCAGATGAACTTCACCCAAGAGTTCCGTTATCTCGTCACCTCTGTTGTTGATCTTTAAAGACTCACTAGCAACTGGTATGGTGCCAAGGGACTGGCGCAAGGCAAATGTGGTGCCCATTTTTAAAAAGGGCTCTAGGTCTTCTCTGGGCAATTACAGACCTTTTAGCTTAACATCCATTGTGGGGAAATTGCTTGAGGGACTATTAAGGGACAACATACACGAATATGTAACTATCCATAATATTATAAGTGACAACCAACACGGTTTTACTAAGGACAGAAGCTGCCAGACTAACCTGATTGGCTTCTATGAGGAGGTGAGTAGAAGCCTGGACAGAGGGGCTCTGGATATAGTTTTTCTGGATTTTGCAAAAGCATTTGACACTGTCCCCCATAGACGCTTATTGGGGAAATTGAGATCTTCAGGATGGAAAATACAGTTTGTAACTGGATTGAAAACTGGCTGAAGGATCATGTGCAGAGAGTTGCGGTTAATGATACCTACTCCGAATGGTTACCAGTTGTAAGTGGCGTACCCCAGGGTTCAGTGCTGGGCCCACTATTATTCAACTTGTTTATAAACGACATAGAAGATGGAATTAAAAGCACTGTCTCTATTTTTGCAGATGACACAAAGATATGTAGCACAGTGCAGTCTATTGAAGATGTTCACAAGCTTCAGGCTGACTTAGACACACTGAGTGTCTGGGCATCCACTTGGCAAATGAATTTCAATGTGGAAAAATGTAAAGTCATGCACTTGGGGTCTAATAACCTGAAGGCCACATATGTCCTCGGGGGAGTAAAACTGGGAGAGTCACTTGTTGAGAAGGATCTGGGGGTACTGGTAGATCGCAGACAAAATAACAGCATGCAATGCCAAGCAACTGCTTCCAAGGCCACCAAGATACTATCATGCATTAAAAGAGGCATTGAATCACGGGATAGAGATGTAATTTTGCCTCTTTACAAAGCACTGGTGCACCCTCACCTGGAATATGCTGTCCAGTTCTGGGCACCCATTCATAGAAAGGACGCTCTGACTATGGAAAGGGTGCAGAGGAGAGCCACCAAACTAATAAAGGGAATGAAAGATCTTAGTTATGAGGAAAGATTACGAGAATTAAATCTGTTTAGTCTTGAGAGGAGGCGATTGAGGGGGGACATGATTAACTTGTATAAATATATAAATGGCCCATACAAAAAATATGGGGGAACACTATTTCATGTAAAATCCTCTCTAAGGACAAGGGGGCACTGCCTTCGATTGGAAAAAAAGAAATTTAGTCTCCGGAGGCGACAATCGTTTTTTACCATAAGAACTATAAATCTATGGAATAGCCTCCCAGAGAAGCTTGTCACAGCATCAACCGCTGACAGCTTCAAAAAAGGATTAGATGCTTATTTTGAAGAAAATAACATTAACAGTTACTATTAGCAGTTATCAGTAAAAAAAAATATAAAAACAAAAAATAAAATAAATAGCTTCCCCTATAAAATAAAAAATAACTTCCCCTACCCCAACACTCTTGGTTGAACTTGATGGACATATGTCTTTTTTCAACCGTATTAACTATGTAACTATATACACAGCGACCCAAACACCACCAAACGCATTCCCCTTGTGGACATGTGTTTTAAAGCTTGTAGCTCTCATCGGAAAATGGCTGGAAGTATTGGGCTGTATGGGGTGTGAGACTTGATCAGGGCGCAGAGATGTAAAAAGATGAAATGCATGGCCTTTCCCACTGCAAGGAGTGATGGATAAAACTATTATTCCTTGTGTTGGGCACAGTGTATATACTTTCTATTCTAGTAAAACATCTCTTTTCCTATACCTTTGAGAAGGGGATATTTTGGTCCCTTTAGCCCACGATACTAAGCCTCTGCATGGTGGCCTGTGACTATGTTCTATTAAGTCTAGAGAGTCCGGAGCATGTACCATACCTTACACTGTGGGAATAACTGGCAGAGGTTGTATTAGTGTTTTAGAAAATGGTTAGTTAAATAGTAAATCCAAATCCAGAACTTGGGAGAGTTTATCCCAATTGCACTACAATATAATGCAGGGTTTTGAATCTACTGTGTGTGTGTGTGTGTGTGTGTGTGTGTGTGTGTGTGTGTGTGTGTGTGTATATACACACACATACACACATATTACAATATGATCCCTATTTAATTTATCCATATGCTATACATACATATGTGGGCCTTGCCATCTAATTTACAGTCTCTTGGGCATTTTATTATTATTATTGTTTATTTATATAGCTCCATCATCTTCCGTAGAGCTTTACAAGCTATGATTTCAGACAAGGTAAAACATATAGTACAGTAAGCAATACAAAATTAGATGCCACGAGATTTAAACCTAGTGCTGTGAGCACTTGAGACAATATGAAGGAGAGCCCTGCCCCTGCGAGCTTACAGTCTAAAGGATGGGGGTGGAGACGAAAGGTAGGGATCACAAGTGGTAGAGCTTGAGTTTGGCAGCATATGTCATTTGAAGGATATAGGAATTGCTTAAGCCAGGCCATATGCTTGTCTGAAGTAGTGAGTTTTGAGGGCACTTTTAAAGGCTTGGATTGATGGAGAATGGTGGATTGAGCAGGGAAGTGCATTCCAGAGAAGTGGGGAGGCACGGGAAAAGTCTTGAAGGCGGGAGTGTGAGAAGGTAACCAAGGAGGAGGACAGGAGAATGTCAGAGGCAGAGCAGAGGTTTGCGCTTGGGTTGGTAATCAGAGAATCCGAGCTTTGTAGGTAAGTGTTCTCTATGGGAGACAGGTAACGAGTGGAGGGACTGACAGAGAGGGGCAGCTCTGGAGAAGCGAGAGGAGAGGTGGATGAGACGAGCAGCGGAGTTTAGAATAGATTGGAGGGGTGCCAGTCTGTTTGTTGGCAAATCACAGAAGAGGGTGTTACAGTAGTCCAGTCGGGAGATGACCAGGGCATGCACTAGCATTTTAGTGGTGTCAGGTGTGAGGAAGGGATGGATGCGGGAGATATTTTTGAGTTGGAGACAACAGAAGGTGGATAGGAAGTGAATGTGAGGTGCGAATGATAGAGAGGAGTCCAGAATGATGCCCAGGCACCGCCCACAGTGCATTTCAATTCAACCATGCGCTGTGGGAACATGGGGAAACTACGTTTCAGGGTTAACCAGGGGTTTCACACTGTATGCCTCCATGGAAAAGAACCAACACCCAGAAAAGTGAAAATCCCGGATTTTGGTCTACTTTAAATACACATACTGAAATAGTATCATTGTACAGTGCCATGGAAGTTGATGGCGCTTTTTTGGGTAAATAAAGACTTGTTAGCATTGCGCTTAGGGTTTTAACATGTATTCTTCCTATTTTGATATGCGTCTTTTACCATTCTCATCAATTAACGTGCAGAAATGCATTGTTATTTACATTTTAACATATTGGTGGTTAATGGTATGATCTTTATTCATATTTTTTTCTTTTTTTCTGTCTTTATTTGTTCATGTAGGACATGTGCCAGCGGGACCTGCCATCGGCATTAGTTGCTGCTGAGTCCACAACTTTGTGGCCCATACAAAAGTAACCATTTTGCAAGCGGGGGCTTACTGTTATCAGCAAGATTGAATCCTGGCTCATGCTTGGTGGACCGTTTCTTGCACCCCTCCAAAAAACCTGTGGAAACAGGTGTGTCAGACCTGTGACTCATGCCTAGCAACTCTGGGGTGTTCGGCATGCTGACCACCAACACTAGGTAGACCAGGAGCATTTTGGGAAATACTGGCAGCAGCCAACTTGTTGTTGCATCTAATTCTTCTACCACGCCCTCTAACCACAGCATAAGGAGGAGCATTACCTAGCCCATGGCCAAGAGCCAAAACTGTGCCCCACAGGGGAATGGGCAAGTGGATGTATGTAATGCCTAGTAGGTGCCATCATTAAAAAAAAAAACAATGCAAGAGCAACAAACAGATGTGCCCTCACTCTAACCTACAGCCGCAAGATGGTGGGGGTTGTCCCTTACATTTATGCGAATGCAGAACCAATCAGATGCAGGGTGTTGGCTGAGGCGCTAACCAACAAAATGCTAGGGGGTTGTCTGGATGATGGTGACCCTGACCAATAGGTAAAAGATGCATGCTATAACGGGTTTTCAAAAAAAACGCTGATGAGAGCGTTCATCAATCTCCAAAAGCATTAAGGCGCAAGCTATGTACGCAAGCAAGCAAAGAAAATGGTCACTAGTGCAGAGCAGCAATGTAATGGTTTTTCAAAAACCAAATGACGTTTTTATTTGGCTGAAATCATGGAAGTGTCATATGTGTTTGGATCAGGAAGCGCCCAACAATGCAGAGCTATGGGTGCAGGCCTCTTCCCTCACACCTGGGCAGCATTTATCTTAGTTCAGCTAGCATGGATGAGGAAGATGATGAACATGTGGCATTGCTGTTATACAAGCATATTACCAGCTAAGTATAAATTAAATGCTGTTTATGGGGAGTGCCCACTACTGGTGTACCCCAGGCAGAGCCAGTCTGTGTTGGTGGTGTATTGTCTGGAGACAAGTCTGTGCTTTGTGCCATAAGTAGCGTTTCCTTATGCTCTTCCATCTGTTGTGGTAAGCAGATATTGTGTAGCACACTGCAAGACAGAATTGTCTTGGACACCTTATCTGGGCTGTGAAGCATCTTCCCGATTGGCCAGGCCTAACCTAAGAAACGTGTTTTCCTCAGGCTGTTGGCATTTTCAACAATGCTTATGCTTAGTGGTGAGCTGCATTTTTTTGCACTTGTTTGGGTCAGAGTGTGTGAGTTAGCTGGTCTATTGGAGTTGTGCATTGTGCGTGTGTTTTATGGTGATTGAGTTTGTGCATTTGAGTTTGTGCAGTGCATTGCAGAGCCTGATTTTGGTCTGATGTTTGGTGTGCTGAGAAGGAGAGTGGGGAAGCATCAGTGAACAGCAACACCAAATCCGCCCCAAAACACACACAATTGGCTGCAGCCATGCAGTACCTGGAATAGTGCGCTTTTATGCCTCCTTAATATTAGGCGCCATTAGCCAGCCTATCATGTGCCGCATGTTTCATGAGGTGGTCCGGGCCAGCTGTGACCTCATCTCGAAATACATAAGGTTTCCGGCCGATGAGGAAGAGGTGCAAAACATAAAGCAGGCTTTCTATTGTATGTCAGGAATCCCAAATGTGCTTGGCTGCATTGATGGGACCTATATTCCCTTCTGCCCCTGGAGCACAAGAGCTGCTCTACCACAAATGAAAGAGATTCCATTCCATTAATGTTATGGTTGTGTGTGATAATGAGATGAGGCTGCAAGCTGTGAGGTCTGGCTTCCCGAGATCCTGCCATGACTCCTATGTGTTGCACCAATCTGCCCTGTGTAGGAAATTTGAGCGCAATGAAATGCCGCCAGAATGGCTACTAGGTAAGTACGTGGCCCCATTGTAAGATCTCTAAACAGTGGAGCAGCAGATTTAGGGGGGAGGGGAAGGTGAAGTCAAAATGCAGCAAACCAGGTAGGGGTGTGCATTTGTGTTGCAAACATTACCCATGTGTTTGAAATTAGATGAGAAGGGATACGGGCAGAAGATCTTGCACCGAGGCCCCATATGGCACTTAAAGGGGAACTCCGATCAGAAATTTCCAGGATAGAGAGCCACGGGGCAGAGGAGGAGAGGGAAAATTAGAATATCAAGAGTGACAAGACCTTGCTGTTTATGCATGAGAGACCCTCATGTGTGACCACCTGGCAAGTCCAGCATAACACAGGGGGCCCACTATGTGTTTTGTTATGGGGCCCTGTGAAACCTATGTACATCCCTGGTAAGTAGACGGGGTCTACGTATAGGAACATGCAGGTCATTTGACTTTTTTCATGTATCCAACAACACCTCATGGGGGAAATGAAACAGAGGCTCCCCGAACTGGACAGGATCTCTCTGAAACTGCTCACACCGCCCCTACTCCCGTTCCTCCCCCGTGCCTCTCTTGCAGCACCCCAGTACTAGTTGCAATAAACACTGATTTGTATTTCAATCTGAAAAATGTGAGATCCTTTGTTTTTATAACACCCCCACCCTACAGCAGTCTAAAAGGGTCCCAGGGGCGTACATAGATTTCACTGGACCCTATAGAAAAAGTCCCCCCCAAAAAATAATTCATTGCTCATTTTACGTTATATATGGCAATAAAGAATAGACTTTCCAAGTAGATATTTCACTAAGCCTTCAAAAAAGCAGCATTAAACTACTTTGTAGGATTAATTTATTAATCCATTTTTCTAGCACCCTCAACTTTCTTTTTATTTCCCTGAAATTTCCTTCTTCTTCTCATTTCTACATTCCCTGCATTACTTTCACACACCCGCTGTCTCTTTATCTTTTCCTTATTCCACATTCCCCCACCTTCTCTTTTCGAAATCTCCTCCTTTATCTCTTTTCTGCATCCCATCGCCATCTTTCTCACTTTCTCACATTCCCTCCATCTTTCTCTTTTCTACATTCTCTACATCTTTCTCTCTTTTCCACATTCCCTCAGTCTTTCTCTCTTTTCAAAATGTTCTCCATCTTTTTTTCTCCTCCACATTCCCACCATCTTTTTCTCTCTTCCACATTCCCTCCATCTTCCTCTCTCTTCCACATTCCCTCCCTGTTTCTCTCTCTTTTACATTACCTCCCTCTTTCTCTCTGCTCCTCATTACCGCCAGCTTCATCTCTCTTTCATATTCCCTTCCTCTTCCTCATTCTCTCCATCTTGCTCTTCCACATTCCTCCAGTCTTTCTCTTCCACATTCCCTTCATCTTTCTTTCTTTTCCACATTCCCTCTATTTCTCTATCTCTTCCACATTTTCTCCATCTACCTCTCTCTTCCACATTCCATCCATCTTTCTCTCTTTTCCATATGCCCTCTATTTCTCTATCTCTTCCACATTCCCTCCATCTTCCTCTTGCTTACACATTCCCTCCATCTTTTCTTCCACATTAACTCCATTTTTTTCTTTCACAAAATATTTCCATCTTTCTCTCTCTTCCGCGTCCCCTTCATCTTTTTCCCTTTTCCACATTCACTCATTCTTTCTTTATTTTACACAATCTCTTCATCTTTATCTCTTTTCCAAATTCCCTCCTACCCCTCTTTTCCAGTCCAGCGTAATTGGTTAGAGCTTTTGGGTGGGGGCAGCTACATTTCTGAGAAATTATGGGTGGGGAACATTTCCGAGGAATTATGGAGGGCTGTTACTAACTGATCCATTGGTCGCCGTGGGCCCTTTGGCAATGTTAGTAGTTGGAAGAGCGTGAAACATCAGGGACCATGTAGTAATAAGGGACATGAAATCCAGAAGGGAATCAAAATGATTACAGCAAAATAAAGTTGAAGGTTCCTTTAAATGTGGACATTGTAAATATATAACATATGTAAATACAGTGAACAGACTAAAGTATTTGTGGGTTTGAAATCAATGGTAAAGTATTGTGTTAAGGAATCTATTAACTGTAACACAAAGAGATTAGTGTACCCCCTTACCAAGTGGGTGTTTAAAGCCTGAGGAGCATGTGCATGACATTTAGGCCCTTATTCATCAAGCGATAGCGCCAGGTAGTGTCTGACGAGCGCCAGGTAGCGGCAGCTAACGGCGACTACCGACTCAAGTACGCCCGGCGGCGGTCACAATGACGCATTTATCAAGCAAAATGAGGCTAGCGCCGGCGAGAGCGACGGCTAGCGCGGCATTCATCATGAAGCCGCCTGGACCGAACAGCGCCGCTGCAAATTCCCTCACAGCGCCAGGTATGAGCTGTCGCTCCCTGGCGATGTCCAATGCATTTCAATGGAGCAATCTATAATTATTCATAATTAATTGGGATTAATTTTTTTTTTTTTTTTTAATGTCAAAAAATCGGAGAACACTTCTGCTATGTTAGGATTTATTTTTAAGTAAAAAAAAAAATTAAAAAAAATATGTGCAGAATTGATCTAACAGGTCTGAGATTAATGTATTCATATTACAAAATGATTCTAAAAACATGTATAATGTTACATTCAAAAAATATGGTTGTTTAGGGGTTAAAAACTAGTTAATACACATCGCCGCCAGCGCTCTGGGGTTTAAACAAGGAATGGACAGCGACAGCACATTCGGAGCGTGATTTGTTGATGAATATGAAGCTAGCCGTTCGCTCTGGCCATTCGTTGTCAGGCGCTCACATACAACGCTGGACCTGTGAAACAGCGACCCCCCAGCCCGTATTCAACATTACCGCACACCGACTGAGTCGCTGTCATCAAGCTAATGCTGGCCAAGCACAGCGAATACTGGCTGGCGCTGAAAAAATCACGCTACAGTCGCTCATCTGTCGCTACCTGGCGCTATTAAAGAATCGGCCTCCCCGTCACATAATGAATGAATATAATGTGGCCACACATTTCTCATTAGTACATGGGAGGTGCCTGGTGGGGTTGAAAGCTTGTGGAATTCAAATTGTTAGAGGGAATGTTCGCTTCAGCTATTTGGATCCAGCTTTATTGCACTCAGAGGCGCGCTGGATCTATATGCTAGATAAATTGGTTCCTGGGGGCCTGAATGTGGATACAGGCCTGCATGCCTATCTATAATATGGGCATTTGATGTCTGGGATGCCCCCTGGGATTACTGCACGTGTGATGTGGTTTAGGTCTGCTTTGAGTTAGGTATGACTGGCTTTTCAAGGAAGGGAATGCAACATGTGCATGAGATATGGGCTTGGATTTAAAATGGTGCAATCTTGCTATATGCTTTAACCTGCATTGTCAGCCTGTTGTTTATGTTTTGGTAGGCCTCTTTACACTTGGAGTCCGCTTGATTGGGCTCTGTTTATGGCCATTGTGTGTTATTATGACAAAGCTTTGAGGTGTCCTTGTTATTTCCAACATTGTGCTACCACTAATAATATGTTGTTTAACGTTATTCTATCTCCCTAGCTATGTGGTTCCAGGTTCTTCTAAGGGTTAATGTTTATCAGCTGAGTGCATGAAGTGAGTGAGGTTTTGCTGTCCCGATTTCATGTCTCTGTTCCTGATTGGATAGCACTGCTGAGGAGGAGGCGCCGCAGGGAAATAAGAACAGACCCGGCATGATTGGCCACTTTGTCTTGACAAAGCTCCAGTAGGCGGAGCGAAACGCATTGGCGGGAGCTTGGCCACGCCTCCTAACCTTGATCACTCGGCCTGTACTGGAGGCTGCACTTTGTACTAAGGACTTTTGGAGCAGAGCAAACATTTGCTGTTTGGAGGGCTGTGACGGTGACGCTCTCGATCGGTGTGGGTGTGTAGGTGACCGCTGCTATGGAACAGCCTGACTTTACTTAGTACTTACAGTAAACTCAGGCACAAGACTCCATGGCTTTCAGCTCGTGAAATGTGAGGCTTGAATAACTCTCTGCAACACTGCTGCTACCTTTCATTTCTCCCCGTGAGATCACCTCTCATATGCAGCTTAATACTAAAGGGGTTATTTAAGAAGGGATAGCGCCAGGTAGTGTCTCATAGCGGCAGGCAGCGTCTGGTGAACGCCGGGCACTGTACAAAATGCCATATTTAAAAAAGTGAATCTGGTGAGCGCCTGTATGTATGTATTAATCCGGGCGGCTCAGTTTATAGCGGCGGTGCTCTAGGTTCCAGAGCGCTATGTAGTACCTGTCGCTCTGTAGCGCTCTCCCATACATTTCAAAGTTTCATTAGTTGTGTATAAATAGCGTGTTTGGCAATTAAAAAAAATATATTTTTTTTGCTCAAATCATTGTGTGACCTCTCCTGGCTGCAAACAAACACTTTTCTAAACTTTTTTGACTTTTAATATTTTTATGCAGAATTGTCATTACAGGTCTGGCACTAAAGTGTTAATGTCACAGTGTTACAACAATGTCATTCCGTGTGTTTTCGCTTTGTTACTGGTGGATATGTGTTCAAAAACAGACTTTAATCACACAGCATCTGGATACAGAGCGTCGGCACTCTAAACGCCCAGCTTTAGAGCGCTGATTCTCTGTGTGTGTAGTGTTTTGTTAAACATGGTGTGGAGCACCGAGTGCCGGACGCACTGAGCTGGCGCTACCTCTCACTCACTGCTGTGCGTTACAGTTGCTACAGCGCCCAACACACATCACATTCATCAATGCCGGCCAGGTTACTACAGCGACGTGGAGGCTGATTCACTACTAACGGCAGGTATTGCCGGATGAGCGTCTGTATAGTGGCGCTTAGAGTGACCGCTAGTAGACGCTGTAAGTGGGTATCGGGCACTGTAACAGAGCGTCTCAGTCGCTCTAGTAACCTGGCCATCACTGATGAATGTGATCTATGTTGGGCGCTGTAACAACAGTATAGCGCTGCGGCGAGTGAGAGGTAGCACCAGCTAAGTGCTCCACACCATATTTAACCAAAAACTACACACACACAGAGCATCTGCGCTAGACACCGTGTGACTAAAGTCTGTTTTTGAACACATATACACCTGTAACAAAGCGAAAACACATGGAACTACAAGTCAAAATTTTTTCTAAAAGTGTTTGTTTGCAGCCAGGAGAGGTCACACAATGATTTGAGCAAAAAAATTGGCAAACATGTTATTTATACACAACTAATGAAAGCCCATTGAAATGTATGGGAGAGCGCTACAGAGCGACAGGTACTACATGGTGCTCTGGAAGCTAGAGCGCCGGCGCTATACGCAGAGCCGCCTGTAACAATACATGTGACGCTACATGGCGCTGTTAGAGTCCCTCACCAGATTCACTTTCTTAAATGTGGTTTTGCATACAGCGCCCGACGTTCACCAGACGCTGCCTGCCGCTACTAGGCAATACTTGGCGCTATCCGTTCTTAAATAACCCCGATACCTGCTTACAGCATCTACTAGCGGTCGCTCTAAGCACCACTATACAGACGCTCATCTGACAATACCTGCCGTTAGTCGTGAATCAGCCTCTGAATATTGAACTTCTCAATGGCATGCAAGTTCCCTTTGGAGTAAGGATTTATCTCTGCTGCCACTAGTTGCTTTTGCAGTCCCAGCTTCCTATGAATTTGGGTCAGCAATATGAATGATTGGAGCGTGTAAGTGGGCATTTTCCTATCTTTGGCCAATTTTCTATCTTAAACAACGTTGTTGTATTTTATTCCGGTGTTGGGATTTCTGTTAGTCAATGTGTAGTAGGATATCTTAGTGTAATCGATAAAGTTTTTGTACATTTCAAGCCTTGGTCATAATAACATATGTCCTTTTTGTGTATACTTTAAATGATGCTGTATTGGTTAGCGATCAGTGCTTGATATTAAGGACAGTGTTTGTTTTGACTCTGGTTCCCTCTGTTTTAGATAGTTGTATCTCTTATTCCAGTGTGCCCTCTGTCTCTTTCCTGACATTTTCTCTCTTTCATATTACCTTAATCTCTTCTTCTTTCCTTCTCACTCTCTCTATCTCTCTATGGGGGCGAGCTGCAAGCCTAGTCCTGGGGGTCCAATCAATACCTGATTTAGAATGCCCCTGTGCTGCATGCCCCTCCAGCACAGAACAAACCAGCAGTGAGATTTGGCTGTTGTTTCTGGTTTAAAACAGGCCAAAAGTCATTTTTTGACACATGGCGGCATATTGGGATACCCTGCTGGCAGACCTTTCTACTAGGGGGGCTCCCACAGGTGCCGGTGCAAATCAGATAAGGAGACACACACATATAGTTAGAGACTCACACACAAAATAGTTAAAGCAGATGAACATCCATTTGGGCCTCCTCCGATCATCCCCTGTACCCCCCCCCCAACAGCATCCGGGCGCTGCTGTTGGCTCGGTGGTGGCCCGGTTTTCAAAGGGAACCAGGTTTTTCCTCTGCCTAAGACATGTCAAGGGGCACAAAGGTGTCACAGCGACATGTGCAAGCCAGCTGGTCGCATCCCCGGCTCCCTGCTCAGGCACGCCCCCTCCCGCTCCCAGCTATTCAAAAAGGTGCGCACAGCCGCAGGGAAGCCACGGATGTGACCCACCGGAAAAAGTGAGTTTACCAGCAACCTGGGGGGGTGTCAGACAGTGGGTCATCCCATTATTGGGTGCCCCTGGGGCAGGCTAGCAGTCAGTCCTGGTGTCTTTAAATTCCAGGGCTGTGCTGAGCTGGTTTTTACCTGCATTAAAGCGGATCTTCAGCCTGTCTTATATGTTTCCCACACCCAGTACATACAGATTTCTCGCATTAAAAATAATCCTACCTGCATCTACTACATGTTATGAGCCTTTAAACATCCAAGATGGCGGCTCATGGAACATCAGGCAGCCTGCAAACAGGAAGTGCCATTCTGGGATTGCTGACCTTTTCCTGACCCCAGCTCTGCTCTGTCTGAGCAAAGCACAGCTATAACCTGCCCCCCTGTACTTCTTCCAGCTCTCCTCTCCTCAGTAAGCGTGATGCATCTGAGTCAAGATGGCGGCACCCGTATTCTAAAGTCCTGAACAGAGTTGCAGCCCAGTGGGGGAAAGAATAATAAGTAAGTGACTAAAAACTCAAAATATATTAATTTTAGATGCTTGGAAATCGTTTTATAAGGGTTTGGGCTTTTCAATAAATCATGGTGAAGGTCCGGTTTAAGAGCATGAGCTTCTTTATATGCCCTGTGTCAGCAAGATGACACCCGTGGAAGTGCAGGAAGTGAAAGTGTCAAACTTTTTCAAAGTTGTAGTAGTGAAAAGGAATATGTGGGAGTTAAAGCTAACCTTTCCAGAGTGCTCTTCCAGCTCAGCTCAACAGACAACCAGAGTCCTTCACAGGGCTGCAGCAATGACACATGTTGTGTCTCTCCCGCTCTGCTAACTTTTACACCCCCCCCCGACCCCCAGCGATGTAGATCTCGCTGTGTGGAGAGAAGGGGTGGGGACTCTGTGCTATCAGCAAGGACTTGGCTCAGCAAGGTAGGCAGCCCAGCAACACATCAGTGGAGCCTGATTGGCAACCACAGAGGGCCCCGGTCTCAGTTTTAGGTATAATTAAAATAAAAAACAGCTAGAGGTGGAAGCAGTGGAGGCAGGTTGAACGGGGCCTCCTTGTCCGGGCCCGATAGCAGCTGCCTTCCCTGTATGTACTCCATTGGATCTGTGTGAAGTCTGGGTTTGTGTTTGGGTACCCGGACACACGCTGAGTATAAACCAGTTGGGGTTCACTCATCCCTAGTGTTGAGTTAAAAAACCTCACTGAAAAGCAGTTTGCAATGCAATGCAAGGTCCACAGTAAACCTTTCTTCTATTTAGCAGAATCCTCAGGGAGCGTGCTGCTGTAGTGTGTATTGACTGAAGTTTACTAATGATGAAAAAAACTAAAGAAACAACTGCACTGGTGGAGATTTCTTGGAGGTAAGACAAGGATCCTATTTGTTTTTTTCTGCCCACACATGTCTTTAAAATGCTGATACCTGCTATACCTAGAACTGTGAATTAGAGTAAGTATATGTAATTTACCCATAACAGAAATTCAAGATATTTTTTAAAACTAGATTTCTAAGCACTGGTAATTACAGATAATATCCAAAATAGCAGAGGCTTTTGACTTTATAGCTGTTTCCCTAAAATTATAGGTTAGCCAAAAATGCTTTTAAGTCCCTCGCTATAAAGAGTGCTTACAAAACTGGCACAAAGCAGTCAACAAACACATTTTTGGCATGACACATTCAAAATGTTAGTGACATCTCTTCTTCTATTGATGCCAATGTTTACAGATCCAGAGACGGCAGAGAATATAGGATCTTGGGTTGAAATTCTCTGTAGGGGTTTTATTGCTGCTTTTCCCACTTTCCAAAGCTTTAGTTTCCAACTTACCATTTATGGTGACTTGGTGGCTTAAAGTGGACCAAAACCCAACATCTTCTAAATTGCTCCCCCCATGAAGAGTAACATTTGGAAATGTTCAGCGCTCTGCATCACTCTGCTCCTTGTTTTAGCCGGAAGTCGTTGCTGCTGTTGTGAGAGTTGACGTCATTGCCGTACCTATGCAATGACCAGTTGCCTGCAATCTCACATTGCCGCAGCAGAGAACTAATCTCTGTTTCCTCTCTACGGCACTCTGCCCAGTCTCCTCAAGGTAAAGCCATAGCTCAAGATCTCGCCAGGGGCTGAAGTTGTGCAAACTCCCATGGCACATCTTGGGGGCTACAGGGAGTTTCAGAACAATTCAGTAGGCGAAAACACCCAACAGTTGCAAACATTTAAATCGGAATCCACAATAAAAAGGAATTGACCAGAGTGCTGCAGAAAAAAGGTTAATGATGAGGTGAGGGAGCTCACACATCCCCGACAACAGTGTTCTGTGCAACTATGCAATCTGTTGCTATTGGCAATGTACACCAAATCTGCAACTGATGTGTGTTGCCAATAGCAACAGATGTAGAAGTGCTTCCATAAAACACATATGGCATATGTTAGAAAAAATCAGCTCAGCACCTTTGCTACACAAAAATATACACTTTCTAAAATTCATTTGAAATTGGACCTTAAATTTACATAATTACAAACATTTTTTTATTTGGTCCCACATTATAAATACAACTGGCCAATTTTCAGTTCTCAGAACCATAGGAATCCTGAGCAGTTTTGTTGGAAACATTTCCATGGTCTTTAAAAAGAAACATTGAACAATTTCCCCATCTCTGGAGCTTCCTGATTTAGGATGCCATGGTGTGTGAAACCCCGGTGATTGCCCAGTATACATCTGAGGCTCGGAGGCATGCCAGGCATTTCTGAATGACTGACACAGGTACAAAGGGAACGGGGGGAATGTTAAGCAGCTTATACTTCATTCGGTTTTATTACGCTGCCCTCATGTCAAAATGGCTTGTTAAAGCTAGAATAACAATACGGGTATAATGCAAGTGCCGGGTGTTGTTCCTGTTCAGTGGTGGCTTAGGCCTCTGCGTGAGCTAATGGTAAATCTGACAGATCAAAGCAAACCATGTGTGTGCCAGTTGGAGACTTCATAAATCAGGCCCATATTGTGTAATTTGTCATTTGTGGGCCTCATTTATGATGTACATCTGTTTTGTGGCATTAGCAACAGCTTCGGATGTGCAGAACGCTACTAATTAAGTTTTATTGTTGCACTTAGGTATAGGCTGGCCTATGTTGGACCCGACTGGACGATTATCAAAGCTCCAGTGAGCGCCACCTTGTACTGCCAGTATTCCGGAGCTCCCCGGCATAGTTAGGAATTTTTTTCTCCTTGAAATCTTTGGCGTTGTATTTTTCTGGTGCTGGTCAGTGTTTTTTCATTACAGTTACAAGAAATCAGTGTCAGGGACAAACTTTAAAGTGCAAATTACACATTTTTAAGCAAAGGAAGCCATTAATATCAAATTTAATAACAACCAAAAAACTGTTTGGCCCATCTAGGTCCTGCATTTCAATTATTGACAATTCACAATGCAAGTTCATTACAAAAAATCTAAGCGTTAAACACTACAATCCAGTTCTGCTCATTGTGCTCTATGGGATTTAGAGCTGCAGGTTTCATCTGGCACTGCTTCAACCAATGCGCCTGGCGCTGCATCATTTTCAGTGCCAATGTAAAATAGGAAGCTAGCTAGCGTCCACATCGGCGCTGCCATTTTTTTTGTTTCTTAAATCCCACGCTGAGTGGCGCTGACACTGTGTCATAAATAAAGCTTCCCGTTTTAGAATAATCTAGCTGGCAAATCCCTCCCTGCAATTCAGTAAATTAATCCTTGACGTGTAGATGTCTCTCTTCCTATCATTCTCATTTTTATCTGTAAACACAATATTAAGATGGCTTCCACTGGTGGCATAGGGGGACTACAATGACCAAATGTGAATAGAACAATCCGTAAATAGACAAGCAGTATCAAAGTATCAATCTGCAAGGTGCTAGGACTCATTACCACAAATAATCTGTGGTTACTTGTAGTTATGTATGGTCACCCAGGGCTATGATTTCTGCTTTCTCAAATTCGCCCAAAATGTTGATAACCAATAAGGATCCTGCTATTTTAAACCTCTATTTAAAGGGATTTAAAATTTCCGCACAGTAATGTGAACTATGAGTAAACTGAATATCATGAAAGAAAAGGTTGTGTATACACCACTCTTTGATCATGACACCTCATCATACCAATACACACCTGTTATTTACCACACCTTAAAGAGGAGCATCATAAAAACTCCCCTGGCTTGCTTACCCCCCCGCCCCCCCCCCCCCGCCCCTTCATTTTTAATTTCAGGTTCAGGAATTCAAGACGTGTTGAATTCTGGCATCCCTCCAATCCCTCGCTGTTTTCTTCAGGGCAGCACCATCTTGAAACACATTGTACCACCCCTCCGTTCTTGCACATGTGCAGTGTCATTAAATAGTCTGCAATGACACATGTGCAAATGGCTGCCAAATTTGAAGAGCAGCAGGTGGAGGGGTGAGTGTGGCTAGAGCCGCTGCTTCACTCATTGGTGGCTAAGGAGGGGGGGAGGGAACGGACTATAACCTCGACATCCAAAGGTTCTCCAGGCATCTGTATTTCTACTGAAAAGGCAAACTGCTACAATTTGTTCTAAAAGTAGGGTATGAACCGCAGGGGTGTTCAACCTTTTGAAGCGCTTACAATAAGCGATTTTTAAACTGGTTGCAGGTCAGAATTTAAAAATTTGTAATTTTGAATAGCATAACATAAGATTTTATACAACACTGGGGATACCCGCTGTCACCACAAACATTAGCTTGATTTTCTTCCAACACACCACCCCATTCCCACATTTATATGTAACAACCCCCACATGCTACCAATACTCATGTTAATTGCCTTACCTCTCCCAAAATATGGGTCCTGTAGAGACCTCCCCGAACAGTCCCAAATCATAACTGTATTCCCAATACTAAAACCATCTAAATGCCTACCAATGCTAAACATACAATTAAATATACCAATTATCAAAAACTGTTATATTGTTATAGTGACAGAGATCTCACCCAGGGGTGTTGTACTATCAATGCCGCCACATTCCTCCAAGCCACCATTACCAGCTTTATTTGGCAATACGCTCCTTTTATAGAATATATAACTCTCTTGCAAACTCTCATCCTTTATATGCCAGTTCTATTTACTCCTCCCCCTTTCCCCGCAGCTGGCTTCAGATGGCTTAAGATGGCCTATGCAAAAAAAGTACACAATAGGCTTGATTCAATTGTTAAAGTGGACCAACACCGAGCGGTGATCAGCCCGGAAATCTATAAGATTCCCGGGCCGATCACCTCCCACCCCGCGGGACATCCGAGATCGGGATGTCCCGCGGGGTGAAACCCCCCCAGACACCCCAAATCGCTTACCTGATCTTCGGCGGCGGCCGGCCGCCGCCGCCTCCCTCGCGCCCCTGTAGGCGTGCGCGCGCCCGCGCCAGCCGTCTGCGAATGGCCGGCGGGGGCGCGCGCGCGCGCCGAAAGTGACGCGAGGGAGGCGGCGGCGGCGGCAGCCGCTTGGACGTTCCTGATCCCCGCCTGGACGTTGGCGGGGATTGGACCGTCCAGTCACGTGGGAGCGGGGACAGGTAAGATTTTGGGGCTTTCTGGGGGGTTTCACACAGCGGGGCACCCCCGATCGGGGTGCCCCGCCGAAGTGGACCAAAACCCAGGATAGTCAAAATCCTGGGTGTTGGTCCACTTTAAAAAATTCTCATGGTAGTAAATAATTTACTTTATCAGTAAAACGCATAAGAATTTCACTGTTACTGAGTCACCAGCTAGAAAGGGAATAAAGGTCAAGTTCACAACTTTTCTAGTGAAAGTACCATTGACTTCCTATCTGGTGATTCAGCAACAGCGAACATTCTGATGTTTTTATCACATAAAGTGAATTTTATACTACCATTAAAATGTTTTCAACTCTTTTTGAATCAAGTCCAATGTATACTATTCACCACCAGCCAAAATGTGTTGCTCCCCCGAAGTGTATATTAACAAGGGTGTTTACCACGGAACCTGGAAAATGAGTACTATGTACCAAGAAGTACCACCCTCCCTATTATTATCCCTATTCATTTAGGATATAATTAACCACATATGTTTATTACACAACAAACAATTAAGAAACATATATATGAAGAATGCCAATTAATATCAACCAGCAAGTATCTAAGCAACAATAAGCTATTATAAAAAAATAATATATATATATATATATATATATATATATATATATATATATATATATATTAAATATTTATATCAAATACAAGTAACTAATACTCTGACACTAATGTGCCTCCCAAGATGAGAGTTACAATTAGTAAAAAAAACATAGCAAAGACTAAAGTGCTAAGCACTATCTGCAGCTATGAAGGTGTTAGCCAACAAATGCACTTGTGTACAATTAGTAAAGACTCCCCAGAGGCATAATATCCTAAATGAACAGGTCTCATATATTTGTTGGACTGTGCAACATTTGAGAAGGTGGTACTGTGCTTGTTGATACATGCAGTAGTACTGTGTACAATGCACAATTTATTCATGTGTTACTCCTTTAACTCCTTATTAGTTTTCTTTATAAATGTGTGTCTAAGTTACAGATCTGTATTATGCCTGAAGAAGAAGCTTGAATTGCTTCGAAAGCTCACATTTATAATCTTATTGAGTTAGCCAATAAATGGTATTACCTGCTTATATTGATGGCTAACATGGTACAACAACTTACTGACACTATAACTGAATGAAATTGACGTATGCATATGACCTTGCTGCATAGTAATCAATTATCAGGGTGTCGAAAACGAGAGGGTTGTCACTAGGCTGACTGATGAACAACCAGTGAAGACTCACACTCAGAGATCTCTGCTTTCTGTTGAGTGGACAAGGAGACCATGGTTAGTGAGGTGACCAATGTGGGAGTGAGTTTACGGAATGTTCCTTAAGACATATAATAATCCCTTCCTGTGTCCACAATTTCTTACCATTCGTTAACCATTCGTTACTTGATTCCTTACCAGTTGTTAATATGCTTGGCTCAGCGGACACTCCCTTCGTGGCAATACTTACCAGGTCCAGGATGAGAGTTGCTCAAGGATGAAGTGGTAGGTGCTCAGTGGCTAGAGTGATAGGATGACAACTTTGGGGACAAACATTTTGCATCATTTAACATTTATAAATAAGGATGAGCATACCCGCTGAAAAGTTGGGGGCCCAAAAATGGCTGTAAAATGGGGGTAACAAGGACTAGAGGGCTGCAAATCTAGTGGGGCACCAGGGTGATCACCCTGCACAAAATGGGGTAGGGAAGGTAAGAACTACATAAATAAATAAAAAAATAAAATATTAATTTTTATGGGTGTCAGAGGGCAAATCACCAGCGAGATTGTCCTGCACAAAATGGGGTTGGGAAAGTACTCCGAAAAATCACAGAAAACAAAAAAAATAATGAAATACATAAATAAATAAAAAACATTTGTTTGTTAGATAATTGTATCTAATGAAAAAATGCCCAAATATTATAAAAAAATATTGAAAAATAAACATGCATGCAGTTTCAATGTTAAATGGGATGCCTTTTAAAGCCACATTTAGTGAAACATTTAAAACTGAAAAAATACAATTAAAAAATAAAAAGGCTATTCTTCATTAGATAAAAATTGTGTCTCGAAAAATGCCAGAAAATGTACCAAAAAATATCAAAAAATAAGCATGGGGAAAACTCTTTTTACATTTTTTCTTGGCTGTTTATTGTCTCTTTTTAAAAAGCCCCCCCAAAGGCTACCAGCCTGGGCATGGAGCATAAGGGCTTGTAACCCACAGCTCAGAGGTCGTGCTGCTGGAAGCCCCCATCCCTGCAAGTTACAAGCCTTTATGCCCAATGGGCACCGGGTTCTTACACAGCCCCAGTGATCCAAATGGGGTGCAGGTAATGTGTTAATTAACTCGCATGGCTCCAGCTGAGCCCAGAGATCTCCTTGGGAGATCTCCCTTCATCCCAATGGCATCGCAGGGGTCAGCTTCTGACAGCCAGTATCGCTACATCTACAGGCTGCAGGGGCCACAAAGAGCCCCAAAGAATTACGAGGAGACAGCACGGGCCACAGAAGACTGGCTGGAGGAAGAAGTCGGTGCTGGCAGAGGCATGTGTGCTAAATTGAGAAAAATAAAAAAAATGATTGTGGACTCTTCTTTCTGTTTCATTTGGGGTGAATAGGTAAGGGGCCCGCCCATGGGATCCCAGTTCACCGTGGCCAGGAGCCGGCATGGCACCTGATGAGCTCTGTGGGTGCCACGCCGGTAAAATTACACATTACACTGGGCACCCCATATCAAAGGGCATAAGGGCTTGTAACTTGCATGAACAGGGGCTGCCGAAAGCATGGCCTCTGAGCTCTGGGTAAAAAGCCCTTACGCTTGGTGCCCTGGCTTGTAGCCTTTGGGGACTGGGAATTAAAAAAAAAACAACTGCAAAGAAAAAATTAAAAAAGAACCCTGCTATCCCCAAACATTTTTTCATTACATAAAAATTGTATCTAACTAAAAATGCCCAAAAATTACTTTCAGACAGGTAAATTGGATGCATTTAAAAGGGGCATTTAGTAAAACATTTAAAACTAAAAAAATACAACTAAAAAATAAAAAGTCAGGCTATTCTTTGTTAGATAAAAATTGTATCTAATGAAAAATATCTCAAAAATTACCCAAAAATATTAAAAAATAAACCTGCAGGTAGTTTCAATGATAAATAGGATGCCTTTAAAAGCAGCATTTAGTAAAACACTTAAAACTGAATAAATACAATTGAAAAATTAAAAGTCAGGCTATTCTTCATTAGATAAAAATCGTATCTAAAGAGAAATGCAATAAATTACTGAAAAGGCAGCCCATCAACTAGCTTTTTTGTACTGAGGTCGAACCCTGGCACAGATTTCTGGCTAAAATAAGTGTTCGGGGACACGAACTAGCAAAATTCGGTTTGGCTCAACACTCTTTATGAAGTATTTTAACTGTAGTTATAATAAATCAATTGAAACTGATAATAGTATTACAACTGATCTGAATTAATAAACACAAAACAAGATCCCCACCTTGGTGTGGGGCAAGGAATAATCATCCCTTCTATCCGTGGATTTCCTCAATATTCCATTGATAATTCAAAAATGGTTTACACCAACATCACATGCAAGGAATTGATTAAAAACGTTGTTCTTTATTTCTTCATACTTTTGTACTAAAAAGACATGTATCGGCCTTTTGCCTTGGTCACGTTTAGGTGGATCTAAAATTTATAGTGTACAATATTGACATAATAATTTTCCAACATATAAAATCCTTGCTCAAACTTATACTCACATAATCATCTTGCATGATGTTACATAACTATGTATCACTTAGGAAAAACTTTAAAACACTTCTACCTGGATTTGTATATCCAAGAAAATAACAATTAATAAAAAATAACCAGAGGTATACCATAATTATATATCAATATTTAGTGAGCCCAGTACACTGGTGCCCAATATAATAATGTTTGGATAAATATAAAATGACCTCTGTTTTGGTCATTGGGTGCCCCTTACAGGTCCAGGTGCACCCATTCAAACAAAAGCCGGTTTCTCTAAGTGATACATACTTATGTAACATCATGCAAGATGATTATGTGAGTATAAGTTTGAGCAAGGATATTATATGTTGGAAAATAATTATGTCAATATTGAATACTAATTGTGCGCTACCAAAAGGTGACCAAGGCAAAAGGTCGAAACATGTCTTTTTAGTGAAATGAGTGGAAGTTATAATAGTATAAAGAAATAAAGAATGTTTTGAATCAATTCCTTGCATGTGATGTTGGTGTAAACCACTTTTGAATTATCAATGGAATACAGAGGAAATCAGAGGATAGAAGGGGTGATTATTCCTTGCCCCACACTAAGGGAGAGGAAAATCTTATTAAATTAAAATCTCCAGGGCTCTGAGTTCCAGTTAACAATTTGTGAACGAGAGGCAATAATCTGTTACTAAATATACTTCATTAATTAGGCCAGAAACAAAAGATTAACTTATCTCTGACTGTTCTACTTTAACCTCACTTTCCAGACACCAATCCAGTTCAAACTGTAGTTTTAACAACAATAATTCTCCAGCACTAGCTTGAATCTGGTTGGTTACTGTGTGACATTGCAGTAGTGTTCAGTACAATGTTGCCATAGTAAAGAGTAGAAAATGAAAAAATCAGGTGATAGCCTTTGTAGGTTAACTTGTGTATATTTGAGGGTTGTATTTTGAGAATACTTAATCCTCTTTGTCAGACATGATGTTAGACCATGTAATACCAATGTGTGGCATTGTAAACTGTTCACGCTTTAAAACATTTCCCTCTTTCGACTCCAATTAAACTGAAAGTGAACCCATGATTAATGTTAAATAAACATTCAATTCTGGTCAAATTTAAAAGGATTGACCACTGTGAGGATCAGCTCTGGTAGACAGCAGGATGTTAGCAGTATAGAGGCCCAGAGGCGAAAAGTTCAACTTAAAGTTTGTTCGCACAAAAAGTCCATAACACAAAATAACCTTTTTAGGTTACATCACCTTTTCAGGAAAAATGCCACAGAATTGCATCAGACAGGCAACGGACCTTTTTAGTTTTTGCACACTTGTAGCCGAATCCACCTCGGGTCCACATGAAATAGCCTGTATAAGAGCTTCCAGTCAGGCACACAGAGTCTCACTCCACAAGTGAGCTCTAGACACAGCCAGTGCACAGCTGACTCCCCAGGCTATTTATGCGGCCCACAAAACCCGGACCTGGGTAGGGGATGGAGTCCCACCCTGCTCTACTCCATCCCAGTAAAGCTGTCCCGGGTTAGCCTTTCAGCTATACTAAAATTTCAGCAGCAGACTGCTAGTAGGAGCTGATGCTGGAGAAAACTACACAGCTTTACTGCACCAAGGCCAGGTACCTTGGTGCCACATACCTACCGTCAATGACGACACGTTGCGCCTTACCACATACCCCCCCCCCTTTGTTCAACCCTGAGGGGGTGGACACATGACAAACAATGTGCCCGGGACAGGGCATCCGCATTACCCAACATCCGTCCCGCTCTGTGCTCTACTGTGAACTTGAAATTTTGTAAGGACAGGAACCACCGGGTGACCCTGGCATTCCTGTCCTTAGCCTGGCACATCCACTTGAGGGGAGAATGGTCTGTAATCAAACGGAACCTTCTCCCCAGCAAGTAGTAGCGAAGAGACTCAAGGGCCCACTTAATGGCCAAACACTCTCTCTCCACTACACTATACCGGGACTCTGCGGGTGTCAGCTTGCGACTCGTGTAGACAACGGGGTGTTCCTTCCCTTTGACTTCCTGAGACAGTACAGCACCAAGACCTACCTCGGAGGCATCGGTCTGCACTATAAACTCCCTCTTAAAGTCGGGTGTCACCAACTCCGGAGACCCACACAGGGCAGACTTCAAAGTGAGAACGCTTTTTCGGCCTGTTCATTCCACTTCACCATGACAGACTTGCGTCCCTTTAACAGGTCTGTCAATGGTGCCGCTACGGTGGCAAAATTGGGAATGAACCTCATGTAATACCCTACCAACCCCAGAAATTACTTCAATTGGCGGGTAGTGTTAGGACGTGGCCAGCTACGGATGGGTTCTATTTTATTAACCTGGGGCTTGACCACTCCTCGCCCAATCACATATCCCAGGTATTTCATCTCTTCTAAGCCTAAGGCACAGTTTTTCGGGTTTGCTGTCAAACCAGCCTTCCTGAGGGAATCCACTATGGCCTGGACTTTGGGTAGGTGACTTTCCCAATCCGTACTATAGATAATTATATCGTCCAGATATGCCGAAGCATACTGACGATGTGGTCGGAGGACAATATCCATTAACCTTTGGAACATATCGGGAGCGCCATGTAAACCAAAGAGTAATACCTTGTACTGGAACAGTCCCTCAGGTGTGATAAAAGCTGTTTTCTCCTTGGCAGCCTCAGTCAAGGGTACCTGCCAATACCCTTTTGTGAGGTCCAAAACAGAAAAATACCTGGATTGGCCTAGCTTCTCAATAAGCTCGTCTACTCGGGGCATAGGGTAGGCATCAAACTTAGAAATTTCATTCAAAGTTCACTTCATTCAACTTTGCGGAAATCATTACAGAACCGCAACGTACCATCGGGTTTGGGAATCAAGACTATTGGGCTGGCCCACTCGCTCTTTGATTCTTCAATCACATCTAACCAGAGCATTTGCTGCACTTCTTCCGCAATAGCTTGTCGCCGGGACTCAGGTACCCGGTAAGGCTTCAACCAGATCTTGACCTGAGGTTCCGTGACAACGCCATGTTGGATGACAGAAGTGCGCCCAGGGAGAACTGAAAACACATCCATGTTTCTGCTGACAATTTCCCTGGCTTCCTGGGCCTGTTTAGAGGAGAGGTTGTCGCCTGCTTTCACCTCAACTAACGCTTCTCTAACAGCAGACTGAGGGACGGGAAGCTCCACCCCTAACATACCTGGTCGGGGACTGTCACCCACAGGGGTCTCCCTGTCTTTCCACAGCTTCAGCAGGTTTACATGGTACACCTACTCTGGCTTTCTCCGCCCGGGCTGATGTACCTTGTAAGTTACTTCCCCAACTTTCCCAATCACCTCGTAGGGACCCTGCCACCTAACCAGAAATTTACTGTCCACTGTGGGTACCAGAACCACAACCCTGTCACCTGGGTTAAAGTTCCGTACCCTGGCTTGCCGGTTATAAATCCTGCTTTGGGCCCGCTGTGATGCTTCCATATGTTCCCTCACCAGCGGCAACACGGTCTCTATCCGTTCCTGTAATTGAGTAACTTACTCTACCACACTTTTGTGGGGGGTGGGTTGCTGTTCCCAAGCCTCCTTGGCTATTTCCAACAGGCCTCATGGATGCTGACCGTATAAGAGTTCGAAGGGCGAGAACCCAGTAGAGGCCTGGGGCACCTCTCGCACCGCGAACATCAGATAGGGCAAAAGCAAGTCCCAATTCTTCCCATCCTTGGCGACCACCTGCTTTAACATGGTTTTTAAAGTTTGATTAAATCTTTCTACCAGGCCGTCCGTTTGCGGGTGGTAAACTGATGTCCGCAATTGTTTCACCTGCAACAACCTACAGAGCTCCCTTACCTTGGACATAAAAGGGGTACCTTGATCGGTCAGGACCTCTTTAGCCAGGCCTACTCGGGAAAACATTTCCATAAGCTCCTTAGCAATGAGTTTGGCTGAGGTGTGTCGCAGGGGTATGGCCTCGGGGTACCGCGTGGCATAGTCCAAGACTACCAGTATATGTTGGTGCCCTCTAGCGGATTTTGGCACTGGACCCACCAGATCCATAGCAATCCGCTCAAAGGGCACCTCAATAACTGGGAGAGGAACTAGGGGACTCCGGTAATGAGGCTGGGGGCTGGTCATCTGACATGTTGGGCAGGACTCACAATATTTCTCCACCTCCTTGTACACACTGGGCCAGTAGAATCGTTGTAAAAATTCGGTCCAGAGTTTTCCGCTGGCCTAGGTGTCCCCCCAGAACATGTTGGTGGGCCAAATCTAACACCAGCTTGTGATAAGGCTTGGGTACCACCAATTGTTCCACAACCTCTTCATGTACTTTGTTTACTCGGTACAGCATATCCTGGTGAACCACAAAGCAAGGAAACTGTAACTCCGCCCCTGGCTGTTGTGGTTCCCCTTCCACCTCCAGTACATTCTCCCAGGCCTGAGATAGAGTCGGGTCCTGGTGTTTTGCTCTACCAAAACTACCCGTGGAGACATGGAGATCAGCCAACTTTGAACCTGTTCACAGATCTCCAACCATAACACTCAGTGGGGTTGACTCCCTCTCTTCCACCGTAGAGGCGGTCACCCCTAACATTGTCCCTTCTGACGCCGGTTCCCAGGGTTCCGGGGTCACCCCTGAGTAGGGCCAGTCTATTGGGGACACACCCGCCTGTGTGGGTTTCCGGAACTCCCAGCTTGGTCCATAGTGACATGAACCCCGGAAAGTCTCTCCCAATAATACGTTTGTACGGGAGTTTAGCGGCGACGGTGACTTTGTGGTTCCAGCTGCCGGAGACGGTGGTTAGAGTCACTTGTGCTGTGGCATAGTCTCTCAAGTCCCCGTGTATGCACAAGACCCCGGTTTTCCGCCCCGTGTACTCATCGGGCAGTACCATGGCGGGTCCCACCAGGGTAACCATACTCCCCGAGTCCAAAAGGGCCACAGCCAGGGTATCCCCCACTTTCACCTGACAGAGGTGACTTTGCCCCACAAGCCCAGGGACACCGGCAGCACACAGCCTCCTGGCATACATTGAAGGACGGTAACCAAAGTTCACGTCCATGGGCTCCACCCTGTGGGGACAGCTGGCTCTGATATGTCCCGGCTCCTTACACCCTCAACACATCACGAGGGCAGGGACTTTGGGGGGTAGGTCCTGAGGGGGTTTAGGGGACACCACTCACCTGGGCTGGGGCGGGGACCTCCGGGGTTTCCCCGAATCCTTCCCCGTAGAGCCCCCTTGCAAGTTCCTGGTGGCCTCATATCGCTCCACTAGGTCCACCATCTCTAGAGCGTTGCCGGGGGATACCTGGCCAACCCAGTGCTGGAGAGGGTGCGGTAAAGCCCTCCAGAACATGGCAGAGGGGCCAAATAAATCTGGCTGCAGCAATTTTTGCAGTAGGTGCAGCAGTTTATAGTACTGGGTTCTGGCGGGCTCTGCCGACTGATAGCACCCCTGTTGCACCTGCTGAGCCCGAACCCACACATTCACCCCCAGTCTGGCCAGTATCTCACCCTTCAGATTCGGGTAGTCAGCGGCTTGGTCGTCTGGAAGATCAAACAACACCTGCTGGGGTCCAGATGCCAGAAATGGAGCGATGACGTCAGCCCACTGGTCACGAGGCAACTTCTCCCTTGCAGCCACCTTTTCAACCACCGCCAGGTAGGTCTCGACGTCATCCGAAGGGGTCATCTTTGTAAGCGCCAAGCGGACTGCTTTCCGGGCATCAGGGACACTTTTGGGCGATCCTGCAGCTTGCAGCGCCATCACATGTTGCAATAGCAGCTGGTTGGTCTCCTGCTGCTGCTGCTTGTTGGCCTTGCGATGCTGCAGATTCGCCTCCATGAGTGCTTTTACAACAGCCTCCATTTTGTCTGCGGTCACAGGTAGCAGCCTGGCAGGCTTAACGTAGGACAGGACAGGCTCCTAGCAACGGCCTCACTGCTTTGCCCGCATCCGACACCAAATGTGAGGATCAGCTCTGGTAGACAGCAGGATGTTAGCAGTATAGAGGCTCAGAGGCGAAAAGTTCAACTTAAAGTCCGTGTTTATTCACACAAAAAGTCCATAACACAAAATATCCTTTTTGGGTTACATCACCTTTTCAGGAAAAATGCCACAGAACTGCATCAGACAGGCAATGGCCATTTTAGTTTTTTGTCCAAGCTTGCACACTTGTAGCCGAATCCACCTCGGGTCCACATGAAATAGCCTAGTATAAGAGCTTCCAGTCAGGCACACAGAGTCTCACTCCACAAGTGAGCTCTAGACACAGCCAGTGCACAGCTGACTCCCCAGGCTATTTATGCGTCACGCAAAACCTGGACCTGGGTAGGGGATGGAGTCCCACCCTGCTCTACTCCATCCCAGTAAAGCCGTCCCGGGTTAGCCTTTCGGCTATACTAACATTTCAGCAGCAGACTGCCATTAGCAGCTGATGCTGGGAAACAAAATACACAGTTTTACTGCAGCAAGGCCAGGTACCTTGGTGCCACATACCTACCGTCAATGACGGCACCTTGCACCTTACCACACCACCTATATAAAAAGAACAAAAGAGCACTTACCTTTTGTCCCCCACAGCTGATTGGTCCGCAACTCACTTGATCATTGAATTGCAACACACACCCCCTGGGGCCCAAACAGCAGTCAGGAATGAATGTGTGTTGGGCTCAGGCCCCGCCATCAATGACAGAAGCTTTGTTACACTCTGTGAATAAATGGACAGGTCATGGTAGCATCCCTGTGACTGCTGTCAGGGGGGCGCAATGATGCATTGCCGACTGCTGTTCGGGCCCCGGGCGGCACAGGATGAGATTCAGCAATCAGGTTTGTTGCTGACTTCTGGAGTTGGATTGATCAGTGGTGGGAGTCAAATGGTGAGTAACCTTTTTATTTTTTTATATGGCTGGTCAATCACTTTAATTTTAACTTGAATCTGAACAGCAGTAAATATAGTTGACACATCTTAAACCAGCTGCTTTTATAAAAAAAAAAAAATATTCTTAATCTACTGTAGATTGAGCAGTCCAGAAATCCCTTGTACTGTCAGGTTGCTTTTCCAAGACGGTATTGTGATGTTATTTATTCGATTTTTGTGGGATATTTATTCACTTGGTAATCATGTAGGTCTTGTTTTTTGATCACATATTGTATATATATTTACTTATTGGTTGCACTTTGCACTTTAGTGTTACTTAGGATCCGGATCTAGGCAGGATTTGTACATTGTTATTTGCATTGTTAGATCACTTATTTACATTTTTCTAATTTTAATTTTATCTTTAGATGCTGATTGTTATTTATATGTGCCAGCACTCTCCCCATCACCTACGCACTTTTATGTTGGTTTGTCCTATATGTATTGTCTTATTATGTGTTTTTTAAGGGTTTTTTAATCATGTAGATCATGTGTAGTGATTCATTTGGTGAAATGGAATAAAAACTTTTTTGACAAATATGTTTTTTGTGAGTGCCTCCCTATATAATTTTGTGGTTTCCAAGACAGAATGACATATTGAGAAACTAGATATGAATTACTTACATTTTTTTAAAATTAAAAATAGAGCTGTCCAAATTGCACCAGAATTTTGCCAATTTCTTTTTCTGAACCAAACCAAATTAGCAAGATTGCTACTTTAACTTGAACAACAAATACAAACAGCAACACAACATATGTCTTTCTTTTATGCCGCAACCTCCCTGAATGTGAAAAAAAAGGACTGACTAACTGTCATTCTAAACCCTCATGAGTATATGTTTAATTAATTTCAATAACTCAACCATTCACATGGCTGTCTGTTAAAAATATTTGCATACAAGATGTAGAAAATGTCTTCAGTTTTCAGAACCAAGAGAGCAGTTGGAATTCTGGACATACTAGTTCCTATAGAAATCAGGCATTGCATTTTCAAAAATATAAGTTACACTTTCAAAAAGATGATCACCTCCATTCACACAATCATTACACGGCTGCAGGCAGCTACAGTGAAATGTGTTATGCTGGTTTTTCTCATACATAGTGCTAAGCAACCCAGCTTAGTATCATTTCTGTAAACACTGGGGGAAAGGATGCGTGAGTAAATGTCCAGAATTAATTAATTCTGTCTGTCACTGCATATGAGTGCACAGATCAATAGAGAATTACCAATGCAGTATTTAGATTCGGAACAAGAATACTTTCTGATTTTTCATATCCACCTGCACTGGATACATTGGTTGAGCAAAGAGAACAATATACTTAGTAAATAACCTTTTAGGTTATAATGGCAGAACAGCCAGAACCTTCCAATGCCATGATGGGCCTTCTGAGACAAAATGACTCCCTTTACCATGGTAATAAAAAGCTGTTCATCACACACTTCTTTCAAGGGCAATGTAACAAATAGATTTATTTAACAAGGCAGTGCCAAGCACAGTGACTCACAGAAACCAAGAAATAAATTACTGCACTTTGCATATAATCATTGCACTTTGCACTGCTGTGTTAAGCTAAATAATGCAATGAGAGAAATCAAGTAGACTTTGCATTATATTGCATTTAGTAACCTTTGTTAAAGCGTTCAAAAAGATCCTGCCTGTTATCTGATTGACCATGTCTTATTCTACATGCAGTTTTCAGGACTCGTTACATATAATACATGACTGTTTATTTGTAACCAGAATTTGCATTACATTAGATGTTTTCTACCCTGTAGAAGTCTACATAAAAAAGGTTTGTGCATATATCCATCATTCCATCTCTTATAGTATTGAGGAGAAAGATAGGGGTTGAAAAAATAACAGTAAGGACTCCATTGTAGGTGTAACACCTTCACAGTTTTGTCTGAGTTTACACATTTTCATGTAACCTTTCCATATAGTTTCTAAGTTCTTTGCAATCCCCCATGTCTAGGTCTTGGCACACCCATTTTATATCTTCCTCATTGTTCACTAACAAATGGCTGACCTTAGGGCAGCCATCTTCAGGAGGAATGTTACTGAATGTGGTAAATTTTACACGTTTCCTTTTGGAGGTAGGGGAGGCAGCAGGCTCCCCCCTTCGTTCCTTCACTTCACTGAAGGTAGTCTCCACAGACCTGAGTGTTTGTCCATTTACAGTTTTTAGTGGGTTTGCAGTGAGCAGATATTTGCTTTCTGCAATATTAACTCCTCTATCTACTGCTGTTATGCATTCTTCTGGCTGCAAAGGAAAGTTAATATTATTTTCCAAAATGTCTGTTCGACTCGTAAGTCCAACCCAGTCATGGTCATGTGTTATGGTCTCTTGTTCATCTATTGGGACCTGTTTGTGTCTATACTTCAAGGCAAATGTCACACAATTTATGAGGAAAACAAGTATGGCCAGACAAAAGACTCCCAATAAAGCATACATTCCAATTTCTAGGTCACTTAGACCTCTTGGGTTCTGTGAAAGATCATTATCTTCAGAATCTCCATTATTACTTGGTAGGTCAACCTGTACAGGAAAGCTGGTGAAATCCATGGGAATGTTGGGAAGTTGGCTATCGTCATCTAAAAGACTGTCCCGTTCTTTTTTCCTGTCAGGCTGGGTTCGATCAGTGGTAGCCCTGTTAATAAATTGGACATCTCTTTCCATTGAAGGTGTTCCAAAATAAGCACCATCAGGCCTCAAGCCTTCCATTGAAATCCTCTGTCTTCTACCGATGTAGTGATTTTCAAAATGTTCCCTATAATGTATATTCCTGCTGTCATTCTTGGAATCCTGACCAAGTTTGACTTTGATGTGTCCGATGCCAGCAGTGAGGACACTCTTTCGTTTTGACTTTTGACAGAGCTCATTTATCAAGAGTTCTACTTTGACCAGAGCTCCCTGTCCTTTTGCAACAGCCGAAAAAACTGGCCATTTTGATTTGGCATCTTGAGAGACCGTGAAAACATTTTCATCCAACGATGTCACGCTTAGAGAAAAGTCCTTGGGGTCATAAAAGTCCAAAGGAGCCACTGTCCCATCACTAAACTGGATCCAACAACTGATCTCTACTTCCTGTATGCAAAACAAAAAACAAGACAAAACTTAACAAACAACGACCACATAAAGTGAGGAAAATGTTTCTGTAAAGAATATTTTATACCATAATAAATTGTAAAACTAGGACATGAAGGGTGGAAATTCATTTCCAAGACATAAAAACACTACTTTAAAATTCCTGGCAATAAAATGTGTTTTCTTTTTCGGTGGTTCCATAAAGACAATGGGTCCCTGGAGCGATATGGATTCAGCTTTAACAGCTGAATAATAAAGTGACTGTCAAAAGACATTATTATAGGCTGACTTAAATTATCACAGTTGTGTATTTAAATGAAAACGAATTGCAGATTTCCACAATGTATTAATTTAAAGAAATAATAAGTTCTGTATGTAACCTTCACGTCATCATTGCTAGTTCTTTTGCTTCTTCCCTAACAGATTGGCTTGCTGGAACTTGCTCACTGCATATTTTAGAATGCTTGTAGAAGATTTTTCATCATAAGTGTAATGTAACCCAACTAAGCAGCGTATTTTTCGCTCCATAGAACACACAATCCACCCCCCAGAATGGGGAGAATGTCTTATGGAGTGATTGTGGCTTGCTAAGTGGGGGCTGGGGGATGTCAATTGCTGGGGGGCATGCCGAATGTCGGGGGAGGAAGCGCCAACAGCCAGGGGAGGAAGCACAGAGAGGCAGGGACAGGAAGCGCTGACAGCCGGTGACAGAAACCACAAGAGCTGGGGACAGAAAGCGGGGAGAGCCTGGGGAGGAAGTGACGATAACCGGAGACAGAAAGCCTTGAGAGCCAGGGGTAGAATTGGCAAGTGCCAGACACAGGAAGTGCTGAGAGGCGGAGACAGGAAATGCCATCGGGAGATGCCAAGATCTGGGGGGAGCAGTACAGAGTGCCGGAGGAGCGTCCACTGCAGCATCTTCCTGTGCCTTCAGCAGGGAGGGCCCCCTGTATACCAACGTCGATTGAAACTCCCTCACTGCTGATTTGAGCATGCTTGTTGAAGATTTGTCATCAGAAGTGTAATGTAACCGAACTCAGCAGTGTATCTTTCGCACCATAGGACACACCCCCCAAGTGGGAAGAAAAATACCATTTTGTGAGTACTCACCTGTAAAATGGATATTGTCAGTGTGTCACACACCCCGCTTCCCCTTTAATTCTGACGATAGGGTTATCCTCCAGCAGGAGGCGACGTTGCAGAGAGAAGTCTTGAAAAACAAGCCCCTTCCATCCTATATATACCTGGGACCTCCCACTTAACACCCAGTGAATTCAAACAGCAGTAAGACAAGGTACCAGGAAATCCAACAGTAACCTCAAAATAAAATAAAGGAAAGCTTCACCATATAGAGGATCCCGGATAGCAAAAAAGGGTGGGTGAAGCGGGGTGTGTGACACACTGACAATATCCATTTTACAGGTGAGTATTCACAAAATGGTATTATTCTCAGTGTGTCACACACCCCGCTTCCCCTTTAATTCTGACGATAGGGACATCCAAAAGCAGTGTCCACAAGGGGTGGGTATCCGACAGCAAAATGAAGCATAACTTAAACGTCTGCAGTCTGCAGAACCTTGCGGCCAAACACAGCATCCGCTGAGGCCCGCACATCAACCTTGTAAAACTTAGAAAAAGTATGAACAGAAGACCAAGTAGCAGCCTTACAAACTTGTTCAACAGAAGCTTGGTGCTGAAAAGCCCAAGACGCTCCAACAGCACGAGTAGAATGAGCAGTGATACGAAAAGGGGGAACCTTCCCCTTGGCCGAATAGGCCCCAACAACTGCCTGACGAATCCATTTGCTAATGGAAGACTTAGCCGGAGCCAACCCCTTCCTAGGCCCACAGGGCACAACAAAAAAGGCATCAGTCTTACGAGAAGGAGAAGTAGTAAGCAAATAGTACTTAACACAGCGTACCACATCCAAACAATGCAAAACCCTCTCCTTGTCATTCTTAGGCTTAGGACACAAGGAGGGAAGAACAATATCCTGATTCAAATGAAAAGCAGAAACAACCTTAGGAAGAAAGTCCGGTTTGAAACGAAAAACCACCTTGTCCTGATGCCTCTCAAAGTAGGGTGCCTGAATCGACAAGGCCGCCAACTCCGAGACACGCCGAACCGAAGTAGAAAGAGCAATATCCTGCAAGGGCTCAAAGGGAGGAGCCTGAAGAGCAGAAAGAACCAAATTCAAGTCCCAAACCGGGAGTAATGGCTTCCTGGGAGGCCGCACATGCGTAACCCCCTGGAAAAAGGTTTTGACTAAAGGATGAAGCGCAAAAGGCTTCTGAAAAAAGATAGACAAGGCAGAAACCTGCCCTTTCAGAGTACTCAGCTGGAGACGAGAGTCCAGCCCTGATTGCAGAAAATCCAAAATCCTGGAAACCGAAAAGACCCTACAAGGCAAAGATCTAACCTCACACCAAGCGATATAGGCTCTCCAAGTCCTATAGTAGATGGTAGAAGAAGACCTCTTCCGGGCACAGATCAGAGTCTTAACAACCGAGTCAGAAAGACCCTCCTCCTTCAAGATGAAGGTTTCAGCAGCCAAGCCGTCAAACCCAGCGTTGGTAAATTGGGGTAACACAGCCGACCCTGAGTGAGCAGATCGGGCCGAAGAGGCAGAATGACCTGATCCACCGCCAGCCAAACGATGTCTGCGAACCATACTCGCCTTGGCCACCTTGAAGCCACGAGAATGGCGGACACCCCTTCCAGAGCCAACTTCCGTACTACCTTGCCTAGCATGGGTTTCAGAGGAAAAGGGTACAGAAACCCCAGTTCCCCCCAGCTCAGAGACATGGCGTCCACCGCCAGAGCCAGAGGATCCTGAGAAAGCGACACGAAGGTCGGAAGCCTGCAATTGTGACGAGAGGCAAACAGGTCCACCTTCGGTGTCCCCCACCGGAGACACAGAGACCGGAAAACTTGAGGATGGAGAGACCATTCCCCCAGACGGGAAGAGCACCTGCTCAACAGATCCGCTTCCCTGTTTTCCACACCCGGAATGTAAACTGCCGAGAGACAAGGAACATGGGCCTCCGCCCAGGTCAGGATCAGGGACACCTCTCTGAGGGCACCCAGACTGCGAGTCCCTCCCTGATGATTGATGTAAACAACCGCTGTCCGATTGTCCGAGCGAACCTGAACCGGAAGGCCCAGAACATGCTGAGTCAAATGAAAAAGAACCAGACGGATGGCTCTAAGTTCCAGAACATTGATGGGCAAGTGGGCCTCTCGAGTCCCCCACTGCCCCCGAAACTGAAGATCCTTCCAGAATCCCCCCCATCCCGAAAGACTGGTGTCCGTGGTGATGATTTCCCAAAGAGGAGTCAGAAAAGACCTGCCCCTCAAGAGATTGTTCGAGACCAACCACCATTGAAGGGACTGCCGGACCCGGGAGGACAACTGGAAGGGCCGATCCAACGACCGTGGTCGCCGGTCCCAAGACGCCAGCAGATGAAGCTGAAGCGTCCTGGTGTGAAATTGAGCAAAACGGACTTCCCTTGAAAGAGGCAACCATCAACCCTACCAGTCTCATCCCCAGACGGATGGACGGTCGAGGATTGGAAAGAAGGAACCGAGCCAATTCCTGAATCCGAAAAATCTTGGACTGGGGCAGAAACACCCTGTGCTGACAAGAATCCAACCGCGTTCCCAGAAAGGACACCACCCTGGCCGGGGCCAACACACACATCATCTGGCCAGAATAAACATCATTATTAAAGACACCCCACAACGCCACCCCCCCCCCCCCACGCTAAGGGAGAAGGGACCAAGCGGGAGAAGGCAGACTAAAAAAAAAAGGGGGACCGGGACGGGGCATCCCAAATCCGGATCACCAGCCGGATAACCACGTTGCCCCACGCGTGGGGACGAGCGGAGGAGATAAGCTCCTAGGCACCATGAGGTGCCGTCTACCATTGCCCAGCCAGCAGCCTAGGCTGGGAGGCTTCCAATATCAACTAAGTGAACAAAACAAGTAGCTGGGCAGAAATAGACCATGGGGGGATGCCGGGGTTTGACCCCGGCTACCTGCAAGCAGGAGACTTCTTTCTTCTGTCTTGTCGCATCTTGCAGAGAGAAAACACTGGGTGTTAAGTGGGAGGTCCCAGGTATATATAGGCCGGAAGGGGCTCGTTTTTCAAGACTTCTCTCTGAAACGTCGTCTCCTGCTGGAGGATAACCCTATCATCAGAATTAAAGGGGAAGCGGGGTGTGTGACACACTGAGAATATACATGTGCATCTTATGGGGCGAATGGGGCTTGCTAAGTGTGGGGCTGGGAATGCCAATTGCTAGGGGGATTACTGAATGCTCTCTGCAATCTTCTAGTGCCTGACATTTCTAGGCAAGCCAGTCAGTGGTGACTAGGGGTATAGAGAGTGGCAGTAGCTCCCATATTGCTCTTCTCTTCCCCATACTGGCCTTTCCCATCATGCTCCAGTTTGAGTCCAGCATGGTTAAAACATAAAACCCCTGGTCCCTCTCTTAAGCTAAGCTAATCTGCAGTGGGGATTGGACCTGCAACCCCTGAGTCAGCCAAATGCAGCACCATCTGGGACCTAATTTAGGGAGAGGGTTCTAATTAGGCTGGATGTCCTTGACTTCTTGAGATTTTCCCTGTGCCACTACTTCAATCACCAGCAACCAGACCCCAGAGGTATAAAAGCCTCTCCCAAACCCCAGAGGTATAATAGCCTCATTCATCTGACCAAAACTGACAGTGCAGACCAGCAGCTGTTAACTAAGTCAGCCCTGCAAAAGATCTTCAAACACGTTTCAAGATTTCCAGTGGCTGCTGACTTTTTTTTTTTCTGGGAAGAAGATGGCAACAATAGGTGAGTTTTTTTTGTACCCCTTGCCTGATTATCTGCACCCCCACTGTGCATGGTGGTGAGGAAAAACCTGCTGTTCATATGCATGAGCGAGGTTTTCTTCCTGGGTTGCCCCTGGAACTCCAGAATAACACTGTATCTGTGCTGAAGGACATAGGGTCTGGTATATATGAAGGGACAGAGGCTGGTCGGGATTACAAGACCCCTATGCCTGGTGCGCCAAGCTATTAGACCCCTGGTGAAGGGCCACAAGAGTTTTTTTCAGAATAATCTATATTATATTATAGTTACTATATATTATAGTGTATACAGTCTTGTATTAAAGCGGTCCAAAACCCACTGAAATTGTGAAATACATTTGCCCAAAGCCCCTGTCGATTCTTCCTTCTTCGGGTGTAGAACTAGTAATTGCCTTTTTTGCTCTTTGAATAGTCCTGGAACACTTTTGTTTGCTGTCCCTCTCTGTAAGATGGCAGGCTATCAGTCATTGCATAGGTGTGGCAATGACATCATTGCCACACATAACAGTAACAATGAGTGGAGGAGGTGTAGCTTCACAGTTGAAACAGGCGCCATTATCTGGAATCAGCGTAATGCATGAGCAGTGAAAATTGGCAAAAGATGCCCTGCATGAGAGGAGCAATTCAGGGGATCCTAGTTATAAATGTGGCTTTTGGTCCACTTCAGGTTCCCAAACACGGACTTCAGCCACAGAAAAGCTGGTTGATGGCTTGCTTAGGAGTGTCCTTACTCATGGAAACAACAGTCCTTTCTGTGGCCTCTGCCATGGATCATTTGAACTGATCTCCGGGACCGAGATTGCATGACAGAGGTAAGTTGTACAGCAGCGCTTCCTGCTATACACTCTGCGTCCGGGTGGGTTAGGAGTGGGGGGGGGTTCCAGAAACATAATCGCCACCCAAAGTTCGTGTTTTTTTCCAAGTTTGACAGAACTTGCTGAACCCGAGCTTTGGGGGATTCGCTCATCCCTACTAATTTGGCAAAAATCACTTTTATCTTCCTGAATTTCAGACAAATGCATTCATTTAACCTTAACAAATCTAAATGGTCCAAAAAGCACTACAAAGTTACCACATTATCACATTAATCACATTTTGTACAAAGTGTTTTCTTAGAACTTAAAATGTATAATGGCAGCCCCTGTAACCACCAACCTCTGCTGCATGTTCAAAATTGGTAAATATGACAAGCAATGTCAAGAAGTTGGCAGAACAGGCCCTCACAGATTAATAAATGAAATAGGGAAGATGGGGATGCTGGAGTCACCTGCTGGTACCGCAAATTTTGGTTTCTGTATGTGTCATGTAACACAGAATGCCAATTTTTTTCAGTGACAGTCATGATAAATTTTGTGAAGCAACTTTGGAGGCGTGAATTGCAGCCTGCATCTGAGTGAGCTTTTACACACAAGGGTGCTGAAAAAAAGTATTTGTGCATTCTTACTGCTAAGGATATTTTATTTTACATATGAAAATAACAGCACCCTATGGGCATTTCTACAGGTGAGGTACATCATTTTTCCAATGAGGTAAGGGTATTCTGTTTCATGTATGAAAATAACAGCACCCTATCAGCCATGCAGAACAATCTCTCTGAATTGTTCATTGCACCCAGAGGGTGTTGTTTTTTTCAAACATCGGGGCCAAATTATAATTGTTGCAATGGAGCACCTGCTCCAGCCCACCCTAGCTCAGGGCGTCCCCCTTAAAGGACCATTATCATCCAGGGCACATAACCAGTTCTGGAATCAAGGATACAAGTGACCCACACCCTGGAGCCTCCAGTACTTGCCACAGCAAGGGGGTCCTTCACCCTACCTCTTGTTTTCAGTGGGTCCCTGAGCCAAAGCCAGGGGGGCCTCCCCACATTATGGCAGCGCTATGGTGTATTTTTTCTTCATAAAAATAGTCATTAGTGGATCAGCAGTTAACTGATCCTGCCACCCTGCCTTCCCGCTCTGGATGCCTGTTATCACTTTTAAATCAGACCATAAGTGGTGTCGGCACCACCTGGACACTTCCAAAGCTAAGTTCTTCTAGGTTTGACATAATTCAAAAACTGCCTCAGAAGTCCTTATAGAAAAAGCCTCGTTAGTTAGCCCCCCCCCCCCCAAAAAAAAAAAATAACTGCTCCTTACCATGGACACCCTAAATTTGGAAGTAAAAAACATTCACAAAAATATCCTCAAAAGAAATATTATGGTGGCTGGAAGTACGAGGAATATGTGACCCAATTTTGTAGATTGGACAGGAGCAAGGAGTAAGGAAAGAAAATCAGTCTTAGCAGGGGGTGTAAGCACAGGAGGCAATCATGATGCCCCCCTACTTTTAGTACAGCTTGCACCAACACCCATTTAACTTTAAATGGGTCTGGTTCGGTTTAACAAATTCTATTTAACCCTTACACTAAAATGTTTTAATTAAGCAATTGTGACTGTAACATGGAGCAAAGCATTAAAACTTTTTTTAATGACCCTGCAACAGTAAAAGAAGTTGCTTCTCTCATTTATTCTGCTTTCCGTTGAGTGTCTATTAGCTGTGATACCATCTTGTCATCTCCCCATGTTGCGGTCCCATTAACCATTGCCACTCCCTCTGGCAACCCCCCCCCATCAGCATTCTGATAAGCCTGGCACGCAAAACAATGGAGGGATGCTGGGGCAAAGTAACCAAATCCTGAAATTATTTTAGACTCTGGAGTGAGGTTACAAGTGTTTTTGTCTGCCACATCTGCATGTAGGAGTGGGGCATTTCTTCTGGTCATAGTTCGGCAATGAAACACACAGGTACAAAGAAAGCTTTAGTAAGTAAGCATATTACATTTTGAGAATTAAATACCTGTTTGGGAGAATTAAAATACTCATGCGCTATGGTAGTTGCATAAATCGCTCTGTTACTTCCAGCGCTAAGCTGAAGAGACAGCGACAATCCGGTCACTACCTGGATTGCTAAATCTGTGACAGTCACCTTTTCGTCTACAACCATTACTGTCTTCTCAGCCAAGATGGCGTCAGAAAGAGGAGAAAGTATCTAGAAAAAAGCACAAACAGTTTAAGTGCTACTCTTACCTCATCGTCATACTCTGAGAGTAATCTCTATAAACTGCAGCACAAAGGCAAGTCAAGAAATTCACTTCTACTACCTGGTGACACCATAATTCTAATCATTCTAAATTCTAATATGAATCATGTTAAACAATGTATAGTTGTAGTAGTAGGTGGTGGTTGTGTACCCATAAATGTAGAAAATAACATTAGAACAGAACCTACATTCAAAATAGTTTTGACACGATAATACATTTGCACTGTAAAGTTGCAACAATCCAACTAACCTAACTCCATAACCAGAGTCAGAATCACAAACGGCTTTAAGCCAAATACAGAATGTGTACATAGACTGTACAAGTAATTTGCCTTGGTGGCATGGTGCATAACAAAAAAAAACAAAACAAAAGGTAGGAAAAAAAGAATGAGCACTTATCTGCCAGCCCACAGGATTAATCCCATGCAGCTCCCTGTTTCAGTTGGGGTTCTGGTGCTGACACTGCACATCACATTAATAATGGCCTCAGCGCTGATCTGAACTCACCACAGGACACTCGGGTTCAAGGCACAAGAAACCTCAGACCCAGAGGATCAAACCTTTTACAGCCTTGACTACCCCTTCAACTTTTAAAATGTATACTTACAGTATATACTTTATAAGAATAACCCTATTTTTTTTTAATTTTACATTTTTTTTAAATTTTGCCCTTTCTGCTACCATTGTTTCGCTTCAACAATTTCAAGTAGAAATAGATTCAGAAGCAGACCTACAATATAATATGCTTACAGATGCATTCATTTTGTTAATTTCAGCTGTCAGTGGTGGGTCAGGCCACTACTATCCCATCCTGTTGCATGTTGTAGCATTCTTATTCTATGCATTTACTGCGTCTGGTAGACTTAAATATATGCTGATGAGGCTGTGCAGGCTGGAGGGAGTGGGGATAAAGGATCAATGCATACATATACTAGGAACCTACGCATACATATACTAGGAATTATTTTTGGCAAGAGGCTGTTTATATAATAGGAAGGGAGCAGAGGTTAAAACAGAAAATAGTAGAGCCTGTAAGGCGTGAAAGAATGGGGGGGCAAAGAGATCTATATAGCCTATAGGGCCAGTGGTCTCCCTCTTTATGGGGCATCCCTAATTCTTCCGCTGTGTGGAACCCCAGGAACTGCCCAGAAAACTCATCTCGCCTGAGATCCCATGCCACATCTGCAGGTCATGGCCACATCTCTGCTATATCTTTAGCTGGTGCGCGTACCTGTACCCCGCAGCTAGAGGGCGTAATGCAGCCATCAGTGTGTGCTTCGTTCAGTCTTAATGGGATGCAAGCTGTTGATTGGCTAAGCAGCCTGCACATGCACTGAGAGAGCCAATCTGAGGGGATACACAAAGCAAATGGAGATACCCCCAGCAGGAGGTACAGAACCTGGAACCGTTCAAAGCGGACAGGCAGCTATTTTACATTAATAGGCTTCCCAATGCATATACAATCCCCAGTCCATGATAATCTTACCTGCTCCTCGTTCCTCCAGCAAAATGTCTCCACAAAATTTTGCCAGTGGTCATGCTTTTTCAGGAGTAAAAAAGTGCCATTTACTCTCATTGTCTCCCTATCTGGTGATTCACTAACAGTGAAATTCTCAGGCTTTTTTCTCGTGAATTGAATTTTTTACTACCATGAGAGTTTTTTTCAACTCTTTGTGAATCAAGGCCATAGTATGTAAGGTTGAATAAAGCCTTCATTGCATCCAGTTCATCCTCCATAAAGAAGATCTCCTTCCAGTTGTCTAGTAGACATAGCTGGCAATGCATCCAGGCCACTTTTGAACCTCTTAATTGTATTCTTCAAGCCTACCTCCTCTGGTAGAGAGTTATATATTTTCACATGGCCAACTTTGAACACACTCCAGTTCAGATGTCTTATGCTCTGGTGCCCAGAACTGAACACAATATTCCATATGGGTTCTGAGCAGTGACTTATAGAGGGGTGAAATGAGCTCCAGTCATGAACACCTATGTCCCTCTTGATACTGTTTGCCTTGGCAGCTGCTGCCTGGCATTGTACTGTACAGTTATTTGTTAAACACCTAGGTCGTTTCCCTTCACAGTTTTACCCAGCATTTCCTTATTTAGTGTGTAATCATTGCACACATTGCTCCTTCCCATGTGACTAACCTTACATTTATCTGTATTAAACTTAATTTACCAGGGGGCGTGGCTTGCCATGGCGCCGTAAAGACGCATGTGAGGGGAGCTCCGCACATACCTGTGGATTTCTTGCACTCAGGTGTATCTGAAGAGCTGCTTTTTCGGATGCCCAGGAAGGGGAAAGGCAGAGGAGCACCCAGGAGGCTCCGGGAGCGATCCATCCCCTCCTTCTTTTTTTTTTTTCTTTTTTTTTTCCCACTCAGACCAATATTTCATCCATATACCGTTGGAGATTTCCCCAAGTAGATACATTTATATTGGGTCATCCTTGTGGATTATATATATTTTTATACTTTAATTAAACTAGTAAATATACCCATGAGTTATTTAATTAGTCTAAGTTGTGTTATGCTCATCTATTCTTCGTGAACCCCCCTCCCTCCCTCCCTCCGGTGGTCAGCAGTCAAATTAATTTCCAATATTTTTTTCATAGTAAAATTTAGCTGGTTTTTATACTTTGGGCACAGGGTTAAGGCTAGTTCATTCGTTAGTACTGTCTTCAGGCTTCTAAACCACAACTCTCTGTTAGGGGGTAAATGGTTTGCCTATCTCTGAGGAATTATTTTCTTCGTTGCCCAGATTAATAGGGAGGGGATCTTCCTATCTTTTTTTGGCCATGTACATGGGAATAAATTTAATAGACCCCATTCAGGGGTTAATACTGTTCTGGTGTTGGTTACCTCACCCAGCAGTCTTTCTGTAACCGACCAGATCTTTTTTATAAACGGGCAGTCCCACCAGAGATGGATAAGCGTTGCTGGAATTTGCTTACACCACCAGCATCCAAACGTAGGGAACCTGTTATTATAATCTGAAGTGTAGTAAAATCGTGTGATAAATTTATAGCAGAACATTTTTAGTGTTGGAGACAGTATGGCTATGTATGTGTCAAAAATTTCCGCCCACTTCTCGCTGTCCAATTCCATTTTTAAATCATTTTCCCATTTTTTCACATAACTCGGTGTTATTGGGATTATCATCCTCGTAATCTGATTGTAGAAGTAAGATATTTTATTTGGTGTTATACAAGAATTTATAAAGATATCTTGTATAGCATTAGGTTTTGGTGGCATGGTAGGAAGGGCTAAAGTACTAATATAACTAGTTACTTGATTTTTAATGAGAGTAAAGCTAGATGGGTTCTCTATAAGTTGTACTCCTCGCACACTTGACCATATGTGAATTATTCTAGTATGATACTTATGTTTATGCATTGATAAAATTTTATTGCATTCCCCAAGGGGGAAATCAGGATTTGTAGTAAGTGAGCGCAGGAGGTCTGGGTATGGGAATAGATTTTCAGCTTCCATGATGTGCATCAGTGTTTTTATTATTGCCCTCGTAATAGGATTAGAGCAGTACTTTTTTGAGCTTATTCGGTTAAGTGTGTTATAATTACAGGAGGAAACTTCTTCTATCGTTAATGGGAATAGTTCAGTATTAGGCCATTCTACATTAGAAGATAAGATTATCCATTCCTCTAGTCTTTTAAGTTGGGATGAAATAAGGTAAAGCCGAAAGTCCGAAGATCCCATGCCACCTAAACTAAGAGGCTGAGTTATAGACTTGTATGCTGTCCGGTGAGAACTGTTGTTCCAATAAAAAGCTGCTAAATGTTTATCTAATTTAGCGAGAAAATATTTGGGTATGTTTACTGGGATATTTTGTATTAAGTACATATAGTGTGGACGAAAAAACATTTTTACGGCAGCTATTCTGCCAAGGAGGTTCAAATGAAGATTTTTCCATTTCTTAATAGAGTTTTTCAAGAGCTCCTTCCTCAAGAGAGGAAATTTAAAGATATCAATTGATTTAATAATTTCGGTATTTTGATTCCCAAATATTGTATATGGGAGGATTCCCATACTAAGTTATGATGCATTTTTAGTATGTTACATTCGGATTCTGAAAGGCCGAAGGGTAGGATGACTGATTTTTTGTAATTTAATTTAAAATTGGCCTGGGTTCCAAAGTCTTCTATTATCTGAAGCGCTCTAGGGAATGACATTAAAGGGTCTTGTATTAACAAAAGAATGTCATCGGCATATGCCAGATATTTTATTTCCCTCTTACCCATCATCACCCCTTTTATACCATCGTCTACAGATAGAAGGCTTAAGAGTATTTCTAAATGTATGTTGAACAGAATGGGTGATAAAGGGCACCCTTGTCGTGTGCCATTAGTAGGGGATATTAGGGAGGATAGAGTGCCATTTATATTTAATCGTGCCTGTTGATTCAGATATAGTGTCATAATTTTATCAATAAGACCGTGGCCTATACCAAATAGCATTAGGGATTTCTGTAAAAAAGCCCAGGAGACCCTGTCAAATGCCTTTTCGGCATCAAGAGCCACAAGGACCGCTTTAGACTGCCCATTGTTAATTTGGTTTATTGCAGCGATAGCTGCTGAAATATTCTGATATACCCTCCTGCCTCTGATAAAACCGGCTTGATGTTGCGGGATTATATCATCGATATGGCGTTGTAAGCGGTTGGCAATTATAGTTGCAAAAATTTTAATATCGATATTTATCAGAGAAATTGGTCGGTAATTGCTACATTGCAATAAATCTTTGTCTGCTTTGGGAATCAATCTGATTATTGCGGTGTTCATTTCCGCAGAGGGCGGATTCTGTGAGTTCATTTCATTCACAAGCCTTCTGTGCCCGAGAGGAGGGCCCGGTGCATGAGGCGGCAGGCAAGATGGCAGCGGGACGCGCACAATCGAGTGGGGCCGCGGCCCCTCCCGCTCAAGATGCCCGGCGCGGCTCCGTGCATGCAGGGAGGACGGAGGACTGTCGATCCGGCGGAGGTGGGACCCCCGAGGTGCCACCGGCGGGGAGAGAGGCGAACCGGCTGCTGCGGGAACTGATGCCTCAATGCCATCGGCGGGAGGGGGCGGCGGAGAGGTGCGAGCGGCGGCCTGGAGCCGCCACCGGCTTGTGACAGCGCAGATCCACTGCGGGGCGGACGGAGGCACGGGAGATACCGGGGGAATGCCCGGCGGCGCTGGGATCATCGCCCCCCGGATCACATGGAGGTCATGCCCGGTCAGTGCGGGGCGAGGGATGGCCCACATCAGCTGGGAACCTGTTCTGTAGCAGAGGGGGATCAGCGGCGGGGGCCGGATTGCGGATCTCACCCGAGGGAGCACAGCCAGAGGCGGGAGAGTGTGACCGGGTCCCCAAAGGCAGACAGCATCACCCCAGACTCGCCACCCCGTAGTCTGGGACTGATCCACGTGTCCCCGGATAGAGGGGAGGTGACGCGTATCTCACTGCTTTCTCCCCTGAATCAAGGAGCACGCCGGGTGCCCTGACGCCTCTGAGAAGCCCCTCCCCGCTGTGGGAGACCCATCCTGAGCCAAGCCCGAGTTACAACAATGCTCTCTGCGACCACTCTTCATGGGACGCGCACGGGGTGCCGCGGTGCGGCAGACATAGCCTTGGCCTCTCGGCCGAAGATTTGACCGGTTCCCCCCATCATGCAGCTAGCCGCATTGAACGTGGTGTACACAGCCTCGGGTCCGCTCCTGGTGTTGGTGAGGCGCTCCCGCATGACCCCGCGCTGCCGACCTACAGTCGTGGCCCTTGTCCCTCAATTCCACTGGATCTCTTGTCGCACGTGGTTGCGGAAGCGGTTAAAGTCAACATCAAAGAGGCCCTGTGTGGTCTCCCTACTAAAGGTGACTTTGATGGATACGTCTCCAGGATGGAGGGGGCTTTTAAGAAAGAGCTGGCGACCTTACAGGGGGCTGTGTCGGATGTAGCAGTGAGAGTTGACGGCGTGGAGAACATGTGCGGGTCACTGGAGGCGCGTGTGGCTTCTCTGGAACAACAGCAAGCAGAGAGCAGGCGCCACGTGTCTGACCTACTCCTTATACACGACGACGCTGAGAACCGTAACCGCCGAAACAACCTCCGCCTGAGGGGGGTGCCCGAATCCGTGGAGCCTCGAGACCTAGCAGCTGCGACAACATCGATCTTTAATGAGCTTCTGGAGCTACCCAGCACCAACCACATTGAGCTTGACCGTGTGCACCGTGCGTTGGGTCCCCGCCCGATGGAGGGAGATAGACCCCGAGACATCATATGCAGGGTCCACTTCTTCAAAATCAAGGAGGAGATCACCCGCCGAGCTTGGGAGAGGGTCCCCATCACATTCCAGGGCGCCCAGGTGACTATCCTGCAGGATCTATCTCGTAGGACTCTGCAAATGAGGAGGCTGCTGAAACCCCTTCTGGAGGTGGTCCAGTCTCGAGGCGCCACATATCGATGGGGTCACCCCTTTCAACTCAGAGTCCGGAGAAATGGCGCTCTCTTTGTGCTGAAATCCCCAAGCCAGCTTCGGGACTTGTTTCACTTCTTGGAGGCGGCCCCGGTGGAGGTGCCGGATTGGACTGCTCCGGATCTGCCGGTCTTCGGTGGACGGGCGCCGCGGGGCGAAGTTGGCCCTATCCGTGGAGGTGGCAGAAGAAACAGACGAGGGCGCTGATCCGGCGACGCTGGCGCCCGGTTCCTCCCCGCACCGGCTGGTCCCGCCATCCTGTGATTTAAAGCTTGGGGGCGGGCGGGCGGCCGGGGCTGGCGGAGATGGTGGTGCAGTGTTGACAGCTTCCTGTTTCTCTAGGACTGGTGACTGATGGTTTTTGTACCTTTGGGCCCCGACCGGGGAGTCGCGTAACGCGGGTCCCCGGCCGGGTGCCCGGACCCGAGTTGTTGAGATAAGAGTTGAGATAAATGTTTATATCCTGCCTCGCGCGGCTGGGCAGTTGCGGGCCCCGCAGGCCTTCCTTTGCACACGCACTGGGGGGTCGGTGCGACGCGGTTGTTTTGGATTTTCTCCTGCTTGGTAACACATGTATATGTATGGCGGAGGCCCGGTGGTGATGGTTGAGGGGGGCCCTCTGGCCGCGGGGCGGGCTACCCCTCCTTTGATGGGGGGCCTTCCGTGTGGACATTGGCCCCTGATATGGGTGTCTGATGACTAGGCCTGCTGTGGGGCCCCGCTGGTCCCGACGTCCCTCCTCATGGTCTTCAGACACTGAACCATCTGTGGCCTCCCCGGTAATAAAGACGCCTTTGAGTGCAACAGACTGGAAAATTGCAATATAGTGCGGTCCCTCCCCTGTGGACTGCGGCCCCTGTCCTCCTCTCTTGACTGTTACTTAGTCTAGTCCTTCATTACTTAATTGTTTGCCCTCTCGTCCCCGTGCTTCCCAAGGCCTTTATTGCTGTCCCTACCCCTAATCCCCTTCCCTAGCACTCAAAACCCCGGAAGTATTAGCAGCAACTCCCTTCTCTCAATTTTTTCCTGGACGCGGTCTGCAGGCACTCAAATAGCATGGGCTCGCTGAAGGTTGTATCCCTTAATGCGAAAGGCCTTAACACGCCAGAAAAAAGAACAATAGTGTGGCAAGAGTTGAAGAGATATAAGGCAAAAATAGTCTTCATACAGGAGACGCACTTTAAAAGAGGGGCTTCCCCCAGGCTGAATAGCAGACTGTTCCCGCACATCTTCACCAGCTGCGCCTCGGAGGGCAAGAAGAAGGGAACGGCTATTTTGCTAGCCAGAGACACCCCATTCTCATTGCTGGATTCCTGGCCCGACGACTCAGGGAGAGTGGTCATGGTCAAGGGTACTATTAATCAGAAGCGATACACCCTGATCTCGATATACGCTCCCAACCAGGGTCAGGTTCAGTTCCTCAAGCGGACGCTGGATAAAGTGGAAAAATTTGCTGAGGGCGAACTGATCCTCGGTGGTGATTTTAACTTACCAATTGACCCTCTCATCGACACCTCAATCGACGATTACCCAACCGGCATTGCGCTCCCTGAGGAAGAGACTGCACAGTCTGCAGCTGGTGGACGTGTGGCGAATTAGAAACCCCACGGCTAGGGACTATTCATTTTTTTCGAAGGTTCACGGGACTTACTCCAGGATTGACTATCTTTGGGTCTCGCATAGCATGCTGGAACGAGTATCAGGTGACGGCATCTACCCCACCTCATTCTCGGACCATGCCCCGGTTTACTTGGATTTGGATCTAGTAAACAGGCCCCTCCCCCCCTTTACTTGGAGGCTGAACGAATCCCTGCTGCAGAACCCGGCGGTGCTGCAGGCTGTCAGGGATGGTATTACCTCATATTTTAACAAGAACGACAATGGGGAGGTCTCGCCCCTGACCCTTTGGGAGGCCCACAAAAGTGTTATCCGAGGCATTTTAATTAGCCACGCCTCGCGATTAAAGAGGGAAAACACAGCCCTGTTAGCGAACTTGACGGAGAGGGTCAATACCCTGGAGCTATCCCACAAACAGACTGAGGCGGCGAGCGTACTCGGCGAGCTTACGCAAGCTAGAGTGGCACTTAACGCCTTACTAAGACAAAAAGCTAAACATGTGATCAGGAAATGTAAAAGGCGATACTATGAGTTCGGGCAACAAAAACAGCGCTCTCCTTGCGAGAGCCCTCATACAGCAGCAGGCCCAGAATTTTATATCGGAAATCATGGACGATTCCAAACAGTGACAGCATACCTCTGAGACTATAGCGGGCACATTTAGGAACTATTACGCAGAACTATATGGGCTACATGGAGATACATTGGGGGCTGAGGCAGATAGAGAGAATTAGGAAATACCTAGCGGACTCTAAGATGCCTAAGATCTCGGAGGAGGCCGCGGCCCTGATTGAGGCTCCAATTAGCGCGGGTGAGTTGGCCAAGGCCATTAAACATACACCAGTGGGCAGGGCGCCGGGGCCAGACGGATTTACGTCTCGGTACTACAAAACTTTTGAGGCCTTGCTGGGTCCGAGACTGGTGGGGGCCTGGAACACAATCCTGGATGCGGAGAGCCCGGGAGCTTTATCTGGTAGGGAATTAGAAGCGCACATCACGGTCATACACAAGTCGGGTAAGGACCCGCTATCCTGTAAAAGTTATAGGCCCATCTCCCTGCTCAACGCAGACATGAAGCTTTATGCCAAAGTCCTGGCTAAAAGGCTGGCACCTCTGGTCCCTCACCTCGTGCACCTGGATCAGACTGGGTTTGTACTCCATAGAGAGGCCAGAGACAACGTTATCCAGGCCATTAACGTCATTCATGCGGCCAAAACCTCGGGGACCCCCCCTGATGCTCCTCTCCACCGACGCCGAGAAGGCCTTTGACAGGGTAAGCTGGCCTTTCCTGAAAGAGTCTCTTCGTTACATCGGGCTGGGGGACAATATGAGACTGCTTATGGAGGCTCTCTATACCACTCCCTCGGCTCGAATTAGAATTAACGGCCACCTCTCAGACCCGGTGTGGATCAGGAATGGGACCCGACAGGGCTGCCCCCTATCGCCACTCCTCTTTGCTCTGTCACTTGAGCCGTTTCTGTGTGTAATTAGAAATAATGATGACATCCGGGGACTAGTCTCCCGGGAGGGTACCCACAAGGTCGCCGCCTACGCGGACGATCTGCTCTTTTTCATCACTAATCCATCCGTAGCTATCCCCGTCCTGATGAGGGAATTTGAGACATATGGGAGGCTCTCATATCTAAAAATAAATTTTGACAAGTCTGAAGCTATGAATGTCTCCCTCCAAGGGGATCAAGTTCGGACCCTACGACAGTCCTTCCCCTTTCGGTGGGCCAAGGCCTCATTAACATATCTGGGAACCCAGCTGCCATGCTCCCTGTACAACATAGTGTCCCTGAATTTCCTCCCCTTGGCCCAAAGAATCAGAGCTGATTTGGAGAGGTGGGATCTTCCCACATTTTCATGGATGGGAAGGGTGAACATAATCAAGATGAAGATACTACCCAGACTGCTATATCTGTTCCAGGCCCTACCGGTTCGGGTCCCTGCGGGTTTCTTTGCAGATCTTAACAGGTCCCTCTCGAGCTTCGTTTGGAACAAGAAGCGCGCGAGAATTGGGAAACGCATACTTTGCAGACCCAAGACTCAGGGGGGCATGTCTCTGCCAGACATTATACTCTATTGGGCGGCCTCGCATCTACAGAGAGTTTGTGAGTGGGCAACATGTCAGGACACGAAGCGATGGGTTCAACTAGAACGTGCCGTGCCCCTTACCCCACCGGACGTCAAGCTGTGGGGCAGGATGGCCATACCCCCAGACCTGAAAAGGCACCCGACTATCACGGCAACACTATGGGTCTTTGGGAAGTACAGATCCTATTCAGAGATCTCCCCTTGGCCTTCCCCCATGGTACCTATAATCACTAACCCATTACTGGCCCCTGGAACACCCAGAGCAGACCTCAGGGAATGGAGTGGGTTGACCCAGTTGAGAGCAGGGGACTTGATTACGGAGTGGTTGGACTCCATTGTCAGATTTGAGATCCAGGTGGGAAAACGCGGACCTTGACCCCTGGTCCCTGATTAGGTTGCAATCCTTTGTAGCAGGGCAGGGAATGAGGAAAGACAAGTGTAGGCCCTATACTGAACTCGAGAAGATATGCCTGGGCAGGGCGTCAAACGACCATCTCACCTCCAAATTGTACTCGTGTTTGATAAGAGAGGGGGACAGCCCTCCAGCGTTCTGGAGGGAATGGGAGGCAGACTTAGGGGTGGAGTTAGATAAGGAACAGAGAGAGAAGATTGCATCTCTTGCCCACAGATCCTCGATTGCCACCAGAGTACAGGAAACTAACTATAAGGTTCTAACCAGATGGTACTACACCCCCGACAGGCTCAATAGAATGTGTGCCTCAGTGGATCCACAATGCTGGAGGTGTGGGGCTGAGCGGGGTACCTTGATACACATCCTGTGGTCCTGTCCCAAGATCCGTGCATACTGGGAGGGTGTGCTGCCCGTGGTCTCTCAACTTACGGGGGGCCGGACCCTCACTGATCCAGCTCAGATTCTGCTGCACTCGACGAATCTCTCCGTAAGCAAGTATAAGAAATCACTGCGGGTCCATTTGTTGAATGCAGCTAAGCTAGTGATTCCAAGATTTTGGAAGCAAAAAAGAACCCCCACAGTGAGGAACTGGGCCTCGGAGGTTTCAAGCATCTCGGAGATGGAGGATCTCACACTTTCTATGCACGACAGAGATGAGCAGTACAGGAGAACGTGGATGCCCTGGTTAATTTACCAGGAGTCTGAAGAGTTCAAGCAGTTATTCAAGGAGCCAGAGAATCGCTGAGTTAATAATGTACCGCTGCCCTGGAGCGTTATACTTGGGATCCTTCCTTACCCCCCCCCTGTGCTTACTTTTGATCCTCCTGGCGACGGGTCTCCATATTAATCTCAGGAGGCTCAGTGGGCGTCGAGCGGTGAGAGACGTGGGCATCTTGAGCCCGGCCGAGACCGCATTGTGCCCAACGGGAACGGCCGCGCTTGGCGGCCTCTAAGTAGTGCTGAGATATGTGCCTGTAGACCTGCGTGCCACATAGGTGATTCAGCTGCTACCTCTTCCTCCCCTACACTCGACCCCTGCCCGCTGGCCCTTTCCCCCTACTGTGTAGTGTATTGTTTTGTATGGTGTATTGCAAGTCTCTTGTGTCTGTTTATATGCAAAAACCTTTAAATAAAGAATTTAAAAAAAAAAACTTAATTTACCATTTTACTGCCCATATTTCCAATTTATCTAAATCAGTTTGAAGGCTTAGTATCATCTGCAAAGATTGATTCTTTACAGTTTAATCCATTCCCAATGTCATTAATATATTTATTAAAGATAATTTGCCTCAGTATTGACCCCTGCGGTTCTCTGTTCTCAACAGCTTGCCTGGTAACTTACTGGTCTGAAGTTCCTAGGTTCTCCTTTAGACCCTTTTTTAAATATTTTGCCAATCCTGTGGAACACTCTCCATTGTTCAGGCAAAATATTACAAAAATAAACATCAGCTTACCTTGCCAAGAGTTCCTCCAATGCTGTGCCTTCTCTCAGCTTGGCGCCTTCAATTAGGAAATACACTTCCTTATTTGCCTCTACAGTGCCACCCTGCCAACATGGGCCACCAATACTAGCTCCAGGAGCAAGTCCAGACCACGCCCCCCTCTGTCTTGATGGCTTGAATGGCACTCACTTAGCTTCCATTCAAGCCCAGCTAAACCCTCCCTTCCACCCCCCCCCCCCCCAGTATCCTCCAAGCAAGAGCTCTCACTCCCAGCACCAATTATGCTTCAGAAGAGAAATCATGAGATAAAACTATAGACATTTATATCTGGACCATTTCTTCCTCTTCCATTTAAAAATGAAAAACAGTTTAGGAAAATGCCAAATGTAGCCCAACACAATGTCTTTGCCTGACATTTTACTTTAAATGTTTAAAATAATGGCTTGTCTCTTACTGTATATAATTTAGACAACACAATTGTCTTTGCCTGACATTTTACTTTAAATGTTTAAAATAATGGCTTGTCTCTTACTGTATATAATTTACTTCAAACATGGGGATGCTATCTTGACAATTTTTGCTTGGTTACATGGGACATTTAATGAAGTGTTTGGGTTATTGCTCTGCATTTCACCTGCCATATCACATTCCTTTGTGAATATGGAAGCAAAGAAGATGTTTATGAAATTGTCTTTCTCCTCTATAGTTGCCCCCTTCTTGCTTTTCAGGGGCCCACACTTTTGTATCTTTTACAGTTTATGTGACTAAAGAACATTTTGGGGTCTATGATAGGCCTTTTTGGTGCCTCCTGAAGTTGTTTACCATTCCCACCATCTTGTCCCCATTGAATGAGGAAACCAGGGGTTTTCACACAGCAGGCCATCCCAACTAGAGACATCTCATAAAGAGGACTGATTTAACAGCTTAAATCAACTCAAACCATTTGCTGTGGCAGAGATAACTTTGATTCAGTTAGAAGGTTGATTTGAAGCTGAACTTCTGTTGCGTGAGAAGAACTATAGAAAGGTGTTCCCCAGCCGCCTCACCTGGCCTCATACCCGATGCACCCCTGTTGGATATACTTTTTGTAGCAGGTTGTCAGGAGGTTGAACTAAATGAGTACTCCAAGAGCTTTATGAAGTCCGGGTTTCAGTGGAATTGTGGACTGCAGTCCACCAGGATATATATCATAATGGTTGAAAATATGTTATTAACATCAGCTTTTAGAAATGTAAAACAAGTACAGAGCTCTAGATAAATTATTCTTTGCAAACCTGACAGCTTAAATAATTCAAAGGCCCAAAAGGATCTGCTAATCAAATTTCATAAATCAAACTGCATTGGTGTATTTAGATTTAGGGCATAAAAGCACTGCTTTATAATTTAAAATGTGTGGATAATAAATTAAATGGATTGTATGCATACTGGATGAAGATTGTTCTCAAATATTTTTTTACCTGTAGCGTTGTCATGCCTGCTTCTTGTCCAATCAAAACTTGGCCTTGAAATCTGAGAACTTTTGGGTTATCCATTCGAATAAATTCACTGATCAGATCAGTAATGTCTACCTGCCAGTCAGACCCTAGAAGGTAAGTGAGCTGCCCCACAGTGTCAGGAGATTCGGCGATGAACTGGGTTAGGACTCTTAGTAAGGCATGCTGGTACTGTAATGTGCAGCCTTTAACCCTTTTATCATCATCTTCATCATCTTCACTATCTCTAGCTGGTCTGAAAAAGAACAAAGACATATAGACAGCTGCTGTTACACTTTTACTTTACTAAGTATCAGCACTTTTCCACATGAACTTTTAGAGAATGAAAAGGAGACAGGGGTTTAAACAAAAACAAAACTTCGTCCAACCTGGAATCTGAAATCTGGTGAGACTCATATACAGTATGCATTCTGTCCCAGAATAGATTGTTCATGCCTGGTTGATCAGTTGAACAATCTGTAATGTGTTTGTGCGGACTGCTTCACACCGAAACATACTCGCACACTTGTACAACTAGCTGCCACCGTGTTTAAATGTAGTCTACATTTTTAATTAAATCTTATTGCAAAAGTCTTAAAGGAGCCACAGGACTCAAACCAGTTAGCTTGCTGACCAACCTACAATCTGTCTCTAAACTTGGTTAAAAACAGAGGGCTCGGTCACACACATCTGCAGAAGTATGCTTAAGCTGCACCACCAGCAGCAAGGTGCCCCTGTGAGGTGCAGTCCTAACTCTAATCTCTGAGAGCCCCATTTGGGACATACAATGCAATAGATAAATTGGGAGTAGGCTTACCTGAGGTTGCCCTAAACCTGTTTTTAACCAAGTTTAGAGACAGATTGTAGGTTGGTAAGCAAGCTAACAGGGTTGAGTGCTGTGGCTCCTTTAAGACTCTTGTATCCTAATTGCCCTGCTAACGTGCACCTCCCAGGTTAGTTATAAAATGGTCTGAGCGGCTGCCACCCCTCCTTTGTTTCTTTTGAATTTGTGCAAGCACATGGGGTGTGGGGTCTAGGCTGTATTGCAAGGTATTTGACCCTTCCACCCCATGGCTTGCACTTGAGGTTTAGGGCAACCTCAGGTAAGCCTGCTCCCAATTTATCTATTGCATTGTATGTCCCAAAAGGGGCTCTCAGAGATTAGAGTTAGGACTACACCTCACAGGGGCACCTTGGTGCTGGTGGTGCAGCTTAAGCATACTTCTGCAGATGTGTGTGACCGAGCCCTATGTTTTTAACCAAGTTTTAACCAAGCCACAGAATTATATCGCCCAGGACAGCCACATAATTATTTTGCCCAGGGCAGCCACAGAATTATTTTGCCCAGGACAGCCACAGAATTATTTTGCCCAGGACAGCCACAGAATGATTTTGCCTTCGACAGCCACGACATTTTTTTTGCCCAGGACAGATACAGAATTATTTTGCCCAGGACAACCACAGAATTATTTTGCTCAGGACAGATGCAGACACATAATTATTTTGCCTAGGACAGACACAGAATAATTTGCTCAGGAAAGATGCAGACACAGAATGATTTTGTATAGAATAGGCATAGAATGGTTTTATCTTGGACCGCAATAGAATTATTTTGCCCAGGACAGATACTAGGGTCTTGATTGCAGAGTTGAAGAGAATTCTCTTGGGGATAAAAACTTCACTTTAGGAGAAAAAGCATGAATTTCTGAATCATCAGCTAGGAAGGCAATGAAAGCCAATGGCACTTTTTACTCTACACTGTATTAAAAAATGCCCTTGACTTCCATTGTCATCCTAGCTGGTAATGTTTTTTTTAACGCTTATTGAATCAAGGCCTAGGACAGACACAGAACTATTTTGTCCAGGACAGACACAGAATTATTTTGCTCAGGACAGATGCAGACACAGAATTATTTTGTCCAGGACTGGCATAGAATGATTTTGTCTTGGACTACCATAGAATTATTTTGCCCAGGACAGACACAGAATTATTTTGCCCAGGACAGACACAGAATGATTTAGCCTTGAAAAGCCACAAAATTATTTTGCCCAGGACACAGGATTATTTTGCCAATGACAGACACAGATGCTAAATTCTTTTGATGAAATGAAAAAATGACCTACATCCTCTCTTTGGAAATCAAAGGGGGGAATTAGATAATGTGATTATTTGGCATAACATAAAAAAATGACATTACAATGTCACACAACCATAGGCTAAAAAGGCAGGTAGGCCATGTGAGAAGGGGGGGGGGGGGGTAGTAAGGCAGTTAAACCTGTCATCTTGGGAATCAGATATAGCAACACACAAGTTGTACATCTCTATGATTGTTATATAGCAATAGAAATTTATGTAATACAAAGCAGCATTGCCAGTGTCGCCTTTATGGTCAGGGGGCAATTTTAATATTTTTTTTAATATTTAGAAATGTGGTGGTATTTTTGATGGCCTTTGTTAGGTCCCAGTACAGATTACGGTTTTAAACCAACTCTGTGCCAATGGGAGTCCTGGTTTACAGGGACCCTACATTAGCCTAACCTACCCCCCTTGTAACATAATTAAAAAAAAACTCAACTTTTTTTCAGCAGAGGTCAATCTAATGTGGAATGGGAAATACTGCAGCTACACAAGTGTGGCAGTCGCACCTTGTCCAATGAAAGACATGCTCTACATATAGACTTTCATGCCTGATTTTGGCTTACTAAGGATCTTGTCTAAACATCTATTGATTACTCCATCATTGCTGAAGACCTAGATTTGATTGTACTAAGATATGGTTTATATTTTACACCATATCTTAACTTAATCTGTTGCTAATTTCCAGTGGTCCTAAACACCTCTACATGGGTATCTACATTATATTCAGATGGACAGTTGTACTTAAAAAAAAAATTATATATTTCTCCATTACGATTCCCTCTATTTCTACATTTGCTCCAGTTTCCCCCTACAAATCTCAATGTTAGTGACTCATCACCTAACTTATTGCTCTACTGTTTATATCTCTCCAGTTGCAGATGGATGCAGCACCCTGTGTCATTAAGAGCTCCATATGCGCAGCTTGTTTTATGCGCATATCACCTACTGGACACTAGAGGGAGCACAATTCTTCAACAAAGAGAAAACATTGCATGAATCCGTCTGTGTACATGATAATGCATGACAATTTTGAAAGTGTTTTATTTTGTGTCTAAATGATGTCAAGGCTCTGAGCTGGTCTAGTATTTTTTTATATTTTCATACGTTAGCAAAAGTGTGTTGTATGCAGTTTTCACTACCTCTGATCTGTTGCTATTGGAAACTGTACAACTAGTCTGTACATCAAGATCTATAAGCCCTGCACACACAGAACTGTCCTGATGAGAGGGATCTCTGTGTGTACAGGGCTCACTTATCTGTTCTTGTAGCTCTTGGTGTACAGTTACTAATAACAACAGATTGCAGCTTTCTCCATTACCATGCTGGGTAAAAGAGAGGAGGCAATCTGATTTATCATGTTTACAATAATCTAAAGCCTAAAGACTGGTGCTGTACAGAAGATTACTGCACTTTCTTATTGTCAGTAAGTTGTTGTACCGTGTTAGCCATCGATGTAAGCAGGTAATCCAAGGTTAAGGTAATACCATTTATTGGCTAACTCAATAGGATTGAAAATGCAAGCTTTCGAAGCTGTTCAAGCTTCTTCTTCAGGCATAATACAGATCTGTAACTTAGACACACATTTATACAAAACACTACAAAGGAGTGACAATTGTTTTTACACTGACACACATGAAAAATAGCTAAGTCGTAAAATCGTATACTGTGAGATAAGAATCAGGGGGATAATAAAGCGACTAAATCTGCACAGGTTCACAATCAAAAATAATAAAACTGATGTGCCTGTTGCAGCCCATTTCTGCAGACCAGGCCATGGCCTATGTGATCTCAAACTCACAGTGCTCAAGGGGGGTTTCCACTCACAAAAGGAGAGATTGGAATGGGAGTGTAAATGCATCCAAATCTTTAAATCAATGGACTGTGGGCTAAACAGGGACAATAATTTTATGTGTCATTATGACATGGATTGAATAGACAAGGCTCATCACAAGGTCTGATATTAAACAGACTGTCTGGCCTGCTGTGAGAGCAATAAAAATTCCACACACTTTCTCTCCCCCTCTCATCCTTATCAGCCCACCATTAATTGTTATAATCCCCCTGATTCTTATCTCACAGTATACGATTTTACGACTTAGCTATTTTTCATGTGTGTCAGTGTAAAAACAATTGTCACTCCTTCGTAGTGTTTTGTATAAATGTGTGTCTAAGTTACAGATCTGTATTATGCCTGAAGAAGAAGCTTGAACAGCTTTGAAAGCTTGCATTTTCAATCTTATTGAGTTAGCCAATAAATGGTATTACCTTAACCTTGGATTTCCTGCACTTTCTGATCAAAGTTCCCTTTCAAAACTTTGACTTTGTTTCGGACACCCATTGGATACCTTCTCTAGCAACAGGGGTGTACATTAGAGATGAGCGAACTTTTGAAAAATTCGATTTGACTGATTCGCCGAATTTTCCGCCAAAAATTGTTTCGACCCGAATTTATTCGCGACGAATCGCTATTAAAAACGGCTATTTCTGAGCCTCCTAGAGCCTCAATAGGGTTGTAAACCATTCTGCCTTGCTGTAACACGCATAGGACACGCGCTGGGTTAGTGAAATAATACTGTAAATAATTATCACATGCAGATCGGAGGCATCGCTAATAGAATCGCAAAGCGGCACAATTGCAGAGAGTTGAGGTGGCATCCCTATGAAGGGCCCCTATAGTGCCTGAAAAACAGACCCTGGAGCTGGCAGCAGCAGGAGCCCAAAAATTAGCTGAATCACACCCTGGAGTTGCAAGCAGCAGTAGCAGCAGCTGCAGGAGCCCAAACATTGCTTTAAAGAGACACTGGAGTTGGATGCAGGAGGCCAAAAATTGAATGAATCACACCCTGGAGTTGCAAGCAGCAGCAGCAGGAGCCCAAACATAGCTTTAAAGAGACACTGGATTTGGCTGCAGGGAGCCCAACAATTGGATGAATTACACCCTGGAGTTGCAAGCAGCAGAAGCAGCCCAAACATAGCTTGAAAGAGACACTGGAGTTGGCAGCAGGAGCCCAATAATTGGATGAATGACACCCTGGAGTTGCAAGCAGCAGGAGCACAAACATTGCTTTAAAGAGACACTGGAGTTGGCTGCAGGAGCCCAAAAATTGGATGAATCACACCCTGGAGTTGCAAGCAGCAGCAGCAGCCCAAACATAGCTTGAAAGAGACACTGGAGTTGGCAGCAGGAGCCCAAAAATTGGATGAAACACACCCTGGAGTTGCAAGCAGCAGCAGCAGCAGGAGCCCAAGCATAGCTTGAAAGAGACACTAAAGTTGGCAGTAGGAGCCCAAAAATTGGATGAATCACACCCTGGAGTTGCAAGCAGCGGCAGGAGCCCCAACATAGTTTGAAAGACACACTGGAGTTGGCAGCAGGAGGCCAAAAATTGGATGAATCACACCCTGGAGTTGCAAGCAGCAGCAGCAGGAGCACAAACATTGCTTTAAAGAGACACTGGAGTTGGATGCAGGAGCCCAAAAATTGGATGAATCACACCCTGGAGTTGCAAGCAGCAGCAGGAGCCCAAACATAGCTCGAAAGAGACACTGGAGTTGGCAGCAGGAGCCCAAAAATTGGATGAATCACACCCTGGAGTTGCAAGCAGCAGCAGCAGGAGCACGAACATTGCTTTAAAGAGACACTGGAGTTGGCTGCAGGAGCCCAGAAATTGGATGACTCACACCCTGGAGTAGCAAGCAGCAGCAGGAGCCCAAACATAGCTTGGAAGAGACCCTGGAGTTGGCAGCATGAGCCCAAAAATTGGATGAATCACACCCTGGAGTTGCAAGCAGCAGCAGCAGGAGCCCAAACATAGCTTGAAAGAGACCCTGGAGTTGGCAGCATGAGCCCAAAAATTGGATGAATCACACCCTGGAGTTGCAAGCAGCAGCAGGAGCCCAAACATAGCTTTAAAGAGACACTGGAGTTGGCAGCAGGTGCCCAAAAATTGGATGAATCACACCCTGGAGTTGAAAGCAGCAGCAGCAGGAGTCCAAAATTGCCAGAAACACACCCTGGAGTTGGCAGCAGCATGACGATTTTCGGCACATATATCTTACCCGAAGAATATTAATAAAAAGTAAGAGTAACGTAAAGCATTTTCTCAATAATTACTTGTGGTCTGATGCGGAGGAATGTCTGTAACTGGAGAGCAGCGCCTTAAATCTGTTTTGCATGATCCATATTTCTTTAGTGTTGGTTTGGCCCCATCATCAATCTACTCTAATGCATCAGGCATTGGTGGGTGGAAATATTGGTTGATCCATGCCCGATTCATTTCCACGCAGGCCAGTCTCTCAAAAAAAAACATGGAGAGTGACAAATTAGTAACATATTAGTAACATAGTAACATATTAGTAACATAGTAACATATATGGCCTCATTTCATCAAGCAGAGATCTCTGCAGAATAGGGGTGAGTGGCAGCAGGAGTCTCAGTGAGAGGCCTGATCTCCCGGGATCAGCTAGCAGTCGTGTCTTGAACAGCAACCCATCTGCCGTCATCCATTGGTTAACACGATCATCCACTGCATCACAAGTGACATCTGACACCCCCATTCAACTGTCTGTTGTATGTTATGCTTTGGGTTCAGCTCCACTATTCAGTGAGGACGATCTGATAATCAGAAAAATCAGCAGCTACTGGCCAGCCAAGAAGTGGAGGAGACACTTGCCGCTTCTTCCACTAGGCGGGCAAGTAGTGATAAGGAGAGTGTCGTGGGAGGAGGTGTTGCAAGCGTTTTGGCTCCTTAAGCAGACACTGTTGAGGAACCTGAGGAGAACATCAGTGAGTTTTGAGGGCACTTTTAAAGGCTTGGAGTGATGGAGAGTGACAGATTTAGCGGCCAGCATGGTGGCAGAAGGGGAAAGAATGGAGGCAAATGTGCTCGGGGTAGACCACTCGCGCGGCCGGCTATCTTCCCAGGAGGTAATGGAAGACGGTCCCTGGAGTCGGCGGCGGCGGCAGCAGCATCAGTGAATTAGTGCAGACTGTTGGTAGGACAAATCAGCTACAAGCCCATGTTGCAGTTTTTCATCAAGCATCCGCAGGAGGTTAACATGGCTATGTGAAAGATGTGTAGGCAGAAGATGAAGTGTGGCCAGGGTCCCAATGTTGGCCCCACAGCCCTGAGTCAACATTTGCAGCGTCACCATAAAGCGGCCTGGGAGAGTTGGCTCCAAAGTGGTGGTCCAGCCTGCTGCATTACCCAGTGACACACCACTCTCTGTTCCGGCCAGCCAAGGCTCCACCACCTCCTGTGTGTCATACCCATCCTCTGTCGCTCCAGATGCTCCTCCTCCTCTTAATCCGAGTCAGTCATTCCGCCAGCAATCCATTGCCAAGCCATGTCCAAGAGACAACAGTATGTGCCCACTCATCCAACGTGCAGAAGCTAAATGTGCTCCTGTATAAGTAGCTGGTGCTGCAGTCCCTCCCTTTTGAGTTGGTGGACCTTTCAGAGAACTGATGGCTTGTGCCGAGCAAATTGTCAATTACATATTATTAATAGTTAACATTTATCTTATTTGAACATATTTATAATAATAACATATAATAACATATAACATAGCAACAATAACATATAACATAATAACAGTAACATATAAAATGTATCAACATTTTTTTTTATTGGTTAATTTTGTATTTTTTTTTTTTTAAATATTTTGTAATTTTTTTTTATATTTTGCATTTTTTAGAAACATATATATATATATATATATATATATATATTTTTTTTTTTATTATTATTTTTTATTTTTTCCATTGCCTTTTAATATTTTGTTAATTTTTGTACAAATTTATTTTTTTATATTTTTTTTAGTTTTTTTTCTAAATATTTATTTTTTCTCTTTCTTTTAATTTTTTTTTTTTTTTCACAGTGCCCTTCCAGCCTACCATGTGTGCAGGACACGGCGGTTTCACGCTGTTCTTCACATGGTTTGCCTTGAGCAACAGAGTCACACATGGGAGGAACTGCTAAAAATGAGAACTCAATACATGAAATCATGGCTTACTTCACGAAAACTGCAAATGGGACCCATGGTGACTGACACTGGGAAGAACATCTTGTCTGCACTCTGACAAGGAAGCCTGAGCAATGCGTCCTGCCATAGCACACGTGTTCAATCTAGTTGTCAAGCGTTTTCTGAAGTCTTCCACCCATCTGAAAGACATCCTAACAACGGGAAGGAAACTTCTACACCGCCAAGCACACCCTTCTTGAGCTTCAGCGTCAGAACAGTATCCCCCAACATAGTCTGATTTGCGATGTTTCCACCTTCCATATGCAGGATCGACTATAGGAACAGAGAAAAGCCATCACGGATTTCTTGATGATCCAAACGGATAGGGGGACTCCCCTGTGTAACTTCAATGTAAACCAGTGGCAGCTCATACATGACACCTGCCGTTTGCTCAGGCCCTTTGAGGAAGCTACTTTATTAGTCAGTCGCCAGGACTATGAGATGAACGATGAGATTCCACTGCTTCATGTACTACAACACATGTTGGAAACCATGGCTGGTCAGGGCACTAGAGACATGGTGCATACATTTCACAGCCACATAAAGCCTGTGGGGGCTGAAGTGGAGGAGGAAGAGGGGGTGGGGCACAGCGAAGCACAGTTTAGGTTTGAGAAAATGACCATTTTATCTAGTCATCTGACAGGAGAGGAGGAGCAGGAGCAGCCAGAGGAGCTAGAGGGTTGTGAGGAAGGCGAGACAGAGGACCCAGACACACCGTGGCAGTTTGCAGTGGAGATGGAGACAGGTAGTCCCTCCGAGTCACTTGCACAAATGGCACGATGCATGCTCACGTGCTTGCGTAGTGACCACAGAATTGTCTCCATTTGTCAGTGGGATGACTTCTGGCTCTCCACCTTATTGGATCCTCGCTTCTGCACAAAATGGGGGCATTTTTTACACCCACTGAGAGGGAGGACAAACTGACCTACTACAGAGACATCCTACGTAGTCAGTTGGGCGATGTCTATCTGCGCCATGGTCCATACTCTTGCAGGTCTGACTCGGGGGGACCTCTGCGCTCACCTTCCACTGCCATGGCTGCTGGGGGGGTGGCAGCAGCAGCAGCAGCTCCATCAGCAGCAGCCTCAGTCTTCAGTCGCTAATGAGTAGCTTTCTACACCCGCATAGTGAGTCTACTCATGAGCAGCAGGAAGACCTGGAGCAGGACCTGAACCAGCAGGTCATGTCATACCTTGACATGATCATGCCAACACACCTTGAGGATCCGCTGGACTTCTGGGCAGCCAAACTTGACTTGTGGCCGCAACTAGCAGAGTTTGCCCTGGAAAAGCTGTCCTGCTCGGCCAGTAGTTGATTTAGATGGCAACTGGGCTGCTCTATATTATGCTGCAAAATGGCAAATTTACCTCACAATATAAGCTATTGCCCCTCAGATTTACACAGGGCCTGCTCTATATTATGCTGCAAAATGGCAAATTTACCTCACAATATAAGCTATTGCCCCTCAGATTTACACAGGGGCTGCTCTATATTATGCTGCAAAATGGCAGATTTACCTCACAATATAAGCTATTGCCCCCCAGATTGACACAGGAACTGCTCTATATAATGCTACAAAACCAAGAGCGGATTTAACTCACACAATATAACCTATTTCTCAGGTTTATATAGGGACTGCTCTATGTAATGGTGCAAAACCATGAATTTACCTACAATATAAACGGGCAAAACAGGGCAAATGTATTGTCCAATATAAAATATTGCTGCTCTGATTTACACAGGAGGGCCACTCTAAAGAATGGTGCAACATGGCGAATTTAGCTCACAATATAACATAGATTGCAAAATGAGATTTTCAGACAGGGCCTGCTCTATAAAATGGCAATTTTACCTCACAATATAAACTATTGCTCCTCAGTTTTACACAGGGATTTAGGTTGATATATATAATAGTGCAAAACAGCGACTTTACTTCACAATACTGTATAAACTATTGCTCCTCATATTTACACAGAGGGCTTCTCTATATAATGGTGCAAAATGGTGAATTTACCTCACTATATAATCTATTACAGCTCTATATAAATAAATAAATAAATAAAAATAAAGGCCTGTAGAAGCTTATTTAGTATAAAAGATAGGGTGACATGTGCTGGTTTGGGATGCCCATGTGGGCTAGTGTTTTGACAGCAGGACAAAAACCAATTCAAAATGCAATAGCTTAATAAAACTGAGGTTGAACAAGCTTAATTAGTATAAAAGATAGGGTGACAAGCTGGTTTGGGATGCCCATGTGGGCTGGTGTTTTGACTGCAGGACAAAAACCAATTCAAAATGCAATACTTTGATTAAGCTGAGGAAGGATCAACAAGCGTATTTAGTATAACAGATAGGCTGCCAAGTGCAGGTTTGGGATGCCCTGCGGCCTGGTGTTTTTTTTGTTAAAGGCAGACCAAAAACCAATTCAAAATGCAAAACTTTGATTCAGCTGAGGAAGGATCAACATGCATATTTAGTATAACAGATAGGCTGCCTAATGCGGTTTTGGGATGCCCTGCGGCCTGGTGTTTTTTGTTAAAGGCAGACCAAAAACCAATTCAAAATGCAATACTTTGATTCAGCTGAGGAAGGATCAACAAGCGTATTTAGTATAACAGATAGGCTGCCTAATGCGGGTTTGGGATGCCCTGCGGCCTGGTGTTTTTTTTGTTAAAGGCAGACCAAAAACCAATTCAAAATGCAATACTTTGATTCAGCTGAGGAAGGATCAACAAGCGTATTTAGTATAACAGATAGGCTGCCTAATGCAGGTTTGGGATGCCCTGCGGCCTGGTGTTTTTTTTGTTAAAGGCAGACCAAAAACCAATTCAAAATGCAAAACTTTGATTCAGCTGAGGAAGGATCAACAAGCGTATTTAGTATAACAGATAGGCTGCCTAATGCAGGTTTGGGATGCCCTGCGGCCTGGTGTTTTTTTTTTGTTAAAGGCAGACCAAAAACCAATTCAAAATGCAATACTTATATTCAGCTGAGGAAGGATCAACAAGCGTATTTAGTATAACGGATAGGCTGCCTAGTGCATGTTTGGGATGCCCTGCGGCCTGGTGTTTTTTGTTAAAGGCAGACCAAAAACCAATTCAAAATGCAATACTTTGATTCAGCTGAGGAAGGGTCAACAAGCGTATTTAGTATAACAGATAGGCTGCCTAATGCAGGTTTGGGATACCCAGGTGGGCTGGTGTTTTTTTGGTTAAAGACAGACCAAAAAATATTTAAACTAATCCAGTTATATATTATGATAAATGATTGTGTGTAACAGATAGGGTTAAATAAGCCACTGCATAGATGGCATGCACAGTGGCAAGGCAGATTTACAGCACAAAGAACTGAAATTGAATTGAAAACTGAAATCTGGCTAATGAAAAAAATAATTTTTCACTGTCACTTCTAAGCTGTCCCTGGCTGGATGGTTCAGTGTTTTCCCTATCTTTCCCTGGCTCTGTCTACCTCTCTGTCTGCCTCTCTGACTCTCCCTACCCATCTCTAACTCTCTGTCCCTGTCTCTAACTAGCTGTGCTCTGGCCACAATGCAAGGCTGAAATGCGCACAAGCAAGATGGCCGCCGCTTTATATAGCACGGTGACGTCACAGGGCTTCCTAGCTGCTGATAGGCTGCATGTGACTTACCCATGATGCCTTGTCCCAGGGGGTATGTCTAGACATGTTCATCCACCATTTTAGAATGCCTGTAATTGAAATAAATGGAGTTTAAAGGAAAACTTCGATCGATCGAATTGCGGGGAAATTCGGATTCGTTCAGAATCAAATTTTCCATGAAATTCGGAACGAATCAAGGTTCGTCCGGATCGATTCGCTCATCCCTAGTGTACATATATCATTGTCTAGATCAGGGTTTTGCAACAGTGTTTTGTGATGTACCACTTGCCTTTTTCTGTTTCAATGTTCTCATTGAAATTTGAAATACAGCGTTTTTATACGATGAACAGAATTAAGTAACGAAGCTGCATTGCTGTTACATAGTTAAACCTGAATAATTTGTGTCCCAGTACAAAATATCAAATTGCACAACTGTGAGTATTGGGGGTATTTTAAATCACTGATTGCATAAATGGGGGATGGGGTGCACATTGCCCCCATGTCCTTTTTGGTCTCATAAGTGCATTCCTACATGACATTCCCCCACCGGAGCTCCCTCTTCTTGGTGGATGCTCCATTGTAGAGTCGGGAAAGCTAGAATGAGTCATCTTCAAAAGCAGAAAGGTCATCAAAGGGTTAAGACTAATGTGAAGGAAGCTGATGCTTCTGAATGTTTTGAAGCTGATGAATAAATCCAAGCTGCATTTAATGTAGACAGACACAGCTGCCAGGAATGCATGGTGTACAGACTCGGGTGCCACAAGCCATATGACAAACAACAAAAACTTTTTCTCTAACCTCGATGAAAGCAAGTCAGAAAGAGTTATCTTAGCTAATGGTCACTATATGACTTCAGAAGATGTGGGGAAGGGTTTTATCCACTGTCAATTTTTCCCAGCGGAAACCAGAAAGATGAGTTATATGTTTCCAGTCTTCAAAGCAACCTGTTGTCAGTGGAAAAGCCCACTAACCAGCGGAATGTAGTTTCTTTTAAAGATGACAGCTGCATCATTTCAAAGGAGAGTCACACTCTAGCTGAAGGGACAATTAAAGGTGAACTTTATCAGCTAAACTGCAAAAAAGCATGTACAGTGCTAGAAAAGATCTGCATAAAAACTGTATCCATGTGTGGCACAAACATCTTGGCCATAGAGACCAAGAAGCATTAAGGAAGCTAGATCAGCAGAGATGTAATGATTGATGAGAACTCTGTATCACTCAAATTCCCTGAAGTGTTGCCAGTAATTCAATCTAAGCAGAAAGGACAAGAATCTCTGTCATACGTTCTTAGTTTAAGTTTATTCTTGCAAATAAAATCAATATCCATAATATCAAAATATCAAACCAATAGAGTCTCCCCACCACCGGCCTGTTGTGGTTTCTGATTTTGAGACTGGCTATATGAGAGCTGGTTTATATTATTGGAACTATTGCACTTTAAATAGATATCCATTATATTAACCTAGCACATTTTTGCAATCTTGCACTTTTTGCCACTTTTTGCACAAAAAGTGATTAAATTCTTTAGTATATGGATTTCATGATGCTTGCTGTATTATAAATATGATGAGGCATCAATTATCTCCCCACCGATTACACATCCTGTATGTTTGTATGTCCTGTGTGCTATTGTCTTTTATTTTGTTTGTTTGTTTTTAATATGTCCATTGTAAAGGTTGTGGTTGTAAACATTTAATAAAGTTTGGTATTCATTTTTGATTCTCAGTTGGAGTGCCTCCCCTGTTTTGTTTTTTAAGGCACCCATAGTGTTTAAGCTCATTCAGAAGCTATCAAAAACATGATTGTGATCCGAGCCACCTCAATTTTGGTATAATAGAAAAAGTGGACCCCATTGATGCGGTTGCAATTGGGTCAGAGAACTCTCTAAGTGACCAATTCAGGACCCTCATACCAGGGGGCCTTAAAATTGCTTCTTTGTAAACACCTGATCATGAAATAAAGAAAAAAAAATAAAAATTCTTAATACATAATAACTTTTAATACCTTTCTACCCATATTTTCCTGAATAATCCTCCTATGAAAATGGTCCATTAAAATAGTTTATGATCGTTTTTGGCAAGGAGAACTTTTATAGTATATTTGTAGGATGGCTTTGTAAGCAAAGAAGTACAGAATATGACTAGTTTTATATAAAGTTTGCATTTGTATGTATTTTTGGATAATCATTTTTTTCATTTCATGCTTAACAATGAAGTTGGCTTTCTAGTGTTGATATAAGTTGATAGAAGCGACCTCGCTATATCTAAGAATGGATAATATCTTGTAGTTATTTTTTTGTAAAGAACTCGCCAACTCTCTCTCCATGCCACGAAGAGTATAAAGTTATAAAGAGGAGGGGCAGACAGGATAGGCTCTTAGGAAATCAGGATCACTGTAATGTGCGTCAGCCAAAAGAGGGGGGGGGGGGGGGGTATCACACGAGAACAAAAAAGGCCACTACAGGAATTTTCACAAATAAAATAAGCAAGAAAGAATTGACCTTGATGTTTTTTCTGAGTAGAATTGCTTCATTTCTGGCAGAAATTTCCTTCTATACAGATGTAACAGTCCTTAAAAGCCCTTTTAACACATTAAATAAACAATGCTGTCTTTAAATCTTTTGAAAGGCTACTGTGCTGAGTTTATTTTACTAGTTAAGTTAAAGCAGAGCTCAAGTGGAAAAACAAAAACAAATCTTATTTTATAACATACAATTCTATCCCATTGTCTTAGTGATTATTCTAAGAGCTTGCATATGTTTCTAACTACCTCTGCAACAACATAATGTGTGGACACCGCCAGGATGGTTTACCCGTTAATCAGCTCCTGGGTGTGAAAAAAAGAAAGACATTTTGTAAATCCATAAACCCATTGTATGTAGAGGAGTAATGAATTTTAGAACAGCATGTACACATGTACACGTGTTTGTTTAGTGTGCCTTTTATTGACCTATAGTAATACAGTGAGACCCAGGCCCTAATTTTATTTCATTTTATATGGATGAATCAATGCAGTAACAATAACACCAGTCCTGGAGTAAAACTAATATTGTGTGGGGGCAGTTGAGGGAATCAATACAAGTCTATGCTGCAGCTGCAACATCTCCAGATTTTGTAAAATTTTTACAAGAAATATTGAAATATGTTGTACTTGCATTTTTCAGTATCCACAATGTAGGTGGCTAGGAAAGCTATGATCAGGGCTTAAAAACAAACACTCAATCGAATCCTGCAGCATGTACCCAGCTCAGAATTCCTGGAGCACCTCTTCCCAGGTGACACAAGACATTGCCTGTGCCCCTGGGTTTGGATACAGTGAGACACGGTCTTGGAATCAAGAGCTGGACATCGCTGAAGCAGGTGCGGGGGAGAAGTGATAAGTATTTTTTTTCAGTTTTGTCTGAGCAAAGACTTAAAATCTATTTAAAACAGACCTTCACCCTGAATTAAAGCATATCTTATATGTTTCCCACACCCTGTACACAGATTGCTCAAATTAAAAATCATCCTACCTGCATCTACTGCATGTTATGAGCCTTTAAACATCCAAGATGGCGGTTCATGGAGCATCAGGCAGCCTGCAAACAGGAAGTGTCTTCTGACTGTGTCGCTCTGCATTCTGGGATTGCTGACCATTTCCTGTCCCCCCCAGCTCTACTCTGTCTGTGAAAAGCACAGCTATAACCCCACCCCCTGCACTTTATCCTGCTCTCCTCAGTATGTGTGGAGCTTCTGAGTCAAGATGGCGGCGCCCGTATCCTAGAGACCTGAATAGAGTATCAGCCCGGTGGGTAAAGAATAATAAGTGACTAAAAACTTAAAATATATTAATTTTAGATGGTGAGGAATAGTTTTTTAAGGGTTTGGGCTTTTCATTAAAACATGCCGAAGGTCCAGTTTAAGTCCACTTTCAGCTGAGAACTTTAAAGAATTGCTATAAAGTATCTGTAGCTTGCGGTCATGTGGCCCTATCACTACAGGAGATCAATAGTGGGTATCTTCAGCTCACAGGGGAATCTTTAATGAAATGCAATTTGGCTGGCAGACGTGTGACTGCAAGACATAGGAAGGAATGCCAGAAGTGACAATCAGGTCAAGACTAAATCAATGTCAATAGTATTAATAGAATTTGACTTAGTAAACAGATTTATTGTGTTATTTTCCCACTAAAGCTGAACATTGCAGTCAAAAAACAATGCTTTGTAAATAGCTCCTCTAACCTTCCCGTCTCCTAAACTGCACGAGAGCTACCATCTTGCTACACGCCATGCTACTGAAAAACCCAGACCCACTGTGAAAATTGCCATAAATCTCTGTGCTGTCATCTCTTAGGTCTATCCAGAAGTAGAAAGCTATCGGTTGTAATGACTGATCATTGCTCAGAAAACTCTGAGAAACATTGTAGTGGTTGTTTTATTGCTCTGCAGCTACAACCCCAAATAATTGCATACTAGTCATTCCTCTCCTCCTCTGGCTTTTTCTGAGGCATATACTGTATCCCTCTTAGTTCCATGTGAACTGCTTATAGCAAAAATCCAAGCTGCTGCCTCCACACAACAGCCAAACTTTTGTGGAGACAAAAATTCCCACAGACACACTGCAGCCCAGCTGGGAACGTTCTTTTCATCAATCCAGCCAGCTAGAGAAATGATATCTCCTTCTAGCATTCTGTGTGACAAAAAAAAAAATCACTCCAACCAGTCCTCCAATCAGCTAAGCTGCAGTATGTCTGTGTGCTGGCAGATGCTCTACCGCACCACCCCTCCTCCTTATGCTCATGTGTAAGCAGAACTCCCAAGTGAGTGGATGCCCCCTACAGTCCATGAGCGCAGCATCTGCAAATACATTCAACAACATCTGCATAGGGTTAAGCCCTCTCAAACAGCATGGTTTGGGGGGCAATTTACTAAGCTTATTTTTGTGACTGGAGGTCTGCTTTAACTAGGCTTATGTTGGAAAACAAAGGTAAACAAAGGGAACCAGGGAAAAAACACTTTAAGTTTTGAAGTTAACTCCCTACCCTTGTGTATGGTGTTTCAGTTCCAGTCTGATTACACACTATAATGAAATGTGTAAATATCTGTGTGTAAAAATGCAAGCAGTACCTACCTCTTATTTGTTGTTACTGGAACCCTCCAGCCTTTGATCTGATTTAATTCGGTGTCAGAGATGTCAATCAGTAGAGGGAGCCGCGGGACCCACACTGTAATTTCTAGTGGGGCTTTAAAATGTTCATAGGTGAAATTCACAATGGCATTAACCTTTCCTTTCATTTCCTTTCCATTTACAAACACATAGTCACATCGTTCTGAAACCTGAAAAACAGGGAGAATATAAAAAGTCTGCTTAGGAAGGATGTGGGATTTCCAGCTCTAATTTCCAGTAACACTATGACAGCTCAAAGCTCAAATCCAGGTACTGAAGCTTTGCTACTGCCTGTTATATATTGCACGTTGTGTGTGTGACAGTGAATTCAGACTACCCGTCACCGGTCTAACAGGAAAGGTACTTTAGGTGATCCACCCTATAGGAAGGTACCTTTCAAGTACAGGCCAGTGTCAGTGCATTGTAGGATTTGTGTTTGATGTGTTTGGTATTTAGGTTTATTTAACCAATCTCTCTGCTGCAAGGAGCACCTTCAAGCATCTCGGAAGTCTCTCTTACTTCTGCCAGGACCAAGAGGTGCAGTAACAAAAGAAGGTATCACTGCACAAGTTGGGGATAAGGAGGACTGTAGGTGCATAGACGTACAAAAATCACTATGCACAGGCCTCACCTCTGATTCTTACCCCCTCAGAGTCTCTTTGTGTCCCACACACACAGAAGCTAAGATTTCTGGTGCGTCCTATTGGAGGAAAGCTAACTTGTGCACTGAAGATATTGTCTTGAATAAGGACTCTCACTGTCTTTATAAACTTCAAGGGGGCCTAACCCCCCTCCATGCAACTCTTTGCCAGATCCACTAAGCTAATCCACTTAATCCCAATGCCCATGAGCCCAAAGATTCAGGGGATACTCAACTTTGCACACATGACTGTCAAAGTTGGCTAGTCAGCATTGGACTTGACCACCAAAGCACCAGAGGAACCTCGAGTGGGCCCCTGGTACTGACCCAGGGACAGAGCAGTACAAGAGATCCAAAACTAAAATCGTGTTTTTTGGCTTGCCTGCAGTGTTTATTTTATTCATTAAATTATTTTTGTTATTTGGCCAATAAACATTATATTTTAGATTATTACAATCTAATTGTGTTTAAGCTGAAAAGTGGGTCTCTATAAAAATTTTATCTGTTGGGTTCCAAGAATTCCTTTGGTGGGCCCTAAGTGCTCCAGTCCGACCCTGCTCTGACCTATTGAATGGAGCTACACTAGGAAAAGCTAAGCATCTTTTTAATGCCGGCCATTTGGTGTCCCAGCAGGCAAGGACCCTTCCTGACAAAGACATTCAGGTCCACGATGCTAAAGAGGCCTCATGTTGGGGGCTAGAAGATTGGCTTCACCTGCCCCCCAAAAGCAACCTGGCAGAGCCTGAGCTGAGCAGTGCAGTGCTCACCCCCTTTCCCCTTGCCCAACTTAGATCAAGCATGGAAGTGTGATTAAAAAAACAAATAAAAGAAATGTCTGGCTCCCCTTGGATGATGACGCAGTGTGCAGCCACACCATCTGAACACCCGGGACTGGTTGCAACCTTTCATCCATACTCACATTTTGGGATATGCCTCAGTGACCCAGAGGGGAAACTTACATTGAAAAGACAACTCTCCCTGAATGTTAGTACATCTGTGAATCACCCTGACCCATGAGGTACTTGGCATGAACAGGGTTATCATTAGACATTATCGGGCCCACATAGAACATGAATGAAAGCCCTCCCCTGGGCCCCCTTCTTATTCTGACATGGATTTCCATTGGTATTACACTAAGGAACTGCTTTGTGCACAGCCGGGGCAGAATGTGACACAGGAGGGTTCTGGGGCTTCACACACTTTCATGCCAAACAAGGAACTTGTAAGTCTTCATCCAGTAAAAGGCTGAGCGCCCTTGCCACTGAGCAGCTTCCATGTCCCAGTGCGGCCCACCAAATGGTTGCCATTACAACTTGCAGCCACTAGCCAACTACTAGTCATCTGAAATGGACAAGGAACCTGCCCCTAATGCAGTGACAATGCTCTCTTGCTCTCTACAAAAAAAATAAATGATTATCAAAGGGATAAAGTGTCTTTGAAACAACTCAGCCTACCACTCTTTGTTTCCCATATGTAAAACACCTAGCTCCCACCCGTTGCTCCCCTTTACCCTCAATAACTGAAATAGAAAAAAGATAAGAAAAACAGAAATGGAAGGAGGGTGGGGCATAAGCCTGCTGCATTCGAAGGGAAACTCGAAAGGAAGTCACAAGGCTTCCCAGACCCTTTTGTCCCTTTCCCCTAACACCCTGTCTGGAGATCCCTTCACCAGTTTTGCCGTTTCTACCCCTGGCTCCCTACACACCACCCATTGACTGGTCGTTACTTGTGGAATGTTCCAGTCATGCTGCCTCTGTGCCCCAGGGTTTTTGGGTTATGTTAGAGGGGGGCTGGGGCTCTCCTTTCTACTTGATTCAGCAACCAATGACAAAATGACAAAATTTCACTATCCATGTCATTAAGTAGAACTTTATTTTTTAACAAGTTGGTTGGACAAATGCCATAGATAGATTACAGCTGACTTTGGATTAGACGCAGCTTAAGTACATTGCACTGAAATTAAATCCAAAACATATATTCAGAGAAAAATAACTTGTTCCAGTATAAGGAGCTTCCCAGACAGCCCCGCTCTTCAAAGATTGTCTTTGGGTTAAGGACAGTGACAAAGAGTCCAGCTTGGCTCTTGTGATATTTGAAATGACATCAGTGAGAAGCATTAGCTTATAATTTCTAGCTCTCTGGAAGGAGCTGAGAAAGGTTCTGTTGTGATTCTACTAATCAGCTTTAGAAGCAGGTGGGTGGGGGGAGGCTTTAAAAAAAAAAATTTTCCCTTTCTATTTTGCTCCCACTGCTCTCTCCTGCCAATTTGTTGGTCTGTGATTAGACATTCAAAACACAGATTTTAAAGACGGCAGTTCTGTCCATGACAAGTTTGCCTGCTTTTAAATCCTGACATGATTACATATCCTAGAAATAGGAAACCATTTATTTGCTGTCTTAGTAAATTGTCTATCTCCATAACATCATTACTTAATATATTTTTCTAGAGTCTAGGCTACCTGAGGCTGTTTATTATTATAATCACTTCGCAATATCTCTACCACCGAACAATAAAGAATAGCGCAGAAATAACTGAAAAAGAATGTTGTGAAGCTGCTGCAAGAGTATTCCAAAAAAACAGACTCCTATATCTGTGAAAGTTCTTATACATCCAGGTCATAGATCTGTATTAATAAATCAAAGCAACTGTGTGCTGATTCTTTGTCGGAGGATGTTTTGCTAGAAATCCCATTTTGGAGAATCTAATACGGGGACTTCCAGTGATAATTATCGCTGACTGTAGCACCAATTAGCAGTCTCTGTTTACCATAAAAAGCATGAGATCAAGATAGATCATAAAAACTCATATTTCCAATCATGCAACTGCAATTTTCCTCTATGAGGTGCCTGACCTTATGCAGTTTATGGTTAATAGAGTAAGACCAGTTGCCTGAATGTATTACTACAGACTAACTCATTACCTCATACTCAGCAGATGCTTCCTGTTGTGCTCTCTCGGCAGATTGTAGTTGTTGAGTTCTAGTCCCTATTCTCATCACATGACATCCCCAACTGCCTCTTTATTCTGAATACCAACCAAATTCTGAATACTATCTATATGTTATATGTGGCATGCATGTTTTCTGTCCCCTGTAATACCAAGCCCCATGAAGAAATAGTGAGTAAAAACTGGCCAATCTAATGCCACCTTATGTCTGCAACAGTAATGTGGACACATCTGTATGTGTAGATTTATAAAGAAGCAGCCCCCCAACCACACACACATTCTGAGCTGTTAGATGCTAACAGCTAAACCGGAATAACATCCATTTGTCACGTGTTTGGTGTTTTTCTGGCCACAGGGAGGCATCCCCCTGTGCATTATAGCAGAACAAAACAATCTTTTAGATTCCATGGCCAGCCACAGGCCTTTCCCTGGGTCACCCAAAATTGGGATGCCTTTCTGTGTGAAACCCCCTGGGGGGGGGGGGCAACACTAACCTTCTTGCTGACTCCCTTACCAATGTAAACACTGATGGCCGTATACCCAGCATCTTTGGGCTGTGGGTGCGGTGCGCATTCCCAGAAGCATGCCCGCTACAGCCCCCAGCCTATCTAAATGGCTGCTTGATTGATCTGGTTGTAAACCACTAACAGTCATTGTCAAGAATGACTTCCATCTAAGCTGGGTGTTTAGTAGTGATGAACGGGTCGGTTGAAATTCAGGTTCACCGTGTTCGATCGAACTTGCCGCCAAAGTTCAGGTCTGGGGCCCCGAATCCGAACCTGAACCTTATTGAAGTCAATAAGGACCCGAACTTGGGAGCCCAAAGGTGGCTGTAAAATGGGGGTAGCAAGGGCTAGATGGCTGAAAATCGAGGGGAACGCCAGGGCGATTGCCTTGCACAAAATGGGCTAGGGAAAATACTCGAAACAATAACAGAAAACTAAAAATGTAAAAGAAATACACAAATAAAGAGATTTACATCAATAAATAAATATATAACAAAATATATACATCAATAAATAAATGAATACATAAATAAATAAATATATACATCAATCTATACATATATCCATCAATAAATAAATATATATGTGTCTATTTAAAGAGGAACATCAGACCTTTTCTGATGTTCCTCTCTAAACATCTATCCCCCCCCCCCCCACAATGCCTTTTGGATGTTGACATTATCCAAAACGTCGACACCCGGCAGCATTTCTGGACCCTTTGCACCCCCTTATCTGTCCCAGGGTGAAGGCTGCAAAGCCTTCGTTGCTCCTCTTCAAATGTCCCACGCCAATCTTCAAATCTTGTGGTATTTGCGCCGAGTGTCTATGCAGTGACACTGCACATTTGCGAGATCTGAGGGGCGGCGCAGAGCATGACAGGACAGCAAGATGGTGCTGCCGTCAGAGATGGCGTGAGTCTGTGGGACGTCGGAGCGCCAATGCGACTGGACAGGTAAGTTTATAATTTTAAATTGTTAAACCAGAGGATCGGGGGGGGGGGGAGCAAGCCAGGCTAGGGGAGATTTTATTAACTCCCCGATGCCTGCAATGTTCATCTTTAAGCGTAACAGGCGGAGGAGGTAGTAAACACCTTAACCAGTCACTCAGGTGCTGGCACCAACTCCTGTAGGATTCACAGCTGGTTCATCTTAAGGAATGTAAGGATGTCCCCATTGGCTGTGGATAGGCGGATCCTCTTGTCGGTAGTGACACCACCTGCAGAACACATGTCCTGATAGGACACTAGCCGCAGGGCAGGCCAGCACCTCCAAGGCATAGAGGGCAAGCTCTGGCCATGCGTCCAATAAGACAGAAATTGAACACGGAGGACTCATCTCTCAGTACCAGGAACACGTGGACAGGTAGTCATCCACCAATGCGAGTCTGCCTCCTGGTACTATGGGCCGTAGTATCTGATGGTGGGGGATGTGGCGGACAATGGAATAAGTTGTTCCACATTGTGACCATGCCTACCCTCCCCTGTGAGATGCTGCGGGTGCCCCTGTTGCGTTGGCGACCTGCTCCTCCTCCGGCCACAACTAAGCCCTCAAAGTCAGCTGGGAACTCTGGCAGTAGTGCATCCACCAGTGTGCATTTGAACTCTCTAATTTTTCAATCCCGCTCCAGTGTTGGAATCAAGGAAATTATGTTGTCCCTAAAGCACCTCCCTGCCATCCTTTTAGCTTCAACATTGCAGAAATCTGCAGCAGTCAGCACTTGGGTCTCATCATCATCCAGGGTGTTTTATGATGGTATGCTGGCCACGACCTTATTCTCCCACAGAAGCTCTTGGGCATCCATGAGCCCATCCATGAGACAGGGCAGGGAGGTGTCCCATGGTATACCAGCCAGGTATGTCATCTTAAAGCATTACTGCCTTGCAGTCCCAGCTACAGTGGAGTGGGTGAAAGAACTGGTAACACTGCTTGCCATATAATCTATGACTGTCTTAATATGTTCTGGCCTCACCCCTCTGCCAGCAGTATTGCGGCATAAACATGTGCTCCAAAACCCTGGAGCTTGCCCTAGCAGACAAGGATGAAAGATGTCCCTCCCTGCTGCACCAGCAACTGGATGAGCACCATCTCCATTACCAGCAGCAGCAGATGCAGCACAGCCATGTCCCTGTCCCTTATATGCTGATTTCAGCATTGTTAGACACCTGCAGTTACAGTAGCCCGAAATGGACAAATAAAAAAAAATTGTAGTATAACAGGGTACACTCACCCCAGTGCTTAAAGCAAGTTGTAGTATAACATGGTACACCTTAGTGCTTAAACCAAGTAGTGGTATAAAAGGGTACACCCCACTGCTTAGAGCAAGTTTTGGTATAACAGGCTACACTCACCCCAGTGCTTAAAGCAAGTTTTGGTATAACAGGGTATAGACACTCCAGTGCTTAGACCAAGCTGTGGTATAACAGGGTACACAACAATGCTTAGAGCAAGTTGTGGTATAACAGGGTAAACCTCAGTGCTTAGATCAAGTTGTGGTATAAGAGCGTAAAGTCACCACAGTGGTTAAAACAAGTTATGGTATAACAGGGTACAGTCACCGCAGTGCTTAGACCAAGTTGTGGTATAACAGGCTACACCCCAATGCTTAGAGCAAGTTGTGATATAACAGGGCAAAGTCACCACAGTGCTTAGAGCAAGTAGTGGTATAATAGCATATAATCACCCCTGTGCTTAGAGCAAGTGGTGGTATAGCAGTGTATAGTCATCCCAGTGCTTAGACCAGTTTGTGGTATAACAGGGTACACTCACCCTAGTGCTTAGACCAGGTTGTGGTAAAACAGCATACACTCACCCCAGTGCTTAGAGCAAGTTGTGGTATAACAGGCTACACCCCAATGCTTAGAGCAAGTTGTGGTATAAAAGGGTACAGTCACCCCAGTGCTTAGAGGTATGACAGGGTACACTCACCCTAGTGCTTAGACCAGGTTGTGGTAAAACAGCATACAGTCACCCCAGTGCTTAGAGCAATTTGTGGTGTAACAGGCTACACCCCAATGCAAGTTGTGGTATAAAAGGGTACAGTCACCCCAGTGCTTAGAGCAAGTTGTAGTATAACAGTGTACAGTCACCCCAGTGCCTTGAGCAAGTAGTGGTATAGCAGTGTATAGTCACCACGGTGCTTAGACCAAGCTGTGGTATAACAGGGTACACCCCAGTGCTTACAGCAAGTTGTGGTATAACAGGGTAAACCCCAGTGCTTACAGCAAGTTGTGGTGTAGCAGCGTAAAGTCACCCCAGTGATTAGACCAAGTTATGGTATAACTGTCATGCCTGGAGTTCCTCCTTAGCCTTCACCTGTTTCTCTGTAGTATGCAGCTTGACCACCAGGTGGCGCTGTCCTGCAAAGCTCCTGAAGATCAGCCAGCACCTGTGCTAATTGCCTGCTGGCCCTTATATGCTGAGTCTGCCATGTAGTCAGTGCTTAGCATTTTACTCTGTCTTTTGGAACCTGAACTCTGTACCCAGAGCCTTGGAACCTGATTCCTGAAACCTGAACTCTGAACCCAGGACTTCCTTGTCAGCCATTGCTTTCCCTCCTGTTTGCTGTTTTCCCTTTTTGGACTTACCTAGGACTGGACTTCATGCATGTATGTTACTCCTCACTGCACATTGTGTATGTATAGCAATCTGAGTGTGAATGTTTGCTTTTTCACAATAAACACAGTTTGCTGCATAATCCTAGTCGCTCTGCCTTGCAGTACTCCAATTACAGGGCACTCTTTATTAGTAGATTTCTCCTTTGAGAGATCCGTGACAATAACAGGGTACACCCCAATGCTTAGACTGAGTTATGGTATGACAGGGTACACTCATCCTAGTGCTTAAACCAAGTTGTGGTAAAACAGCATACAGTCACCCCAGTGCTTAGGGCAATTTGTGGTATAACAGGCTACACCCCAGTGCTTAGAGCAAGTAGTTGTATAACAGCATATAAATATATAGTACACAGAGCAAATGATATTTTGTGATACTAATAGGCTAAAGCAGCTTGCAAATGTTTTAAAATGTCCAGATGGTATAAACAAAAAGTTCAAAACTTCTATAAAGTGGATGATGAGCTGTCACTTCATCCTCCGTGCCAATAGTAGAAGGGAAACGCAATTGACTTCACCAAGTGCCCACCACCTGTATTAATTACCCTTACCAGATGGGTGAATAAATTGAGCTTTTCAGTTTAGGGTCTCAATTTATCTTTGGTGTTGGTCTCTCAGGTCCTCTGCAATTCAATGGCCTAGTAATCCTCCAGAGATATAAATTCCTTAGTCATGCATAATTATGCTTCCCAGGGAAATACATGTAAAGGAAGGAATAAGCTGGGATAGCGTGATATCGTTTTTAATAATAACCTTGGTTAAAAATGATTAAAATGCGTGCTCACATTTTATAAAAGCATTTCCAGCATTAAATCAACAGGCAAGGATCTCACCGCACATCTCTTACACCGCGGCCGCAGGTGTCCCAGTAGTGATGACAGGTATGGGTGTGTGGGTCCTCCTTAGTGTTGTAGATGATAACCGCCTTGCCGCCTGTGTCTGTCGACGCGTTTCGTTGCGTGCCCGCAACTTTTTCATAAAAACGATATCACGCTATCCCAGCTTATTCCTTCCTTTACATGTATTTCCCTGGGAAGCATAATTATGCATGACTAAGGAATTTATATCTCTGGAGGATTACTAGGCCATTGAATTGCAGAGGACCTGAGAGACCAACACCAAAGATAAATTGAGACCCTAAACTGAAAAGCTCAATTTATTCACCCATCTGGTAAGGGTAATTAATACAGGTGGTGGGCACTTGGTGAAGTCAATTGCGTTTCCCTTCTACTATTGGCACGGAGGATGAAGTGACAGCTCATCATCCACTTTATAGAAGTTTTGAACTTTTTGTTTATACCATCTGGACATTTTAAAACATTTGCAAGCTGCTTTAGCCTATTAGTATCACAAAATATCATTTGCTCTGTGTACTATATATTTGTTAGCTTTTCAGAATTTGATGGAATAATGAAATTCTCTACACGTTGAGCATCCAAAAAACACATTATATTGAAATCAAAAGAGGTTTATCATTGTCATAAAGAATTAGCAGCGCGGGTTAGCATGAACTTTTTAATTGTATAACAGCATATAGTCACCCCAGTTGTGGTATAACAGTGTACAGATATGAATGTGACATACCTGGGCATTACGTCTCCATTTTTCCATTTCACTTCTTCTTATTTTACTTTGGCAGATTATTGTTTGATGAGTTTTTAAATTAAATGACGAGATGTCAACTAAAAAATTGAAAAAGAGGGGTCCAAGCTGACCCCATGTGTTAATGGGAGCTTTAGATCAAGCCATCCACGCTCTAACTTATAGAGTCATCGTGATTTAATAATCCACAACATAAGAATGAATACTTATTTTTTAAAATGACAATATAATTGTCTACTAATTTTATTGGTATTTATACAAAAACCATAATAACCATGGCAATACAAGTAGACTGACATACATTCATGGTTATAGCCCAACTTTCATTATATTGTGTTCATGCAGCTTTTGTTTAGCTTGATTGGTAATAATTTCACAAATTTCCAGTGAACGGGCGAACTAGTTTCGCTTAGTTATTTAGGCTTCTTCAGCGCCACGTTTTTTAATCACTGTCAGTACAGATACCAGAGTTAACAATGACCATAGTAAACATATATTTTTGTTTGTGGATAGTGAACATGTGTATATTTTACCTGGGGTAGCCCAAAACATAGCTGACACTTTTACACTACAATGAAGTAAGGGCCACGGCATCAGGAGCGAGAATTGATGGACAAGGATTCAAGCTATTTGTTTGGCAAGATAGGGTTCTTTCTAAAAAACATGAATAAGTGCATAATATCGGAAACAATCCAAGATACAAAAGGGAGAGTAAATATTGTCTCCCTAACATCTTTAGGGTAGTAGCAGGGATAAAAATTAAAATGCCAAGCCATTTATTGTTTCCTTTACTGGATAACATTATTCATCATATGGATTCATAATAGGGATCATATTATTCATCATGGGGCTTCATGATAGGAATCATAAGGTGCATAAATGGCCATATGTTCCAACAAGAGGGAGCTCTGACTGGGGTTGGTACATACCCCAGCGCGTACATAATAATAGTAAGTGCCCTTATGTATAAAATATCCTTATATAAGGAAAGTAAATGGTTAAGAACCTTGTAGCGTGGACACAATATAATGAAAATTGTGCTATAACCATGAATGTATGTCAGTCTACTTGTATTGCCATGGTTATTATGGTTTTTATATAAATACCAATAAAATTAGTAGACAATTATATTGTCATTTTAAAAAATAAGTATTCATTTTCACGATGACTCTATAGGTTAGCGCGTGGATGGGTTGACCTAGAGCTCCCATTAACACATGGGGTTAGCCTGGACCCATCTTTTTCAATTTTTTAGTTGACTTCTAGGGGGGCCTATCAACCCGACCAGCGCTTTACTATATACCAAGCAACACAGTGCTTTGTTTTGTTCCATCAGTACTCTAGTGTTTTCACTTCCACTCCCCCGGGTTTTTTCCCCTTCTCCTCCTCTTCCAGATAGTATTCTGTGTTTCATTCAAACATTAATGTTGGAGGGTCATGTTTATTGTTCTCTGAGCTAAATGACGAGATCTTTGAAATCCAAAGCAAATAACTCGATTGGTTTGTGAATTAGGCCTGACAGAATTCCAACTTACCTATGATCCTATGAACCCATGATATGGGTCTAAACATACGTAGCACAGCTGTAGAGATGACGACACAATAAGAAATTTAGCTGCAACTGGCTTTTACTGTAATGTTGTAGATGTTTATTTAAAAAGAAGAAATGTTTTATCTCCTGTGTCTTCACTTAATCTGCTCAGCGCAGCTAACACTGCCACTCTGCAGTAATTAACAGCACAGTTCATGTTTTTGTTCTGTGGTAAACAGATGTAGTCAGCATCAATACAACGGTTAGTCTGCAATTTAAGAATGCTCCTCATGTCGCAGACAACACAGAGGCTTGCCCCTCGTCATTAATCAGGCCAAGCACATGCCTGGCCTTCTCATTATCAAGACCATGCTCAAGAGCTGATTAACAATCTTTACAGGAAGAAAATGTTTATCACTCACTAAATCTGCTGGCAGCCCCATAGATAGATACTTAATAACTGTCTGCTAGTAAAATGTGCATTTAGCTGCTGGGAGGGCTTAGAAGATACTTGGCCTTGAGGGACGCCTGCTTATTAAAAAAAAAAAAATCCTGGGCGACTCCTCTTCATAGCTTGCATTTTAGAAGATTTTAAATTTGGCATATTAATCTTAATGCATGGTATGTAGGACACTAATCCTCTTGCATACTGGCTTTATTTTAAATGTATATTTTACCCATGCTATGGTTCTGGCAGGCTTACATGACATTTGCCAGGTTTTAGCATTTTGGAGCAAATGCTCCTCTAAGCTTTCTACATACCGGTAAGCATGTAACAGAAACATTAATACAGCAGCTAGTAGCACATTAGCAATACGGCAGAGGGAGACCGTACATTTTAATAGCGTACTTCAGATCACTAAAACTCATGTGAATGAAATAATAAACCAAGCGAGGCGCATTGTTCTTTTTAAGATGCAATTATATGATCACAGCTCTCCAAAAATTCATCAGCCTAAAATGTAGTCCATTTCTAAAGCATACCAAACAACAGAGATGTATTGAAGGATTTTAATAGTTGCCTTTTCTTATACGAACTGACTAAAATGCAGCAATTGGAATTGTATTTCCTAGGTTGCGGGCTAATGTGATGAGGTTTTCCAGGTTCATCTGGCAGGAAATAAGTGTCATGATAATTGGCTCTGCCCAGGTGCATGTGGCTTTCTTTAATTTTGCACTAATGATATAGAAACGGCTCAGTGATGTTATTTTTATATTGTTATTTCCTAGTGAAGCTACCATGAAACATGAACCAGGGGTTGAACAGGGTCGAGAACCAGGGGTTCATCAGGGATCTCTAATGGGCTGTCTGGGCAGAATAGAAAACTCACCTTTAGTCATACATAGCTGATGCATCCTAGACTGGTTGTAACACTACTTGAAATCCAGACATATGCTATCCTCACTTGACCATGGCCCACGCCCGCCTCCCCACATAATTAAAAGCGACTGGCCACACCAATTCTATTCATTTCAATAAAGGGGGGGGGGGGGGGGTGCTGAGGACTGGTAACCTCCCTCCATTGCAGTGAATAGAGCATGTATCACCAGTCTGTGAATGACTTAGGGGTGGTAGGCATTTTCCATGGCGGTGCCGAATGTGGGGATTGAGTTTTAACTATCAGGCTAGCACGGATGAGCTATGCAGCAGGTGAATTTGTATGATTTTTTTAAGTTATCCATTTAGTTATAGATTTATTAGATATACAACTACTCATTGCTTTAGCTCATATTTGATTTTTAATGAATTTTATGAGGGTGTTAAAGCAGACCAAAACCCACATTTTTAACTAGCATCCCCTTAATTGCTCACCCCATGAAGAGTACCTTTTGCCAATTTTGAGTGCTCTTGCTTCACTCTAATACCAGATAATGGCCCTTGTTTTAGCTGTAAAGCTCTGCCTCCTCCATTCATTGCCTTTGTTGTGTGTGGCAATGATTACATTACAGAGAGGGACAGCAAAAAAAACAGTGTTCCAGGACGACTTGAAAAACAAAATGATCCATTTCTAGTTCTACACCCTAATAAGGGAATATCGGCAGGGGCTATGAGCAAATGTATTTCACAAGTTTGGTGGGTTTTGGTCCGCTTTAAGTCATTTTCTTAGGGCCCTCTCTAATTAAGTATTACCAGCATGATTTATTTATGCATTTGTTTTGTTCCTTCTGAACAAGTGGGTGCTATTGGGAAATGTCAGCTCAGGTTCTTTCACTGTAGCTACTGTTATTAGGACCAAACCGGATGGGTACTCTAGGTCTGTATTTAGGAGGTAGGTAATTGTATCACATTTGATTATGATGGCATAAAATAGTTTCATTATGGTCACACTACCAACAGGAAGTTCTGATCATCCTTTTATTTTTTTTCCTTATATGTGAAGTTAGGTTAGATCTGGTGATGAATTTGAATTCCTTATCTGGGGTAACCAAGGGGAAGCAAGGGAAACAATCTTGCCCATAGTTCAATCATTCTCATGCAGGCATAGATCATTCACAGAACTTCCGGGGATGTCTATTACTGTCTGTAAGTCTAACTGAAGAGGTTTTAGTTGAGTTAAGGTTTTTTTTCAGATCTAACTGTACTTGCTGTTTGGTCATCAAACCATTTAAAGGAAAATCCATGGGTGTTATTGTAACAGGATGGTGGGTTAGCCATCAGCCTGTGGGTGGAAATAGTTTGATAGATTAGTGTAGGTTTGGCTTAGACTAGGACAGGGACAGCAGCAACAGACCGTTAAGACACCAGATGTTGTCCTTGCTGTAGGGAGAGGGAGTCTAAGCACAGACTAGGTAAACACCCATTCACTGCTGCTGACTGGTTCCTGACTCTATAAAGTTAGACTCAGGCAGTCTGGACAGAAGATACAGTAGAGTGGTTCAGAAGAACCTAGAGGCCAGTGCAGAGCTAGCAACTGGCAGATGCTTTACTGGGGTGTAAGAGTATCGCACTTGAGACTGCTCTCCTGGAAGGCCACGGAGGTCAGGATGGAGGAATACCCCTGTGAGAGACAGGACGGTGTTCTCTGTGGTCCTAGGGGTGAAAACTCTAGGACAGTGGACCAGATGAGGGCCAAGCACCGCACTAAATGGGAGCGTAGACCCTATGTGCCAGGGGTCCTTGAATGGATTTCAAGCTATCTAAATAAAGATGCTGTGGTTTGAACATTTTTGGACTGTGCCTGCCTTTTAATTTCAAGGAGACCTGCAATAACCAAGGGCACTACAGGAACATACCTCCAGGGAACTAAGTGTGTGCTCCCACCTACCCTGCTCCTGACCCAGGAAGAGTCCCTGTCCCAAAGTGGCCCTACCCAGGGGTCACCCTTTAACAAACCCCTCAAACACACCTACATTACAAAGGATGCCCCTTTTCCATGTTGTTTTATGCTGCTAGTACCATTGGTGCGTGAGTTATGGGCTTCATGCGTCAGTGAGGATATTTTTATACCAGTTTTTTTTAATTAAATGTCCTGAAATCTCTCTGGTTGTTCAATATGGCAAGTTATTGTATCCACATATTTCCTGCATTCAGGTGAAGTAAGTCATTTACTCTGTTGTATCCTGTTTACTGGCAAGATCACACCCTACTGAAGTCTGTCAAATCTCTTTCCTGCTCCATAGTCTGTATTCTGATGTATCATGCCAGGCCCTGTGTTATGTGTATCCAGCAAGGTCTGTGTTCTGCCATATATTACCAAGTATGTAACCTGCTGAGTCCTGTATATCCTAATAAGTCTCAGTCCTAGATATCTTATCAAGTCTATGTTTAACTGTATCCTAACAAGTCTGAGTCCCTGTCTACCGCCAGGTCAATGTTCCACTTTATTATGCAAAGTCTGTGTTCTTTTTGATACCTGCTTTGTTTCATAAGTCTTGGTCCTGGATATGTTGCCAAGTCCTTGTTTTACTGTATCCTAGCATGTCTGTGTTCTGTTGTGTTCTAATGAACCCTGCCACATCCTAGGATGTCATGCCTTGCTGATGCCTTTTGCTAAAGTGTTAAAATGTATAGTTTTCTCAGGGCCTTGATTTAATAAAGGTAGAAAAAAATAACTACCATTTGAAAAATTGGATTGCATGCAAGAATTTTTAAAACTTAGGAGTGATTCAGAATGGCTGTTGAATTAAATCCATGTACTCGAATACACTCAAAATTGCAGTAAAAAAAATTGCAAGTGCAAGCAAAACAAAAATTCCAGGTTTTGGTCCGCTTTTACTGTTTTTTTTTGGGGGGACTTTCTTTTTTTTTTTGTCTGGTACATCTTGTTGTCATGACATTGTGTATTGTTTACATCATTTACATTTGTCTCTGCTGATCCAGTATCAGGCTGTGCAGTGGCACGCAATGCAGTAACTAACACATTGCACATGTTGCTGTCCTTATGTTGTGGTTGGCCCATGTGTTTTGCTCATGGTACCTCAGGATAGTTCTAACTATTCTGGTCTCAGTCATACAGAAAGCACATTGAGCCTCATCCATTATGCTCCTCACCATAACATGTCCATTGTCCTGTGTGTGCCACTATTATTATTTAAATATCATTTTACATTTTCATGCTCCTAGGCCTCCCTATGGTGTACTATGGGCACAGTGGATAGGTGGACTCCATGGTGGAAGTCAGAAAACAGACTTTTCTCCTCCTGAAAGCAATTGTAAAAAACTTGTGTTAAACACTTGAATTTAACTCATGTGTGGAGCCAATCAATGGAACCTGAATCTCTAGAATGATTTTGTGCTTGAAAACGCCACACAAATGATTTAGAAAAATTGTTTTCGATTGCTTTTTCTCACAGTCAAACTGAATTAACAAAATGAAATAATAATAAAAAAAGCTTTCAAGGTTGTTGAATCGTGCATGGAACTTTCACATAGAAAATTGCATCTACCGTATATACTCGAGTATAAGCCGAGTTTTTCAGCCCTTTTGGGTTGAAAAAAGCCGCCTCGGCTTATACTCGAGTCCAGGGGTGGACTGCCAGGGAAGGCCGCAACCCTGAACCCAATAGATGCTGGAGGGTGAGGGGAGGCCGCTGCGGGTCCCTGCTGTACCCGCTGCTGCCGCCGCCGCCGCCGCCGCTCTCATTCACACAAACACGCACACACATTCACACACTGACCGGCACTTCCAGGCTGCTGCGCGCTGGTCGTCAATGGGCGGCTGCCATATGGGGCACGCCCACCGACGACGAGCGCGCAACAGCCAGGAAGTGCTGGTGTGTGTGTGAGAACGGCAGCTGGCGGCTGCGGAGGAACGGAGGAGGGGAGGGGGACCCCGCTGCCCCTCTGCAGGGTAACCTCGGCCAAACCCTGACCCCCGACACCTGCGCGTCTGAGAGCGGCGGCGGCAGCAGCAGCAGGTACCCACAGTGAGTGTGTGTGTGTGTGTGTCTCTTTCTGTGTGTGTGTGTCTCTTTCTGTGTGTGTGTCTCTTTCTGTGTGTGTGTCTCTTTCTGTGTGTGTGTCTCTTTCTGTGTGTGTGTCCCTGTGTGTGTGTGTGTCTCTTTCTGTGTGTGTCCCTGTGTGTGTGTCCCTGTGTGTGTGTGTGTCCCTGTGTGTGTGTGTGTGTGTGTCTCTTTCTGTGTGTGTGTCTCTTTCTGTGTGTGTGTGTGTGTGTGTGTGTGTGTGTGTGTGTGTGTGTGTCTCTCTTTCTGTGTGTGTCTCTCTTTCTGTGTGTGTGTCTTTTTCTGTGTGTGTCTCTCTTTCTGTGTGTGTGTCTTTTTCTGTGTGTGTGTCCCTTTCTGTGTGTGTGTGTGTCTCTCTTTCTGTGCGTCAACTCCAATTCCAATTGAAAAAAGCCGCCTCGGCTTATGCTCGAGTCAATAACTTGTTCCATTTTTTGTTGGTAAAATTAGGTGCCTCGGCTTATATTCGGGTCGGCCTATACTCGAGTATATACGGTATTTCTTAAATAAACACATGAAAAATTCAAATTGGACCTTTAATGAATCAAGCCCAATGTGTTTATTCTTCCCCAGCCTTTAGTAACATGTCTGCCATAGACTGAAGAAAGAAAAATCTACTTATATAAATATGAATATATATTCAAGCTGGCACTGTGAAGATGGGTCTCCTTTTCCAGTTTTAAAATGAATATAGGTGCCATAAATCTTCTGCTTAGGCTTCCGTGGAAGAAAATATTGATTATAAAAACACTGCTGCCCATTAATTTCACTGGAAATTGCAACTTGCGGTGCAGTGGCAATGTCAATACAGTACACTCAAATTGAAATATGAAATGCGTCTTACTAAAAGGACTTCCGGTCCTTGGCTCCCGGCCACTGAGAGCTAAATGCTTCATCTGGGTGAGTAATATGTGTCTAGCATAGGGGCTTTAGGTGTGACTAAGTGAACTAAACTTAATGTTATTGAACCACACTGATAAATGTGAATAACTTCCATTCACTTTATTATTTGGCATATGCCTGGCTGTCCTTCCTTTGAATACCAAAGCAGGGCAAGTACATATGTCATTAGACACATTGAAGAGGGCGCACATAGCTTGCTGAATGACAGTAGACATAAGCACCCATCTGCCTGCTGTCCTCACATAACCCTTCTTTCTTATCAGATCAGCTGTCATAGTAAGCTTCATGACTTGCTCGTCTCTGTATCATGGACACTCGCAGGATTAATGATCTCGATTCACGTGTTTAGCGTAAGATCAGATTAATGATTTAGCTGCAGCACATTGTACCAATAGCAATCAGAAAACAATTTATGATTATCAATGCTGGCAGAAGGAGCAGTTGATTGTTGTACTTTTAACCCATTTAAAATGAACAAGCCTGATCCTGATCCGAATCAAATTGACATGTTGGTGAAGATTTTTTTTTTTAAATAAAAGATCCCATTTTCTGACTGTGCTGAGCAGCAGGCGTCCAGCTGCACAATGTACCAATGCAGTGGTCAATGGCTTTACATAAGTGAAGCCCTAGAGCTTTTGTCTGTACAAATTGCTGGATTACATATAATGGACAAAGCAGGGAAAGATACCAAAGCCGATCCATAAAGCAGCTTATTTTTGGAGACAGATGCAGAGGAATAATGCTGATTTTAGTCTAATACTGTGGACAGTGTCTGCTGCCAAGCAGAATCTTGAAACATCATTACCAATGTACCTTAAGAGGGCACAACAAAGCAGCGTTCAGTCAATTACTAAAACAGCAATATCACCAGGTTGTGCATTACTTCTGTAAAATGCTTTTTTCCTCTTGGACTAAGCCTGAAAATGTGATCTGTCACTTTATGTCAAAAGCTGGGTTTACTGAAAGCAATAGATTGATATCAGTGTATCACCTATAACTACCAGTATCATTATCACCTATAACTACATGACAGTGATTTATCTTTGTTACAGCCTACCAGGCTTCCATTACTACCAGTCTGGTAGGTGTTACCCACTAGGGCAACATACCATAAAACCAATGCTAGCTCCTTGGCAAGCCTGACTTTGGCATTACATGCCACCCCTATCTTTCTTCTAAGCACATAGTAGAGGTGTGGAGACAGGGTCTGTCATTAAAATGTTATATGCCCTTATACGCTATTTCTCATATTTCTTCAACCTAGAATCATTTCCCGGCCATGCAGCCATTTGCTGCCTTTAAGGGCCTGCTAGTCATTCTGCATAATCCTATGTAACATTGTATTCTAATAAAACTAATATATACTCAGTTCTGATGGCTAGGCAGAATTGACAACCACTGGGCCGAATTTTTCCAAGTACAGAATTTTTATAAGTGCTAAGAAGATTTACATTACAAATTGAATCCGAAGAAAACTTCTGCTCGACTGGACCTTCGCCCCCTGTTCACAATGTTAATCTTCTGCCTGACTATTGTGCTACCAATCATCCTCAGAATCACACAGAAAATGGATCCCCCTGCTATTGGTAAGTCTGTCTTCATCTCCCTCTCACTTCTACTCTCCCCGCATATCTCCTCTCATGAATTTCTATGTCTCACTAAAACAATCTCTTTCTGCCTCTCTTTCTTCCCACAGCCACCTCCTCTTCTTTCTCTCTGCTCCTTCTAGCCGCCAGGGACATCTCCCCTAATCCGGGCCCAGGCTAAATTCTGACATCTCTGGGAGTTCAAGACCATGCACTTTCATGGCTTTCCTCTTACCTACCAAACATGGGTTCCTCTCCCCACCTTCTGTAAGTATACCACAAGGTTCTGTTCTTGGACTGCTTCTTTTCTTCTTCAACATTCTCCTTTGTGGTCTACCAACAAACAGACTGACACCACTCCAATCTATTCTCAACTCTGCTGCTTGACTCATTCATCTCTCCTCTTGCTTCTCTAGTGCGGCTCCTTTATGTCAGTCCCTCCTCTGGCTGCCAGTATCTGAGAGAATTAAATTTAAAATACTAACCTTAACATACAAAGCTCTCTGCAATCAGGCTCCTGCCTACATTTCATTGCTTACCAACAAATACCAACCCAGACGCAATCTCTGCTCTGCCCAGGACCTCCTCCTATCCTCAACTCTAATCCAAGGGTCCCTCTATACTGCCTTGTGACCCATGTTTATTTATTTGCCTAGGGGCCTCTTGAACAACCCTATATATACCTTCAACCTATATATAAACCTTACAACCCTGCAACCCAAATACACCACCTACAGTATACAGTTCAATATCCCCCCATATACAACCCTGCAACCCAATCACAACATCTAGGATCCCAACCTTCTAAAGACTCCTTATCACTTGCAAACCACTTATTTAATGCATTTAATGAATTTATTGGCCAGAGAGGCAATGGGAACAAAACCTTTATACTAAAATATTAATGAAAGTGGAAGTGGCTCAATTTTAACCCTGTTGACGGCAGAAACAGGTCGGGTCCCATACTGGAATAACACCTGTAGTGCCCTGGTTGCCTAAGCTGGAGATGCAGGATGTGATATAGTACACTCTAAAACATGGTTTTCCAACCAGCTGTATATGTACCACTGGTGGAATGCAAGATCCTATCAGGTGCTTGCGGCAAGGCCTGCAGACTGATCTGTACCCCAACCTGATGTACTGCCATCTATATTTGACCCAATACTGATTTGCTCTATGTATACAAGACTACTTAGTAAAAGGGGATGACAAGCTGGATGATGGGGGATGATACGCAGGTTGTTGTTGTTGTTGAAGATAAAAGAGCTTCAGCTTATTATTGCAGGGGATTCTGCAGTTTATAATAATGACAGTAGATTGTACTGTTACTAATAATTATGTGTGGCGTGCTGATGTATTTCCTGTATATCGTGGTGAATTTCTTCTTTCTTGTCTGTGCAAAACCCACCATGTTAAGGTGACGTTCTCTTACTCCATGCATGTTCTAGTAAAAAACAGTTTGTGTTCCTCCACAATGTTTAGGTTGACTCGTGGTGTTGAATCAACCCTAATGTCTTAGTAAAATAATCCTCAGAATGGCTCAAGATGCATGTGCATTGGTTGGGTGGCATATTAACAACAGACTCAACAGACTTATCCAAATAAAAAAAAAAAAACGTGGAAACGCGACATTATTAAAAACATAAAAACAATTAAAACAGTAACAGTGCATTATTAGTAGGCTTGTTCATGAACTATGGATTTGAAGAGTCAGATTTGGTGCACTTTTCATATTCTTTTTTTTTTCCATTGGCAGACCCTTTATTTTACTTTCCTATGGACTCATGTAATAGTTGTGGCTGGCCTGTAATATAACTTGTCAAATAGTTGAATGGCAAGTGCTTGTTTATCAGCTGCAATTACAATGTTCCATTTTATGTATTTAACATCCTCTGAAATGTTTGTCTCTGGACTGAAAAGTAAAATGATGTAACATCAAATGTGCTGATTAAAGTTCTTTAACAGTTTAGCTCTTACTCACACTTCCTACAGTTTTAAATGTATAATGCAACTTCAAGAGCTATGTAATAATGCACTTACACTAATTTACTGCAGTAATACAAATCAAAAATTGCTTTTAGAAAGCACTGACTGAATAAAAAAACAAATGTATAAACTATTAGGCAGCTTTTTTAAACTTCAACAATAACAAAATAACAGTGGATACCTATTATAAGTATTTGGTCCCACCTTATTTAGCTTTATTGTCTTCTAATCAGGGATCTGCTATTTGGATGTTTGCAATATTCGTTTTTCGACAGGGGTTATAGTTAGTGTTGGCCGAACCCCTAAAGGTTCAGGTTTGGCAAGTTCGGAAAGTTCGCAACTTTGAACAAATGTTTGGTTGGGGCACCTGAACTTGATCCAAACTCAAACCCAGTCCTCATTGAAATAAATGGGGACAGTCCCTGTTGCGATTCTGCCTCTGGGGGCCCAGTTGACAGACAGGCCCCCTATGCCCGGGTGGTTGAGGAGTGGGGGATGGAGGGGCCCCCCAGAGACAGAATTGTGGTGGCTGGTGTGGGGGGGACAATGGCAGCAGCTAGCAGCACTTCTAGTGCCAGTTGCCAGTGTCTTCACTCATGGGAGGAGTGGACAACTTTCTGAGTCCCTGGGCGTAGCCAATTTGACAGCATAAAGAAAGCAAACCACAGACCGCATCAGCTTAGGTAAGTGTACAGCCACTTCCTGCTGCACACTCTGCATTAGGTTAAGCTGGCTGATGGACTGCTCAGCAGCTCATCAACCAGCTTTTCTGGGTTCGGGTCAAATGCTGAACTCGAACACAGACTTCTGACTGAAAAATCGCCAAACTGCAAGGTGCGTATAGCATCATATTGCGTCATATTTTATGATGCGCTGTTTCAGTTTGGGGGAGTCTCCTGGGCAGGAAAGGGTGTCTACCAATACATATGTGGTACTGTTGTAATCAGAAGAAATGGGGCTTTTATATGATTTAAAACTACTTTGAAAACACTAAAAATCTTTAAAAATTGATTTTTTAATATTTTGCACATATTTCACACAAAAATAATGACAAACAATATATAATTTTCCTGGGGAAATCCCTTCAAAAATCAAGGGTAAACATGTATAGCGCAAAATAGTGAAAAAATTGTCTGGCAACAGAGGGTGACAAAATCTCTAAGTGGGCTGGCACTTAAAGGGTTAACTCTTGCATGGGGTGACATTTAAAGGGGCATCCCAGTCAAAGGCAATAATAAGGCAGGTCACCTGAAGCCTGTCCCACCTGCCTCGTCTCCGTTTCCTGCAGCGCAATGTAGTAGGTGAAAAAATTGCTTATGCACACATAGGCATTTTCCCTTCGCATTTAACCCATCCAAGCAGTGAATGCACACATGCCCAGAGCGGTGGGCTTCCCTAACAACAGCGCCCGGAGACAAGGTGACCTGCTCAAGATCACTTCAGTCATGTGCCAGGCGGGAATCGAAGCAACTGCTTTCTTACCTCTAGGCCAAGACTGCCCCATATATGCTAGATAGCTGTATATGATATAAATATAAGTAGTAAGTCTTCAGAATATGCCCCTCCATTCCTTTCTTTTTTTCCACAATCACACTTCAAATGTGGTTGCTGCAATCTAGACCCTGACAAGCCTCAGTGATTGTCGGTCTCACAGACATTGAGATCCTGAAGTATAGGGAAAGCATTTAGATTGTGGTTGTGGAGAAATAGAAGGTAAAGAAAGGCAAACTTTGGAGCCATGCTACAGCCTCTACAGCACCCTGCAGAAAATGAAGGAGAGGCGCATGGGACAGGCTTCAGGTATGCTCTCTGCTGCCTTATTATTACTATTGCCTGGACTTTAACACAGTGTTCCCCAACCCTATCCTCGGGAGCCAATGATGGGTCATGTTTTGTAGATCTCCACAGAGATGCACAGGTTAAGTAATTAGTGCTACTAAAGAGCCATCTATTTGGAGATCCACAAAACTGTTGGTGGTTCTCAAGATTGTTTGGGAACACTGCTTTAACCTATAGCTGGCCCTGGACCAGAAAGTGAAACTACTCCTATTGAAAGTGCTGTCAAACAAACGTCAGATGCTAACTGTCGAGATTCTGACAAGGCAAGCCATTTTTTTGTTGTTACTGAAGTTGTTACAGAACTGAAGGGGTGATTTATTTAGGGAGGGCTTTGCTGGCGGGCAACAATCTGGCAATAATAAATTAAAGAAAGGCTAAGGGGATTAAGAGAGAATTGGATTAATAGTTTGCCACAACTGCCTAATCATGCCTGGTTCTCTTTCCATCTTTATCGTTACTAAAATAATGTCAATATTTTCTTTGCTTAAACATATGATTCTGGTGTTCTTTTGTACGAATGCTTTTGTAATGAAACAATCAGTAGATGTTTTTGTGCCACTTCCACTTTGTTTTCCAGCACTACGCTGGCATATGGAATATGCCATATGCACATCCAAATGGTACTTTGCAAATGCCATTTTTAGCGTGTTACATTTGAGGTCCCTGGTAAATAAGAGGTTAAGCTCACTTCAATATATCCTTGAACTGCAACATTTTCCAGCAAGGGATCTGCGAGTGCTTACAAGAAAGCCGAGTGAGTGTAACCATCTCTTTCTTCCCAAGGCCAGCTTTACTGAAGCATAAAAGAGGCTTGGAATGTACAGATTCTCTGTCAGTGGGTGAGCACTGATGTCTGCGCGGCTGTTGGAAGCAAGGTTGTGACAAGCTTGCCGCTTTGATTTATTATTCTGAATATTGAATAGCAAAAGTATATGCATCATCATGCATATCATTTAAAAATAACTCAGGTGTACAACAGAAATAACCCGCGTCAACTAAATGTTGCGCCAAAGGGCCCTTAATGTAGAAATGAACTTTTCCAGGAGGACGTTAAAATGTTTACTAGAGAAAAGGAAAAATGATTTCTTGCTAGTTTTACTGCTGCAGAAACAAAAGCAGCTTGTCCCCGTGTCACCTGAATAATATTGTTGGACTGAGACCGAGAAGTGACAATGAAGTGTCTGCCTATAAATGTAACAAACCAATCTAGAACATGGCAGGGGACATTATATAAACCGTATTATCCCCATAACCAAAGCTAAAGCACCGCCAAGTCTCAATAGCAATCGAATGGTTTGCTTTATTCCCATAATCACACTACATAAGTACACTGCCACTTCAATATGATTTCAGGATAGCAATTATTCTAACTAGAGTAATTAAAAAGATGAAAAAAGTAACATCTAAAACTGCAGGTTTTAAAAGGCAATTACTGACATTGGATCACACTGCTCTGGTGAAAGCAGGCGTTAAAGGGACAGTCCAGGCAATAATATGGCAGCAATGAGTTCACCAAAAGCCTATCTTATGTGCTTCTCCTCCATTTCCTGCAGTGTGCGCTGTATGATGTAGTGGGGCTCTAAAGTTTGTCCCTCCTTTCAATTCTGTTCCATCATGACACCTTCAATAGTGGTCACATGGTAGCCCTTTTCTTTCAGCTCTTCTAGCATGAGCGAGCCTGGAAAGCGCGGCCACTAGGCTTGCCGGGCCTGCCCATGCTGAAAACTGAAAGTGTTTATGGAAAAATGGAAGGGAAAGGAATGGGTAATTCTGGGGATCTACTACAACATCTACAGAACACTGCAGTAAATGGTAGAAAAGCACATGGCACAAGATTCCGATGAGTGCCTTCCTTATTATTGTCATTGCCTTTACTGCCCCTTTAAAAGCAAGCAAAAATAAATATGACTTTAGGTTCATTTAACCTCCCCCACCACCAATATCGGATATCTCCTCACCCAACAGTAGCTAGAAAGCTTGAAGAGAGCTTTAAAGTGGTAGCACTGCCTCCACCAGGGGCATCCCTATTTGTGTGGCCAGCTCCTTAACGTGACTAAGGAAGCCCTAGAACAAGCTTTTAATACATACTTTTCTGAAATCGCTAAGGCAACAACCACATTGTTCTCTCCTGGCGACCACACATATGCCAGATGTCCACTAAGAACACATGATATGCAAAACGAGAGAGCATGGACTAAGTGGTCATCCAAACGTTTCAGCCTCATTAAGGAAAGGATATTGGTGCCTTCTCACCTGTGAGGCTTTGCTATGGACCTTAAGTTTTATTAGATTTAGGCTCACCTTAATGCTCCCCTACCATGATTCTGAGCTGCAGTTGCTGCATCCTGTGTGCCCTGCTCTGCTGGTGACCAATTAGGTTCCTTGGGTAGATGCTTATGCACTGTACATGGCATTGGACATGTGTGGCCTACAAGCATGATTATCAGGTGCCTATCTACTTTATAAATTAAGGAAACTGCACTTTATGTGTTAATTTATTGAAGATGTTTTGTGAAAGTCTTCAATAAATTAACACAGCAAGTTCAGTTGCCTTGAATTATTCCTACAGATATACCATGACCACGATGAATAAAAACCTTCACAGACTTCAGGGGTGTCTCTACAGGATCTGTAATCTTGCCTGTTTTCATGCTTCCTAGCTAATCTGTGCACGTCAGAGAGGGTTTTGGTCTACAGGGACACTAGGCTAGCCTAACCTACCCTCTCACACCATTAGGGATCCTTGCATTAGACAAATACTGTATCTTTTTCTAGTGGAACTCCATCTGATGGGGGACAACGTGTGGCATTCCTAACTTCTTCTCTGCCTTATTTATCTGATTAGAGTTCACATGACTTGTACAATCAGAATCAGATAAGAAGGCCCTATTTAATGTCTGCCCCAGGTCCCAGTCACTTTTAGTAATGCTTCCGACAGTGTAAATCATGAATTCAAGCCATTCAGGAACACTTGAACTATACCAAGATGTGTCAATGATTTTTACCAAAACTGTGGGCAATAAAATTACTAGAGGAAACATTGTATTAGCTCTGGAATCACATAGGCCAATGGAGTGGAGGGGCAGGGGCATGGTACTGTGGGTATCCTTGGTGTTAGCTGGTGGCCAAGATACAGGGACTCGTAGCATAGCTAAACAGTTCAGCATCAGGGGAAGATAATGTATGGTCATAGCTAAAATCAAAGTTGGACGTATTACTGAGAAAATAGTGCACTTATTAGTAGTATAAAAATGAGGTAAGCATAGGACACATGGTGTTGGTTCCACAGACAGTGAATAAGAACAAAAGAACAAGCTGGGGGGGCTCCCATATAACCCCCCAGAACGATATCCCTACTCTCACCTCGAATCAGTGGTCAGTTGGTCCGGTATAATTGTGGTACAGGGGCATCCTTTACTCCCCTGCTGTGCATGTTCTCCAAAGGCTGCTGGGCAGTAGCAAACATCTGTGCTAAATACAGGGCTGAATCGCAGCTTGGTAGGTGCGATGGCTCAATCATGGGTTCAGCAGCGATTCTGACCACCGGAAATGGCAAATCGGAGTATAATGTGCCATTTGCTTTAGTTTTCTACCTGGGAGTTTATTCATCAAGGGATAGCGACAGGTAGTGCCTTGTAAGTGACAGGTGGCGGCAGGTAGCGGAAGGTGAACCCGCGGCACGCAATACCTCAGCGGATCCCGGCGGCGCTCTGGCTTTCAGAGCGCCTGGTATTACCTGTCGCTACCTGTCGCTCTTCCATATTTCAATGGACGTTACTTTTCTTCTCTTTAAACAGGGTTTTCTTTAAATAATTTTGGGGGTTTTGTATCAAATCATTGTGTGACCTCTCCTGGCCTATTAAATACATTTTTGAAAACTTTTTTGATTTTTGATTTTTTTTATGCAGAATTGTCATTACGAGTCTGGTTGTGTTAATGTCACAATGTAATAACAATGTAGTTCCATATGTTTTTGCTTTGTTACTAGCGGATATGTGTTCAAAAACGGACTTTAATCACACAGTGTCTGGCGCTCTGGGCTACACAATTTTGACCGCCGGCGGCTGTTTTTTTGATGCATATGGTTTGAGTCACTCACACTGACCAGTCGCTACTGTTCGCTCCCATATAGCGCTGTACTGGTGTTATAGTGACTCACACATCAAATTCATCAATGCCAATTACTACAGCGACTGAGGTGCTCTGTAATAGCGACTCACGGCCGATCAGAGTGACCCCTAGCGGTCGCTCTTAGTGCCGCTGTACAGACGCTCATCTGCCGGTACCTGGCGCTAGTAATGAATCAGCCTGCTAGAGTGTACTTACTAGTCCAAAGGGCACATTTTACTCTTGGTGCTGAATTGACCTCTTTCTCTTTAAAACAAACAAAAAAAAAAATAGAACGTTTAAGAAAATTGTGTTGCAATTTATTGTGTGTTGCATTGGAGAGGTTCTCAAAACTCAATGTGCATGTATTTATCAGAGAAGCCGCCCAGATTTGAATACAGATACCCTATAACCTACTTAATTTCTGTCCCTGCTTACCCAGTGCATTATACTTTTGATTAGAAATGTACATTTAATTCTATTTTCATCTTAGGAACGTGTCGAGCTATTCGCTAAGATTTCTACTGCATATGCTGAATCCAGAATATTCCACCTTTTTATGTTATTAGCTTTGTCTGGTAATGAGGTCTGGTTTGAGCGTGCTTATGCCTTATAAAGGTGTATATGAAATACCCAGTTACTGTATGTCCCTTTCACACATAACATAAATAGAAATTGTCAAGTAAAGTCCAAATGATCTGGTGGTATATTTTTGCTCTGTAACATTCGCTTCAGTAGTGGCTGTAATTACTATCCCCCGCTGTGGTGCCGCTCTATCCTGCCATTAGCTGCCGCTGTCACAAAGGTCCCTGCATCAGAAACTATGCACTTCTAGCTGAAAAAAGATACATTTGGGAAAAAATAAAGAACTATTAGATGTGCCTGGAATTGAAATGGAGGATAGACAAAGGTTATGCTTTATTTCACAAAATTAATAGGAGGAAGTGTTATCTAAAAATTACCTTATATATTCAAGAATCTGTATTAATGACGTGTCAGCCTTAATATACTGAAGGCTACCAGAATGTACTTGACTGGATTTCTAAAAGCAGTCCTAAACCCTGGGATACAATCTGTGTCCATACCCTCCACCCCACTTTTCCAGAAGCATAAATTAATGGTATGTTTGTAGGGATCCCATCATTATCATAACAAGCATACACTAAAATCACGGCAGGTGCCGCAAATTAACACTTAGGGGGGCCAGTTGTAATACCACTTCAGTGGTTCTTGATGTGTGTGCCACAAACCACAGTTCCAATACTATTTTAATAGGGGGAGACATGTGCAGACATGCCGCAAAAGGGTGCTGAAGTATGTTCCTGGGATGGGGGGTGGAGGCTTTGGACATACGTTTTGCCCTAGGATTCTGGTTTGCTTTAATGTCCCAGGCATGCTGTCTCTGTCTTAGCAGAATAGTTCATTGATAGGCAAACCCTACCAGCCAGAAAGAAAATGCATCAGGATATAGATTAAGGCCATGTGTCGGACTTAGAAGTCAGAACCATAACACCGAGCCAAATCAGCATCCATAGGCATATTTATACTGTAAATCAGTTCACAATCAAGTAGAATCTTACCAGCCATAAGTCAAGAAAGATTAAGGCAGTGGATAAGTCAAGTTGTAAAGGATCAAAAGTCAGATTTGGTGGTCAACAATAAATCCAAATAAATTCAAAGCATAATTTCAAATCATACAGCAAGCAATGGCCGTATTGAGAGCAGAACTCCTAGTAGCAAATGGGGAAGCAAAGGGCATTGAGAAACCTATTAAAGAGGAACATTGGACCATAAATAAAAAGGGGCTGATTTCCCCCCCATCGGCCCCTACTTTCCTTTTGGATGTCACCACTCTCTTCTGCTGCAACATCCGGCTGCTTCACTGCCCCCTGCGCTGGCTTAGCCGCCTGTAAGTGACAGCATGGCTTTAGACGTGCTCTTCAAAGTAATGCGCCGCTCATCAAAGTCTTGTAGGATTTCGACCGGCCCCACTGCATCCCATTCATAGGCACTGCACAAGCGCGAGATCGGGGACCATGCGCAGTGCCTGATGGGATGCAACAAGGCGCCGCCCGTCGGAAGGTTGTCCCGAATCCAAGGGACCCAGAAGTGAGGTGAGTATTTAGTGCCCAAAGGGAAAACCGGAGGGAGGAGGCAGCAGATCAGTGAGGTTGGGGGAGTATTCAACATTTCCCGATGTTCCTCTAAGTACATTTAAAAAATGTCGCAGATGTAGCCAAATACAGATAACTATGAAGCACCCCATGAATACAAGCTATACTTTATCATAAACATAGCCGGAGAAGCTGAACCCAGCAGCCAATGCAGAAGCAGACGATTAAGTGCTGCACATTTGTCTATTTGTCCTGTTTGCAGCTATGCACACATACCTAGAGACACTTCAGTCATTTTTAGAGGTTCCCCCCAAGAATGGCGCGGCAGCTGAACTGTAGAGGGCTTAGTGACAAAGCATTCCATGTCTTAAGTATATGATCAGTAGACTTCAATGAAGTTAAAGGCTTTTTATTAGCCTGGAAACCTCATAACCTTTTTTGCTTTACACACTTCACCGTATTTTACAGTGTCAAAATCTCTGGTGCAGATCAAATTTTTGCTTCTAATGTCTATTGGAACAAATGTCTCCGAAATCATTCTCAGTATGCCTTTGTGTCTGAAAGTGTTTTAGGCATTTACCTAATCGCCTGGATAACACATTTGGTCTTTGTAGATGCGGGGCACAGAAATCACTGGCACACCCAGGGCAGGATGTTTCACTGATGTCTGCACATTATTCATCCTTTTTCTACAAAGGACAGATGGCAATTTAGCACCAAGGCAGCAGGATTGCTTTAAAAATGGGAGCGCTCCTACTGGCTTTATGCCTGCTACAACTTGAAGTCAAAGGAAGCAATAACTAACCGGCTGCGGGTGATAATGGCATGACAAGCAGTGCCTTGGTATTCATGCTGGAAAACAATAGGATTTCGTGAAGGTAAATGATAATAGCAAACACAGCCTTTATTGCTGGGTAAAAATATAAAGCTTTCCCAGAAACATCTAGAAACCAAGCCAAGAAAGCCTATTTATGAGTACATTTTAAGTATCCCCAACTTGTAGCCAAGGATACATTTAAGCCCGCCTCCAGCCAAACTTTTTTTCTAGTTTAGAATACAGTGATTTAGGTTTTGACCATTAAAACATTATCTCTTTGTTGAGGCCTAAGGAGGAGCTCTAAGCTCCCCCTACACAACCCAAAATCCATAGAGCGCATAGGCAGCATGATCAGGGAACAACCAGTTAGTGGTTGGTATGTGGGAAGGCAACAGTTAACTCCATGGGGGGGGGGGGGGGGCAGGAAGTTTGGCTGGGGGATAAAGGGAAGAGATAAAAGTGACTGGGAAGCCTCATGGCTCCCTTTTCTCTTCTCCTATAGGACACAGCAGCAGGAAGTACCACCCTACCTCTTTATTTTTTTTCTATTATGCCTAGTTATTGCTTTGTACAGGGTAGTTTTTAACAGGGAGTTGGATGGAAAGAAGGAATGATAAGGTGGGATGTAGGTATTTTAGTCAGTATCTTTGGCCCTTATTTAACAAGGGATAGCGCCAGGTAGCGAATGGTGAGCGAACGGTAATGACGGTCACCGCCACGAGTACGCCGGCTCCCCTCCGCAATCACACATTTATGAAGCCGATCCTGCTTAGCGACTGACAGAGCGCCAGATAGCGAATCATTCATCATTATTCCAGCCTCACCCCACAGCGCCAGCGAGCGACCTTGAACAGCGACAGGTATGACCTCTCACTACCTGGCGCTCTCCAATGCATTTCAATGGAGCAATCTTTAAATATTCTTAATTGCTATTAATTTTTTTTTAATTTTTTTTAAATGTCAAAAATTCTGTGACCACTTCTGCAATGTTAGTTTTTTTTTTTAAGGTTAAAAAAAAAAAATTTGTGCAGAATTGATATTACAGGTCTGATATTAATGTATTCATATTACAATATGTTTTGAAAAACTTGTTTTTTTTTTTTCCTAAAAATATGGTTGTTTGGGGGTTAAAAAACTACTTTTAACCCATCGCCGCCAGCGCTCTGGGGTTTAAACAAGCATTTCACTGCGCGAGAATTTTTTGAGCGTGATTTGTTAATGAATATGCTGGGAGCCGTTCGCTATGGCCATTCGCTGTCATGCGCTCCCATACAGCACGGAACCTGTCAAATAGCGACTCCTCACCCAATATTCAACATTACGGCAAACCGACTGAGTCGCTATCAACAACAGAACAACGGCCAAGCACAGCGACTACTAGCGGGCACTCTGAAAATGCCGCTACTGTCGCTCATCTGTCGCTACCTGGCGCTATTAATGAATCGGCCTCTTTGATTTGATGACATGTCATGTTTTTGTTAAACCCTTACATTTTATGACAGAGGGTGTTGTTGCAGCAGTTTGAGGAAGCTGTTGGTTGTGACAGCAACCACTTTTGTAGGCCTCACTGGGAGCTGGACAGAGGAAAGGGCTGTCAACCAGATCTTTGCTGGAGGAAAATGTTTTTGTCTGGTGTGGGTGGTGGTGCAGGAACTCCACTTTCCCCCCAGTCAGATGGTGCAGCCGAGGGGTCAATTGTCTCCAGTTAATTCACATGGGGACCTAAAGGGCTCAGGCGGAGTTAAATCAAGTTTACTCCACTCAAATTTGACAATTTTGTTTTTATGTATTTAGCTTTGATTATAATTCTGTGAACGGTAAATTAAATAATCATTCCAAAGATTTAAAACTGTAGTAGCCTTTTTATTCTGAATAGATTAAAAGGGGATTGAAGGCAGGTGTTGGGAAGAGGATACAGTAGAAAAGTAATGGATAGCAGCAAGGTCATAGCAGCCCCTTTGTGCTGGGTTTTCTGGACTCAAAGGCTCTAATGGACACTTAGCCATTGTGTCCATGGCTTTTGGAACATGACATTAGTATGAAAATATGTGCAACTAATTTATTCGTGTTTTTGCATTTTTTTCTATGCTAATACATAATATAGGGGCAATTATGCATATTACATATATAATAGTATTTTTTTTTCACTGTAAATGCATTTGTTGTGTGCCAGGCTACACTGTGCTATAAATAGTAATAAAAATGGCTTTGCAAAACAAGGTTTGCCAAAAAACACATTAACGTGTACAACCACATCTTTTAAAATGGCTTACCAGGGTGGCCTTGGTAATTCAAGCCCTTAGTTAGCATTTACTGTTTCTCTCAATTTTGATCATCAAATGTTATTGGCAGTAAAACCTGAATTCTTCATAAAGAGGTCAGTATGTTGTATGTGTTGTATGTTGGTAAGTGGACCAAAACCCAGGATTTTGACTATCCTGGGCTTTGGTCCTTGCCCCAGGACACCCCGATCGGGGATGTCCAGCTGTGTGAAACCCGCCAGATCACTGATTCTCACTCACCCTTCCCTGGTCCTATGGCGCATGCGCAGCTTCTCGTCCAGTCAGCGTGCTCGGATTCGCTCCCGCCCTTTTGTCCAGGAGCTTGCCTAAGACGAGCATGCTTGCGGCTGCATCCTCCGGCTACTCTTCAACAGGGAGCATGCCCGCACCGGCTATTCACAAATGTCTGGTGAGGGCATGCGCCCTGCTAAAGGGATAGCGGGGATGCAGCCACCTATCGTATATGCGCCACTGGACAGGGAATGAAGGTAAGTTTCCGGGCAGCCTGGGGGGTTTTTCGAGCCATCCCGAATCTGGATGCCCCGGGGGAAACGAGTATGCCTCCCCTAAAGTCTTATAGACTCGAGGGTGGGTCTTGGGCCACATTAAAATCAAGACCATACCGTATCTTCGTTGTGATTATCATCTAAGTTTCTACATTACGTTGTCACGTTGGATTTAATTTTAGACAGAAAATATTCTCTCTGCTTGGTTTCACTTGTGCCACTTTCTTTTGTAAAATGTATTGGGTGCTGGTTTGCGAGAATTACATTTGACAAAGTGTATGCCAGCTGGGAGATGCTGGGGACTGCACTTTAGTAAGTAGGAATCAAAAACACCAGCAACCAGCCCTGGGGACAAACAATGGTGTTTAGTCTTTCTCTGTAATAAACAAGAATCTCTTATACATTATGCAGTCCTTGTTCACAATAAAGAACAGTAATAACTGTTCTGCTGGCTTAAAAGTCAAATGCTGAACCTAAGGGAACTAAGGAATTTCCATAAAGTTTCAAGGAAGAAAAAAGTTGACATATAAATGTCGATATGAAATTTGTTTCCATTTTTATATTTTCTTTTACTGTTTTAGAAGTTTGTCAGGTTTGCTTGACACCTAACATGTTAAATACACATTGGCACAGAACTTTAATTTTCAATGGCTTCCATGGTGTGGTAACTTGTTGCACCTGTCTACACCTGTAAATCATATATCCAGAGGCAGGCTGCACTATTCATAGACTCTCTCAAGCATCTGGTGCAACACAAGTATTTCCACTAATATATCTTATTTAAGCTCACTAAACTTTTCAATGGAGGTTATGATTTATTTCTGTGGGGAGAAGGCAGAATCAGCTACAGAAAATGAGGCACCCACTCAGTGGCAACTAACCAATACTGCGAGAAGGACAAAGTTGATGTTTACCCAAAACTTTGTGTCTAGCAGCCTGGCACCCTATTCAGCTGACAGGACATGCTACCTGCTTATGGTCAACATGATAGGTGGCCTTTATTGAGTAATAAAGGAGGCTGTCTCACATATCCCTGTTTGCTCCTCCTCACCACTGACTGGTAGGAACTGAGTGCCTGAGCTCTGAGATGGAGGCTGGAGAGGATTAAACTAGAATGGTGAATGCTTTTAGATTCAAAAATTGAAGATTCTTCAATTGGTCAGAATCCTCCCTCATTTTATCCTATACCGAAAAAGAGGCTTGGCTTTAAAGTGGTTCTATATTCACATATCCATAACCCCCCTCCCATTTCTTCTCAGCTAACCCCCATTTACACAGGTAGTAAAATGTATACACTCCATCCACAACAGGAATCTGAAGCCCTGTTAAGTTTTTGAGTGACACTTTATTTCATTTTGGTTTGGATGGATGCATTCTAGAACAAGAAGGGAGAAGTAAAAAAAAATAACCTCAGAAAGTTTTTGATTCTTTTTTTGGATGATCTAAGGAATAACAATTTGTTTCTTGGATCAACAGCCTTGTCATGGGTGGCAGCAGGAACCCTCCAGTCTTGGAGGCAAATGGAATTACCATAAATGGAGAACCTGTATTGACCATAGTTACATCTGGGGTGGTGTTGGCTGGTGTACCTAATATGACCCTCTCTTAATATTTATACGTTTTTTAAGTTGGTTAGTTAATTGATGACTAAACTATAACTAAGATCTGTCGCAACACGCTCATTTCCATCATCTCTTGAAATGTTTGGTTATAACACTGGTTATATAATGTGAATTGTTAATTTTCAAGTGTGTATTTTATAAGCAAAAATATTTGAAACTACCATGAAAGTTAATTGTAGAATCAGCTACTGACCTACTGAGTGTCAACCTTCTAAAGCAGCCCTATGGACTACTCTGGCTGCCTTTAGTTATTAAAGAGGAACTATGGTCAGAAATACCCTCTTTAATATGCAGCAGCGGGGAAGTCTGACCCTAGCTGTCCTGCGGTGCATCATGCTGTTGTAAGCCCTGGGTACTCACTTCTTTCGGGGTCCTTCTACAGCAGCCAAGGAGCCAACAGCTTGCACGACCAGCACCGGCCATGCTGATAGGCCGCCTGCCAGCCGCTCTGATAGGTCATGTGGAAGCACAACCTGGAAGAGGAGAGTATCCGATCTTTGTTTTAGTGGCATGATGCACAGTGGGGAAGCCTGGGACGAGCTTCCCTGCTGCGGTATATTAAACAGGAACTATGGTAATTTCTGTTGTTGTTAAGTATAACAACCAAGATTATGTTTTTTGTTTGACAGAGCAGAAAAAAAATATTCCCAGTGGCCATTTTAGCACTATAAATAAAGGCCATGGATCTTTGGACAATGTTGCCATTTGATTTCTTGCTGCTGTTCAACTACAGATGTCAAAACTGCCCTTCAACCTCGGGCTAGCAATGCTTGCTTGTAATTATGACTTAGAAGCGCCTGGATAGCTTTATCGCGCCTAAATGTTTTTTATTTTTTTTGCTGTACCGTGCTGCTTGGAAATAGCTTTTATTGGTTAAAAAAAGGAAAGAAAAAACACAAAGACATGTGTTTGCTGCAGGCTCTTCTGACAACAAAAGCTTTAGAAACAAAACAGGGAAAAAACTATTCCATAGGACTGATCTGAGATGGAAGTGTAACATAAATGATTAAGTACACCGTTCGTTACTTGCCAGCAGAAAAACCTACAGCACAAAGGCATATAGTACCTGAGAATCTATTTCAGGTACAACTCCTAAAGCCACAGCATATTTTTATTTTTTTTTCCATTGTTTTCCTGGTAGGGAATTAACAACTGCAAAGTAATCAGTGTGATCTCTGAATCCATGAATGCAGAAGTGTAGGCTTTGTGAGGCAATGCTTGGCACTATTCATTACTGGCTGCAGCGTGCTTGGGGAAAGCATCGTGCTGAAGGAAGCATAATGCTGGAGCATGCTGTTCTTTAGCAATGGCTAGGAGATGTTACAAGGTGATAACAAAAGTCTCTATTCAAAGGAATATCTCATCAACATACCAGGACACAGGAGTATTAGATCTGCCTGTAGCCATTTATTATCCATAACCACAGCATCCTCATTAAATGTAGCTGATATCACCCATCAGTAATACAAAATAAGGTATGCATACCTGCGAATTATGTCTCATTTGGAGGGTCTGACACTTTACGAGTACAAATTTTCTTGATCTTGATTTACTCGTCAGTTTGTCCGTCTTTGAGGTTTGCGTTAACAGAATTATTACTAGCCACTGGTTTTGTTTTAACTTTTAAAAAAAAAAAAAAAAATTGAAATAAAAAACTGTCTGACGGCTTGTTTTTTTATGGTTTGTATTTTAGGGGCAATGGGAGAATTAGGTGTGGGTTCAAAATGCCACTTACAGAGAGCTGCAACATAAGGGTAAAGGAATACCACAGATCATTCACTATTGACTACTGACCCCCTATGCAAAATAGCACTCAGTGTGGGAAAAAAAACATTTTGCCCCCTGCTCACCCATCCTATGGTGCTGCTGTCCCATTCAGGTATGTGTCATACCGTGCCTCTACCTAGCAGCAGGTGGTGCCACCTACCCATGACTATGGGGTGATGAGGGGCCTGTCTTATGACTTGCACCACTAATGGGGGCCCTGATAAATCTGCAGAAAACTGGATGGCTGACATGAAGTCCTAGATTTCTGAAGTGGATTGACAGCAGTTTCCAAGTTCCAGATTCCAGGATCCTATGGCGTGCCCCTTAACGGGCCAATGACTAAAGTAGCCGTCAGCCTTAACCCTTTTAGTGCCAGCTACGTGAGTCTCACGTAGCTGACTTTAAACCCCCACAGAAAAAAAAAGTCTAAACGTTAAAAACTCACCTGACCCCTCGTTGGATTGGGCCAGGTTTTCTCTTCACCTGGGGGGCATCCCCCCTGCAATCTGATATTTTGGAGACATGCATAACTCCTTTGTCAAGGAACAAGTACAAGTACCTATGTGTGATCTAATAAAAGATTTAGGAAGAAGTATGGATTTAGTTCTTTATATGTCTTTCCTGAGGACTGAACACAGAACCTGATGCATAACTAAAAGCTACAAGGCTGAGCCTAATCTGAATATACAGTATCTCATTTAAAACTATTAAGAGCATCTGTTCTGCCGCTGGGCTGCAAATGTTTAGTAAAATGGGTAATAGTTTATTTTCTTTCACTGCGTCTGGAAACCCTGCAAGAACATAGTTTTGAGATAAAAGAAGAAAATATTGCTTCATTTGCTGCTTTATTTGGTGGACAATTTACAAAACTGCCAAAAAGGAAAGACAATCAGCTCCATTACCCCATGGTCTTGGGACAGCTGCACCCCCTGTAGCTATATATTAGGAAATGGCAAATTTTGAATAAATAGTCACAGAGATAGTTATCTTGTGTTTAGTCACCTAGGGGTCAGTTGATAACTGGGGGTGTAATGATAGTACATTTAGACAAGGTTGCTGTTTCACAAAAAAGCATGACTTTTCGGATTAGCTGCAGTGAAGTCTGTTCACGTTGTAGGTGGGGCTTGATGACCACACTAAAAGGGGAGTAGCTAGTGGGGGGCACGTGCCCAGGGTGCAGCGGGTCGGGGGGCTGCCAAGCCACAGATGGGGGTGCAATATTGAAAATTTTCCCTGGGTCCCAAAAAGCCTAGCTACGCGTCTGCCGCACTACATGCTGGACCATGAAGATTCCCCATCCCCCATATTCCCCTTTCCCAGGATGGCTCCTGATGGCCTTCAATGGGGTGGACACACTTACAGGACTGGACAACTAGTTCAGCAAACGTCACTAGCCAAAGAGTCAAAACAAGGAGTGTGCAGCTGCTAAGAAATGCCTGTCCAGTTTTGCCTGTATGCAGGGAGAGGCTGAAATCCCCTGAATCCAGCAAGCTGAAGATTCAGAGACGAATATCCTGTTATAATGTAGCATTTCATTCATCAGCATGACTCAGGGGGACACCTCCAAAATGCGGTGATTAGGCTTTTCTACGCACTACTTCTGGCCCCACTCCAACTTTTTTTTTATCAAGAATTAAACTACGTTTTAACAGGATATTCTTCTATGGATCTTCAGCTTGTGTCTAGAAACTTCATTAGCTGCCAACGGTCATGTGGGGCTGAGATGCAGCATGGGATCCAGGAAGTACAAGATTGAAGAGGGGTATGCCTTCTGTGAATCCCTGACCGCCTTTAATATTAAAACTTCTAATAAGGGAAGGAAAAGGGCAAATGCCTAATTTTGTGTAAGAGAAGAACTGATTCTGTTCTGAAGTTGTTTCTCTGATTTGATTTAGGTTGATCCTCTGTCCATTCACATTCATTTTGTTAATTGATAAAATAAAATCAAACTGTTAAAGTGGTTGTTAAATAACAAATTCTATACTCATCTTTTGGCCCCGGCCAAAGGGATAGGGCAGAAGCAGCCAATGCTTGTTCGTGCAGCGTTTCCGGGTGAGCTGGGGAGTTTCTGGATGCCCCGGGGGAGGAAATCCAGCATGGGTATTGGTCCACTTTAAGAAGCCCATAACTAGATTTGCTTGGATTAACTTGATTTGCTTGGATTGGATAACCAAAATGCTTTTTGTGAGAGACAGTCCAGGCAAAACCCCCAAAAGCACCATATTCACCTTTTTCCCCATGCAGCGCTTCCAAATTTGTCTGATAGTATAAACTTACTGGGTCCCAGGAACGAGTCCCCAAACATCCCTACTCAACCACCAGTCAACAGTAACCTTTGTGTCAAATGTGCCCTGCAATATCAATCACAGTAACTTCAGCATGCCCACTCTATTCATTTTAGTGGAAGGGTGCACCATAGCCAGTCACTGTGAATGCCACGAGGGACTACCATACACCCTGGAGTCTGCCGATGAGCATGAACACCATGGTATCTCAGGGCCCAGTAAGTTTTATACTATTAAACTAGGAAGCACTGCTTGGAGCAAAAGACAAATATACATATATATATATATATATATATATATATATATATATATATATATTTGCATTTTGTCTGGAATGGGATGTTAGGTCATACAGTTTGCCAATCTGCATTAGAGCTTATAAATGAAAAACAAATATTAAAATTAATTAAAACGATTTACAAATAGATCTTCTAACATCATCTACTTTATTAACTTTTGAGTCTGAACATGTATTTCAATTAATTCACACGCTTGTAATGTAATGTCACCATCTGATTAACACCATAAAAGTCCCACGTGTAACATTACAATCACTCTGGCTTACTGTATGTGTCCAGAAATATAGACTTGTTCAGTAAGTGGTGTGAGTGAACTTTGATGTGCTTGACTGGCTGGCTTGGTAAGGGCAGCATAGCAAAGATGGGCACATCTATGCCTAACCCATTTATTTCAATGCTTTAACATACACTGTACATACATACTAAGATAGCAGTATACAGGTTTTTATTAACATGGCCGAATTAGGAGTTTGATATATTTTTTTTACTTTCAAGAATTTTTATTATTATAGGGTACACCACGCTAGAAAAGGTACAAATATACATTTGCAACAGGTCAAGTACCCAAACACGCCTACATCCATAGACTCTATACAGCTTTCACATATCTCACAAAAACACACCCAAAAATGATGGAACAGCCCACAAAAGCTTCCATTACAGACTATACAAAAAAGAAAACAAAAACACTAAAACACATATCCTACAAAGAAAAGAAAAAATATCCCTGCAATACTGCCTTGACCACCAAACGGATTTTGAGATTTTTTTTTAAAAGATTATGTATTTGATTTTTTTTATTCTATATTTAAAGCGGACCTTCACTCTGAATAAGAGTCTATCTTATATGTTTCCCACACCCTGTACATACAGATTGCTCACATTAAAAATCATCCTACCTGCATCTAATGCATGTTATGAGCCCTTAAACATCCAAGATGATTGCTCATGAAGCATCAGGCAACCTGCAAACAGGAAGTGTCTTCTGTTGCTCTGCATTCTGGGATTGCTGTCCTTTCCCTGAGCCCAGCTCTGCTCTGTCTGTGCAAAGCACAGCTATAACCCCACCCCCGGTACTTTATCCCATTCTCCTCTCCTCAGTATGTGTGATTCTGTGTGAGTCAAGATGACGGCGCCCATATTCTAGAGTCCTGAACAGAGTTGCAGCCTGGTGGGGGAATGAATAATAAGTGACTAAAAACTTAAAATATATTCATTTTAGATGCTGGGGAATCGTTTTTTAAGGGTTTGGGCTTTTCATTAAATCATGCTGACGGTCCAGTTTAGCACTTTATTTTATAACACTGGCAAACTCTTGAGCCTCATGTTAGGCGTGTCTAAAATTATATAGTACAAGGCCATGACACGTTTTCAGCTCAAACAATGTTTCAAACCACAAATGACATTGATGATTGTAATGAGCTATCCGAGCTATCCTGTGCGTGTTGTGTACTGATCAAAGCCTCTCCTTGCCCAAACTACTGTAGTGCCCTGGACACTCCTTGTTTATAGTGTTACAATGAATCTAAGAATACAAATTTAAAAACTGAACAAATTACTAAATGACTAATAATTAAAAGCAGAAGAGTAATGTATCCATAATTTCCCCCACATTGGGGGAAACAGGGAATCAGCAAGCCATGGAGTTTTTTAAAGCAAATACAGTTTTTCGTCCACTTTAAAGTGATCCACTTGCTCCTAGCCTCATGCCCGATACGAGAGAAACTCCCCCACTTATGCATTGCCTTCCCACTGGCTGCCAGTTCACCACCCAACAGTAGGTAGTTAGTGAGGAAGCGCAGATGTGTGTTGGAGGGCGCCATCCTGTAGTCTTGCACAGGACGCCTTCCATCCTCAGGCCGGTCCTGATGGCCATGCAGAAAGATTTATTTGCAAAAGCTGCTAATGGCTTTGGTAATACTTTATTCTAGAAAAAGCTCTGGAGCATCTCTCTGTTGTGTATTGTTAAACATTAATAAGGTAAGGTAATCATTTTTTTCTAACTCCTAAATATCTATCTAAACCTGCAACATTTTCCCACACCTTCGCTGAAGTTCTTGTCTCCATTTCTATTGACTGGGCAAATGTAATTACTGGAGCTTTGAAACATCACCCTTTCACAGTTCATGGTTTCCTGTATTCTTAATTATTCAGATATATCACTGAACTGTTGAAAATATCAGAATGGCTTTATTATGAAGACATGTATAATGTATGTGGCCAGAGAACTGTGTATATACTCTGGATATTAAGTTTTTCCTGAGATGAGAGAAAAGGTTAAAGGTCTACACGTCATACATGTACTTGCTACTCCCTGCAGTAGTGTTGCTGATTCAAATTGAATGTAATATTACCCACATTTTGCTAATCAGTTATGTCTTGATTTATTGGGTTAGCAATTAAGTTGCTGTTACCTACCAGTGAATTCATTCTAAAAGTACATTGTATATGTCAAAATTCTGGGTTTTGGTCCACTTTAAGGGGATTTCGGACATGATGATGAGTGGTTTTCAGATGCTTTTTGGAAGCCTTTAGCTGCTTAAGTTGCTTTCTGAAGACCAGACCACACAACCACAATACCTTCAGTTTCAGATCCTCCTGAACCAGAATATTGAAGGGAAAGTCCACTTTCAATTGAATATTTAAAATGGTATTTTTTCAAGATGCTGAGCTTAACCATCTTAGTTTCCACCTGCTTCCATTTATTTTTTCTTCTAAGTGTGCTGATAAGGAAATCACAGTTATGAGGGCACGATCCTAAAACAAATGATTACTGTACACCCCAAAATGGAAAACAATAAGGCAGAACACCAAAACTCTGACAAAAAGGGAGTTTACCTTTAAGACTAATATTTAGCCATATTTATACATCAATATACTCAACTGAAAGATTCCTGAACTACAAAGTTCAGGTCTGCATGGGGGCACTGCCCGCCATCTATTATTGTGGAAGTTTAAACCTAATGAAAGGAAAAGCCAACTTACAGGGGATCCTTGAAAGCTCTGATCGGTACACAGCACGGAACCTTGGCAAGGCACAGTGGACATCGAAAACCAAAACTCAACTTCCATTCCCACGCTATGACCACAATGTGTTTTGAGTCATTTCATAACCATTAATCATATACAATGCAACAACCAAAAAAATATAGTGTCCACATGTTTCCTCCTGTCCCAGCCTTACATTTCAGAGATGGAAAACTGGAATAATTACATTTTCCCCGGTGTCATGCCAGCTCACCCTGCCCGTTAACTGGGTCAATGGTACAAGTTTCCCACACTGTGGTCAGAAGCTCAAAAAGCACTGAACAATGGCAGAAAAACTGCATTCATTTTATGGGACTGGGCGCTAGATTTTCATTTTTGATAATCAAACACACTTTGCATTAGCAGACTGTGCTGAGGCTTGTAATTCTACAATACTTAGGAACACAAAAGACCGCTTTGAAATGATATACTTTAAATAATTGTATCTAAATTGTATCCTTATATTTATGCACTAAACGCTGCTTGTTCTGCCTGGTTGGTAATTTTTGTGACTTGAGCCACTGAAATTTGATAGAAGTCAAGTTGAACCCAAGAGGAGAAATTAGGCCTCTCACAATAATACAAGGTTGGAGTAGCTTCCTCTTCACACATGAATAGCGGCACTATATATATATATATATATATTATACTAGATACATACATTGAAGGTTTTCATTAGAAAAGCCATCCACATTTTTCAGAACATTCTGAAAAGTATCTAAAATTTTAGGAGAAACCAGAGCCCCAAAACAAACAAGTGCAAAATAGGAGAAAGCGTGACATTTTTCCTCCTGAACTTTAGCGAAGCTACTTTTGCTGTTATTGGTTTTAATACTAATTTTACTAATTGGTTTTAATACTAGATTTTCTTTTAAAAGAATAACTTTTATCTTTAGTCCCCAAACCTTCCCTAACTCAAACTAATCACTTTCATTAAACATGAATTTAACCTTCTAATATGATTAAAACTCTTGAAAGTCACTGTCTAGGCATCGCCACATAAGGTCTAAGGAGGTTTCACATTAGCATAAGGAAGGGCTATAAGCCTATCCTTATGCTAATCTTATTTGTTTCCCTATTATATCTGCCACAGCTGAACTTGTAAATACTTTGTGCAACCCCTTTAATGCCAGAGGGTTTACTTAGAATCAGGCCGATTAATCGACCAACGAATTTGTACCTTAAACCTATAGGTATACCTATATCTATAGCTCACTAAGCTGTACCCCAAATCTATATGTAGCCTGCCACTCATGCAAGCCTGTTTCCAGACTAGTTAAATAAAAGACAATAAAGGTGATAGATCTAGCAGACAACAGACAAGCTGCCTGTGGCTGTCAGTCTATCTGCAGGCGCGCTAATTTCTGTAGGATGCTCAGGTGTGATAAGATGGGATGTTTAATCTTATCCTTGTTTTCCAAGTATCCTTAAATATTGTTGTTACCACCAGGCCCGGCGGTAAACACCTAACCTGGGCCACTTTTGAATATGACTTATAGTTTAAGTAGATGAGGATCCCACTCTGTGATGTAGAAAGACGACTTCTTTTATTCAAATTAAAAGTGGAGATGCAAGACAGACCATGGAACGTGCCACAATCAATAATCTGTCAATTGTATACAGCGGTCCCTTTAAAACTTCAGCAGCAGCTCCTCTATGTATATGGCGCTGGCATGAAGTCCCAGGATGTGTATCCAAAAGTTCAGAGCTTGTCTATAAGCTCTACACAGTCTGTTAATTGATAATAAAATAGTCCATGAATAAAATCCTTTCCAGCTGGTTTCAGCCAGTCAGCACAGTCAGCTGGTAGTGAAGTGTAAAGTCCCGACGCGCATTTCGATTTCTCGTCTTCAGGGTCTTCAGAGTTAGTTAAATAAAAGTCCTATATTATAAAAAACCTTTGAGATACTAAAGGTATTTTTCTCTGACAACTAGGCATTTATTGGCATGACAATATGCACTCTGATTCACTTGCATATATATAAAAAAGATTTGAATCAATTCAGCGCCACAAGCCCACTACTAATAGCAGGGGCTTTGAAATTAAGTATCCAAGCTTGCTTGTATCAGTCTCAAACACTGATCAGAAACCTCCCTTCTATTTCCGTCCCACAGGTCCTTTATGGGTCAAGTGGTCAGCTGAAATTAAAATAACTTTCTCCACTTGACTCATCACTTAACACATAAAGGACCCGCAGGACAGGAAGGAAGGCTTCTGATCAGTGTTTGAGACTGATACAAGCAGATTCATCTCGTGTTTATATACTGTATATACAAGTGAATCAGAGTGCACATTGTCATGCCAGTGAGTACCTAGTTGTCAGAGAAAGAGACTTTTAGTATCTCCATGTTTATGTAAAACAGTATATATATATATATTGTTTTACATATCTCCTCCAATACAATAAGGACAGCAATAGCACGCTAATAAGTAAAGAATGATTTGCAACACTGAAAGCAAATGGACAAACTCTCAGCCACTATCTGCCTGGGCAGTAAAACAGGTTTATATATATTTTCTGAGAGTTTCATCTTTGCTCAAGTCAGCCAACATCTGAACTCTGGAAAGCTTCTGATCCAATCTACAGTTAGATACAATCTTGATAGTAATTTACAATTTTATAGCTTCGGTGGCACAGATTTTTAATTAATTATGCAAATGTAATGCTTTTCTGTCGCTAGATGTGATGTCGCTATATCTGTTTTCCATTTGACAGTGAAAATTCTGCTGCACTGAGTATACTATGGGCTTTATTCATCAAGGGATAGCGTCAGGCAGTGCCTTGTAAGTATCAGGTAGCGGCAGGTAGCGGCAGGTGAACGCCGGCCACGGCACGCAATACCACATTTATGAAGGCAAATCTGGTGAGCGGCACATAGCGACCGATGATTCATCATCACAGACAGCTCAGCAGATCCCGGCGGCCCTCTGGCTTTCAGAGCGCCTGGTATTACCTGTCGCTACTTGTTGCTCTCCCATACATTTCAATGGATGTTACATTCCTTCTCTTTAAACAGGGTTTTCTTTTAACATTTTTTTTTGTTTTGTAATAAATCATTGTATGACCTCTCCTGGCCTATTTAAATACATATTTGAAAACTTTTTTGATTTTTTTTTTTATGCAGAATTGTCATTACATGTCACAGTGTTAAAACAATGTAATTCCATATGTTTTCACATTGTTACTAGTGGATATGTGCTCAAAAACAGACTTTAATCCCACAGCTTCTGGCGCTCTGGGCTACAGCGACACAATTTTGAGCGCCAGCCCTGTGTGAGGCTGGTTTTTTGATGAATATGGTTTGAGTCGCTCACACTGATCAGTCGCTACCGTTCACTCCCATATAGCTCTGTATTGGTGTTATAGCAACTCACACATCAAATTCATCAATGCCGGCAATGTTACTACAGCGACTGAGGCGCTCTGTAATAGCGACTCACGGACGATTAGAGCAACCACTACCTTTTTTGGAGCGTTGATTAAAGTATGCCAGAGGAAAATACATTTTACAAGGTCTTCTGGGCCCAGAAATTAGTGGTACTAGAGTGTGTAAGGGTGGGAAGCAAGACCTTAACGTGTCTACCCTACCTGTCTTGGATATACAGTGAATGACCTTAACAAAAACATATTTTTAAATTGGCACACTGGCTAAAAAAACATATATTTGGGGAGAAAAGTACAATTGCTATTTCCTATGGAACTCTGCACATTTGGTGCACTGTGTGCCATCTAATCTATCAATGCATCAACTTGGTCTTGCCTCACCATTCTGGCAGTGATTTTGGGGCCCGCAAGAAAAAAAAAGGGAGGGTTGGATGGAGAAAAAATATATGACAATAATACTAAGATTTTTTTTCTGTTTGCCTTTCAGGTTCTTGGCCATGGATCTAAATAAACAATAATAATACTAATAATGTTTCTATTGTTTGCATTGCGAGTCCCTGGTGAACTGGAACTTGAAGCACTGTGTGCCATCTAATCTATCAATGCCTCAAATAGGTCTTGTGTCAACATTCTGGCAGCTGTATTGGGCAGCAAAGCCTGGCGCCTACTGGCACCAGAGAAAAGAAAAAAATCTATTCTCTAATTTCTTAAAGTGGACCAACACCCAGGATTGTCAGTATCCTGGGTTTTGGTCCACTTCTGCGGGGCACCCCCCATCGGGTGTGAAACCCCCCAGAACGCCCCAAAAAACTCACCTCACCCCGCTCCTACGCTAATAATGTATTTTTTCAGTTATTTTTGTTTTTTGTTATTGTTTTGAGAACTTTCCCCAGCTCATTTTGTGAAGGTCAATCACCCTGGTGTTCCCCTTGATTTGAAGCCCTCTAGCTCTTTCTATCCCTATTTTAGAGCTATTTCTGGATCCCCAAGTTGACTTTAGCAGCAAGTTTGTGCGATCTCAACGAACCCAAACTTCAATGGGTCCACTCATACCCACTTATTATGATTCCAGCCTTTACAAGCAGAGCAATGAAATAAATGATGAATTCCAGGCCAGTGCTCTGGAGCATTAGCATGATCTGCATAGAATTTGCCTTTCCTCTGTTTGCAAAGACACTTTGGCCCTTATTTATGAAGGAATAGCGACAGGTAGCGACTGGTGAGCGACCGGTAATGACGGGCACCGCCACGAGAACGCCGGCTCCCCACCACAATCACACATTTATCAAGCTGATCCTGCTTAGCGACTGAGATAGCGCCATATAGCGACTCATTCATCACTATTCCAGCCTCAGCCCACAGCGCCAGCGTCTGACCTTGAACAGCGACAGGTATGACCTCTCGCTACCTGGCGCTCTCCAATGCATTTCAATGGAACAATCTTTAAATATTCATAATTAATTGTTATTAATGTTTTTTTTTTTTAAAATGTGAAAAATTCTGTGACCACTTCTGCCATGTTAGTTAATTTTTTTAAGGTAAAAAAAAAAAAAAAAAATTGTGCAGAATTGATATTACAGGTCTGATATTATTGTATTCATATTACTAAATTCTTTCAAAATTTTTTTTTTTTTTGGTTTCCAAAAATATGGTGGTTCGGGGGTTAAAAAACTACTTTTAACACATCGCCGCCAGCGCTCTGGGGTTTAAACATGCATTTCACAGCGCGAGAATTTTTTGAGCGTGATTTTTTGATGAATGTGGTGGGAGCCGGTCGCTCTGACCAGTCGCTATCATGCGCACCCATACATCGCGGAACCTGTCAAATAGCGACTCGTCACCCCGTATTCAACATTACTGCACACCGACTGAGTCGCTATCAACAACCGAACAACGGCCAAGCACAGCGACTACTAACAGCCGCTGTGAAAATACTGCTACAGTCGCTCAACTGTCGCTACCTGCCGCTATTAATGAATCGGCCTCCCCATTTTTTAGGAACTTTGTTTTTCACTTTGACTCATGGACTCTTAATAGGGCCACTGGACCCTATTCAACTATTGTGGTAAGTTTAACAAAAGCAATTACCTGCTTTTTTAGACAGAGATAAGAACCCAGTGAAGACTCTGCTGCTATTTTTGCTTGCTTTACAGTTTTTATTCTTGTTTTTTTTCTGCAATCAATGGTCTAACCATTTGTTGCGTTTCTTTTCTGCTTTTTACATTAGAGGTACTTTTTTCATTGCAGGTAACACAATAAGCCCAATTCTAATAAACACATTTACTTTTTATCCTGGCCTTATTTTAGTATTAAGATAGAATAAAGCTACAAATGAAGCAGAGCTAAACAATGCTATCTTGACATCTCCAATGCTATTCAATGGCATTTGATTGCTTAGCCGGGGATATCTCCACTTACCTCCTCTTTAACTGTGTCCCATCTGTAACACTGCAGAATTAGTTTATGTTCTTGTATGATGATTCTGATCTATGCTTAAAGTGGATCATCAAGATTTTCCCTATGCTTGTGAAAGGGCTTTGCCCTGGGGGTGTCCCAATTTTGGGGTACCCCACTTTTTGGAACCCTCCAGATCACCCACACCACTCACAGCTCGCTGTATCCATGGCACAGACACTTGTCCAATCAGCGCGTTATCCCGTGCAAGGCATAAAACCGCTGTTTTGGACTCAGCTATAGAATATGGAGAGGGGGTGGCCACATCCCCAATTTCCCTGTGGAGTTTGAGTGGGCTTAAAACCTGTATGGCTTTGCAGGCTCTCAGGCTCTCAAGGATGCTGTTTCTGGGAGCAGAATGCAGGAACAGCAGTACTGGTTGTACTTGAAGCTGGTGGGTGTAGAATTCCTTCAATAATGGAGCAAGGTGGGCCCAAATGGTCACTGTGGTGCTGCCTAGCAGGTATATAGGTATGTACTATGGATTAGAAAAACCCAGTGAGAAGCTGGTAACAGGTTTGCAAGGTGACCTACTCGGTTGGGTTTACCCTGTGGGTAAATCAGTTTGTGGTGGGTCACAGGTGCTGCTGCCAGTCAATATCCCAAGTCAGCCTGTTGGAAGCTACTTGTTGTAATGTATATAGTACATTAAATAAGTATTATACTTTAAAGGTGCTAATATCTATGCCTCGGATCGATAGATACCTGTTTCCATGGATAGATCCTGTGTAGATAACGTGTTGGGTGGCTTCCCAGTCAAATGCCTCCTCTGTCATGGTGTGTTGCCTAGGTGTGTGGCAGGAAATGGAACAAGCCTTGTATTTTCTAGTTTCCAGGACCTGCTACACACCTAGGTAGCATACTGTGACAAGGGATCCAGCTGAAAGGGAAGCCACCCCACCTATGACCTACACAATTTAATAGTAAAAAAGAGATCAGTGACCCAGATGGGAGGCACCTGAATCTGACATGAAATGTACAAGGTATGGGCATCTGGTGAGAAAACACTTAATTTTAGGGAAAGAGAATTGCCATTCACTTTCATTGTCTACCTTGGGGCTGATTCAGATCCAGGTGAAAATGTACAATCGGTAGACAATGAAAGTGAATGGCAGTTCTCTCTATTCTAAAAATAAATTAGTTTTTTGAATCCACCCCATAGAAGTCACAATAGCTTCATTCCTAAATCCAATCAGATTAGTTTTCTTATTTTTTTTTTTCACCAGTTAGTATCCTTGGCTCAAAGCACAATTGTCATATGTCAAATAGATATTCAATGTTCTGAAAAGTCTTTGGTGACTTGTAATATCAGGGTCGATTCAAAGAAACATGTAACAGCTTGGATTTGGGTGCCGATCATCCTATTTTTCACGTCCGCTCGTGCGTTCGTATGAACTTGCGAGTGATTCTATAAGCAAATACGTTTCTATCCTAAAATATACGTCCGTTCGTATGGCAGTTCGGGAATCAGACCTATGTCAGTTTCCATCCTGAATTTTCCGTTTCATTTCTCAGGTTGCAACATTGGTTTTGCCCTTTTTCCTTTTTTGTGTGGACGTAAATCCTTCTGATCTTGCGGCTGCGCACTACAAACTTACCTCATTAAAGTGCATTCTAAATATTTGGTCTTATTTTTCTTTATTTCATTCATTTTGTAGTAACCAACCATTAATGAATGCATTTGCATAAGTAAATCTTACTTTGTTTCATTTTTAGTTAACTTGCATTTTTTACTTGTGGATTTAATTTTAATATTTTGGCTTCAAATGGTACAACTTTAAATTTTTTGAGTGGTTACCCACACCCTCTACATACAGATTGCTCTCAAATATTAAAAAACACCCAGCAACTTCTGCATGTTATGAGCCTAGAAACAGCCAAGATGGCGGCTCAGGTATTATCGGGCAGCCTGCAAACAGAAAGGGCCTTGTGACTGTGTTGCTCTGGATTCTTTGATTTCTGACCTTTCCATGCCCCCAGCTCTGCTGTGTCTGTGCAAAATACAGCAGTAACCCACATCCTGCACTTTATCCCGCTCTCCTCTCCTCAGTAAGTGTGATGCATCTGACCAAAGATGTGCTTAAATAATTAAACAAAGCAAAGGTAAACAACTACACCAATAAATGCAATCTAAAAATATTATTCTAGTACATCAATTTAAAAATAAATACCAAAGGACATAAGTTTCTTTAATTAACGCAAATATATTGCCAAATAAAGGTTTACATGCAAAGGACTAATTAAGGTCCACATTAAAATGCTTTTATAAGGCCTACATGAATCAGGTATGCATTGCCATACAATTTATGGCCTCGGCCATGCTGATACATGCAGTTCATTGGAGCTCAAGACGCGCAGACTCCTCCACATAGCCAAAAAACCTGTTCAAGAACAGCAATACGACTGCTAAAAGGTGTCGGCAGTGGCTTTCTTTAAAAACGTATTTAGAGGTTTGAAAACTGTTCTCTGAATCACACCTAAACACATCCAATTATCCTAAGTTTTACGTTTTCATCCTAAGTTTTAGGATTTGATCCTAAGTTTTACGTTTTGATCCTAAAATTTAGGAACGAACTTGCGATGATCGTAAGAGCATATACGCATTCGAACGTAGGCTCGTGCGAGTCGTAAATGGCCAAAAAAACAGGAAAAAATGACTAACACCCACCCAAACTTACGATTCTCGATCCGAAATCAATTAACTTTTGCTCTTTGAATCGAGGGGAATATATCCATATCTAGAGCATTCAGGAAGCTTCTTAAAAGGAATTTACTGGTAGACTGCTTCAGGGAGGCACACTCTGGAGTTTCACTCATTATTCATACCCACATAATGTACATTAACCATATTTTAACTTTTCAAAATTCACTACTTCTGGTCAGTAAAGAAAAAAAACTACCAATTTCTTGGCCAGACCACTATGAGTTTATATTAAACATAAGATCTCCAATTAGCAAAGCATCTGAGTTTCCCTGGGCCATCACTGAACCCCTTTTGTCTGCCCTGGATCTGTTTATTTCCCTTACTGAAATCTATGGCCCTTATAAATCTAATTATTTCCCTTAAAGAAACTCTCATAGAATACTTTTGATTAAAAGGACTCATAAACCTACTATGGGGTTGAGCCAGGTTGCATCTAGGAAGAAGAAGAAAGGCTTGCTTGTGTTGATGAACTTGAGAAAAAGTATCTGGCAGACCAGGCAAAAACTAATATGACTCCTGTTCTTTGATCAAAATTCTATACAGTAACTCATGACTTGAAACTTACACTGGCATGAGAGCAGAAAAATCTTTGTGCTGGTTAAAGTATAAATGTTATTTGAAAGCTAATAAACCACTTTTAGCCGTAAATTGAAAAAACACCTGACCAACAATTTGAAAGATGATAGGGGATTTATCATGAGTAATCCAGATATGTTGGTAAATATATTCAAGACCCAATTACATAAGCTATACTCAGCTTCAGCCTCTCTTAACCCTGCAGTCCCTGATTCCTTTTTTAGTACAATCAATTTATCACAGATTCGTCATGACCTGCAGAATTTATTAGACCAGGAATTCAGACTGGAAGAAATACAAAAGATTATGAGGGGGCTGAAAATCATCAAAGGGCCAGGGCCATATGCCTTTTTCAGATGGTTATTACAGTATTTGGTATTTAGTAAGTATTTAGCTATATATTGCCACTATTGGCACTAGAGAATTTCTTAAAATTCGTCAGGGACGGTTAGACGAATTTCCCCCAAGAAACTTGGTTTATTGGGATTTAAATTTGAAAAAAATCGCTCCTAAAAATGTAAAAAAATAAACTCACCTTCGTCCTTTTTCCAGCACTTAGCAATGTCCTTGTTGCCTGTTGGGCAACTCGCTGAAACCAGCAGGACAGAGGACACAGACTCTCTATTCTGCACGCAGCTCCCACTGCTTAATCTTGCTGCAGGAAGGGTTTTTTTGTTACTGCAAGGCTTGTGTTGGTGGGAAAGCCCTCAAGCCCCCTCTTACAGAACTTTCCCTGCCAGCTCACTCAAATTTTTTTATTATTTAAGATGGCTTTTCACTTGTATGCACACAATGTATTTTTCTTTTATGTAGTGCATTTTATTTTATGTAGTGCTTGACACTGCATATTTGTACAAGTTAACAAAGGTGGAACATAACTGTGTTCCCACATGCAAATTGTGACAATCATGCAAAGGCACTCAAGATCTGCAAATGTTGAAATTGTTACAAGATAAAACTTGTAAAGTTAGTTAGCAGTTAGCAGTATCAAATGCAAAGGGTAGGCTAAAGTGAATTTAAACTTCTTTCAGTAAGAAGAAAGTCCTTTTGATAGAGAAGAGCTGGTGGTTGGCATCCTGTACAATGGCTCCTGCCAGAGATGCTGAGCTAGATCAGGTAATTATGAAAACAGGTCAGTTCACTGGTATTGTCTTCCATTTGTGTATAGCCATACTCAATGTCTATGGCCTTGGTAATTGATATTTAGTAGTGATATTCGTAGTACTATGAGAGTAGGTGGAAAGTTCTGAGCTGAGATTTAGGCAACACGTTAGGTAGAGAGCACCATGATTAGCAGTATTATAAATGCATAACGGGGTAGCTATATTGGTAGAAAAGGGACTAGGATGAAGACTGAGGAGAGATGAGGGGGTAGAAGATAGCTGGTAGTGAAGATTTTGCTATAGTAGATAAAAATGTCTCCCCAATAGGAATAATCTGTGTCAAAGAAGAAATCAGAGGAGGGTTTCTGGTTGGTTGGATGGTCTGGTAAAATAAAAATTAAAAAAAATAAATTCTAATGCTAATTCTAATCTTTTCTTCGAACTATACGCCAAACTCGTCAAAAGCTATAGAGGTGATAATATAAAATATGTTTTATTTTCTCTTGCACTCTAATTACAACAAACCTCAAAGCCTCAGATGTAATAAAGAAGAGCCAGAGCTGTCAGTTTGCAGGCTTTCCCTTTTTAATTAGCTAGCCTCATAACTCTAGTTCTTGTGATACAATGGCAAAATACCTTGTCTAACCCTATCAAATAATCAGGAGAAAATTGTAAAACACATTCTGCCTGATTCAGAGCTTCTTTTGCACGCATTCCCGCCAGCGGGAATGATGACAAAGGATTGTATTTTTCATGTTGGATGATTCAGAGCCTTGTTTTTTTGCCTACGCATATGACCAAATTGCATGGCTTCCTTCAATTTTTAGCAAATAGCTCCTTCCAAAACCCTGGTACACTGGCATGTCCCAGCCTTCGCTGAGCAGCTCCCTGACTAAATTTCTCAATGGCATGGCTGTAACTGCAGTAGAAAAATATATCTTTCCCTGACGGCATGACAGCCTGGAACGTGGTAAGGCTGAGTTTTTGAAAATATGCCAAGTGTCATGGGCGCCCTAATTGTATGCATGTGGCCCTGGTTTTCCAAGCTGCTCAGGAGTATAAGTTTTGGTATGTTTAGGTCCACATAGCTCCTCCTTGTAACCCCCTCTCCTCTTTTGAGCTAGCCTAGCTTCTCTTCCCCTCAAACTGTTTCTCTATGTCTCAGTCTGTTTAGGTCCACATAGCTCCTCCTTGTAGCCCACTCTCCTCTCTTGAGGCTAGCCTAGCCCCCCCAAACAGCTTTTCTGTGTCTCAGTCTGTTTAGGTCTACATAGCTCCTCCTTGTAGCTCACTCTCCTCTCTTGAGGCTCGCCTAGCTTCCACTCTCCCCAGACAGCTTTCCGGTGTCTCAGTCTGTTTAGGTCCACATAGGCCCTTCCTTGTAACCCACTCTCCTCTCTTGTGGCTACCCTAGCTTCCACTTCCCCAAACAGCTTTCCTGTGTCTCAGTCTGATTAGGTCCACATTGCTCCTCCTTGTAGCCCACTCTCCTCTCTTGAAGCTAGCTTGGCTTTCCCTCCCCCCAAACAGCTTCCCTGTGTCCCATTTGGCCATTGTTTTAATTTATGTTCGCTGTTCATTTGTTGTTGCAAGTCTAGTGAACCTTTTTAATTTGTGGCTTCTTTTCAGTAACCGTAAGATGGGCCACTCTCTTAACGTCCAATGTGTCGTAGGGCCGGATTTTTGCTTTTTCAGTGTATTGTCCGGCTTCCCTGGCTCATCCCATAATGTATTTATCTTGAGGAGTTTCGGTTTATACACCCGTTTTGAAAGTGGCAAGCTGACTGGTGGTTGGCTTGTGGGTTAAGTCTTTATTGCTGTAGTGGATCTGCGTGTTTATTGTTTATGTTGCATTTGCAATGTGTTTTTCTTTTTTTATGTGTCCCCTTTTTGTAATTATTCCAAGTTTATTGTGTTAGCCAAATGCTCTCCCTGCCCTCCATCACTTTGACTGTGCTCATGCCCCTCTTTGAATGTCCCCTTCTCCCTGTTGGAGTTATAAATGCTTAGTCCGAGCATCCTGCTTTACCTTTTTTTGTTTGGCTCTACTCTTTTGTAATACTTGCTATTTGGCATAAGCTATTTTGATGTTTTGCTGCCTGTTAGTAATTTAATTTCCATTTCACTTGTTTTTTAGGTGATTCAGGTTATCTGTTGCTGCCCTGGCTCCTGACGCCCCTCTTAAGGCCTCAGACACCTGGCCAGGAGGCTTATAATGGGGCCCACCACCCACACAGGCTGTAGTTGAGTGTCCCTTTGGGCTGTTGAAGGACATTTTGGTGTCTGGACCACACAGGGAGCATTCCTCTATACAAGCCAGTGAAGGTTGTGCAGATTATCATGGCGTGCATCAGCCTGCATCACTTTGCCTTGAGCTAGAGGGTGGCAGCATATTTGGAGGCAACAACCCCTGCTTCTGCTCCAGAGATTCCTGGACATCTGAATGCTGGCACCCAGAGCCATGTGGGCCAAAATATTTGCCAGAAAAAAATGTTATTTTTTTTCCACTTATGTCATTTACTATTTATTATATATCTTGCCTTGTCTGGGTGTGATTAAATAGCATCCAGACTAACTTCTGTTTTTTTGTATTTATTCTCTAATTACAATTGTTATAAGTTGTTGGGTTAGTGCACAACTGTGGATGCAGGTCAACAGAAAACTGATCAATAAATCAGTAACTAAGGCTTTGGGACTCCCACAACCCAAAGTCCAGCATGGCATGTTAGGGGGATGTAGCCTGGCTTTGAGTGTTTGCAGCTTGCTGTGCCTCAAGCCTCTCCAGCCTTTGAAGGGCAACCTGGTTGGCTTCCAGCCCTTGAAGGGAAACCTGGTTGGCCTCCACCAGAGCCCCAACCAATGTCTCTATCTGCTGGTGGTGGCGCTGCTTCTCCACAACCACTGCAGCTGGGTCTTAATGGAGCAAACTGGCGGTCCATCGCACAACTTTAAAATATCTATTGGCGTTTTGCTGAAAGTTAGTGCTGTTGGCCCGTCATTTTGCCTCCATGATTTGACACCGCCAAACCAAAGACAGGTGATGCCTGGCTGCAGACGGGGCTGTCTTCCTCCTGGGAGCTCTGTGGAGCTGGTGGGGCTGCTACTGGCAAAATGAAGTTGGGGCTGCAGGAAGGAGTGGTAATGACCAGTGTCCATGGTGTCAGCAGCTGGTGTCCAGATAAAAGTAGGGGACTCATCCAGATGTTCAGTGTGCCATTCCTGCAGCTCATACATTTCAGCGGCACCAGGAGAGGTGCCGTCTGTGTGGAGAAAGGTCAACATTTGTGTTAGTTTTTCCCAATGTTATCACACAGCCTCCAGGGCCCCAAACTGTATCCTGGGTTCACCAACCTCCTCAACTGTGCCCCTTGCCATTTGCCTATGAAGCGCACTCATTTACCTCATCACTATTAGGACTCTGCTTCCTTGGTGGCTGGCTGGTGGCTGGGCCTGGCCTTGGTGTTGTCTAGGTGGTAACCAAACTAGAGGGGTTATCTGTGGCTGCAGGTGGCGGGTCTTCTGGGCAAGGTGCTGCTGGCTGTGGTGTTGTTGCAAAGTCAAGGTAAATGCACTGGTAGTTTCCTCTTAACAGTATATGTGGCCCTTCAAAATCCCTACAAAGGATACACACTGGGATGTTGGTTTACTCACACCCATGTTAGGAGTTACATATAAGGGTTGCCTTGCCAATACCATTGGTGTGTGTAGTCGCACAATATATGTTGCACAGGCAAGCGCTCAAAGTTTGCTGTGCATGTGGGAACTAAGGTTGGTGGGTGTCATGTTTGGTTGGCCTACCCCTGTGCCAAGCTACAATTTGCCAACAAGTCACCACTGGTAGGCACTTGCGGCCTATCGGTGCCCGACACCCCTTGGTAGGTGTTGGGGTGGAGCATCAACACCCACTCCTCAGCATGGGTAAATTGTTGAGCCCCCCCCACCAGTTGGAGAAAGGAAAGGGTGGCTTTAGTGAGTTGTCCAATGTTTCTTGTACAAGCAGCCCTCTGGATGTTCAGCACTTAGCCCTCAGACCGTCTGGTGCTGAGTTTCCGACCACCACCTTCAGGTCATCCCACTTTTTCTTGGCCTGGGCACCATCCTTGGGTTCTGGCCCCACCCCTTACGTCATAGGCAATCTTCAACTCCAATCTCCAACCCAGCCAGTCGATCATAATTTTTGGTTACACCATCCAGGAGAACATCATTAAATTGGCCACTCAACATGCCCCTTGTTAGTTTGCGCCCTGGGGTTGGGGCTGCGGTACCTTGGCCGGGTGCTGCCAGTCCCTCAGCCATGCCTGTGTTCCTGGCTCTGGGGGCTGTGGTGGTGCCTATGGTGTGGCATAGTATGGAGTGAGCTCCTAAGTCAGCAGTGGCAAGATAATCTGAGCCTCCACTGTGTTCATTTATACCTAATTGATTGGGAAATTGTATTGGAAACTATTTGGTTTATTTAACAGCCCCTCAAAGGAACAAGAAACCCATAGGCTACATGTACTTATGGAAGCAAGCACACTTCCAGGGTCTACCATTGTGCGTCAGTGTTGTGCACCTCGGCGCATGGGTGCATCATACAGAAGACATCCAACATGTCGTCCACCATGTTCACCCGTGAGCAACAGGAGGACATTATGATGATAAGTCACACTTTCATGCCATTTGCCTACACATGTGTGCCGCATCACACTCCTGCCAAGTTGCAAACAGGTGACAGTGGCTGCAAAATACAAGCAAAGGCACATGACGCCACAGTAATGGCAGGGGCCTGGCATTCCAACATTACAGGGCGACAGCACTTTGCTGCCGCTGCATGTTTGTATGCAGCTCAGGGGTGCCTAAGTGATTTAGTTTTGACATTTCTATGCAATCCGCTACTATTGTGAGATCGGAGAGCCGGCTTTGCCTTGTTGCTGGTTATGGTCAGCAAGCTCAATGGGACAGTAGTAGTGGAGTGGCGCGCCTTTTGGCCTAAGTGCGTCTGCGCTTGCAATTTGCTACTATTATGGGATGGGAGAGCTAGATTATTTAGAATTGGCATATACTAGTGATTCGAGGCTTGCACTGGCCCTGAATATTACTTAAAGGGGCAGGGGCGTGAATGTGAAGCTAAAGGAGACCCAAACAGAGGACATAAGTTAAGAATGCACATATGTTTGTTTTTTGTAGACTTTCATGTATCAAAGTACTACTTCAAACCCAAAACACATGAAAAGAGGACATTGGCAGAGGAAGTGGCAGCCCATGTGAGTGGCGAGGGGACGTCGCCTTACACCTTCACATAAATAATGCAGCACTGGCCAGACCTCAAATGGCAAAAGTGGCCCTGGGTGCGGAGGATCTACAGCCAGAACTTCCCAGGTGAATGTACAATAGAGTACGAGCTATCAGGGTAATGAGTAACATGTATTACAAAAATACAATTCTGTGATTACTCACCTGTAGAATTGGTATTATGAGTATACAGTACGTCCTGCTCCAGATATAATACTTACTATCGGTATTACTCTGCCAGATGGCGCTGGACTGCAGAGACATCGAAAATAGGCTCCTCCCGGCCCCTCAAATACCAGGGGACCTCCCACAAATCCGCAGCATTGAAAAGCAGTTAACGAGAAGCTGGGAGAATTAAAACAACCCAAACTAGTAACTATAACAATGATAACAATCACCATACAGGAGATCCAAGATAATGTAAAACCAAGGGTGGGGTGGAGCAGGACGCACTGTATAATCATAATACCAATTCTACAGGTGAGTATTCACAGAATTGTATTATTCTTAGTATACAGTAAGTCCTGCTCCAGATATAATACTTACTATTGGGACATCCAATAGCAGTGTCCATAAAGTAGGGTGGGATCCCCAAAGTTAACAGCAGACAGTTTAAACCACTGCCACCTGCAGAACCTTGCAGTCAAAAGCAGCATCAGCTGAGGCCCTAACATCAACCTTGTAAAACTTTGAAAAGGTATGAACAGAAGACCAAGTAGCGGCCTTGCAAACTTGTTCAACAGAAGCCTGGTGCTGAAAAGCCCAAGAGGCACCAATAGCACGAGTAGAATGAGCAGTAAGGCGGAAGGGAGGATTCTTCCCCTTAGCAGAATAGGCCTGAATAACAGCCTGACGGATCCATTTGCTGATAGTAGATTTGGCAGGAGCCAAACCCTTCCTAGGACCAGAAGGGACCACAAAAAGAACATCACTTTTTCTGAAAGGTGCAGTAGCCACCAGATAGTACTTCAGACACCTAACCACATCCAAAGAATAGCAATACTAGGATTAGGGCACAATGAAGGAAGAAAAATGTCCTGATTCAAATGAAGGCAGACACTACCTTAGGCAGAAAATCTGGCTTGAAACGAAACACCACCTTGTCCTGGTGTCTCTCATAGTAGGGGGCTGGATGGAAAGCGCCACCAATTCAGACACACGCCTAACAGAGGTGATAGCAACCAGAAAGACAACTTTGAGAGTAAGAATAGCCAGGGTAGCATCCTGCACAGGTTCAAAGGGAGCACCCTGCAAGGCTGACAAGACCAAGTTCAAATCCCAAACAGGCACCATAGTCTTACGTGGGGGACGCACATGAGTCACCCCCTGGAAAAAAGTCCTTATCAGAGAATGCTGAGCAAAGGACTTCTGGAAGAAAACAGCCAGGGCAGAAACCTGACCCTTTAGAGTACTAAGTTGGAGCCCCATCTCCAACCCATGCTGTAGGAACTCCAGAATCCTGGTAATAGAGAACACACGACAGGGTAGAGACTTAGACTCACACCAGTCAATGTAGGCACACCAAACCCTGTAATAAATAGAAGAAGAATACTTCTTCCTAGCCTTTATCAAGGTATCAACAACTGAGGAAGACAGCTCCTTCTCCATCAAAATGGAGGTTTCAGCAGCCAAGCCTTCAAAGTAAATTGGGATGGCGTAGGGAGCCCTGAGTGAGCAGATCTGGCACCATGGGCAGAGTGTACTGATCTACTGCCAGCTGCACCACGTCTGCGAACCACACCTTTCTTGGCCACCTGGGGGCCACCAGAATTGCTGGCCCCCCCTCCAGAGCAATTTTGCGCAGAACCCTGCCCAGCAGGGGGAATGGAGGGAAGACATACAGAAACTGAAAGTCCTGCCATGACATTGCTAGAGCATCCGTGGTCAAGGCCAGAGGATCCTGGGACAGGGAGACAAATGCCGGTAGCTTGTGATTGTGACGGGACGCAAACAGATCCACATCTGGTTGGCCCCAACGGTGACACAGAGATTGGAACACCCTGCTGCATAGGGACCATTCTCCCTGGCGAGAAGTCCCCCTGCTCAGAGAGTCTGCCAGGAGATTTTCCACCCCCTGGGATGTACACGGCTGATATGCAGGGAACATTGGTCTCCGCCCAGCTCAGGATCAGAGACACTTCCTAGAGGGCCCTCTTGCTCCGGGTCCCTCCCTGATGATTGATGTAGGCAACTGCCGTCTGGTTGTCCGAGTGCACCTGAACAGGCAGGCCCCGAAGGTGAGGAGTCAATTGAGCCAGAACTAACCTGATCGCCCTCAGTTCCAAGACGTTGATAGGTGTGTGGGCCTCCTGAGGGCCCCACCTCCCCTGGAACCGCAGGGACTTCCAGAAACCCCCCCAACCTGACAGACTGGCATCCGTGGTGACCGTTTCCCAGGCATGGGTAAGAAATGATCTGCCCCCCAACAGGTTCCTTGAGTCCATCCACCACGAGAGGGACCTCCTGACCAGGTGGGAAAGCACACAGACCCTGTCCAGGGACGCTGGAGCCTTGTCCCATACTGACAAGAGGTGGAGTTGCAGAGGCCTCAAGTGGAACTGAGCATAAGGGACCGCCTCAAAGCACGCCACCATCAGGTCCACCAGCTGCATTCCCTGCCTGATGGAGGGATGATGACAAGATAGCAGGAACTGGACCTGTGCAATCAGACTGTCCACCTTCTGCTGAGGAAGGAAAATCCTTGCCTGAACTGTATCCAGAATCATTCCTAGGAATGGAGTCACCAAGGAGGGGGACAGTGAGGACTTGGGGTGGTTGATCACCCATTCAAATGACTCGAGGGTGGACTCCACCAGCTGAGTATCCAATTCTGCTTGATGTAGAGATTGGGAGATGATGAGGATGTCTTCCAGATAAGGCAGCACGCGGACGCCCTGATACCTGAGCAGAGACATCACGCCAGCCAGCACCTCGGTGATCACCCTGGGAGCTGAGGTGAGACCAAAGGGCAATGCCACAAACTGGTAGTGTTGATCCTCCAGAGCAAACCTGAGGAACCTTTGATGACCTGGAAATACAGGAATATATAAGCATCCTTGATGTCCACAGAAGTCATGAAATCCCCTGGGCGTAGGGAACTTGTTGAGGATCTTCAAGTCCAGGATGGGCCTGAGTGACCCATCTTTTTTGGGTACTGTGAATAGGTTGGAATAGAAGCCCTTGCCTTTTTCTCCTAAAGGGACCTTGCAGATAACCCCCCAGCTCCAAGAGGCCTTGCACTGCCTGCACTAGCTCCTGAGCTAACACAGGGTCCTGAGGAATCCGGGATCTGATGAATCTTGGGGGCGACCAGGCAGCAAACTCTATCTTGTAACCGGAGGACACTACCTCCTGAATCCACCGGTCTGAGACATGAAGCCTCCAGACGTGAGCAAAGTGCTGAAGCCTTCCCCCCACCCAGATGGGTGAGGGCGCCCCATCATGCCTGAGGGGGCTTGGGAGAGGACTTAGGCTTGGACGTCCACGTCCTCTGCCCCTACCCCAGAAGTCTCCCAAGGCCCCAGTAAAGGATACCCCCCTCCCTTGTCTGGCACCACGGTAGGGGGAGGAGAGGGAGCCCTGACCCCGAAAGGGCCGAGACTGCCGCCTGCACTGGGGTAACCTGCCTCCTTTAGCAAAAAGGTCCAGGCGGTCCCCAAACAGGCGTAGTCCTTTGAAGGGAAAACCGGTGAGGGCCTTCTTGGCAGCGTTGTCAGCAGCCCACTGGCGTAGCCAAACCGAGCGGCGTATAGCCACCACAAGGGCAGATGTCCTGGCACACATTCTAATGATGTCATCCAAGGCAGAGAGGACAAAATTTACAAAAACATCACAACTGGAGAGTGCATTAAACACCTCACAAGGCAAATCATCAGGGGCACCATCAAGTATACTTCTGATCATGGCCACAGCAGTAATGGCCGAGGCACAGACCGGGCGCAGCGCCGTCCCCACACATGCAAAGGCATGGGACGCCAGCTGGTCAATGCGCCGGTCCTCAGCATCCCTCAGGGTAGTAGAGTCAGGGGAGTGCATGACAGAGGTGTTAGATAACCCTAGGACCGGGGCATCCACTTCGGGAGGGGATGACCAACACTTTACCACATCAGTAGTGAAGGGATACTTCCTATCCCAACTCTTAGGTACACCGGGAAGTCTACTGGGGCGTTCCCATTCCTTGAGCACAAGGTTATTGAAATGTGCTTGCTCAGGAAATTCCAAACGTGACTTAGCGGTATGGAAAAGTTCTCCCCTTTGCCTGGGAGCCGCAACAGGGGGAGAAATGGACAGAACCTCAAAAATCTGGGTCAGCAATCTATCAGTATCATCCGGGGCCCAGGGGTCAGAGCCAGAATCGTCATGACCCCTGGGCCTCTCATCAGATGACCCTGAGTCGGAGAATAGCTCCCCTTCGTCCGAAGGGGTATAGCCACAAAGATGCCAAGACTCATCAGTTTCCATAGGGAAAAGCGTGACAGGCAGGGGCCTTACGCACCAAGGTATTAGCAATTAACTTCTCAACAGTAGCCAGTCTAGAAGACACATCAGGCTGAGAATCCCCACTTGTATGCAACTCAGTAGGAGTGAGATTTAAGCTTGGGGGGTAGGTGAAGTGAAACGGGGTGCAGGCCCAGCCACTGGAAGGCCAGATTGCAGCGCAAGCACCTGCTCAGCACAGGGTACGCAGACCCGCGCCTTGTCAGCGTCAACATGAGACGCCCCACACGCTACACACAGCCAGGCTTGTCCCGAAGGAACCCCGGTCACATTATCCTGAGATGCCTCCATATGGTGATTGGTGATTAAAGTGACACTATAGGCCGATAGGGATTAACGCTATACAGCAACCCTGGATGCCCCAATAACCCGCTAGGGAAGTGGGAGTAATTACACTAGGCCTCACAAGTTAACCAACTAATAGAGGGCCGGGAGAAGCCAATGGATTTGCCCGTCTGAAAGACACAATCAAATGAGCCATAAGCAGACAGTAATAAAAAGGTGGAAATAAAGCCGCCCGCGAGGGCACTTACGGACCTCGGTAGGTAGAGGTCCGTCACGCATAAGCCGACCAAGCAGACAAAATGGCGCCGGTATACCTCGAGGGGCGGGCCCGCACAAGCAATGATGCGGAACGCACCAGAGACGGGCCCCGCCCCCCGAAGAGCGCAAAGCCAACACGTGACAAGCAGCTAATGACGGTGCGTCTGCGCCTGAGGTAACGTTGCCGCCAAGCGCGGAACATAGTGACAAAAGGTGTGTGGCGGCAATTTTAAGTACAGAATAGTAAAGCAAGTCAGCGCGGCGGGTGACACAAAACATAATGAAATAAAGCACAAAGCCAATACACGTATATACATACATACACACACACACACACCCCTCTTTCCCCCCGAAGGCTACAAGGAGAGTGAGGGAGGACAGCGGCCACTTAACATAGGGCCCACCGATATATAGGGGCAAGGGGCGGGAGGGGCATCCCATAGAGGCTCACCATAAGCCTGAACCGCCTACCCTTTGGTGGGGGATTGCGGTGGAGCAGCGCTTCTAAGCACCTAACAGCGGTGCTGCCTACCATCACCCGACAAGCGCAGCCAAGGCTGGGAGGCACATAAATAATGGAACAGGTGGAAATAGTCCTACAGGGCCGCAGGCTAATAGCCCCGCTCACCTGCGAGTAGAGAGAGCCATTTCTCGTCCTTCGCAGTCCAGACTGCAGAGAAAATCTAGGGGATTTGTGGGAGGTCCCCGGGTATTTTAGGGGCCTGGAGGAGCCAATTTTCGATGTCTCTGCAGTCCAGCGCCATCTGGCGGAGTAATACTGATAGTAAGTATTATATCTGGAGCAGGACGTACTGTATACTAAGAATATTATATATTTTTTTGTAGCTGGGGAATTCTGGCTGCAGATCAAACCCCCCAGAGGCGAAGGGTCTGAACAGTGGGGCCAACAAGACAGGGTGTGGGTGTAAGGCGGTGTCTCCAAACCCTGCCAACGTCCTCTTCCTCTTCTGAAGCAGCACCATCACCGGCCATGGAGCCTGCTGAAGAGGAGGGTGTGTTGGGTTTGGAGTTGCAGTCGAGTGCTGGTTCTGTCCCTATAAAATCATCAGACTCAAGTGGGTGTGAAGCCAGTGAATCAGAACAATACCCAAGCATTACACAAAGAACACATGGCCATAAATGGTAACTCAGGTTTTTGCCCTCCACAGACCCCGAAGAAGGGAAGGTGCTGTGCCCAAAAATCATGCGTCAACCAATTTGGTTAAGTATGTAAAAATGAGTGTGAATGTACAGGGACACATGTGGACCACAAAGTGCTAATGTATATTTTTTTCTCTTTGCAGGTACCATGCTGGTCCCAGAAAAAAAAAAATATATATATATATTTTTTATATGTTTTTAATAAAAATGACAATTGTTTTAAAAAAAGTTATTAAACAAAAAAATTATAATAAACGATAGTTTTAAAGTAATATGCTGTGTGGTGGCATGTTTTCTATGCAACTACATAAAGAAGATGCTAAGTAAACAGAAGACCAAAACAGAAGGTGGCAGAAAGTATGAGGTGACTAACAGTGGGTACAAGCAGACAACATGGCAACCAAGGTACAACGGTAAGTATGTACAAATACATACAGACTACATGGGATGCCTTGATGGCAGCAGGGGGAAGAAAGGTAAGTATGTACAAGGACATGTAGACTACATGGGATGCATAGATGCCAGCAGGAGGAAGAAGGGTAAGTATATGCCAGGTTATGCTGCCTAGCTTGGGTACAGTGGCGGGAGATGGCGGGAAGCACATTAAAATAGCTGGTTACAGCAAAAAAGGTGTGCACCGGAAAGCCACGGAAGGAAACGGCACACCGAGAACAATGGGCTCCACAGCAAGTTATGTTCAAAAACAGGTAAAAACTCGACTTCCGAAACTACTTCGGCTGCAAATATTGTAAATGCTTGACTGAACCATATGCATACACAAAGCAAATATGGCCGCTTACGCATGAACTAACCTCTCGGAACGCGGCTGTGGATGATACGAGCGTTCACAATTCCTGGGATCAGTTCTGAAAAAAACGAGCATACACAGGCATGCTCTGAATCAGGCTGATAATATAGATTGCAATTGATTATCTTCCTAAATACATAATTCATGATTATGTTTGATCTGTTTTGTAGACTCATGTAGCTGCATAATGACCTTATTACAAGATTTATCATTAAAAGGATTTACCAGATGTTTCTTGTGAAAGGCAAGAAATTTGATGTCAGATAATGACATTGCTGAGTAATGTAGCATAAAATGTATTGCTGTTCCATATACATCTTGCTCTGGATTCAAGATCAAATATATCATTAGGCTGCAATCACAAAATGGTCATTTTTTTCTATTTTTAATATCTCACATACAGCACATCCGAAGAGCCATTGAAGAAGAAAGAAGACTTTAGTAGGTATGATAAAAAGCTAATTATACATTACAAATTAGCATTTCCATAAGCATAAAAACTTCTAGAGACATTCAGCATGCTTTAAAGGAGATGTATAGAAAAATTGTTATTTAATATTAAAAATCCATATAAACATGCCGGCTAATGAAAGGAGGAGTTACCTACACACCCAAACTGAATCAAACTTCCGCCAAGCCTGTGGTTTTCTTATGCTGGTAGGAATAGAATCCACAACCTGCCCCCCTGATTTCCTCTGCCTACAATTAAAAGAAAGAATCAAGCCTGGCTGGATATTTCTTGATGCCGGGTGTATAAGTGACCCCTCCTCCCACCATCCCACATATGGGCCATTCAGCCCCCAAAATAAATATGTGAGGCAGCTCCCCTTCCCACAAGACTAATATGACTTATATGCAAAGTGTGCATGGATCTCCCTGTTAACCCCCTGAAAATGTACCCCCCTCAGTCACCAAAAAGAAACAGACCCCCCCACACCACCCTCCCAAGCTACAGAAAGACCCTTAGCAGTGCAGTAGGGAAGAGCACAATGGGTTAAATGCAGGTGGTGTAAGGGAGCAAGGGTGGGAGTGTGTGTATGGGGGAGAGAGCTTAATGGGCTAGAGGCAGAATGTGTGTGGTGGAGAAGAGGGGATACGGGGTTAAAACTAGAGTGTGTGTGGGAGAGAAGACAATGGGTTAAATATAACTATTGTGTGTGTGGGCATGCAACCCTTGCTCCCCATCACAAACACACACTGCATCTTCCTGTGGTTTGGGCGCTTGTGGGATGGGGTTAAAGTGCTGGATATTGGAATTTTTTTCACTATAGCTCTTTTCAGATGCCTCTCAGACACAGGCCTAGGGTTGACCCTGATACAGGTGCTAGAGTCTAAGCGGTTCTGAAGCCAGATAAAAGCCTTCTCCAGGGTATGTTTGCATGGAATGATTAAATCATGAATGATTGTTGGAGGAGGTTTGCCCATGTAGCGTGAGAGCAAGCAGAAAGGCAAGAAATTGATGATATCAAGGGGTTTCACCTATAAGAGAATCCAAAATCTGGATACCCCTGTGAAGCAGATCAAAACCAGGGTAGGACAGAACTCCTCACCATCTTGTGACAGACCACCTCCAAGAATGACACACACTATAACACCCGAGGCTGTAAAAGCAGGACAAAACAGAGACTTGGTTCGGAAATAGTTAGGGATAGCAGGGTAACAGATGATCGGTACACCAACTATCATGACAGGGGAGATTAATGGGATGTGAAGTCCAGGGCATGCCCAAAGGGTCGAGGTAATGATAAAGTTAGTGATTTCCAAAGACGGGATCCAAGACAAAAGTCAAAGGTCAGTCCAGGCAGCAGTCCAGTATAATGTAGGTCAGCAATGGTTAAGCCATGAACAAAGGACATATACAGCACACTTAACATTATTTAAGGGATACTTGGAATGGGATAGAGCCAGCTTTATTACACAATCACTGGGGGAGAGGGGGTTAAAAGCAAGTTCACATGTCCTCCATCATGGTAGGGCCATACGCAGTCATAGAGTCTGCTCCTTCCTTTGCTATCAGCTGTCTCAGGGAGTGCCAACTCCCCCACTAGGTCCAGCAAGCTTCAGGACAGCAAAACAGCACTAAGTGTGTCCCCTGCTCCAATCAGCAAGGGAGTCTAAAAACAATGTATAAAGTTGTAGATACGCTGAGCGGGGCGGAGGGAGGTTAAGGTGACTATAGGTTGTTTGTGTGTTGTGATACCTTTTTCTTCTCTAACAAATTGCATTCTGCAGTAAGGACTGCAAGGATGACAATGAGGACCGGAATGAAAGCAGCGGCAGCAGCAGACAAGGACCCTTTGGTGCCACACCGCAAAGTGGCCCACTAAGACTCTTATGTCCAACGGCCCACATAAAGCTATGGTTCACAACTTTTGTGAGTCTGTTGTACTCTTAGTGACTCTGTTCCCCAACTCTCTCCTTGAGAGCCGCCAATGGGTCATGTTTTGTGGATCTTCACATAGCTAGCTGTATAGCACATCTGAAGCACTAATTCCTTCCCCTGTGCATCTGATTGGAAATCTGCTGAACCCGACCTCTTGAAGAGAGGATTGGGGACACTCCACTGCATTCCAATGGGATTTTGTTTCAGTGGTATTTTTGTTCATGCTCTTATCTTTTTAAACTTTGCCACATTTTTGAGTGATTTCATAAAAATAAACTACTGTATACAGTGGTATATGTTCACAAATAAGTAAACCTATGGGTGAAGGTGTGCAGGTCACAGAACTACCTAAATTCACTTGGTGTGTGCAATGCAATATGTAGCCCACTTTGTGGAGTTTATTTTGCCGCAGTTCTCTGTGGGATGCTTCATAAAAAATAACTGGACAGCGCTGTATATAATTTCTCATGTTCTGTTATCGAATTGGCCTAGATTTATATGCCTAATAAAACAGTGGAAATCATTTGATATTGCCTAAACCTCTGCTGGATTTATGCTGCCCCTATAGCATACATAAATGCCACTATAAATCAACCTTACAGAAATAAGTCCTTTGCTGCAAAATGCCTCCCTACTGCAAAACACTGCTGTGTGAGTTTTCTTCAAGGCAAGGGTGCTAGATCATTTATTACGAATCTGGCAACCTGTAGTACCGAGCTTTTACATAATATCCAGTATACCTTATAGTGCACCTACAACTTTGTGTGCTGCTTGCATTTACATGCAACAAGGCAGCACTTTAATTTGACACCCTAATTTTGCAAGTCTGTTGCCCCTCTGAGATCTGGCCACTTTATTAATTATATAGTAATGTGTCGGTTGTCTGCATTCTTGATGCATCGTGTAGTCCAGCCTCCCTGTTCTTCTCTCCACTGTAATACTTATATAATAATCATAGTGCTTAGTTGTTTATCTTTTAGAACTATTAGAAAATGACAATTTTTGGCATTTTGATAACCAGGTCTTGATGTTTTCAATGTGGAGGCTGATTCACTAATGCCATGTATTGCCAGATGAGCGTCTGTATAACGGCGCTTAGAGCGACCGCTAGTAGACGCTGTAAACATGTATCGAGCGCTGTAACAGAGCGTCTCAGTCGCTGTAGTAACCTAGCCCACATTGATGAATATGATGTGTGTTGGGTGCTCTAACAGTATAACGCTGCAGCGAGCGAAAAGTAGCGCCAGCTCAGTACGTCCGGCACTCGCCACTTCACACCACATTTAACAAAACACTAGACACACACTTAGGCCCTTATTTATGAAGGAATAGCGACAGGTAGCGACTGGTGAGCGGCCGGTAATGACGGGCCCTGCCACAAGAACGCCGGCTCCCCACCACAATCACACATTTATCAAGCCAATCCTGCTTAGCGACTGAGATAGCGCCATATAGCGACTCATTCATCATTATTCCAGCCTCAGCCCACAGCGCCAGCGTCCGACCTTGAACAGCGACAGGTATGACCTCTCGCTACCTGGCGCTCTCCAATGCATTTCAATGGAACAATCTTTAAATATTAATAATTAATTGTTATTAGTGTTTTTTTTTTTTTTTTTTTTTTTTAATGTGATAAATTCTGTGACCACTTCTGCCATTTTAGATTTTTTTAAGGGAAAAGAAATTAAAAAAAAATTACAGAATTGATATTACAGGTCTGATATTAATGTATTCATATTACTAAATTATTTAAAAAACGTGTTTTTTTTGGTTTCCAAAAATATGGTGGTTTGGGGGTTAAAAAACTACTTTTAACCCATCGCCGCCAGCGCTCTGGGGTTTAAACAAGCATTTTACAGCGCGAGAATTTTTTGAGCGTGATTTTTTAATGAATATGGTGGGAGCCGGTCGCTAGGGCCAGTCGCTATCATGCGCTCCCATACAGCACGGAACCTGTCAAATAGCGACTCCTCACCCAATATTCAACATTACGGCAAACTGACTGAGTCGCTATCAACTACCAAACAATGGCCAAGCACAGCGACTACTAGCGGGCGCTCTGAAAATGCCGCTACAGTCGCTAAAGTCTGTTTTTGAACACATATACACCTGTAACAAAGCAAAAACACATGGAATGACATTGCCTTAACAAGGGGACAATAACACTTTATTGCCAAACTTGTAAATATAATTCTGCATAAAAATATAAAAAGTAAAAAAGTTTCTAAAAATGTTTGTTTGCAGCCAGGAGAGGTCACACAATGATTTCAGCAAAAAAAAAAAATGTAAATTGCCAAACTCGCTATTTATACACAACTAATGAAAGCCCATTGAAATGTATGGGAGAGCGCTACATGGAGCTCCTGAGCCTAGAGCATCGGTGTTATACGCTGAGCCGCCTGGATTAATACATGCGACACTACATGGCGCTGTTAGAGGTGCTTTAACTATTCAGAGTTTTGGGTTTCCCCTTTTGTCGTCTAGTTTACGCGCCTCACTTGCGATCTCATCCTATTAGTGTTCTATGCCATGTATATGAACGCTGTTTGTATACACAGCCCAGCATAGAGCACTGCAAGCGGCCACTCCCCTCTGGCCTTGCATGCTTACGGATGGACTTAGAAGGACCTGATGTGGGTTTGTGCATCACCTAGAGGGATGCTCAGGATCACAACAGTCACATGCACCATCGGATAGATGGGTCAGTTAGTATACACTGAAAACAGGGGGGTCACAAATAGGAATGCCCCAGGGACAGGGAATCAGACGGCCCTAAAGACTTTCAGACTCTAGGGCTGGCTGTGCAGGATTTTGGTCCACTTTAATTAGATTACTTGATTGTATTGCGTAAAAATGTACTAGTGCCAAAACTGACCATAGTCTCTCTTTACTACACAGCAGTGGGGCAGCCCCGCTGTGCATCAGGGCAAATAAGACAAAACACGGTCACCCAGGAACTCACCTCATCTGGGTCCTCTTCTACGGCTGTCATGAAGCAGCCTATCATCCTCCATTACCATTGGCCTCAGGCTTGGTTGCTGTCTGCGCTGATAGGCTAGTTGGGATGACGCACCCACGTGACTGCGAGTAGCCTAGTGCTGGATTCTTCACGGCAGCCGTAGAAGAGGACCCAGAAAAAGGTGATTTTTCTGGAAGGCCATTCTTTTGTTTTACCGACGCCGATGCACAGTGGGCCAGTTCGAATCACGCTGCCCAACTGCTGTATAATAAAGAGGGACAATGGTTATTTTGAACATAGTTCCTCTTTAATAATTTAATAAATCTTATATATCTCTATTTAAAGAAGTCCAAACCCCACATTATTTTGATTACCCTGCCGTTAGTCCACCCAAGTACCTTATAGTGTGACTAGCCTTGTCTACCTGCAAATTTGAGGTTCACGATTGCCTGATCTCAAAGAAGAGAGATGATGTGCACCAGCCCGGGGGCCCTATCCCCTGTTTCCCTTAAGACTGGGACACCCTTTTGCCCTAAGCCTATACGAATGGCTAGGCCCCCAGAATGCGCCTCAACCCAGAGATGCCAGGGATGCGACCATGGGATCCAGGTTTTTTTTCTGTGACCCGGGGGGTTCATACTTTGAGACATCTTGATTTGGGACGTCCCAGGGGGAGGCCAGTGGCTGGCTCTGAGGTCTTTTGGTCTTCAGGAGCGAATATTCCGGGGTTTTGGTCTCCTGTAAAGGGATAGTTATTTATAACTTATCTGGCTGGATAAGGCAATAAAACCACCACCTCACTGCTGGCGAAGAACTATATGGCTGCTGTGTTGATCAGTGCAAGTAAAGGCTTAAAGGGGATGTGCAGTGTCTGAAATTCCCCCATCTTGGTTCCCTTCCCTGGCGATAAAAGCAGCTTATCTCGCACAGAATCATGCATGGTTACCGTGGCTCCTGTGGCAGACGCATAGACAGTGCAAAGAGCAGCATCTCCTTGCCCATTCATATGTTATACCTAACAACAAATATAACTGAAGCACTGTACTTAGTGTTGGAGCAAAGTATGGAGCTTTTATAGGGTTTTGACATGAAAGGTAACTACAGGAAAAGTAAGACAGGACGAACCACCTTATAGAAATGTTTTCTCAAGGTAAAATTGAACCAACTTTGAATATCCCACAATCTACAAAACATAATGGGGTGGATTCAGAGCCAGGTGAGAAAACTCTTCTAGGAGGTCAATCACTTTCATTGTCTACCTTGTGAGTGATTCAGAAACTGCATATTAATTTCCACAGGTGCTGAATCACTCACAAGACAGACAATGAAAGTGAATGACAGTTTCTCTCCTAAAAAAGTAGTAACCTTTTCTCATTTGGTTCTGAATTGAACCTATTTTATTCAACAGCATGGCTCTAAGAGTCAAGGTGCTGACCTGGCCTGCCTGCAGTCCAGACCTTTTACCAACAGAAAACATTTGGTGCATTATGAAACAAAAAAAAAATCAAAGAAGAAGCAGGGTAGTTGAGCAGGTAGAATCCTGTATCAGACACTGTCCAACTTTTTTGAGATGTGTTGCTACCATTAATATGTAAATGAGTCATTTTTAAAGGAATTGGACAAAAGTCCAACTTTCTATTTCTCATATGTGTTCTATATGCTATTTTGAATATAATACAATTATATGTGATTTCCAAATTATTGCATTCATGTTTTTACATTTTATACATCATAAAACATTTTGAGAATTTTAGATAAACTAAAGTTGACTAATTCAATACCAAACAGCAAATTAATAGTATGGCAATTAGTAAACAATATAAATGAGAAAATACAAAACATTGTATACAAATAACAAAAAAATCTTGAAAACATTACAATAAAAAAAAAAATAAAATGACAGAAAGTCATATGGCTAGAATACAGAGAAAATCTTTATACTGTTCTCTCTATCACAGGAGCAGGATGCACACATCATATAAAGCTGTAAGCCATCTGTGAGCTATTTACACTTCAATAAAAGGCTCATACCTGCTTTACAATGTCTTACAGCTGATTAAAATTGAAAAACTTTTGATACATTAGCCACAGAATAGCTATAACAATGGGGCTCATGCATTTTTACAGGTAAAGGTACATCATATATCTATAGAGGTAAGTAATTTTTTTTTAAGTTTGGAAACAACAGAACCCTATGGGCTGTGTGGAAAAAAATGTGAAATCTTTAGCATAGCCCATGTCACGGACCGGGTGGAGCGGACTCGGGTGTGGATCCGCTTTAACTGTGGAACCGATGGCGGGTACCGTGTCAGGGGAGCGGAGTCTAAGAGGCCACCGGTATTCACCAGAGCCCACCGCAAGGCAGGTTGGTCTTGTGCGGCGAGTGACCCCCAGGTCGCTACCCCCTAACAGCGGCCCAGTCCCACAGTCAGCCGAGGTTCAGTGAGGTACACAAGTGGCAGGCAAAAAGGAGTAGTAAGTACAGGCAGAGATCGGGGCTGGCAGCACAGGTTCGCGGTAAAGGTGAGTAGCCGAGGTTGGGGAAGGCAGCAAAGGTTCAGAGTCGGGGACAGGCAGAGGTCGGTACACGGGTGAGCAATCCAAGAATGTCTGACTTTCAACAAGCATGGAGAGACCAAGATCCGGCACTGACGGAAAGGAAGTGCCTCTTTAAATAGGAGAAGTGGATGCAGGATTGGATGAGCAGGCGCCAATCAGTGCTGTACAGGCTCTTTAAATCTCAGGAATCCAGTGCGCTCGCCCTCTAGTGGACAGAGACGTGCGTGCACCTGAGCATGTGAGCAGGAAGCATGGGGGGGAAGGGCGGCAGCTGAATGCAGCCATGAGGAAGTGCTGCAAGATGGATGACGGCTGCATGCAGCCATGGAGGTAAGTGACTTGCTGTGAGACGGGCGTGCAGCGCTCGCCCTAACAGCCCATAGTGTGATGTTGTTTTTAATCGTTATAAATATATCCGTACATCATGGAAAAAACAATGTACCTAAACTGTAAAAATGTGCAATCACATGTACAGGTGGGGAAAATGTAGGACCAACAATTTTTGGTACTTTTTTGTGTTTAATCGCAAAAAACCTCACACCACATTGCACACCAGTAATCATACTGACTTTTAGCATGACCCCCAGTGTAACAGTTATTTGGTGAAGCCATTCTGACTTCTGGTGTGCATTCACGTGTGGATTGCAACCCGCATCTCGTGAACTTTTCAGCCTTAACATACGAAAAAGTGCAAAAGAAAAATGTTTGTCCTATTTTTACCCCCAAAAAATCACCTGTACCAGCGATGGGGCATTTTTTTATAGGTGAGGAACAGTATATATCAAAAAAGGTAAGAATATATATTTTTAAGAAACAACAACACCCTATGGGCTATGCTAAAGAATTCATCATTTTTTTCTGCAGCACCTGTAAAAAGGCCCCATCACAGGTACAGGTCATTTTTTGGGGAAAATGTACTTTTTGGTGTCTGAATGTTAAAAAGCTCATTGAGATGCCGGTGGTAATCCACACAGCTATGCACACTGCAAGTACACTAAATAATTAGCATAACCCCCCGCTCCCCCATGTAACACCCTTCAGGGAGCCGGCAGGCTTTTAAAGATGACTCATCTTGCTTGATACATTAACAGCAGAAAGAAGAGATAATGCAGCCCAATTTTTTACACCCCCAACACAATTTTCAGCACAATGAGTGCTGTCGCCTCTGTAATAACATCCCACGATAGAGTATTATAGAAAGAGATTGTGAAAATCTAAATCTATTCACTGTGAGGTCAGCAGGCAAGACTTGCCTCTTAGTACACCGTGGCTTTTGGTGCACATTGATGGGCTTTATTAGGCACAGCATGCTCTGGAGGTGTTAGATGAGCACAGTTTCTTCTTTTCAGCCTACAGCTGTCCTTAAAGAATAGCATACCGTCCTTTAAAAGCGATGACTACAGCCTGTATTTTTCTCAGTTTTAGGTATAACACTACTGCACCTGTCTTTGATGAATGATTTGTAGGTTTTTATGCCATTTGTTGGCTTAAAAAGAAAACAAAGACAAAATTCTTTGGTGACATCCAATATTCTCATAAGCTAGCTAGAGGACACATTATATCCCATTTGTAAAAATATATGACTCCATCACACCCCAGCAATCTGAACTTTCATCTTTTTCTTCCTGCTTTTATAGAGCAAGTAATATCATTTTCTTAGGAAAGCCATAAAGTGTCAGTTCGCATTTATAAAGTAAAATATGGCCACTACAACTCTCCTTTTATGAAAAGCTAGGAAGATGCATCACATTATTATTCTGCGTTGCTTCAGTTCACCTGGCAGAAACAAATGAATTCAATAAGAGGAGAAAGGCCATAACCTTTCCCACAGTTCTCTATCAATATACAGGCTAGCTGTGACAGTCCCCTCAGTCCACCGCCCACTATGCGTGACAGGCTGTCAGCATTAAAGGGCTCTACCTCAAGGGTGTGTGGCTAACTGAAGTAAGAATGGATTCTGTTTTACCTTTTTTAGTTAATATATATGCACCTTTTTTTTTTTTACCCTTTTTTCATTTTAGAGTAGTCCAAACTAACAAAACACATAAAGAGGACCTCCAACTATTTAAATAAATTGTTCATGATCCTTCATCCCCAGAGCACCCTTAGCATTTGCAATATGGAAGTGAAGAAAATCATTCAGCTGAATATATAATGGATAAATGCTGGGGGATGTCTCTGGGATATATTAATGGCTCCTGGGTGATTATGTCCCATGCCCCCCCCTCTCCTGTAGGTGCTTGGCATATTTAACACACTGAGCACAGAGTCTTAAGCACCCTCTCGTTCCTGTCTTCTTTGTTTGCAGACAACCTTTATTTGCAGAACCACAGGCAGTTCTGAGTTTATTTTAGGTACATTAATAGCTCAGCATTATGTTGGTTTGGTCAATGGAACCAGTGGTATGGCCATTTCTCCAGAGTGTCCCAGGAGCTGTTTTTCATCAATAGCATGCCAGGTTGCATGTTACTGTGAACATCCTAAATGAGTGACCAAAGCCTGCATGGCTTTGCCTTCCATCGCGTATACCTGGTACCTTATTAACCAGCATTTACAATGGAGCTGTCAGCAGCCAATCTTGATTATATACTGTATATTCGCCCTATAAAACGCACCTAAGATTTAGAGGAGGAATATGAGAAAATAAATATTCTGAACCAAGTGTTCTAAAACACCATCCCTCCAAAAACCAAATGGTGCAGACCCCCCCAATACAGCCCCCCATTCCCCATAGGCAGTGTGGCATTCGCCCCTCACATTCCCATAGGCAGTGTGGCATTCCCCCTCCCATTCCTATAGGCAGTGTGGCATTCCCCCTCTCATTCCCATAGGCAGTGTGGCATTCCCCCTCACATTCCCAAAGGTAGTGTGGCATCCCCCCTCCCATTCCCATAGGCAGTGTGGCATTCCCCCTCCCATTCCCATAGGCAGTGTGGCATTCCCCCTCTCATTACAATAGGCAGTGTGGCATTCCCCCTCTCATTACAATAGACAGTGTGGCATTTCCCTCCTCCCAATCCCATAGGCAGTGTGGCATTCCCCCTCACATTCCCATAGACAGTGAGGCATTCCCCCTCACATTCCCATAGGCAGTGTGGCATTCCCCCTCGCATTCCCATAGGCAGTGTGGCATTCCCCCTCGCATTCCCATAGGCAGTGTGGCATTCCCCCTCTCATTCCCATAGGCAGTGTGACATTCCCCCTCTCATTCCCATAGGCAGTGTGACATTCCCCCTCTCATTCCCATAGGCAGTGTGTCATTCCCCCTCGCATTCCCATAGGCAGTGTGGCATTCCCCCTCTCATTACAATAGACAGTGTGGCATTTCCCTCCTCCCATTCCCATAGGCAGTGTGGCATTCCCCCCTTCCATTCCCATAGGCAGTGTGGCATTCCCCCTCGCATTCCCATAGGCAGTGTGGCATTCCCCCTCGCATTCCCATAGGCAGTGTGGCATTCCCCCTCACATTCCCATAGGCAGTGTGGCATTCCCCCTCGCATTCCCATAGGCAGTGTGGCATTCCCCCTCGCATTCCCATAGGCAGTGTGGCATTCCCCCTCTCATTCCCATAGGCAGTGTGACATTCCCCCTCTCATTCCCATAGGCAGTGTGGCATTCCCCCTCTCATTCCCATAGGCAGTGTGGCATTCCCCCTCTCATTCCAATAGGCAGTGTGCCATCCCCCCTCTCATTCCAATAGGCAGTGTGGCATTCCTCCCTTCCATTCCCATAGGCAGTGTGGCATTCCCCCCTCACATTCCCAGAGGCAGTGTGGCATTCCCCCTTCCCATTCCCATAGGCCATGTGGCATTTCCCCCTCCCATCCCCCATAGGAAGTGTGGCATTCTCCCTCCCATTCCCATAGGCAGTGTGGCATTTCTCTCCTCCCATTCCCCATAGGAAGTGTAGCATTCCCACCTCCCAATTCCCATACGCAAAAAACTCACCTTTCTATCCAACCCCCCGCTGCTGGCCAGTCGGCCTCAGTTACAGAAGGCCCGAAGATGGCGGAGAATATAGCTTGTGCTGCCCCTGCCATCCTGGCTGTATCTGTCTCCGCTTCTTCTCTTCTCCTACTGTGAGGACGGCAGAGGCAGCAGGCAGGGATCAGTTGCCCTACCCATCCACCTGCCCCTCCTTTATCTTCTGGCCTCCCATAGCTGTGGCAATCTGGCCTGCAGCGTGTGAACAATGGAAAGGTAAGATTCCATTTTCCCTTTTTTTTTCCCATATTCACCTGATAAGATGCATTGACATTCCCCCCCCCCCCCCCCCACCACCACTTTTTGGCAAAAATAAGTGTGTTTTATAGGGTGAAAAATACGGTACATGTCAAAGTGAATTCAACATGGCGCAACCATGATAGCATGCCAAGGCATGAGTGCATGTACTGCGCGTGGAATACTCAATTCCGAATAAATTGATGTTTTGAATATTTTGTTTTCATAATATGCATATCATTAACATGTCTGTTGAACCTGAGATATCCGTAATTCCACAACTTTTTCTTTCTTGGTGTTGCAATGTAAATGTTGATAAGTAAAAGTTGTCACATTTTTCTAGGTGTAAATCATTGCCTATATTTCAATCGTACCTTCATTAGCCCCATGTTTTATTCTTAAAAATGTATAAAGATGGTTCATATTTTCAGATAGAAAGATAGATATATTTTTTTAGGAATTTTTTTTAATCAGGTCCCAAATATTTATGGCATTCTGTTAATATTAAATCAAACTTTTGCACTGATTATGTTGTTTTGATTGAGTAATAATGACTGGAGGCTAAATCAAAAATACAGTGTAGAAATTTGAAGAATGCTTAGAGTGGTAGGATCATTAAATATAGTGCTGCCTGTAAGGAAATCCCATTACTAAATGTTACTTTCACTAAAATGAAACAGATTGACCACTCACTAAATTGACCCGCCAGGAGCATTGAACCACATTTTGGACCAATAAAGAACTATTCATTTTTAATAAAACTGTCCCTTTGTCTATCAGTTTATCCATTGACCTTGCATCAAGTCACCTTTAACCCCTTTGTTGCCAAGCCCGTAACACCTACGTGCTGGCTTGGCTGGGCCTTAAGTGCCAAGCACGTAGGTGTTACGGGCTCGACTTTCCCCGCTGCTAGTTTAAAAAATAAAAATGAAAAATACTCACCTGACCCCTCGTTGGATCCGACCGGGTCTCCTCTTTAATTTGGTGCCATCCGATCCCCTGTGGGGGCTCGGATGGCTCCAGGAGAGCCCCCGGAATAGGCCGCCCCCCCCCCGCTTTGGCAGCAGCAGCTGCTAACTGTAAAAAAAAAAAAAAAAAAATGACATTTACTTACCTGCAGTCGCGCTGCCTCCCGCCGAGTCTTCTCTTCACTGGGGGGGCCTCCAATCGCCCCCCCCAGCCTCTTCCGTGGCAAGGAGAGGGCAGAAAATGCCCCCTCCCCCCACTTCCTGGATCGCGACTGCTAGCCCCGTCACCTGGGGGCGGGGCCAGGTGACATCATTGTGATGTCACCAGCAGCCGGCATCTTAACCTACCTGAGACTTTGAATCAGTCTGCTCGGTGCTTGGAGCAGAGAGCAGAGGAGGAGGAGAGGGCTGTGATCGCCCCCCCCCTCCCCAGGCTCTCTCTTCCAAACATGCGAGCAGACTGTCAGCGAAGATCGCCGGGGGACACAGGATCGGAGGTGAGTAAAGTTAAAAAAAAAAAATAATAAAGATCATTTTTTTTATTTATGTGTCTGTGTTTTTTTTTTCAACATTTAACCCCTTGTGAACTGGTAAGGGGTCCATGAGACCCCTTATACCAGTTCACAAGGCTGGGGGGGGTGGCAAGTCACCTGCCCTAGTGGGTGACTTGCCATTAACCCCCGGCACCCCCATTACCTGCCTCCCCAAAGCCCAGGGGGGGGGGCAGAAGAGCCCGGGCCCACATAGGCTATGTGGGCTCGTAGGCTGCAGGGTGGGGGGGCCACAAAAGCTGGCCCCTCCACTCTGTGCCTACAAGCCCCCATAGCTGGTCCCGGGCTGGTTACTTTGGGTAAGGGGGACCCCACGTCATTTTTTTTTTAAGGGTTTTTAACCCTTAAAAATCCAAAAAAAAATGGGGTCCCCCCCCGGGAGGGGGGACCCTATGTCATTTTTTTTTAATTAACCCTTTGTGTTCTGTCATCCAGCAGCTATAAAAGGCTTCCAGCAGGTGAGCAGAAGCCAGTGATCGCCGAGGGACACAGTGCTCCAGGATGGATGGGAGGTAAGTATTAAAAAAAAAAAAAAATTAAATATTTTTTTCTTTTTGCGTGTGTGTTTTTTTTTTTACATTTAACCCCTTGTGAACTGGTAAGGGGTCCATGACCCATATACCAGTTCAAAAGGCTGGGGGAGGTGGCAAGTCACCTGTGACTAGCGGGTGACTTGCCATTAACCCCTGGCACCCCCATTACCTGCCTCCCCAAAAGCCCGGGGGGGGGCAGAAGAGCCCGGGCCCAGGGGCTATGCGGGCTTGTAGCCTGCAGGGCCAGGGGCCACAAAAGCTGGCCCCTGTGCCCTGTTTCTACAAGCCCTGCATAGCTGGTCCCGGGCTGGTTACTTTGGGTAAGGGGGACCCCATGTCAATTTTTTTTTTTATTTTTAAGGGTTTTTAACCCTTAAAAATTCCCCCCCCCAAAAAAAAAATGCCGGGAGGGGGGACCCTATGTCATTTTTTTTTCTCGATTTAACCCTTTGTAGTGTGGATGGTAGTTGTATTTTATTTGTAAATGTTATAAAGTACTTGTTTCAGTTTGGGGGGTCTCCTGGGCAGGAACGGGGGGCTACCGATAAATATGTGGTACCGTTCTAATTGGTAGAAATGGGGCTTTCACATGCAATATGCTTTTCCTTAATAAAATACATTTTTTATTTAAAATAAAGGAGGCAATTTTCTAAAAATGTTTTTATTTATTTATTTATTTTTTTTTTAACTTAATAATATTGTAAAAAACAAAATAAAATTTACAAACAAGACATTTCATGTTAAAGCCTAAACTCTGCTGCAAAAAAATATAAATATATATGGCGCAAAATGGGGAAAAATGACCTGTCAACAGAGGGTGACAAAATCTCAAGTAGGCTGGTAATTAAAAGGGTTAATAGTACCTCTGCATGTTGGGTATTGTTCTGTTCAGGGGACCTTGCGCTTTCAGACTTAGCTTGTTTTTTCTGGTTTGCATATTTATATTTTAGGAAAAGGTGTTTTTTATTCAGCTTTTTTATACATTTTTTAGGGAAACCCTGCGCAACCAAATAATTCTTTGAGGGATTAATTCCAGAAAGATAAGCCCACTACAACAAGCTGGGTACGCGTAGAAAGCTTAACATGTGTACTTTCAGGGAATATATGGTTTATTGAGGATATTCCAAATGTAAAGGGTTGTGTTGGTTGAAAAATCGCAAGGTGCGCACTTTGTCTGCAGAGCTGAAATTTTCAAGTAAAATTACCGTTACGCACATGCTTTACTTTGGGGTGTTTGGCAACTCTTCCCTTGACAGAACCTATGCATGTTGGGTATCGTTCTGTTCGGGGGATGTTGCTTTTTCAGATGAAACTTGTTTTTTCTTGTTTGTATATAGTTTTTTAGGAAAATGTGGCTTTGATTCTGCTTTTTTATCCTTTTTTTGGGAAACTCTTTGCAACCAAAGAATACATTGAGGAATTACTTCCAGAAAACTATGGGCACATCAACACGCCTGGTACACCTATAAAGCCTGAGGCGTGTACTTCCAGAGAATATATAGTTTGTTGGGGGTATTTCAAATGTAAAGGGTTGTTTTTCTGGTAAAATTGCAAGGTGCGCATATTGCATAGCATAGTTGTATTTTATCTGAAAATCCCCTAAAGCACTGTTTCAGTTTGGGAGAGTCTCCTGGGCAGGAAAGGGTGTCTACCAATATATATGTGGTACTGCTGTAACCGGGAGAAATTGGGATTTCACACGCAATAAGATTTCTTTGACAAACTTACATTTTTTATTACAAAAAAACTACAAATTGTTCAGAATATTCAGAATACACCTAAAAATTACAAACAAGACATTTCATGTTAAAGCCCAGACTATGCTGAAAAAAACAATATATCATTTTCCTGGGAAATCCCTAGAAATCCTTTCAAAAATCACAGTTGAACATGGGGAGCGCAAAATAGTGAAACATGGTCTGGCAACAGAGAGTGACAAAAGCTGCAGGTAGGCTGGCACTTAAAGGGTCAAACCAGACCTTCACCCTCTTGCATGTCCCCCCACCCTGTACAGATTTCCCACAATAAAAATCATCCGACCTGCACCTAGAGCATTTTCTGAGCCTTTAAACTCCCAAGATGCCGGCCCATGGAGTCTCAGGCTGCCTGGAGAAAGGAAAGTGCTGCTCTGCATTCTGAGATTGTTGCCCTTTTCCTGACTCCAGCTCTGCTCTGTCTGTATAGAGCACAGCTGTAACCTGCCCTCCTGCACTTGTCCCCCTTTCCTTGCCTTAGCATGTGATACTTCTGAGGCAAGATGGCGACGGCCATATCCTTAAGTTCTGAACATAGTTGTACCCTAGCGGGGGAAAGAATAATAAGTGAGCAACAAAAAACTTAAAATATATTAATTTTAGATGCTGTGGAATAGTTTTTTAAAGGTTTGGACTTTTCATTAAATGATATTAAAGGTCAAGTTTAAATCCAACTCTCCTAACTGACTATTTTTTTAAATGACCAGCACATTGCCAATGCTTATCCTATATGCATTAGTGAAATCTAGGACAAAGATGTTATACCACATACTATAACAACAGCTCCCTTAATAAATAGATCAACATTTTTTGAATTGCAACACAAAAAACCTTATATATTTGGTGACCTGTAAAATTTGTAACATACAGAATGTGGGTTGCACAATTAGACCATTCAAAAGAAGAATGGCGGAGCATCTGGTCAATCCAAACCCTGAGCGTCTTAGCACTTCGTCTTATGTAAGTCGCCATTTTTATAGTATTCATGCAGGAGATTTTTCTGGCCTTTCATGTATGGCTATAGAAAAAGTCACGCTAGGCCCTAGAGGCGGGGACCTCCAAGCTAGGATTTTTCAAAGGGAGGTATTCTGGATCTTCAGGCTGCAGACCCGCATCCCGTCTGGATTAAATTCCAGATGGGATGTGGATCTGTTCCTGTGGGACTAAATATCAAATTCGGGATCAAAGCCAGTTGGTTTTGTTCTGTATTATCCCCCTTTCTCATTATTGGGATTACTTACCTTTTTCTTTGCTCTATGTTTGTGTGTTTCCTGGCCTTCAGTGTGTCTTTTTGTTTTTTCCTGTTTGTATACTTTTTTCTATAGGAATACCAATTTCAGGAGATTTGTCATGCTTTAACAGGCTTCCAGACTGTGTTTATAGTGTTTAGAGCTATAGGAGAGGTGGTTTGTAACTAGCAATAGGGTATTCACCATATATCTGATGTTTACTTATTTATTTTTTCTTCCGTTTTCGCATATAAAAATTGACACAGTATAGTTTTGTGTATATATATGTTTAATATCCCTTACAATACAGATGGTCCGTATTTTTCTGACAGAGCTGTGAACGCTATGTCTTTTGCTTTGATTTATGGCTGTTACATGTGTATTTACATAATGATACTATGTTTTGACATTGTTGCTACATGTGTATCCGCATAATGATACTATGTTTCTTTTCTGTTAATGATACTGTGTGTATATCAGTGTAGCGGTTCACCTCTTCAGCTCGTTGGATGAGCTTTACTTCCGCCCTTTCTCTGCTTGCATGGTGGTCTCTTTTTGCCAGCTTGTGCGCGGCGTGCCTGCGGCCAATGGGAAGTGAAAATGTCATTTCTCTCACAACAATTACCTAGCTGCTTGGCTAGCGGGTGTAGGATATGACGTGAATTATGTGAGTCTTAGATCACGAACTGGAGAGGGTACACGTGTAAGTCTTTCCTCATGTGATGATGTTCAGATAATTAATGCTGTTTGATGACTAATTACCCACTTATTATGTGTACATATATATGAAGGTTAATGTTTGGAATAATGTCATGATTAAGGGCATGATGCCCGAAACGCGTCGGCGCTTTTCATCTTTTTAAATATGTCTGTTGTATCGTGTATGGATATGGATTTGTAACTGCACTTCAAATAAATGGGACGTTTTATTTCACAACCGGATGTCGGATGGCTCCATTTGTTGCTATGGGACAGATCCAGTAAGAGGTGAGCGCTCTTGGCCGTGCGGCTCCAGAGGTTGTGGGGAGATCGAGTGGTTCAGAGCTGGCAACTCTTCTTTCCTATAGATCAAAATTATACCTGTACTTAATTTAACCTAATTTGCAGACTTCACATCAAGATGAACAGCAGTGCCAACGTGAATGTTTCTCTCAGAGCTTACCAGCCTTTATTCTTGAAGTACTACTTCACCATTTTCTAATTATCTCAAGTACCACAAACTACAAGTTATATTTTAACATTTCAAAATTGATAAAATAGTATTATTAATAAGTCGCGTTGCTGTTGGGATCTGAAATAAAGATAACTTTAACTTATTGAATTATGACAATAGCCAGGTTAAATTCTCTCTATGTTTCCATTGAAGTTACCTAAAAATCTCACCCACGTTGCGCTTAAAAAACTATGAAGAAACATACAAAAGTAGGTACGAACATTTTTGAATTGAAGCGTGCTGGCATCTTTACTTCTGGCTCTGTGGGCTGCGGATTCCGCAGGAAAGGTAGATTTCTACAGCCAATCTTTGCCCCCCTCCCCACAAGTCCGTTACTATACTGCTCTCAACAGTGCTGTTTCCAAACTTACAGGGTTAAAGGTGCGTGCTGGCTTGTGCCACAGTCAGAGCGTACTACAATTGCTTAAAGCGTGCAAGTGAGCGTAAAGTAGGGATGAGGAGGTTGAGCTTTCCCCCACTGCACAAGCTTAAAAAGCCATCTAAGCCGCCTAAGCTTCTAACAACTGCTGGAACAAGAGGGGAGCACCCGTCTGACAGCACATGTGTGAGACTTTGCTGTGCTCTACAGGAAACTGAGAAATATCCCAGCTCCAAGATTCCAAGAAGATGGCGGCACCATTAATATTGGGTAGCCACTGCTTTGTGGGTATTACTTGTAAATGCTTTATTTTAGTTCAAAGCTAAATTTAAGCAAGTAAATACAAACAAAGCAGTGCTTACCCAGTATCAATAATTGTCATTTTTTGTTCTATACTTGCTTCTATACTATATCTTTTTTTATTCTCATACTGTTGGTCCAGTTTACAATGCACCTTGCATCACGCTGGTAAATTGTATCAAGATCATTGCAAAGGATCCCTTTAGAAAACCATAAAGGTAGAGTCCTGTTGTAATGCGTTTAATACATAAAAAAAACAAAAATAATTTTAAATCCTTCTAAACACTTGCATATAATGCTCTTGTTCTCAAAGGAATGTGTTTTAAAGTGAATGAAAACCCTTTAACTATAGTAAAAGGACTGCACAGGTGCCCATGACTAAAATGAGCTGGGGGAATGAAGATGTACAGTTCCCTGCTTTTCAGTTGCCAAGGAGCCAGCACCAAGCTGCATATGTAGATAATTGTTATATACAACCCTAAGGAAATTAACAAGGGGCGTGGGTTGTGCATTTCCTCCCACCCGGGGTGACTATGACACTCCTGGAAGAGCAAAGAACCCATAATAAATGGTACAGGGCCTGCTGAACTGGCAAGGCCAGGGGCCAGACGGGTTGTCCCATGAGGCCTGGGTTAACAGCCTCAATGACTTGTTTCCAGGTTAGTTGGCTCAGAGTGGGGGGGGGGGTACACATATTTTTGTATTAGAAAGTCTAACTGGACTCACAAGAATGAAAGTCACACATATACTTTGGAATGGCACCTGGACCTTTAGTGGTACTCCTCCTGATTCCGCCTCCGGCTTCCTGACTACTTTGTTTCTAATAATTATTCCTGGTCTTCTCCTTCTCCCTCCTGCACCAAGCTTAATGATTCTGGTTTCAGGTAACACTAACAGTGTACTTAAATCGGACCTACACCATGATTTATTGAAAAGCCCAAACCCTTATAAAATATATTTTAAGTTTTTAGTCACTTACTTATTATTCTTTCCCCCACTGGGCTGCAACTCTGTTCAGGACTTTAGGATACGGGCGCTGCCATCTTGACTCAAAAGCATCACACTTACTGAGGAGAGGAGAGTGGGCTAAAGTACAGGGGGGCAGGTTATAGCTGTGCTTTGCTCAGACAGAGCAGAGCTGGGGTCAGGAAAAGTTCAGCAATCCCAGAATGCAGAGCAGCATGGTTAGAAGGCACTTCCTGTTTGCAGGCTGCCTGATGTCCCATGAGCCGCCAGGTAGGATGATTTTTAATGTAAGCATTCTGTATGTGCAGGGTGGGGGGAAACATATAAGATATGCTCTTCAGGGTGAAGGTCTGCTTTAAATGAGCATTATTGCGAAAAAATGGGCCAATAATAAAATCTATATAAATATGCTGGATGAGGGGAGCAAGGGTCACTTATACACCAAGCATGAGAAAAAATATCCAGCCAGGCTTGATTTTTATTTTTATTAATGGAAGGAAGAGGAAATTGGGTGACAGGTTCTGTCACCCCTGATACACTAAACCTGTCACCCCTGGATTTTATTCCTACCAGGAGAGGAAAAGCACATACGTTTTATTCAGTTTGGGTGTATAAGTGACCCCTCCTCTCATTAGCCAATGTGTTTATATGGGTTTTTAATATTATATAATTTCGGGATAATGCTCCTTTAAATAACTCCTGCCTCCTCCTTTTTTACAACAATCTATAAGCCACTTTCACAGAACTCAAAGCTAACTCACATGGCTAATTCATCATGTGCAGAACTAACTAGAACTTTCCAGTACTGTCACCAACCTAACCAGCTCTGTTTTTGAAATGCAGATTACACTTGCTTCAATAAATAACTAGCATGAACCCATCTGGGTACACGTTGGGGTGTGAATTGCAGACTTCTGCTTTGTGAGCTTTCTATCATTCAAACACAAATAAAAGTGCAATACAAAATGGTCACCTGCCCTATCACATGTACAGGTGATTGTTTAAAGAGAAAAAAAAAAGTGCACCCAGAGCCGAAGGTGCTTCACAGAATAATTAGCATGACACTTCACATGAAACACTGAAATGCACATACATTTGCACTGGTATGAACATGGTGGGTGGCAAGGACTAAACTTAATGGTCTTATATTTTTTCAGCCTGTATTATTATGTATTATTGGACTTCTATGCATAATTAATCCTATTGGCATTATCTTTATAAACACTGCAATAGTCTAGTCACATTTTATGATGCACATTTGGAGATCTTAGTTTTGTGTTTGCATGCAGGCAGTCGCTAATGTGTTTCCTATATTTACTGTGACATTGCACCACGCTGTGCCGCAGCTATTGAGCACTGCTGAGAATCTGAGCAGATTCATTGCCCTCAAAAAGTCAGATCTCTATGATGGCTGCTCAGACTAATCAAATCAATTTACTGAAAGCAAAGCAACCAAAAAAAATGGCTTGGGACCAAAATACACAGGATAGACACCGCAGTCAATTTGAAACACTATTTTTTTATTCAGTCTTGACATATTTATCCTCAATGTAGCGCTCACAAAGAGAAATATTAAATGCAATCAGAGACACTGTGATTAAACTGACCAAAATAACATTTGCACTTGTATTCAAATTTCAGTCCTCTCTGGTAAATAGTTCCTCTCTGGTAGGTTTTACTAAAGTTTATGTCTACATAAGGCCATCCAACGCTATTGTCATGACAAAAAGTATAGTACAGCAATACAAAAATAAAGTACTGTACAACCTAAAATAAAAATTGTTCAGGTAACCATTTAGTTGTACCATTGTCTCCATATCCATATCTCTGAATAAATGGCATACAAAGAGAGGCCGATTCATTAATAGTGCCAGGTAGCGCCAGATGAGCGACTGTAGCGTGATTTTTTCAGCGCCAGCCAGTATTCGCTGAGCTTGGCCGGCGTTAGCTTGATGACCGCGACTCAGTCGGTGTGCGGTAATGTTGAATACGGGCTTAGGGGTCACTGTTTCACAGGTTCAGCGTTGTATGTGAGCGCCTGACAACGAATGGCCAGAGCGAACGGCTTGCTTCATATTCATTAACAAATCACGCTCCGAATGTGCTGTCGCTGTCCATTCCTTGTTTAAACCCCAGACCGCTGGCGGCGATGGGTGTTAACTAGTTTTTAACCCCTAAACAACCATATTTTTTGAATGTAACATTATACATGTTTTTAGAATCATTTTGTAATATGAATACATTAATCTCAGACCTGTTAGATCAATTCTGCACAAATTATTTAAAAAATTTTTTTTTTACTTAAAAATAAATCCTAACATTGCAGAAGTGGTCTCCGAATTTTTGACATTAAAAAAAAAAAAAAAAAAAAATTAATACCAATTAATTATAATTAATTATAGATTGCTCCATTGAAATGCATTGGACATCGCCAGGGAGCGACAGCTCATACCTGGCGCTGTGAAGGAATTTGCAGCAGCGCTGTTCGGTCCAGGCGGCTTCATGATGAATGCCGCGCTAGCCGTCGCTCTCGCCGGCGCTAGCCTCATTTTGCTTGATAAATGCGTCATTGTGACCGCCGCCGGGCGTACTTGAGTCAGTAGTCGCCGTTAGCTGCCGCTACCTGGCGCTCGTCAGACACTACCTGGCGCTAGCCCGTGATAAATAAGGGCCAGAGTGATGCACACATCATAGAAAACTGTAAGCTATTTCAATTTCAAGAGCAGACTCATTACAAAATGACTAAACAATGTATCACAGCTAATTACAATTGAAACTATTAGGATAAATCATTTTCAGCCTATGTAACACAATGTAATACTCACCAGGGAGCTGGCAGGCTTTTCAGAATAAGTAGGATTGAGAGATAGTGCATCCCGATATTTAAATGCCCAAGACAATATATATCACTGTGAGATCTGTTGCCTCTTTATATAAATCGTTTAATGCACCATTAATATTTCTGCTTTTGAAGCTTTACCCCATTACTTTAAATTTGCAAAATATCTATTTTTTCTGTAAAAGGTTAGAACAGCCTAATAATTTCAATAGGGGCCTACCTGTTGCAGCAAGTACTGAAGCCTATATATGCCATCCAGTCCCCCAACCCCCTTTTGACAAATTAACTTTTAGGTGTTCAAAGACTAAAGATGGCCAACCGCTAAGCTATTAAGTAATCATTGCTAGTATTCGCCCTGGTGCTAAATTTCTGGACAGCTGTATATAAGTTAGACGGGGAGGCCGATTCATTAATAGCGGCAGGTAGCGACAGTTGAGCGACTGTAGCAGTATTTTCACACCGCCCGCTAGTAGTCGCTGTGCTTGGCCGTTGTTCGGTTGTTGATAGCGACTCAGTCGGTGTGCAGTAATGTTGAATACAAGGTGACGAGTCGCTATTTGACAGGTTCCGCGATGTATGGGTGCGCATGATAGCGACTGGTCAGAGCGACCGGCTCCCACTATATTCATCAAAAAATCACGCTCAAAAAATTCAAGCGCTGTGAAATGCATGTTTAAACCCCAGAGCGCTGGCGGCGATGTGTTAAAAGTAGTTTTTTAACCCCCAAACCACCATATTTTTGGAAACCAAAAAAATAAAAATTATTTTAAGAATTTAGTAATATGAATACAATAATATCAGACCTGTAATATCAATTCTGCACAAATTTTTTTTTTTTTTTACCTTAAAAAAATTATCTAACATGGCAGAAGTGGTCACAGACTTTTTCACATTGAAAAAAAAAAAAAATTAATAACAATTAATTATTAATATTTAAAGATTGTTCCATTGAAATGCATTGGAGAGCGCCAGGTAGCGAGAGGTCATACCTGTCGCTGTTCAAGGCCGGACGCTGGCGCTGTGGGCTGAGGCTGGAATAATGATGAATGAGTGGCTATCTGGCGCTATCTCAGTCGCTAAGCAGGATTGGCTTGATAAATGTGTGATTGCGGTGGGGAGCCGGCGTTCTCGTGGCGGGGCCCGTCATTACCGGCCGCTCACCAGTCGCTAAATGTCGCTATCCCTTGTTAAATAAGGCCATTAATGATTTTCCAATTTGATATATAATATTAGACAAAAGGAAACAGTGGGAGGCTGTAAAGTATGAGTTTGGCATGTCCCCCTGCACAGACACAAGATGCATCTTTGGTGAAAGGCAACCTGCATCTCAATATAAGCGCGGTTAAACCCACCAGAGTTAGCAAGTGAATTAGTGTGCTGGTGAAGGGAGCTCAACATTACTGCATTGACAAAATAGCCATTCACAGTGCTGGATTAGAGATCAAAAGAACTTTGAGATTTAAAATGGTATATTTACTTGCAATTTACTAGGGCAGATTTTATTAGAATTTGTATTCACTACGTGCAATCCGTTGCTATTAGCAACCGTACACCAAGTCTGTAAACGAAGAAGAGAGAAGCGATGCCTGTACACACAGAACACTGCTGCTATGGTTGCTGCTGAGGTGAGGGAGCTGACTCATGCTTACACATGCCCAGCAGCAGTGTTCTGTGTGTACAGACTCAATTCACTCTTCTTGTAGATCTTGGTGTACAGTTGCCAGTAGCAACAAATTGCAGGCAGGGAAAACTGTTTCCATACAACCAAAATTTGCTAAGAAAAGAGTTTAAGTTAACTTTTTACGAAGGTGTTTATTGGATATTAGGGTTGTATTTCAAGCCTACCACTGGGTTGATGGGAGGGGGCACTATTTTGTTGGTCTTAAAGATTCATGTATTTACACTTGGGGAGAGGGTATAAGGTACCAGATTATTCTGATGCATGATGCAGAGTGAGACTACAATATAACAACCAGGATAGGAGTCCTGCTGTTACATTGTAAAAAGACAGCCAGTTCCTTGCTGTGTTACATAAACAACCAAGCCCACGGCTGCTGCTACAATGTAACAATCACTGCTCCCTGCTGTGTTACCTTGCATAGGAGCCAGGAACCCTGCTGTTACAATGTAAACAGCTTCATAGCTAGCTGAAATATGTGATTTAAAAATGTTGTTTCTGTAATGTATTTTATTGCTGAAATAAAGTTTAAAGGATCACTTTTATTGTATAAAAATGAATGTATTTACTTCATTACATTATGTAAAATGGTCTTAGCATGATGTTGATTGAGCGCTAGTATCATTGTTTTTTTTCCTAGATAATGTAGGCTGAAGCAAATATAATTATAAAAAACTTCTGTGAAGGTTTCTCTTTTGGTCCAAAGAATGTAAAGTACTTTTATTGTGGGTAATAGTATTTGCAGTAGCTATGAAAGGATTTTCGAGATTACTTAAGGGTCTTGATGTTAGTCTGATGTTAATGTAAAATAACACACCTTTCGAAAGTGAGAAATTGTGACTAATACATCAAATCAGATAAAATGACATATGGTGATGATTCATTTTTAATGCAAAATATTCATAGAAATGCACCCTGGGATTTTGTAGCACTGGAAATTGAAAACACATTCATTTACATATTCTTATTACATCTACATAAACTTACAAAGGTACCATCAAGGTAGTTTGTACTCAATTCCGTTGGCACATTCCCCCAAAGATAACGCTATGTGATTTAATCTACATTGTGATTTGATTTTGTATTAATGTGTCAGGTCCTGGACCCAAGAGAAAAGAAACTTCCACAATTTGAAAAAAAGACTTAATAAAATAAATGTTCCCTCCCACTAATGCTCATTGCGATATATATAAAATTGCTGGTGGAAACAGAATAACATCTTTATGGTTTGCAAAATCTACCCCAAAATGAGTTATATAACTGTGTGTGTGTGTGTGTGTGTGTGTCTGTGTGTGTAATATATATATATATATATATATATATATATATATATATATATTTATTTATAGTAAAACAGCATGTCAGTGTTAAAGTATATTCTGCCATTTTAATCTACGGACCGAAGCAGTGGTACACCAAGGATCTTGTCCTGGGGGGTCCAACTGGGGCAGGGAAGAGGCGTTGCACCTGGTGAGAAGCATATCTCTAAATTTTTCAAGATGAGGGGGAGAGGACAAGCTCGCGTAGCGTGCCAACATTTTTTTGTAATTAAGCCCTGCTCCCTGGTCACAATCCTAACTCCAAGAGGGCCTGGAGGGCCATGGAACACCATGTTCCCCTTGTAGATAGAGCATGAAAGAAAAGGATAGGTATTTGCCTAATGCCAGGATCACACATTGCAGAAGGGAGGTGAGTTATTTGTATTTTAGGTTCCTACGGGCCAGTACCTCTGGGTGAGGGAGGGGTGTTCCCCTGTGTGAAATGCTCCAGATTGCCTAGTATACTCACCTCAGTGCGGGCAATCTATGGCTTTTCTCTAGCTGATGCAGACACCCACACCAGGCATTTCTAAATGGTTGACATGACTGCACAGCCAAAGGGGAGCAACAAGCTGCTCATGCCCTATTCAGCTTTACTAAGTTACCTTGATGTCAGCTCTGTCAGAAAGGCTTAGTAAAGCTGAATGGAGCACTAGCCACTGATTAGAGGCGAGTATGCCTCCACCAGCAAGGTAAGAATTATAATATTGGGATACCCCGCTAGATAGAGGCAAAATCACAAGAATAGTGACAATCTTGGTGATTGTTCTTTTTTAACCCTCCCTCTTCTGCCACCTGTGAGTCCTGTAGTGCAAAAAAATACCTAATTATTTCTCCTGTCGCTTTATTTCAAGGGGGACCTGGAAATATTTGCACATTGGGCGATTTTTATTACAGTTACCTGCATTGCACTGCCTTTTGGGTCAGCCTCTCAGTACTTACCACCACCTTCAGATCCTTGTTGTCAGTCTTCTCTGCTGCTGATTGCCCTCTAGTACTTGCTGCCCCATCTGGTCCTCCAGTTTTTGCTGTTGAGCCTTCTGCTAGGTTAGGTCAGAGGCATGAGTCAGTTGCCTTGGGGAGGGGTTTGGTGAGTGGTAGAGGACAGCGGCAGAGGGTAGAGGACAGCGGAAGGAGGTAGAGGACAGTGGCAGGGGGTAGAAGACAGCGGCAGGGGTTAGAAGATAGTAGCAGGGGGTAGACAGCAGCAGAGGGCAGAGGTAAGTGACAGGGGTAGAAGACAGCAGTGGTGGTATAGGACACAGTAGGGGATTTTACACAGCGTGGCATCCTAAATCAGATAGAGTTCTGAAAGCACAGCATTCAGTCCTTTAGAATGCATTCTAGAAGGCATCTTGATTAGGGCCCCCCACAATTAGAAACACAAACTCATCTAATTTTGGGATCCTACTGTGTTGAAATGTAACTTTGCTCTGCAACGGTATCACTGCTCTATAGTGTGGGGGGGGGCACACATTATGGAGGGATGGGGATGTAGCTACTTATGGCCACATTTGAACAGCAGTGAATCACAGAATTAGGCAAGTATGTGGCCCCATTGGGCCTTAATGACAAAGTAGATCTCAGACCCGGGACCCCCCCACCCCCCTTAGGTTCACTTCTGGTCATGAGATCAATTTTGGTGGCCAAGTTTAATCATTGCTTCAGCTTGCTGGGCCCTTTATGATACTGCATCAGGACACACTGACATATGTGAAAACATCATTTAACAAGTTTCTTTAAATTGGCACATCCCGCCGCGATTTACTAAATCAGCGACAGCCTGTATGCCTGGTTTTATTGACGCAGTGCTCACTGATTCAATAAAGTATAATGGCAAAATAAAAGCAACAAATAATAACAATAACAAAAGGGTGCAGGCTACATAATAAATGAAAAAAACATTAGGTATCTGTGCAAATGAAATCAGTTAATGCAGATGATTGATGGTTTGACAATGGAAAAAATTAAGAGCCTTTATCCCTTAGTCTCCAAAATATAATACAACACAATGATGAATCAACATCCATTTACCTGGTTTTAAAAACTGCTTCTCAATATGCAATGTGCTTGAAAAAAACAGAGTGACTCCTCCTCTATCATACAATTAAGTGTACCAGATTATTACTTAGCAAGGCACTCCATACACATGCAGACTGTTTTTTTTTTTTTTAATTATTTATTACTTTTGTCTATATAACATCAATCTCACTTAACACCATATAATTATAGATACCTTCCATTTGTACATTTCAGTAAGTTCTTTTCATATCTTACAGGGCATGATTCAGAGCCTCCTTCACACACATTCGTACCAGCGAGAATGACGTCAAAGTACCATATTCTTTCTTTTTTCCGTGTCGGGAGATTCAGAGTCTTGTTTTTTTTAGCTGATCCTTTTGTGGGAAATGATGGCAGTCATACACCTAACTGAGTGTTTGCCATATAGTTACAGCTCAAGGCGTCCGTGCATCCGTAATTTTATGGGCTTTGCCTGTGCTTGTGCGGGATTCAGAGCCCTGATTTGTGGGTTTTCGGTTCAAACTTACGCCATCTTTTTGCTAGCGGGAAAACTTGAACTATTGTTGCTAGTAAAAATATTTTGTATTTCACTATAAGTGTGTGTGTCTGCTTCTGGCTATGCTATTGCACAAATAGCAATTGATATATAGTTGTGCAATATCGTCAAACCCAAGGGTAACCTATGTAGAGGTTGTTTTAAACGCCTGCTTGCTGCTAGTTAGCTGCATTACGATGGGAAAGTTACACTGTGGTGTACCAAAAAAACAGCATAATGACGCACACTAGGTGTAACATGGCCAGCCCTGTGCTGCTTATTTGGTGCAATGTGGAGAACTTAATAAAGCAGGCCCATTGTGTTACTGGCAACTGGGGTCTGTTTATTGGTAAAACTGGATTATACAGCTTTGGTACCCCATTACTCTTTATTTCATAATCTATATTCTATAAGATCCTTAGCAGTTCTACAGGCTGAGTTGGTTTGAGCTCTCTCAGCTCTGAAGGTGAAGGCTCCCGACCTGCCCCAGCACACATATGAGTGTCCACTGCTAATAGATATCAGCAGAGGACACTTATAAGTGGTCACATGATGTGCCCCCTGCTACCAATGGACCAAGGAGCCTGCTTTCATGTGATCAGCAGATAGGCATGCCCCGAAGCCAGACTGTCAACAGCTGGTAGGTAAGTACCGGTACTTAGTAACGGCATGCATTTGCTGAAAAACTGGTTCAAGCCATGAGCTCAGGAGGAGCTATTCAGTGTGAAACACTTATAATGCAATAGGAGCACCTCTGCCAGGGAAGCTCTTGACTTTGGCTTTGTGATTTTTAAAAACAAGCACAGTTTCAGATTTAATTGGAAAAGTATATATTGTCTGCCAGTGCATTATTGAAATTGTGAAGGCTTTATGATGGAAAAGACATAAAAAGATGCATTAGCTCCCATTGTAGACAAACAACAAACAAGTCAGGCAGTTCACCCAACTTAGATAAGCATTCACCTTTTACATTCCCACAGGAAAGCAATACACCACTGACAATTAGAAGTCTCCTCTCAGAATATATTACCTAAACAACCGCTCACCTTCACCGTTCACAATAATTCTCGGCTCAGAACACATTGTAAAGGCCTGTACATAACAGCTGCAGTGAAAGAAGCCTTTAGCACTGATGTCATCATTGTCTGCAGCATCTGCTATTTCTATAGGACAAAAAGTACTGCAGAAAAGTGCTGGCAAAACCTTTTTAAGAGTGCCTATGCAAGTGGGCAAGCCAGGCAGATATGACCTAGGATTAACTTCACTGCAAGGAAAAATACAGGAGAACGTGTTTTATTTTCTTTTAAATGATGAACGATACCTAAACTGACAGTCCTTCTGCACACCATCCAGGCACTAAATGGGTTTACATACTAACCCTCCTACTTATGGAGGGAAGTGTCTATTTGGGATTACTCCCTGAATCCCCTATGTACCATTTTATTTACAAAGAGCACTGCACTGCACCACAAAGTGCATGCACTTCAATGCAAGAGGGTGTCTATGAATAAAGTTATAAATATCTATTACTGTAGATTACTTAAAGTTAATCTTAAATGTAGATTAGATATCTCTATCCCGAAGCCACGTGAGTTTTATACTATAAAAACATATAATACTGTATATGCTGGCTCACCAGCACCAAAATTCATGTATTTTAGACTTGTCAAAGAGATTACCTTTTTACTATTACATCTGGCCCTCCAAGTGAATCTTTTAAATTAAAAGAATAACTCTAACTCTTTTTCATCTATGTATAATTGTATAGACAAAGACCTAAATTCACTAAGAATTAAAAAAATACTGGCCACCTATGGTAGTACAAAGTAAATTCAATTCATGAGAAAAATAGCCTGAGAATTTCACTTTTAGTGAATCACCAGATAAGATTTTCTTGATTCACTTAAAGTGAAATTCTCAAGCTTTTTTCTCATAAACTGAATATTTTACTACCATGAAAATTTTTATCCCTTAAACTCATTTAAAGTATTTGTAGATAATGCAAGATGTGCAAAATGATGCATTTTAATTAGGAAAACTTTCAGTTATTAAGTGTTACAATAGTTTTAGTAACGTAATAGTAAAAAGCTATTAAAGCTGTTATTTACCGCAAACAAAGATGGCCACTGGCACTGGAAAACATACAATGTGTCCTCCCTTAGCTTAGCTTGAAGATCTTGATTTCTCTTGATCTTGATTAAACAATCTCATGATATGGCAAAAGAATCCCTTAAAAGCTACATTTACATACCAATCACACATTGGTCTCCCATATACTAACATGCCTCAGGGCACTGCCTGGTAAGCCTGATACCAAACATGGAGCAATCCCAGCTGAACATGTGATCTCTAGTGAGCAATTTGTTTTGGTCCAGTGATGTGCAAACCTGCCCCATGTACCAGTTGTGTTGGCATTGCTTAAACTCAGCAGTGATAAGCATCGCCATGTCCAGTATCAGGTTTACCATGCTGAGGTTCCCAGTGGAGCCTCCCAAAACCAGGATGCCACCATGCTGAATGTATTAGGGTTCTTCTTTAAATGAAACATTTCTTAGGAACATGTGAATATCCCCAGACTTTTCATCCATCACCAGATTCTAGAAGACACACAAGGTTCAGGCCAAGGTGCACAAATGGATAAAAAGGTGAGATTTGGTGCCCGGGAGAATAAGGAATGAAGCATGTACTCCACACATACCCAAATTGAGGTGCAACTGATCAATGAGAACATTTGTGGTCTGTTGGGGAAAAGGTCACTTTAAATAAAAATGTGTTGTCTAGTTTTACCATTTAAGTTTAAGTGGACCAACAGCCTTGCATCCCAGTCGTGCTGCTGCCTAGATGCAACTAACATACATAACCCCGCAATGCAAAGCAGTAGGAAATGTATTTTTTGTTTGTAAAATTTACCACATCAGGAGTTCCCAAAAGCTAAATTCATTTTTAAGTGCAGCAATCTGAATTGTCCTGCATATGAGCTTTGTTTTTTTGTAAGGGTTTTGGTCCGGTTTAAGGTTTCAGCATCAAAATAGGGAGAGTCTCCCTGCAATACATACACATCCTTCTCCATAGAAGAGGCTCAGCCCCTTTGTCTTTTACATTTTATTTACTTTATTAATAAAAGCAAGCGCTGCAGTTTTACTTGCTAGAAACAGGACTTTAGGAATTTAAACTTCCATGACAAAGAAACATCTTTACAGCTAATTGAACACAAGCAGAGGAATCCTGAATCATTTCTCGGTTTCTTTATAGCCTAGCTTAGCTCTGCCATCTGCCATCCCTCTCCTTACACTTTTAATAGTCTTGTAAAATTAAAACCCTGACAGTTTGTAGCAGTGACAGAGGCATTCTGTCTCCGACATTGCCCTTAAGAGGCTACATTAAGGTTTATTAGTTAAGTCCCAAGCCCCAGTAACACAATGCATTATGGACCAATGACAACCTCCACATTACATAGGGATAACGTGAAGCTTCTCTCCCCTACAGATACAAAGTTATCCTATTCTTGTCTAGTTAGGTGTCTGGATGTGAAACAGTAAGAAAATATGTACTATACATTTTTTTTCTTAGAAAACATTATTCATAAAATGTAAACCTTATGTAGAAGGAAGCTGTAATTGCAGACGACAGCTCATAAGCATTCCAGAGATATGGCTGCTCTTATTGCCATATAAAGGGCTGAGTCTATGCATTCTAGCCTCCTACATTTAAGTGTGCTATTCAGCACTGGTTTTTAGTGGTGCAATTTTTGTATGCCTAATGAGTGGGAACATGCTTTTTTGTTTCCGCAAATCCATCTTCCAAGCTAATCTCTTCACCCAACGAAGCGGCACGGGTGGCCGAGTACGTAGGTGTCCCACCTGCTAGTCCCCTGCTCCATACGGCGTGTTGTGGACCCTGTTGCCGGGCTCTTGGTTTCTATACACTTTTTCTTTATATACTTTTTCTTTGTATTCAATGTTTGATATGGTTGTTTACGTTGGCGATTTTGCACCTACAGGTGTCCATGACCAATAGGCTTTTAAGACTTCGTTATTAGACATTACTAGAGTATTGTGCACATTTTGTATGCTTATTAATTGTCATTTTTTACTATTTTTTTATTAATTATATTATTGTAAGTCTTGTTCCACTCACATGTATATATCATTACTGATCCTCTATGCACTTTTGGAAGAATTTTTATCACACTCTGTTAATTATGCACTGTCACTTTATGATTGTTAGTCATTGTGGCTAGGTAGCCTCTTTAGAGCAGATTGCAATTTTTAGTTACTCCAGTCCCTGTACGCCTCATATTTGGGAGCTTCCCAGTAATTTATGGTCTGCTTTATTAGTGTCAGCACTGGAAGCATCAGGGGAGATGCAGTGTTTTTAATGTGTTAGTCTTGTTATGCGTTGTTGTCTGGATTACTCCAAATAAAATTATGTTATTTTTGTACTTGATATCAGTGTTGTGATTTTTGGTGCTCCTGCCTTTAGGGGGAAGAGGGATTTTATATCTCCCCTAACCCTGCAGAGTTGTTATGTTATGGTTGTTTAGGTGCAGTGCAGCACAAGTTCATTTAATTACGTGGTGCACCCCTGTCTTGTGTTCATCTTGCAAGCTAAGGTATTTTTTAAATCATTCAGTAGTCACCTGGCTTTCCCCATAAAAAGGTGCCAAGGTATGCAGAATTTTCTCTCAACCATTCACCACGGCAAGTGTGGCCTTTTTCCATGCAAAAAAATAGACTATGCCAAACATAGGTTGTGCTACCACTCTCAACTGACCTAATAGTGTGGTAGCTAAGGAGAGAAAACAACCTTCGAAATTACAACTTCTATTGTACTAAAGCTAGGCACACATTGCAAGCAAGGACAATACTTACTGACAAGTACATTTTTTCTCACCTTCCTGATGCTACACACTAAAGCACATCTGTATCCAGACCTTGGTGAGCAGTCGGCAACCACCCCCCTTTTTTGGAATATAGTTCTATTTATTCTTTTATATATTTGTACATGGAAAATGGATGCGTGAGTGGGGTTAGGGCATAGGTTAGCTAGGCACATACCATGGGACATGTTGGATAATTTTAGGGGATTGGGCAATGGGCCTTACAGACACACAACAATTGAAAAGAGTCTAGTAGAAGGAGAGGTACAGCTGTTAGAACTTCAGATGCAAACGACAGCAGATGAAGCCACTTGCCCGTAAGTAAGGGCTGAACACGGAGAACATGCATAAAGGAACATGACAAACTGTGACCTACAGGAGCAATAAGCGAGCATATGAGCGAGTTTTGATAAATATAACATACAATAGCTTTTAAAAAGACCATTAGAACCCCCCCAAAAATAGTAGAGTTATAAAGATGTAGATGAAAGTTACATAAACATACCTAAAAATAAATTAAGAGCTATGAAACTAATAAGAATGCACAAGTAATAAAAAGTGGGTGAAATGAAAGAAGAAGAAAACTTCAATTTGACGTACAGATCCCATATTTCACTATAAAACCATATACTAAATAAAATCTAAAAAACAGTAAATACATTTGCTTTATGAATGGATATTTATGTGTGAAACATTGCTGAAAAAGCACATGTTATTCATTTGCATATAATTGCATCATACTTTTTTTTTCACCATGCTGATCAACCCTATAGTACAAATATTTCCATGCTTACCTTTTCCCATGGCTTTATATTGTTGTTGAGATTTTTGTTGTGACACTCTTACAAATAGATTAACTATTTTATTGTACTATGGGTCAATGAGATCCCAGAAGGAGATTATAATGTAAATTAAACCTGTCAGTAGGGATGAGTGAACCGGTTCGGACGAACCGGAATTCGCTCAGAATTTCAGGGAAAATTCGATTCGGCACGAACCCGAATTTTTTTTGGTTCGTGCCGATTTTGCCTGAAATAAAAAAAAAAAAAAATGCCGGCATGGTGGGAGCGGGCAGGCCGGCTACGCTGTCAGCGGGCTGCGGAAGCCGGCCCGCTGACAGCGCAGCCGGCCTGCCCGCTCCCACCATGCCGGCATTTTTTTAAAAAGCAAACACTTACCTGCATGGTCGGAGCGTGGAGGCCGGCGCCGCTCTCAGGCGCCCTCTGATGACGCGTCCTCTGATGACAGCTGAGAGCGGCGCCGGCCTCCACGCTCCGACCATGCAGGTAAGTGTTTGCTTTTTAAAAAAATGCCGGCATGGTGGGAGCGGGCAGGCCGGCTGCGCTGTCAGGCTTCCTTTCTACACTGTAGTAAAAGCTGCCATTGACTTTCATTGTCTTTTTATCTAGTGATTCAGTAACAGTGACATTCTCAGGCTTTTTTCTTATGAATTGAATTTTTTACTACCATGAGAATTTTTTTCTACCTTTATTGAATCAAGGCCATTGTGTTGAAATTCTGTAACTAGAAACGGGGGTCTTTATCCAAATTCAAAATAAAATGACTGTGTTTTGTTGCATCTTTCATTGCAAATGTCTATTTAGCCTATGTGAATTACACCCAGAAGGTTACAGTTCAGCTTCTGAAAGTATAGGTGCTTCTATCTCTCTTCCTGGTCTTCCTTTTGCAGCAACACACCCGAATATACCAAACTGCATTGTTTATAGTTTACACTTACCCTAGAGAACAGACAGCCACATGTGGACAAAAATGATGAAAAGTTGAAAAGCTTTATCTACCCAGCGACTGTTAAAATGCTGTCTGTCGTCAGCTGTCAGTCAGCACTGGAAAATGCCCCCCCCCCCCCCCCCCAAAGTCATAGGTGGGTAGACTCCTTTGATATGTATGTTTTAAATAAAAATGTTGTACACTACATTATGTTTTCTGATGCCCCACAGTTATAAATCTTAGTAAACTACCCCCCTCTCGCCACTGTTTTCTGATTTCTATAACAAAAACAACATGGTAATAATTATATCATTAGACTTGGAAATACCTGCACGATTATAATCAATTGATATTATCTCATGGGGTACTGGATACAACATAAACATTACAAATATTAGCATTACAATCATTTCCTTACTATCCCCAATATATTTTTTAAACTATAGGGCTAACTGGTATTTGTAGTCCAGGTGCCTTTACTGAATGAATTATGCTAATACTTCTAAGTTAAAACTTCATTTTCTTTATTGAGCCATAGAACATTTTCATAAAATCTTCAAGTGGATCTCAAACATTTTCATGATTCATAGACATTGCTCCATGAATCAAGGACTGAATTCATAGACATGATTGTTCTTTATTGAGCCATAGAACATTTTCATAAAATCTTCAAGTGGATCTCAAACATTTTCATGATTCATAGACATTGCTCCATGAATCAAGGACTGAATTCATAGACATGTCTATGAATCATGGCCATGGCCAGCTTTTTTTGGGATATTCATATGGAGAGGACATATCTAAATCAGCAAGACTTTTTTTATTTCAGCTGCCTTATCTCTTTTTCAGGGACAGATTTATTTTAAGGGTGGGGGGTTCATTGGGAGGTCTCCCACCATAAGGTGTCCTTGTTCATGGCCAATCACACCCAAACAACCTGCCTATAGCTGGGCCCTGATTTGACAAGTACAGAATTTGCAGAAGTTTGCTTTACAGGATTTTTTGAGCAATGTTTTACTAGTTTAAGAGCTTTCCAACGCACTTAAAGCAGACCAAAACTCACTGAACTTTTGAAATACAGTTGGGCAAAGCCCCTGGCATACTTCCTTAGGGTGTAGAATTAGAAATATATATTTTCGCTCTTCGAAAGGTCCTGGAACACTTTTTTGCTGCCCCATTCAGGAAGATGGCAGGGGATTAGTCACCGCATAGGTGTGGCAATGACATCATTGCCATACACAACAGTGTCAATGAATAGAGGAGGTAGAGCTTTACAGCTGAAACAGCTGCCATTACCTGGGATTAGAGTGAAGCAAGAGCAGTGAAATTGACAAAACGTACTCATCATGGGGGGAGCAATTCAGGATGCTAGTTAAAAATGTGTTTTTTTATAATCATTTGTTGAGGATTTTGAAAATATATATAGGGAAAGCTGGAGCGCTGTTCAAGAGAGTTTCCCACAGTGCACACAATTTGGTAAGTATTTCAGGATGCTCACATACAGACAGATGGCTCATGCAAGTCATTAAAGAGACAAAATTTCACTAGCCCAGGTTTGGTTCATCCTGATTGCAATGATCCACTGTGTTTTTCCCCCATGTTAACCCATAAATTCACCTTTCCTTTGATCTAACACTGCGTTTGTGGGCCACCGGCCAATCCTTGGCTCGCATTCCATTCAGCTGGATGGAGAACATGCCACTGGCCATACTCCCTCTCCTTAGTGGCAGGATGTTCTGAATGGTGCCATGAGCATGAGCCCCAGAAAGCTTTGGCAGTGCCTGCCACGCCAGCTCCATCGCAAGGAATAGAGAGGGCTATGCACAGGAACTGTGACTAGTGGGGTGTGGTGGGGCCCACAGAATTCTGGGGCACATACTCCTGGCACCCCTCTTTTACAAAAAACAGGATGTTTCTGAGTGACAGACTGGCTGGGAGCTACTGCAAGGGAGAGAAGGTAAGTTTCTGGTTACTTTTGGTTTATTGTTCCTTTAATGTCAGAGCAGTCACACAATGATTTTTCGAGGAGGCTGCAAACATTTTCCAAGAATAGTGATGCATATCACTTTTATATGGGGTCAGATACTGTATATAGAATAAAAAAGCTGAATTTCTGATGCTAAGATACTTTTACCTGCATAGCCCAACATCTAATGTATTGTCTTGTTTATTTTCGAGTTTTTAATGATCTAAATGAAATAGCAAAGACCTATTATAGATTATAAGTTCATTTATACACTATAAATGGTGTTGTCGTTGCCATTCCATTTAGAGACAATTGAGTCTTTATTTTTCCAGCACCGTAAGCCGTTTTAAATGTAGAATTGTTAAATAGTTTCAGTTTAATGTTGCACACTTGCACTGATTCAAAAGTATATGTATATAAACACCTTTTTATGTTTATATAGTCAGTATTGAATAACAACATAAAATAAAAAAGTATCCTCCCTCATTAACTGCATTTTGTGCATAACATCATTCTGACTCACATGTCTGAGGGTTTATTATAGGAACTGGCCAGCCTTCTGATATTAAATCGTTCTGTTGCAGCTTGCTTTGAACTGCTTCACAGCAGCTGGGGAGGTTTCCCTGGGGCACAGTCAGGAAGTGCAAATTGCAAATCGATTTCCTTTGCCTTTGGCACCATTCCCCGAATCTATCCACCCATTGAAACCCTTCTTTTCTTAAGGGGCCGTGCCCCTCATTCATTCGTAAGCAGACAAGGTGCCCGTCCCAGGCTACTTATGCTGAAGTGAGGAAAGAATCACCTACTCTTTGGGGTTTATTCATGAAGGGATAGCACCAGGTAGTGCCTTGCAGCGGCAGGCAGCATCTGGTGAACGCTGAGCGCTGTACACAATATCACATTTATGATATTTAGTGAATCTGGTGAGCGACTCTAACAGCATACAATTCATCATTACAGTTGGCTCAGCGTATAGCGTCGGCACTCTAGCTTCCAGAGCGCCAGGAATTACCAGGTATTACCTGTCGCTCTCCCATACATTTCAAGGGACGTTACTTTTCTTCTGTTTTTTGGGTTTTTTTGTTTTTATTATATTTTTGTCACTTCTCCTAGCCTAGAAAAAGTCATTTTTGAAAACTTTTTTGATTTTTTATATTTTTATGCAGAATTGTCGTTACAGGTCTGGCATTAAAGTGTTAATGTCACAGTGTTACAACAATGTCATTCCGTGTGTTTTCGCTTTGTTACTGGTGGAAATGTGTTCAAAAACAGACTTTAACCACACAGCGTCTGGCGCTCTATGCTACAGCGACCAGATTTAGAGCTATGTGAGTCTGTGTTTTTGTTGAATATGGTGTGAGTGGCTGAGAGTCGGTCATAATAAGCCGGCGCAACCTTTCTCTCCATGCAACGCTCTACTGGTGTTAGAACGCCCAACATACATCTCATTCATCAATGCCAGCCAGGTTACTATAGCGACTGAGGCGCTCTGTTACAGTGCCAGAAAGCCGATCACAACGTCACTCTAAGCGCTAGTAATGAATCAGCCTCTTTGTCTATGTCCGCATGCAAACACTCGCACCTCTTTAAACTCCTGTGAATGGCTGCAAGTTCACAATAGGCAGTATATGCTTCTTCATTCATGCCTTTGTTGTGAAAGAACAGTCACTTAGATGGCTGTGTCCTTTAACTATATATATATATATATATAAATATATATATATATATTTTAACTTTGAACTTAAATATATATATATATTTATTTAATAAAATGAAATTCAATAAAAAAATATTTGTGGCACAATCTGGGGAAAAAAATCACTGATCGCTCCTGGATTTTGCATACAGACTCCCCTTATGCATATTCAATAAGGTAGATGAATGATTTTCTGACAAGCAGACTTTCCTACTGATAAGACAGCAAACTTAAATGTACAGATTTAGAGACGGGGAGGCCGATTCATCAATAGCGCCAGGTAGCGACAGATGAGCGACTGAAGTATGGCGCTATGAGCGCCGCTAGCGTCAGCCGCGGGCGTTAGCGATTCGCTATAGCAGGCCTCCTCAGTCGCTACCTGGCGTTGTTGCGAACAACGCCTACATTGCTGAATATGATGTTGGCCCTCAGCTTTGTTGGCGCTGTCAGTCAGTGTGACCACGCTATTCTACACAGCGCCTGTTAGCTTTGCTGTGTCCTGCCCATCCAGTACCTTCTGAATAAAACACATTGCCACATTTGTTTTGAAATGAAAATTTTTTTTTATTGTGTGTAAAAGGTAATTACATTCTACCAGATCTTCGAATATAAATGGAAAATAAACCATAATTAAACACATAGTCACAATTTTTTTAATTTTTATTTGTTACCTAAAAAGGAAATACAATTAAATCACCAATGAGAAAGAAAAGGAAAATAAAAACAGAACAGAGAAAGAAAAGGAAAATAAAAACAGAACAGAGAAAGCAAAGGAAAATAAAAACAGAACAGAGAAAGAAAAGGAAAATAAAAACAGAACAGAGAAAGAAAAGGAAAATAAAAACAGAACAGAGAAAGAAAAGGAAAATAAAAACAGAACAGAGAAAGCAAAGGAAAATAAAAACAGAACAGAGAAAGCAAAGGAAAATAAAAACAGAACAGAGAAAGCAAAGGAAAATAAAAACAGAACAGAGAAAGCAAAGGAAAATAAAAACAGAACAGAGAAAGCAAAGGAAAATAAAAACAGAACAGAGAAAGAAAAGGAAAATAAAAACAGAACAGAGAAAGCAAAGGAAAATAAAAACAGAACAGAGAAAGAAAAGGAAAATAAAAACAGAACAGAGAAAGAAAAGGAAAATAAAAACAGAACAGAGAAAGAAAAGGAAAATAAAAACAGAACAGAGAAAGAAAAGGAAAATAAAAACAGAACAGAGAAAGAAAAGGAAAATAAAAACAGAACAGAGAAAGAAAAGGAAAATAAAAACAGAACAGAGAAAGAAAAGGAAAATAAAAACAGAACACAGAAAGCAAAGGAAAATAAAAACAGAACAGAGAAAGCAAAGGAAAATAAAAACAGAACAGAGAAAGAAAAGGAAAATGAAAATAGGAATTAGAATGTAAAGGAAACTTACAACCAAATTAAACACATAGCCACATGTATATATCTAATTTTTGTTTAATTTTTTCTCTTAAACTAAATTAAGAATAAAATATAAATGAAATAGAAAAAGAAAAGTCCTGCAGAAATGCAAAAGAAAAGAAAAGTCCAGGAAAGGTTTGTTAGAGGAATGTCCAGATCACGGTGCATCTCTTGGTGCCTGAAAAATTAAGAAAAGTGCAGTTAGTATATATCTTTATAGTTATTTTGTGCTTTATTAAAAAAAAATGCATAACTTGATAACCAACATTGGCGTCTTACACCCCCCTTAGAGTGGTTTGGGTCATCTTAAACCCCCCTTAGAGTGGTTTGGGTCATCTGAAACACCCCTTAGAGTGGTTTGGGTCATCTGAAACACCCCTTAGAGTGGTTTGGATCATCTTACACCCCCCCTTAGAGTGGTTTGGGTCATCTTAAACCCCCCTTAGAGTGGTTTGGGTCATCTGAAACACCCCTTAGAGTGGTTTGGATCATCTTACACCCCCCTTAGAGTGGTTTGGGTCATCTTAAACCCCCCTTAGAGTGGTTTGGATCATCTTACACCCCCCCTTAGAGTGGTTTGGGTCATCTTAAACCCCCCTTAGAGTGGTTTGGGTCATCTGAAACACCCCTTAGAGTGGTTTGGATCATCTTACACCCCCCCTTAGAGTGGTTTGGGTCATCTTAAACCCCCCTTAGAGTGGTTTGGGTCATCTGAAACACCCCTTAGAGTGGTTTGGATCATCTTACACCCCCCTTAGAGTGGTTTGGGTCATCTTAAACCCCCCTTAGAGTGGTTTGGATCATCTTACACCCCCCTTAGAGTGGTTTGGGTCATCTTAAACCCCCCTTAGAGTGGTTTGGATCATCTTACACCCCCCCTTAGAGTGGTTTGGGTCATCTTAAACCCCCCTTAGAATGGTTTGGGTCATCTGAAACACCCCTTAGAGTGGTTTGGATCATCTTACACCCCCCCTTAGAGTGGTTTGGGTCATCTTAAACCCCCCTTAGAGTGGTTTGGGTCATCTGAAACACCCCTTAGAGTGGTTTGGATCATCTTACACCCCCCTTAGAGTGGTTTGGGTCATCTTAAACCCCCCTTAGAGTGGTTTGGATCATCTTACACCCCCCTTAGAGTGGTTTGGGTCATCTTAAACCCCCCTTAGAGTGGTTTGGATCATCTTACACCCCCCCTTAGAGTGGTTTGGGTCATCTTAAACCCCCCTTAGAATGGTTTGGGTCATCTGAAACACCCCTTAGAGTGGTTTGGGTCATCTTACACCCCCCCTTAGAGTGGTTTGGGTCATCTTAAACCCCCCCTTAGTGCGTTTGGTTGCTCTTTTGGATGGGAGGTCAAAGACATTTAAACAGGAGTGCAGTACTTGCATTAGAGTGAAGGGTAGTTAGCTTACCGCAAAATAAGAAGTGATCAGCCTTTCCCTTAGCTCATCGCCAGTCTGGGTGTCCTCACTTCTATCTGCGGGCAGGTTGGGGATTTCTGGCACCAGTGCTGTCTCCTCGGGGGCTTGGATTCGGTGACAAATGCAAATGTTGTGTAGCACACAGCAGGCAAGGATGATCTTGGAAACCTTCTGTGGGCTGTAGAGCATCTCTCCTCCTGGCCGTGCCAAACAAAGAAAGCGTGCTTTCAGCAGGCCGATGGTTCTTTCCACAATGCATCTGGTCTTGCGATGCGCTGCATTGTAGCGTTCATGGGCAGAGGTCCGTGGGTTCCTGACCGGAGTCATGACCCACGTTCTCTGCCCATATCCCTTGTCCGCTGTAGAAAAAACACAAGGAGAGAGACAGCAATTAGTACTAGTACATGTTTTTGGGTGGTAGTTTGTTGAAAATTGCCTTACTAGGCCACATATTAGCAAAATACATAGACATGGTTAATTTATTACCCAGTAGCCAGCCAGCTGGCATTTCGTTGTTATCAAACTTCCGGCACAGGACTGTCCGCTGCAAGACGTAAGAATCGTGGCATGAGCCGGGGAACCCCGATCTCACCGCCCGCAGCTTCATCTCATGGTCACAGACCACCATGATGTTAAAGGAATGGAACTGCTTCCTGTTTCTGTAGGACAGCTCCTGTGCACGGGGAGGGCGGAAAGGGATATGTGTACCATCAACGCACCCTAGCACATTCGGGATCCCTCCCATCATATAGAAAGCATGTTTTATTTTGGCAACCTCTTCCTCCTCCTCAGGAAACTTGATGTAAATTGGGATTAAATCACAAATTGCCAGAACTACCTGGATTAGGATGCGGCTCATAGTAGCCTGGCTTATCCCGCTGAGGAGGGCTGAGGTTGCCTGGAAGGTCCCTCGTGCCAACACATTCAGAGTGGCACACAGGCGTACTATGCCTGGAATGGAGTGAGTGCGTTTGGTGGATGGCTCGATTTTGGTCTTAATCTGATCATATAGGGACTGTAGTGCAGCACGATTCAGACGGAAGCGGCTCCTGATCTGCTCGTCACTTAAGTCCCATACTGAAAGGCGGATTGCAAAGGAGCGGGGTGCCCTAAGCCTCACAACACCCCGCTCCCTTTCCTCCTGCTCTTCCAGCATACGCATACATCCATCCACCCAGACACCATACATCACCCTCTTATCCATCACACACACTAAAGATATATACAAAATCAAAAAAAAAAAACAAAAAACAATCACACACAACACACACACAAACAATCACACTACACACACACCCGCTACAATGCAGCTCACCACAAAACCAGAACTATAGTGGTCCAAACCACCAGCCTGCTGAAAACCAGCTTTCTAAGTTAAGCACAACCAAGAGGGGAGTTGCTGCACAGCCCACAAAAGGCCCCAAAATCAAGCCTTACTTGCTGTATGCTACACAAAATTTGCAGATGCCACCCAAACCAAGCTCCTAAAGAAACAGCACTGATGTCAGAAATCACCCAACAAGCCACAGAGAGTGAGGACAGAAACCAGACAGAGGCTCAAATGAGCTAAGGGAAGCGAGCACAGCACCACACCACAGCCTTTGCCACAGTGTAAGAATAGCAGAACCTAGTTCATTCCTTCCTTTTATACTTCATTTTCAAAAGTGACAGGTCCGCTTTGCCGCCTTTTGCGTCGCTCTGCTATTTCCGGGCGCCAATTAGCCGACCCAGGTGTGCGTAAAACAGAGTGCGCACGCGCACGCTAGTAGCGCTACTAGCGTACTTGAGCCGTAACGTGCGTGCATTAACGGACATGGGCCAAAAATCAGGTGGGGACCAATGAAAGTGAAGCTGTTGTTTTTTTAAATAGCCGTTAGGCTAAGCACATGTCACAAGGGTTGCAGATACATCAGTCCATTGTTGGATTTGGGTGTGTGTTGTTTGTTGATTGAGGTCTGTAATGAGTTAATTGGCTAACACACATGCTTCTGTCAGTGCAGTGGAGGTGTGCCTAGAAGGAACTGGGCTGTATGTGTGAATCAATTAAGTGGGCTGCTTTTGGATTGGCTGTTAGAGCACATAAAACCTGCCCAAGCCTAAGAGATTGCGATGCCATTCTGTAGTGTGCATGCGTGCTTGTGGGGTGTTGATTTGTGTGTGTGTGCAGCTACAGGATGGAGCCAAATACAGGACATCTGCCGGCCACAGCAGGCCCGAGTAGGAGTTTGGTGGGTGCTGTGCGCAGACCTCCCTTACGGAAAAGGGCACAGCCTGAAGGTGGGGCAGCACCCCAGGCTAAGCGCCCAGGTGCCAAGAGGGAGCCTGAATTTAATTTGGCTGAGAATAATCATCTTGTGCGCCTGACACTTGCGAAATGGGAGCTGCTTTTTGGCTCCCAAAGCAAGTCCATAGGCAAACAAGAAAGAAGCAAACTGTGGGATGCCATTGGTGTGGAGCTTAGTAGCACAGCTCAACACCCACGTAGTGGCCCATCCTGCAGGAAACGCTTCTACACTTTGCGAGGGGCCCTTATGAAAAAGATGAATCACGATCTTGATGTGGACAGTGGGTTCAGCCAGGCTCCAAAGAGTACCTACAGGCCGTATGAGGAGATGCTGAAGGCCAAAATCCCACTGGCTCGGCTGCAGGGTGTGGATCCTGGGGATGACACCACCGGTTGGGCTGAAGGTACATATTTTCTGCCTTTTACAATAACCTAATGTTAATGTCTGTGATTAGCATTTTTACATTCTGACCAACTAACTGTAGGACCTTTGAAGTATTACATTATAGCTAAAACATTTGTAACTTTTCTGTCTGTTGCTTTATGCATAGGTGCACATGCTGCTGTCCGGGATGTGGCTCCGGACAACCAAGCTCCTGCCCTTCCAGCAACCTCAAGGCTACCCCAGTCTGCCATTGAAGGTATTTACCCATTATTTGTTTGCTGGTTTTTTGAAAAACAAATGGGTGTGGGAGCAGCTCAAGCAATAAAGGTTTGCCCTGTTGACTATTAATAATATGTGGGTGCGCCCTAATTGCACGCCCACTGTAACACTCACAGTCAGTAACTAACAAGGCCCTAACATGTGTAGATATGTAGGATGCCAGAGATGTGTAGCCATATATCGGCCTATCAATGTGTGAGCCACACTTGGCTTGATTAGTCTATATTAGTGAAAGAGCTGCTCACACACCTTAATGCAGGTTGTATTTTGGCACGCACATTAGCTATGGCTCAATGTTGGTTTTATTTTGCACTAGCTCCCATGCCCTTGGCCCCAGCATCTCCTCCGGATCCCACCTACTCTTTGGATGTCGGTAAGTGCATGTGTTCACCTTGCTTGATCCACTTTGACTCAAGTGCATGTGTCTCATTTGTCTTTTTTCTTTGTAGGCCAAGTGACTGGTTCATCTTTGGACCCCACTTCCGATGTTGCCGGTCAACAGGACCCTGTTGGTGTGTAGAGCAATACATAATGTATCCTTTATGCTGTTTAGGTAACACTGGTTCAATTTGGTTAGTCTACTAAGCTACATGTTTGCTTGGTAAACTTGAAGATGCCTCTTGGGAGTGCTGGTTGCCTCCCCAGGGTCAGTCTATTAGTTATTTTAGTGATAGCAATGTATATTTGCGGACATATTTTGAGGAAAACATTCACTGTAGTAGTTTGCTGAATCTTTAGACCCTTTTTTTTTTGGTTTTAGTTGACCCCAATATCGGAAGTGGCTGTCCAGAAAGGGCCCCTCAAGTTCCAGCTGCCAGAGATGAGGGTAAGTGGTTTTGCCTTGCTCTAGTATGTCTTTTGGCTCTAATGTTGTGCCACTTGCTTCTGGCAACTTGTGTGTCCACATCTATTTTCAAGGTCCAATCTCGAGTGAGGACCCCACTCCAGACATCTGGGATATTGCGGGTATGTTTAATTTAAGCAATGTTTATGATGAGATTTGCAGAAATTAGTGCGTCTTAGTCCTGTAACATACATGTTAACAATCTGAGTTTAACCAAGACCTTTGGTCTACTGTGTATTTCTAAAAATTTGAGAGGTATGACCTCGATAGCCTAACCAGGTTACATTAGAGTTTGGCCCACAGACCTACTAACCTGATTTTCCTGTTTAGCATTTGCCAACTTGGCCGACATCTCTGATGTTGATTCGCGACTCTCTGGCAGCGCTACCTCGAGCCTACCTGGGCTGGAGGACACGCAGGTAACATGGCTGATGTAGACGACCTCTAAACCCATTGGCATATTCGTGGGTAGTGGAAGACGCAACATGTAACATTTCATTTCATTGTTGTTTTGGCAGGAGGCGGAACCAGAACCCCAAGCTGGGACCTCTTCCCAAGTCCCATGTGGCCAAGCTTCAGAGGCTCAGACAAGGGTAAGTTGTCTAGTGAGTGTTTATGGTAACTTTTGGGAGGGGCATAGCTGCATTTGTTCCGTATGACTAAAATGTGGTTTACTATTTTTTTAGCCTACTACCACAGCAAGAGGAGGTGTGGCACCAACCAGTGCCGATTTCTACACACTAGGGGTCCGGATGCTGGAGGACTACAGTCGCCAACAGCCGCGTGATGGAACTAATGAGCGCATTGCGGCGTTGGAAAATCAGGTGCTGATGTGTCAGCAACAAAATGAGGGCCTGCAGCGCCAGGTGGACCAGTTAAGGCAAAACCTACAACAGAACCAGGACCTTGGTCGCCTTGCCAATGTTATCGAACAATCTGTACAGCGGCAGGAAGAGGCAATACAGCGCCAGGCAGAGGCAATACAGCGGCAGGACCAAACTTTGTTGTTGATACAACAGCTCATACAACAGCAGTCTATATTTTTTACTGCACTGTTGTCCCCCAACACCGCCCCTAGCAATGACTCCCAACCTCCCCGGCCACCCAGCCAAGAATATTAATTTTGTATCTTTTTGTTTATGTAAATATATTTGCTTCACCCACCTCTAAATTGTGTGTTTCCTAAGACCTCGCTAATAACACAGTCAGGGATGAGTATCTGGATCTACATATGTGAATGTATTGGTCAATGTAGCCCACACATTGGAGCCCATAGCTTACTATGGTTAACACCTGAAATGGCTCAAAAGGTATGGCTACATTGACCCACAAATGTTTTAGGAGACAGCTAAACTAGGCTTTGCAATGCAACACACTGGTATGATGTGTATCAAAAATGTTTTAATGTAAACAATGGCCAACACGGCCAACCTTGGCCAACAACGGCCATCAAGAGACCAGCCTTCCCCCCCACCCTAACGACGCCGTCGGCGCCTCTTCCGGGCCAGCAGCATCAGCTTCAGGAGCCGGATCTCCCGCCACAGTCTGCGATGCTGGTTTTCACAAGCTGTAGAAATGTAGAAACAACAATTTATTAATAATTTGGCAGTGACCTCAACAGACACAGATGTAGCAATGTAATGTCATTGTGTCCAATTAGGTGACACTCACATTAACATTGTTGCCCACTGTGTGCTTATTGGTTAACATTATATGAGTACTATTGACTGGCAGGAATGTGAACAACACATCCCAAGCATACATTTTAGCTTAAAGTGTACCAACACCCACGGGTGATCGGCCCGGGAATCTATCTGATTCCCTGCCCCATCACCTCCCTCCCCGCGGGACATCCAAGATCGGGATGTCCCTGGGTGTGAAACACCCCCCAAACACCAAAATACCTACCTCAGTTTCTGTGTGGCAGTGCCGCTGGGCCCTCCCTGGTGCCCCTCTAGACGTGTGCGTGCCTGCGCCGGCCGTCTGTGAATTGCCGGCGCAGGCACGCCCCCGTAAAAAGGGGGGCGGGGGAGGCGGAGGAGGAGGCAATTTGCAATGGCTTGTACATTTTTGGGAGTCAACGTGAGTTCAGGGGGTTGTCACACAGCGGTGCCGATCAGGGGTGCCCCACCGTAGTGGAACAACACCCAGGAAAGTCAAAATCCTGGTTGTTGTTCCAGTTTAACTCTTGGGAAGCAAAGAAGGTCTAATTCCCTGTGTGTCCATTTTTGTGTTTAGTAACAGCCAAACATCAGGGCCTAAGTCCGAACGAGTCCACGAGTTTACCCTATAATGTTACAGGTCCAGACCTAATCGGGCCCATTTGGTTGTGTCTAACGCAAAAATAGTCTCGATAGGGCCTAATGAAGGATGTGAGCCAACAATCAAGCATGCAAACAGGCATGTTGGATTATTGTGCCAACACATTGAAAAGAGATTTTTGTGAAATTAACACATAGGTAAATTTAAATTGGCTGCTGATGTGACTAGAAGACATAGGTTTCACAAGTCTTTAGGCATATGAAGTGGGATGTACTCACCATCGCAGCTGTGGCGGGGGCCCATGCTGCTGGCCGTCCCTGGAGCTGGGGTGGGGAGGAGGGTCTCTGGCTCCGTCTGCGTCGCAACATCTGTCAACATAAAGCAAAAGGCAAAAACAAAATTAGTGGGCAAATGACACATGACTATTTGACATCCATCTGGTTATTGAGTCTGAAAATGCAAAGGCTTGCATGGTTACATACAGGTTGACCTAAATTAGCATATTTCCTGGACCATGAGTTAATGTCAATTTGTAAGGCTTCACACATGTATCCCTAAAGAGAATGTGCAAATAACATAGACAGTGCTATTTAAAGGAATCATTTGCAGTTTTTAGCCTAAGGTTAATAGTGGGCCACATGTTGGAGCGGGAACAACTTAACCCAAGAAAAGAAATGCAAACACCCATCATGGTGTTGCCAGAAACATAGGGGTGGTTGACAGTTGGCTCGCACTGTAGTGGGGTTTGTGATGTTAATGTACATTAGCAAACCAGCTGACACAATGGACCAGGAAACGTGTCTGTTAAAAGTGGTCCAAGACCCAGGATTGTTAATATTCAGTGTGTTAGTCTACTTTGGCAGAGCCACAAAATTTTAAGCTTCAAACACCCCTGCCTTCCGCACATCACTCCTCCAGTGTGTGCGCACGCGCATGCCAGTATGAAACATAGCGCAGGCGCACACACATCTAGAGTGCCACACAGGAGGCAGGGACGCTGGCTTCTGGCAACCCCAAAGAGTTAAGTAGTTTGTGGTTTTTGGTTTGGGGGTGGCCCAGGGTGAGGGATGTGATTGGGCAGGGAAGGCGGGAGAATCCAAGCAATCTCATCAATGTTTGTTGGTCCACTTTAAAGAATGACATAAATTCCAAATTGAGATGGCTAACAACATACACTTACCACGACTATGCCCGAGGAGAATGCTTCGCCAAAACTCCATGGAGGTGCCGCCTATATGATGCCCTGCAAATTAGAGAGGAATGGCAAGGGCTAAGCAAAATTGGTCAGATGAAACCTGTCACAGACTAACAATTAAAACATGTGCACTCACCAGGGGATGAAGCGCCACTTGAATCCCAGGGAGGGCTCTGAGGAGGAGGCGGGGAGCCTCGGCTCCTCACACTCTGCTCCGAAGATCCACCAGGCAAAGGACCACCCTCCTCCCTCTCACTCCCTGCTTGAGAGGGGGCCCTTGCCTGGTGAGAGTCCTCAGACGCAGAGTGTGAGGAGCTGAGGCTTGATCCAGCCTGCCCCCCAGCAGCACACTCCTCTGGGGCGTCATCCCCTTCCTCCCCTGGGTCCTCTAAATAGGACCCGCGGGAGGGACCCTCCCCCGATGACTCCCCCGAGTCCGCCTGCCTGGTTCGGGGGAGGAATCCCTTCCCACGTTTCCCCAGGGGAGGACGCTTATCTGTGTTGAGGAGGTGAAAGGAAATAATTAATCTAAAGAGCAAAAAAGGACACAGCTTAGCAGATGATTATGCACAAAGGCAAAAAAGAACTTAAGCTTTAACTTACCTGATGCGTAGGCATCATATAGGCGGTACACGCCTTCTGGGTCCCGGCGCTTAAAATCTGACCATTTTTGCTGAATCGAACGGATGGTCAGGTCCGTCTGGAAGCGCCGGGACACAGTGGCCTTCACCTCCATGGCAAGGCGTTTCTTAGCTCCTCGGGCATAGTCGTATTCTGACTTGCAGAAGTCCTATGAAAAAAACAAAACCAAAAAAAAAGGAAAATTAATACATGACATCAGAACAATGTCATAAACAGTTAAACAGAGAAAAGATCTAAGTGGACCCACACCCAGGATTAACATTAATCTGGGTTTGGGTGCACTTTGGTGTGGCTCCAATATTGTGGGTGGCCCACTGTCTGCAACCCCCTTGGAAGGCCACAAATACACCGCTGAGGACACTCCCACGTCACTCCGCAAGCCAAACACAGTGCTCCAAGCCGGTGTTGTATGCGCATCCAAGGCCGTTGGGAGGTGCATACAAGCTCAGCTGTGTCTGCACGGCAAAGTACGCATGTGGCGTTTGACTCTAACAGGGAGTGCGGCTGCACACAAAATGCAAATATGTCTGGTGCCGGGGTACACCCTGCTAGAGGTAAACGCAATAGGCATGCGCAGCTCACGCATGCACAGATGTGACGGGGCAGAGGTAAATTTTAGGCCCCTCCAGGGGGGGGGCATCCCAGCAGGACATCCACAATGGGGATGCCCCACGGGGATTGTTAAAATTTGGTCTGACAACAAATACATTTCAGACCCTATCCCCCCTGTGTGTCCTATCCCCCCTGTGTGTTCAGCAACTTTAAACATAAAACAAAATAAAAAAAATACTCACTTTGACCACCTGGCCATTTACGCGGCTATCCACCCTTGTGCGCCTTTTCTTACTGGGCCCCGGAGGGGAAGGGGTGGGAGGGGGGCTATTTGGGGAAGGTGAGGTAGGTGGGGGAGGTGGGGGAGGGGTGGTGGGGCCGGAATCTGAGGAGGAGCTGGGGAGGCGCATCACTCTTCGCTTGGGAGCCATATTGGAAACGCTAAGGAGGAAACAGGAACCGGAAATGACGCTAGCGACATTAGACCAAAAAACCCAAAAAAAAAAAAAAAAAAATACGCTCCGCGCCCCAGCAACAAGCTATTCTCAGCTATGTGCAAGCTAAGTGGCGGAAAAACTAAAATGACTATTTAAAACAAGCTATTGGCCTAAGCGCGAGACAGTTTTACCTTAAGGTGGCGTTGAAACGCAAAGGAGGATCCCGGAACCGGATATGACGCTAGCAAATGTGCTTCTAAATTCGAACACAAACATGCGCGCAACAGGGACAAGCTAATATAAGCTCTAGGCACGCTAAGTGGCGGACACAACAAAAATATACGCTGCTAAACAAGCTATTGGCCTAAGCGCTAGACAGTTTTACCTTAAGGTGGCGTTGAAACGCAAAGGAGGATCCCGGAACCGGATATGACGCTAGCAAATGTGCTTCTAAATTCGAACACAAACATGCGCGCAACAGGGACAAGCTAATATCAGCTCTAGGCACGCTAAGTGGCGGACAAAAAAAAAAAAATAATACGCTGCAAAACAAGCTAGGGCCAAAGGCGCAACGATTTATTAGCTGCATTTAGCAGGGAAATCTACATACTGTAATGCATAGGTCCTTCTAAAGCATACACCGTTGTGCTTAAATATAAAAATCTAATTCCTTCAAAAATTCAACACACAATCAAACTAGACTAATACCTGAAAATGTAGCACACATGAGAATGCATAACGGGTTGTTTTGAGCTGGTACGACTGAATGTAAATTCTGCTATATGTGGCCAGGCACGCTCACAACTACAGTGTATTCATTAACAACGACTGGGGTCGCGGAAAGTGAATTCCTTGAAACTGGCAGAAGGACACATGTATGAACAGCACAGCGACGCACAACGCAGCGCAGCGAGGCACAGCGACGCTCGCGCCGCCAGATAGCGAATTAAAACAGCGACTGCACAAACACCGACCAACACAGATTCATCAATGACAGGGCTGCCGAATAGCTTGGGCGCTGACACTTTCTAAGAGCGAACGTGACCGACCAACCTGACAGGCTACAAAATAGCTTTACAAGGCCCGTTTGTGTGTAAAACCAGGGAATTTGATGCCAATGAGTTTGGGTGGAGGAGACGCAATTCCCATGTCACTCACAACATTACATTGTGAAACAAAAAAAAAAAAAAAAAAAAACACAATAACCAGCCACATTCATCAAACATATCAATATAAACATGTGTGGAATTTTTTCCCAACAAAAACAACACAAAAACAACTAAAATCAATCATTGCAGCGTCTGCCATTGAAATGTATGGGAGAGCGGCAGGTAGCGCCAGGTAATACGTGTCGCTGTGAAGGAATTTGCTGCGGCGCTGTTCGTTCCAGGCGGCTTCATGATGAATCCCGCGCTTGCTGTCGCTCTCGCCGGCGCTAGCCTCATTTTGCGTGATAAATGCGTCATTGTGACCGCCGCCGGGCGTACTGGAGTCGGTAGTCGCCGTTAGCTGCCGCTACCTGGCGCTCTGCAGACACTACCTGGCGCTATCGCTTGATGAATAAGGGCCTTAGAATCCTTGTTTGAAAAAAAAGAGAACACTGCTCCGAGGCCCAGGAGGTGGGGGCATCATAGTTGCTCACCCACTTTATCAAATTTGTGCTCACTTGGGTTCATTTAAAGAATGGAAGCTCCATTCATCACTGCTGATGTCTGTTGCTGTTTAGCTGCATCCAGTTGAGTTAAAAAGAGAGAAAAGGTTTACTGCATGATCTTTAAAGGGCCCCATTTAATGTTCACACCAGGGCCCAACTACATTAATTATGCTACTGGAGTTGATATGGTAGTTGCAGAAGCTAATAAAACAATACTTACAACCTGTTTCCTAGCTTCCTGTCCTGGTAACACACACAGCTTACTGTTCTACGATGAAGGTTACTAAATGTAGATCTACTTTAAACACTTGTCTGCTTTAATCTGTTAAAGCCAATAAAAGCCTATTAAAACTGAAAGGTGCATTAAAGAGAATTATACAAGTGTTTTACACAATTGAGTGCCTTTTGTCCAATTATCTTCATGAAAGACCCCCAAAAGCAATGTTTGGCAGTTGTGATGGGCATGAGGCAGAAATTTGGAATCCACTCTGGAGACCATCCAGGGCCAAGTTATAGGCAGGGTGCAAGGGGCGCATGTCCCTGGGCCTTCACCATTTGAGGGGAGAACACTTGTTTTCCGTGGGAACATTTATCTGCTCCTGCCTCCACCATTTGTCCTGCAAGATGCGCTCCGCCAACTTTGGAAGCTATGGTTGGGGGTACTGAGACTATGGCGCTGCTTGGTCCAATCGGCTCAATCCACATGTCCTTTTAAGGGTGTATACCCGAGGGTCTCCCCTTTCCAACAACACCTCCATTGGGTTATTAGCCCCCCTAGGTCCAGAGATCTGGCATTCCAAAGTTTACCACCCTGGCACCTGCCAGCAACAGTTCTTGGACTTTGCGGTTCCGCCACTTACTCCAAAAGACCCCAATCCACATGCCCTTGAAAGAGTTTATAGGTCCAGACAGTACTGGGAATTTGCAATACCACCGTTTGGTCCAGTCAGCCCCAATCCACATACCCTTGTAGGGATGTATACCTGATGTTCTCCCCTTTACAACATCACCTCCACTGGGTCTTTAGCCGCCCCAAGGCCCAGAGATCTACATGTCTGTGCAATGGTGTATACCCAAGGTTCTCCCCTTTCCAAGGCCACCAGTGGGTTGTTAGCCCACCTCGGTCTGGTTGGATGTGTGATGTGCCTTGATTCCCAGGATGATTTGGAGCCTCGGTTCTCCCCATCCAGGGGGGCTAGCGACTCACTGGCGGTGTCATTGGAAAAAAGGTGGACTTCAGGTATGCATCTCTGCAAAAGCATGGAGCGTGGATCCAGGCCAATTGGGCCAATCGGTTGTAACATACTGTCCCCATACTGTTGCTTGCCAGAGCTGGAGTCTAAGAATCGGTAGATGGACTTGTTCTGCAGCTGAAGATCTCAGCTACATATCCTGCAAATGTGGGTTTCCTTGCCCCCATGTCCCTGGGTAGCCAGGGCTCAGAAATGGACCTCCATGGACAAGGTGCATTGATTTCCAGTGTGACCCACCTTGGAGCCCAGGTTCTCCGGACCTAGGAGAGCTAACAACCAACTGGAGGCACCAAGGACAGTGTAGAGACATGGTTTCTCTAGCCTGAGATCAGCCCTGACCCACATAGCTATCTACCTGCCTACTGACCTACCCACATACCTACCTGCCCACCAATCCTACATACCTATCTATCTGCCTACTGACCCACACACACCCCCACCTACCTGCGTATCTACCTTCCTACTGACTTACCCGGACCTACCTACCAGTCTATCTACCTGCATACTCAACAACCTACCTATCTACCTACCCACCTACCTGCCTACCAACCCACCCACCAATTGACCCACTTACTCACTCACTCTCCTATCTATCTACCTACCTGCTGACCAACCCACCTACCTATCCAACTGCCTTCTGACCCACCCACCTACCTACATACCTGTCCGCTCGCCTCCCTACCCAGGACCTGGAGCAGCAACTGGAAGCCCTGGTGCAAAGGTGCAAACTTCAGAGCCTGGAGTGGAAGTTGCAGATGCTCACCCACCTACCTGCCTGCCCACTTGCCCACCAACCTCAATACCTTCCCTCCCACCTACCTAGCTATCTGCCTAACTACTCTCCCTTCCTACCTACTCACCTAATTACCCAATTATAACCCTGCCTACTTAACCCACCCACCTACCGACCTATGTATCTACATTTCTAGCCACCTACCTGCCTACCTAACCTACCTGCCTGCTCACCCACCTACTCGACTACCCCCACCTTGGTCCTATCTTTCTACCCCCCTAAATGCTCACTTACCTACCTACCCACCCACTCAGCTATATACCCACATACCTTCCTAACATAACCTACCCAACCTAAAAAATATGTATTTTTTTGGTGGGTGGGGTCCACACACACACCACACAGATGTATAGCACTGAGTGGAGTAGTTTTAAACAGGTACATGGCTTATCCACTGATAGTAGCAATCGCTTGTGTTTTTTTTTCTTAGTGGTGTTGGTCACTGTCATGTGTGTGCATGGTGGTCTCATAGTGTGCAGTGTTGTGATTATCAGAGTGATTGGAGCAAGGAGCAATGATTGGTTTTGCGGTTGTACAGGGGAGGAGCGGGTTTATCCACTCTGTGGGGGGGTAACCTGTTGTTACATCCTCAGTAAATAGAGTGAGCATGTCAGCATCACCGTGACCGATGACAGGGTGGCCTGTTTATTACAGAGGCTGCCTGGAGATGATACAGTCAAGATGGCTCAGGGGACTGGATCTGACATTCTGTTTAGTGTGCAAAGGCAAGCATTCTTGTTACCTGGCTGGACTATTAATTTATATCAGATGCCCAGTGTCTCCATGCGGATACCGCTCTATGGCCTGGGACAGCTGGGGAACAGCACTACATCCTGGCACCAGGGGAAGGAAGCCAGGGTGGGAGGTTATGAGGACACTTGACATTTGATTTAATGGAAAAAAAATACGGGGGCGTGGCCTGGTGTCTGAATGGAGCGGACGTGAGGAGAGGAGCTCCAAGCCCTTTTGAGCAAAAACGTGTGATTTGGAGGCGACTAAACTTACTAGAAGATCCCAACATGATGGGGAAGAAACTGAGGAAGAAGGAGAAGCGATCATCCCGAGCACTGACCTGCAGCAGGATGAAGGAGGCAAAAGCTGCATCCCGGACAGGACACGAGGGGGCAGAAATGGCGGTGGCCTCCTCAGCGTCATCGTCTGAGTCGTCTGTGTGCAGCATGGACTCACTGAATGGAGGAAGCGTCTGTCTTCCCGGCGGGCAGCGTGCGGCTGAACGAGGAGAGGAGGCAGCAATCAGAGGAGTGGAGCCTGAACGCGTGACAGCCAGCGGAGCTGGAGGAGCGGGGGCAGCGCCTGTCACCTCTCACAACCTGTGGGAGACAGAGCGCACAGCGTCTGAAGAGAGGATGTTGAAGGCGGCCGAGCGCGAGGTCACAAAGGAGCGCCCACACGCTTGCCGCTTCAGAGCGAGCGGGGATGATCAGCGCTCGGATCAAGCTGACACAGCAGCCAGCACAAAGACTGCAAGAGAACGGGAAGCCAGCCGCGGAGGAGGTGCCCGCCCTGGAAGCTCAGGTTCACAGACAATGGCTACAGAAGGGGTCAGGATGGCGGACGGGCCAGACACAGACTGTGTACCTGCCAGCACACGCAGATACTCGAGGTACGGGGGCGCGATGGGGGAGAGTGATCCATATCGGGAACTCCAGAGAGAAGGGGGAGAGAGCCCACAGAGGGGAGAAGATGGCCCAGAAAGAGATCAAGCCGTCACTGAAGAGGGGATGCAGCAGGTCTTCCATAATCCTGCAGGGGGAGCTTCTGTTGCAGACAGACTGGAGCAATTCACATTTATCCCCAGACAGAAAGAGCCTGAACACAAAGAGCATGGTGGAGGGTGGAGGGCACAAGTGGGCAGGAGTCTCCCACAGAGGCAACCTCGCCCAGGCAGTTTACCAAGGGCAGAAGCGGGAAGACAGCGAGGAGCGAGTGTCTGCCAGTCATTGACCCACAACATAACAACATGGCCGGACGGGGCACCAGGTGGCTCCCACAATTCTTCGCATGATTGGCTTGACGAGAGCGGGGGATCCCTCAGTCCGACCGCCACACCGTCTTTTACCCAAAAAGAAATCTCCCCCCCGCCATGATGACCTCACCACCAGGTCCAATAGCTTTCTCCTCCCCGATGCCCTCACCAGCAGGATCTCCATCCCCAAAACAGAGCAACACGGCAGGCGAAGAAGCAACAGGCGGCAACATCAACATTCATAGTGAGACCCTCTCCTTTCTGAGGGCCATCCCCTCCAGAGCTGATTTCGAGGCATTGATCTTGCGCTACGAATCGGCATACAAGAAAGACATCGCAGAGGTTCGGGGCCAGATTCAGGCCCTGGACTCCAGAGTATCCGTCAATCAAACAGAGACCGAGGCCAAGCTGGAAGCCTTAACAGCGCGAGTAGAGACCCAGAGCAAGCAGATCCTTCAGCTCCAACTGCAACATGATGACCTGGAAAACAGGCATAGAAGAAACAACCTGTGGTTGAGGGGCATCCCAGAAGCATCTTCGGGAGAAGATGTGAAGCAAATTATTACCACCATTTTTAACAATCTGCTGGAGAGGAGCGCAGATACCCCCATTGAGATCGACAGAGCGCATAGAGCCCTAGGCCCACGTAGCCCTGACCCGGCTTTTCCCAGAGACGTAATCTGCAGAATACACTTCTACAAAGTGAAGGAAGAAATTGCCCGCAGGGCCTGGAGACATGGGCCTATCGATTTTGATGGAACAAGGATTCAGATCCTTCCAGATCTCTCCAGGCGCACATTGCAGATGTGCAGGCTTCTGAAACCCGATCTGGATGCAATTAGAGGTGCAGGGGCCACGTACAGATGGGGATACCCCTTACACCTTATCATCTCCAAAGGGCGTGATACTTACATCCTGAGAACGAGTCAAGATCTGGACGGTCTCTTTGCATTTCTGGATTGTAACCCTGTGCAGGTACCGAATTGGCTGGCGCTGTCAGAAGAACCCCTACAGCGAAGGCCTAGTGGAGGAGCCGTCTGGCGCTCGGGACCCCGTCGGCCTAGGATAAGAAGAGAGAGGCAGGCTGGGTTTACGGATCGTGAACTCTGAGCTTATGTGATCTAGATCTTTGCAAAGCATTTATAATCGTGGACTCTTCCTCATACTTATAAGTGTTGTCTTGCCTCCCCTGAGTCGAGCCCTAGGTTAGCAGATAACGGTAAAGGAGGCTCTCGCTGGGCACTGACTGGGCGAGCCGTTAAATACATGAGCTTCACTGGGGCAATAGTACCTAGTTGGATCCCTTCACCGGGGTGATCGGCCCTAGGTGGGGGCATGGGGTTCGCCCAGTGGGTACACGCTGGAGATGGAGCACAGGTGGGGCTGGCAGGGGAAGGCTGACTGGGTTAAAAGAGACTAACCTTGTTAATTGTTCCTGTAATGTTTTTCTTTTACTTTCCCTAGTTGCTCACTGTGTGTGGGGTGCTCGAGAGGGTGGAGAGACTAACTCCCGCGTCAGACGCTGGACACAGTTCCCCACTTAGGTACACCTCTAGCCTTCACCTTTGAGGGAGGCTCGAGGACAAACAAAGTTGCTAATAGTTACTATACGCCCGGAGAGGTCGTTTGAACTCCGGTCGTGTTTCTTTTTTTCTTTGTTCTCTTTTCTCTTCTACCCTCTTCTATTCTCGTTCCTTACCCCTCTTTCCCTCCCTCCTCCCCCCTCCCCTTCTCCCCCCATACCTGGGCACGAAACTGGGCAGATCATTAGAGGGGATTTTTGCGCTAAACTTTCTTTTCTAAACTAAGCGTTTTCACTAGAGACACAGAGACCTGGTCTTTGAAAAGGTCTCTTGGTTCGGGAGGTACAACGCCCTAAAAATGAACCTATTACCACGTTTACTATACCTGATGCAGGCATTGCCGATATTTATCCCTGACTCCTTTCTCAGCAAGATGGGTGCCCTTTTCTCAAGGTTCATCTGGTTGGGCAAGAAGCCAAGACTCAATAGAAAAACCCTTGCCAGACCGAAGGACTTGAGAGGTGTGGGCCTTCCCGATCCTAGTCTGTATTATGCTGCCTCGCATTTAAACAGGGTGGTAGACTGGTGAAGACACAACCAACATAAGCAATGGGTTCAGATTGAACAAGGAGACTTGGCCCTCCCATTAAAAATCACCCCTTGGCTGAAAAAGCAGGCCCTTAGTGTGGAACTACGGCACCCGACGATTGGTGCTTCACTCAAAATATGCCACACATACTTCCTCCTTCGGGACATATCCCCGGCCTTCTCACCTATGTTCCCAGTCTTGGGGAACCTGGGGTTTGCACCGGGCCAAGGTGGCAGGACGGCGGAGAGGTGGATAGGGGAGGGGGTCTTTAGGATTAGGCATTTCAGAAACCAAGGAACCAGGGGATCCTTGGAGGAGACTACTGGGGCAGAAAGGAATGCATGGCAGAAACTGCAGTTAAGCCACTTCTTGTCAGCCATTAACCCTCAGAGCAGAGAACTGAGGGAACTCACGGAGTTTGAGAGGTTGTGCGAAGAGAAGGGCCCGGCTCGACATGCACTTTCGGCCATATATAAGTGCCTTGTTAACCCACAGAATGAAGATCCGCTCCCGTTCGTCCAGAAATGGGAAAGAGACCTGGGGATCAGGGAAACAGGAAAGTAGGGTAGTGCGGTTGTCACACAAAATGGCTATGTGTGCCAGATACAAAGAATGTAATTATAAGATATTGACGAGATGGTACATAGTGCTCGCCCAGTTGCACAAATGGTTCCCGACGGTTTCCCCACTCTGCTGGCGCTGTAATAGGGAAAGAGAAGTCATGCCCTGTGTTGGCAGACCTCTGGTCGGCAGTGAGGAGGACTATGCAGCGCTTAGTTGAGGGGGAGGTACCGGGGGATCTGGCCTTTTTCCTGCTCCACCACTCGGGGTTGCCCACTAAAAAATTACCAGAGATCGGTCCTGAGTCAATTAGTCAATGCCGCCAGGGCGTGCATCCCTTCACATTGGAAGAGACAGGAACCACCCAGCGTTACTATGTGGTTGCGAAAAGTGGCAGAAATCGAGCGGTTTGAGGGACTGATCGCTGTGCGCAGTAAATACCCAGAGGCGCATCACTTGAAGTGGGCCAACTGGGTAGTGTTCTCAGTGTCTCAAGAGTACAGAGAGATCATAGAAGCTCCCCTCCCCTCCTATCCCGACCCTAATTCTTACCTATCCCTCCTTTCTTCTGTATTCTACTCTTCTCTTTCCTCGGCATACAGTCGTCCAGCCTCAGGTACCAACGTTGGACAACGGGGTCAGGTGGATGTACGGGGGGGTGGGTCTTGGCCCCTGGGTCTGCTGGCGTAGAGGGGTGGGCCTCCCTCCCGGGGGCCAGGGGATACCCTGCCTCCTAGGGTAGATTTGTCTGAATATTGGGGGACACTGCCCCAATCCCACAGTGTTTTGTTTTGATCTCTCTCCCCCCCACCCGCCGCAGAGGATAGCTTTGGTGGCTGGAAGCCTTGAAGTTTCTCCCAGAGATGCCAAAGTCATGTATGTAAGCTGTGTAACGACTGTATACGTACTGCCTTTTGTTTCTTGTACTTTATTGAATTGTATGTAAAAACTGAAAACCAAAATAAAGAATATATAAAAAAAAAGAATAAAATATTGCATCAGGGTCCTCCATCAGATTTTCTGCACAGGGACCTTCCCCACACTTAAACTGGCCCTGGGCCCATCTCAAGCCTGTGTCTCCTCCTGAAATTTCTTCTCTGTTTGCTTTTTTTTTTGCTAAATCTACCATTCAGCATTTTTTTATATGTGTAGATTGGGCTCTGTTCTTTCAGCTTGCCATTTCCCTCTGTAATACAATTCAGTAACATTTAAATAAGCAAATAAGAAAAAGATTCAGACTTTGGCTAATATGAAAAGCACTAGTCTCTTTCCCTATGAATGGGGGCTAGCCTGGGATGAAGCTCCATCTATGGGCAAATTAAACCAGCAATTTTTGTAGTCACTTTCAGATTCATTTTCTTAATTAGACTTTAACTCCCTGAAAGTGCTCTTCCATATGCTTTATTACTAATTAGACAAGTTATTGCATGATGTATGCTATACAAATGCAAAAATCTACTTATGCATTACAAAACCAACACATAAAACAGAAGAGTCTACTACAACATAAGTGGGAATTGCAGTTTGCGACACAGACCTTTAATTAGCAGGAAAGCTTGCAAGTTTTGAAGAGGCACTAAAGTGTTTTTACAAACAGAATTACATTTTTTATTGTATCATCTGCTGCTTTAACAGCCCCATACATTTCATCACAACCTCACATGGCGCTGTGCAAAGTCATTGTATAAAAGTTAACATGAAACATCTTTAACATCAAGGAAATCTGCTTCTCAGAATCTCTGCAGAGTACTTCTAAATGCTGTGGTTTGGGTCCCATGTCATAGTTTAAAACGCATGGTACACAGAAGCTGTACAACAAAGCAGTGTTTTAAATAGGAATGGGCCATTTCTATGCATATTATTGGATAATACTTAATGAAAAAAATCTTGCTTCACAGGCATATGCTTTTAATGCATTGCGGAAATCACCCCATATCAATAAGTCAAGCCAGGACCTTAAATTATCTAAAATGTTCAGAAAATGGGCTAAAACATAAAAATCGTGTTTAGAATGTGTAAAAGGTGAACATAAAAAAATATGTTAAAAGTATTATTGACCATAGCCATAGAGGTGTTCCAGATTCACTTTACTGTTCTTGTAGCTCGCCCCATTGGGCAAAACTGAAAACAAACATTATTAGCATAGAACTCCCTTATTTATGTTGGTTACCTTCTTTTAGTACCGACTATCATATAATTTCTGTCTGGTGAGATTAAATAGGAAATTTAAAAGACAACTGTAGACAGACTGCATGCTTTACATGTATGTAATGAAACAAGACAGTTACCTAGCCTTGTTTTGTAGGTTGACTTACCGCTCTCTCCTTTGAGGGGATGCAGGAGCAAATGAAAGTGCTGATAATGATTCAGTATTATGTATGCAATTGGTGCAAGTGAGTTCTGAGAATATTTTTTTCAAATGTGCAAGGCTGTTGGCCCAGTTTAAATATGGAACCGTACACACATTAATTTAAAGTAGATCAACAGTCAAAAATGACTTAAACCAGACCAACAAAACAAACAGTGCTCTTATGCCCCCTCCCCAGGGTCATTTAGATTGCTGTAGTCAGAAACAGTTGGTAACTGGACTACTGTAGTTAAAGTGGACCAACAGTTAAAGATGACTTAAACCAGACCAACACAAAAAACAGTGCTCATATGCACCCCCCAGGAAAATTTAGATTGCTGCACATAAAAATGAACTGGCCTTTTTCTAACTCCTTTTGTGGTACATTTTGAAAACAAAATGGTAGCTCATGGATCTACAGGCCACCTGCAAACAGGAAGTTGGGTTTGTGTTACTGTGCATTGTCAGTTATGTCAGTTGAATCCAGGCAGCAGCATGGCTGGGATGCTGGGAAAGAAAGCTCCAAAATGGCTGTTACCGTTTCAGCTTTGAGTGGATGCAGGAGAAAATGTAAGTGCTGACAATGATTCAGTATCATGCATGCAGATGGGGCAAGTGAGTTTTGGGGAGATTTTATTTTCAACTGTGCCAGGCTGTTGGTCCAGTTTGCATCCTTCCGTCCCTCACAGTGCCCGTTTTCTTCAATTTTCGAGGCCAGAAGTCCCCCCTCCAGCCCTTAGACGGTCCGTTGTGTAGCTTGGACGTGCATTTCTCTTCTTCTGCTGGGTTCTCCGATCACAGGATTTCAGTTTTGGTTTTTTTTTGGTGATGTCATCTTGGTGTGCCTGGCGTCCTCTCCCGAGAGCGTGTACGCTGAGTCTTTCTTCTCCTGCTCGTCTTTCTTGTTCGGGAGCCGACTGACAGCATGTGCTCAGCCATGAGTCTCCACCCTCCCTTCCTCCCCTTCGGGAGCCTGAGCGCACTAACCTCCAACAAAAAATAAATCTGCGCATATGATGTAAGTGGCGCTTCCTTCAGACTGTGCATGCGCAAGATTTCTTCAAGCAAGAGCAGGGGAAAGGTCAAAGGATCACTTCCGTTGAAGAAGAAAATCAAGATGGAGGTGAAAGAAAGAAACTGATGAGATACAGCGCAGGAGCTTCGGAGGTAAGTTTTAATATGTGAATTTTATTAACCGGTATTAAAAAAAATTTAAAAAAACGGTCGCTATTGGTCAGCTTTAAGCTTGTGCCAGGATATTAGAGCATTCTAGATCATTGCATGAATTTTTCAACGAATGGGTGGGTTAGACATGCATGTTTCATGTAAATTGTTCAATTCTATTAGAGGATGGAGAAGCAGAGTTGAAGTAACTTAGTGTTGTATGTTAGTGGAACAAGCAAGCATTATGCAGGACTGAGAAGAACCAGGAGGCTAAACAGTGTGATCCTGGGAGCCTGTGTTGGAACGAGGATGGATCAAAGAGCCAGGAAGAAATATTACCTGCACCCCCCTACTGAACCCTTACTAGAAATGACCCAATAAAAATGCATGGAAATAAAACAGGCAAGGTAATAAGTCTTAACACTATATGCCAAAATTATTGCCAGCATTTTTGGCAGATTAGGACCTACACCTTTATGCAGAAATTCCCTACTCACTGCTCCCCAAGGGAAAGGCTGGTTGTGTTATAGAGAAAGAAAAGTCTAAAAATAATCTTCTTTTATAGAGTCCCTCAAACTGAAAACACAGGGCATACCAAAATGGGATGCTCCACTGCACAGAGTGGGCCTGATTTCTGGGCATACTGATACTCATTTCTTTCAAGTTCCATCGACCACATGATCACTATTGGCCAATCGGGTTGTCAGGAGGGCAGAGCATAATCATTACATGTCCGATGAGTGAATCTATAAGGCTGATTATGGTCTCTCATTTGACTAGTGTGCTCAGTATCAGGCTTGCTGGGACAGGCTGCACAGCAGGGCATCCCTATTTGTCTTTGTCTTCATAGATTGTACTTCTCGTACACCCAGAATGTCCCACCATCAGTTACCAGAATCCCAGTGGCTTCCAAGAGAACAAGAGATGGATTATGGGGACAAGTATGTATCAGTTCATGCAAACAGGTCTTTTCTGCAAAGGAGAAGGGGGTGGCAGGGGTGTAGATTCAGCATTTTACTCTTTTCTGGCACTGTGGACTACAATGGAGCTAGAAGTCACAGCACCAGATACTAAGTAATTTGCTTTGATTGTTACACTAGGTATTGGACAGCCTGTGTCAGCGCTTGTTGGACACAGCTACCAATTATCCCAGCTGCATCATGTATTTATGATTGTTTTCCTCTTCGAAAAGATTGGCTCTGTATTTTTGCGGCACTGGTGGCATTTCATCAATACAGTTACAAGAAATCACTGCTGGGGACAAGGACAAACTTTACAGTGTGTTTAGGCTGTGTTTTAGTTGTTGGTGTCCAAATTACACATTGCTAAGAGGAAGAAGCCATGAAAAATAATTTTAACAGAAAATTAAAAAATGAAATTTGGCGACATCTAGGTGCTGCATTTCTATTATTGGCAAGTCACAGTTCAAGTTCTGTACAAATCAAATGTGCGTCATATTAATTATAAGCATAAAATACCTCAATCTAATTCTGTCCATTGTGCTCTATGGAATCTTGACCTGGCGCTGCTTCAACCAGGGCACCCGATGCTGTGACCTTTTTGGTGCTAGTGTTAAATAAGACGCTAGCTGACGGCCGCATTGGCGCTGGCGTTTTTTCTTGTTCCTTAATTTTCACGTTGAGTGCCGCTGAGGCAAAGAAAGTGGAGCAGTGTAGCACTGACGCTTTATAAAAAAGGCTCTAAATTGAAACTGTGGAACTGTAAGAAGTAGGGATGAGCGAACCGGTTCGGACGAACCGGAATTCGCTCCGAATTTCGGGAAAATTCGATTCGGCACGAACCCGAATTTTTTTTGGTTCGTGCCGATCGAATTTTCCCTGAAATAAAAAAAATAAAAATTCCGGCATGGTGGGAGCGGGCAGGCCGGCTACGCTCTCAGCGGGCTGACAGCGCAGCCGGCCTGCCCGCTCCCACCATGCCGGCATTTGTTTAAAAAGCAAACACTTACCTGCATGGTCGGAGCGTGGAGGCCGGCGCCGCTCTCAGCTGTCATCAGAGGACGCGTCATCAGAGGGCGACTGAGAGCGGCGTCGGCCTCCCCGCTCCGACCATGCAGGTAAGTGTTTGCTTTTTAAACAAATGCCGGCATGGTGGGAGCGGGCAGGCCAGCTGCGCTGTCAGCGGGCCGGCGGCGGCCCGCTGACAGCGTAGCCGGCCTGCCCGCTGCCACCATGCCGGCATTTTTTTTTTGTCAGATGAGCGATTCGTGAAAGTTCGATTCGGGCGAACCCGAATTTCTTGGGGAAATTCGGCGAATCGCCCGAATCGAACTTTTAAGAAGTTCGCTCATCTCTAGTAAGAAGCTTAGGTGTAACAAGCTTTTTTTTACTGCAAAGAAAGTTCCTACTTCAAGGGTATCTGAAACACACAGTCAGGTGCCAAATAATTCCACATTCATTTTCAACACCTGACTTTGTATTTCAGTTTAGGAAACTAAACAAGTGACATCTATCTCTGTAATAAGTAACATGAAACAAAGGTAAGACACATGGATAGAGGATTAGTGTCTTGTGACACCTTCAAAGACCTAATTAGTCCCAGAATCAATCTAGTCCTTTAAACCAAGTGCAACAATAAATCAAGCACATGTTTAATATAAAAACTAGTATCCATTCCCTTTGAAATCTGAATATATTACACATCGGTAGAATTAATGAGTATTTCATTTCTTTGTATTAAAGCAAAAAACTCAAATGCAATTTTTGAATGCTTAATTAACATTCAGATTCTTCAATAAACATTTTATCTGGGGAGCTTGTATTGATTTGCGTCTTGGCTTCATTGCTTTGTTGCTGCTTATACTATATTCAATACAAGCCTATTGTGGACAAGAAATCGCTGGGCAAGAGATCAGTTTAATAAATTATGATTCATTCAACCGGTAAAGCAAATTTATCATTATTCCCACAATACAGTCAATAGGTAAAGCCAGAAGGCATTGTTCCATACAGGTGTACAGCACGTACCTTTAGCACGTCTTCATCAGATGATTTGCATTCTGTGAATTCAGAAATATCGGTCAGTAGGCCTCTGCTGTCTATGGTGACGGTCTTAACAGGCACTGCCACTGTCTTGCCAGTGAGGATGGCGGTGTTCAAAATCTCCGCTTCCTAAAATAAAAAGACAAAAAAACACTTAAATTCTGCTCCATACAAAATGAATCCATGTCTTTTAAAGAAGATCAATTATAATCAGCCAGTACAACCTATATGTTCATATTATCCTAAATACATAATCATACTGTTTTAGTTAACAATAATCTTAACTGTAGTGATTAATGCCAGACATCAGCTGACAAGGCAAAAAGGATCATGGGGTGCATCAAGAGGGGCACAGGTGCCCATGACCAGAGCATCATTTTACCTCTGTATAAGTCACAGGTCAGACCCCAATATGGAATATTGTGTACAGTTTTAGGTACCAGTGCATAAGAAAGACATCTGAACATGAGGGTGTTTAAAGGCAGGCAACTAAAATAATAAATGGAATGAGGGAACTAGAGTACCCTGAAAGCAGTTGTCAAAGTTAGCTTCATTTAGCTTGGAGAGGGGTGCCTGCGGGGTGATCTAATAACCTTGCATATGATAACATTACCAGCTATGGCTACTAGATCACTGGAAAGACATCTTCTCTTATACAAAGCCCATACTAGGTTACTACAGTACGGAACTATTCAAAGTTAGCAGAATTACTCCTGAAGTTAACACCAATACAAAACAAGGTGGATCTGCACCGCTAAAAATCTAATCAAGAAAATAGTATGTAGGTGCCGGCAGATAGGGATGTGCATACATACAATCACCACACTAAAGGGGTCCTAGATTACCCCTGAACTACCATCCCCATATATTAAATGCCGCACTCTGAGAGTAAAATCAACAATATTTTATTAATAAATTATTGCACATTGACAACACAAACTGCAACACATCACAGTACACTACACAAAGTTAAAAAACATATAAACACACAACGGGGGATTGACCTCCAAACTGTGACTATTTTGTATGGAAATTAAACCATAATTACAACTCACATATAAGTATTGTAATGCTGATTCCAAAACTGGGCATACATATAAAAAATACAAAGATAATTCCTGAATTTATTAATGGCCAGGAAGGGTTTTTAACCACGTGATAAATAAAGTGAGTTATATTGAAAAAACAACCCTAATTATAACCACCATTAGTTTAAATCAAAAACTGGTGCTGTGTGAAAAAATTTTTACAAACTACAAACAAACAATAAATCACAACCTAATTGATACAAAAATGTGCTGAGTACAAAAATGCCTACTATGGCATTACATGTGGACCAAAGTGGGCAACCATTAATGAACCAAAACACCTCTATCAAAAAAACTTGCAATCAAAAGTGCTATACAAATCAATGTGTACCATGAAATCCCCTGGCCAGTAGTGGTGTAAGAATAAAACGTGTGCCCAAAGCAATTGAAAGTTAAATGTCAAGCAATGTTATCCTTTACATACCTCGTCACTCGGGGGTCCCCCGTAGCAGCCGCCACCGACGCGTTGCGTGTCAGATTGACACTTCGCCAGGGTGTATCGGCTGCCCGAGATCCCCCTCCTTAAATACCCCGAGAATAAAGAACGCTGGCCAATGAGGCGGCGCCACGTCATCGCCCCTACGCGCGCCCCGTCCGGCCAATGAAAATGGCCGCAAGGGCAGCGCGTCAGGCGTCACGTGGCTCACGTCTCAATAGGTCGCCAGTATCGGGTGCGCAGGAGTCAGTCGCGCCGCCGCGCGCGCCGCGGGCGGCCGCTCTCCCCTGCAGTAGGAGGCGACCACCCGCCGCGCACGCGGCCGCGCGCACAGACACCACCGCATCCCGTCCACCCAGAAGCTGAGTAATCAAACCCAGCTTGGATCGTGGAGGGTGAGTATTCGGGGAGGGGGGGGAACGGGGGAAGAGGAAAACATAAGCACAATACTGCTATTGTTGTTATAATACATTGGCCAGAATGTGTGTCACCCAATTCGCATCTATATTTAGTACAACTATAATGTATACAATTAACATCTAAACCTCATATAATATGATGATACATGGCTGGATATTGCTACACTGTCCCTGACTTATTGCATTAAGGTGTTACATTGTTAGGGCAATATGATGGTACATGGCTGAATATTGCTACACTATCCCTGACTTATTGCATTAAGGTATTACATTATTAGGGCAAGGTGGCACCAATCAAGTATTTAGGGTCATCAGGTGATCTAGTATACATAAATATTCCGTAGGGTCAAGCATACATATTTATTTAAGGATTTATAAGTCCCTGATCACCCCATCGCTATATCTCCACAGATTGTCGATGTACAACTCTAAGAATATTTACTGGATGCTGCATATCATGCAAAACGCCACACACCGCACAATGGGTGAGATAAAGCTAATGGGTCTTTGTAGACCAGATTTATGCGGTGGGTATTGCCGGGCACGCAGCACCCAGAAGTCCCAAGAGTCAGCTGCATGGAGGTGACCGCATCAAAAACAATTGTAAAGTGTGTGGGGTCAGGAATACCTGACATCCACATACCCATAGAGTCCAATAGATGCTGTGGTACCCCCTCCATCCAGCTGCTACTCGCCATAGCTGAAAAAGTAGTGGCGTACTAGGTACACCAAGGACATACATTGTACCTCGACAGTTTAATGGGGATTTGATGATAAAAAGCCAATGTTGTCATAATTCACTACAAAGTCTGTACTCATAATTATAATCATGTTAACATTTAAATTTAAATTTAATAATATACTGAAATATGCCATAGGGGTCTACAGGACATTATACGAGTGCAGGAATGGACGATACAAATCAACAGGGACTAGATATTAATGCATTAAAGAATTCCAAAGATTTGTTATTGATATTTACAACATCTCATCGGGCATTGATGGAAGGTCATAAGGCCTCATATCTCATATCTCCAGCACAGGGGATCCTAACAAGAGGGGTAATATCTTCTATATATGAGGAGGATAAATATATATATTTTGTCTTGATCATGTTCATAGTAGAGCTCACGATCCAGATGAAAAAAGGGGGAGACTCGGTGAATAGTTATCCACACCATAGATCTTCACACTGGGGGGACACTCATAATACTATGTCATATATAGGATGAAGAACTGATCAATCTTTTTCTAAAAATGAAGAATATGACAAGAGAAGATTAGTCACAATGATACATTACATTACTAATGGGTTCACATAATAATGTACAATATGGGATCAGTCAGGAGACAACAATGTTCCCCTTAGTCAATCCCGTCCCAAAAAGGAAGTGAAACCAAAGTCCTCATTCATACCGTACGGCGCTCGTGTCCTCAGGTTATATATCCATTGGGTCTCCCTTTGTTCTAGTCTCCTCTTAAGGTTACCACCTCTAATCCCTAAGCATACTTGGTCTATAAAAAAGACCCGCATGCCATATGTGCTTCCTTGATGGCTATTTAAAAAATGAGCGGCCACCGGGGTGAGCGTTCTTCCATTTTCAACATCCCGCGGCGCCAATCTAATGGTCGATACATGCTTTTGAATCCTTGCCTTAACTATATTCATGGTCTCTCCCACATAATATTTCGGGCAAGGGCATGCAATCACATATACTACTCCCTTGGATTTACAATTCAAACTCTTAGTCAATTTGATCTTCCTGTGTGTATGGAGATCTTCAATCACATTGGTTTTATTCACGAAAGGACAGATCGTACAATTCCCACATGGCCTGCTCATAGCTATTTGTTGTGACCGGAGCCAGTTGCTTGGTGCAACATAATGGCTACTACAAAGTCGGTCCCTCAAGTTGGGGGCACGCCTTGCCGTCATCAAGGGGCCCTTTTTCGTCCACATTGTTGTCTGACTGTTCAAGGGACTATTAAAGCAGGTCCACAGATGTAGGCAGTAAAATAAAAAGGGCTTCTTTTCCTAAGGTGAGAATTATTTCTTCTTCGTGGCTCACTACACACACCGAGCTCTCAGGCTGGCCGAAAATGCAGTGTCCACCATTATGAGACCAGGCGCAACGTACTCTCAACTGTCACTAAGCCAGCAACAGCTCACCCTAACCAGTTTGCTGCTACGGCAACCTGGCATGGCCAAACTTACAGGTAAACATAAATTAAATCAATTAAAACATATTTTCTCTATATAAACTCTATATAAACAATAAATACACAGTTCCTTATGTTGCAGTTTAAGCCACTTAACTACCATTATTGTATGCAGTTGTATCTTTTTTGATACTGTGATTAGCATGTACTATGTACATGGCTATGGAAGCAGAGGTTTACGCCTAAGACGATCAGCCCAATATACCAACAGGTTCCTTAAAATGTAGCATAATATGGTCTAATATTATATGTGGGTTTTTTCAACCTAATATTCATTAGGGGCAATTGGAGCATATAAATACTGAATACTACAGTTCGAATTTGATAAATTTATTGTTGATACTCTAAGTTCTAGCTGTTGGAGATATGACACAGTCCTTAAAGTGGAACTAGTCAAAAATGACTATAGTTCCACATTACTTGTTAGCAGCTGGGCAGCCGAACCCGGGCTGCCCCGCTGTGCAACGCCACCGTGAAAATAAGAAAACAGGCTCCAGGATACTCTATGCTTCAGGGGCCTCTCTGCGGCTGCGCAGCCTATCAGACTTGCAGTCAGCTCCAAAAAGCTCACCTGCTGGCTGTGCTGATATACTGCTCATGGCCACGTGGGAGCATCACCATGGGCAGCCTATCACCTCAGCCATAGGCTGCTGATAGGCTGCACTGCATCGGGTTAAGAGGAGCCCCGAAAGCAGTGAGTAACCCAGGTCCTGCTGCCCCGCTGCTAAATAGTAATGCAGAACTATAGTCATTTTTTACCATAATAAGGGGCGGACTGGCCATAGGGCATACCGGGCAAAATCCCGGTAAGCCGGCACCTGGGAAGGCTGCGGACGGTTAGCGATGGGGAGGACAGGTGGTGGCTGGTGAGCAGTGGATGTTTGAGGCGGAGGATCGGGTGGTTGCTGGCCGGTGAGCGGGGATGCAGCTGAGTGGCAGCCAGTGAGCGCGCATTTCAGGACATGTGGTAGAGGCTGTGTAGTGTGGCAGTACCGCTACTACTACCACTGCAGTGCACTACACTGTGCAGCTTTTACTGCACTGCCCCCCGGCTTTCTGTTAAAGTTTTTTGCCCTGTCAAAGTTTGGTACCTTCCCATTGGCTGATGAATCTCTCTGCTCAGCCAATCACTGTGGGGAGGCTCCATGACTCAGTAGCTCCACCTCCTACCCCCGGAGTTGTGGGCAGCATGGCTGGCAGGCAAGCAAACTAAGAGGTAATGATCTTTTAAAATGTTTTACTACTTAAGCACATGTTTTTGTCTGGGGGCATGACTAAGAGCAATGTTTCACACTACGGTCACAGCCAGGGGACTTTTGTATGGTTGTCTTTTCCTGTTGTCTGTCACTATGGGCTGATTTTAACTTTTGGGTCACAAGCTACAGATGGAAGGGAAAAAGAAATGGTTCACTTTCCTGCCATTTTCTGAATTAAACAGCTTGCCAGTCTTACTTTTGACCAGAGGGTGACTTTAAAAATACTTTTTATACCAAAAACCATTCTCATTCAATGCAAAATTGTGTGGCAAATGAATTCCATGTCTGGGGAAATGATTGTCAGTCTAGGGCTGTTATATTTCATTTATGGGGGTAATTAAAATGTTTTGGAAGACATGGAGTTGAATTTTTTTTTTTTTTGTGCATCACTATTCCCTGCTTTCACACAAGCTGAACTGACACTTTGGACTATTTTCTCTGTGCCCCAAAATAAAGGCAACCAATATGGTGGGGCTCAGAAAAGGTGCCCAGCAGGACAGCGATAGGGGTGCAGCAATAATTAGGGCAGAGCTGGAGGTATACCAAGAATTATGGCAGAGATGGGATGCAGCATGGAGCAGGGCAGGGATGGGGTGCAGCATGGAGCAGGGGCAGAGATGGGGGTGCAGCATGGAGCAGGGCAGAGATGGAGGTGCAGCATGGAGCAGGGAAGAGATGAGGGTGCAGCATGGAGCAGGGGCAGAGATGAGGGTGCAGCATGGAGCAGGGGCAGAGATGAGGGTGCAGCATGGAGCAGGGGCAGAGATGGGGGTGCAGCATGGAGCAGGGCAGAGATGGAGGTGCAGCATGGAGCAGGGAAGAGATGAGGGTGCAGCATGGAGCAGGGAAGAGATGAGGGTGCAGCATGGAGCAGGGAAGAGATGAAGGTGCAGCATGGAGCAGGGAAGAGATGAGGGTGCAGCATGGAGCAGGGAAGAGATGAGGGTGCAGCATGGAGCAGGGGCAGAGATGGGGTGTAGCATGGAGCAGGGGCAGAGATGGGGTGCAGCATGGAGCAGGGGCAGAGATGGGGTGCAGCATGGAGCAGGGCAGAGATGGAGGTGCAGCATGGAGCAGGGGCAGAGATGGGGGTGCAGCATGGAGCAGGGCAGAGATGGAGGTGCAGCATGGAGCAGGGCAGAGATGGGGTGCAGCATGGAGCAGAGATGGGGGTGCAGCATGGAGCAGGGCAGGGATGGGGTGCAACATGAAGCAGGGCAGAGATGAGGGTGCAGCATGGAGCAGGGCAGAGATGGAGGTGCAGCATGGAGCAGGGAAGAGATGAGGGTGCAGCATGGAGCAGGGAAGAGATGAGGGTGCAGCATGGAGCAGGGAAGAGATGAGGGTGCAGCATGGAGCAGGGAAGAGATGGGGGTGCAGCATGGAGCAGGTTAGAAATAGGGTGCAGCATGGAGCAGGGCAGAGATGAGGGTGCAGCATGGAGCAGGGCAGAGATGAGGGTGCAGCATGGAGCAGGGCAGAGATGAGGGTGCAGCATGGAGCGGGGCAGAGATGAGGGTGCAGCATGGAGCAGGGCAGAGATGGGGTGCAGCATGGAGCAGGTTAGAAATAGGGTGCAGAATGGAGCAAGGGCAGAGATGGAGGTGCAGCATGGAGCAGGGCATAGATGGGGGTGCAGCATGGAGCAGGGCAGAGATGAGGGTGCAGCATGGAGCGGGGCAGAGATGGGGTGCAGCATGGAGCAGGTTAGAAATAGGGTGCAGAATGGAGCAAGGGCAGAGATGGAGGTGCAGCATGGAGCAGGGCAGAGATGAGGGTGCAGCATGGAGCAGGGCAGAGATGGAGGTGCAGCATGAAGCAGGGCAGAGATGAGGGTGCAGCATGGAGCGGGGCAAAGTTGGGGGTGCAGCATGGAGCAAGGGCAGAGATGAGGGTACAGCATGGAGCTGGGCAGAGATGAGGGTGCAGCATGGAGCTGGGCAGAGATGAGGGTGCAGCATGGAGCAGGGCAGAGATGAGGGTGCAGCATGGAGCTGGGCAGAGATGATGGTGCAGCATGGAGCAGGGCAGAGATGAGGGTGCAGCATGGAGCAGGGCAAAGTTGGGGGTGCAGCATGGAGCAGGGGCAAAGTTGGGGGTGCAGCATGGAGCAGGGGCAGAGATGAGGGTGCAGCATGGAGCAGGGCAAAGTTGGGGGTGCAGCATGGAGCAGGGCAAAGTTGGGGGTGCAGCATGGAGCAGGGGCAGAGATGAGGGTGCAGCATGGAGCAGGGGCAGAGATGAGGGTGCAGCATGGAGCAGGGCAGAGATGGGGGTGCAGCATGGAGCAGGGCAAAGTTGGGGGTGCAGCATGGAGCAGGGGCAGAGATGAGGGTGCAGCATGGAGCAGGGCAAAGATGAGGGTGCAGCATGGAGCAGGGCAGAGATGGGGGTGCAGCATGGAGCAGGGGCAGAGATGAGGGTGCAGCATGGAGCAGGGCAAAGGTGGGGGTGCAGCATGGAGAAGGGCAGAGATGAGGGTGCAGCATGGAGCAGGGCAGAGATGAGGGTGCAGCATGGAGCAGGGCAAAGGTGGGGGTGCAGCATGGAGCAAGGGCAGAGATGGGGGTGCAGCATGGAGCAGGGGCAGAGATGGGGGTGCAGCATGGAGCAGGGCAAAGGTGGGGGTGCAGCATGGAGCAAGGGCAGAGATGGGGGTGCAGCATGGAGCAGGGGCAGAGACGGGGGTGCAGCATGGAGAGGGGCAGAGACGGGGGCAGCATGGAGCGGGGCAGAGACGGGGGTGCAGCATGGAGCGGGGCAGAGACGGGGGCAGCATGGAACAGGGCAGAGATGGGGGTTGTAAGTGCATTTTCTGGTGGAGCAGTAATGGCAAAGAAGAGCAGCAGTTACAGTAGAAGCAGTGAAGACAGGGCAGCAAAGACAGGGGGACCTAGCAACTGCAGCTGAGGTGTGATTGAATGGTATGTGCAACACTGCAAGGTTGATTGAGGATTTAATTCCGCCTTACTATAGTGTATGTATATGTATATATACGATGTGACATTAAGATACAATACTGGGTGAGGAACAGTACAGCAGGGCCGGTTTGCCCCAAAAAGTCCCGGGCCATTTTTTAACCCCAGTCCGCCCCTGACCATAATGACTGTAGTTCCGCTTTAAGGTTTTTTAGGGATGGTATGCTGTGGAAATCCAAAGTTAAAGTATTACCATTTGAGTTGAAAGTTTAGCTTTTTAAGCACACTTGGCTTCTTCTTCAGCATAATACAAATAACTTACAGTCACACATTTATAAAAAAAAAACAACAAAAGAGGCACAATTTTCTTTTCTACTGACACATATGAGTAATGATAAAGGTGGTAAAGTTTGTGAGCTGAGTTTCCGACATTTAGCATTATCATTATGTTTGACAGCAGAAAAACAAATGTGTCTCTTTTGTAGTTTGTTGTATATATGTGTGGCTGGAAGTTACAGATTTGTACTATGCCTAAAGAAGCCTAGCGTGCTTCGAAAGCCCACATTTCAACCTAAACCCAAAAAATCACTATAACTTTTGGATGTTTTTTTTTCATGCTGCCATCGACAGCTAACATGGTACAAGTTATTAACACAAGGGTAAGCTCTAAATTATTCTTCTCATTGGAGTTGTTAATAGAGCTTATTTCGGGCCAGATTATTTTTTGCCAATACTTTTAACTGACATTTTTTGGTCAAGAGTGGTCGTATTTCTCATCTACTATATTAAGACTTTGTGGGGTTTACTAATGACAAGACTCCACCAACAAATAAAAGGTCCAATTTGAGTATTATAATCTGAACTTAAATAAGGTCTAAATAAGAAGCTTTATTAGAAAGTTGAAGTTGTCATTTTTTTTAATTTTAAGTCATTTTCTCATTTTGATGTGATCTTTACAGGCAGTTGAAACTGGGTGCATGTATAATGATAAAGCAGAATTAAGTCGTCGGACATCTCTGGAGGCCTGGGAATTCCCAGGTGTGGGAGTCTCGACATGGGTAGAGGACCAGACAGTGGAATACAGGACTAGAAACATAGTGGATGGAGGACTAACAACCCGCCTCTGCCAACAAGCTGCCGATCACCCAGGGCATGGGAGGTCTGGTCCTCAGACAGCACAAAACCAACCCAGTTCTTCAGCAGTGCTCCTAGAGATGGAGAGTACACAGGCCCTGGATAGTCCTTTGGTGGATGCAGACTTTGGGGTGGGGAAACAGGTGCAGGCAATGGTGGGACTGGGCCCTGGTGCAGACAACAGCAGGACTGGGCGCCAGTGCAGGTAATGGAAGGCTGTGGGTACAGTGCAGACAACAGCACCGACAATGGAGCGCCGTGGGCCCAACACAAACAGCAGCACAGTCACAGGAAGGGCTGCAAGCCTAACTCAGACAGACTACACAGACAATAGACGGGCTGTGGACAGACTAGCACAGACAACAGCACACATCAAGACAAAAACGCTAACAATAAAGGACCGTAGGTACATCTAGGACATGAGGGGTGTGGGCCCAGCTAGGACAAGTAGGGCATGAGCCCCAATTCAGGGTGCCAGAAGGCCCGAAAGCCAATTGCAAAGGCCCGTGGGATCCACAACATAAATAAGGTATATCAGGGTGTTGGAGACTACAGCCAGACTCCAGGAAGACAAAGCAATGATCCAACACTGGGGCGGGCCATCACATGCATTTATAGGAACCACCACAGCATAATGAATGCCATATGAGGTTGAACAAGGCAGCTATAGGACCTAGCGGAGAACCACACCACTCAGCAGACACACAGCAATATCACCACAGCAGATAGCACAGTGGCTAGAGTAGTGGATAGAATAATATATTTAACATTTTGAAAGAGCTTTGTAGCTGTGCCCATTGAAAAATGTTTAAAGGTATACTCTACTGTCATGGACTTTTCCTGAAAAACAAATGAACAAACTAGAAGATCCCCTTAACTGACCATGGTTCCCACAATGCCCTTGTTTGTGAAGCTGGAGGCGCTACCGGTTGGCGGGTGGGTGTGTTCTCTGGCTGCCTCGAAGTTCTTGGTGCACGTTTTCAATAGGAGTTAGGCCCACCATCCAGAACCTGGCAGCGCAGCCTGTTCTGGAGTCTTTAGGAAAAGTCCATTAAAATGTAATTTTATTTTAAAGATCTTTTTCTTATCATGGTGCTAGTACAATCCCAGACTAGGCCTCCCTCTTCATCCACTTAATTTGCAGATTTATTATCAAGCAAACCTTATCCTCGGGGTATTCAAATGTACTACATTTTCAGATCAATGTTCAAGTAGAACCCACTACATTGATTATATATCTATCAAGTTAATCAAGGTAAAAGAAACATTTTACCCCTTGTCACAGTCAATCCAAATAGTACATTTGGTTCTTTGGTCAACAATTGGGTTATGCTAATTATTTGTTGAAGCAAGATGCACTTTTGGTGGGTGAGCTTTTTAACTTTAAATCACGAAAAGTTGCAATAAAAATAGCTTGTTTTTTTTTATTTTTTCCAAAAAAATTGTCTATACCGGCAATGGGGTATTTTTTAAAGATGAGATACATACTTTCTCCAATAAGGTAAGGATGTTTTATAGGGATTTATTGAAGAAAGAACAGCACTTATATTTGTCACTACTCTAATTTGCACCTATGTGGCATTGTCTGGCATAAGTGCTTGATAATTCAGGCCCCCAAATAAAAAAAAAAAACATGCTAAGGGTAGAACAGGGCATATATGTTTCTTATTTCCTAATATTCTAAGAAAATCTCTAAATAAGAAAATATATAAATAAGAAAGATGACACACGATACTTGTTGGTAAGAAGACAGAAATCAGTTATATTTCAGCCCTCCTGACTGGTGGTTGCTCAGCACATAATAGGTGGCAAGATCTCCTGCACCTTCTTTTGAGAATCAACAGACACATCTGACATTTGTAGCTGCAAGGAACAGAATTGTGTTCAGAAGGAACACAAGAGCTTGTCACGCTTTGCTTTTCTTGTTGACCTGAATGCCCAGCAGGGTGGCTTCTCAAGTAGTTTCCTTACAAAAGCCATAACACATTATCATCTCCGGTACCCAGCGGCAGTAGCTCTACTTCAAGGCCAGTAAAGCTGTACCTACAATGAATGAATATTAGATCCCGGTGTAAGATATGAGTCTTTGAGCTTGGATCAGCGCTATTGTTCTTTTATTAGTTACCCACAGGGGTAATGCTAATAACGCAATGCATTTAAATGTGAGGAAAGCCAAATAAATATGGGTTTTAGCATGTATGTAAATCACACAAATAAAAAAGAAATCAAATAAGCCTGTTTTTAATTTAACAAATATAAATATAAATAACTGGCTGTGTTCTTGGTGCAAACCAAGAATAAACAGTAAGAACAAAGGGGGTCATGCTAATTATTTGGTGAAGCAAGTTTAACTTTGAGAACAAATTCCTGTGTGGATTGCAACCTGCATCTCGGTAAACTGTTTAAAGTATATATTTTTTTGCCAAAATGATGTCCTTAAAGTGGACCAAAACCCGTGATTTTGATTACCCTGGGTTTTGATCCTTGCCCCGGGACATCCCGTTGTGTGATACCCCCTGGGTCGCCCACTCCAACTCACCTTTCCCCGGTCCTATGGCACATGTGTGGCCTCCCGTCCAATCAGTGTGCTTGACCGTGCTTGTTTAGGTTTGTCTAAGGAGCTGAGTGTAGCTGAGCTGCATCAAGCACGCCGGTGGCCGCATCCCTGCCACCCTTTTCACAAATTCACAAATGCCTGGCACGGGCACACACTACTAAAGGGAAAGCGGGCATGCAGTCGCTGCTCACGCATGCACCGTTGGACTGAGAGAGAAGGTAAGTATACTGGGTGACCTTGGGGGGTTTCACACAGTGGGGCATCCTAATTCAGGGAAGGAATCTAGTAGCCCTAGAATCCTATAGATTTCGGGACCAATGGTTGTGGGTTTTGGTCCACTTTAAGGTGCTGAGACGATTTTAGTATTTTTTAAATTTGCTCTTATGTTAGAAAATCTGTGTTTTATAGAACGTTTGGCACAATGGCACCCTATAGGTTGTGCAGAAAATAATTGCAAACTCTTTATCATATCACATTGTGCTGTTAACAAACTTTCACAAAATGATCCTTACTTTATTAGAAACATTATGTACCTCACCTGTAAAAATGCACCATTGCACATACAGCTGATTTTTTTTTTGGGGGGGGGGGAAGTAGAACCAAAATGTTAATTGCACTTGTTTGTATGATATAGCTCAAAAGCTCGCTGCAGGTTGCAATTTACACCCAAATGTCTACGCAGAGTTAACCTTGCTTCACTAAATATAGCATGAACCTCAATCGGGGTCATACTAAAGATATGGTGAAGCTAGTTTACGTCTGAGTGAGCTTTTGTATTTGAAGACAAAATAAAATTCTATAAAATACTTCTGTTCTGAACTTCCTGAAAACGTTCCTACCTCTGTGATGTGGCAATTTCCTGAAAACATACCTACCTCTGTGATGGGACATTTTTACAAGTGAGGTGCATCATTTTTCTAGTGATATGAGGTCAGTTTTGGGAAAGTTTGGGAACAACAGCAACCTATGGGGTACGCAGTAAAAATGCAAATGTTTTAGTATATCCCATAGGCTGCTTTTAATTCCAAACTGCACCCTGATTGAGGGTATTGCACTGTGTGTTGAACAAACTCACCTCTCCCTGGTCCTATAACGCATGCGTGGCCACTTGTCCAATCAACACACTCGGATCTGAACACTTTGACTGGCACGCGCCCTGCTAGGGTGGGTTTTGGGCCACTTTAACATGACCCCAAATGATTCATACCTTTAACACATTAACACGTTCTCCTTGTTTTAGACACTCTGAAGGTCATTCAAATTCAAGTTTAGAAATATGTTCCTTCTCAACCAACAATACACAGGAAAATATATTTTTCTTCTTATAAAGAAAATACTGCTCCTGGTGGGTTTTTTTGGATGTAGCAAAGGAGTTAGATGGTAAGAAGATGACCAGTTATGTTTTGTCCATGTCTGGCAACCATAGAGGCAAGATAGTAGGAAGGAGGGTTTTGAGGAGAAAGGTACAATATCTCTGAGCTTCACCTACATAAAAGTGATATTTGAAGCCTTGTGAGATAATAAGTTGGCCAAGACCATAGGTGTAGATTGAAAAAAATAGGCATGCTAGGATTCTGGGTCTTCTGTGGGCGGGGCAATATACGTTTGTGTATTTTGAGGCCCCTCCTACCTCACTGATGACTGAAGTGCTACTGTATGATACATCCATTTCAAAAGTGGTAGCCAGCACGCTGTGGTGTGAAATCTGGGAAGCCCCCCTTGCATCTGACAAGCTGACCTCATGTATTCACTGCTCCCATTCTAGGCAACACTGATGGAGATAGCTGAAGTCGATTCAGGGGCAACCTCTGATAAGGAATCTGCCACCACTGTATGCAGACTTTGGATCGGTAAAGTTAATTCTTTGGAATTATGCAAGACAACTATGTCTCAGTTGCTTATTTATTTACCCCCCTTGGAACTGTGGATTGTGGATTATGGACTGTGGATTGTATGCCAAGAGGTCAACAGTGGCATTCTTGATTTATATTTTGTTTCCTACACCCTCTTGAATTTTTACATTTTGGTGTTTGTGTGTTAAAAGACTTTAATTAGCAGGGGCATTCTTGTTCTATTTTTTTCAAATGTATTTGAACATTTGATTATTTTTTTGGTGTGGTATATTGGGATTTCCCTAAAGCAACATTTCTGCCAGCCTAATCAGTGTGTGTGGTACATTGAATGTCAGTGAGGAATGGTGGCGACCCCCTGGGGGATAGTGTGAATAACGTTGATGATTTTAAGAAAGTATTTTAGATACGTCTCATTTGTGTATATTTATGTGTGTGGAATATGTTTAAATATGTTAACGTAATACTTTTACAGTAATTAGGCCCATTGTCAGTCCTAGGATGAGTCTTGTGGTACACAAACAGACATCAGACAAGGAGAAGAAATCATGCTTGAGTAGGATACACTAAAGCAGGGATGCACAACCAGCAGCTCACACTGCTATCAGTTGCGGCTCCTGGTCCCCCCTAGGGAGTTGGAGAGCTGATCTTTCCTTGCCTGTAGTGCAAGCAGCTGGCCATCAGAGGGCAGTGCATTGCAAATTCTGAAAGGAACAAATAAACTTCTCTGTAGAGGCAGGTGACACACTTGCTACTGCTGCTATTGGCCGTTGGCTGTTTCTGGAGATCCCTTAGTAGACTCTTCTTAGCTCACCTCTGCTTATATCTTCCCACCCTACCTGTACTCACTTCAGCTCTGTTTACCTCTCCCTACCTTACCTCTGATCACCTATCTCTATCCACCTCTGCTTGCCTTTTACTGCCTCACCTCTGTCAATCTTTTACTGTATCACCCTTTCTCACCTTTCCCGTGAATCGTTACATTTTAAGGTTTAAAGGGTCTACGCCCCCTTGATATGAAACAATACGAGAATGTGGCCCTTAGGCCAAAAAAGGTTGTGCAAACCTGCACTAAAAAAGTCGGTCAGAAAGAAGGGAGCAGTCCCAAGGGAGTGCGATAGTTTGAAATCCAAGAGAAGAGAGTATTTTGAGAAGCAGGGCATGGTCGACAGTCTCAAAAGATGAGAATAGATCAATAGGATTGGGAACAGAGTAGTGGTCTTTGAATTTGCAGGTTAGTATATAATGGTGACTTTAGTGAGGGTGGTTTCAGTGGAGTGACTTGAGCGTAAACCATGCTGGCTTAGACAGTTCCTTTATATAAGCTTTGTTGTAACTAGCAGTTTTGTGATTGGTTCTGAAAAGGGACTGCTGCAGACTGCAGGACTACAAAGAAATGAGTCAATAGGCAGCAAGGTCAGAGTAGTTTTTTTTTTCCATTAGGCTGGAAAAACCTTTTAAGTGCTTTGTTAAAATCAAGATAGGCTATGTAAAGTCAATAAGCCATGCTGTTTCGAGTCTGTCATTTCTAAATAGTTTTGTATCATTTTTCTATGAGTGTTTCCATTTATTACAAATATTATGCTCACTGAACTATACTCGAAAGTTCTTCTCTATTCTCTATCTTTGTTTAATGGTCTTATAAAACTTCTCCTGAGAGACTAGTTAAAAAGTTCAGTTGATCCAGCGCATACACAATAAAGTTCTTCAAAATACATGAAAGTATTGCGTCTAAACATTTATGTGACACACTCAGATCTATACTAGTATAAAAAATTAATTGCATAAATAGAAAATGTTAAGGATAAATCTGAACAATACATGAGCTAAAAATAAAATAAAAGAGCAGCCCACTCAGCTCAGGATGTAAATAAACAGGAGCAAACAGCAGACACAAACATAATACCCCTAGAGGAAATATAGGATAAGTATTGTGTGCCGTACATACAGTATTACCCCCCAATAGCGGACTGCATTTTATTTTTATTAGAAATAATATTGTGTATTTATATAGCATCATCTTCATCCATAGCACTGTAGATAATAGTGATTACAGACAGGGTAAATCATATAGTACGTATAGGGTTGATTCAGAGCCTGGTGAGAAAACTGCAGTTCACTTTTAATTTTAATTTTCACTTGGCACAGAAATTCAGCGCCAAGGTAGACAATGAGAGTGAATGGCAATTCTCTCTCCTAAAAAAGAAATGAGTTTTCTCACAAGGCTCTAAAGCGGATCCCCATAGTATTATAAACTGGGTGAATGCTACGAAAAAAAGATGCAATATCAGATGGAGCCCTGTCCTTACAAGTTGATAGTCTAAAGACTATGGGCCTTATTTAACAAGGGATAGCGCCAGGTAGCGAATGGTGAGCGAACGGTAATGACGCTCACCGCCACGAGAACGACGGCTCCCCTCCGCAATCACACATTTATCAAGCCGATCCTGCTTAGCGACTGACAGACCGCCAGATAGCGAAGCATTCATCATTATTCCAGCCTCACCCCACAGCGCCAGCGAGCGACCTTGAACAGCGACAGGTATGACCTCTCGCTACCTGGCGCTCTCCAATGCATTTCAATGGAGCAATCTTTAAATATTCATAATTAATTGCTATTAATGTTTTTTTTTTTTGTTTTTTTTTAAATGGCAAAAATTCTGTGACCACTTATGCAATGTTAGATTTTTTATTTAAGTTAAAAAAAAAAAAAAAATGATATTACAGGTCTGATATTAATGTATTCATATTACAAAATGTTTGTAAAAACATGTTTTTTTTTTCCCAAAAATATGGTTGTTTGGGGGTTAAAAAACGACTACCAAACAGCGACTCCTAACCCCGTATTCAACATTACCGCACACCGACTGAGTCGCTGTCAACAGCCGAACAACGGCCAAGCACATCGACTACTAGCGGGCGCTCTGAAAATGCCGCTACAGTCGCTCATCTGTCGCTACCTGGCGCTATTAATGAATCGGCCTCTAAGGGGGGGGGGGAGTCGAAGGTGGTAGGTAATGAGTGTTGGCATATGCCTGTGAATGTTTCGCCAGTTGCTGCTGAATCCCCTGCATCCCTGGTGTCATGCACGTGCTCGGCCAGGGATGCAGCAGCGCACATTTTTCTTCAAGTCAATGATGTAGTCACAGCAGGCAGCTCTAATTGGACAAGTGCCTGCAAGCGCCAATTCGCGGCTCCGGGGTCATGGAGCAAAACCCGGAAAGTCAAATTCTTGGGTTTTGTTCTGTTTTACGCCTGTGTAAATGGACGTAACTTTATCGGAGGCTTAAACAGACAATTCAAATATTGTAATATTAATACATTTAAATAAATGCTGTGTGTTCACTGTAATGTGACGAGTACAGAGTGAAATACTGTAGAGATGATGGCTCTTAAAATACATTAGAAGGAATTAATAATTAGTGTATGCACGGACAGTATTTCAAGGCCATTTAGCTGCCTAATTGTCATAGTCAGAATTCAATAATAGCAAATTGGTGCTGATCAAACTACACAAATTGAATACAACTTTAGTACAGTTAAAATGTATTTGTATTGATTAACTCCTGCTTAGTGCCTCCCTTCCTCTGTTCTCTTAAACAGTGCTTGGCTTTTGGTTAAAGCATTCTAGCGCAAAAAAAAAATAAAAACCTTGAGCTGTTTTATCTACAAGCATGAGAGTTTGGGATATTCAAATAACACCCATAAAAAAGCCTTACCAAGGCAAAATGCTTACATTTCTATAGTCTCACAATTGAAGTAGCTGCATTTTAGTTGACCAGTCACAAATGATGCACAAGTAAAGTTGGAGCATAGACACAGTCTACTGAACCTTTAGATAATGATCATTTCAGTTTCTGAGGCTCAGGGGTGCAGCTGCCCTGAGGGCCACTGTGCTTAACTTGGCTACAAGTCTGCTTTATATGACCCACCAGTCCAAACACACAAAATGGCTCACTGCTCCATTCCTGCAGACACCATAATATTGAATATTGTTACAGACATGTCACCCAACTGACTCTAGTCATCTTATTATTGTAAATTGGTTCAAAATCACTCTCATGTAAAACTTAGGAGATTCAGATGTGAGGAAGGGAGTAGAACCTACAGGCTAAGGAATAATAACTTGTCAATCTTGCTCCCCCCATCTGAGCAGTTGGAGATTGGTAAGTAATATGCCCACCAATGCCCAGGTTTGGGAGATCAATTGACAAATTGTATTCAGATCAAATTAACTGAATTAAAAAGATTCTGTCCAAGCAGAAATGAAAAATAAAATTCATCCTCAGCTCTTGTCTCTCACTGCACTTCCTCTTAAGTCCGGTAGTATGAAATGTATCATGCCCTTGGACTGAGTCCCATACGTTCATGATTACCAGCAGCCTGGAACTAATGGCCATCCCCTCGTCCCTCCAGGCACAGTGACTGGCCACTCACCAAAAGATTCATTCATTCATTCAATGTAGTGATCCTCCAGTTGGAAGTAAAGTGATTCTCAAGTAAAATAGGATTGGAGGACCAATGAACTAGGCAGTGTGTGTGTGTGGGGGGGGGGGCACTCCACTCCACATAGAAGTTTGAATCTATGCCCTTATATGAACCTCATTCCATGTTACCTTATTCCAGATGCCAGATTGTGGTTCCAAGTGACTGCAAGTGACCGGTAAGGCTCGTCTGGCCTGCAAAGCATACTGCCCTTGGGTGGTCTTGTGGAGCCACAAACCTGCACCTGCACAAGGTTAAGACCATTTCAGCAGTTAACATCACTGATTACCAGAGGTTTCACTCACCTTCCTTCCATTTACACAGGGCAGGCTCGGGCGAGACAGAGTGCGCTGATTGGCTGAGCTCATTCCCTATCCACCTTGCAGCCGTGGCGCCCAATCAGAAAGGCCGGACACACGCATAGATAGAGGTGAGCGACCACAGTGCGCAGACACAGCAAGAGCTCCAGCTGAAGGTGAGTCAAACTGACGATTGGGGGGAGGGTTCAAGCAGCGGGGCATCACAATTAGGGATGCCCCATGGAGTGGAACTCAGATGGCCCTGGGGTTTTTTCCTCTTTAAGTGGACGCTTGGACTTGCTGAACTATTCCTAAAGACATTACACCAATCACCTGAGTGGATTTCTAAATACCATATGGAGTTCAATAGAAATATTACATTTGGGAAACCGCTTGAATGGTTCTCAGGCAAAAAAAACAGCTATTGCTCACAGTGACCTGGATGAATCAGTGGATCGTCACACAGTAAACACTGTCTTCTTACTGATTGAGTTTGAAAAAAAGAAAACATCTATTTAGCTGCCATGTGTTATACATTGTTATGTTTTAGCATGTTATTTAAAGCGGCACAAAACCTGCAGTTTTTATCATCTCCTGCAGCCGCGGGCTCGAGTCAGAGATCAGATCTTGCAGCGTGCACGCAGCTGTGGGAGTTGTTTAGCGATCTGCATGGTAATGGAGGACGAGCTTTCGTAGAACGCTTAGGTGTGTGCTCTGTCATACCTCACCACAACATCTACTCCAGTCACTGAGACAAAGGAGGTATTGCCTCAGTGGGGGCATGCCAGTAAGCCATAGGACCCTTTCTCTGAACTTTGTTTTGGGAGACCATGCTGGCTGTTGCTGGAGACTGGATTTGAATATTTGTGTTTTTTTATTTCTTTTTTGCCTGGAAGAGGCAGTTTCTAGGCTAATAAGGACCCAGGTCAAAAAAACAAATTCTCCAACCCTCCTGTTTCCCCGAAAATAAGACCTTCCTCAAAAATAAGCCCTAGTTACCATTCATAATTCAGCTGCCGAGCTTCAGCAGAGGGACTGGAGCAGCTGTAAACAGGACACATCAAAGCTGCAAAGAAAGGTGTGGACACATCGAGGCTGTAAAGGGGGGTGAGGACTCTTCGAGGCTGTAAAGGAGGGTGAGGACACATCAAGGCTGTAAAGGGGGGGTGAGGACTCATCAAGGCTGTAAAGGAGGGTGAGGACACATCAAGGCTGTAAAGGAGGGTGAGGACACATCAAGGCTGTAAAGGAGGGTGAGGACACATCAAGGCTGTAAAGGAGGGTGAGGACACATCAAGGCTGTAAAGGAGGGTGAGGACACATCAAGGCTGTAAAGGAGGGTGAGGACACATCAAGGCTGTAAAGGGGGGGGTGAGGACTCATCAAGGCTGTAAAGGAGGGTGAGGACACATCAAGGCTGTAAAGGAGGGTGAGGACACATCAAGGCTGTAAAGGAGGGTGAGGACACATCAAGGCTGTAAAGGAGGGTGAGGACATATCAAGGCTGTAAAGGAGGGTGAGGACACATCAAGGCTGTAAAGGAGGGTGAGGACACATCAAGGCTGTAAAGGATGGTGAGGACACATCAAGGCTGTAAAGGAGGGTTAGGACACATCAAGTCACACAGGTAAGCTTCTCTGTCGGGAATGAAATGTCTGATTTTGCTGACTCTACCCCACCCTGCCACGCATGACTGAATCCCCCTGCACTCTGGTATAATGCAGGGGAGTGCCATGCTCAGAAACAGAAGGCAATGCTTAGGAGTCAGCTTGGCTGCCGTTGCTTTGCTTGCGTCTAGAGTGATGCCACTATTTGCCTTTGCCCAAGAATGGCTCTGCGCTTTAGATGCAAAGCTCATCACATATTAGTAAATATGCTATATGGATCTTTTTAGCTAACTAGTTAAAATTAGTGCAACTCACCTTATAATAAAGAAGCCAGATAGCAAGTGAAAAGGAGGCAAATGCTCTCCGAATACAAGATGGGTAAGCCAAACTAAAGTGCATCTGCCACCAAATCGGGGGCTCTGAAACCAGCAGATACGGTATTACAAACCTCCTAATGCATAATATATATTCTGCCCTTGCCTCTGCCTTTTGTTCCTCAAATGAGAAGCCATCGCAGTGACAAAAACCAGGATACTGATTACAATAGTAATACATCTATGGTGTGACATGCACAGAAGCCTGTAACAGTCATCATGGGGGCAGAATGACAATTATTCAAATGTTGTGTCAGTTGTTCATCAAATGTAGGGCTAATGTAATCATTAACATTTCCTGGTCTAAATGTTCTACACAGATAGATCTCTAAGGTACCAGTCTACAGAGGCCCTGATATAACCAGGTTCTAGATAACAGCTACATAACTGCAGCAAACCAGCCACCTCCAGCTTTGAAATGTGTGATAGGATTCTACATTATTAACCTTTGAATGGATAGCAATATACAGAGGCACAAGCAGTCACATATAGAGCTATAAATCGTGTTGGAGTTTGCATTATCTCTACCCACTGATGGGGTTATAACAGCCTGCCAGCTCCCTTGTGAGTGTTACATTGTGCTGCATTGTTATAGCTAGGCTGTAGCTGATGTATCATAATTGTAATCAGCTGTGATACATTGTAAAGCAGTCATGAGCCTGCAACTGTAATGCAAGTAGTTCATAGCTGGCTCACAGCTTTCTGTGATGTCTGCACCATGCTGCTTTGATACAATGAACTTTGTATCTGGGAAACAGTAAATTGATGACAAAGATGTATATTGATTAAAGGGTAATTCCACTTTCGATGGTATTTTTAAAAGTTTCCAATCTTGTGTAGTTGATGATGTTATGATGTTTTCAATGTGCTAATATATATGTTATTTTTTAAATGTTCTATTTGTTTGCACCTGTGTTATAAAAGAGAAAAGTTTTCCATAGCAACAATGGAAGAATTGTAGGACTTGCAGTCCATTGTTTTTACCCAAGGCCATGAAAACCACTCTCACTGTAGCAATAACGAGTCTCAGCAATATGAGAATAATGGAAACAGCATGCTTATAAGCAAATCACAGGCCTGGTGCACAATCCCAACACAAATGTTTATTTTACATTCCAAAAGCATAAAAACAATAAGGCCAAAAACATGCCAAAATGTAGTTTACCAATGCAATGTTGCTTTCGGTCTGTGGCCATTTAGATTTGACTATTTCTATTTCCATAAAAAGAAAGAAAATGTAACAGAAACAGAAAATCCTAAACATAAAACCTCAGGCCACATAAAACACACATATATATATATATATATATATATATATATATATATATATACACTTTTTATCATTTTTATAAATATTTTTATGTATTTTTTAATATTTTATTAAGAGCATTCTATGTGTATACTTGGATGACTTCAGACAGACTAGCTGCAAAAATAGAATTAACTACTAAACTATAAAAAGTGGTGATAAAAAAGATATGGAAAATTATTATTGTGCTTATATGCACTATGGGCCTAATTAACTAAAGCATCAAGCACGGGCAGATAAAGAATTCAGCTAGCTAACTGGTCAACCTGTAATGGAGATCCAGGAGTCCAATAGTATCACAGCGGTGAATAGAATAGATAACATCTTGGGAGAAACTATCAGAAAACACAGCGAGTAAAAATAACGTAGGACACATCTGTAGGATGCTACACACCTAGTTTGACTGCAGTCTGGAGTAAGTTAGCTTAGTAAATTTCTAAGAAAAACACAAAGGTTTTACTTGTTTCTCTAAATATTTTCTTAAGAGCAGATTTTCTTAAGACTGTATTATACAGTAACTAAGCACTGGCACAGAGCACTTATTAAAGGGACAGTCCAGGCAACAGCGATAAATAGGCAGCAAGCAGCTTTCCCAATGCCTGCCCCCGTGGCTCCTTTAAAACGGAATGAAAATCTGTTTTTGTTTTTTTTTATATCTTTAAAATGTAAAATTAAAAAGGTGGTTGATAACCATTCTTTTTGTTATTTCAATGACCCTGATGTATGTAGAAGCATTTATTATGCAATGCTTTGGGGAGATAGCAGTAACAGAGGCAGCATCAACAGTTTTAAAAAAGTGTTTTAAAAAAAAAGTGCTACTGCCTCTTTCCTTCTTGCTGTGCAATGTACCAAGCAAGATAAGTCATGATCTTACACTTACCAGCCAGATCCCTGCTACATGTTACATAGTATAGAGCCAGGCGTTTAATGAACTTTCTATTACTAATAAGCAAACAAAATATTAAGATTAAGATTACAGACAGCAAAAAGAAAGTAATACAGGCTGTAACATGGGGCTCTATTTATTTTATTTTTCAGCATGCTCCAGATGAGTGGCTCGCACAATCTGCGCTCACACTTGTAAGCGCCAGGGAGTGAGACAGCGATATGGTTGCACTCTCTCCCAGCAGTCAGGTTGGTGCAGAGCACAGGTTGTCAAAGCCGATGCAGCTGCGACCCTTAGCATGGGCTGGAAGAGGTGCAAGCAGCTGCTTTTATTTAAGAAAACATAGCTCCAGAGTGGTCAGGAGGGAATTCCGGACACCCTGCGTCTGTCGAAAACCCCATTTTTACTTTTTGGGGCGCTGGGGAACAAAATAGATTAACAAACCCCAGGAATTGCATTGGGGGACATATGAAAGACTGGACACATGATTTGCCCGGCCACAAGTCTGCATCGCAACACTAAAGTTCAAAAAATACTCCCAAAACGATTCAAAACAGCAACAGGGATCCTGTTAGCACATGCACCAGCCAAAAAAAAGTAACAAAAGTGGCCAAAATAATTAAAATCATCCCAGCCCATTGAAATGTATGGGATAAGACCACATGGTGCAGGGTGAGTGCCTGGTCTTATCTGTAACAGTAGGGAACTCAGCACCGGAACTCATCCTATCTCCGGTGCTGTTAATAGAAGGGACATTACCTGGCACTATCACAGGCGTTCTGGTATTTTGACTTGATAAATACACCTGACCTGACATTCACCTGACACTCATCTGACACTATGTGGCCTTAGCGTCTTAAATAAATCCCTTAATGTTATTCTATTTAGCAGAGAAATGTGTTTGGCGCTGGGTTTTACTACTGTAGCAGAATTGGGAACTCAAAGGTAGATTACCTACACAGCATAGGGGCATCCTGCATATCACTGGCATTTTAGAAAAAGTACTGTATTGAATTAGAATAGGGAAATAACTGTCTCTCTGCAAGATCAAAAGAGGGCAGCTGCATTGCACAGTAGAGTTTAAAAGGGAGACCGATGCCATTCTGAAAAGCGCTATCAGAACTTTTATGATAATTTTCACGAGGTGAGAAACTGTATAATCTGATTAAGATCTCTTTATTGGCACGTACGTGAAGACAAGTCAGAGTGTTTGTCTGGTCAGTCCAAGGATTGCACAGATTTTTATACTGTTTTCTTAAATTACACTACTAGCAAAGGTAAGCAGAGTTAATGGATCAATTTCTGAGCAGGTTGGCACCAGGCGGGGATGTCAACTCTCATCCTTGACATTTGCGCTGACAATAGAACGTTTCCTTTGCAGAATAAGAGTGCAGAATGATATTCAGGGAATCATGGTGGACTCCCCTTCTCTTCTTTTCTTTCTAAAAAACCCAACCATCAGCATCCTGGTGTTTATGAAAGAATTTGAACTACAATCTTTTCTTTCTCAAAATAAATAATGATAAATCAGAAGCCTGAAATCATGGCCAAATACTGGAATCACCTACCTTTGCACAAAGATCTTGAATACAGTAGAAAACTCCTATTCCTTAAACTTCCTCCCCTCTACTCAATAAAGACAGATTTGACAAACTGGTTAAGCAGAAGAGAGGCCTGGACTGACACCTCACAGCAGAACAATGGAAACACATCTTTACTGTAACATACAAAAGCTTCCATTTCTTCTAAGTTGCAGGAGATTAATTAGAAATTCATCTCTCACTGATATTATTCTCGTTGCTGGGGTGGTGTAAAGGGACAAAATAAATTTTAGTGCATTGGTACTTAGGCCTATATGTTCCAATATAGCTCTAATAAACAGCCCATTCACCCGGTCAAAGGCCTTACCAGCGTCGGTGGACAGCAGAACAGCCGACTCCCCCATCCGCCCGGTTTTGTGAATAAGGTTAAGAACCCTGACAGTGTTGTCCCTTGCTTCACGGGCAGGCATAAAACCTGATTGATCGCCATCTACCAACGCGGGCAAGAAGCCTGATATTCTATTCACTAGTATTTTGGCGAAGAGCTGTAGGTCCACATTCAGTAAGGAAATCATTGGTATCGATACGGGAGCGTTATCAGAAATAAGAGAATTCAAAGCCGTGAGAAAATGGGGGGGGGGGGGGAGTAGGGAAGAGAACCTCTTGTAGTATCCTATGGAAACGTGAAATGTGTTTCCTGAATAAAAGCAATGTTGGTTTTAAGCCTAGTGAGTTCTTGATTAACTTTGGACCTTTTCAAAGGTGAGTTTAGAGCCTGGGCATTAAGAGAGAGTATATTAATCTTTTTTGAGAATAAAAGGGGGTCTGCAAGGATAGATTGGGACCCCATCATTACAGCTGGAGAAGTGGTCTGCAGGGGAGTGAGCATATTGTTAAGAGCGCTGAGGATGGAGAAGGTCAGCTGAGAGGGGAGAGGAAATTACTGGATAGTGAAGTTGCGGGGAAAGGTAGGGGAATGAGGGGAAGGTGGGAAGAGGGGAGAAGGGAAGGTACCATAATAATATAGATTAAAGGAAGAAAAATGTAAGGGTTAACTCAACCAGCCTCCCTAGAAACAACTGGGATTTGGGAGGTGGTTGCAAAACCTCATAGTGCACCCGGTCATATTTGGTGTCCACAGCCGGCACCAACAAATGGATAGTATGTCCCGGTGATCCGGCCCCCCAACCGGTGATGTCAAGTGGGGACCGAGAGACCAGTCACCAATGTCACCAGTTTGTAAAAACAAGTGATTCCTAGTATGAGGTGACTGTCCACTCCCAGCAGCCACTTAACATACGCCTAAATGGTGAGAATAACAACCAGAAACATGCGAACATGTAAAACCATGCTGAACTGGTGAGGGGTGTGTGGAAAATAGCAGCAGATTCGAAGTGGGGGGATGGTCTCTTATAAACCATCCCCGGGCCAACCTGGAGCTGCCCTGGGTGAGGGAGCGCAGGTGACATTTCAGGTAAAGGGCAAAGGCAGTTCGGTGTTTCCCACCTGCAAGCTTCTGAGCAGTCACTGAGGTCTATGCAAATCCCCCCCCTCAGGGCGCCACACCCGAGACTCCTTGCCATCCGACACGCCTAAATCTCTAATTTAAACAGCCAGAAATCATACTTATGAGGGACAAATCAAGCTCCCTATTGAGATACAATGCAAGATGACTTTAGGTTTAGGACATATCTATAATCCTCTAGACAAGAGGCATTACATCTAAAATAAAATGTCAGTCATGTTAAAATCTCAAAGACATCTAGTAAAGTTATGTAAAACTTTAGCATAAAGTGATGAGCATCAAGTGAAAGTCCTGAGGCAATCTGCTTTCCAATGACAGAATTAGCATTTTTGCCCAGGTAGGCAAACTGTCCCTCTTCCCGGAGCACCATGAAGCAAAGAGGATGCCGCGGTATGTAGTAGTCCAGGAATGAGGTCGGAAACGTAGGTAAACACGTATCTCAAAGAGTGTCGGGATGTGTACAACCTAGGGGATGTTAGGGAGAAAGGGGGGGCCTCGTCTTCAGGTGCCCACCAGCCACAGTGTATGCCTATGTGTTTGAAACAGGTGGAGGCCCTCTTTTCCTGGATTGTGATGATTAAAAGCCTGGGTCCTGTGCAAGCCAATCAGGGATTTGGGTTGGTAACAAACCAAAGTGATCAAGCAGCAAAGAGAAATCCTCATGTCTACATATTGTGAAATATTTGCCTCCCTTGGAGGCAATTAGAGAAAATGGGGTAGCCCCAGCAGTACAGGATGTTGTTCTGCTTTAGTGCCTCCAGCGAAGGACACAAAACTCTCCTCCTCACCAGCGTGGCCCTCAAGGGGTCAGCAAAAAAGTGTAGGTCTGCCCCATTTCAAGGTGCCCTTTCTCCCATTTTTTTTTATTCCATCATAAGATATAAAAATTTAGAAAATTTTAAATTTTTACAACTATAAAAAACAAAATACATAGCAATGGCAGGCCACATAACATTATTCTTCATCTGTGGTCCCCAACGAGTTGCGCAGCTCCTGCATCTCGCCCACCAACTGAAGGACCCTCACACTCAGTTGTGCCACTCTGGCTTGTGTGGTCCCTGTTAAAAAACGTAAATTAAAATATTGGTATAACCTTGCTGGGGTCATACTGCAGTGCCCCCCTCCCTGTATGGTCCAAACACCTAAATCTGGACTTCAAAAGCCAGAGGGCCCTTGCCACCACGGCCCGGGTTTTGCATAGTGCCCGATTAGAGAACCCCTGGCCCGCATTCTGCAGGCAAAGAATGGGCATCAGGAGCAAGGGCAGGAGTGAATATCCAGAATCCCCTGAAAGAATTTAAAAATACTAACATAAAATACACATTCATATGCAGCACGTTGCTGCAGTATAACAGCTGTGCGCCCTAACCGGCTTGTTCGCCTAGCAAAGTGCCCGGGGCCCTGGGGTATAGGCAAGAGACCTGGGCACACCTGATGACCTGGATGCTGTGGTGTCCTGCTCCCCCAGCTACCGGTATCTGCTGGGCATCTAGGTAGGTCCCGCAAGGTGGCGGCCGTACACGAGGAGTGAGCTCTGGGATCCCCCCAGCGATGGCAGACTAGCAGTCTGTGCTGTTAACTGAGGAGGTGTATTAGTCGCTGAGATCCTGGACATCCAACTGATCTCCTCTCGCACTCATTTCTTCCCCGATCTCCTGCACTGAGCGTGATGACAGGCTAAGATGGTGGCCGTCTCTCTGTGGCCTTGCTTGGCTGCTCTCCAAACCACCTCTTTTCTTCTCCTCTCCACCCCAAGCCAGGAACAGGACGATGCTACCCTCATTCCTCTTCAACTGGACAGGTTTCTGGGGTGATAAATAGATACAAGGCTGATAGTGCGTCTTCACCAGATCATGGCAAGCTCCGCCCCGATAGTGTTTTTTGTGGCAGGCTGTGTCCATCCTCTATTTTGCTATATTGTAGGGCTTACATTTAAAATATATTATATATATATATATTTATTTATTTAAAAAAAATCTACATACCAAGGTTTTTTAAGGCTTTAATTTAAGAACACAAAATGCTTTCTCCTGGCTTGTTGCCTTCATGTCATTCACAACAGCATGCATTTTGATGAAAGGTATGCTAATTCTGCATCCTGTTTTTAGATAGGGCATCTACTGTAATGCACAGCAATTTAATTAGGTCCTTAAGCTGATCAGACGGTATTACTGCATCCTGGACAGCAAAGTTTAAATTGCTCAAGAGAGCCTCTGGCCAAATTAATGCTTCTATTTTAAAATGGTAAGCCTTTAAAGCAATAAACTCCCATGAGTGTAAAGGTGTGTATAAGTAAAGGACTTTTTTATGCTGATCTTTTATCTAAGGCTTATCAAAGTTGGTAAAGTTCATCTGCACATTAGGATATTATTTTACATACAATTTAAATGTAAGAGCATTTTAGCCGTTAGCATCAGAAATGAAGAACATGATTAGACAATGTGTGTGCCAGAATAGAGGTTGGTTAGCTGCAGATGATAAGTGTGTAACGAGGGGTAGGTAAAGACTTACTGAAGCAGGTTCCTTTAGATGTAGGCAGTGAGGCAAGCAGGCTTCTGTTTCAAAGGTGAGATTCATTTCTCCCCCTTGAATAGCAACATAAACTGAACTGTCAGGCTGTCAGATAAATCAATGTTCACCATTTTGAGTCAAGGAGCAACTACTTCAACAGTCCCCAGCCAGAATAGCAGTATATACTACTTATGAATTATTCTATAAATAAAACTATTTATACACCAGGTTAATCTGTTACAAGTGCACTAATGCAGGTTTTAGTATTTTGCCAAAACCAATGTTGATATAGCTGACATTCTATTTCAAAAGAGCAACATTTTCAGTTTCAATGTGCCCTTTTAAAGATAGACAACTTTGGAATATAAGGGAGGGGGGACCAAAAATCAAGCACTGCTAAAGCATCGGCTATGACTTTCAAGTAAAAAGTACCTATGGGCCTAATTTATCAAGCACGTCTGCCAGACTAAGCCACATTGCTGCAAATAAGAGTGGTACAAAATATAAGTTATAATTTTGTTTTACGCTGCTGCATTTTGCTGTACTACAAGAAAATATTTTCTAAAACATTAGCTGTGTAGCAACATGCTGAAAAAATGATAAATTATGTTTTGCAGTACTCTAATTTTCACTGATGTGGCGTAGACTGGCTCAAGTGCTTGATAAATCAGTATTTTGCCCCATAGGCATCTTGAGGGACTGATGGAAAGGAAAGGCTTTCCGGGAAGTCTAAGGGGGAGTTTCACTTAGTGGAGCCAAATCGAGATGCCCGAAGACCACCTAGTCAACCGGTCTCTTTTTTTTTTCTCATACTTGCACTTGTGAACACACTTCCGTTAACACACAAGAATCGTTATGCTCCGCTGAATGAAACCCCCCATGTCGCTGGTATACTCTCCGTTCCAACTATTCCTTTAGCAGGTTGTGTGCCTACACCAGGCATCTGTGAATGGCCAGTGTGGACACGGTCCCTGTAAAAGAGCAGCAGGGATATGGCAACTGGAGAGCTCAACTGGACTTGGCACCTTAGAGAAGTCTAGCCAAGTTCGCAACAGTGCAATTGAGTGCAGGTGAGTTAGTTCGGGCAACCTGGGGGTTTCAGACAGTGTGGGCTTCCTGGATTAGGGTGCCCTGGGGCTAGGACCAAAACCCAGGATAGTCAAAAGCGATGTGGAAACTGCACCTGGGCCACAATAAATAACGTCAGAATATCATTCTGAAAAGCATAAACAAAATGATAGATAGATAGATAGATAGATAGATAGATAGATAGATAGATAGACATTTGGGTTAATCTAAATATCTGGGGAAGCCAGTGTGACTTTCGGTGTGCATTGTAGTATTGATTGCATCCTGCATCCCAATGAGCTTTTTTAGCGATAACACACAAAAATTGCAAAATTAACAACGTTCCTACATTTTCCCCAAAAAATCACATGTACATATGATGGCAAACTCAGCGAAATCAATAAATTCTGACCATTGCTCTTGAGCATCAGAAATGTAACATCCCAAGTATTGTTCCAAACTTTGATTAGTTCTTTCAGTCTGCCCATTAGTCTTGGGATGGTATGCAGAAGACAAAGAAATCTGAATTCCCAAGCGTGAACAGAAACTCTTCCAAAAACGCGAAGTAAATTGCACACCTCGATCGGAAACTACATTAGATGGAATGCCATGGAGACGGAAAATATGCGAGATAAATAACCGCGAAAGCTCAGGAGCTGACGGTAGCTTAGATAAAGGAATAAAATGTGCCATCTTACTGAAACGGTCGACGACCACCCAAATCACAGTATTTCCATGTGAGGGAGGCAAATCTACAATAAAATCCATAGAGATATGAGTCCATGGTTCTTTAGGAATCTCAAGTGGGACTAGGCACCCACTAGGGGCCTTGTGAACCCCCTTACTTCGCGCACAAACAGAACATGCGTCGATAAAGGCAGTAATATCATGTCGCATAGTAGGCCACCATACATGGCGTCGGGCTAAAATGAAAGTCTTACGATTTCCCAGATGACCAGCAGTCTTGGCATCATGAAACTCGTGGATTACATCAGGACGCAGGTGCGGCGGTACAAACTGACACCCTAAAGGTACATCTACAGGTGATTCATTTTGAAACTGCGCCAAAGCATTAGAAAGATCAGGAAGCAAAGCCCCAATCACACAACCCAAAGGCAAAATAGGCTCTCCCACATCACCCCGATCCTTGCAATCCCCAAAAATGCGGGATAGAGCATCCGCTTTAGAATTTTTAACTCCTGGCTTAAATGTAATAATAAAATTAAAGCGCGAGAAAAATAATGCCCAACGAGCCTGACGAGAGTTCAGTCAGTTTTTGTGATCGGTATAGACCGTGATCGGATGCAATGAACCCTCCAACCAGTGACGCCATTCATCAAAGGCCAGTTTAATCGCCAATAACTCCCTGTTTCCAACATCATAATTCTGTTCCGCGGTACTATATTTCCGTGAGTAGTAGGCGCAAGGATGCAAACGTTCAGGATGACCAGAGCGTTGCGACAAAACTGCCCCCACACCCAACTCGGACGCATCTACTTCAATGGTAAAAGGTTTATTAACGTCAGGGTGAACTAAAACTGGCGCTGAAGTAAAAGCCCGTTTTAGAGTCAGGAAGGCTTCATTGGCCGATGATGACCAGTTTACAGTGAAGGCGCCCTTGCGGGTAAGGTTGGTGAGAGGAGCAACAATATTGGAAAAACCCTTAATAAAGCGTCTGTAAAAATTAGCGAAACCTAAAAAAACGCTGTAGTTCTTTTAAAGTTTTGGGTTGTACCCAGTGCCGCACTGCCGAAACTTTCCCCGCATCCATCTCCAATCCCTGGCTAGAAATTACATATGAAAATAAATAAACACAGAGCAAACTTATAACAATCGTGGTTAAAGTCCAAGGCAATAGATCATCCACTGTCTGTTCTCTAACAGTTTAATGTCAAAAGGCTTCCATCTAAGTCCAAAGTGGGTATCCCAAAATGCATGCACTGGTACTGTGCTGTTGGTAGTATCTACAATTACTCCACTTCAATTTTCCACCACGTGCCCACCACCTGTTTAAATTACTCTTACCAGATGGTATGCGGAGTAAAATACTCCAAATGAAGCTTTGGTTTTGCTGCTGTGTAGATTTCCTTCTTTCCACAACATTTAATCCTTATCCAGCAATATTGCTCCCAAACGTGGTTAATGTAAGAATATCAAGGCGTATTGCCATAAAAATAAAAGCATGAAAGATATCTAGTGTAACACCGTTTTAATATATTTTCTTAAAAAGTTGTTAAAAGTGTGCACTCACGTTTCAGTTGATTAAAATACAGCTTCTATTCAGTGTTTAGGCAACAGCCTTCATCCTGCTTCCTTTGCATCCTGGCCAGTGTAGGGCCAGTATGGGGGGGAAGAGGCTGTCCGCTGACACTGTTTAAAAGAAGATTGCTGCAATGATAAAACAGCCCAGCCGCCGTCAACGTTTCATTGCTATCAGCAACTTTTTCAAGACTTGAACCCCTTGTTCAAATTCTCGGAGATGTACTCCTTCATTGCCTGCTCCTCCGGCCGGGTAAGATTATAAATCTTCCCTCTAGGAGGGATAGTTCCAGGGAGCAGGTCAATGGCTCAGAAAAAACATCAGCCCAATCTGCATAAGGCTGAGGCAACCCTGGGGCAGCATCTGAAAACTTCTAAGGGCAGTGGAGAAACAGTGTGTCTTACAGTAATTACTCCGCCTAACTAAATCTCCAGTCTGCCAGTCTAAAATAGGGTTGTGGAGCTTTAACCATGGGTATCCCAGAACCACCGGGGTTTCTGGACAATCAAAAACCAAGAACTCGATGTACTCAGAGTGGGAAGAGCCGGCAATTAATTTGAGAGGAGGGGTCTTGGTACAGACTGGACCTCCCTGGATGGCCTTCCCATTTATGGCCAACACCTGTAGAGATTTCTCAAGGGATACCAACGGAATTCCCAGGATGGAGATCATGCTCCGATCCAGGAAATTGCCCGTAGCTCCACTATCGATAAAAGCGGATACTGCCTGTTTGGAAGGGCCCCAAGAAAGCTCGATGGGAATTAACATTTTGTTCAAATGAGAGTAGTTAACGGACTCATCTAGATCAGTACTCTCCTCCTGATCTAGAAGTTTCCCGTCGGGTATCCCTTGTTAGGACAGGACCTAGCAAAATGTCCTGGATTCCCACAATATAAGCATAAGCCCACGGAGCGTCTTCGCTGCTTCTCGTCCTGGGTAAGACGAGCTCTACCGACCTGCATGGGTTCCTCCTGTGAGGAAGAAGGTGTGTTTACCCCAAGGGAAGACGGTGGGTTGGGGTTCTGAGATGGCTTAAAGGACGAAGAAGTCCTAACCCTTTCCCTAGCTCTTTCCCTAAGTTGCCGATCTATTTTGATGGTGACCTGCATTAGCTGGTCAAGATCTGCTGGTGTAGGGAAATTAACCAATGCGTCCTTGATACCCTCTGATAGACCCATACGAAACTGGCTACACAGGGCTGGGTCATTCCATCTGGACTCTACTGCCCACCGCCTGAATTCAGCACTGTAATCTTCGGCAGTATTCCGACCTTGCTTTAAGGCCCGAAGCCTGTTTTCGGCTGTGGACTGCTGATCTGGGTCGGCATATAACACACTCATGGCCAGGAAAAAAGATGTGACGGAGTGCAGGGCAGCATCATCGGGAGGCAGGCTAAAAGCCCATGATTGGGGGTCTCCTTGCAGAAGGGAGATAATTAACCCCACCCGTTGGGTCTCAGTGCCCGAGGATAAGGGCCGCAACTTAAAGTAGAGCTTACAAGAATTTTTAAAATTGGAGAATCTGGTTCGGTCTCCAAAAAATTTCTCCGGTAGCGGGACCTTTGGTTCTGGAACGTGAGGTGATACAGCGGATGCAGGTATCTGTCTGGTTTCTTGATTGGCCACTCTCTGGGCTAGTTGATTGATAGCGGTGGCCATAGCCTGCACTTGCTGCACCAGGTCTTCCATGTGGGTGGCCTGTTATAATGTCACGCTCTGGGTACTTCAATGATCCGCTCGGGTAACTCCAGCCCTCCAGGTAAGCCCTCAACCCCCAATCTCCGCAGCCAGCTTCACCTGTAGGAGCCCCCGCTTGCCGGGACGCAGAATACGCCTGCCCGGGATCGGTTGCCCCCAGGACTTCAATGGCTCAAAGGATGTAGGCTTACTGTTCGGAGGTCTGGAGAACCCATAGCTGGGAGCGGTATTGAATGAGCCCAATAGCTGGAGCGTAAAACGGAATTCCAAACAGGCTAGGGGTTGGCAACGGGAGTTCCGAGAAGGCAGCGGTACAATAGGAGTAGACAAATCGTGGTCAAGGATCAGAGCTGAGGTCGGCAACAGAAGTTCAGATCAAGGATGGTTAAATTCAGGCGGTGGTCGGCAACGGGAGTTCAGATCAAGAATGTTCAAGTACAGGCGGTGGTCGGCAACAGGAGTTCAGATCAAGAATGGTCAAATACAGGCGGTGGTCGGCAACGGGAGTTCAGATCAATCAAGAGACAAGCTAGATAGACTAGGTACTAGGCGCTATAACAGGCACTGATGAACTGACGGAGGAGAGCTTATATAGGAGCCACGTATCATTGGGCCAGGGGAATTGTGTGGTGATTGGTGCATACTATAATCCTGACACAGATTGGACATCACAAGGCTGAGGAGGGCGAAGCCCTCACATCACTTAGGGCTCATTGGCCCTGTCCCTGCAGGGCACTCCCCCCACCCCACCTGGCCCATTAATTAACTTTCCCCCGGCGGCCGCGCTGAGAGCAGTGCCGCCGGAGGGTATAACCAGAACGTGCTCGCCGCGGCCGCCGGGCGGGTGGCTGCGCAGCGGGCGGCTGAGCATCGGGGACGCCGCTGGACCGGGAGACGGGTAAGTGAAACCTGACAGGGCACACATGGGTCCGAATTGCAACTTGCATCTCGGTGAGCTTTTTAACTTTAACATTACTAAACTTTCAATAAATTATCCTTAAATCATTGGAAAAAATGATTTACATAACCGGTAAAAATGCCCCATCACTGGTGTGGGTGATTTTTTTGGGGAAAAATAAAAGCAAACATTCCTCTCAATGTTGCTTTTATTTTTCTATATTTTTCTGCTTTCTATATAAAATGTACAGTTGTAGTTTCTGAATTTAGATTTAACTGGATAACTTAAATTTAAAACCACATAGAGAATGAACGTGTGCTTCTGTACTAAAAGTACTATTTTTTAAATCTGGGGAAGTATGACAAATGTATTATTAGTGGTTTTAACCTCCCTGGCGGTGTTCCCGAGCGTGACTCGGGGTTAATTTTCACTGCAAGTAGCGGTAACCCCGAGTCACGCTCGGGGTAGATTAGGCAGAGGAGCAGGAGTCTCCTTACCTTCTCCTTGCGATCCAGCGTTGTCCCCGCTGTGATCGCCGGTGAGAGCCCCGGCAGATGCGTCCCTCTCACTTCCTGGTTCCGTCACTGTGAGCCGCAGAGGCTCATGGGGGCGGAACTGGGCGGCAGATTCAAAAGTAAAACTGACAGTAAAACACACACACAAAGTGATACAGTGAAATCCTGTGAGATTACACTGTATCACCTCAGATTTGACATTGTATTTGCCCTTTGATCATCCTACACTGCCCTGCCTGCCCATTTTCTGCCCATAAAAAAAATAAATAAATTTTTTATCATGGCATCAAAGCGTCACTTTAGCATCTCCAAAGCGGTTTTGGATCAGATAAGTGACAGCGGCAGCGACACAGAGCCCCTCGCAGAAATGAGCGATAGCGATTCGTTGCAAGATTCGTCATCTGACTCTGACACTGACCAGAGAAGTGGCGACAGCGACAATTCTGCACCCGACCTCAGTGATGTGCGCACTTGGTGCCCAATTGATTGCGGTATGGATGAGGTACCGCCGCCAAGATTTCCTTTTACTGGATCACCTGGGATGAAGGTAGACGTTGAGCACAATAATCCTTTGGCGTACCTAAAATTATTTCTCACAGATGACATCATTGAAAAGATTGTCACGGAGACAAATCGCTACAACGAGCAGCAATCCGCAACTCTGCATAGCAAGTTTTCCAGGAACAGAAAATGGGAACCGGTGACTAAAGAGGACATCTGGAAGTTCCTGGGGCTAATACTTCTTACTGGGGTGGTGGGGAAACCCCTGCAGAAATGGTACTGGACTACCAATAAATTGCTGCCAACCCCATTTTTTGGCACCATCATGTCCGAGTGCCGATTTTCCCTCATAATGAAGAATTTGCACTTCACCAACAATGAGGAATTTGACGAAGCCACACATCCAGCGCCAAAACTCAAGAAGATCTGGGAAGTATACCAAATGATCCTAAAAAAATTCCAGCAGTCCTATGTGCCAGATAGAGACATCAGCATTGATGAAAGTCTGATGGCTTACAAGGGACGCCTCAGCTGGATTCAATACATCGCATCCAAGAGAGCACGGTTTGGAATAAAATCCTATATGCTCTGCGAGTCTGCCACTGGCTATATATGGAATTCCGTCATATACACCGGTAAAGAAACACAATTCAACCCCAGGTACAGCGGCTATGGGATGGCAACGTCATCAGTCCTCACACTGCTTGAGCCATTGCTGAATCAGGGGTATTGTGTGACAACGGACAACTTTTACACATCGCCTGAGCTGTACGAGTTTCTGATAAAACACAAGACTGATGGATATGGAACCATTAGGCCCAACCGACGTGACCTGCCATCTATGTTTGCCAAGAAAAAACTGAAAACAGGAGAAATGGTTTCCTGGCAGAAACCATAGATGATGGCAATGCGTTGGCGTGACAAAAAAGACGTGTGCCTAATGAGTACAGTGCATAATACCTCCACTGTTATGGTCCACACAAGAGGTGGGAAAGATGTCATGAAGCCACAACTTGTGATTCACTACAACAACACCATGGGAGGAGTCGATAGAGCCGATCAGGCGATTACATTTTATCCGGCTATGCGAAAACAACAAAAAAAATATTACAAAAAAATCTTCAGGCATCTCCTGGAACAATGCCTCCGGAATGCCTATACACTGCACAGAGGAAAGAGTGACAAGCCTCTTGTTCATTCTGACTTGATCTGGAAGGTGGCGGAGTGGATTTTTGTGAACTACCAAACGCCATCAGTGGCCGTGAACAGATCTGGACGTCGTGCTGTTGACGTTGTCAACCCAGAACGCCTGACTGGTTGTCACTTTATGGATTACATCCCGCCAACCACAAAAAAGGCAGCACCTACAAGGATGTGCGTAGTTTGCTGCTCAAAGCGAGATGGCAATGGAAAGAAAATCAGAAAGGAAACCAGGTTCCATTGCCCTGATTGTGACGTCGGTCTATGTGCAGTCCCATGTTCCAAAATTTACCACACCCAGGATGTTTACTGAATTTTCTATGTTTGACAAATTTCATTATTTATTACATTATTGAATAAAATTATATTATTTATTAGATTATAATTCATGATTTTATGTTTCGAACTTTATCACATCTGAGAGGTCTACTAGAGTCTTCTATGGTCAGGTTTAAGTAAGTAATTACTAAGAATTGCAGGCCTACAATACATAACACCAAATTTCCATACAAACAAATGGTAACGCTTTTGGTACAAAATTCCAGACATAATCATAATGCCAGGGAGGTTAAAGGTGGATAAACTTATCTAACTTGAAATGTTAAATTTGTACTAAAATGGGGTTCGATTAGTTTTGTTAATTTGCAGTAGAATATTATTGGGTATAATATTTATGTAATATTTAATGTAAAATGTTGCTCCTAGTTGGTTCTACGTGAAAAATCAATACCTTCAATTTTTTCCTGTGATCTTTCCGGATGCCCTATCCAGAGCTATCTTGCACACCCCAAGCTTCTGTGTGTCAGCCAGGTACACCCATGAATGGGGTTCCACTGTCATTGTGAAGTCAATTAGAAGCCATAATTGTGAAAAGGAATGTTATTTGGGGGACAGTCACAAGCAGCTTATCTGTTTGAAGCAAAGCTTCATATTCTGTGATGTTAAATGCTTCAACATATATGACTTTGTGAACTGCAGAGGTCCTGAGGGTAAGACTTTGCTTTCAGCCTATATAATTGACCTGTGCTGCAACAGTTGTCTGATCATTTTTCTGTCCATGCCCTGATATTAAGGATTACTCCAAATTTGAACCTGAATGTTGCTGATGACATCTCAATCCAATATACATAATTTGCTTTACATCCCTAACATAGCCAAGGGAGAATTTCAATAGGGGAAATTAGTTGGTGGAGTAGATAGATAGGCAAAACTTAGATAGATAGATAGATAGATAGATAGATAGATAGATAGATAGACATTGGGGTCATGCTAACTATTTGGTGAAGCCAGTGTGACTTTCTGTGTGTATTGCGTTGTGGATTGCAACCTGCATGTCAGTAAGCATTTTAGCGATAACACACAAAAGTGAAAAATAAACAACTTTTCCTAAATGTCCCCCCAGAAATTACCTGTACATATGATGGCAGATTTTTACAGTTTAGGTACTTCATTTGTCTAGTAATCGAAGGATATATTTTAAAATTTTGGAAATAACTGCACCCTATGGGCTATACTAAAGATTTCACAAATGTTTTTCTGCATAGCCCCTAGGGTTCTGTTGTTTCCAATCGTAAAAACAAATAACCTTACCTCATTAAAAAAAATTATGTACTTAACCCCAGTAAAAGTGCCTCAGCACTGGTAAGGGTAATTTTTTTTGGAGGGGGGCGGGGTAGAAAAAAATATTTTTGCACTTTTTTTTATCTAAGTGCTAAAAAGCTCACCGAGATGCAGGTTGCTATGCACACCGGAAGTCACACTGGCTTCACCAAATATGTAGCATGATCCCTAAAGACAAATAAGGGGTGGAGGGTAAAACCCTTTTACAGAGTCATACTATTAGTACTGTTAGTAACTGCAAAGAGGTGGGAGCCACATTAATAGAGGTAATAAAGCTTAGAGCATAACAGTTAATTAGAATAGAAATAACATTGCGAATATACACATTGGGTTTCACAATTAAATGAAAAACCTTGTAAATAAAGGACTGGAGTGTTATCAGATATACTATTCGGGAGCGGAGCTTACCATGGCGCCGTGAGGATGTGACTGCAGGCAGCTCCCGGCCCCATCAGCTTTTATAAGCGTCTTTTAAGCCTAATCCTGAGCCCTGACCTGTGGCACATACCTGTGAGGACGGGGGGTCCCTTGCTTGAGGGATCTGAGGGGCAGAAGAGCCCGTTTGGGCCAGTGCAGCGCAGGCGTGGAGGAGCGGCCGCCATCTTGCTGTCACCGCACTCAGATTCGAGCTGCGCCCGGTGAACGGAGAGGAGGCCTGTGGTGTCACAACCCGGGCACCAGCGTTTTGGGCCCTATCACTGGCGGGTCCCTGCACCGCCGACTGAGAGGCTGCCGGAGACGGGAACGGCCAGCCATTGCATCAGCTGGAGGAGCGGCCGCCATCTTGCTCCCCCCGCACAGGGGGTCGGTGTCTTGTCCGGGAGCGGGGCAGCTCCGAAGGTCTGCATCTGGCATACTGAGATGAGCGTTTGCCCCGGGACCCCCCCTTCTGTCACCTTTGGGCCCCAACACCTTGGGGGCGCGGAGTGGGCCCTGGAGGAGCAAGTCCGGGCACCATTTTGGAATCCTCACTCACCCATCCCTTGTTCTGCCCTAGGGGTGGGAGAGACGCAGGAGGTGCAGCTGTACCTGTGGGGACCCGAGGCTGCAGTGCGGATCCCCTAGCTCACATTGTACAGAAAAAGAAAAATAACTATATTAAAAGTTTTGCTATCGATTTGTTCCCTCCTGGCGGACTGCAACCCCACGGACCCCCTGGTTGGAAGCATAGCCACTCAGTATTTGACCAACAGAGCCGAGCATGACAGGATAGCCAGACAGTGGACCAAGCGATATGCCACATAAACTGTACAGAGAGGAGGAAAGCACAAAGCATCTGTACAGCGTGCAACAAATCTTTCATTTAATGGAGTAGCTGCCGCAAGCTAAGTTTCCTGCCGGTTGCATTGCTTCCTCTGTCGACGGGATCAACTCTCTCCTTGTGCATAATCTTTGTTCCCAGTGGTCCAAGGCAATTTTGCTCCGATCTGGACTTTGATCTACCTTACCTGACTACTTTCAGTCCTGCGTTTTGTACCATAATTGCTCTGCTCCAGATCTGCCCTAATTAAGTCGCTCTAGCTCATAAAGAAGCACTCCGCTCCCTACTCCCTTCATTTGAAAACCGCTTCTTCTATAAAAGCCGAGTGTTTCTTGCGCATTATTGTTCCAAGCCGGGTACAGATTTATTATTACCCAATTTTATCTAATTTCGCATCTTACTCCAACTTACTTACAAGCACCTTGGAGGAAGGGAGGTAGCACTCTGGGATACCCCCTCATTAACCGGACCGTCTTGCATAGCAGTTCTCGAGCGAGATGGGTGGCGGTAGCAAACACAAAGATTCCAAGATCCAGACTAGGGGCTCCCTGGCACCTAACCAGAGCGATCTTAACCGGTACATCTCAAAACCCGCAGAGCGCCCCCGGGATCCGGGCCCCTCGGGCAGTCCATCCCGAGGGATCGCAGGGGAGGAGCCTGATCGGGGGGAGGCTGGTGCATTCAGGTCATCCCCGGTGGGCCGCACGCTTTCCGAAATCTGGGCCCACCTACGCTCCATGCCCACTAAGGAGGACTTGTCTCTGATCACACGCTCAATTAGCGAAAAATTATCAGAAGAAGTAGGTCTCTTGAGAGGAGATCTGAGAAAACTGGATACTAGGCTGGATAGGGTGGAGCGAGACCAGGAGGAAGATAGGTCCACCATACGGCAGCTCACACTTTGCTTACAAGCACAAGAAGCAGCCAACAACAACCTAACTCTCCATCTAGAAGACCTGGAAAACCGCAACAGGCGGAATAACATACGCATTAGGGGTCTTCCTGAAGCGACACGATCAGAAGACCTTATGCCTACACTTCAGGGCATTTTCTCTGCGCTTCAGGGAGAACAATCGGAAGGGGACTCTAATATCGAAATTGATCGGGCGCACAGGGCCATCGCCCCTCCCCCCGACCAGGTGACCCTCCGAGAGACGTGATCTGTAGGATCCAATTTTTCAAGAGAAGAAAGCGATTATGTTAGCGGCAAGACGGAAAGGGCCCCTCAACTTCGACAGGGCAGAACTTCACTTTTACTCCGACCTCTCACGATAGCGAGAAGGAGAATGCTGCGCCCAGTGTTGTAATTGCCAAAAAAAACAATGTGACCTATCGGTGGGGTTACCCTTTTGCTCTGATTGCCTCTAAGGGGGGCAAAACTTTTGCACTTCGCAGACCCGGCCTTCTTAAACAGTTTGGATTTCGGTCTCTTCAGATCCCGGACTGGATGGGCGTTAACCCGGATTTATACCCTTCACAGGTCAGGGAAAGACGGCCTCCCCAGCCCCCTGATGCGTGAGCCTGTCTGGTTATGATCATTGCATCTATGTGCACCGTGCTGTAGGGGACACTGTAATCTTTGCTGGACTTCTACCCCCCCTCTCTTTATCCTTGGCTGGGACGCTCGGCCTGCCTTCTGACAGGTGTATGCCTGCATTTATACTCTGTTTTGAATACGTATATATCTGTTTGTTGATAGTACCTAAAAGTCATATAGTTTTTATAGCGATGTTTGCACTGCACTCTCATGGTTGGCGCTGCTCCTTGGGCTAGGGCTGAGAGAGGGCCGCGGCCCGAGTGGATGCTGGCGGGACGCTTCCGGGGTGGTCTTCCGGTTCGCGCTGGGGGATCGGCTCCGACCATTAGTGAGGGGGTGGGCTGGATGTATGGAGCTGGGCTCTCAGTGGCCTGATCTGTTACCTGTTTTTCTGTTTTTTTTTCCCCTCTAGCGGACAGTTGAGCTCCGGTTTTAAATACTCGGACATTGTGCTATTTAAATGTTTTTAGTTTAAACTCAGGATAGTAAATGCTGTGATATATTAATATGTTATAATTTTGGGGCAGCTGGGGGCTGGCGCCGGATCAACGTGAGTCAACTAGAGTTTCGCACCCTTGTTGCGAACAGCGGCTTGCCTCTCGGTCCCCAAGTAGAGGGCGGGTGGCCTGGTTTTTGGGGTGTGGGATCACTGCCGGCTCCTCTGGTTTTTCGTGGGTAGAGCTTTGCCCTCCCTCATGCACACCGGGCTTCTGAACCTCCTCCGCGATCACCCCTTGGGTCAGGGGCGCCCTCGGAACCTCGTTGGATTTTGTCTGATGTTCAGATTGAAGGAACTAAACCCCGTTCTCTGGACTGGGGAGTTTCCAACACCACTTCTCTTCTCTATATTTCTGCCTTCTTCTTTTTTCTCTTCCCCTCTTGTCTTACCTCCCTCTGACTTCCCCTTTCCTCATCCTGTTACCTCCCCCCGTTCCCACAAACCAAGGCTCCAGTGAAACCCGGGAGTGTTAGCGGCGACCAGGGACTGTCATAGCATGAGGAGCTCTGATCCTGGCACAGCCCTCCTTTTACCAAAAAACTCAGAGTGATTTCATTAAATGCTAGAGGACTGAACACCCCCATTAAGAGATCCAAATTAGCTCAGGAATTGTCCAGACATAAAGCAAATTTAGCCTTCATACAGGAAACACATTTTAGGCGTGATAAGGCCCCTAAGTTGTCCTCCAGGTCATTCTCCCAGTCTTATACGAGTAACGCACTGGATGTTAAGGCGCGGGGGGTGGCGATACTGATTGCTAAGAACACTCCTTTCCGGGTCACAGGTAGAATCACGGATGGGCAGGGTAGATATTTGATTCTCAAGCGCTCTCTGTTTAATAAAAAGTATACATTGGCTGTTGCATATGCCCCTAACTCTGGGCAGGTAGCCTTTCTAGAATCCTTTGTAGCAGTACAAGATGGGCCCATTATCCTTGGAGGGGACCTGAATGTAGCGTTGGATCCCTTATTGGATTCATCTACAGGACGCTCGGCTCTGGCATATGCGGCATTGAGGAGGATAAAGAAGACCCTTCAGAAAGCCCAGCTCTGTGACCCTTGGCGACTTAGCCACCCTACCACTAGGGACTACTCTTTTTACTCTACGGTCCATGCCTCATATTCCAGAATCGATTATGTTCTAGTGTCCATTGCCTTTTGCCACATACAGCAGATGCCAGAATAAAACCCACAATCATATCAGACCATGCTCCCGTGGCTCTTTCCCTCAACTTTTCCGGTGGTTCTAGGGGGGAGTGGACTTGGAGGCTGAATGAATCCCTTCTGCAGAACGAGCCATTGGTCCTTGACCTTCAAAAAGCAATCAAAGAATTCTTTGATCTGAACAAAAGCAAAGATACTTCCCCATTCAACAATTGGCAAGCCCATAAAGCAGTCATTAGGGGCATTCTCATTGGGCACGCCACTCGGGCGAGGGGGGACAGGGAACGGGAACTGCAGAAACGATTGGAGAGGGTGCAGGAGCTAGAGAGAGCACATAAAGCCTCACTAGCCAAAAGCAATTTATTAGAGCTCTCTGAGGCCAGAATGGCCTGAATTCTCTCCTGTCTTCTAGAGCCGCTTATATCATAAAGAGATGTAAGAGAATGTATTTTGAATAGGGGAACAAAAGCAGTGCACTCTTGGCGAGAGCCCTCAGAAAGCAGCAATCAATGAATTATATTGAGGCTATTGTTGATGTGCGTCAGAAAAAGCTTCATAACACCCCGGATGTTGCAAGAACTTTCCAGTCCTTTTATCAAAATCTTTATAATATCTGTTCTGACGGGGTAGACCCGAGCCAGGGGCGTTTAAAGCAAATAAAGAAGTACATAGAGGACTCTGGAATGCCAGTTTTGCGCAGGGAGGAGAGGGAAACCCTTGAGAGCCCAATTTCTATGTGCGGAACTAACACTGGCTGTACAAAGTTTGCCGAATGGAAAGTCGCCAGGGCCTGATGCGTTCTCGATCTTTTATTATAAACAATTCCTACCTCTTCTCGGCCCACATTTTCTCTCTGCCTTTAACTTGCTCTTAGAGTCCTCTGTACCAACTACCATCCCGAGTGAAGCATTAACCGCTTATGTTACTGTAATACAGAAGCCTGGGAAGGATCCACCTTCTTGCGGCAGCTACAGGCCCATCTGCTTATTGAACGTGGACCTTAAGCTCTACGCAAAGGTTCTGGCGAATAGGTTGTCGGGGCTGCTCCCGGGGTTGGTGGACGGCGATCAGTCCGGCTTTATCCCAGGGCGAGAAGCCCGCGATAATAGAGTGTTGAATCTACTCCATAAGCTTAAACAGACCGGGGGGCCGGCTGTTTTGCTGTCCACCAACTCCAAGAAGGCCTTTGACCGGGTTGATTGGCAGTTTATTAGAGCAGTTTTAGAGCATATTGGGTTGGGACCTAAGGCGCTGCAACTGATTATGGCCCTTTACTCGGACCCCTCGGCAAGAATCCAGGTCAATGGCACCCTATTGGGCCGAGTTGACATTCGGAATGGCACCAGGCAGGGTTGCCCCCTTTCTCCCTTGATTTTTACATTATCTATGGAGCCATTTCTGTGCAGAATCAGGAGACAGGAGGATATACAGGGGATCACGGTTGGATCAGTCGCGCATAAGGTTTCAGCCTATGCGGATGATCTGCTTTTCTTTCTCACAAATCTGACGGTGGGTGTCCCGGTGTTGATGAGGGAGTTTGAGAGGTTTGGTAGGCTCTCCTTCTTGAAAATAAATTATGAGAAGTCGGAGGCGCTGGGGCTGAATATTCCCGAAGGGGTGGCAGCCCTCCTCAGAACTTCCTTCCCGTTTAGATGGCCTCCCTCGGCCATCACGTATCTTGGGACTAAGATTACTAAAACAGTAGACGGGATATACACTGCGAACTTTGGCCCCCTCCTTTCTAGAATTAAGGCGGACTTAGTGAACTGGGACTTTCCCACCTTTTCGTGGATAGGCAGAATAAGCATTATTAAAATGACGATCTTACCCAGGATCCTTTATTTGCTCCAGACCCTCCCTATACACATCCCTAGGGCATACTTTAAATCCCTGAATTCGGCTCTCATTAAATTTATCTGGATGGGACGTAAACCGAGTGTGAAACTGTGTCTTCTCTTTAAACCCAGATGAGCTGGAGGTTTAGTCTGTCCTGATCTATTTCAATATTGGCGTGCGGTACATCTCCAACGCATATTGGATTGGCACCATCAGGGAACAAAGAAGAAGTGGGTGGACCTAGAAGCGACTTGGCTGCAATTCTGAGGGATGCAGCTTGGGTGGCCGGAAAGGGGAGGGCCTTCGGTAAGGATCACCCACTCATAGCTACTTCTCTTGTGGTTCTGGATGGAGTTAGAAGTAGGGCGGAGGTATCGCCCTGGCCAACCCCTCTGGTCCCGTTGGTGCGCAATCCGTCCCTCTCAATAGGCATACTACCGACTCTCAGGGAGGCCTTTAACGAGAGGGGCATCCCGAGGGGCCTGGATCTCATATCGCCTTCTGGGTGGACGCAGCTGGAAGACCTCAGGGGGAGGTGGGACATGCACCTGTTCGATCAGTGGCTTTTGTTTACCTTTAGGAGCTTTCTCCTGAGCCTGGGACCCAAGCAGGCACTAACCAGGACCCTTACCCCCTTTGAGCAGTTGCCAATTGCGCAAGACCCTCCCCCAAAACTGATATCTCAATTATATGCCTTGCTGGGGAGCTCCGAGGATAGGGAGGTGCCCCGTTTTTGTGCGGACTGGGAGAGGGACCTGAACAGGCAGCTAACAGAAGATCAGTGGAGATATGTGTTTCTAGCAACTCATAAAATCTCTATATCCTCCAAGACACAGGAAGCCAATTGAGACTGCATAGAATAGACCCATCAGTCCCTGCTGAGTTTTGGAGGTGCCGAAGGGAAACTGGGAGCTTTTTCCATGTGTTTTGGGACTGCTCTAAGATAGTACCTTCCTGGCAATCTGTGGCCGGAATTGCCGGGGAGATTGTGGGCCGCCCGATACCCAGTGACCCCTCTCTGCTCCTCCTGCACCTAGCGGATGTCCCCCTGAAGACTTATCGGAGATCACTTCTGAGGCATCTCATTAACGCAGCAAAGGCTGTCATCCTGAGATTTTGGAGATCGGAGGCGATCCCATCAGCAGCGGACTGGGTGGGGGAAATTAACCGTGTAATGGAAATGGAGGAGCTCACTGCCTCTATCCATGAGAATACACAACAATTTTTGCAGACCTGGACGCCGTGGTTGCTTTTTAAAGACACAGATATAAACAACTCACAGTAGACGGATCCCACACGGGCCTCTAGTTCCCCTGCTATCTAGTTCTCTCATGCTATCACTGGCTTCTGTGTGACATGCATTGTGAGGTGGGGGAGTTCTAGATGGTGCTTTGTAGTACAGTCTGTTGGGCTTATACTCGTGATACTCCCTGCATCCCCCCCTTCCCCCCTTCCCTTTCCCCTCTCGCTTCTTTTTTCTGTTACTTTTGTTATTTTCTCTCCTCTCTTTTCTTCCTCTTTCTTTCTATGATTCAAGCTCTGTTAAGCCAGTCTGCGTCAGAGCAGGATAATTCTGCTCGGATCTGATGCGGTCGCCCATTATTTGGTCCCCGTGGGGGGCTCCTGCCGGCCCGGGTGGACGACCAGTTATAGGTAGACTATGTCACACTTTAATATTATGGCATATGAACATATATTAGCTGCTCTTAACCCTATGTACTTAATTGCTATCTATCTGTATGCATGCTGACTGGCCCTGTTAAGCTACAATTTGATTCTTATTCTGTCACTTCTGTACTGACTTGTTATCATTTTGAAAAAAAAAGAATTAAAAAAAAAAATCAGATATACTATTTTTGAATGATTCCCATGGCATTAGTTTGAGCTTACATGTAATAATGAGTATATATATAGTACACACACACACACACACACACACACACACACACACACACACACACACATATATAGTACAGTTGATATGTACATGTATGTATGTACTACCCAAATTCTTTACTTTTTGTTTTTTCATGTATAGCACTTTTCTGCAATTCATCATGTATGCAGTTTTACAACATCAAATTCCTTTACCATGTACTGTACATCATGAAATTCCAGTTCTTCCCTTTCTGTTGACAGGTGCTGATAGTGCAGCCCAGGGAGCTCCTCCTCAGTTATGTGGTATAAAGAATTTATATTTTTAGCCATTAAGTTAGTCTCGTAGTATTACAGCGAAGCAACATCTTCTGTAGCCAGAGAATGATGATTCAATTCTCCAAGCCAAAGGTCGATGGACTTACACAAGCTGGAAACAATTGGAACGTTTATTATACTCAGCTTTGGTGAAATCCAGCAGCAACGCTAAGTATATTACAACTTCCTATTTTTTCCATATACTGAGTGTGCAAGTCCTCCATTATACAGTATACCCGGATACATATGACCTATTTAACTACACTCTCTAAAAGGGGGGTAAAGAGTACCACAAGATATTCTCTCTCTTTAAAACAATCACTGAACATCATTGAACCTACCAACTAAAAATGCCTGGCCTTATTATATTTATAAAGTCATATTTTGTCCTGCCCGGAACATCATTAGAGGACAGAAAACTGTTTAATAGCATAATGATTTTAATTCTCATTTGTCATTCAAAATGATTCTGAGAATCTGAGTTTTTTGGATTCTGATGTAGCCAAACAACAGCAACTCATAACAAATTGTGAAATATGGCTCCTCTCTAATGACTGGAGAAACAGACCTGAACCAAATCAATTATCCGAGAGTGTGAAAGATGCCATAAAAGTGCAACGTATCTGTGTTTATTAACGTAATTGCAGATCGAAGCTCCTAATCATGGTGTGACTTTCCCACACGGAGAAGCAAGCACATACTTAAATAAGGAGTACAGAACAGACCTAATTAAAATACCAGCCCTTATAAAATGATATTGACCCAATGGCTGATTCTAGTTACACTGTGTATCAATTCAACTCTATTATACAGTATATCACAAAAAAGTATCCACTGTTATTAGGTAATGCCTGTTCCCAAGAATACAAAAGCTGTGCATGTGTTTGCACATAAAAGAGCCTTATTGTGAAATAAGTCCAATAATAAAAAACACATAAATGTGCTAAATAGCAAGAGGAGCAGTTACTTACACAGCCTACATCACTAAAACACAGACAAACCTGTCTCTTTCATGTAAGTAAGAAGAATCAGGGGCAACAGGTTTTGAATGTACCATTCTGTTTTGTTCAGGAGGACATGCTCTCAGCCCTCCTGTGGTGTGATAACAGCGTACTGCTATTGCAATCTACGTGTGTAGATGCTTTTACCCATCATACAATGCTTTGGAAAGGTATTTAGAGTTCGGCCCCAACCCTCTTGCAGCCCTAGCTAGGCATGGGACACATGACCCCGCTGTATAAAAGGCAGGGGCCCTCTCCCAGTGCTCCTTGAGTGCTCTGCATTAGATAGAGAGAGGCCACCTGTGGAGTGGTGGACATATAGGGAGTTTTGGGGAAGAAAAAAAAAGTCATTTTCAGGACATTTTCTTAGGAACAATGGCTGCAGTGAGGGACAGATAGGTTGTTCTTAAAACTAAGTCCTTTTTAGGGCAGTTAGTTAGGGACAGTGGCTAGGATGAGGGACTGTGAGGGTCATTGTAGTCGAGGCTACATGAGGGTCATTTGTGCTTAATAACAAATAGTAATAAAGTGTCCATTAGTTCAGACCATGTTAGGTTATTTTGTTTTCAAGTCATGTGAGGGTCATTTGTGATTGATAACAAAGAGTTATTGAGCGACCACTTGTTCAGCCACATGAGTGTCATTTGTGTTTAATAACACATAGTAGTTGAGTGTCCACTTGTTCAGGCCACTTAAGGGTCACTTCTGTTTAATAACAATAATTAGTAGAGTGTCCACTTGTTCAAGCAACTTAAAGTGGACCAAAATCTACAAGAACTGCTTGATTCCCCACCCCAGGTACATTACCCTTTGGATGTCTTATGCCTGAATGCTGCTTGATATTCCTGTTATAGTGATTTTCATTTTTGTTTTCCCTGGGTAGACCACTGTTGGTTTCTGTCAGGATACCATTGTTCTAAACTTGCCGTTTAAGCCCCCTCCTCGCAATCTCATGATGGGAGCAATTATAACCTATTAAAAATAGTGCTAAAAGAAAGATAAGGGCCAAAAAAGATTTAGTTTTTAATGGTCCCCCAACTTTTCCCTTTGAAGCCAAAATCGTTTGTGAGTACTTTTATCACATTACCACTTTGCCTATTACAATGACACTAAGGAGAGTTGATAAGATGTGGTTGGTCCACTTAAGGGTCACTGCTGTTTAATAACAACGGGACTTGGCTGTGCCAGCACTTGAGTGAGTGGTTAAAGTGTTTGCTACCTCCTCCACCTCTTCCACCTACCCTGCCACATCCACCTCCAGCCCCTCCCTCCGAATCTCTGCCACCTGTAAAAAAATGTAATATTTTAATGAATCTATTTATTTATGTATGTATATATTGTCAAGCATCCTGGCTACAATCATGGGGAGAGCTGAGCTGAGCTCCAGGTATGGGGCGAAGTGAAGCAGAAAAAACTCCAAAGAGCAAATAAAAAGTCTGAGCAGAGTCCAAAGGTGAATCCGGGGTCAGAGGCAGGCAAAAAACAAGCAAAATCCATAAGCAATCCGCGTCAAAAATCAGGTTATCCATCCGTGTATAAATCCAGGTATTCAATTAGGTATTCAGGAATCAGGTAAACAAGGTCCAGGAAGTAAGCTGATAACACAGCGTTGGCTGTAGGCCAGCTGTCCTCTTAAATAGGGCTATCAATCAGCACAGGGAGGGATGTGCCAGAGTCTGGTGAAGTCACTTCCTGTCCATTCAAACTCAGGACACCAGGAAGTGAAATCAAGTCCAAGAGCTTACACTCTAGGCCTTGTGCACTTCCAATGGGCTGAACAACAGGTGTCACTGTGGAGCATGCGACAGAAGAAGAGCCTGCTCTGTTAAAACCATGCAGCCGAGCATGTCTGCTGCTGCATGCAGTCCGTGGTATGGTGCGCTCACGATGCCTTAAAGGGCAGGAAGGGCGAGGAGACTGACATATATTTATTTATGTATATATTTATTGATGTATTTATTTCTTTGGGTATTTATTTATTTATTTTTTTCATTTCGTGGGATTAATTTGTACACTTTCCCTACCCCATTTTGTGATTGCCCAGGTGTCCCCCCCCCCCCCCCCCCATTTAACCTACGACATATGTCAAAAAATGTACCATATTTTTTGCCCTATAAGACGCACCTAGGATTTTGGGGAGAAAAATAAGAAAAATAATATTTTTAACCAAATAATTGGCAGTAATCCCCCTCCCATTCCCAACAGCCAGTGTGTAATTCCCTCTTCCCATAGGCAGAGTGGCATTCCACCCATCCCATTCCCATAGGCAGAGTGGCATTCCAGCCATCCTATTCCCCATATAGGCAGTGTGGCATTCCTCCTATCCCATTCCCATAGGCAGTGTGGCATTCCTCCCATCCCATTCCCATAGGCAATGTGGCATTCCCCCCATCCCATTCTCCATATAGGCAGTGTGGCATTACCCCTCCCATTCCCCATATAGGCAGTGTAGCACCCTCCTCCCATTCTCCATATAGGCAGTGTGGCATTCCCCCCATCCCATTCCCATAGGGAGTGTGGCATTCCCCCCCTCCATTCCCCATATAGGCAGTGTGGCATTTCCCCCTCCAATTCCCCATACAGGCAGCGTGGCATTCCCCCCATCCCATTCCCCATACAGGCAGTGTGGCATTCCCCCCATCCCATTCCCATAGGCAGAGTGGCATTCCCCCTCCCATTCCCCATATAGGCAGTGTGGCATTCCCCCCTCCCATTCCCCATACAGGCAGTGTGGCAATTCTCCCATCCTATTCCCATAGGCAGTGTGGCATTCCCCCTCCCAGTCACCATATAGAAAGTGTAGCACCCCCCTCCTATTCTCCATATAGGCAGTGTGGTACCCCTCCTCCCATTCCCCATATAGGCACTGTGGGATCCCCATTCCCCATATAGGCAGTGCGGCATTCCTCCCATCCCATTCCCATAGGCAGTGTGGCATTCCCCCTCCCATTCACCATATAGAAAGTGTAGCACCCCCCTCCTATTCTCCATATAGGCAGTGTGGTACCCCCCCTCCCATCCCCCATATTGGCACTGTGGGATCCCCCCTTCCATTCCCCAAATAATAGGCAGTAATACCCCTCCCATTCCCAACAGCCAGTGTGTAATTCCCTCTTCCCATAGGCAGAGTGGCATTCCGCCCATCCCATTCCCATAGGCAGAGTGGCATTCCAGCCATCCTATTTCCCATTTAGGCAGTGTGGCATTCCTCCCATCCCATTCCCATAGGCAGTGTGGCATTCCCCCCATCTCATTCTCCATATAGGCAGTGTGGCATTACCCCTCCCATTCCCCATAAAGGCAGTGTAGCACCCGCCTCATATTCTCCATACAGGCAGTGTGGCAATTCTCCCATCCTATTCCCATAGGCAGCGTGGCATTCCCCCTCCCATCCACCATATAGAAAGTGTAGCACCCCCCTCCTATTCTCCATATAGGCAGTGTGGTACCCCCCCTCCCATCCCCCATATTGGCACTGTGGGATCCCCCCTTCCATTCCCCAAATAATAGGCAGTAATCCCCCTCCCATTCCCAACAGCCAGTGTGTAATTCCCTCTTCCCATAGGCAGAGTGGCATTCCGCCCATCCCATTCCCATAGGCAGAGTGGCATTCTCAAACTTCCTTAACTTCCTCAAAATACCAGGTAGGGATACACAGGGGTCCGACACCACCACCAGCACGTCGTCTGCAAAGAGACTAGGCTTATATTGGGTTGTTCCCACTTGTATGCCTCATATATACGGGGACAACCTAGGGCTCCATCGCTAAGGCAAACAAAAGAGGGGACAACGGGCAACCCTGTCTGGTACCTCCCTGTAACGGGAAATCCTCAGATTTAAAACCATTATATTTAACAAAGGCCCTTGGGGTTGAATATATATTTTCTAGAATCCCTAAAAATGTAGACCCAAACCCCCATTTGCCCAGCAAACCAAATAGATATTCCCATAGCACCATATCAAAAGCCTTCCTGATGTCTAATGAAAGAAGCATGGCCGGCATTTGAGCAGTTTTAGCTAGATGTGCAAGCTGAACCACTTTCCTAATATTATCACTAGCATGCCTGCCTGGTATGAATCCCACCTGGTCCTTGTGAACTAATCCAGGCATGTACACCGACAGCCTGTCTGCAAGAGTTTTAGTCAGTATCTTCATGTCTACATTAATAAGCGAGATCGGACGGAAATTAGACCACACCGTATGGTCCGAATCCGGCTTCGGGACCATACTTATAGAAGCAGTGAGGGAGTCTCTCGAGAAGGAAGCCCCAGAGCGCACCCCCTTAAAGCACGCTGCCAATTTAGGCGCAAGAATAGAGTTAAAAGTCTTATAGTACGCCGCCGGGAAGCCGTCCGGCCCCGGCCTCTTGTTAACTTTTAGCCTATCAATTGTATGTTGAATCTCCTCCCGACTAAACCCCTCCTCTAGAGACTTCCTCTACTATTATTTTTTTATATTTTTTTTATTCCTCGCTGTCCCTTTACCAACTTGGCATAAAATGAGACTCGTGCACATGCAAAGTCATCAAACTGTCTATCTGTTTGGTAACCTCTGCATGCGCTTGTGCATTTATCTAAGCTGCGCACACAGCTTTGTTTACAAACGTCACCATTTTTCAAAGTCCTCTCCCAGCATCTGACAAATGTGATGTACAAATAAATTACAGCTCATTTAAACAGGTTTAAACTAATTACCGCGTGCCTATTATTTGCAAACACAATAGCACAATGCTTGCCTCCTGTCTACTCTCCCAGCATCAAACTGCACAGGCACATCATTTATTAACTTCATCAGATGCAATAACAATGAGAATCGGAATCCGCCAAATTGATTTATGCATTTTACATAATGCAAAATGTCTGCTGATTTAGACTGCTCTTTGTAATGCCAATGTAAATGGCAGCAAGGCTGATTGTGAAGGAGATTTGTCATCCTGTCTACAGAATAATATCTGCAGGAAAATATGCTTCATGGTATGTTCATCGGCTATCATTATGATATTTGCAGGCTAAGCGTTGTAGTAAAAGCAAAACATATTTACATTTTTTATATGTAGCTGATCCCTCCTATTCTGACATTTAAAAAAAAAGGGAGTGGTCAAGCCCCTGTTGTATAGTCATGCCCCAGATTTCAATTAAGGAGGAGGTCCAAGCTTTTTGTAACCCCCATAACTTCTACAGTGTAATACAACTCATCAAATCACCCAAATCCTCAGCTGATGACCGCGGGGGTGGCATGACATTTGAACTTGAGTGATAGGCCAATACAGTCACACTGCTGCATGGGATTGGATGACTAACCTGTCACTCAAGGTCCCAACATCAGCTTTCATGAACATTTTTTGCACCCCTCCTAGTGAGTTGTTATAATACTGCCCACCATAAGACAGGAGAGAATCTGATTAATGCAGCTATCGCTATTTAATTCCACCCTGTGTGTGTCTGGGCTGGAGGGCTACCTCTGCAGTACAGACAGGACCCTGCTGATTTATATACTCTTCAATTCCTGCACAAAGGTTAAAGGGTCAGTCCAGCCAGACTTCCCCATCTGAATACACCCCTCACCCTGCCTTCCTTAATAAGCGTTAAAGCAGTGCTAATGTTCTAAAAAAACAAAAAGAATTACCTTGGACCTCCTCCATCGATGACCATTGCTCGATCACCGTTCTAGGTACCACCATCTTCCCGGGACTGCAATTCTTCTCAGCGAATACGCTATTAAATAAAAAAGAGCAGGCCAAGATACATCGTTTTTTAACTTTGCAGTTACTGTAGCCTTCAGATGCCCTTTTTCTCCATATGTTGCTGATGCATGGGTCCCTGAAGCTATGGAAGCCACCACAGGGGACCTTGGTTCCACACTAAATTTAAGATGATCATTGCAATAAGGCTTAGTGTGAGCAGGAGGCGGGGAGAACCTTTAAAAGGCTTTAGATCCTCTTTAAAAACTAAAGTTTTAAAAAGCCATTCTCTCACCTTATCTCTGTGCTTCTGGGTTCAAATTTCCAAAATGTACCCTTCTATCTCTGCAAGTTGTACCTTCACATCTGTAGCATCATACAGAGGGACAGCCCTAAGGCAAAGCCTGTTCCCTCCCTTTGTTACAGTGAATGGGACTTTCACTCTATAACTATGATGTGTTTAAGGTGAAGTTCCATCCAGCAGCAATTTTCAGTTGGTAAGCCTCTGCAAAATCAGACTGGGATTGCTTCTAATATTTGTGAAAATCTTTTGCTTCCTGTCTGTTTAGTTAAAACTACTGAATGAAAAATACATGCATTGGTTTGTCTCAAACAGGCTGATGCAAGAGGGGTGTATATAGGTCCACCTCTCACTTTTTGCAATAATTTACACTGTCTCTTTAAGGACAACTTGTAGAAAGTCCCAGGCTGTGTTAATCAACTTCAGTGTATAATAGTTCTACTTCAACTTCTATAACTGTCTTGAGCTATGGGTGGGTACGTGTGTGTGTGTGTGTGTGTGTGTGTGTACGGTGAGGTTTCTACTAAACAGGGTAAAAGCAGAAGACACATTCACTGACACCAAGGCCCTTATTCATCAAGCGATAGCGCCAGGTAGTGTCTGACGAGCGCCAGGTAGCGGCAGCTAACGGCGACTACCGACTCAAGTACGCCCGGCGGCGGTCACAATGACGCATTTATCAAGCAAAATGAGGCTAGCGCCGGCGAGAGCGACGGCTAGCGCGGCATTCATCATGAAGCCGCCTGGACCGAACAGCGCCGCTGCAAATTCCTTCACAGCGACACGTATTACCTGGCGCTACCTGCCGCTCTCCCATACATTTCAATGGCAGACGCTGAAATGATTGTTTTTAGTGGTTTTTGGGTTTTTTTCTTTGGTACAAAATTCCACACATGTTTATATTGATCTGTTTAATGAATCTGGCTGGTTATTTATATTTTTTTTTTTATTTTTTTTTTTTCACAATGTAATGTTGTGAGTGACATGGGAATTGCATCTCCTCCACCCAAACTCATTGGCATCCAAATCGCTGGTTTTCCACACAATGGTGGCTTGTAAAGCTATTTTGTAGCCTGTCAGGTTGGGCGGTCACGTTCGCTCTTCGAAATTGTCAGCGCCCAAGCTATTTGGCAGCCCTGTCCTTGATGAATCTGTGTTGGTCAGTGTTTGTGCAGTCGCTGTTTAGATTCGCTATGTGGCGGCGCGAGCGTCGCTGTGCCTCGCTGCGCTGCGTTGTGCGGCGCTGTGCTGTTCATACATGTGCCCTTCTGCCATTTGCAAGGAATTCACTTCCTGCGACCTCAGTCGTTGTTAATGAATACACTGTAGTTGTGAGCGTGCCTGGCCACATATTGCAGGATTAACATTCAGTCGTACCAGCTCATAACAACCCGTTATGCATTCTCATGTGTGCCACATTTTCAGGTAGTTGTCTAGTTTGATTGTGTGCTGACTTTTGGAAGGAATCAGATTTGTATATTTAAGCACAACGGTGTATGCTTTAGAAGGACCTATGCATTACAGTATGTAGAATCCCCTGCTAAATCAAGCTAATAATTCGTGGCGCCTTTTGCCCTAGCTTGTTTTGCAGCGTCATTTTAATGTATTTCCGCCACTTAGCGTGTACATAGCTGATATTAGCTTGTCCCTGTTGCGCGCATGTTTGCTTTTGAATTTTGAAGCACAGTTGCTTGCGTCATATCCGGTTCCGGGATCCTCCTTTGCGTTTCAACGCCACCTTAAGGTAAAACTGTCTAGCGCTTATGCCAATAGCTTGTTTTGCAGCGTCATTTTAATGTATTTCCGCCACTTAGCGTGTACATAGCTGATATTAGCTTGTCCCTGTTGCGCGCATGTTTGCTTTTGAATTTTGAAGCACAGTTGCTAGCGTCATATCCGGTTCCGGGATCCTCCTTTGCGTTTCAACGCCACCTTAAGGTAAAACTGTCTTGCGCTTATGCCACTAGCTTGTTTTCAAGCGTCATTTTAGTTTTTCCGCCACTTAGCTTGCACATAGCTGAGAATAGCTTGTTGCTGGTGCGCGGAGCGTTTTTTTTTTTTTAACTTTTTCCCAATGTCGCTTGGGTCATTTCCGGTTCCTGTTTCCTCATTAGCGTTTCCACCCCTCCCCCACCTCCCCAACCTACCTCACCTTCCTCAAGTACCACCCCTCCCACCCCTTCCCCTCCTGGGCCTAGTAAGCCAAAGCGCACCCGGGTGGATAGCAGAGTAAATGGCCAGGTGGTAAAAGTGAGTATTTTTTGGTTTGTCTTTTTAGCTTAAAAGTTGCAGAACACACAGGGGGGATTGGTTATGACAAATTTTGGTTTTAATAACAAATTTGAGCAATCCCCGTGGGGCATCCCCATTGTGGATGTCCTGCTGGGATGCCCCCCCTGGAGGGCCCTAAATATTACCTCAGTCCCGTCCCATCTGTGCATGCGTTAGCTGCGGATGCCTATTGCGCTTACCTCTAGCAGGGTGTACCCCTGCGCCAGACATATTGTAATTTTGGGTGCAGGCGCACTCCCTGTTAGAGTCAAACGCCACATGCGTACTTTGCCGTGCAGACCCAGCTGAGCTGGTATGCACGTCCCAACGGCCTTGTATGCGCATACCACAGCGGCGCGGAGCCCTGTGTTTGGCTTGCGGAGTGACGTGGGAGTGTCCTCAGTGGTGTATTTGTGGCCTTCCAAGGGGGTTGCAGACAGCGGACCACCCACAATTGGTGTGGCCCACCAAAGTGCACACAAACCCAGAATAGTGATAATCCTGGGTGTGGGTCCACTTTGATCTGGTCTCTGTATAACTGTTTATGACTGTGTTCTGATGTCATGTATTTATTTTAGTTTGTTTGTTCTTTTTTCATAGGACTTCTGCCTGGCCGAATATGACTATGCCCGTGGAGGCAAAAAACGCATAGCCATGGAGGTGAAGGCCACAGTGTCCCGGCGCTTCCAGACCGAGCTGACCATCCGCTCCATCCAACAAAAGTGGTCGGATTTCAAGCGCTGGGACCCTGAAGGCGTGTACCGCCTATATGATGCCTACGCATCAGGTAAGTTAAAGCTTATGTTATGTTTAGCCTTTGTGCCGAATCATCTGCTAAGCTGTGTCCATTTGTGCTCTTTAGATTAATTATTTTCTTTCACCCCCTCCACACAGATAAGCGTCCTCCCCTGGGGAAACGTGGGAAGGGATTCCTCCCCCGAACCAGGCAGGCGGACTCGGGGGAGTCATCGGGGGAGGGTCCCTCCCGCGGGTCCTATTTACAGGACCCAGGGGAGGAAGGGGATGACGCCCCAGAGGAGTGTGCTGCTGGGGGGCTGGCTGGATCAAGCCTCAGCTCCTCACACTCTGAGTCTGAGGACTCTCACCAGGCAAAGGGCCACTCTCAAGCAGGGAGTGAGAGGGAGGAGGGTGGCCCTTTGCCTGGTGGATCTTCCGACCAGAGTGTGAGGAGCCGAGGCTCCCCGCCTCCTCCTCAGAGCCCTCCCTGGGCTTCAAGTGGCGCTTCATCCCCTGGTGAGTGTACATTTTTTAATTGTTAGTCTGTGACAGGTTTCATCTTGCAATGTGTCCTTAGCCCTTGCCATTCCTCTCTAATTTGCAGGGCATCATATAGGCGGCACCTCCATGGCATTTTGGCGTAGGATTCTCCACGGGCATAGTCATGGTAAGTGTTTTTGGTTAGCCATCACATTCCCAATGTTATTACATTCATTCAAGTGTACCCCCAAACATTGATGGTGCTTGGTTTCTGGAAGGTTCCAGGACAAATCACATCCCTCACCCAGGGCCCCCCCCCACAAAAAAAAAACCACAAAACTCCTTACCTCTTTGGGGGTTGCCAAAGCCACCGTCCAAGCCTCCTGTGTGACACTCTAGATGTGTGTGCGCCTGCGCTCTTTTTCCAAATGGCCTGCGCGTCCGCACACACTCGAGGAGTGATGTGTGGAAGGCAGCGGGCGCGGAGTACGTTGTCTCATGCAAATTGTGTGGCTCGGCCAAAGTGGACCCAAACCCAGATTAGCAGCAATCCTGTGTATAGGCCCACTTGTAACAGACACATGTTTCCTGGTCCATTGTCACAGCTGGTTTGATAAGGTACCCTAACCTCACAAACCCTACTACAGTGCTAGCCAACTGTCAACCACCCCTATGTTTCTGCCCACACCATGATGGGTGTTCTCATTTCTTTTCTTGGGTTAAGTTGTTCCCGCTCCAACATGTGGGCCACTATTAACATTAGCCAAACAACTGCTAAAGATTCCTTTACATAGCACTGTCTATGTTATTTGCACATTCTCTTTAGGGATACATGTGTCAAGCCTAACAAATTGACATTAACTCATGGTCCAGGAAATATGCTAATTTAGGACAACCTGTATGTAACCATGCAAGCCTTTGCATTTTCAGACTCAATAACCAGATGGATGTCAAATAGTCAGGTGTCATTGGCCCACTAATTGTGTTTTTGTCTTTTGCTTTATGTTGACAGATGTTGCGACGCAGACGGAGCCAGAGACCCTCCTCCCCACCCCAGCTCCAGGGACGGCCAGCAGCATGGGCCCCCGCCACAGCTGCGATGGTGAGTACATCCCACTTCATATGCCTAAAGACTTGTGAAACCTATGTCTTCTAGTCACATCTGCAGACAATTTAAATTTACCTATGTGTTAATTTCACACACATCTCGATTCAATGTGTTTGCACAATAATCCAACATGCCTGTTTGCATGCTTGATTGTTGGCTCACATCCTTCATTAGGCCACATAGAGACTATTTTTGCGTTAGACACAACCAAATGGGCCCTATTAGGTCTGGACCTGTAACATTATAGGGAAAACTTGTGTACTCGTTCGGACTTAGGCCCTGATGTTTGGCTGTTACTAAACACAAAAATGGACACACTGGGAATTATACCTTCTTTGCTTCCCAAGAGTTAAACTGGAACAACAACCAGGATTTTGACTTTCCTGGGTGTTGTTCCACTACGGTGGGGCACCCCTGATCGTCACCGCTGTGTGACAACCCCCTGAACTCACTTTGACTCCAACAAACGTACAAGCCATGGCAAATTGCCTCCTCCTCCGCCTCCCCCGCGCCCCTTTTTACGCGCGCGTGCCTGCGCCGGCCATTCACAGATGGCCGGCGCAGGCACGCACACGTCTAGAGGGGCGCCAGGGAGGGCCCAGCGGCACTGCCACACAGAAACTGAGGTAGGTATTTTGGGGTTTGGGGGGGGTTTCACACCCAGGGACATCCCGATCTTGGATGTCCCGCGGGGAGGGAGGTGATCGGGCAGGGAATCTGATAGATTCCCGGGCCGATCACCCGTGGGTGTTGGTACACTTTAAGAGTAAATGTATGCTTGGGATGTGTTGTTCACATTCCTGCCAGTCAATAGTACTCATATCATGTTAACCAATAAGCACACAGTGGTCAACAATGTTAATGTGAGTGTCACCTAATTGGACACACTGACATTACATTGCTACATCTGTGTCTGTTGAGGTCACATCCAATTTATTTAAAAATTGTTGTTTCTACATTTCTACAGCTTGTGAAAACCAGCATCGCAGACTGTGGCGGGAGATCCGGCTCCTGAAGCTGATGCTGCTGGCCAGGAAGAGGCGCCGACGGCGTCGTTAGGGTGGGGGGAAGGCTGGCCTCTTGATGGCCGTTGTTGGCCAATGTTGGCCCTGTTGGCCATGTTTTCTAATTAAATTTTTTTGATTACCATCATTACAGTGTGTTGCATTGCAAAGCATAGTTTAACTGTCTCCCAACCCATTTGTGTGTCAATGTAGCCATACCTTTGGAGCCATTTCAGGTGTTAACCATAGTAAGCTATGGTCTCCAATGTGTGGGCTAAATTGACCAATACATTGACATATGTAGATCAAGATACTCATCCCTGACTGTGTTATTAGCTAGGTCTTAGGAAACACACAATTTAGAGGTGGGTGAAGCAAATATATTTACAAAACCAAAAATATACAAAATTAATATTCTTGGCTGGGTGGCCGGGGAGGTTGGGAGTCATTGCTAGGGGCGGTGTTGGGGGACAACAGTGCAGTAAAAAATATAGACTGCTGTTGTATGAGCTGTTGTAGCAACAACAAAGTTTGGTCCTGCCGCTGGAGACATTCTTCCTGGCGCTGTATTGATTCTTCCTGGCGCTGGAGAGATTGTCCCTGGCGCTGTAGAGATTGCTCCATTAGATTTGCCAGCCGACCAAGTTCCTGGTTCTGGTGTTGGTTTTGGAGCAACTGGTCCATCTGGCGCTGCAGGGCCTCATTTTGTTGCTGACACATCAGCACCTGATTTTCCAACGCCGCAATGCGCTCATTAGTTCCATCACGCGGCTGTTGGCGACTGTAGTCCTCCAGCATCCGGACCCCTAGCTCATAGAAATCTGCACTGGTTGGTGCCACACCTCCTCTTGCTGTGGTTTGAGGCTAAACAAATAGAAAACCACATTTTAGTCAAACAGAACCAATGCAGGTATGCCCCTCAAAATAAATCCCCTAAACAGTCACTATACAACTTACCCTTGTCTGAGCCTCGGAAGCTTGGCCACATGGGACTTGGGAAGAGGTCCCAGCTTGGGGTTCTGGTTCCGCCTCCTGCAAAAACAACAATGAAAGGAAATGTGACATGTTGCTTCTTCCACTACCCACGAAGATGCCAATGTGGTTCGAGGTCGTCTACATCAGCCATGTTACCTGCGTGTCCTCCGGCACAGGTAGGCTCGAGGTTTCGCTGCCAGAGAGTGGCAATTCAACATCCGAGATGTCCGGCAAGTTGGCATATGCTAAACAGGAAAATCAGGTTAGTAGGTCTGTGGCCCAAACTCTAATGTAACCTGGTTAGGCTATCGAGGCCATACCTCTAAAAAGTGCCAAAATACACACTAGACCAAAGGTATCTGTTAAACTCAGATTGTTAACATGTATGTTACAGGACTAAGACGCAATAATTTTTGCTAATCACATCAGAAACATTGCTTAAATTACACATACCCGCAATCTCCCAGATGTCTGGAGTGGGGTCCTCACTCGAGCTTGGACCTTGAAAATACATGTGGACACACAAGTTGCCATGTGCCTAAAGCAACAGACAGAAAAGTAACAAATGTTTGAGCTCTAATGTAATACTTCACAGGTCCTACTGTTAGTTGGTCAGAATGTAAAAATGCAAATCACATACATTAACATTAGGTTAGTACAAAAGCCAGAAAATATGTACCTTCAGTCCAACCGGTGGTGTCATCCCCAGGATCCACACCCTGCAGCCGAGCCAGTGGGATTTTGGCCTTCAGCATCTCCTCATACGGCCTGTAGGTACTCTTTGGAGCCTGGATGAACCCACTGTCCACATCAAGATCGTGATTCATCTTTTTCATAAGGGCCCCTCGCAAAGTGTAGAAGCGTTTCCTGCAGGATGGGCCACTACGTGGGTGTTGAGCAGTGCTACTAAGCTCCACACCAATGGCATCCCACAGTTTGCTTCTTTCTTGTTTGCCTATGGACTTGCTTTGGGAGCCAAATATCAGCTCCCATTTAGCAAGTGTAAGGCGCACAAGATGATTATTCTCAGCCAAATTAAATTCAGGCTCCCTCTTGGCACCTGGGCGCTTAGCCTGGGGTGCTGCCCCACCTTCAGGCTGTGCCCTTTTCCGTAAGGGAGGTCTGCGCACAGCACCCACCAAACTCCTACTCGGGCCTGCTGTGGCCGGCAGATGTCCTGAATTTGGCTCCATCCTGTAGCTGCACACACACACAAATACACACCCAACAAGCACGCATGCAGACTACAGAATGGCATCGCAATCTCTTAGGCTTGGCCAGGTTTTATGTGCTCTAACAGCCAATCCAAAAGCAGGCCACTTAATTGATTCACACATACAGCCCAGTTCCTTCTAGGCACACCTCCACTGCACTGACTGAAGCATGTGTGTTAGCCAATTAACTCATTACAGACCTCATTAACCAAACAACACACACCCAAATCCAACAATGGACTGATGTATCTCAAACCCTTGGGACATGTGGTTAGCCTAACGGCTATTTAAAAAAAACAGCAGCTTACCTTTCATTGGTCCACCACTGATTTTTGGGCCATGTCCGTTAATGCACGCAAGTTTCGGCTCAAGTACGCTAGTAGCGCTACTAGCGTGCGCGTGCGCACTCTGTTTTACGCACACCTGGGTCGGCTAATTGGCGCCCGGAAATAGCAGAGCAACGCAAAAGGCGGCAAAGCGGACCTGTCCCTTTTGAAAAAGAAGTATAAAAGGAAGGAATTTTCTAGCTTCTGCTATTCTTACACTGTGGCAAAGGCTGTGGTGTGGTGCTGTGCTCGCTTCCCTTAGCTCATTTGAGCCTCTGTCTGGTTTCTGTCCTCACTCTCTGTGGCTTGTTGGGTGATTTCTGACATCAGTGCTGTTTCTTTAGGAGCTTGGTTTTGGTGGCATCTGCAAATATTGTGTAGCATACAGCAAGTGAGGCTTGATTTTGGGGCCTTTTGTGGGCTGTGCAGCAACTCCCCTCTTGGTTGTGCCTAACTTAGAAAGCTGGTTTTCAGCAGGCTGGTGGTTTGGACCACTATAGTTCTGGTTTTGTGGTGAGCTGCATTGTGTGTGGAGTGTGATTGTTTGTGTGTGTGTTGTGTGTTAGTGGTTTTTTTTTATTTTTTTTGGTTTTGTATATATCTTTAGTGTGTGTGATGGATAAGAGGGTGATGTATGGTGTCTGGGTGGATGGATGTATGTGTATGCTGAAAGAGCAGGAGGAAAGGGAGCGGGGTGTTGTGAGGCTTAGGGCACCCCGCTCCTTTGCAATCCGCCTTTCAGTATGGGACTTAAGTGACGAGCAGATCAGGAGCCGCTTCCGTCTGAATCGTGCTGCACTACAGTCCCTATATGATCAGATTAAGCACAAAATCGAGCCATCCACCAAACGCACTCATTCCATTCCAGGCATAGTACGCCTGTGTGCCACACTCAATATTTTGGCACGAGGGACCTTCCAGGCAACCTCAGCCCTCCTCAGCGGGATAAGCCAGGCTACTATGAGCCGCATACTAATCCAGGTAGTTCTGGCAATTTGTGATTTAATCCCAATTTACATCAGGTTTCCTGAGGATGAGGAAGAGGTTGCCAAAATAAAACATACTTTCTATCTGATGGGAGGGATCCCGAATGTGCTAGGGTGCGTTGATGGTACACATATCCCTTTCCGCCCTCCCCGTGCACAGGAGCTGTCCTACAGAAAACGGAAGCAATTCCATTCCATTAATGTGATGGTTGTCTGTGACCCAGACATGAGGCTGCGGGCGGTGAGATCGGGGTTCCCCGGCTCATGCCACGATTCTTACGTCTTGCAGCGGACAGTCCTGTGCCGGAAGTTTGATAACAACGAAATGCCAGCTGGCTGGCTACTGGGTAATAAATTAACCATGTCAATGTATTTTGCAAATATGTGGCCTAGTAAGCCAAATTTAACCAAACTACCACCAAAAAACATGTACTAGTACTAATTGCTGTCTCTCTCCTTGTGTTTTTTCTACAGCGGATAAGGGATATGGGCAGAGAACGTGGGTCATGACTCCGGTCAGGAACCCACGGACCTCTGCCCATGAACGCTACAATGCAGCGCATCGCAAGACCAGAAGCATTGTGGAAAGAACCATCGGCCTGCTGAAAGCACGCTTTCTCTGTTTGCCACGGCCAGGAGGAGAGATGCTCTACAGCCCACAGAAGGTCTCCAAAATCATCCTTGCCTGCTGTGTGTTACACAATATCTGTATTTCCCACCGAATCCAAGCCCCCGAGGAGACAGCACTGGTGCCAGAAATCCCCAACATGCCCGCAGCAAGAAGTGAGGACACCCAGACTGGCGATGAGCTAAGGGAAAGGATGATCACTTCTTTTTTTGCGGTAAACTAAATAACCTTCACTCTAATGCAAGTATTGCACTACTGGCAAAATGTATTAGAACTACCATCAAAAAGAGCCCAAAAACACACTAAGGGGGGTGTAAGATGATCCCAACCACTCTAAGGGGGGGTTTAAGATGACCCAACCCACTCTAAGGGGGGTGTAAGATGAGCCCAACCACTCTAAGGGGGGTGTAAGATGACCCAAACCACTCTAAGGGGGGTGTAAGATGAGCCCAACCACTCTAAGGGGGGTGTAAGATGACCCAAACCACTCTAAGGGGGGGTGTAAGATGAGCCCAAACACTCTAAGGGGGGTGTAAGATGACCCAAACCACTCTAAGGGGGGTGTAAGATGACCCAAACCACTCTAAGGGGGGGTGTAAGATGAGCCCAACCACTCTAAGGGGGGTGTAAGATGACCCAAACCACTCTAAGGGGGGGTGTAAGATGAGCCCAACCACTCTAAGGGGGGTGTAAGATGACCCAAACCACTCTAAGGGGGGTGTAAGATGACCCAAACCACTCTAAGGGGGGTGTAAGATGAGCCCAACCACTCTAAGGGGGGTGTAAGATGAGCCCAACCACTCTAAGGGGGGTGTAAGATGACCCAAACCACTCTAAGGGGGGTGTAAGATGACCCAAACCACTCTAAGGGGGGTGTAAGATGATCCCAACCACTCTAAGGGGGGTGTAAGACGCCAATGTTGGTTATCAAGTAATGCATTTTTGTATTTGCAACAACTATACTACTTTAAAGATCTATACCAACTGCACTTTTCTTATTTTTTCAGGCACAAAGACATGCACCGTGATCCGTATTTGGGACTTTACAAACTTTATTTCCCTTTACTTTGCTTTTTCCTTTCTGTTTGAATTTTGATTTTCCTTTTCTCTTGTGTTCATTTTAAAATTTTTGTAGATTTTAATAATAAAATCTACTATATATAGATACATGTGGCTATGTGTTTAATTCTGTTGAAAGTTTCCTTGGCATTCTACTTCCTATTGTAATTTTCTTTTTCTTTCTGATTTATGTTTTTATTTCCCTTTTCCATTTTCCTTTTATTTCTCTGTTCTGTTTTTATTTTCTTTTTCTATTTTCCTTTCTCATTTCTGTTTTTATTTTCTTTTTCTATTTTCCTTTCTCATTTCTGTTTTTAATTTCTTTTTCTATTTTCCTTTCTCATTTCTGTTTTTATTTTCTTTTTCTATTTTCCTTTCTCATTTCTGTTTTTATGTTCTTTTTCTATTTTCCTTTCTCATTTCTGTTTTTATTTTCTTTTTCTATTTTCCTTTCTCATTTCTGTTTTTATGTTCTTTTTCTATTTTCCTTTCTCATTTCTGTTTTTAATTTCTTTTTCTATTTTCCTTTCTCATTTCTGTTTTTATGTTCTTTTTCTATTTTCCTTTCTCATTTCTGTTTTTATTTTCTTTTTCTATTTTCCTTTCTCATTTCTGTTTTTATTTTCTTTTTCTATTTTCCTTTCTCATTTCTGTTTTTATTTTCTTTTTCTATTTTCCTTTCTCATTTCTGTTTTTATGTTCTTTTTCTATTTTCCTTTCTCATTTCTGTTTTTATGTTCTTTTTCTATTTTCCTTTCTCATTTCTGTTTTTATTTTCTTTTTCTATTTTCCTTTCTCATTTCTGTTTTTATTTTCTTTTTCTATTTTCCTTTCTCATTTCTGTTTTTATTTTCTTTTTCTATTTTCCATTTCTTTCTCTGTTCTGTTTTTATTTTCATTTTCTTTCTCATTGGTGGTTTAATTGTATTTCCTTTTTCTTTAAAAAATAAATAAAATAATTTAAAATGTGGCTATGTGTTTAATTATGTTTTATTTTGCATTTATATTCTAATATCTGGTTTAATTTAATTTCCTTTTCAACACAAAATAAAAACTCTATAATTTATAAAAAAATGTTGCAATGTGTTTTATTCAGAAGGTACTGGATGGCCAGGACACAGCAAAGCTAACAGGCGCTGTGTACAATAGCGTGGTCACACTGACTGACAGCGCCTACAAAGCTGAGGGCCAACATCATATTCAGCAATGTAGGCGTTGTTCCCAACAACGCCAGGTAGCGACTGAGGAGGCCTGCTATAGCGAATCGCTACCGCCCGCGGCTGACGCTAGCGGCGCTCATAGCGCCATACTTCAGTCGCTCATCTGTCGCTACCTGGCGCTATTGATGAATCGGCCTCCAAGTCTCTGAGCACACAAATATTCCTCTTTGATCTAGCAGTTGCAATAGCCAGCAATCTAACTAATCTAATCCATAATCTGGGCCTGGTTGGTTTAGAAACAATCCAAGAGGTTGAAAATACATTTGGCCAAAGCCCCTGACGATACTTCCTTCTTAGGATGTAGAACTAGAAATAGATATTTTTTTTTTTTTGCTGTCCCTCTCTGTAAAACTGCAGGGGATCAGTCATTGCATAGATGTGAATCATTGCCACACAACAATGAATGGAGGAGGCGGAGCTTCACAGCTGAAACAGGTGCCATTATATGGGATTATAGTGATGCTGGAGCAATGAAAATTGGTCAAAGGTGCTCTTTATGGGGGGAGCAATTCATAGGATCCTAGTTTAAAATGTGGTTTTTGATCCGCTGTAAAGCATCTTTTCATATAGCAAGACAGAGTTTGTTGTGGTTAAGATGTTAAATTGAAACATCACAATGTTGCAACTCAGCCTGCACCCCCTTCTCTACTCTGCGGACAGTAATAAACAAAGTCTTTTATAGCAGAGACTTATTATGGAGGCTTAGCGAGGGGTCTACATCAGAAAACTACTCATGTTGGTTATCCCAAGAGATATCTTGTGAAAGTTAGGGAAATGTTACGAATTAAGCCCGGTGCTTTTTTCATCCTACAATGACATTTGTTTGCAGTGTAGTGTGCATGTTCAGTAGCAAGTAGACTGTAGATTTAGCTATGAAGGTTGGCATTGAACTGAAAATCAACTGCTAATGCAATAGGGGGCATGTTGCCCCACAGTGTTCCAAATGTCTAAATAGAAGAATGTAAACAAGCAAACTGACATTGCTAGCAGGAAAGAAAATGTATCACTGTTAAATGTGTATTTACAACTCTAAAAGCAATGGAACACATGCATTAACTGTTAGTGCCACACAATCAAAATGTGTGTTCCAGCTAAAGGAACCTCCAGGTAAATGAATCATTAACTTTAAGTCATATGATGTATATTTTATTTGAGATTTAGATAATGAAGTAAAAAATTGGTAAAAGCTTCACAGGAACAGAAATGTAAGCATATGTCCAATCTACAATAAAATAATAGCACACTGGGTGATGGGGTAGTTTTGCCACTTGGGTGTATTTATAAACAAAATTCAATTAAAGAGGAACTATAGGCAAGTCATCACTTCCTCATTCATGGTGTATGGGACAAAATGAACAAATGAGTCACCAGCAGTCACCTGATTAACTGCCATTTTGTGCCATACTCCATGAATAAGGAAGTGATGTCTTGCCTATAGTTCCTTCACATAAATACAGTTTATAAAATGTATATATAAATGTTTCACTTGTTTGTGTGTGGTTTAAATATCTCATATGTGAAAAAAACAATATATATATATATATATATATATATATATATTCACATGGACAGACTGGGGTCGGAAATTAGCCCAGAATTTTGGTTCCTTGCCAGCCCAGCACATTTCCACTGGGCACTACTACAAATATGCTTCTCAACTGTGAGACAAGTGCATTCCACAGCAAAGGCATTGCAGGGACAAATCATAGGGGGGTGGAAATGGCCACTTTCAAAGCAATGGTATTAAAGCTTTGGTATTGTAGGGGCCTCGAAGGTTATGGCTCTCCACAGGCATAATGTTAAGGCTATAGCATTGCAAAGGCAGAAGATTGGTGTGAGTGGTACAGTGGGGCCCAGAATGGGGTAAGGGGCTTGGGAGAGACTTGGGAGGCAGGGAGGAGTGTGCAAAGACAAAGGAGAATACACAAGCTGATGAGCTGTGTGTTGGGGACTACACCAAGTGAAAAAAAAACAGCTCTCCTTATGGTCAGACCACCTCTGTAAATGGGCAACTGTAATGTTATCCTTGGATTTGCAATAAACTAGTCAGAAATTTGACTTTTTTTCTGAATAAGTAGGCTGCACTTTACCCAAGCCTTATCTTCCTCCTTATTCTTCCAACCAAATCAGCTTTGACCCTTCTAGTGCCAGCTACGTGAGACTCACGTAGCTGACTTTAAACCCCCACAGTAAAAAACTCACCTGACCCCTCGTTGGATCCTGCCGGGTCTCCTCTTTAATTTGGTGCCATCCGATCCCCCATGGGGGCTCGGATGGCTCCAGGAGAGCCCCCAGAATAGCGACCCCCCCGCTTCGGCAGCGGCCGCTGCTAACTGTTAAAAAAAAAAATGAAAAATGACATTTACTTACCTACGGTCGCGCTGTCTCCCGACGGGTCTCCTCTTCACTGGGTGGGCCTCCGATCGCCCCCCCCTGGCTCTTCAGCTTCAGGGGAGAGCCTGAAAGAGCTCTCCCAACGGGCTCCGCCATCTTATCGTTAAGCCCCGCCCCTTTGGGTGGGGCTTATGACGTCACTCATCAGGTGTCGTCCTGGCTCCCGGCTGCTGTTCTTTCAGATGCGATCATGCTGGCCACAGGAGCAGAGGGGCAGGCGATCAGATCATCACCTGCCCCTCTGTTACTGTAGCCAGCATGATCGCATCTGTCATCACATCGAGGGACAAAGGAGCTGACAATCGGAGGTAAGTAAAGTAAAAAAAAGATTTTATTTTTTAATAAAATCATTTTTTCTTATGTGTCAGTGTGTTTTTTTTTACTGTTTTACTGTTAACCCATGAGACCCCTATACCAGTTCACAAGGCTAGGGGCTAGCAAGTCACCTGCGGCTAGCGGGTGACTTGCCATTAACCCCCGCACCCCCAATTACCTGCCTCCCCAAAGCCCGGGGGGGGCAGAAGAGCCCGGGCCCACAGAGGGTATGTGGGCTTGTAGGCTGCGGGGTGGGGGGCCACCAGAGCTGGCCCCTGCACCCTGTTCTATAAGCCCCCATAGCTGGTTATGATGGGTAGGGGGGACCCCATGTCATTTTTTGGGGATTTAATACTTAAAATTCCCCCCAAAAAATGCCCCCCCCGGGAGGGGGGACCCTGTAGCATTTTTTTAATTAACTCCTTATGTTTATAGTTTGGATAGTAGTTGTATTTTATTTGTAAATGTTATAAAGTGCTCTTTTCAGTTTGGGGGTCTCCTGGGCAAGAATGGGGGGCTACCGATACATATGTGGTACCGTTGTAATCGGGAGAAATGGGGCTATCACAACAAATGTTTTATTTAAAATAAAGGAGACAATTGTCTAAAAAATATTATTTTATTTATTTTTTAGTTTTTTTACGCAAAAATATTTAAAAAACAGTAGAAAAATTACAAACAAGACATTTCATGTTAAAGCCTAAACTCTGCTGCAAAAAATATGTATATCATTTTTCTGGAAATTCCTGCAAAAATCATGGTTAAACATGGCACAAAATGGGGAAAAATGACCTGTCAACAGAGGGTGACAAAACTTCAAGTAGGCTGGCAATTAAAAGGGTTAATAGTACCTATGCATGTTGGGTATTGTTCTGCTCGGGGGACCTTGCGCTTTCAGATTTAGCTTGTTTTTTCTTGTTTGCATATTGATATTTTAGGAAAACATGTTTTTTATTCTGCTTTTTTCAAAGATTTTTAGGGAAACCCTGTGCAACCTAAGAATTCTTCAAGGGATTACTTCCAAAAAGTTGAGCCCACTACAACAAGCTCAGTACGCTTAGAAAGGTTAACATGTGTACTTTCAGGGAATGTATGGTTTATGGGGGATATTCCAAATGTAAAGGGTTGTTTTGGTTGAAAAATTGCAAGGTGCGCACTTTGTCAGCAGAGCTGAAAATTTCAAGTAAAATTACCATTATGCGCACGCTTTACTTTGGGGTGTTTGTCAACTCTTCCCTTGACAGTAGCTATGCATGCTGGGTACCGTTCTGTTCGGGGATGTTGCTTTTTCAGATTAAACTTGTTTTTTCTTGTTTGCATATAGTTTTTTCTTAGGAAAATGTGGCTTTGATTCTTCTTTTTTAGGGAAACTCTGTGCAACCAAAGAATTGATTGAGGGATTACTTCCACAAAACTACACCCACATAAACAAGCCTGGTACGCCTAGAAATCTTGAGGCGTGTACCAGAGAATATATCATTTGTGGGGCGTATTTCAAATGTAAAGGGTTGTTTTTCTGGAAAAACTGCAAGGTGCGCATAGCACAGTTGTATTTTATCTGAAAATCTCCTAAAGCGCTGTTTCTGTTTGGGGGAGTCTCCTGGGCAGGAAAGGGTGTCTACCAATACATATGTGGTACCGCTGTGACCAGCAGAAATTGGGGTTTCACACGCAATAAGATTTTATTGACAAACTTATGGTTTTTTTTACAAAAAACACTACAAATTGCAAAAAATAGATTTTTTTTTACTTTTTTGCACATATTTTACACAAAAGTATTGAGAATACAGTAAAAAAAGGCCAAACAAGACATTGCATGTTGAAGCTCAGACTGCTGAAAAGAACAATATATACTTTTCCTGGAAAATCTCTTCAAAAATCAAGGTCGAACATATGTAGCGCCAAATAGTGAAACGTGGTCTGGCAACAAAGGGTGACAAAAATTCTAGGAAGGCTGGCACTTAAAGGGTTAAAGGATGCAAGCAGCAGTGTCACCAAAGCAGCACCATGTAGGTCATCACCGTCATCTACTGTCTGCCATGTATAGCCCTTGCTTACAAGTAATAAAGCCAGGAGAACAAATAAATTGGCAGGTAACATTTCCCCTAGAAAATCCCCAGATAATCCTTTCAGAATAGCCTGAACATAGCTAAAACACTTTCTTTCCCAAAGCAGTTGTGGTTGTCTCTTCAGCTAATACAAAGTTCCATGAAGGACATACTAACAGAATTTAAACCCCCCCATGACCCCTCACAGCTCTTAGTCTAGGCCTTCCATATGATGTAACCTGGCATCCACCAAAGAGGATTTTTTGTACAGTTTTGTACCTTGTCAGGAAGTGCCAGACATTGTGGTAGTTAAACATTAGCCAGTTGGAACCAGAAGGTAAGAAGAGTGATAAGGGAAGGACCATGATACTAGGTCAAATCAGAAGACAAATAACATATCAAGAATTAAATACAAAACTTTTTTTCGTGTATGTTTTGATAAACCGGTGTTTCAACACCAGATCAAGCAAATGTCTCAAAGATCAGTTGTCATATGTGGATGATGCAGGTTTTTAGCCTTGAGCTTCTGTAGAAACATTTAGCCCTGGCTTACTAACTGCTTCGCTCATATGCGCCCTACACGGGCAAGCAAATTTTTAGTTCTCCCTACAATTATAGCTCTGTTTGGTAGAATTATAGATCAGGTCACACTATATTCCACAGTTGCAGTGCTGTCATAAATCAGGCCCTTAATTGATGCCCCATGTGGGCGTGAGCGGACCCACTTGGCTGAAGGTCCACCTTAATGCATTAAATAAACTATGACAATTGTCTTACAGATAGCCAACAAAAGTTGCCAATTATCTTGGAAATTGCCAGGTTATCTTCAATCACAGATAGACAATCTTTGATTGTCTCATAGACAGTAAGCAAGCTTCCATAATAGCCAGGAACTGGACTTTTTTGGATAAGAGCCTTTGACGGTGTCACGGGGACCACGAGCCACTCACCCGGCCTTCGGTCCCGCGCCGGCTGCAGTCGGTTGGCCGGAGCGCTGGCAGGGCGGCGTCCTCCGCAGGCGGCGGCTCGACGGCTTCCGCCCCTGACCCCCGCTCGGCTGTTTCCGCCGCGAGCAGCCGCTCGGCTGTTTCCGTCGCGAGCGGCGGCTCGGGCAGTTCCGTCGCGAGCGGCACCTGGAGCGGCCGCGTCCCCGGCATCGCGGCGCGCTCCTGACGCCCAGGATCGTGCTCGCGCGCCCACCGGAGGTAATCAGTTTAGGGCCAATGAGCCCAAGGTTGCTTTTGGGCGGAACGCCCTGTGGTTTGAATGGGGCAATCAGCCTCAGGTTCCTAGTCTGCACCAATCATGTCCCTCAATCTGGTTGGCCACTTCTATAAAGGTGTTCCTATTACATTTGATCCTTGCCCGTGATAGCGTGCTGCTGGGTGTGAATTGGTGTCTGTTCCGTCTACGTTATCTTGCCGTGTATGACCATCCTTGATTGCTGCCTGGACCGACCTTAGCCTGTTTTCCTGACCACGATTTCTGCCTGCTCCTCTGTACTGCGTACCTGTGATTCCCCGGTTTGACCTTTGGCTCGACTCGACTATTCTTCTGTCTCATCCTCCTGTACCGCGTTTCATTGGACTGATCTGCTGTGTATGACCCCTGCCCGTTTGACCCTGCCCAGTCTCGTTCCTGGTTCGTTTGCCTTCCCCTGCATAAGTCTGCATCCTTTGTGCTAAAAAGTCCTGGGGGCAACCGTGCCCGGTAAGGCGTGTCCAGCGTCCCGGCAAACGGGGGCTTGTCTATAGGTGAAGCTAGCAGCGGAGATTGGGGGTTGCAGACTTAATTGGAAGGTGGGCGTCCCACGGGACCTGACATTATCACGGGCCATACATTATTTCCTAGATGGAAGAATTAATGCAGCAGGTGCAAGCTATGGCCACCGCCATCAACCAGCTGGCCCAGCAAGTGGCTACGCAGGAAAGTCGCCAACTACCTGCGCCACTGGATCCTGGGCCTACAGTTGAGCCGAAGATTCCCCTTCCAGAAAAATTCTTTGGGGAACGGACGAAGTTCTCGAACTTTAAGAACTCATGTTAGCTCTACTTCCGCCTACGGCCCCACTCATCTGGGTCAGAAACTCAACGAGTGGGCCTAGTTATCTCACTTCTCCAGGGTGATCCTCAGACCTGGGCATTTGGATTGGCACCTACAGATGAAGCCTTACAGTCAGTCTCCGCCTTCTTTTCTGCCATGGAGCTATTGTATGCAGACCCTGATCGGGCTTCAACGGCAGACTCCAAACTGCAGAATCTTAGACAAGCGAAACGCTCGGCGGAGGAGTATAGCGCAGAGTTCCGTCGATGGTCCATTGATTCCAAGTGGAATGACCCAGCTTTGTGCAGCCAATATAGAATTGGACTCTCATAAAACATTAAAGATGTTCTAGTGAATTATCCGCTACCCAAAAGCCTTGATGAATATATGCAACTGGCAATTAGAGTGGATAGACGTCTCAGGGAAAAACGCCAAGAAAAAGGCAAGGATCAACCTTGGGGACCCCCACGCCAAGAGTTAAGCCCTAGGGGTGCTGCCGCCCCTTCTTCTATGACGTCTGAAGAGCCCATGCAGCTTGGCGTAACCCATCTTTCTCAGGCAGAGAAAGTTCAGCGCAGATCACAAGGTCTTTGTCTATACTGCGGGAATCCTGGCCACTTCGCCAAGAATTGCCCTAACAAGGCTCCGGTGGCGGGAAACTACAGCGCCTAGATCCAGCTGAGGGACTTCATCTAGGCGGTCAGGTATCATTCCCTCATGTAAATCGGTTACTCCTACCAGTTATGGTCTCTTGGGGCCTTTCCAAGACTTTTGTCTCCGCTTTCATAGACAGTGGAGCGGCTGGCAATTTCTTGGATAGGTCACTTGCCTCCACCCTTAATATTCCATTGATTCCGTTAGAAAATTCACTTCGAGTCCTGGCTGTCAATAACGAGCCCATCATGGGAGGGTTGGTCTCCTTTAAGACCCCCTTGGTGAATTTAATTGTGGGATCTGCCCATTCTGAAGAATTAGAGTTTTTTATTATTGAGAGTCCTGTATCTCCTATTGTCTTAGGATTCCCATGGTTAAAAACCCATAATCCGGTTATTAATTGGGAATCTGGAGATCTTGTTAAATGGAGTCCATTCAGTTATGAGCATTGTTTCTCCACATCCCTTAGGTCCTCACAGGTCATCCTTGATGGTTTACCACCAGCCTACGCAGATTGGGCGGATGTTTTCTCTGAAAAATCCGCTGACACTCTTCCCCCGCATAGGGCCTATGATTGTCCCATCGATTTGCTTCCAGGTACTATGCCCCCTAGGGGGAAGATATACAATCTCACACGATCTGAAGAGCTGGCCATGAAAAATTATATTTCAGAGAACCTCAAGAAGGGATTCATCCGTCCTTCTACCTCACCTGCTGGTGCTGGTTTTTTCTTTGTCGAGAAGAAGGACGGCGGTTTACGCCCCTGTATTGACTACCGGGGATTAAACAAAATTACAGTCAAGAATAGATATCCATTACCTTTAATCAATGACCTCTTTAATCAGGTATCTGGGGCTCAGATTTTTTCCAAACTTGATCTTAGAGGGGCATATAATCTTATTCGTATACGCCAGGGAGATGAATGGAAGACAGCCTTCAATGTCAAAGATGGTCACTATGAATACTTGGTGATGCCCTTCGGCCTATGTAATGCCCCTGCAGTCTTCCAAGATTTCGTGAACGACATTTTTCGCGATTTCTTGGGTCGGTTTCTGGTGGTCTATTTAGACGGCATACTCATTTTTTCCCATTCCCTGTTGGAACACCGTCAACATGTAAAAGCGGTGTTACAAAGCTTACGGGAGAACCATCTGTATGCTAAAATTTCTAAGTGTGTATTTGAAGTTTCTGAAATTCCGTTTCTAGGATATTTAATCTCCAAGCGTGGGTTGGTTATGGATCCCTCCAAAGTATCCGCGATACTGGAGTGGGAGCAACCTAGAACCCTTAAGGCGCTTCAGAGGTTTTTAGGATTTGCAAATTTTTATAGACAATTCATAAGGGGGTTCTCTTCCATTGTGGGACCCTTAACTGATCTTACTCGGAAGGGCGCTTTTGTTGAGGAGTGGCCTCCCTCAGCAATAAGCGCTTTTCAACTACTGAAAAAGACCTTTACTTCAGCTCCGGTGTTGATCCATCCCAATACTAATCACCCGTTTCTGTTGGAGGTCGACGCTTCCGAACTTGGTGTGGGAGCAGTTCTCTCTCAGTATTCTGGTAATCCGGAGAGACTGCATCCCTGTGCGTTCTTTTCACGTAAATTTTCTCCTGCTGAACGTAATTATGATGTTGGTAATAGGGAACTATTGGGTATTAAACTGGCCTTTGAAGAATGGCGTCACTGGCTGGAAGGTTCTCTACACCCAATTACCGTATATACTGACCACAAGAATCTAGAATATATAGAGTCCGCCAAAAGGCTCAACTCCCGTCAGGATCGCTGGGCACTCTTTTTCTCTCGTTTCAATTTCATTATCACCTACAAACCAGGGAAAAAGAAAACCAAAGCAGACGCCCTTTCTCGTAATTTCGGAGATTGTAAGGATCGATTTGATCCTGCAGAACCGATTCTACCCTTAGGTTGTATAGTGGGTGCCCTTCTCCCTGATTTGTCTAGTTCTTTGACGCCATATCAGATTGATACTCCTCCCGGTAAACCCTCTGAATGTTTATTTGTTCCACCTCATTTACGTCTCGCCGTCTTACAGGAACTTCATGATGCCAAGTCCGCCTGTCACTTAGGGGTTCGGAAAACATTGGCTATCGCCAAACGCCATGTCTGGTGGCCTACCATCAGACGTGACATAACCGCCTTTGTTGAAGCATGCCCTGTATGTGCACGGAGTAAGACAACCCATGGATCTCCAGCGGGATTATTAGTACCTCTGGAAATTCCTAGTGAGCCATGGTCCCACATATCCATGGATTTCATTGTCGATCTACCTCAATCGCAGGGGAATACTGTAATCTGGGTGGTGGTTGACCTCTTCAGTAAAATGCACACTTTATGGTAAAACTTCAGTCGGCGCCAGAGTTGGTGCAATTATTTATTAAGCATGTTTTCCATCTCCATGGTATACCACAGAATATTGTTTCAGATCGGGGGGTTCAGTTTATATCCCGCTTCTGGAAAGCCTTTAGTAATCGCTTGGGCATTAAAGTTTCCCTTTCTACAGCCTATCATCCCCAGTCTAACGGACAGACTGAGCAGGTGAATCAGAGTTTAGAACAATATTTACGCTGCTTTGTATCAGATTGTCAAGAACAATGGGCGGAATTTATCGAATTTGCAGAATTCGCCTTTAACAATGCGCCTAGCGAGTCGACTAAGTTTTCGCCGTTTTTCTGTAACTATGGCAGGAATCCTAAGGTGTCATCCTTCTCTGGTCCTTCCTCCAACCTGCCGGCCTTGGAGAAATGGTTACGGGAAAGGACTAAGGTGTGGTCTGAGATACAGACGAACCTTAAGAAAGCCTCTGAAAGTGTTCGCGGACCAACATAGATCGCGGGAACCACCATTTCAGGTGGGAGACTGGGTCTGGGTATCCACTAGAAATATTGCTCTTAGACAACCCTCGCCTAAGTTAGGCCCTAAGTACATCGGTCCTTTTCCCATCACTAACAAGCTGAGTAATGTTACCTTTAAAGTCAAGTTACCTATGTCCATGAAGATTCCGTCTACCTTTCATGTTTCCCTGTTAAAATCCGCCAGAAATGTTCAGGTGTCATCTCCTCCTCCAGTTGTAATGGGAGATGAACCTGAATATGAGATTAACAGAATACTCGATGCTCGAATGGTTCGAAATTCATTACAGTATTTAATTGATTGGAAAGGTTTTGGTCCTGAGGAGAGGTGTTGGGTACCGGCCAAAGATGTTCATGCCAGAACCTTAGTCAATAGATTCCATCGTGAGAATCCTGATAAACCTGGTAAGGGTCCGGAGGCCCCTCGTGAAGGGGGGGTAGTGTCACGGGGACCACGAGCCACTCACCCGGCCTTCGGTCCCGCGCCGGCTGCAGTCGGTCGGCCGGAGCGCTGGCAGGGCGGCGTCCTCGGCAGGCGGCGGCTCGACGGCTTCCGCCCCTGACCCCCGCTCGGCTGTTTCCGCCGCGAGCAGCCGCTCGGCTGTTTCCGTCGCGAGCGGCGGCTCGGGCAGTTCCGTCGCGAGCGGCGCCTGGAGCGGCCGCATCCCCGGCATCGCGGCGCGCTCCTGACGCCCAGGATCGTGCTCGCGCGCGCGAGCACTCAGGTTTGAATGGGGCAATCAGCCTCAGGTTCCTAGTCTGCACCAATCATGTCCCTCAATCTGGTCGGCCACTTCCTATAAAGGTGTTCCTATTACATTTGATCCTTGCCCGTGATAGCGTGCTGCTGGGTGTGAATTGGTGTCTGTTCCGTCTACGTTATCTTGCCGTGTATGACCATCCTTGATTGCTGCCTGGACCGACCTTAGCCTGTTTTCCTGACCACGATTTCTGCCTGCTCCTCTGTACTGCGTACCTGTGATTCCCCGGTTTGACCTTTGGCTCGACTTGACTATTCTTCTGTCTCATCCTCCTGTACCGCGCTTCATTGGACTGATCTGCCGTGTATGACCCCTGCCCGTTTGACCCTGCCCAGTCTCGTTCCTGGTTCGTTTGCCTTCCCCTGCATAAGTCTGCATCCTTTGTGCTAAAAAGTCCTGGGGGCAACCGTGCCCGGTAAGGCGTGTCCAGCGTCCCGGCAAACGGGGGCTTGTCTATAGGCGAAGCTAGCAGCGGAGATTGGGGGTTGCAGACTTAATTGGAAGGTGGGCGTCCCACGGGACCTGACAGTCGGTCTTTTGACTGATAACTATAAAATTATTTATAACTCTTTGATTTATATGTAAATTATTCACATACGATGCATGTCATTGTTAATAAAATATCTTGTAAAATATTAGGAAATAAAGAGAGAGATGGAGGATAAGGAACCCAATCTTTTCTCTCTAAAAGACCCCACACAAATCCACTGCACAAACCAAATATATAAAGAAATGGAGATATTTATTAATGAATGTACATGAATATAATTCATGAATATAAATAATAGACACGGAGCAACCAGGGAACTGTATGATGTAACCACAGAAAACAGTCTTTAAAATACAGAATAAAGGATTGTCCCATGGTGCATGCACTTCACAAAAACTGGTAGTGTCACGCGTGCCTGTCACCTCCACACATGTGCGCTTACCAGATGGATAAATTTAACAAGCCTTGAATCAATTAATGCTTCTTGGAAGATTCCAAAGGATCATCCTTTGAAAAAGTTGCGCACGCAACGAAACGCGTTAGGAGAGGAAACAGAAGACGGCGGCTACTTTTATACTTCACTCATTTTAAGCTTTGACGCCCAATTGAACGGTCACAAGGGAAAAAGGGAAAGAAAAGGACTCCCTCCCAACCAGTGTATTCATATTGGCGTGTTTTACTTCAAAGAATATGTGAGTGCATTTTTGTTATTAAATAGTTATTTTAAGAAAAGTTCCCACGGGGTTGCACTAGATTTCTTTTATGCTTTTTCACAATACATGAGCGGATTCTATCATGTCCGTAAGGAGTGCATAAATTGTGCACTGAAGCAATCAAGTATCTGGAATCTTCCAAGAAGCATTAATTGATTCAAGGCTTGTTAAATTTATCCATCTGGTAAGCGCACATGTGTGGAGGTGACGGGCACGCGTGACACTACCAGTTTTTGTGAAGTGCATGCACCGTGGGACAATCCTTTATTCTGTATTTTAAAGACTGTTTTCTGTGGTTACATCATACAGTGCCCTGGTTGCTCCGTGTCTATTAATTATATTCTTGTTCTGGGACTTTTTGTGAATGAAAGGTTTTTGACACGTTGTAGCAGATCTATTAATAATTGTTTAAATTGAAGAAATCACAAGAAAGTCTATTATAAGCTTTTAGCGCGGTGTAAATTTCCATATATTTTTAATGAATGTACATGTACATAAGCATAAGACACTTAAAATGAAAAGGGAATCCAACCTCTGGCACCAAACTTCAAAGAGAAGGTAAGAACTACATGTAAAGTCAGTAAGAACAATAATACGCCATGTATAATTTTAGGATACAGCAAAATGTGTGTGCCAAAAAGTGACCAGTGTGTGTGTGTGTGTGTGTGTGTGTGTGTGTGTGTGTGTGTGTGTGTGTATATATATATGTAGCGATAACCCTTATCGCCGGAGGGCTTCACCGCCCGAGACGTCCTTTTCCCAATCGTAAGAGGTGCTGCTGGAATTCCAGAGTCGTCCGTGAGGAAACAGGAACAGCCCTTACAAGGGCTAGTGAATTGTAATATAGCGTTTCCCCCAATAAGAGACAGAACTTCAGTATTGAGGGTGAAGGTGAAGTCTTTTATTAGTGCCACACTGTGCCTTATATGCCAGGCTCCATGCAAGGGGACCTCCCCCGTGGACCTGATGGAAGACTGCATAACAAATACACCGACCAATAGCAGCAGGGCACACAATCCCTCAACTCTGTCGGTGACGCAATCAGCAATACAATAGAGACGTCTGTAATACACTCAATCCGAACAATGCCATTGTCTGTGACGTAATCAATGAACACAATGGCAGTTTATAATACAATCCAAACTACAATGACATTGCCTGTAACAGTATCAAAATACAATGACATTGTCTGGAACCTAATTAAGAAAAGGCCAGTGAATGACCCGGTGGGCAACTGAATAGTGATGACATCCAAAAGACAGAGTGTCTGTCACAATGCCCCCTTTTTGTGGAACACCCGGCAGACCCGGATTGACCCTGTTCGGGTTAACGTGGGGCTGTCCGGACTCTTGTTATGGGCAGAGTTCTGTTTGCCGGGATAATCCATCTGCATTACCGTTTTGTCTACCGGGCCTGTATACACACACACACACACACACACACACACACACATACAGTTGTACTCACAGGGTGCTGGTCTTGTCTTTTCCCCCCAATAAGAGACAGAACTCAGTATTGAGGGTGAAGATGATACACACACACACACACACACACACACACACACACACACACACACACACACAGTTGTACTCACAGGGTGCTGGTCTTGTACACACACATGTACTCACAGGGTGCTGGTCTTGTACACACATACAGTTGTACTCACAGGGTGCTGGTCTTGTACACACACATGTACTCACAGGGTGCTGGTCTTGTACACACATATGTACTCACAGGGTGCTGGTCTTGTCTTTTCCCCCCAATAAGAGACAGAACTCAGTATTGAGGGTGAAGATGATACTCACACACACACATGCAGTTGTACTCACAGGGTGCTGGTCTTGTACACACACAGTTGTACTCACAGGGTGCTGGTCTTGTACACACATACAGTTGTACTCACAGGGTGCTGGTCTTGTCATTTCCCCCCAATAAGAGACAGAACTCAGTATTGAGGGTGAAGATGATACACCCACACACACATACAGTTGTACTCACAGGATGCTGGTCTTGTACACACATACAGTTGTACTCACAGGGTGCTGGTCTTGTACACACATACAGTTGTACTCACAGGGTGCTGGTCTTGTACACACATACAGTTGTACTCACAGGGTGCTGGTCTTGTACACACATACAGTTGTACTCACAGGGTGCTGGTCTTGTACACACATACAGTTGTACTCACAGGGTGCTGGTCTTGTACACACACACACACACACAGTTGTACTCACAGGGTGCTGGTCTTGTACACACATACAGTTGTACTCACAGGGTGCTGGTCTTGTACACACACATGCACTCACAGGGTGCTGGTCTTGTACACACATACAGTTGTACTCACAGGGTGCTGGTCTTGTACACACACATGTACTCACAGGGTGCTGGTCTTGTACACACATAAAGTTGTACTCACAGGGTGCTGGTCTTGTACACACACATGTACTCACAGGGTGCTGGTCTTGTACACACTCTCTTAGCTCTGGTTGCAAGGCATTGAGAAAATGTTCTAGTAAAAACAACTGTAGGCTTCCGGGGTGACAGCGTGCCGGGCTAACAAAGCCTCCTTTACCAGATGGTAGTGTGGTAAGTCCGCATCAGGGATGGCCCGGAAAGCATCGGAAGCTTTCCCCGATATTTTCCCTGATAATATGGTGACCCATTCCTCCGTGGGTACCCGGTGTAAAGCGCACTGCCGTTCAAAATCGGCCAAAAATCCATCAATCTCATTGTCACTTTCCTGGATGGACTTAAATGCTGCAAATGGAATCTTTTTCCCCCCAGTGTAACTGAGGCTCAGAGACACAGGGGCGCTGAGAGGCTGCTGGGTTGCGAGTCGTCGATCTTCCCTTCGCTTACTGGCCTCTGCCTCCACTGCGGCGAAGACTTGGTCGATCAGTTCTTGTGATGGATTCGGCCATAGACCGACAATCTGTTCCGAACCGCTTGAACGAGAGCAGCGTCTTCATCGATCTCTATATTGGTTTCGGTCCTCACTGCTGCACGATCCATTTTGATCAGCTCGGCTATCAGTTCCTGACGTGGGCGGTTGCTAGCTGACCTTCCCCGGCTCTCGAATAGATCCTTCAGGGTCAGCCTTTTCAACTTGTCCTACTGACTCTCCATCAGGGTAGCACTCTCTCTGGGTACAAAGGACCATCCGACCGCTTGCCACCAATTGTAGCGATAACCCTTATCGCCGGAGGGCTTCACCGCCCGAGACGTCCTTTTCCCAATCATAAGAGGTGCTGCTGGAATTCCAGAGTCGTCCGTGAGGAAACAGGAACAGCCCTTACAAGGGCTAGTGAATTGTAATATAGCGTTTCCCCCAATAAGAGACAGAACTTCAGTATTGAGGGTGAAGGTGAAGTCTTTTATTAGTGCCACACTGTGCCTTATATGCCAGGCTCCATGCAAGGGGACCTCCCCCGTGGACCTGATGGAAGACTGCATAACAAATACACCGACCAATAGCAGCAGGGCACACAATCCCTCAACTCTGTCGGTGACGCAATCAGCAATACAATAGAGACGTCTGTAATACACTCAATCCGAACAATGCCATTGTCTGTGACGTAATCAATTAACACAATGGCAGTTTATAATACAATCCAAACTACAATGACATTGCCTGTAACAGTATCAAAATACAATGACATTGTCTGGAACCTAATTAAGAAAAGGCCAGTGAATGACCCGGTGGGCAACTGAATAGTGATGACATCCAAAAGACAGAGCGTCTGTCACAATATATATTTAAAATACGGGAGTTGCAATTATATTATTTTAACTGTATATAATATATAATAAATACTGTGGATAAATATAAATAAATGTACAAATACTTTCTATCCAAAGTACTGCAATATAGTGCTGTATAACTCTTTATTTTGTAAAATATGAGTTTTGAGTTTTCCTATGTCCATTCTTCAAGATTTAGAAGAAAAGTTTTATTTTGTCAATGAAAGATAATCACAAGTCAGTCTTGTACTCTGGTTGATAGAAACATGAAAGCAGAAAGAAAGTTAGGAAATATTTATGTACCCTGGAGGTTCTACTTGGCACATTCTCTTGCACAAAAACCTGATGAAAAGTTACACTTTGACTTTTCCGCATGTATTCTTTTTAGGAATTTAAATGATGAGGGAAAAGAAAATTGATTTTTTCAAACATATTTATAATACAGGCTTTTCTTGCTAAACAGCTTGCTTTTGCTTTTTTAAACTTTGAAACTTTGCCTTTTTGTTTACTGAGATCACTGGCACTAAAGATAAACTCGCTGTAATCAAAATAATTTGCAATGGAAATGGAATGATTGGCCAATGAAGCCTTATAAAAATGCCCTGGAGGAATTGGGATTAATTTTTAGACTTATACTTTTTATACTTTGCCTTTTTGGTTACTGAGATGACTTAAGCCAAAGTTAAACACAAACATAATAAATGAAAATTGAAATGGAGAGATATACCAGTGAAACCTCAAAGATTTCTTTTGATGCCATGGATGTATTGGGAGTTGAATCCAAAAGAATATAAAATAACTTTTCAACAGACACTAGGGTCTGATGTACTAAAAGTATTTTAGGCTGTTCTGACCTCTGCGGACCGGCACCGATAATCAAGACCATGCATGATCTATTTCATTTACTCTGAAAATAAATTCACAAATGTATATACAGACAATTAAAGTCACCTTCTTGGGAACAAACTACATTGAAGTTGCCTGTGAAAACTGACACATATTGGGGGACATGCTAATACTTTGGTGAAGCAGGGTTTATTTGGGCCTGGCTTTTAGCCTTGAATTGCAACCTGCTATTCAGCCAAATGTTAATTGGCACACAAGTAAAAAAGACCTGTACCTGTGATGGGGCATTTTAACAGGCAAGGTACAGAGGCGAAAAAACTCAGGAAGACATACATTGGTATGGGAGGTAAAACCAGGGGATGCATTACCTCTCCCTCCTGCTGTGTCTGTAAGAAACACGATGAGCCTGCCATCTCTCTGCTGGGAGCTCCATTGTGTTACATTATTTAAGCCAAATAGAAATTCATTTATCTTAACTGTTTCTATTGAAATAAGCTGTGATACTTTCTAAAGCAGTCATAAGCCTAATTTTGGAATTCAGATGGATAAATTGACATTGGGACAGATTCCCTAACGATTGTCTCCTTGGTACATCATTTTGCAATGGGTTAAGGATTTATTCTTAATATGTTGTAATAACAGTACCCCATGGGCTAAGCAGGCTATGCAAACTTCTCACAATTCTGCATAGCCCATAGGGTACTGTTATTTTCAAATGTAAACAAAAAATCTGGTTACCTCAGTAGGTAGGTCAACTGAATAATGATAATGGGTCAGTCAAGCGAAGGCTACAAAATAGTTTTTTTTATCTGTGTATATACATAGCTTTAGTAATACTAAAGCTGGTAATACTGTACATTGATTAATACGTTTAAAAAGCCCCTAATCCTGGCAAGCCTACAGGGCATCTGCACATGGAACAGGGATTCCAGGGGTGCATGGCTATGCTTAGCCACTCCCCCCCCCGCAAGCCATGCATGTGCATGGGAATTAGGATTGAGTGGAGTTTATGGGGACAGTGAGGAGGTTTCATAATAATGCGTTCATGAATTGTCTGGCCCTGGAATCTAAAAAGCACCACAGTTTTTTATTACAAATTAAAAGGCTTAAAAGGACAGGAGTTGTTACACTAACTTGATTTGTCTGGACAAAGAGGCAGCTGTAGATAGGGAGGGCAATCCACACAATAAAGTATAAAAAACAGTTTTCTACTATTTTTTTATCCATAGCACCTGAATGAGTTTCGTGCTAAGCTGTTCTGCAGGTGAGGTATATAATTGTTCTACTGAGATACAGCATTGTTATGGTTGTTGTGTTTTGAAGTGGAGAACCTCCTTAATTGCCATGCCCCCTTGCATACCATGCTGTAGGTACTAGTGATCCTAGTAACTAGTGATAAATGATTCATGACTTATGCATTGATTAAAGGTCTGTAGTTTTAGGGTAGTTGTATTGCAAACATACTGAAGGACACAGGGTTGTGATTAATGATTTATGCTAATTACTGTCCCTGCTGCTATGTGTGTACAGTATTGCAGTGTATTCAATTTATTATTGACATGAAATATGGGATTAGTAGCCTGTTTCTGTTTTTGCAGCTGACACCAACTTATATGGCCTCTTTACAAGACACTGGTGTATCCTCAACTAATATATGTGGCGATATTGGAGAGAACGAAGAAAAAAATCACTGGATCATAACATATGTACTGTAACAGTTAATGGTCTTTTCTAACAAACTAACTAAAATGTCAAATATCCTGTTGCACAAAAATACACCAAATGTAGATATTTTCTTTTGAATAGTGATTCTCATTAAGAAGTTAAATCATATAAGCATGGTTGATAAATTTACAGTGCAGTTTTCTGTATAGAAGCCCTCGTTTATGATGGCAGAAAACAACTGCATAATGGCCCTGTTGGAAAATGCTGCTATTGTTAGGGATAGAGAATCACCGCCGATAAGCTGGGTAAAATAGTGTGTTATAAAGTATTCTTCCCTCTTGTTCAAGTCCCCAAAAGTATTTATAAAGCTGAGAGATATGTTTTTGATATTCCAAGTCCTGGAAGTAATCACCTTGTAAGATTCGATCGTTGGAGAACATCTGCCAGGATCACTGGTTTCATTTTACTGGTGGGAACTGTTGTTGATTTCAACTTCTAGGGCAGCTTAAGAAATCTGCAGTTAGGTTTTACAGAGATATCAACCTACAGGGGAATCTATGTTTGTTTAGTTTGTATTAACCATTCTAGTACAAATATTCTAACCAAGCAAAGAGCTGTTAGATCTATCTATCTATCTATCTATCTATCTATCTGTCTATCTATCTTTTTTTAGAGGTTACTTTTCAGTATAGCACAGTCTAATTTGTGTTGTTGATGCAAATATGTCAGTTTGACCCATTCCATCAGTGCATCTATTTTTTTTTTATCCTGGCCTTATCACCAACAATTTCCTTGGTTTCCCAAAGGAAATAAGAACTTGACCATAAAGAAATCACATTATGGATCAAGGCATGTTGATGTCTATTTGAGGTTAAACACAGAATATGTTCTTTCAAAAAAAAAAAAATGTTACAAGCCATTCTATCTGAGACAATTTAAACACAATGTAGCCTTCTAGAAGATAGGATTCAGAATGTAAACACATATCAGTTATATGCACAGATTAGAACCCGACCTGTTACATCTACTTTTTTTTACACCAGCACTGCACAAGAGGCTCGATTCAGAGGCACATTCGTCTGGACTTCCGTAGCTGTCTGTGAAAGTTTTTGTGTGTGTTAGTTATTTTTTTTGTTTTTTCGTTCATTTTCCATTCGTACGAACGTTCGGGCGCTTTTGTATATGCGCTTTCGAAGAACGAAACTAAATCGGATCATTTGCGTTAGTTCGGATCATTTTCCCATCAAAATCTGATATTTTTCGTTAGTTTTGATAACTTACATTGTTGGGATGGGCTTGCGTCTGATTCAGAGAGCTGATTGTCGAGGGACCACCACCCTATTAAACCATTTCATTTCCGATCCACTTACGGGAACTTTGAGGCCTCAGATTGCTATTGTTGAACATGTTTTGCGGCTATGTGGAGGATTCTGCGCGCCTTTAGCTCCAAGGCATTGCATGTGTCAGCATGGCCGGGGCCATAACTTGTCTAGCAATGCATACCTGAATCAATACATTTCATGTATGCCTTATAGAAGCATTTTAATGCTGACCTTAATTAGTCCTTAGCATGTAAACCTTTATTTTCCCACACATCCATATAATTGCTATATTTTTTTTGACTTCTGTCCTTTGTGAATTATATTTGGATTGTTGAACTTGAATCTTAATTTGTTGCAGGAGTTATTGTTTTAGTTGGTTACCTTTGCTTTGTGTAATTATTTTATATTTGGTTGCAGGAACCGCAAGATGTGCCACTCGCACAACATACAAGCAGTGTTTGGTCCGGATATGCGATTCCTCAGTGTTCTTGCAGGGCATCCAGGGTCGTCCCATGATGCTTATATATTGCAGAGCTCCGGCATATTTTGTCAGTTTGAGTCAGGAGAATTATCTGGTGGATGGCTCCTGGGTAAGTTTGCTCACATTCCATCAATCCATTTTCACTGTATGGCAATGAATATAGTTGATGACTCATGTCCTAACCTATGGCTGTTTTTAGCCCTTGATGACACAATATTGTGGCTTAGAATGTGCCTTTTATATTAGTATTTTTAAATTCTTTCAGGGGATTCTGGATATCCGCTCCTGCCCTTGCTCTTGACGCCCGTTCTTTGCCTGCTGAATGCGGGCCAGGAGTTCTATAATCGGGCACTATGCAAAACCTGGGGCATGGTGGCGAGGGCCTTCGGGCTTTTGAAATCAAGATTTAGGTGTTTGGACCATACGGGGGGGGCACTGCAGTATGACCCCAACAAGGTTATACCAATAATTTAATTTACATTTTTTAATAGGGACCACATGTGCCAGAGTGGCACAACTGAGTGTCAGGGTCCTTCAGTTGGTGGGCGAGATGCAGGAGCTGCGCGACTCGTTGGGGACCACAGATGAAGAATAATGTTCTGTGGCCTGCAATTGCTATGTATTTCGTTTTTTATAGTTGTAAAAATTTTAAATTTTCTAAATTTTTTAATATTTTAAATTTTATGAAGAAAAAAAAATGTTAAATTAAAAAAAAACATTTTCAAAAAAAGGCCAAACAAAAATGGCATTTGGTATTCAAAAAAAAATGAATAAAAGTTTCAGTGGCGTTTCATTTGCAAAATACATTAACACAAAACTAATGGGCCCAGAAATATTTAGAGATGAATATTCACATGACCGAGAAGTGATTTGGGTACGTTTTAGGGGCCTAAAATGGAAGAAGAACCTAAACGCGAATTGGTTTGGGTAAGTTTTAAGGTCCAAAAGGGAAGATGAAGGATAGTGCTAAGTGGTTGGGGTGAGCTTTAAGGGTCCAAAAGGGAAGATGGAGCATAGTGCTAAGTGGTTGGGGTGAGCTTTAAGGGTCCAAAAGGGAAGATGGAGGATAGTGCTAAGTGGTTGAGGTGAGCTTTAAGGGTCCAAAAGGGAAGATGGAGGATAGTTCTAAGTGGTTGGGGTGAGCTTTAAGGCTCCAAAAGGGAAGATGGAGGATAGTGCTAAGTGATTTAGCTAAGCATTGTAGTAGAAGTGAGGGTGGCAAATATGTAGGCGAGCACTTTAATGAGTTAAGTTTGTAGTGTGCAGGCGCAAGATCGTAAGGATTTGCGTCCAGACGACTATTTATTGAAAAAGGAAAACAGAATCTAACGGAAAAGTAAAGTATTCGTGGAAGGAGACGATGGAAAAAGGGAAAAAAACAAAAGCCGACGTTGTAACATGAGAAAATGAAACAGAAAAGTCACGCTGGAAAATGACATCCTCGTATTCGTACTCTGGCATACGAACGGACGGAAACTTTACTGAAGGTTAACAATGCATGCATAGAATCGCTCGTACACTCATACGAGAGTGGGACAATTAAAAAAAAAACAGATCTGCACTAAAACGACATCATTTTTGTCTCTCTGAATCGAGCCTATAGTCCAGCTGTTTTCATGATTTCACTTGGACAGTCAATAGTGACATTATAAAATTTATTTACAGTAGATTAAACAGTTTAGAAACTGTATAAGTGTACATTTGACCTGGGCTATAAAGTATTTTATTAAAAGACAATAGTTACATTTATGGCAACTCTTGTTGCTAGGAACAGGACTTCTTTTTAAAAACCTATATTCCTGACTGCAGTACTGATCAGTTTGAGCTCCTGCTGAGCTACTGATCCACAGAAAAATATTAAGTCTTCTAAGTTTTTATTTACTGCATGCCTAGAGATGAAAAAAAATATAATTGGTATTAAACTGATCAGCTTGAATGTACATGCTTTGCCTGAGATCCTCAGATAGTACATGGAAGGAGGTGGTCTACAAAAGTATATCTACACAAGTTCAAGACAAGTTTCTGGTCCAAGTTCAGATCTCACTCGTGCTTGATTAGGACAGCACCAGCTGCAACATCTGTGATGGGTAAATTTGCTGTTGAAACTGTTAGTCTGCTGGAATGAGGCCAACTGTTGCACCTCCCAAACAAACAACTAGACCTAAAGTGCAACCCAACAGCATAGGCTACCCCCCAAACTATGTACCCTAAATAGATTTGGTCTACCTGCAGTTCAGTCCCCAATCTCCCGCCTGTAGGGCAGAGAGCATATCAAGATGATAAGTAAACTGTGCTAGGAGCAGGAGCACTATAAAAATAGTTAAATTTATATGCACATTCTTCCCTATTTCCCTATGCAGGAGGGCATCCCGACTGCCAGTCCCCCACACTCCCATGCTAAAACATTCCCCCGTCATGTGGTCAGCAGCGACCAGATTGCAAGGCTTGATTTCACCAGGGGAGCGTTCTGAAAGGAAAGATTTTATGATTTACATTACAGCAGGTGCATGGGGGGGGGGGACTCAGCAATCAGAATGCCCCTTGGCCTGGGAACAAAACCCATTTTTAAAAAATGGACGTTGTTCCGCTATAAGACGTAGGAACTTAAAATTAGCTGCGTATATTAATAAATAGAGATCTATACATTCATTTAGTTGTACAAAATCTATTGTAAAATAGAAAAAGCAATTTTGCTGAATAAGCAAGATGTTTGGTGTTCATTCAATAAAGTATAGCTCGTTGGGTCATAGACATTTTTTTTAGAATTCATAATCCTTTGCTTAAACACCCACTACCATGGACCATAATCTTAAGAATGACTGTTATAGGTTGAAACAGTCATGTGACAGACAGTAATGTGACAGACACATTTTTGCCAAAGGGTAAGAGTTTGGAACTCTGGCAACTCTAAGGGACGATCCACAACAAAAGCATACTTTGCTAAACTATAACTGCTCTTTTGGTATTTCTGATCACAATGCCTGTATGCCTTCTTTCTGACCTTTTTGCTAATTGACAAAATAATTCCAGCATCGCAGTAAGTATCCTATCACAACCACGTTTTGGGAAACTTGGGATGCACTGGGCTATATGAATAAAATGTACAGGCTAAAAGACCACCTATTTACTCACATTGTAGATCCTGAAAATATGCAGAAGCTTGATACGTAAAATCTAATGACTTGCCCATCCACAGAGATCTGTCTCTACAGCTGTGTCCTAAACAGATAATGGCCATCCCAAGGGAGACAGATGGTGGAGCTCACAAGCCGAGTACAGAGAGTTGGTAGGAACAAGTTTGTAGCCTATACTCAACATATAATGGCAAAGTGAATAGCAGGATAACAATACACAACTCCCTAAACTATTACGAGCATGCCCTAAAGTGGTGGCTTACAGGTGCAGATGGGTAAGTTAAGAATCCCTGAAGTTTTGGACAAAGGCCTCTGGAGATACAGGAAATGTAAATATCACAAAATGAATGAGCATCATTAGGACCAGAAGCGGATAACTAGAAATGAGTGAACCTGAACTTTGCAGGTCCCCAAACACAGACCTCAGCTACCGTAGCTGTGTTCAGGTTCGGCATTCAGTTAAACTGGTTGACCGCCACCACTTGCCCATCACCACTTTTTTTTAGCCCCCCCAGTCTGACTCTGAAGGCCCCTTGACAGTTGCCCCCCCCCCATTCCTCACCCACCTGCCAGTCACCACTCAAATGAAATTGTAGGTCATTTTTGTGTCACCAAGTTTGGGTCCCCATTAATTTCAATAGGGTTCGGGTTAGGGTTAAGTTCGGGTATCCCAACCAAACTTTTGTTCAAAATTCGGCTAAACTTGCCGAACCTGAACTTCTATTGGTACACTGGTGATAACCCATTATATCATACAGTTTCTATGGCATTTGTGTTACTGTGACAGGCTAGAAACAAACCTTTTGTTCCCCTGTAGGTGACCGACAACCCCTCACCATCAGTTACTGTGACACTGACTCTTTTCCAGTGAATGGAGTGGCTGTGCTCTGGGAGCTGTGACTGATGTTGGCCCATGACTAGATCTGATGGCAGGAGTTGATCTGATGGTCAGGTACGATCCAGAGTGCCAGACTAGCAGAGATCAACTGCGAGGGACAAAGTATAGCATTTGTTTTATTTTTAGCCTGGAAAATCACTTTAATTAGTTTCTTGGTTGGTTAATGCAGGTAGCAAACAAGGCTGGGAACACAGGCAGCAGAATGAATATTATGTTTTTTATTGCTGTTTACAAAACTTGTTTTTTTTTTTTTTACCAAAAAATGCTATTTCAGCAAAATAGGCAATTAAACTAATCAGCATTTATCAGATGCTAAGTCTAAAACCTTTTACAACTACAAGCTTCGATCCTCCATTTCAGTCTGCATAATACTTAAGGCACATTTACACCAGTGCTGAAATATTTTCAGCTGAAAAATAAGCCTTTATTATTTTGTTGATTAAAATCCAAAGCCAGGAAAAAAAATTTTGTTTGACTGCCGACATCATCGGAGCAGATATACATTACCAAAAGAAGTGATTGCTTTGGGCAATTATGGTAAAATACTTCAGCATTTTATCTCCAAACCTGTCATCTTTCTGTCAACCCTGGCTTTTCATTCACATTCTCCTCTATTTATGGGAATAATTATCCAGCAATTAATAAAGATATAGTGCAAACTGGGATGACTTCATGAAGTACACGTTAAAGAAAACTTATCATTAGATCATTTCAAAGGATTGCAAATGCATTAATGGAGCTTGAATTAATTTGCTGGATGTTAGAGTGCAAATTGGGCCAATAAAAGTGACACATTGGCTTTTTTTGCAGAGGATGCTGCTCGGTTTATAAAAAATGGTGGTATAAATGAAAATTAGCCTCTAGACAATGTTAATTACTCTCTATCCATTAGTTAGAGGGTAATTGAACAACTCATTTTAACAGTAAGGAAACCCCTGCTGGATTCATAAAGGAAAGCATTTAAGTTAAAGTCCTAATTAAACTATACCAGACAGCAAGCGGAAGATATTTAAAAGATCGGGCAACCGTAAAAGAACAGACAAAAGTTTCTAAATGTCACCGGATGGGACATTAACCACCATCCTATTGTCTCTGCAAAAACATTTCAAAATATTATAGATCAACTTGCATCTGTGAATCTGAATCACATTACACCGTCCGCATGTATAAATTATGGATACACTATTGAAATCAGATTTTAATTTTGTTCTTGGCACTACCAAAAATGACAAAGGAATTGACTTTGCCGTATGAAGCAACAGAGAGTGTTTCCTTATTCATTGTTTTATACATGTTCATCGGCATCCTGCCTTGGATCACACATGGGCAATGAAATGCTATAGCAGTTTCTTATGAAAACACTAATGCAGTTGAACAATGATTTTAAAGCGCTTGTGCAAACTAATTCGCAAGTCGCTGGGCATTCCAAAGGGTTTAGATGTTCTTTTGTCAGGACATGGATTGGGGGGCAGAGAACTGAGTAACTGACAAGAAACAGGAAGACATGCGACAATACAACCCATCTGTGCCACCAAAGAGGCAAGCAGCTGACCATCTAGGGTGTGGGAGATCTGGTACTCGGCAGAGAGCGTGTAACCTACCCAGGTTTTCAGCAGTGACCAAAATAGATGGGAGTACACAGGCACCTGGTAGTCCTGTGGTGGTCACAGATTTGATGAGGGTAAACACAGAGCAGACAAAGGAGGATTGTGGCCCTGTCGCAGAAAATGGAGGGTTTGGGCCCCAGAGCTGGTAATAGAGGATTCATGCCCTGGTGCAGACAATGGAGGGTCTGGGTCCTAGACAATGGGTGGGGGGGGGGTTGTGCTAGAGTCCAGACAATGGGTGATTGGAGCTCCAGAGCAGATAATGGAGGTTTTGGGCCCTAGTGCAGACAATGGTGCATCTCGGCCCTGGTACAAACAATGGGGGAACTGGACCCTGGTGCAGACACAGGGGATGGGAACAGGCACATACAGTCATAGGGATGCTAACAGGATGATAAAAGCCAGCTGGGGGAAAACAAAGGTGCTTAATGACCCAGGTGAAAACCACATAAATCCAGCAGACACACATAAGCAATATAGGGCCTTATTTATTATTTGTACGATCTTTCTGGTGGCCATAGTGCCAGTTTTGGAGTGCCAGCATTTTTGTCTTTTCTGCTGATGAGCTGTGGACTACATTGGAGCTACAGGCCGCAAAAATGCAACAGATATGACAGACATAACAGATGTAAAATAAGTAATTTTCAGAGAAGTTTTAAAAAAAAGCACCATAAACTACATTACTGTGCTATTATGTGCCAAATACCATGGGTGAAATTTGATATAAATCTAAAAATGGATAAAATATCATGCATAATAATTTGCCTATTTTATCCTATAGGAGTAGCAAACTATGCACCACAAAAAGCAGGTGCAGCAAAATGGCGATTGTATGTGCGCTCATGTATTAATAAATGCCTGTTTCACACTTGTACTGACATGCATCAATGTGAACAACTTTGATAAATTCAGATTGCACACAAAAACGCAATTCCATGTGCAAGAACTGGCATAAAACCGGCACAGTGCCTTAATGAATTGGGCCCCTAGAGTTGAAAATATTCATAATGGAGACATCTGAGCCTATGTTTATTCAACAACCTCCTACACATTCCATTTTACTAGACCAGCGTTGATTATATGGTTCTACATAATTTGTTTAGGTATATAGAATCAGTTAACAGCTAATTGAATCTTTTTACTATTCATGGTGCTCTTAGGCTCATTTCACACCAAATGATCATGGTGCACTCCAGCTATATCAACCCAGATTCAACCTCTGCTCTGCTTCTGACCTTTTCCTGTCCTCTCCCCTGTTTCTCTCACTTCTACATCCAGGACTTTTCACGTGCTTCTCTAATTCTCTGGAACACCCTACCCCACTCAGTCTGTCAATTCCCAACTCTTCATGCTTTCAAAAGCCATCTCAAATACTCCTTGATTTTCAGGTGGTGTCTAAACTCATTTTCTCAGAGAGCCACATGAGCATTCTGGTCACCTTTAAGGAGACGGGTAACAAACATGAAACAAAATGCAAACCCAACCATTCAAATGTATTATTTGCCCAGGAAAAAAGAAGACACTGAATTATTTTGCATTGGACAGATACAGATGCTAAATTATTTTGCCCAGGATAGCCAAATAATTATTTCGCCCAGAACAGACGCTAAATTATTTTGATGGATTGTAATGAAAAAAATGAATAATTTCTCCCCCCCACCTGGAAATAACTAGCAATAAGCACTTCAGAAACTGTAGCACCCTCTCCTGTGGCAGTTAGTTGGGTGGGCAGACACTACTCTCTTCCACATGAATATTAAAAGGGAGTGCACCAGATGCTTTTATAGGCACTAGATTTTGTGGAAAGTACTGCGCACCACAGTGCACCAGCACATCACTTAGCAGTGCCACACATAAATGCAAAGTGCCTGTGGATGTCAGCAGCTTTGGACTGACCAGGCTGGCCACATCTGGCCCCTGGGCCTTGATTTTGACACATGTGCTTTAAGCTGTTAGCTCATAAAGGCAGGTATCTCTCCCCTATCATGTATTTTGCAATTGTCTATGTATTTTACTGTTTTACCCTCTATGCCGTTTCTACCTTCTTTAACAGAAGATGGTGATATATAAGTTAGTAAGCAATAATAATAAAGAGTTACAACAATCTGAGAGCCAGGACCTGCCATTACACTTTACACATACTTTACTTATCTTCACACCATAACAGAAAGCGGTTTTATGTTTTATACAGATACTATCTGTTTTCTCTAGATTACATTTTTGGCTTAAACTTTTCACACTTATTTGTGTAGAGCCCTTGCTTAGCCTCCATAATAAGTCTCTGCTATATCATACTTTGTTTAATACTATCAGCAAAGGAGAGAAACAGGTGCAGGCTGAGTTGCAACATTGTAATTTGATGTCATAAACATAACAAACTCTGTCCAGGGTTGCTGTATGAGAAGACACTTTAACTTCAAGGATCCTTAGACAAGGGAAGGTGGAGAGACTGCAAGACCCATAACTCCAGGGTGCTGAGCTGGGCAAGGGGAGACTTGTGCCTGAGAAGAGCCTGGGGAGATAGATGATAGCCGGCTGGTGAATCTTGCACTTCGTTTGGAGATCTGGCAAGCTAGAGTGGAAGCAAAAGTGAATAACTGGACCTCGCAGTGTACTTTATCACAGAAATATTTCTATTTCACCTGGATTTGTGAGTAACCCCTTATACTGGATTGTTTCTAAATCGACCAGGCCCAGATTAGGGATCAGTGTACAGTTAGATTGCTTGCTAAGTGACCCAGGAAAACTATTGCAGCTGCCAGATCTAGGAGGAAGATTTTTGTGTTCAGAGAATGCCTTCTGCTTTTACCCTGTTTAGTGGAAATCTCACTGTGCATACACACAGAAGTACTTATAGAAGTTGAAGTAGAACATTTTCTAGAGAAATATCACTGTTCCTTTGCTGCAGCTATAGAAACTGAAGTTGATTAATACAGCCTGGAACTTTCTACTAGTTGTTCTTAAATATACAGTGTATATTATTGCAAGAAGCGTTTGTTTGATGCTCACCAAAAAGACTTGATGTTACTATCTTGAAACCAAGATTGGTCCAGCTGGTTCAGAGGAAATTAAAGTAACAGCTCTTAATATCTGTCAAGGGAATTTCTTATATCAAGGCCTAGTTACCACTGTTGGAATTTAATCCTCTCGCAACCCGTCTGGTCACTGTAAAGACTTGGGATTTGTGCACAAATCTAGTAGAGTAATAACTATAAGCTTGATATTACATTACTGCTCCATTACCAGATTAAGTGTTGATTTAACTGAGGTTTGCCACTGCAAATGGAATGTATATTGTGTGTGCCATTGCTCTAGCATTAAATCTATACTGTTGATAATGATAATTGTGTTAGAGTGTTAGGAAATTTAAGGGGTGTCACCAGAGTTTGGGCAGAGGCAATAATCCCGAGACATATTCCATATCCACCCACACGCTTCTCATTATGAGATTGTGAACTGCAATTCCTTTATGCCATCAGCTAATCCATGCATGACACATGAAAAAGACCATCTGTATTAATGACCTTGACAGAAATCCATAGCAAAAATCAGCAAAAGTATTACATTAATAGTTGCCTTGGATTATCTATGGCTTTAATGGATGTGCATGTGCAGTACAAGGTCTTTGTACTTCAGACATCATGTAAACACTTGCTTTCCTTCAAATGTTTTCCTTGAAACCATGAACCCATCTGAGAAGTTATGAGTATCTAAAATAACTAAAATATCTTTTAGACCAGCCGGTTATTTGACCTCTGCTGTTCTCCACCAGGTGCCCAAGGCAGGCCTAACATCTAATAAGATTTTAGGTACACTGATTATTGCCCCTGTTCAGCTCAGCGTGGAAAACCTCCCCTGGTCCTGGCTTTTTACCAGCACCCACAGCAGAAGGGGGCAGCTGTGTGCTGAACTTTTGCAGTTGCCGCTACATGGGAATGACGAGTTTCATCATCCAATTTCCCCAACAGCAGCTCATCACTTACACCCCTATGCAGTCTGGTTTGGGAGTGGGTAAAATGGGGCATAGATGGCCATTGTTTGCTTGTATGTCTATGCAATTTACACATCCCCAGAGAGGTGGGCTGTCTGAATTATGGTGTCCGGGAGCAGTTGGGGGTTAAGGCCACTTCCTAACATCTAGGCTACCATTTCCCTCTAGGAGAGGGGGTAGCTGGGATGGGATTTAGGGTTTTATCTGTAGAATAGCTAGATTTTTCAACAACGCAAGTTTTTATTTAGTTAGCTCTTTTACTTGAGATATCCAATCAGCCATTTCTGTATTTTAGAAAAATAGAAATGTTCTTTCTGCTTATGCATTGACATGAAGAACACTGAGTAACAACTTTTTTTATATATTCACTGCTGATTGTATTTTAAAAAGAATGGGGGAGTTGAAGCTAAATAAGAAAGAGCTAGTCTTTTATTTAACATTTTATACCCATGAACTTATATAATTACCTACAAATATACCTTATATTCATTTTTCATAATAACCAGAAATCAGACAAGAGTGGGACAGAAGGCATTGTGAGCATTGCATAGCTGTCCTCCTAATCTCTATTATGCACAGTGGTTAGTAGAGGGGGCATGGAGGAGGCAGACAAGTCAAATATCTGACACATGTAAATTTTAGTGCTTTAGATAGAACAGTTAAAATCCAGCCCACAAAATGCTGTACAAGTCACAGCGCCCCTTCCTCGCTGCATAATACCAGGCAATGATGGCAAAATGTACAATAGATGCGTATGCAAGGCCCTTAATGGTAGGGAAAAAAGTCTGCAATCTGAATAACAGATTGGTGAGAAGCAAATTTGTGAGACCAGCCTTGTGAGACCAACCTTTCCGAGCTGGCTGTCTAAATCAAAAAACAATTTTAGTAGGATTTTTGATATCAGGAGCTTCACTAATTGTGGTTCTACCTGAGTAATTTATTTATTGTGGTCTTCACTAAGAGGGGAAGACCAAGAGGGAGCTCAGGGTTTGTATTAGGTCCCACACTCAAAGAACTTTTGTCACTCTTTATGTTGTATGTTGTATCATAATAAGATACCTGATGAGAATTTTTCACTTAGAGGTATCCAGCAGAAGAATTGATTCTGAAATGCTGGAATTTTGCTGTTGTCACCTTGCCCCAAATGGTTTAAACATAATGGTTTGAGAGTATGTTTGTAAAAAGGTGCACTTGAGATTTTTTATTGGGATCTTGAAAGTATGGTGATGCCAAGGCACTTGGGTGCAGAGCTGTGGGTGGCTGAGCCTGCAAGGAGCCGGTGACTGAAGCTGGCAGCTGAACTACATGGCTGATACAGCAGGAAGCTGGAGACAGGTGCACCAATGAATTCCAAAGATGAGCAAGGGTTGAGAGCCAGGAGGTTATAGAACTGCGTAGTATCAATTGATGATACAGACGGTTGGCCCTGGTTGTGCAAAAGGTCAACATGTGAGATCAGAATCCAAACATGGTGCCCGGAAACTAGACAGAAGAGGTAGTCAAAAGGTAAGCTGAGGTCACAACAGGAGTACAAAGAACAGATAATGAAACTGTTACAGAGCACCCTAGCTTTTGCTATAATGGGCAATGCATGCTGGGAGAGGCCTGGTTTTATGTGGCCACCAGCCAATCAGGGCAGGCCAGAGTAAGCTCAGTACCATTAATCCCTGGCTATCCCAGAGGCAGTGCAGTGGTAATCAGGAGCACAGTTAAGATCAATACTTCTAGAAAGATGTATGTCTAAAGAGATGCCAGGGATGCAAAAGTTATGCAGCAAAACCAGAGAACATAAGACAGGATAATCAGGGAAACATGAAGTGTGACAGTACTATCACATCACCCTGACGAAGTTCCAGGGCCAAAGTGAAATGCGTAATCTATTGTAATATTCCTCTACAGCCTTGTTATATCTCCTTTAAAAGCTTGCAATTTTGCACATATTGGGCTCCCTGTGGGACACAATAACATTGTTGTTATTTTAATTTGGGTGAGGTTTTGGTTTTTGCGATTGAATGGGCTGTGCTTTTTGGGTGGTTTTGGGATGTATTTGGGTTTATGGTGTTTTAATTTTTTCCTATAAATTTGGTATATTTTATTAGTATTTGGCCTTGTATACCATTATGGTATTTTGTATTATTGTACCACTTATGGTATTTTGCTTATGAATTTGGTGTTGGCCAGAATCTAAAAATAGTAAAAAAGCTGTGGAATATAAGGGTTGATTTAGAGCCACTTTCACAGGCACTTTCGCATGTGTCTGTGTATTTTTTGTGAGTTTTTGCTAGTTTTTTTGTATATTACATTACTGTTTTCATGCGTATATGCGTTTACGCTAACGCGTCCAAGCGGTGGTTGGGCCGGACCTTAGGTTCATGAGTATCATGGCAGGGTTTCCCAGATCCACCCACGACGCCTATATCCTGTGCAATTCCAGCTTGTATGGCCATTTTGAGTCTGGAAATTTGTCTGGTGGGTGGCTACTGGGTAAGTTAGGACAACTAATTTCTATAGCCTTTCACTGTATGTCTTGGAATATATTTGCTAAACCCTGTATCAAACTATGGATGTTATTTTCCCTTGATGAAATGCTAAACAATCATGTTGCTTAGAAGTTTTTTTTTTGCTTTCAGGGGATTCAGGTTACCCACTCCTGCCATGGCTCATGACACCTGTCCTGCGGCCTCAGACTAAGGCCCAGGAGGGCTATAACCGGGCCCATAGAAAGACCCGGGCCATAGTTGAGAGGGCCTTCGGCCTCCTGAAATCATGATTTCGATGTCTGGACCATACTGGGGGGGGGGGGGGGAGGGGGGGCTGCAGTATGACCCCAACAAAGTGATAAAGATTATCATTGCGTGCTGTGTGCTACACAATTTTGCTATCAAGCAGCAGGTCCCCCGGTATGTGGAAGTGTCTCTACAGGCATCACGGACATACCGGAAGAAATCTATGATGGCACACAGAGTGCTTCTGCCCAAGCAGTCCAGGGCCCATTTGATTTCCACTTTCTTTTCTTAATTTTTGGGGTTTTTTGGAAATAATGGTTGCATTTTTCTAAAACTTGGTTTTTGTATAGCCTTGGAACTTTTTAGTTTTGTCTATATTTTCACATTTCATTTGCTTATCTGTAACAAATAATTAATACTAAAATACTTTGGAACACATTTGAGCATAATGCATTTTTGTTTTCAAATATTTTCCAACAATAATCTTTTGGGAATCAAATTCACCCAGAACATAAATATTTCAATGGATACATTTTAGCTTACATTGTTAAAATTAGGTAGCGAAGTGCAGTCGCAGGCTACGAGGACATCCATTAGCCAAAGGAAGGATACATTGGGCCACACTCCAGGCCAATTTAAATTTGTCACTTCAGGGATGGGCAAGGATACTTCCTCCAGGCAGAATGCTCCCCGTCCTCCCACATCCAGAACTATAGGGAGCACTTGTTTTAAGGGCAAGGGAAACAGTAAGGCAGGAATACATAGGCCCACAACCACACGCTCTCCTGCTCGAGGCCCATTTCAGCATTGCAATGTAGAGAGCCCTGAGTCATCGGCCAACTCCACGGCTGCAAGTAATTGTGCCACCAAGCCTATGACACCCAGCCCCCAAGCAAGTCCAGCAACATCCTTTACCTGCAAAAGTTGGGATGTTAGTCAGCCAAGAATCTCACCAACTATTCCACCCAACCAGGAACAGGCAGCCAGTATCTCATTAGGGCCAAACTTGCTGCGGGGGAGCTTGAGCGGGCGCTTTACTGAGCCACAAAATATGGCATTGGCAGGTGGGGTTTCTGAGCACTATCATGAGCTGCATGGGCGAAATTCTAAAGCCAGCTGCAAAGGCACAAATACACCAATATGGGTGGCGATCACCAGACAGTTCAATAGTGTGGGGATGGAGAGGAAAGATGTGGAGCAAATCCAACGCAAATTATGAATATGGATGCTGACCATAATAAGGCTGGTGTTGGGCTTAGAGGATGGCCAACACCTGTGCATGTGTGGCATTCATAATCTGCCACTGCTCCAGCATCTGCCTGTTGCTAGTCCGAATTTTTTCAAGCATGGTGCTGAAGTTTGTATTGAAGCTCTCTAATTGGGCTGACAGGTGCTCTGTTGCACTTTGGTTGACTTGCCTAAAGTAGCAGCTGTCATTGCGCCATGCTGTCTCCAGTATCTGCACGCGCCTCCCCTGGGTAACGTGGCTGAATGCGTCTTCCACTTCCCTGGGTTTGGGCGTGTGCAGATGATGGCGGTCTAGGCATAGCAACAGGAGCAGATGTAGTAGGCAAATCCTCTGCAGCAGACCTAGCACTGGGGACTGTTGGTTCGGTCTCTTGCTGCTGGCTATGATGGCAGAGGCCGTGCTTGACTGCTGCAGAGGATTTGTTTCCGGCGGGTGCAGGGGCAGTGGCAGATTATGTGCCATGGTTGGGCTTGGTGTTGGCAGAATCAGGTTGTCCTCCTCCTCCTCCATATGGTAGATAGCATCCATTATGGGTGGAGTCTGTTGGGACCAGAATTTTTTTTTGTGTGAGATAGTTGTTTAAATATATATTGGGGCAAGTATTCATCTTTATTCATGCATCACAGCACAGTACACTTACCAGATCCGGCTGTTCCTGTGGCCTAGGCAGGTGGGACGTTGTTGCAGTGGGCAAACAGGTGGAGGCTTCCACACTCGCAGCAGAATGTTGAGGAGCTGGAATAGAATATCAAAGGCATGTTAACACACAAACATCCCTTGGATACCCATAGGAGTAGGTAGGCTTTACTGCACCCTTGGAGCGTGGACAACACTCCCCCCCCCCTCCTCCACCATAGCTCCGGCCCTGTGTGGAGTTTGGCGTTTCAAATACATTTATTCAAGGCAAAGCCAAAAACAACAAGCCAGAAATTACTAACCTTCATTGGTGTCAGTGTCGAATGCCCCGGATAAGCCCTGTAGTGCCGAGGGGTGGATTAGTCCAAGCACCAACTACTCTGCTGCAGTGTATTGTAGTTTGGTGGGGAATCCTCCGTCTGTTTGCAACCTTGAAAAAAGAGAATACACGTTACCTACAAGGTTTAACACAACAACCAGCACAACTTCAACCATATGTACCCGTGCTGCCTGCGCTTATTCCTCTTCTGTTTGACAGCATATTTAAGGTTCGAGAACTTCCGCTGGATCTGCTCCACATCTTTCCTCTCCGTACCCGCACAATTGACCTGTCTCGTGGTCTCCTCCCAGATTTGGTTTTTGTGCACTTTTCTGGTGGCTTTAGACATTCTCCCATACAGCTCATGAAAGTGCTCAGAAACCCCACTTGCCAATGCCATGGTTTGTGGCTCAGTAATGCATCCACTCAACGTTCCACGCCGCAGGTTTCGCCCTAATATTGCCCTGGATGCCTCTTCCTGGGTGGGTGGAATATTGGGTGACATTCTTTAATGACTTGCAGCCGCCGAATAGCCAGACCTTTCGCTTACCATGGATTGGGCTGGACTGGCATGGGGGCTGGGTGTCATCGGCTGGCTGCCCCAAGAAGTTACTGCCGTGGAGCTTCCCGGTGACTCAGGGCTCTCCACGTTAGATTCTTGACATTGGGAAGGACCAGTAGAGGGTGTTGTTGGTGGGCTTGGGCTTCTAGCCCTTGCCTTACCCTTGCCCTTTGTACTAGTGGTCCCTTGGCTTTTGGATGTTGAGGGGCAGGGAGCCTTCTTCCTGGAGGAATGCTCCTTCACCTTCTTGGATGATGCAGATTTGGAGTGGGCTAGAGTGTGGGCTAATGTATCCTTCATGTGACGACTGGAGCTCCTTTTGGTATGCAAGTGCCCACGAGTTGTAGGCCTGGAGGAGCTTTCACCAGGCCGTTCTGCATGACGCTCATGGCGTTCCTTGGCAGGGGCTAAGTTGCGGCTAGCTTTCTTTGCAGGCATGGTAAGATCTGTAAAGAGAGACAGCTGTGTGTCAAAGTACCCTTTAAATAGTTATGATTGTGTGCGACGCTTACGCGTAAGCGTGCATACGGACGTGCGCATCCCAGAAACCGCTGGGGCGCAACATATCTGCTGATCCAGGCAATCAAGATGGCACCCATGCTCTTCACCCGCGAGCAACAGGATACCATCATGCTCGTAAGTATGGGTTCAGGCCATTGATTTGCAGGCAAAATGCATGCATATGCGCTTAGGCAGCTCGTGGCAAAACAGTGGGTGTGAAATTTGAATTTAAACGCTGTGCCAAGCAAAAGTTAGTGAGCACATGTGCGCAGCACCAAAATGGCACGTAGAAAGATAGCTGTAGACTAGAAATGTTATGTGGAATGTAATTTTGGAACCTGCTATAACTTAGATTTTGATTTGTATGATGTTTGCATTAATCAAATGTCTTTTTCTTGTATCTTTTAGATGATGATGGAGAACAGGTACAACTACCTGGCGAGTGATTTTTAAAAGAGGACGTTGGCCCTGGAGATAGTGGCCAAAATAGCAGGCGACAGCGACACCACCTTCACCTTCACCCAGATCATCCAACACTGGTCGGACCTAAAGCGAAGGAAGAGGACCCGGGTGAGGCGATTGTTCGCTCAACATTTTCCAAGTAAGTACATGACTATTAGTTGTTAGATATCCAAAAGCCCTTAGTTAGGCCTCTGTTTAGGAATGCTATTCTCTTCTAGTAAGCGAATGGGATTATCAAATTAAACCCACCCGGAGGCGAGGAGTCCGGCCAGTGTGGGATGGATCTGGGCCTAGTGAAGGTGGTGCGTCTCCAGGGCCAAGGTCCTCCCCCTCCTCTGTAGGTGGCTTTGAGCAGCCACTAGACCTGTCTACAGAGGAGGGGCATCAGCGGCTCTCCAGGGAATTGGCCCAGGTGCCGGAGCAACAACACTCTGGTATGTTTCTATGACTGAAGCACACACACGTACATGCACTGTAAACACACACTCATTCCCTGCTTCTATTCTTTTAGATGACGAGGTAGCGGATGGAGGGCGGGGATTTGAGAGCCAGGAACATTCTGCCCCTGAGGTGCATCCTGAAGGTTATGAAACAAATGTTGCCTTGACATAATCTGACATTACAAGTAAACATATTTTTCCTTCCTCAACAGCCTCAGATCCTGTTCAGTGGCAGGCCCCAGATAGAAAGCTGGTCCCCCAAGCTCAGGTCGCCCACCAGCCTGGTAAGTTTGAAGTCTATTTATTTGATTACCTATAACATAGCTTTGTTCACAGGTCTTTAAAAACGTTAGCCTAATACATTAGCATAATGAACTATGGCCTCATCCCTAGCCTAATACATTAGCATAATGAACTATGGTCTCATCCCTTTGCTTGAACATTAATAAGATTTCATTCCACAGCTAGCAAACATGTATTTTCCAAAATGTAATTATTGCTTCCTTTACACAGGAACCCCACAGGAGAGACTCCAACAGCTTACGGGACGGTGTATCGGCTGGTGGGCGACGTCCAGGAGCTTGCTGCTTCAATGGGGACCAGTGATGATTAAATTCCTGGGGCTGCCACAATTTTACCAATTGTTTTAAAAATTTAACACTTTTATTATGTGTTTTTGAAAACAGAAAAAAAAAAATTACCAACACAAAAATTTACACTATTTTAAAAACCAATAACCAAAATATTTATATACATTTTAAGAAAATTAATAAATGTTATTAAACTGACCCATGTTTAGTGTTTATTTTAGGTTAAGCAATACACTTTTTAACCCTTTACACAGGCAAAAAATCACATACAGCATAAATAAGCAAGAAGGACCCCAAAATTAATAAGAGAATGAAGAACATTAGGTAAGCATTATGGACGGAAGGACATCTTAAGTGGAACTGCGAGTGAGTTAAGGTAAGCATGAATGCAGGAAAAACATCTAAACAGGAACCGCGAGTGAGTTAAGGTAAGCATGACGGACGGGCGATCATCTAAAGTGGAACCGCGAGTGAGTTTAGGTAAGCATGAAGGACGGGAGATCATCTAAACAGGAACCGCGAGTGAGTTTAGGTAAGCATGAAGGACGGGAGATCATCTAAAGTGGAACCACTTGTGAGTTAAGGTAAGCATGGAAGCAGAAGTGAGTGATAGAATAGTTGAGATGGGGGACATGAATTAGGTAAATAGCTGTGCGCATGCGTACATGCATGCAAACATAGCAGCTTTCAAAGAGATTTCCTAGAGAAATCCATTTGGACGTATATTTGGAGAAAGGTGCATGCTGAATCTAATGGGACATGGAAAATCTTTGTTGGAAGCTACGTTGGAAAACTCTGAAAAACGGTAGTATACGAGGTTTACGGGGTAAAGTATACGTAACCCTCGTCCTGACGAGGATGGAACGAGAGGCAGAAAATGCCATTCTCGTTGGTGTACGCAGCTACGAACAGTAAATTGAAGGCTCCCGATGGAGGCTCTGAATCATGCGTAAGCTCATACGCATACGGAAAAAAGTGTAAAATACACAAAACGAGCCTAATACGACATGGTTTTGAGGCGGCTCTGAATCAGGCATATAGTTCTTCTTCTTGAGGATCCTCTGTGTCCACCATTTTTGATAAGCTCTTTTTCTCCCAGTCTCAAAGTCAGGAATTTCCCCCTCGGGGGGCTACCGATGTATGTTTGGAAATCAGGTTTGTTTTTTGCTAATACTTTTTGCTTTCTGTTCTATCATTACCTAATTGGCCTTTTCTCCACAAATAAAAAGTTGGGCTAATTGAGCAGCAACATAATCACAATATAAATGTGGGATATATATATATATATATATATATATATATATATATATATATATATATATATATATATACATATATATTTCTCTGATTTATTCTTCTACTTTTGCCTGCCCAAATAAATCTCAATGCTTTAGAGTGAAATTTCTCAGATGTACATTTCAGAAGCTTCCTCACTCTGGCTTGCTAATAAGCTGAGACAGACAACAATCAACCCCATCAGCATTATTTCAATCTCTTCAGATAGTGGAGATTAGTTATGTGTTCCAGTACCTAAAGGGTTATTACCAATGTTCTCAGGTGAAAATGGTGATTGCTGCTTTGTTTAGCCAAAGCTGCTAATAAACCCTCCTATTACATTTGATGGATTCTGGGATTTGTAGTGAGCGTAGGATACTAGGAGCTTTTACCAAAGGGCAAGAAAGCCACTCCTACTTTACCAAGACAAATCCACTGAAAAATAAGAAATTTGGACAAAGCATGCTGATAAGTAAATCACAAGGGGCACAATCCTTACACATGTCTATTTTACATCCCATAATTTGTTCTGAACAAATATAACAGTCTAGGAAACAAAATCATTTTAATTGCCCTAATGTGCCCAAACCAAGACAGGTACAGACCAGACCAGCAGTCCATGTCATCTTCCAAATTATGAAATAATGAACTCCAATTGTTTTTATATTATAAATGAAACAGAGGTTAGTTGAATCCCAAGATAATTAATACTATCAGCTTTCCAAATGAGATTAAATGATTGTTTTAAACTAAGTGCCTCTTGGTCTTGGAGTGTCAAATTCAATGGCCTTGATTCAATAAAGGTAGAAAAAAATTCTCATGGTAGTAAAAAATTTTTCATGAGAAAAAAGCCTGAGAATTTCACTGTTAATGAATCACAAGAAAAAAAGACAGTGACAGTAAATGGCAGCTTTGACTACAGTGTAGAAAGGAGTAAACAGTTCTCTACTTTTCTTAGGAGTAAAAAAGTGCCATTGACTTTCATTGTTTTCTTATCTGGTGATTCAACAACAGTGAAATTCTCAGGCTTTTTTCTCATGAATTGAATCTTTTACTACCATGAGGATTTTTTTCTACCTTTATTGAATCGAGGCCAATGCCTCAGACTAAGTATCATTTAATTTTAAGCCCGACATTTTGTTAAATTTCTTGAGCATCTTAAATAAATTATGAGTTTGGGGTGAGGTAACAGATCATCAATAATGCACATTTATGTTCCCTCCCCCCACAATCCACCCCCAACATCCCTGCTTAATCTAATTGTTCTCACCAATGGTTCGATTGACAACACAAATATTAATGGTGACAAAGGACAACCCAGTTGAGCGCCCCTGTATATATTAATAGACTTTGACTCAAATCCGTTTATATCCGTATAACTGCATGAGGATCCCTTCTGAAGTTCTGAAAACATTTTGAAATGTATTTCCAAAACCTTCTTGATCCTTAGTTTGAACTGCAGTACTCAAATCAATGAATCATCTGGTCTGATCCAAGGCCTGCCTCTCTGGTATAAAACCCAACTGACCAAGATGAATATACCAAGCCAGAAAGGAGTTAAGTCTTAATGCCAATATTTTAGTAAGAAAGAGTCAGTATTTATCTGGGAAATGGCTATATAATTACAATCTCCTAGATCTTTTCCTGGCTTTGGGAGGACACTAATCTGTGCTTTATTTGAATCTTCTAATCTAACTTCATCAGTCTTCAAGCTATTAAACCATAAAGCATATGAGGTGATAGAATTTGTAGGAATGTTTTATAATAAATGTTGGTAAAACCATCAGATCCAGGAGCCTTAGAGGCCTTCAATTGCTTTATTTCCATCTTGATCTCATCTTCCCCTATAGCTTTTTCTAAAATATACTTATGAACCTCTGATAATTGAGGAAATGGGATATCTTGAAAACATTCATTTGCTTTAGATTTATCAAAAGGAGTAGGAGGAGCATATAAATTGTTCGTCTAGGATCCTTACTGTATTACTAGTATAATTCTCTGAAGATAATCTCATTTTAGGAAAGGATAGTTAGATTGGGAGTTAATATGGATCTATAAAATATGGTCAGTTGGAAAAAGTATGGTGAGCCTGAGAGAGAAAGTTGTAGTCTTTAGAGTTAGTTTTCATATCTCATCAAGTACCTATAAGATCCTGAAAGTGTATGAGCTTAGCAAATTTGATACTGGCTTTTGATATGGGATGCTGTGCAGCCAAACTTTTATATGTTTTGTCTTTTACTACATGAGATTAAAGAAGGAGAGCTAACCTCTGACAGGCGCCTAATAAGAGACATAGCGAGTCTCCAAGCTTTCACTTAATCAACAAGAATATACCATTGGAATCTCCAGTTGTGTCCATATGTATAAATGGAATTTTGTTGGCTATACAAATAGCCACCCTCTCTCCTTTACACTGCCGTTAGTCTTGAAAAAGGTCCTAAACCTGTGATTTCTAAATTTTGGTGGAGAAGTATCCCTAAAATGGGTCTTCTGTAGCATGACTATGTCAACCCCAAAAGAACCATAATAACAGAATTCTCTATCTCTTTTAATGAGTGAATTAAAACCCCGAATGTTATGAGAAATAGTTCTGAGTCCGTTAACCAAACTAGCGATTAATCACCTTCCCAAAATGGGTCTCTCTAAAAAGACATACATTAAAAAAAGAAAAAAGCCTTCACATTTCACAAAGAGAGTTAAGTGGCTCCGATTCCTCTAGTAAGAAGTAAAGAGATTAAAAATAGAAAAAATAATAAAATAAGATACATGAAAAACAAAACAACAAAAATTGTTATGAGAACCAAAAAAAAATACACTATAAGGCTTCGTTCACACCTCTCTGTTGCATTAAGAGCAAGCATTTTGTAACTATTCCAGAGGGATATTGTATCAAAACAAACACTGTGCTATCCCATCTAGAATAATGTGCAGTGTATCCTCTATGTTGCAACTGCGCTGCAGCCCAGCAATACAGAGAATGTGTAGAGGTGCGAACAAAATAAACCAAAAAACCTCAAAACTATATAAACATAGTAAACAACTATATTTTCAAAACACCTCTAACCCTCAAATCCTGGTTTATTTAAGTACTAATATTAGCATTAACAATACCAAAGTATTCATGAAAGTAACTTAGGGGGTTATTTAAGAACGGTTAGCCAGGTAGTACCTCGTAGCAGCAGGCATCGTCTGGTGAATGCCAGGCGCTGTACGCAAAATCACATTTAAGACAGCGAATCTGGTGAGCGCCTCTAACAGTGCCATGTAGCGTCAAATGTATTTATCCAGGCGGCTCAGTGTATAGCGCCAGCGCTCTAGGCTCAGGAGCGCCATGTAGTACCTGTCACTCCATAGCGCTCTCCCATACATTTCAATGGGGCTTCATTAGTTGTGTATAAATAGCGTGTTAATCTTTTCAAAAAGGTGTTGTATCTACAACTTATGTAATTTTCATGCCTTGAAAAAAGTCGTCAACCTCAGGCCTCCTCTACAGGGGAAGAATAGGACACGAGTCTCTCCCTAAGCGTATGTCCGCACCACAGGCAAGTAAAAAGAAACTTTAATGCTAACCTCTTTAAGACAAACTTTTTTCTCTTTTTACCCCCTTCCCTTTCCCGTATACTGTACCAATAAATAAAACAAATGTAACACATTAAATATATATATATATATATATATATATATATATATATATATATATGCATTGCCCTATACTCCAATGCTGCCCTTAAACATAAAAAATACATTTTCTCCTTTGGAAAAAGAGTAATTCTTCCTTTTATAGTTAAAGAGCAATCTTAATGGAAAGGCCCATTTGTATATAACATTCCTCTCAATAAGGTTGGTCAAAAATTCTCTGTGTTTCTGAATTGTAAGAGGTACTAGGAACACAAATATTAGGATTGAGTGGTCTCTGAGAGTGATATCTGTTTGCCTCCTTGCTGCTGCCATGACTTGCTCTTTATTCAAATAATAATAAGGCTTAACTATCATGTCTCCGGGGGCTCCATCTTGTCTGGATGCTGTTAGAGCTCTGTGCACCCCATCTAAAAGCAGCAAATTTTCCTCAGCCTGTGGAAGCAGTGATCTTATTAACTCCCGAATTGCTGGGTCGAGGTCGGTGATTGACTCGGTTAAACCCCTCACTCTAAAGTTATGCCTCCATGGCCGGTTCTCTTGAGCCTCCATTTTAGCTATAGATTGATTTATCTGGACCTGCAAGGAGCTCACATGCTGCTCGTGGCGATTAAGCCTTGTTTTCTTCTCTATTGCCTTCATTCACTGATGTAATGTGGTCAGCTGTGAGCCTGAGGAACGGTCGGCAGCTCTGCCTGGAGATCCTCGACATCTACAGATGTGAGCACAGGGCTCAGGGTCTCTCACCTCTTATTTTAATGTGCTGCAGAGGCGTCCTGGTTTGCTAACGGGTGCTACTTTTCCTGTGGTTAGTGAAGCACCGGCGTCACACATCCGCCATGTACATGCACCTCCCAGGCACTACTATTTTGTATATAAACTGCTACTCACTTTCATTGTATACCTATGGGGTAATTTGGCACTATCATTTTCTTTTTCACCTATAATGAATTTATTTCACCTGGTTCTGAATTGACCCCCTTGTGTCAGAAAAAGAAAAGAAGGTCATCTCACTACATGCATCTTACAACATAACTATTTTAACAGTAAAAATGTACATTACTGTTTCTGTACTGTTAATGTTAATCAAATCTACAGAAAACTGCTTTATTTCAATTCTTAGTCAAAGGAATTAGACTGCTCTCCAACTATTTTTATTTTTAGTAATCTGGATTGGAATCAAACAATGAAAACATTGATCACAAAATTACTTTTTGTGAATTAATAGCAGCGTTTAAAGGTTAATGAAAATATGTAAATTGGACAGATTCTGTTTAAATTCTGTGTACTGTAATGATTATAAATCAACATCTGTTCTGGCAGACATGTATTGAAGAACCACGTGAAAGACCATCATGAGCAATCCAAAACTCACATATGGTTCCAAAGTCCCACATCACATGGTGCAGCCATTATGGTGACTTCACTTTCATGAATGCAAGTAAAGGACAAGACCACAAGAGTCACTTGCTGGCGTCAGACTGTTGCCTAGATAATTATTACTGAAGTGTATTTTTAAACTAATAATTTATTGACTGGAAAGAGAGGTCCCAGCTCGCAAATCTTGGGCAGTTTAAAATATACAGTAACTTTATATCACAAATCTTTATAAACATATTATCCCTTGGTGATGTAGCAAGCCACCTCCTCACAATGCATTTCAGGGGTAACAGCACCCCTTTATTCATTTAACTTACCTTTCACCACCATGGTATAAATACATGAAATACATACATTTGTATCACTCTAACCTCCTCTTTCTACACCCTTACAGTACTTTAAACCGGACCTTCAGCATGATTTAATGAAAAGCCCAAATCCTTAAATAACTATTCCCCAGCATCTAAAATTAATATGTTTTAAGTTTTTAGTCACTTACTTATTATTCTTTCCTCCACTGGGGTGCAACTCTGTTCAAGACTCTATGATACGGGCGCTGCCATCTTGACTCAGAAGCATCACACTTACTAAGGAGAGGAGAGCAGAATAAAGTAGAGGGGGCGGGCTTATAGCTGTGCTTTACTCAGACAGAGCAGAGCTGGGGTCGGGAAAAGGACAGCAGTCCCAGAATGCAGAGCTACACAGTCAGGAGACACTTCCTGTTTGCAGGCTGCCTGAAGCCCCATGAGCCACCATCTTGGATGTTTAAAGGCTCATAACATGCAGTCGATGCAGGTAGGATGATTTTTAATCTGAGCAATCTGTATGTACAGGGTGTGGGAAACATATAAGATAGGCTCTTATTCAGGTCCGCTTTAACTTTAGGAGAAGGACTGCTTAACAGCGTATCCATGGGATTAGTTTGTGGAGAACAGTGGCATGGATAAGTTCCCAATTACCCAAGGTCCCCTGGCTATTTATTGCTACCTTCCAATAAAAGAGAAAAACAAGTTTGCAGGGTAAAATGTACATTATATAGACTATTATCAACACTATGCTACAGTTCAAAGGGAACGTTTTAAAAAGCAAATAGTAGAGAGAGCCATGGCCTTATGAACTTACATTCTAAAGGCTGAAGGATGGATACAAAATGAGAGGCATCACAAGTGGTCTAAATTGTACCCTGTGGAGATTGTCACCAAAGGTGGTAGTTGCAGGTTTAAATATACCACGTTTAACCAGGTTATATGTTATGTTATTTGGGGTGAGTGGTGAGGACGCTCCAGAGAGGTGGAAAAACCACAGCCTATGAAAGTAAATGGGCCCTTTCACATTGTTGTGCTGTGTTTTGCAAAACACTGCATAAAGCATTTTTGCCTGTGAAACAGCCTTTAGAAGTGGGTACCGCAGGTAAAGGGCATGTATCGTGCTTTACCTGTGGGGTGTTGCAGTGATGTGGAGGGCCATACTCACAGCCACATCCTGGTTCATCATCACTGGCCCCAATAGCTGTCACAGGCCTCTGGCCTGACGCTGCTGCAGCCACCTTCTTCAGGTCGTTCCACCAGGTCCTTGCTGGAGCACAGGGTTGAAGGACCCCATGAAGGTGGCTACAGCAATAACAAGACCCTAGGAGGATGCTGGGTTCTGTCTACTCCTGTTTCTGCTGCCACCAGAAGCCTCTGCGCAAGTCACCTTCCATCAATGCCACCTGCTGTCACAACTGCCTCCCCCTACAGGTGCCCGCACCACCAGGGGGATAAAAAACAATGGTGATGTGCAGAACGGCATGTAGTGCACCACTGTCAGGAGCCTCCGGTCCAGCATTGCTTCACCTTTTCAGGTCCTTCCACCAGCTCCATGCTAGAGCACAGGACTGAAGTAAACCCAAGAAGGCGGCTATAGCAATAGCAGGACCCGAGGAGGATGCTGGGTCCAGCCACCTCCTGTTGCTGGCTCGAGCACCTTCCACAAAAGTCAAAATTGCTTCCTCATCTTCCTGCTGTCGCCACTGCTTCCTGCTCCAAGTGCCCACGCAACCAGGGGGAGAGAAAACAATGGTGCAGTGCAGTTTGACATGAAGTACAATGCATTGGAAATGCACAATGGGAAAGTAAGAAAGTTTTGGACAGTTTGACTTTTATTATGTTGTTTATTTTGTCTATGTGGTTGCAGGCATCCAACATTTCTCTTCTCGCTTTTGCAGAAATGCTCAGTCTCCCTTTAAATGCAAATTTATAGCTTGTTTTTGTTCTTCATTCTAAAAATAAATTAGTAATTAAACCAATTTAATAATGTAAACGGCAGAACAATGCAAAAATCCATATTTGGCTGGAGTTCTGCTTATCCTCAGATCAAATAAACAGTTATTATAGAAGTGCAATGAAAACAAGTGCATATCTACTGAAACAACAGCGTCATAAAAACATGAGCAGAAATGAATTCTCACACTTCAGCTGCCGCCAGGGAGATAGCGCACTGTAAAACAAGAGTCAGTGTCTTCCTTCAGACAAGCTGGGCTATTTGGACGAGCTGAAGCTGCAATTTGCATTTAAACAATGTTGTCTTGGAAAATAATATCAGTGTCAGTGAATGCCACTTTGAAATGACAGATGTGATTTTATTTTACAGCTATTCCCAGCACCTTAGGTGATGCCATAGCTTACCCCCCCCCCCCCCCCAACCATTTATTTCTAGCAAACAAATAAACATGGGAGAGGCTTACTTTTGATATCGGGATCCTTGACCTTGTTGCCAGAAAGTAAAAGCATTTCATGTTTATTTAAGAGAAAATGTTGGCTAATGAGAATATAATAATAATATCTAATGGCTCATTCATTAATGATACATAACATTTTTATTCAGGGCAGGTAAAAATTAACACTTCACATGTGATTTCAAAAGTGAGATAGATTTGTTACAGTGAGTATTTACATTGTTCTGGTGAATGTTTTAAAATGTTCTTTTTGGTTTAAATCAGGGGCAGATACAGCATTCTTCAGAGTGATCTCCCCATCACATTACAATAGGGAGATGGCTCTCACATTAAGAGTCTTTTGTAAGTTGTTTACATTATAATAGCAAGCTTGTGGCTGCTATACAATGTAAGCAAAGCAGAGCGTAGCTCTTGTTATGCTGTAGAGCAGTCACAAGCCTGTATTTTTTACTATGTAACTCTGCAATCAGCTATCTAGTCTTTTTACAATGTAAGAGCATAACTCCTTATGATTGTTAAATTGCACAGGGCGATAGAGAGGCAGAAACCTGTCATGATTGGATCTCCTGAAATCTGTCCACACATTTCCATGTTTTCTTGATTTGGGTTTTCAAATGTTTTTATATAATGAGCTGCAATGTATTTAGGATTTTTTTAATTGGGATATAATAAAGGCTGGATTTTATGAATTCACCTTGCTAGTCTATAATTGTGTTATAAGACTGGGACTAGGCATGGTCTCTGGCCGTGCAGAGGCAGTTGTTTCAATGAGGATTGGGGCTGGAGCTGACCATTATGTCACTTAGGGGGGAAGAAGTGCATGACTTTAAACCCCCCAACTCTCAACACTGCTAATCCAAATACCTGAGCGTGTAAAGCACAAAACCAGGAGCAGGTATTGTTGCACAATGCTGAATTAACCCCATTGTGGGGAAAAATTAGACATAAAGACAAGTGTAATATTTGAACACAATGTGATTTGACATGCTGGTCCAGTTGGTGCTTTCTGAGTCTGGAGGACTAATTCAGGATTTTTTGACAGTGACAGTGACACTAAGCGTGCAATTTTAGATAGAAGCGTCTTATTTAACACTAGCATCCAAAAGGTCACAGTGCCAGGTGCTTTGGTGTAAGCAGGGCCAGTTGAAAGAAAGCGTTGTAGGTCAAGATCTCAAATTTTTTGGTACAGAAGTTGCATTGTGACTTGTCGATAATAGAAACCCAGGTACAAAGTGACACTCACTGGTGCAGGGATAACCAGCAGTTGAGTCCAACAGGCGCTGACACAGGTCGGTCAATAAGTAGTGCAACTATCAAATTAGTTACATTAGTGACAAAGCAAATTAGTGGCACTGCGACTTCTAGCACCATTGTAGTCCTCAGTGCAGTGCCAGAGAAGATAAAAATGCACTCTACAACTGGCATTATGGCTACCAGAAAGATGATAAATGGCACAAATAATAAATAAGGCCCCTGCATTTTAATGTAAACTTTCTAAAATACAATACAAGAAGGCGCATGTGCGAGTCTTAACATGGCGGTCAAATGAATCAGGAGCTCTGCACTCCACTGGCATAAAAGCATTATACTGTGACCCGAGACAAAGTAATAGCAACCTTTCACAGCAGCATAAAGACATTTCTCCTTCTTTTCTGAGGTAAATTTAGTGCCCATGTCAAAAATCCCCCGACAACAACTACAGTGACGACTTAATGGTGGAGGCACTGATTGTGAAAGGAAGCCACAACATGCTTACTCAGCAAAGACAACACCTGACAGCTGAGAAACAAAAAACAATGAATATGAATATTTTACCAGAGAAGTAATCTTCTGACTCAGAAGCTTCAATGTCATTGATACTGTGCCACATAAAAGGCTGGTACAAAAGATGAGAATGCTTGGACTAGGGGAAAACGTGTGCAGATGGGTGGGAAATTGGCTTAATGATCGGAGGCAGAGGGTGGTTATCAATGGTACACACTCAGATTGAGTCACTGTTACTAGTGCAGTACCACAAGGGTAATTTTTGGGACCAATTCTCTTCAATATATATATTAATGACATAGGGTACGGATTAAACAGTAAAGTCTCAATCTTTGCAGATGATACTAAGCTGTGTAAAGTAATTAAAATAAATGAGGACAGCAGGCAGCTACAAACAGATTGGAAGCATGGGCAGTTAAATGGCAAATGAAGTTTAACACAGATAAATGTAAGGTTATGCACATGGGAAGGAGAAATCTGTGTCATTATTACACTCTAAATAAAGAAACACTTGGTAAAACAACAATGGAAAAGGACCTAGGGGTTTTAGTTAACAATAATCTCAACTGTAATAATCAATGCCAGGCAGCTGCTGCCAAAGCAAATAGGATCATGGGGTGCATCAGGAGGGGCATAGGTGCTCATGGCCAGAGCATCATTTTACCCCTGTACAAGTCAATGGTCAGACCCCATATGGAATACCGTGTACGGTTCTGGGCAACTGTGCTTAAGAAGAACATATCAGAACTGGAGCGCGTTCAAAGAAGGGCAACAAAGTTAATAAAAGGAGTGCGGGGGCTAGAGTACCCTGAAAGATTGTCAAAGTTAGGTTTATTTAGTTTAGAAAAAAGACGCTTGAGGGGTGATCTAGTAGCTATGTATAAATATATTCTGGGTCAATACAAAGATCTGTCCCACAATCTATGTGTAACTATTACCCAAGGGCATCCACTAAGGTTAGAGGAAAGGTGCTTTCTTCACAAACATAGGAGGGGATTCTTCTCTGTAGGAGCTATAGAACTATAGAACTCGTTGCCAGAGGAGGTAGTAATGATGGATACAGTAAAAACGCTCAAAAGTGGCCTTGATGCCTTCCTGGCATGTAATAACATTTCCAGCTACGGCTACTAGACCACTGGAAGGAGTTAAACAGGCTGAACTGGATGGACTTAAGTCTTTATTCAGCCTTACATACTATGTTACTATGTTATTATGTCTATGATCCTTCCCAATCTAAAGCAGAGAATTAGCAAGCAAGATGAAGCCCTTATATCACATATATCACTATTGCTGGACAAAAAGCTTAGAAAGGTGGCAGAAACTGTAACTAGAAAACCTCAACATGAGTAGATTACTGGATCAATGCAGCACCAGTTAGACCAATCTCAATCTAAACTGAAAGACCACGAAAACCAGAAGATATAATTTTAGGGTGCAATGCCTTCCTGAATCCACCACATATCCAATCCAAAAAAGAAGAGATATGAAACCGCACTTGACTAAGTTGATTCAGAAAAACATCAAATATAGATGGCTTTCCCCTTTTATTTGAACTTTACATTGAAAAGCAAAAGCAGATTTATCCTTGATCTTGGCATAATATCATCCAGCCTGGAGGAATCTTCTAGAAGTGAGGCTAAACTTCAACCTCTGTTTCCTCTATTGAAGAAGAACAAAATTGGAAGATCTTCAGAGTGAATACCTGAATTGAAAAATATTCTATTACTTTCTACTTGTTTTTTCAACATTAATTTCAACATCCAGGTTGAAGAATTTTATCCAAATAGGAGGCTTATGATGAGAAGAGAAGAAATATTCATATTAAAAGTTATATTCTTGTACACTTTGGTATTGTTAATGTTAACATAAGCACTTATGTAAAACAGGATTTGAGAATTAGAGATATTTTAAAAATATAGTTGTTTACTATATTTATATGATTTTTATTTTTTTTAATTTGGGCTCTGTTCACACCTCTGCACTTTCTCTGCAGTTGCAGCCTAATTACAATGCAGAGGTGATAAGGAAATATAGGTTAAAAATTTGACCAATCCACTTTCAATTCAATTCAATCTGATCTATATAATTTCTGGTCAGCTGAGTCCTACCTTAAAGTTTAAAACTGTCCTTGAAGCTAAATGTATATATAGCTTGTCTCAGCTTACACACTAGCATAACAGCTGTCATGCATCTATCACAAGTACATATGGTGATGTATAGAAATGTAAAAAGCATTATGTCATGTGTACTTTAAGGTTTGTACTCTTTAACGTTGTACTTATTGGTTACAACAAGACATTAGGGTTGATTCAGAGAGACATAAAATTAATTTTGTTTTTGTGTCGATCTGTTTTTTTTTTTTTTTTTTCCCGCTTTTTGCCCCAGCGGACGGAAAACGTACGCATCATACCCAGTCAATAGTATTTAAAGGGTAATGGACACACAGCTCACTCTCTTTGAGATTGTCATCATGGCACCCAAAAAAGCGAGCGCAAAGCAACCAGCATCAAAGGAGGCCAAGACCAAAAGGCCACAGCCAAGACCAAAAGGCCACAGCGGCATGAGGACACTTCATCCTCCAGACCGAGCACTTGGTCGCACAAATCGACTACAAAGGTGCCTGAAACGCGGAGCAAAAGTGGCCACCACAAGGCTACATTGCCCACAAATCCTGGCCCATCAAAAACAGCACGCACAAGCAAGGAAGGATCCTCCAAGAAGAAGGCACCCACATCCAAACAGCAAGGTACGACCACGTCCAAGGGGAAAAGTAAGCAGAGGGCCTGAAGCCCCAGCCCCCCTGAGTACACCCTCTCCTGCTCCCCGCCTTACCACATCCAAAGGAAAAGGGAGCACAAGTTCCAAGGACCCAAAGAGGCAGAGGGCCAGAAGCACCAGCCCCCCAAGAACACCCTCTCCTGCTCCCCGCGCAACAACATCCCATGAGAAACGGAGCACAAGTTCCAAGGGTCCAAAGGGGCAGAGGGCCAGAAGCCCCAGCCCCCCGAGCACACCCTCTCCTCCTCGGCACCATTTGCCACCGGCACAGGTGGAAACCACCGAGACCTATACAACATCCACGCCCGTAAGTTCGGTGGCCACCCAGGCAAGGACCCCCAGTCCTAATGCCAGTCCAGTCTTTTTCCAGCCACGTGACGGCCGATTCATCACAACACAGCCAGCCCAGAATGTCCCCTGCATTGCCAACAAACATAGATGTGCCACAAGAACAACCATTTGGCCGAATATTGCGGCAAGGCCAGTTGAGCGTCCGGTTTGGGGAGGCACAAACCCTAGCCTTGGAAAGTGGCCTCACACTTCATTATGATGAGCTATTTGTCCGCCATTCAAAATCAACCAGCAAAATGAGAAAAAGCCAAATCTGGGAAGAGCTCACCAGACAGGTGAATGCAGCGGGGGAGGAGAGGAAAGATGTGGAGCAGATACAGAGAAAAATTTCTGACCTGAAGTATGCAGTACGGAAGAAGCAGAAAAAACGGCGCAATCACAGGCACATATTTTAGGTTTGCATTTTGCTGCTTGTTGTAGTGACCACAATGGCAAATATGTTTTAACCTCTATTTTTCAGCTTACAAACTGGCAGAGGCTTCCCCACCAAATTTCAATATACCCGAGCTGAAGAAATAATCCTGGCGTTAATACAACCCTTCGTATTAGAGTGCCTCTCTGGCAGACACGACATTGACATCCAGGACATTTCTGCAGGTTAGTAATGTTTGTTTTACTGTGAACGATTGTAAACTTGTGAAATAAGGCTCACAGGCCCCTAGGGAGTGCCTTTGAGGGGAAGTTAATGTTTGCGGCGGGTGTTTAATGTCTGAGGAATGTCCTTCATGATAGACACTCTCCCAGGGTGCAGTAGTTAATGGTCCTTAAAAAGTTTTGCAGGTCATACTCCACCTTTGACTGTATTTGTGGTCAATATTAAACAATTTCTCTTACCAAAGCCCTGCATGTGATGTGAATCTAGTCAATAATAGACAGCACTTACTTCTTTGTGTTTCTACCACTGGAGTTGTAGGTGTGCTTTGGTCAGACAAACTTGAGCTGGGGTCAGGGAAAGGTCAACATTGCAAGAATGCACAGCAGCATACACTGAAGCCAAATGCTATTTGCAAGATGACTGTTGGCCCCTAAGGCGCCATTTTGGATCTGTAAAGCCTCCTAACACGCAGTACATGCATGTTGTATTATTTAATGTGACCAATCTGTATGTACAGGGTGAGGCATACATATAAGACAGTCTCAGATTCATTTTGAAGGGCAACTTTGGCCGCTGGTGGAGTTGGCATTCCTGCTTGGCCACCTGTTTGATAAAGCATATGTACTCATCATGGGATGTTTGTGTGTTTACGTGCCTTTCACTTTTTAACACAGCCCAGCATCCAGCCTCTGGAAGTGTGGAAGCCTCCTCCAGTTTGAGCATGCTGTCTACTTCCCTGCTGCCTAGGACACAGGACCAGATATCTAGGGTAAGTGGACGCATGCTGCCAGCCCATCGTGGGCAGCAGGCTGAGAGTGAGCCTACAGTCCTCAGTGCTAGCTCTGCTGCAGAGGTTCTCCCAAGTACATCTGGTACTGTTGCTCACCCTAGAACTCCAGCATCTGCAGGCGCTCAAACCCAGGGAAGTGGAAGACGCAGTCAACAACGTCGGCCAGTTTTCCAGGGGAGGCACGTGTCGATCATGGAGTCAGCATGGCGCGATGACAGCCGTTACTTTAGGCAGGTGACTCAACGAACAACAGAGCAGCTTACTGCACAATTAGAGAACTTCAATACTACATTCACCACCATGCTGACTGATTTTAGGACGAGCAACAGCTTTGGCTGAACAAATGGCCACCTTAAACAGACAGATGGCAGAACAAACGGCCACCTTAAATGCAAACTTCTCTGCCATGCTAGATGAATTTCGAAGTAGCAACAGACAGATGCTAGAGCAGTGGCAGATTATGAATGCCACACATGCCCAGGTGTTGGGCCACCTCCAAGGCCCACCACAACCTTATTATGGGCAACATCAATTTTAAGATCTATTTGACCGGGATCTGCTCCACATCTTTCCTCTACATCCCAACTATATTTACCTGTGTGGTGAGCGCTACCAAGATTGGTTTGTTTCTGGCTTTGCTGGTTTGTTTTGGAATTCGGCCAAATAGCTCTTTAGAGTGCTCATATACCCCACTAGCCAATGGCTGAGCTTAAGCTCAAGCTCCCACGCTGCAGGCTTGGGCCTAATAAAATGCTGGTTGGCTCATCATGTTTGTTGGCAATATTGGGGGACATTCTTGGATGGCAAAAAACAACATTTGGCCATGGCAAAGATTGGATTGGACTGGCATTAGGACTGGGGGTCATTGGCTGTGTGGCCACCAAACTTACTGGATGTGGCACAGGTATGGCTGGTTTCCACCTGTGCCGGTGGCAAATGTGGCCAAGCAGGAGAGGGTGTGTATGTGGCCCTATGTGGCCCTATGTATTCCTGGCCAACTATTCCCCTGGAAATTGTTGCTCCCTATGGATCTTGATATTGGTGTGCGGGGAAACTTTGCCCTGTAGTCAATTACTTTAGAACTCCTGGATGTGGCCAATTGCTAGAGGCCAGGAGTCTGCCACAATTTATAGTTATGTTTTAAAATATATGTACATGGAGTCTGCGAGTGCCCTTCAAATAAAAAATGTACCTATTTCAATAAAATAGAGTGTGACTTTAGCTGTTCTTGCCTAAGTTGATGCATTAATGTTTGTGTTGTTTGGATATTAATGAAGGATTTTAAGGACAAACATGAGAAAATAAACTGTATGAGGCTCAAATCAGGTGTAACATTTTTAGTAATTAACTCATTACTATATTTTTTTTCCAAAAGAAAAAGGCCTTCACAGAGGCAAATAATATTCAAAACACACAACAACATAAAAAAACAAACAAACAAAATAAATGTTAAGAAAAATATGATGAAATCAGATGTGCCCGCACAGATTGGCCAGAGGCACTAGGGGTGCAATCATAAATGTCATCTGCCTCCTGGCTGGGTGGAAAGGGGGGCAGATCGACATACCGGGGGATGGCAATGATGGCAAAATTATGCAGCACGCAGCATGCAAGTATTATTTGGATGACCTTGTTGGGGTCATATTGCAGTGCGCAGTCCTGTATGGTCCAAACATCTAAATCTGGACTTCAGGAGTCCAAAGGCCCTGTCCACTACGACCCGAGTCTTCCGGTGGGCCCAATTGTACGACTCCTGGGCCTCATTCTGTGGCCAAAGAACGGGCGTCAGGAGCCAGGGCATAAGCGGATATCCAAAATCCCCTGAAAGAATCAAAAAATACTTACATAAATTGCACATTCTAAGCAACATTATTGTTTAACATGTCATCAAGGGAAATAAACAGCCACAGGTTAAGACATGGGTCATCAACTATATTCATAGGCATACAGTGAAAAGGAAATGATGGAATTTGAGGAAACTTACCCAGGAGCCATCCACCAGATATTTCTCCAGACTCAAACCGACGAAATAATCCGGAGCTCCGCAAGATATAAGCATCATGGGATGAGCCTGGATACCCGGCAAGTACACTAAGGAATCGCATGTCCGGGCCAACCACTGCTTGGACATTTAGTGAGTGGCCCATCTTGCGGTTCCTGAAAAAAAAAAAAAATTACAGCAAGCCAAGATAAACAACTCAAACACTAACTCCGAACAACCTAAAAAAAAACTTTTCTGCAATTCTAATAACATTAACAAAGTAGTTTAAATAACAAATACTATATGGATGTGGTAGAAAATAAAGATAAACATGATAATGACTAATTAAGGTCAGCATTAAAATGGTTTGATAAGGCCTACATGAAAAAAATTGATGAAGGGATGCATTGTAAACTGTTTCACAGGGACACTTTTAAAGGAGGGATTAAGGTATACATTGTAAACTGTTTCACAGGGACACTGGATTAATAGATAGAATACAGTTTGTCTTAATAATATAACCAAATGACATAATTAACTTACCTATAGATGTACTCGTCGGCTGCGGGAGGGACCAATGCAACGTGGGTGCAATCAATCGCACCCATGACGTTGGGCATGTCGGCGATATTAAAAAAAATCCAACTTAAGCGCGTTCCAGGCTACCATGTCGTCCGGAAAGGAAATATATTTTGGACTAATGGTAGCCATGCCATCCAGAAACTTGGATAGCGCGCGGCTCAGCGTAGGCTGGGACATCCCCACGTAGAGGGCACCCAGCCTCTGGAACGAGCCGTTCGCCAAAAATTTCAGGCAGCCAAGCATCTTGATCATACCTGAAATTGCTTGCCCCTTCCTTGTGGTGCGGGCTAACCATGGCCGCAGCTCACTATACAATTTATGGAGGGAAGTGCGATTAAGTCGGGTCAGCTCGAACAGCTCAACATCATGCATGCGATCGATATTCATGCGTCGCTGGTGCAATGTGGCCTCGGCCATGCTGATACATGCAATACTCCACATACTCCTCCACAAAGCCGCAAACCATGTTCAAGCAATCCGAGTCCAAAATGGTCCCGTAAGTGGAGCGGAAATGAAACCGTTTTATAGGGCGGTGGTCCCTCGGCAATCAGGTTTCAGAATCAGACGCAAGCCCATCCCAATAACGTAACTTATCTGAACTAACGCAAATTATCAGATTTAGATTTGTAAGTTATCCGAACTAACGCAAATGATCAGATTTAGATCCGTAGATCGAAAGCGCATATACGCGTTAGCGCGAACGAACATACGAATGGAAAAAGTAACGTAAAAAACAAGCCAAACAGACAAAAAAAATACACAGACACATGCGAAAGTCCATACGTATCTGTCTCTGAATCAACCCTTATGTGTCCAAAAATGTTTCCTCTGTTTAACTATAATATAAATTTGAGGAGAGACGGACGGAGCGAACAGACGCTCCCTCAGAATTATGGTATAATATCCAACAACCAATGACATGATCAAGGAAACATGGCCGATTTCTCAGACAAGAGGAAACACTGCACATTATTCCGGATAGTCCACATATCTGTGCTGTGTTGTGCAAAGCCTTAAAAAGTGTTGCAGACACCTTTTTCAGTGCACCGTGCAGCGCAGGTCCATGTATAATGCAGTGTTCCTGCATTGCATTTGTGTTGTCATGAATTTTACCATTTACTTATTATGCAAAAAAAGAATATATTTTTAAGTCCACAAACCTTACTGTACAACTCACTCCCTGGCCGGCGGCTGTCACATCACTCGTGCTCGGGCTTCGAATTTGCCAGCAGACAGCCGTGTGATAGCCCACAGCTAGTCGCGGAACTGTATTTCCCCAAGGGAGTGAGTTGCCAAATAAGGGTTACGGGCTCTACAGTGCTCAACGTAGCAGCGGACCAAAACCCATGTTTAAGGGTTCACATTTTTTCAGATATACCTGCAGGGTGGACATGCGCCCAGGGGAAGGCTTGATTCACAGGTTAACTCCCTTTTTTTGGTGGGGATTCATGTTTCCTGATTCAGTTTTTGTTTTTGTTGAGTCAGATTTTTTTTCATTTTCTTTCTATTTTTATTCTCTTTACTTTTTACAAGGGGAATCTGAGCCTTGTTTACCACTTAACTCCCTTAGTAAAAATGGGAAGGGTTTTTTCTTTACTTAACTTGGTATGTCTTTTATAGACCAATTATAGGGAAGGTGAATAACTGCTAGTTAACTAGCATTTATGAGAGTTATTTCTAATAACATTCAGGGTTTTAGTTCAATCATTAAAAGAACATTCTGTTATTATGATTCTCTTGGTGCTGCTATTGTCATGCTACAGACCAATTTAATGGGTTTAGGACCTTTTTCATGGCTAACAGTAGTGTAAAAAAGAGGGGTGACTATTTGTGTAGCCATCAGAATTCCATTTTGACACATGGACAAATTCTGATGGTAGATTCAAGATGGTTAAGGGAAAGATTGGAGACTCACTAGTCTCTTTTGTCTGTTATTACACTACTAACAGAGGTCAGATTCATTTTAGTAGGGGATTGCAACCTTGCTCTTGATATAATAAGAGACAAAACATATAAAAGTTTGGCTGCACAGCATCCCATATATAAAGCCAGTATCAAATTAGCTAAACTCATACCCTCTCAGGATCTTATACATACATGAGATGAATGAGAGATTAACCCTAACTCCAAAGACAACACCTTTTCCTCTCAGGCTTACCATCCTTTTTCTAGGATTGACAATATTTTATAAGATCTAGATTAACTCCCAATGTATTGCCTTGTTCTATAAAGGAAGTTTGTTGGGATGATCATCATTTCCTGGTGGTTGTGTACTTTAAAGGCTCCACTCCAGCCCATTCCGTCAGAATAAACATAACCTCTGCCCTACCTGCTCCAAACAGCAATTATGCTCATGTAATAAAAGAAAAAAAAGACACTCACCCTCACCCCGAATCCAGACACCAAAAGAGGGGGTGCCGCAGCTGCGGCAATGAACGCCCACCGCCATCCTCCTGAAGTCCCAGCAGACATTCCCTGCATCGCGTGCACTTCCACCCACTCATACATGTAAATGGTGCCTTCCCAAGCAGCCGGCCGGGACTTGGCAGCGGGCATTTGGTGCCTCCAGCTTTTTTTTAACTTATTACATGAGCATAATCACTATTTTGCAGGAAGGCGCTGGAGTGGGCCTTTAATGATCTAGGACTGCTCTTCCAGATGGCGACTAAATTAATCCCTATTAAGTGTTACTGAACAGGGAAAATAATTAGCCCTTTTTCTCTGATCAAAATAAGGCTTCTGATAACTCTACTTCATTAAACTGTGCAACCCATAATGTATATATCAGAAGGGTTCTCATCAAATGGCAAGCAGGAAGAAAAGGGAAAATTCTAAAGCACTTACACATAAATGATAGCATTTACACTACAAATACACTATTTAAAAATTATAAATCAAATCCACACAAGGATCTTTTACATACATTTAACCAGTTAAACCCAATTATTACTACCAAGGCTCAAAAAACTTTAAGATGAAATAAACAGAAGCTTTATCACGAAGAAGATGAAACAGGAGCAATTTTGGCTAGGAGATTAACCCCCGGGAAGCAAAGCACATTCTTTCCTAAACTTTTATCTTCAGGGAATTATACTAGTAATCCAGTAAGGATCCTACATTTTTCAAATTTTTTAACAATTTACATGCTGTTCCTACTGATTTTTATAAATCTATAGCATATATCTAATCTCCTCAATTATCAGAGGTTCATGATATTTTAGAAACCACTATAGAGGAAGAGGAAATCAAGATGGCAATAAGGCAATTAAATGTCTCTAAGACTCCTGGACCTGATGGTTTTGCCAACATTAATTATAGAACATTCCTACAAATTCTATCACCTCATCTTGCTTTATGGTTTCATAGCTTAATGACTGATGAATTGAGAGTAAGAGATTTAAAAAAACACACAAACTAGTGATCTCCCAAAGTTCCAGGAGATTGTAATAATTATAGATCTATTTCCCTGATAAATACTGACTTGAAGAGTCTTACTAAAATATTGGGATTAAGTCTTTTTGGCTCAGTAAATTTATCTTGATCAGGTGGGTTTTATACCAGGAAGGTAGACCTCGGATTAGACCAGAAGAGTAATTGATCTGATTTCAGCAGTTCAAACTAATTGTGCTTATCTTCTTAGATTTACATAAAGCATTTGATGCGTTGAAGTGGGATTATATGTTTTACGTAAAAGTTGCTACAGGCAACGAAACGCGGCGGCGGCAGGCGACACGTATCTTTACCTATTGGTTTTACTGATCTGGACTGGTCAGAAGGATTGGGGAGTTGGTGAGAGCCACCCTCTGTATTTTACAAGCGTTGAAATGTTTTTTTAGCATGTGAGTGTATTTTTTACTATTAAAACAGCGGTTGCATACGTTATCACACTAGATGTGTTTTTCTCTTTTTTTACCTTCCATGCACTTGGGCATTTACTGGCTTAACCACTATATGGGGCTGATTTGAAGTATTGTATGGCGTAAGAACTACATTTAGCCTTATCAGCTGAATTCATTGAATCATTTATCGGGGTGGTGAAGTACACCTATGCTATTTGTGGTCTGAAGCGTTGGATGGTGTGAGGAGCACAGGATTGCAAATATCAACGTCTACCAATTGAACCAATCTGGTAAGAAGATTCATTGGGTTGTGGAGGATTAGCATCAGCACAGTATCCTGGTGTGCATGCGTTTTGGGATGTTATCATGATGGAGTGTTAGTGCATGCATTTCGGGACAGCCAAAATTGTTTGGAAAATAAGGGAGCTCTGTGTTGCTACTGTGTGATCTATTTGAACTTTTTGGACAGAGAAGTTCCTTTTCACGTCGAGCACCCGTCTTTTAAGAACATTTAAGAATTTGGAACTGTATTTGTGAGCGCAGTATTTACATTGTGTTGAGATTCTATGAAAAGCATTAAAACTCTCCAATTGTTGCACAGCTGCATCTATTGTCAATGAGATGATAAACAGCAAAAAAATGCTGCCGTCTCAGGACTCTGACATGTTCAGAAAACAGCCAGACATTGTTAACCTTGGTAATGCAACGTTGAGCTTTCACATTTGGTGGAATACCAGCAAGCTTAGAGAGACATATTTTACAATTTTAATAAGCAGTCTAGGATCATATTTATTTGTATGATGAGTAGTAATAAATGCATTGGACCTTAAAGGTGAGGTTTGCTAAAAGTCATTTTGTGCCATTCAACTAAAGGCAATTTCTTCCTTTAATGTGGAAAGCGAGCAAAGTAATTAGAAAACTTTCGCCATGTTGTTCAAACCAGCGCCACACTGTAAACACTGGTATTAGGGATAGCTATGTAAATGAGGATATTTCAATTTTCTGATTATTTACCAGTTAAATACTGTATTTTTAGCACTATAAGATCTTATCATAACACGCCCCTAAGGTTTAGAGGATGAAAATAAGAAAACAAATTCTGATCCAAATGGTGTACTAAAATACTCCCCTCCCAGGACCGATAATAGGCAGTGTGAAGAACCTCCCCCAAAGCACTCAATATCAGGAAGTGTGCAGAATCCCCCCAATCACCCCATAACAGGCAGTGTGCAGAACCTCTCTCCAAGCACCCCGTAACAGGCAGTGTGCAAAATCCCCCAAATCACACTATAACAGGCAGGGTGCAGAATACCTCCCAATTATGCCATATAAGGGAGTGTGCAAAACCTTCCCCCAAGCACCCCAAAACAGGCAGCATGCAGAATCTTGCCAACAGCACCATAACAGACAGTGTGCAGAACTCGTCCCAAGCACCAGGAACCTTGCAGAATTCTCCCAATCACACCATAATAGGCAGTGTGCCGAACCTCTACCCAAGCATCCCATAACAGGATAGCAGGAAGTCTGCAGAATTCCCCCTCAAGAACTCCAAGCAGTGTTCAGAATCCCCCCAAGAACCCCATAATGGGCAGTGTGCAGAATCCCCACCCCCAAGAACCCGATAATAGACAGTGTGCAGAACCACCCCCAAACACCCCATAATAGACAGTAAGCAGAATCCTCCCCCCCAAGAACCCCATACCAGTCAGCATACAGAATCCCCCCCAAGAACCCCATACCAGGCAGTGTCCAACCCCCCCAAGAACCCAATAATAGGCAGTGTGCAACACCCCCAAACACGCATAAAAGGCAGTGTGAAGAATCCCCCCGAATCACCCCATAACAACCCCCCCCAAAAAAACTCCATAACATGTCCCAGAACCCCATACAAGGCCCATAATAGGCAACATGTAGCGTCCCCAAGCACCCAATAACATGCAGCATGTTGAATTTCTCCAACAGCACCAAAACAGATAGTGTGCAGAACCTCGCCCCAAAAACCACATACCAGAACCCTTGCAGAATTCTCCCAATCACACCATAATAGGCAGTGTGCCGAACCGCTACCCAAGCATCCCTTAACAGGTAGCATGCATAATCTTCCCAATCACCCCATAACAGGCTTGTGCAGAATCCTCCCAATCTGCACATAGCAGGAAGTTTGCAGAATCCCCCATCAAGTACTCCAAGCAGTGTTCAGAATCCCCCCAAGAACCCCATAATGGGCAGTAAGCAGAATCCCCCCCCCCCAAGAACCCCATACCAGGCAGTGTCCAACCCCCCCCAAGAATCCAATAATTGGCAGTGTGTAACCCCCCCAAGCACCGCATAAAAGGTAGTGTGAAGAACCCCCTCGAATCACCCCATAACAAACCCCCCTCCCTAAAAACTCCATAACAGGAGGGCTACAGAATTTGCCCCAGAACCCCATACAAGGCCCATAATAAGCAGTGTGCAGAGTCCACAAGCACCCAATAGGACAAAAACAGTGGGAATCCTCCCATGAACCCCATAACAAGGAGTGTGCAAAATCCCCCGCAAGACCCCCATAACAGGCAGTATGCAGAATCCTCTCCCGGGAACCCCATAACAGGCAGTGTACAGAGACCCCCCAAGTACCCCATGACAGGCAGTGTGCAAAATCCTTTCCAACCACCCTATAGCAGGCAGCGTGCTGACCCCCAAGCAAGGTACCTCAAAACAGGAAGCATGCAGAATTCCCCCCCCCCCCGAGAACCTAATAAAATTCAGTGTGCAGAACCCCCTCCCCAAGAACTCCATGAGAAGAAGTCTGCAGAATCTTCTCCAGAACCCCATAACTGGCAGTGTGCAGAATCCCCTGAGAGGCCTATAACAATCAGTGTGCAGAATCACCTTCAAAACCCCATAACAGACAGCATGCAGTATCACCCCCAAGCACCCAGTAACAGACAGTGTGCAGAATCTCCCCAATAACCCCATTACAGGCAGTGTGCAGAATCCCCCCCCCAGGAACCCCATAACATGCCGTGTGCAAAAACCCCTCAAGAACCCTATAACAGGCAGTGTGCAGAACTCCCCCCCCCCCCCGAGGGCCATTGTTTACATCAGTGAGGGAGCACCAAAATCAAGTGAACATGTGTGGGGGTTCACACAGTGGGGCATATCAATTTTGGATGACCTGGGGGGAAGGCCAGCGGCAAGCCCTGGAATCTGTTAGGTTCCATGGCAGTGTCACTAGGGTTGTGCTCTGCTTTAAACATTGCTTGCCAACAATGGTTGACAAAATCTCTAGGTAGGCTGCCAGTTGAAGGGTTGAGGTGTACAGTTTCTTGCACAGCCTGCCTCAATCTATTAGAACAGTGTTAAAGAAATGTTTCTCATACTAGAACCCTTGCCCTCAAATTACTATACATGGGCGCAACTGTAATTCATCCTTGCATGTTGGGTCTATTTTAAAGTTATGGAAAAAGGCCTCGATTTGGAGCCTGATTAATGAAGTGCGCTTTTTTGTCCCAGCTCCATTTTGTTGGCATTCGCATCAGCCTTGATGCAGCCACTACTTTTTATTTGCCGCTGTTTTCTTTCCATAAGAGTGCATTGAATGGCGTTCTATCAATAAATAATCAGCTTTCTTAGGTTTATGCCTATAGGACGGCCTATATCAGAGCTTGTTTGTGTACCCGATGGCCCTCACTGTGCCAGGGAGTGCTACCCTGTTCCACTTCCTGGCACAACATGCTATAATTACTTATTTTTAAGATGCAACTTAGGTTGTCAGCAGATCTTTTAGGCACTGGTTGCTGTAATATCATAGAAGTTAACTAAACACAATTGCAATAAAAATGTAGCAAACACATTTATTCCATGTTTGGTTATTGAGGATAGATGAATGCCTTGGTGTAAAATAATAACAGTGCACAAACTATTTGTCTCTATCTGGTGTACACATTGGCGCTGTTGCACACTTTTTAAATGAGGCATACAGTGACACTGTGCTAAAACCCTTGGCGCTAAATGGATTTTAATGGCACTGCCGCGTCACAAATCGGGCTTTTAGCAAACTTGCCTTAAACAAAATCATCTAACAATAAAAATTCATATAAACAAAAAGTAGCTGCTTATACAGCCTAACAAAAAAAATACCATCAGGCTTGCGTTATTTTCTCCTGTTAAGAATAATATCCATGGGTGACAGATTTTTGAACATACCATTCCAAGGATTGATCGGCTACATTTCAATGCCTGTCTTTCGAGTCATCCTGTGGGGAGCAGCAGTACTAACCACTCTAAACATTTGCACCAAGCATTATATGATGGGTAAAACCATCTACACACATCAGAAGAATTGCCATAGCAATAAGCTGTTATTCTAGAACAGGCTAGCACGGGGGACAGGTCAATGAGCTGAGCAGATCTCCCTTAAAAAAAAGCAAACTGGTACATTTAAAACCTGGCAAACCAGAGTCTTCTTCCTTCCAGTAAAATAAAGAAACAAGCTTAGCTCTAATTGTTTTGATGCAGGGTGTAAACTGTAATCAAAACAATTACAGCTAAGCTGTATTTAGTATATTTATATAGGTTTTTATTATTGAATCTTTTTATTAACAATACTGCTTCTATAAAACTTGCCTTAAAATATCTCATAAAATTAGAACAGTTTCATGCTTTATTTTGAGTAAAATAAGGTGTGAGTCAGTAAAATGACAATGTACGAACACAGTTTACAACGGGGCTGATTCATCACTAACGTCAGGTAGCGACAGATGAGCGTCTGTAGTGAGGATTTCAGAGTGAACGCTAGTAGTCGCTGTGCTCGGCCATGGTTATATGTTTCAAAGCGCCTCAGTCGCTGGCCGGCATTGTTGAATACGTTATGTGATTCGCAGTACTACGCTGTATGGGAGCGAATGGTAGCGCCAGCTCAGTGCGACTGACTCACACCACATTCATAAAAAAACAGCCTCAAACAGTTCCGGCGCTCAAAATCGGGTCGATGTAGCTCACAGCGCCAGAGGCTGTGTGATTAAAGTCTGATTTTGAACAAGTAACCACTAGTAACAAAGCGAAAACATATGGAATTACATAGTTATTACATTGTAACATGAACCCTTTAATACCAGACCTGTAAGGACAATTCTGCATAAAAATATTATTAATCAAAAAAGTTTTCAAAAATGTCATTTTCTAGGCCAGAATATATGTCTGAAAGATTTGAGCTTTATAAAAAAAAAAAATTGGGATCAGGAAAGGGATTTAAGGATCATCCATAGAATGTATGGGAGAGCGCCAGGTAGCGAGAGGTAAGACGTGGCACTCTGAAAGGCTGAACGCCGGCGCTGTACACTGAGCCTGGGATAATGATGAATAGGACGCTACATGGCGTTGTTCCAGTCGCTCACCAGGATCGCCTTCATAAATGTGTAATTGCGTGCCGTGTCCGGCGTTCACCTGCCGCTACCTGCTGCTTACAAGGCACTACCTGGCGCTATCCCTTCATGAATAAGGCTCAAAAACGTCTACAAAAATCATGAGATATTGATAAGCAAAATAACCCATGAAAAACGATTTCAGCATAAAAAATAAAATTACATTGGGTGACATCTAGGTCCTGTGTTTACATTATTGACAAGTCACAAGACAAATTCTGTACCAAAAGTATGTAAAAGTAATTCTAAGCATAAAACACCATTGCGCTCTATGTGAACTTGACCTACAGCGTCACTATCAACTGCAACCTTTTTGCTGCTAGCGTTAAATTATACACAGGGTGGAAGCGGCATTGGCACAACCTGTTTTTAGTTTCTTAAATTGCACGCTAAGTGTTGCTGAAGGCTCTCTCTCTCTCTTCGTAAATCATGCTCCCCATTACATCGATTTTATCTTTCAGTAAGTTTGAGAGCAGGGTCCTCATTCCTTTTGTTTCAATGAATACCAGTTTTGTTGCTATGTAATTTATTATCTGTTTGGACATGAACCCTTTGATTGTAAAACACTGTGGATTTTGTTGGTGTTATAAATAAAGATTATTAGTATTATTATTACATCAGCTTTTTGAAGCAACTGCTAAGTAAATCTAACATTTTACAGTTAGTGGATTCTTTTCTACCCTGGAGTGTATGTTTTAGGTGCTAATATCTAATGTGTACTTACCTTCAAGCATTTATAAACTCCTATAATGTTCTCTGAATTACTGTACACACTTATTTTAATTAAATAATTAAAATAAAACACAAAATGGCCCTTTTATTCTCATTAGATACTAAGGGAAGCTTACGGCAGCAAGACCATTGTCATTGGTAAAGATGAATTATGTGGATCTTGTAGACTATACAACTAAATCAAAGTAAAGTTTTTCATTTTAGTTTTCAAAATAAAGCAAGGTGCACTGTAAGTAGAATGTGATCAATAAAAAAAGAGAATGTGCGCAGGAAAAATGTGTTTTATGGAAGCCGTTTTCTGCATCTGTTGCCATTGGTGACATACACCAAGTCTGAACACCAAATAGAGCCGAGTCCTGTACACACAGAACACGGCTATCCTGGGCAGCGGCTATAGCAGCAGTGTTCTGTGTGTGTGTCTCTCTTCTCGGTGTACATACAAGACGTACGTTGCCAATGGCAACAGATTGTAGGTGAAAAACATACATGCAAAACATACATTTTGGAACATAGAAATAAATCTAGATCAGCCAAGGACCTTATGGACGTCCTTTTGGCAGAAATAAATACATTTTCAAAAATTCCCTGGAAGTGGACTTCTCTCAAGATTTCTGCAGTCCAGCTCTGCGTAGTACTGCAGAAGCTGTGTGCCTCTGGCTGCTCCAATGTTGCGTTGCCATGGCCATCATGTAATTTTTCTACAATTACATTTGCTGACAGTCATCTGTATGGGTGCATGCTCTGGCCGAAAATGCACATTTGGAGGTAATATTAATTGATTACAGGCAGGGAGGCCATAAGACAGGCATCTCACTCCTGCCATCTTGGGCTCAGAAAAAGTAGCATGGCACATATTGGTATAGGAGATCAGCCACACCATAGAATGGGTGAGGAGGGGGCAGAATTATTCCCTTCTCGCACTGAGCGCTGTATTGCCTAGAAACTGTCCTGATTACAGGTAAGAGTTATTGCTAAGCTGTTTATTGTATGACTAAGGGCACTTCAGCCCAAAATGTGTAACCACCTGTACAGTTTGTTACTGTGGATGAGGTTTTATGGATGCCACTGTAACTATGACATTTTAAGAGGATGCAGTAAAAGTTACATTTAGGGGGTTATTGCAATGTTCAAGAGCTTACACGACTTTCCTCTGCCATGCATGTGCCATGGGTGCGGGGAGAGGGGCAAACCACGGCGAATGTTGCCCAAATTGAAATGGCAAATATCTGTGACAACTGACTTCCGCCATGCATTTTGCTGTGTTTTCATAAATTTGGAAAACATGTACATCGCTGTCCAAACATGCAACATTTCACTTGGTAAATGCAAAAACGAGTGTAAACCCAGCAGTCCCAGTGAAACGTTCAGTAAATTACCTCCTTTATCCTTTTACTCCTTGGTGAATGCTAACATTTCAATTCCTAGCTTATTTCCATTCCGTAGTATTAAGAATGTTATATTTGGAGGCTGATTCACTACTAGCGGCAGGTATTGCCAGATCAGCGCCTGTATAGTGGCGCTTAGATTGACCGGTAGTAGATGCTGTAAGCAAGTATCAACCGCTGTAACCTAGCATTGCGGTCGCTGTAGTAACCTGGCCGGCATTGATGAATATGTTGTGTGTTGGGAGCTGCAGGGAGTGAGAGGCAGCGCCAGTTCAGTGCGTCTGGTACTCAGTCTCCACACCATATTTAACAAAAAACTACACACACACAGCATCGGCACTCTAAAGCTGGGCGCTCTATCATGGAGCACCAGACACTGTGAAATCACCTACAAAAATTCAAAAAATCCCCAAAATTTTTAAAAGTGTTGGTTTGCAGTCAAGAGAGGTCACACAATGATTTGAGAAAAAAAAATTGACAAACACGCAATTTAACCCTTTAAGTGCCAGCCTACCTGGAGTTTTTGTCACACTCTGTTGCCAGACCATTTTGCACCATTTTGCGCTCCCCATGTTCAAATGTGATTTTTGAAGGGATTTCCAGGGATTTCCCAGGAAAATGATATATTGTTTTTTTCAGCAGAGTCTGAGCTTTAACATGAAATGTCTTGTTTGTCATTTTTTAGGTGTATTCTCAATATTTTTTGGCGAAATATGTGCAAAAAAATAAAAAAAATAATTTTTTTACAATTTGTAGTGTTTTTTTGTAATAAAAAATGTAAGTTTGTCAATAAAATCTTATTGCGTGTGAAACCCCAATTTCTCACAGTTACAGCGGTGACACATATGTATAGGTAGACACCTTTCCAGCCCAGGAGACTCCCCCAAACTGAAACAGAGCTTTAGGGGATTTTCAGAAAAAATACAACTGTGATATGCGCTATGCGCACCTTGCAGTTTTACCAGAAAAACAACCCTTTACATTTGAAATATCCCCAACAAACTATATATTCTCTGGAAGTACACACCTCAGGCTTTCTATTTGTACCAGGCTTGTTGATGTGCCCATAGTTTTCTGGAAGTAATCCCTCAATGTATTCTTTGGTTGCAAAGAGTTTCCCTAAAAAAAGGATAAAAAAGCAGAATCAAAGCCACATTTTCCTAAAAAAACTATATACAAACAAGAAAAAACAAGTATAATCTGAAAAGGCAACATCTCCCGAACAGAACGATACCTAACATGCATAGGTTCTGTCAAGGGAAGAGTTGCCAAACACCCCAAAGTAAAGCATGAGCATAACGGTAATTTTTCTTGAAAATTTCAGCTCTGCAGACAAAGTGCGCACCTTGCGATTTTTCAACCAAAACAACCCTTTACATTTGGAATATCCCCATAAACCATATATTCCCTGAAAGTACACATGTTAAGCTTTCTAAGCATACCCAGCTTGTTGTAGTGGGCTCATCTTTCTGGAATTAATCCCTCAAAGAACTCTTTGGTTGCGCAGGGTTTCCCTAAAAAATGTATAAAAAAGCTGAATAAAAAACACCTTTTCCTAAAATATAAATATGCAAACCAGAAAAAACAAGCTAAATCTGAAAGCGCAAGGTCCCCCGAACAGAACAATACCCAACATGCAGAGGTACTATTAACCCTTTTAATTGCCAGCCTACTTGAGATTTTGTCACCCTCTGTTGACAGGTCATTTTTCCCCATTTTGCGCCATGTTTTGCTGGAATTTTCAGGAAAATTATATATATATTTTTTTTATATATATTTAGGCTTTAACATGAAATGTCTTGTTTGTAAATTTTATTTATTATTAATTTTATTTATTATTAAGTAAAAAAAAAAAAATTAATAAAATTTTTTTTAGAAAATTGCCTCCTTTATTTTAAATAAAAAATGTATTTGATTAGGGAAAACCATATTGCAGGTGAAAGCCCCATTTCTACCAATTAGAACGGTACCACATATTTATCGGTAGCCCCCTGTTCCTGCCCAGGAGACCCCCCTAACTGAAACAAGTAATTTTTAACATTTACAAATAAAATACAACTACCATCCACACTACAAAGGGTTAAATCGAGAAAAAAAAATGACATAGGGTCCCCCCTTACCCAAAGTAACCAGCCCGGGACCAGCTATGCAGGGCTTGGAGGAACAGGGCGCAGGGGCCAGCTTTTGTGGCCCCTGGCCCTGCAGGCTACAAGCCCACATAGCCCGTGGGCCCGGGCTCTTCTGCCCCCCCCTGGGCTTTGGGGAGGCAGGTAATGGGGGTGCCAGGGGTTAATGGCAAGTCACCGGCTAGCGCAGGTGACTTGCCATCCCCCCAGCCTTGAGAACTGGTATAGGGGTCTCATGGACCCCTTACCAGTTCACAAGGGGTTAAATGTAAAAAAAACACAGACACACAAAGAGAAAAGATATTTTATTATTATTTTTTTTTTTTTAATACTTACCTCCCATCCATAGTGGAGCACTCTGTCCCTTGGCGATCACTGGCTTCTGCTCACTTGCTAGAAGCCTTTTATAGCTGCTGGATGACAGAACACAAAAGGGTTAATTAAAAAAAAAAATGACATAGGGTCCCCCCTACCCAGCATTACCGACCCGGGCCAGCTATGGGGGCTTGTAGAACAGGGCGCAGGGGCCAGCGTTGGCGGCCCCTGGCCCTGCAGGCTACTAGCCCACATAGCCACTAAGTGGCCCGGGCCCTTCTGCCCCCCCCTGGCCATTGGGGAGGCAGGTAATGGGGGGCTGGGGGTTAATGGCAAGTCACCCACTAGCCACAGGTGATTGCCAGACCCAGAGCCTTGTGAACTGGTATAAGGGGTCTCATGGACCCCTTACCAGTTCACAAAGGGTTAACTGAAAAAAAACACCTCACAATAAAAGTATTTTATTAAAAAAAAAAATGTTTTTTTTACTGTACTTACCTCCGATTGTAAGCTCCTTTGTCCCGCGCCGCTCTGATGACAGATGCCGGTGATCGGCATCCAGAGAAGGGGGAGGCAGGAGATCAGAGGGTCTCCTGCCACCTCCCCCAAGGGGGCGGGGCTTAGCGGCAAGATGGCGGCCGCCATTGAGGAGGAGAGAGGAGAGAGCCTCCCGGGCTCTCTCCTGAAGATCGGTAAGCCCTGGGGGGGATCGCAGGCCCCCCAGGTGAAGAGGAGGGACAGCGGGAGCCAGCGCACACACAGGTAAGTGAATGTCATTTTTATTTTTATTTTTTTTACAGTTAGCAGCTGCTGCTGCAGAAGCGGGGGGGGGCGGCCTATTCCGAGGGATCTCCTGGAGCCATCCGACCCCGCACGGGGGATCGGATGGCCCCAAATTAAAGAGGAGACCCGGCCGGATCCAACGAGGGCTCAGGTGAGTATTTTTTTTTTTTTTTTTGCCCACTAGCAGGGGTAAATGCCAGGCACGTTTTTTTACGTGGCTGGCACTTAAGTGGCGGAGAGGCAACCACGTACATTTTACGTGGCTGGCATTTAAAGGGTTAAACTCAAGCAAATAAATGCCCATTGAAATGTATGGGAGAGCAACACTAAGCGAAAGGTAATATGTGGCGCCCTTGAACCTAGAGCTCTGGCAGAGTTGCCAGAGAATGTAAGAAATAAATATTGTGGAATCATTGTAGGAAGGTGGAATCAAACAGGACACATACAAATCAAATAAAACAAATCAAATCACAATCAAAAATAAATCTGTGCTTTTAAATGTTTTGATGGGTCTGTTTAAACAAACCACCCAACTAATTCACCACTGAAAATGGCCAGAAAAGCCATTACAACTGCTGAGTGGAGAGTACCACATGGCTGCAGACAACAGGGTACACTGGGTAGGTGTACATGGAGCATGTGTGCATGAACACCTGCCCCATAAACCCCATTTGCTGCCATGTAGGACTCATGTAGGAGAGCGTGTGGATGATTAAATTAACTTCACTGTTAAGTTTATTTGGTCATTCCAGTAGTTGGGAGAACCGGGCTGCGGTAACAGATAGGTGTCACCCTTACTACACTAGTAGTAAGTGGTTTGGCCCAGGACAGGGGATTCAATGCAGTAAGAGTAAGAAGGTGTAAGTAAGAGTAGTAAGAAAGTGCTGGGCCATGCCTGGGCCACTGGAAGTACTGTAGTAGGAAAATTAGGGGAAGCAAAAGAGAGGGGGTGTGTGAAAGTTACATTAGCAGCCTATAAGAATAGATCCCTTCCACCAATAGGAGAGAGAGAAGGGCGCTCTCCCTTGTTCCTTGGCGTATGGATTTAGGCTAAGGGGCTAAAGAATCACACCAGACTAACCTCCTGGAGACATTTTGGACTGGTTGGTCAAAGTAGTAACCCCTCTGGTTTTAGAACACAGTGCCTTGAGTCCTGGATAGTGGGCTGAAGAAGTAACCCTTCTGGAAAGGTACGGATAAAGTGTGTTCCTTATTTGCCTTAAAGGGAAAACACTGATCTGGAATTAGCTAAGCTGGTAATTGTAAAAAGTGAGACATATTCTGGCATCCCTTCCTTTCTAGGAACTGAGTTAGTATCTTTCCAGCCCTTAACCCAGCCCAGACTCCCATTTCAAGCCTAGACCTGTTCCAGGTCCCTTCCTGGTCTCCCTTAAAGTACACCCAAACTGCTCTGGGGCAGCCTGGTAAAAAAACACAGGAATTAGGCCTTGTTTGTGACTTACTAACAATAGTAGTAGCACAAGAATGTCCAGGTGGAAACAAAAAGACGAGGCACAGCATGGACTAGTGCAAATGTAAAGTGAGTAAATCACAGACACTGATTAAATCGCATTTTGTACAGTCACAGATATTGTTTAACCTTGTATGTTTGTAGCATGATGTCCCAAGGACTCTCTATTCATCATGCGTTGATGTCAATTTACAGCCATTTCAAAGGCATCAAGTAATACTAGGTTTACAGAGTAATTGGAGCAGGTCTTCGCACTCACACTCATGCATTACTCGATTAGCGCAATCAATACACTGTGGTGACGGGTACTTATTCCTGCTGTCATGCAATCATTGTTAAGGGCTTTTCTGGCACAATGTTTCCAATGTATTCCGGCACTCTAAAGGGTAAGTATAGCATCAGGACATATAAATATCAGTACAGTCATCCTAGCAATCTGAATAACTTTGCTGGTATAACCACTTATATCTGAATTTTATATGCATGCGAGTTATGAATGTAAAAAAAAAACCTTGTTTACATTTGGGCCCATCCTGCTTAAGGGGTCATAAGGGGGTCATGCTATTTATTTAGTGAACTTGGTTCAACTTTGGGTGTACTTTTGGGTTTGAACTGAATCTTACATCTTACAGCTTTTTAACTTTAAGGCACAAAGAAATGCAATAAAAATGTTTGTTCCCATTTTTTCTTAAAGGAGCACTATCGTGAAAAATATTGAAAAATGATAAAAATCCATATAAATGGATGGTGGCAGGAGGGGTCACTTATATACCCCACATCAAGAAATTTCAAGCCAGGCTTATTTTCCATTCTTTTAATGGAAGGAAGAGGACATCCTGGGTGAGAGGTTCTGTTACCCTAGATAGACTAAACCTGGATTCTATTCCTATCATGAGAGAATAACCCACAAGTTTGGCAGGAGTTTTATTCAGTTTGGGTGTATAAGTGACCCCTCCTCTCATTAGCCGACGTGTTTATATAGTTTTTAACATTACACAATTTCATGATAATATTATTTGTGCCATGGATGGGACATTTATCCAGATGAGGTCCATTATTTTCCACATTACTATTAGCCAGAACCTCCAAAACCAGGTGGGGTATCAGAGGAAGCAGAGGCAATGCATATACCAGGTTACAGTTTTTCACAGGGCCTTGTGCCTATGACCAGAGGCTTCTTCCTATGCAAGCATTCACCTTCTTTGTTGTGTCTTGACACAGGAAGGTTCACTTCAGCGTCCCCCAGAATTATCCCTATATTCCTGTGACTCAGCGCTGCTAAAGCGGAAGCAGCTTTCCTGACCTTTAGTAAAGCCCTTAGTAATATTTCTGAATCCCATAATCCTTCCACTGTAACAGGTCAGCAGCTTTGGTTAAATCAAGCAGCAGTAATGACCTCCCCAGGTGAGAATACTGCCAGTAACCCTTTAGCTACAGGTAGACAAGATTGTGATCCTGCTACATAGTCTCTGCTACATAGACAAAATACATCACCTTGGTGTACATTGCTAGGGGAAACACAATGTTGTCAATGAAAAGTCTTTTACAGAGTTGCAAGCAAAGGCAAAAAAAAAAAAAAACAATAAGCCCAGTACCTTGTGGACATCATTTTGACACACAATAATGGAAATAGTGAAATCTAAAAATGCCATCTAAAGTAGAAACACCCTTTAACCCTTTAGGTTCCAGCTACGTGAGTCTTATGTAGCTGCTATTTTCCTTCCATAAAAAAAAAAGTATAAAAGTTAAAACTCACCTGAGCACTCAATAAATCCGGCTGGGTCTTCCCTTCACCCGGGGGGGGGGGGGGGGGGGGGGGCTGACCCCCCCTCCCCACAGGATTAGAAGTGAGTAGAGAAATTTTTTTTTTTATAAATGTTATTTCTCTCCACAGTGTTCCTTTTTTTTTTTACATTAAACCCTTTTGTGAACTGTCAAGGGATTCATGAGGCTTGGGGGCTGGCATGTCACCTGCGGCAAGCGGGTGACTTGCTATTAACTCTTACTGGCCTCCCCAAAGCCGGGGGGGGTGCAGAAGAGCCCTGCATAGCTAGTGCTAGTTTTACTGGGAAGGGGGGATGCCACACCCATTTTTAAACAAAATAAACCCTTGGTAGTGCAGATAGTAGTTATATTTTGTTTGAAAATGTCTCAGTTTGGGGGGGTCTCCTCGGCAGGAAAGGGGCTACTGAAACACCCAATATGGTATTCTTAAAACAAAAATATTATATAAAATTATTTTACACAAAATTATTATGAAAGCACAGAAAATTGACAAACAAGCCATTTCTTGTTAAAGCTCAAACTCTGTAAAAAAATATATATAATTTTCTTGGAAATTCCTGGAAAAATCACAGCTAAACATAGCGCAAAATGGTGAAAAATTACCTGTCCACAGAGGGTGACAAAATCTCAAGTAGGCTGGAAGTTAAAAGGGTTAAAGGTACCTATGCATGTCGGGTATTATTCTGTCCAGGGGACCTTGGGCTTTCAGATTTAGCTTGTTTTTTCTCATTTGCATATTGCTGTTAATAGGAAAATGTGTTTTTTATACATTTTTTTGGGAAACTCTGTGCAACCAAAGAATTCTTCGAGGGATTACCTCCAAAGAAAGATATGGAAACAGATTGTAAACAGTGAAAACTGCTTCCAAGTAACACACATTGGCAAAAACAAAAAAAACACAGGTCTGTATGTTCCTGAGGAATCCACCCCTCGGCAGCTTTTCACCTCATCAAGAGCTTGCTCCCGCACTGCCCGCTCATTGAGCTGTCACTCCCGGTATAAGAACAGCAATCCACTCTCGAAGGAGCTGGCTCACCAGAAGCGTAGGCTGCACCCAGGAGGATTATGGGATACAATGTGTAGCAAACGGTGGCACGTCAGTGAGTCATTCGAGAACATACTCCTGGAGGACGCAAAATGGTGGCATGGGAGTGAGATGCGCGGAGTGGCAGGTATGGTGAGTAAGTCATTAATAAGCATGCAGAGGTTTGCACACTGATTGATGCCCCTTTTTTTTTAAATGTAAAAAAAATAAGACTGTTAGTCCACGTTTAATAGTGCTGGCATGCAAGCCTGTCTTGACCAAACCAGAGCAATGAGGATCATTGTTTTCACTTCTAATCACATCCTAGGTGGGGCATCAGAGGAAGCAGAGGCAATGCATACACTAGGTTACCGGTTTTCACGGGGCCTTGTGCCTATGACCAGAGGATCTCTGGTTCTTGCTATGCACGCATTCACCTTCTTTGTTGTGTCTTGACACAGGAAGGTTCACTTCAGAGTCCCCCAAAATTTACAAGGAGAATGGCACACTTCAGAGTTCAGAGCCAAAACTGTTGCAATACTGGTACATGGTTCTCTACCCAACAGAAAATAAGGTTGCCTACTTATGTCCAGATGACTGATATACCACATGATATAAACAAAGGGGACGTGTTCATTAATTATGGCTACACAACTATGGGGCTATCAAAATAATTATTGAGAGTCTTTGAAAGACTTTCTAACTAACTAGACAATACAATTGCCGCCTCCTTTCTGAATGAGTCTAGCCATGAGTTGTGGTTACTGCGGCACAGGTGTGATCTGCAATGCGCACTACAGCATAACTATCATATGCTGTGTTTGTAATAGGTCCCTCAAGTGAAGCAATTATAATGTAACAGCAATTAAATCCATTCAACAGCAGCCTCGGATGAATAGACTGAAAGCAGATGTCAAACCCATCACAAAAGATCATTTATCTCCCCTCACCCTTTTTTAAGCATCTTTAGATGCGTTACGGGGGAAGCTGTACAAAATTTGTGTTGTAAAGGCCCATGGCAAAAGTACACGCGACAATTAAATAAGTGTTCCTGTAATCAACTTCCTTACTGCACATACTTCTGGGATACACTAATTATGTGTTATGCATTTATTTCTCATCAAAAGCACATTTTCATTTATACAATGACAAGCAAACTAGCAAGAAAGCTGCAGGCCATTCTATTTGTTCCAGCAGCTCTTTGCTGCTGCTGCTGAGTAAGCAGTTTTACATGACAATTTTTGTTTCATTTCTGGAAGGAGTCTAGAGTTATCTATGTCTAGAAGTGAAATTAAGAGTGAAAACTGCAGTAATTGCATGTGCTATATAAACATAATCGGGTTACTTACACAACTGATGGAATGAGGCTTAGGTACTGCCTTTCTATGGCCTATAAACTTCAGTCTAATGAAAATGTTGTTATATTTTATGAACACTGGGAATGCAGAAACATAACCGATGTGTGAGGGGAGATCTATCCAATGTCTACAATATGTGGCCAGTTGGGAACTTGTTAGAGAAAAGGGGAGAGGGTACTTGTTAGAAGAGAGGGGACACAAAAGCGATAAAGCACATTACTGAACTTACTAGTGTACAGGGTATTAATAAACAGGTTCTATAACAAGATTTATTGGCCCCATTTAACCCTTTCGCTGCCAGCCTACCTGGAGTTTTTGTCACCCTTGGTGCCAGACCATTTTGCACTATTTTGCGCTCCCCATGTTGAAATGTGATTTTTGAAGGGATTTCCCAGGAAAATGATATATTGTTTTTTTCAGCAGAGTCTGGGCTTTAACATGAAATGTCTTGTTTGTAATTTGTTAGGTGTATTCTCAATACTTTTGGGTGAAATATGTGCAAAAAAATAAAAAAAAATCTATTTTTTGCAATTTGTAGTGTTTTTTGTAAAAAAAATGTAAGTTTGTCAATAAAATCTTATTGCATGTGAAACCCCTATTAATCCCGGTCACAGCGTTACCACATATGTATAGGTAGACACCCTTTCCTGCCCAGGAGGCTCCCCCAAACTGAAACAGCGCTTTAGGAGATTTTCAGATAAAATACAACTATGCACCGCGCTAAGCGCACCTTGCTGTCTTTCCAGAAAAAGAACCCTTTAAATTTGAAATACCCCCACAAACTATATATTCTCTGGAAGTATACACCTCAGGCTTTCTAGGCGTACCAGGTTTGTTGACATGGGCGCAATTTTCTGGAAGTAATCCCTCAATCAATTCGTTGGTTGCACAGAGTTTCCCTAAAAAAGAAGAAAAAAGAAGAATCAAAGCCACATTTTCCTAAAAAAAAACTATATGCAACAGAAAACAAAACAAAATCAAACAAAAAAAGCAACATCCCCCGAACAGAACAATACCCAACATGCATAGGTACTGTCAAGGGAAGAGCTGCCAAACACCCCAAAGTAAAGCATGTGCGTAACGGTAATTTTACTTAAAAATTTCAGCTCTGCAGACAAAGTGCGCACCTTGTGATTTTTCAACCAAAACAACCCTTTAAATTTAGAATATCCCCATGAACCATATATTCCCTGAAAGTACACATGTTAAGCTTTCTAAGAGTACTGAGCTTGTTGTAGTGGGCTCATCTTTCTGGAAGTAATCCATTGAAGAATTCTTAGGTTGCACAGGGTTTCCCTAAAAACAATTATAAAAAAAGCAGAATAAAGACCAACAATACCCAACATGCATAGTTACTATTAACCCTTTTAATGGAGACCCATTTTTTGGGGAATTTAACGGGTTAGGGTTATTCCAAAAAAAATGGGTCCCCCCCATCATTTTTATTTTTAAGGGTTAGGGTTAGCCTAACCCTAACACTTAAAGAAAAAAATAATATATGACGCAGGGTCCCCCCTCCCAGGCCCCCCACCCTGCAGCCTACGAGCCCACATACCCTGTGTGGGCCCGGGCTCTTCTGCCCCCCCCCGGGCTTTGGGGAGGCAGGTAATTGGGGGTGCGGGGGTTAATGGCAAGCCACCCGCTAGTTGCAGGTGACTTGCCAGCCCCTAGCCTTGTGAACTGGTATAAGGGGTCTCATGGACCAGTTCACAAAGGGTTAACAGTAAAAAAAAAGACAGACACAAAAATTTCTTTTATTAAAAGGGGCGGGGCTTAACAGCAAGATGGCGGCGCCCATCGGGAGAGGAGGGGGAGAGCCCTTTCAGGCTCTCCCCTGAAGCTGAAGAGGCTGGGGGGGGCGATCGGAGGCCCCCCCAGTGAAGAATAGACCCGGAGGGAGGCAGCACGACTGCAGGTAAGTAAATGTCATTTTTATTTATTTTTTTTCTACAGTTAGCAGCTGCTGCTGCCAAACGGGGGAGGGCTATTCTGGGGGCTCTCCTGGAGCCATCCGACCCCCCACGGGGGATCAGATGGCACCAAATTAAAGAGGAGACCCGGCCGGATCAAACGAGGGGTCTGGTGAGTATTTTTTAAATTTAGTTTTTTACTAGCAGGGGGGAAATTCAAGCACGTAGATTCTACGTGCTTGGCACTTAAGTGGTGTGGAAGCGAGCACGTAGAAACTACGTGCTTGGCACTGAAAGGGATAATAACCTTAGCATCCTTTTCATATGTTTCCCATATCTGGCATGGAAGTCATCAGTTAAACCGGACCTTCAGCATAATTTAATGAAAAGACCAAACCCTTAAAAAACTATTCCCCAGCATCTAAAATTAATATACTTTATACGTTTTTAGTCACTTACTTTTTATTTTTTCCCCCCTGGACTCTAGGATATGGGCGCCGCCATCTTGGCTCAGTAGTATCACCTACTGAGGAGAGAAAAGGGGTCAAAAGTGCAGGGGAGCAGGGTTATAGCTGTGCTTTGCAAAGACAGAGCAGAGCTGGGGTCAGGAAAAGGTCATCAATCCCAATATGCAGAGCGGCAAAGTCAGAAGACACTTCCTGTTTTCAGGCAGCCTGCACCTCCATGGGCCGCCATCTTGGATGTTTAAAGTCTCAGAAAATGCAATAGATGCATGTAGAATGATTTTTAATGTGAGCAATCTGTATGTACAGGGTGGGGGAAACATATAATATAGGCTCTTGTTCAGGGTGAAGGTCTGCTTTAAAATACACATTACCATGCCCCCCAAATTCTGATTTGAAAATGATCTTTAAAAAAAAAAAAAAAACAAAAAAAAAACAAAACTCAAAAAATCTCCATCCTTACCCTTACTGGCAGACCTAAAATGGCAGCCGGGCACTGTACTTTAGGGAATCATGAACAACTCCTCCAGCCTCCCTACATGTCATCTGTAATCCGACATCAACCATGATGCAGCCTCTGCTCTGCCTCTGGCCTTCTCCTGAGCTCCACCTATCACGCCCCCCTCCTGGATTTCTTGCGTGACACTCACTCCAATGTTTTGGAATGCTCGCCCCGCTTAATCCGCCACTCCCCAACCCTCCATACTTTCACAAGTGCCCTCAAAACCCACTTATTCAGACAAGCATACAACCCAGTTTAAGCAATTTTCTAAAAAGCACATGCCATAAAACTCAATGCTACTGTTTGGGACCCTTCCCCTTTGTCTGCATCCCTTTTCTATAAGCTTGCAAGGGCAGGGCTCTCTCTCCTATTGTAACTTGTATTGAGAATATTCATTGTGAACTCTATAAAACTGCACTTGTAATGACCTATGTACTGTAAATTGTTCCCTGTCTGTAATTATTATTTTGCACAGTGCTATGGAAGATGATGGCGCTTTATAAAACAATAAGAATAAAAATAATCTTGCTGCACATTCCTGCCATCCCTCAGACTGACATACAAGGCCTATCTGAATAGGAGCTGCTCAGTATTTCGTTTATTCAGGTTACTGGGAGGCCGATTCATTAATAGCGGCAGGTAGTGACAGTTGAGCGACTGTAGCAGTATTTTCACACCGCCCGCTAGTAGTCGCTGTGCTTGGCCATTGTTCGGTTGTTGATAGCGACTCAGTCGGTGTGCAGTAATGTTGAATACGGGGTTAGGAGTCGCTATTTGACAGGTTCCACGATGTATGGTTGCGCATGATAGCGACTGGTCAGAGCGACCGGCTCCCACCATATTCATCAAAAAATCACGCTCCAAAAATTCTCGCGCTGTGAAATGCATGTTTAAACCCCAGAGCGCTGGCGGCGATGTGTAAAGTAGCTTTTTAACCCCCAAACCACCATATTTTTGGAAACAAAAAAAAATTTTTTTTTAAAGGATTTAGTAATATGAATACAATAATATCAGACCTGTAATATCAATTCTGCACAATTTTTTTTTTTTACCTTAAAAAAATTATCTAACATGGCAGAAGTGGTCACAGAATTTTTCACATTGAAAAAAAAAAAAAAAAACATTAATAACAATTAATTATGAATATTTAAAGATTGTTCCATTGAAATGCATTGGAGAGTGCCAGGTAGCGAGAGGTCATACCTGTCGCTGTTCAAGGTCGGATGCTGGCGCTGTGGGCTGAGGCTGGAATAATGATGGATGAGTGGCTATATGGCGCTATCTCAGTCGCTAAGCAGGATCGGCTTGATAAATGTGTGATTGTGGTGGGGAGCCGGCGTTCTCGTGGCGGTGACTGTCATTACCGGTCGCTCACCAGTCGCTACCTGTCGCTATTCCTTCATAAATAAGGGCACACAAAGACACAATCTATTCTGATTGGCTGATGGGCCATAAAAGATTGGATCAAGGCAAGAACACCAGCGTTCCACGGGGGCTCAGACACAGCAGGTTGCCCGGATAACACTTTACCACAATTAGATTAATGACTAACTAGATTGTAAGCAGCTTTAAATGCCCTGATTATCTCTCCAGCTATATCTATCACTATATACAGTTGTAGATAAGTATTTTTCCCCTATTTTTCTACCTGTCTGTCTTGTACAGGCACTGATCAACAGCAGAGGAATCTTCTGTGATACACAGTTACAAGCCACCATGTGGAAAGACCCATGTTAGGCTTAATCTATTTAAAGAGGTGCTTTTCTAGAACATAAAGTATTAGCACAGCACCCGAAACAAGGAATAATAGCATAACCCATCACTCCTTGCAGTGGGCGGAGCTATGCAAATAAACTCTTTACGTCTCTGAGCAATCCAAGGCACTCAGAGCCGCTGAGTGTGCAATGCCAAAAATGTAAGGCCCGGAGTGCCTTGGGTTGCTCAGGATGTGTGTTGGCTGTGTACATTCAAAGCTAATCCTTGGCATTGCACACGCAGCAGCTCTGAGTGCCATGGATTGTTAAGAGATGATATGTATAGCTCTACCCACTGCAAAGAGTGAAGGTAATGCTATTAGTCCTTGTGTTGGGCACTGTGCCATTACACTTTGTTTTAGGAAAGCACCTCCTTTTATTTTTCTGTGATACACAGTGATTCCAGGCAGAAGCCTATATAAATATAATGTATATAGTGTCTTGATCCAGGCACCCAATCCTGGCATGGCCTGGCAGCTGATGTTTAGCTCTTGATGATAATGGCCCCAAAGAAAAAGGATTAGGGAAAGGTCATCATTTCCTGCCAAATCGCCAAATGCTATTTAGTCTGGGTAAAGTCAAATATACCCCTAACCTGAATCTGAAGCTCATCCTCCATCCTATTCATTCATTTAGTAATTCCAGCTAAAAGCTAATTAATTGAGCATATAGCTTTTTATTATGCAAACTATTATTGCAATTGTGATATAATAGCTAAATAGCATCATTAAATATTAAATGCACTGGAGGAAGTGAAATGCTCTATGGTTGGGTGCTATCAGCAAGACCCGGCTCAGTCCTAACTCATTCTTTTATTTGTTCTGATTGGCTGTAAAGCACTGCACACCTCTTCATTTATTACTGTTGGCGGCACACCCACATCATGTTGTGCACTTATCTAAACATAAGGCCATTAAACTGATCTATAATTTTGGTAGCAGATTACACATTAGGCCATTAAAAGAGCAATTTCTTTAGCAGACTACTGCCAACCAAATAAAATTCAAGCTACTTGTGCTGACGTTTACAACACTTTGTGCCCTTGTGCTGTCCTATTGATCCAAGTGCTCAACCAATTACATCTCCGGCAGCTATATTATATGCTTGGGACATGACCAGTAGATTCTGCCCAAATTATTATACTTAAGCCACACGTGGCAAGAAATAATAATTTCATGCATATGAATGGATAATAAATAGATTATACCTTTGACTTTTTTATTTCACATAGTTAACTCATGTTGCTTGTAAGAAATTAAAATTCAGTTTGAACTGATTAGTTTTCACATATATTGCATTCCACATCTCTATTCATTCACAATAGGAATGGGAATATTTCAGGTGCACAAGCAGAAGATGTGTCTAATAGTAAAGGGATCGGTCACATGGATCACAAAACACAGATACGCCATGCAGTTTGTGCTGGTTATCACTCAAACCGTATGTCAAGAGACAGGTTATACTTGCCCTAACTATGTAAAATTCACTGAATGGCCAGCAGTAGATTCCCCACTTCTACAAGTCAATTATAATGAAATAACATTGTCTGGAAATAGAAGGCCAGAGTGGAAGGGAGACAAATGTTCAATAAATGTTTCTTGGAAAAGTTCCAGAAGTAAAGGACTGTGTTCATGCTTTATTTCAGAATGAGGTATGAGTTAAAGTCCTGCATTCACCGCCAAGCACCATGACAAATGGCCGTTCCTCTGCTCCATCGGTCACAGTGACTGTCCACTTCTCTTCCATTGCAGTTATTGGAGTGGACATGCTTGTATTCCTGTGAAGGATGCACTAAAAGGAACCCGCACACTGCAGGTCTCAAGCCCTGGTAGGTTTTATTCAAGTGGACTAGGACAGAAAGGCTGTGGGAAGAAAAGTTGGGATTTATAATTTATTTTTATCTGGTCTGTTTGCTTAAAGTGGCTTAAAAGCCGCAAATTGTGGTCCTGGAGTCTAAAAGACTCCAAGGCAGGCCACTAGCCTGTCTTGGGGGCATCATAAGTCTGGATTCACCGCTGTGTAAAACAGACCGGGGTTGTCAGTAACCTCACCATTACAGGGAGCTCCCATGCCACTGTCTTTGCTGCCAGCAGCATCACCTTCTTCCCTGTATCTAAGGCGCGCTCCCACGCTCAGCTATTCAGATAGGCTGGGGCAGGAGCGCTTTCCAAGCTACTGGAAAGTGGGAAATGCGGCTTTGGATGCGTCAGCCAAAATTCTTGATCAGACTATCGGGGATCTTAAAAAATGGCAGGTGGGTGTAGCCTCAGCAGCTTTGAAACTGGGCTACTGCTGCATCACCCGAGATAATCAGATGATGAGGGGGCGGGTGGGGGGCACAGGCTCACCCAAGAAGGGTTTGTGCTGCTTTAAGGTTTAATTCATCATATAGCATGTGCTTTGCAACATTTACACCTAAGGCTTTCACTACTGTTGGATCAATGTGACAGCTTTGGTGTTAATAAGCAACATACTTTAAAATCATTTTCAAGCATTTATTTTCTCCTGTAATGTTCCAAATCTTTAAATCACACCTAACTTTATCTCACTTTGTGAAAGTCTGCCCAGACGAAATGTGTACGTGGTGGTGAATGGAAGTGTGGGACAGGTGCCGGGAGCCCTTGTAACTGGTCTTCTCGTAGGATGTCCTTGTATTATTGTCTGCAGATAAGCGCATTGATTTTATGTGTAATGTGAGTGCATTTCTTAATATATTCGAAGGCAGATTTGCTTTTATTTAACGGAGTTATGCAACATATCCTATTTTTATATTTTTCTCCATTAACATACTGGAGTGTGGAGGACTGGGAGGTGTGATTATTATCAGAAATCAATCCCTAAATACAGGACTATTACTCATACCAACTGAGATATCATTCCTAGAGAAGATGTCAAATCGTTAAATGCGGAATAGTTTCTGGTAAGCATCTGGTGGAGGCATACAATAACCACATAAAGATAAGTTATCAGTGGATTATATTTGGATTTACACTTTCACTTACACTTTCTATACTTCCTCATCTGTATCTATAAAAAGTGTTTATAGACTTTTATGTTTGTAACTTTATCTCAAACCTTGTTTTAAAATAACACATGAATGTGTTCCTTATTTTCAGAGATATTTTAAGGGAAGTTTGTTGAACTAAAATCAAGCAAGCAAAAATGGTATGCAACAGAAAAGCTGCTTACTAAAAGTTACTACTGAACTACTGTTTTATACCTGGGAACCTTATTAAAGCCCTTTAAAATGTCTGACTACTAGGATACCGGTGTACATTCATAACACTCAAGAGAACACAACTACAATTCCCAAGTTGGTTTATGGTCCTTGTTTAGGTGTCAACCTGCAATCTACAAGTAAAGCCCTGCTCACCTATAGGTTTCATGAGGTGCTTAATCACGAGGGTGCAAAGGATGGGCAACATTGGAGCTAGAACATGGCCAGAAAGTCTATTAGTAAGAAGTCTGAGACACTTATGGACTGCAGGGACAATCTGTAGGGTGTCTAAGGTCAGCGAGGGTGCTTGTTCCTGAATGTTTACAACATTCTTTTTTGTTAAAGGTTAACGTTAACTTATCAAGATAATGAAAAAAAATATATACTAGTTACATAGCTAACAAGATGCATTTAGGAAGCCTCTGACCAGAAGAACCGAATTCCAAAGTCAGGATTTTTTTAGAATTGTACTGTTGGTATGCTTGACAATTGGTGGTAGATTTACAGCTTTATGGAAATTATAAAGGAAGCATGTTGAAGTACACATATGCAGTTGCCTTTTACAACTTATTCCAATGCAGCAGCAAGCCAATATTTCATGCATACTAACAAAGGATGCCCATATGGCTGCTGCACCTGTGTGATAATTGTAAAGATATATTTCCTAGCACAGAGCATGGTGGGTAAGTTCCTTTGCTATGTTTTGCAGGGGATGGTGCAGCAGATTTAAAAACCTAAAATTCCAAGAAAGTGAAGTCTCGCATTTAAGCCAATTTGTTAAGAATAAAGTCTTATATGTTTCATGCACCTCCCTGCAGGCTTACCATTGCCAGTGGTATGACTGCCGCTATGTCTTTTTCGCTGACATAAATTTTAGATAATCCAGGTTCTGACACAGTTTGTCCAGGGTACTCGACTTGCCAGGTGATGATCTGAACTCCTGATGGGTCTGTGGAACTGCCAATCCTGAAGTCTATCTGGAAAACTTCATAAAAGTTTTCTCCGGGGCTGTAAAAACCAGAGAAATATAGTGTTACTTATTGCTTATTTTTAAACTAAACTAGAACATTTTTAGGCAGACTTGAAGGGAGATACAGCCTGAAATAAAAAAAATAGTTTACTTTGGGCAATACGAAGAGCATTTGCTGAATTTATGATGAAGGATAATATTCTGTAAACACTTCAATTACACCCACATGAAACATCTGTCTTAAGACAGCCTTATGATGCCAATTAATCCAGTGTAAGAGTAACATAAACTGTACATATATATATAGGTGCACACATTCTAAATGCTTATTTTTGCTTATATTTTGTCTAGACACTTGCAATAAACTACAGACAATCTGAATATTCAGAATGGTTGTCTCTTAAAGACATGGACCCCATTTATCAAAGTGTTTTTACAAATGTAGCAATATATCAGAACATACACTGAATCCAACGCTAACCAAAATATCATATCAAATATCAATTTCATTATCAATACATATTTATTATATCAAGTACTAGTGGCAGTACACGGTTGGAGAGGCGCACAAACCAAATAACTTCTTGTTACACATGTATGTTCGAATCCCCAGACAAGCTTATTTATATTATCTATTTTCTTTTATAAACGCAAAGAAACATAGAAGGTTGATGGCGGAAGGAGACCATTTGATCCATCTAGTCTGCCTTTATGTGTATACTGTATGTACTCTTTATCTTAGGATAGATATATGTTTATCCCAGGCATGTTTACATTCTCTTATTGTTAATTTAACATAGTTCATATACAATAACTAGGGGTGGAGTTTGTTTGTATTATAGAAATGTTAACCTGAAGTACTAGACACAACAGTAATAGACGTGGAGGCGGATTCACTACTAGCGCCACATATTACAAGATGAGTGTCTTTATAGCGGCGCTTAGAGCGAACGCTAGTAGAGGCTGTAAGCGGGTATCGGGTGCTGTAACCTAGCGTCTCGTCGCTGTAGTAATCTGGCCAACATTATGAATGTTATGTGTGTTGGGCGCACTAACAACAGTACAGCGCTGCATCGAGTGATAGGTAGCGCCAGCTCAGTGCATCTGGTACTCAGTGCTCGGAGAGGTCACACAATGATTTGAGCAAAAAAAATATATATAATTTAACACAACCAAATGAAAGCCCATTGAAATGTATGGGAGAGCGACACTGAGCGAAAGGTAATATGTATCGCTCTTGAACCTAGAGCCCCGGCGCTATACGCTGAGCCGCCTGTATCAATACATGTGACGCTACATGGCGCTGTTAGAGACGCTCACCAGATTCGCTTTCTTAAATGTGGTGTGGCCTACAGTGCCCAGCGTTCACCAGACACTACGTGCTGCTACAAAGCACTACCTGAAGCTAGCCATTCTTCAATAACCCCCACAGACTCTCAGTACTAGGTCCTGGACTAGAATCCCCACCATGTGGCTTCTGAAATGGAATGCCTTGGTGGGAGTCTCATGATGCATGGAGTTCCTCTTACTGGTTGAACCTTACTCTATTACTTAGGCTGCATCTGCTGGAAGTGTTACACCCCCCTCCACACCTGTTGCATCCCTCTAGGATGTTTCCACAAGCAGTTCCTATTATGCATGTAATGTATGCAAATGGTGAAATAAATCTGATTCTGATTTCTTAGTGTAAAGCTTTCCTTAGGTATCATTTTAATAACGTGAACTCATTTGATATTTTAAGCCACTTTTTTAGACACTTAAGAGAAGCTAAGAAGCACCGCCTGTAAAGGAGATGAACAATACATTTGATTCTTGGAAGAACAGCGTTCTTGGAAGAGATGAGAAGGCTTACTGGCTTCACATTGAAGTGTGAGGTTTTTTCATCAAGCTGCTATGGCTGCAAGGACAAACAAGCCATATGGTTGACAATATTGACTACTTAACATTATGAAGTCAATGGCTGCCACTTTCCAACAACTCTGGGAATAGCACCTTTAACTTGTGGCAGCTGGTACACTTACAGCTTCTGTTTAATCTCTATTGTGCCAATTATGGCATGGAAATGAATGCTAAGCCTTTTTCCCAAAAATGAACACAATACAAAATGGACATTGTGATTTGTGCCATTTTGTAAATATTTAAGAAGTAAGTACTACAATACTTGAATCCTGGCTACAAATGTCAAATGTAGTACAAGCAGTAAAAACTGAAGATTCAAGATTCTCTTTATTGATCACCAAGTGCATCAGAAATTAAAAAGGAGTTCCTGTCTGCGCATATTACACAGTGGAAAAAGATCATAACGCACAGCAAAGAATAAAAATGCATAATGCAACAATACAACAATGTGTTCAGGTGAATGCAGTAATTTAATTGCAGTAATAAAGAACATGCAGATATAGGGTCTTGAGATATTCCTGTGATTTGGACAATATGGGAGTAATTTGTCTTGTACAGTGAGGGTCAATAGTCACTTTAGCTTATAATTGTTTTAGCTGTCTCAGGAAGAATACTCTCGAATCCTACATTATCAGAGATAACAACACACAGGATGTTTTTGCCATACATAATTTTAGCCAAGAGATTTCTTGGAACCAAAACTAAAATAGATTTCTTTAGACAACCTGGTACTAAACCAAATTCAAGGCACATGTTAGATGATAATAGAACAATGGAAAGAACTGGGCTTCATAAAACCAGATATTTGCTTAGTTATAAATAATTTTCCCACCAGTTTTTTGACTGACCAGATAGTCTGCCATTATCCTGTGTAAGTTCTGCATACAGTTTTCTTTGCTCTACAGGCTGACAACATATGCCAGCTATAGTTTATTAAGAGATAGAGTAACATTGGTGGTTATGTAGGAGGATAAATGGCTATCTGTCCTGCCTTTTTGGCTGCACTGCGAAAAGTTGATTTGTCTGAACATAACATTTGCTCCTACAAGCTTTATAGGATAAAGGATTATGGAACAAAACCCAGCAAGGGCAGCCCTGGAATCTAAAAAATGTGTGAACACCCCCTGGGGTGCCACAACACACACCCACTCCCTAGCTCCCTTGCCAATGTAAACACTGGATGCCTGCAATATTGCATCTTTGGGCTGTGAGCACGCTCCCACCCACAGCCATTCAAATAGACTGGGGACAGAAGCACATCTACTGCTGGTGATGCGGGTGCTTGAGATCTCGATTGCTGTAAATAGAGGTGAACATATAATATGCACAGCAAACGCTGATTGCATGAGACATTACGTTTTACTGGGCGATCTGGGGGGTTTCAAACAGTGAAGCATCCCAAATCAGTATGCTCGGGGGGCAAGGAACAAAACCCGGGGCACAAAAAGGCCCAAACATGGGCCCCTTTAAATATATGAATAAATAAATAAATAAATAAATAAGACCACCTGTGCTCCAAACAAAAGACAATAAATGAATAAATAAAGTGTGAAAAAGATATCCAAATTAATCCTGATGAAATTAAATATAATGCATAACTAAACTATATAGTATAATATTAAACCAATATGAGTACATAATTTCATACAGTGTAATCCCTATAAATACATAAATAACCATAATATAAAGTGCCAAGTGCTAACCTATCCTCTATCTGACCCCACATCAATTCCCCAACACAATATAACAGGTGGTCATGTAATAACAATAAACACAGTAAGAACTGTGCCAGCTTAATCAAAGTGATACTACCCGAATATGCAAAGAGCCACAGCAAACCATATCAGAAGGGGGACCGCAGCTGGAAGCACCCACACGTCCGCCGCTGCCCGTGCGGCTTCTAAGGGTGAGGGTCATATAAATAATAAATATAATAATGATCCAATTAGTATAGTAACATGATAAAGTGCAATGTGCCAGAAATGAGTAAACTAAATACAGTGCGATAGACAAAAAGGTAAACAAAATCCACAAATATGCAAAGAGGAGATACTCAGCTGGCATCACTAGGTCATGCAGCCACCGGGGAGGAAAGTCAGGGCAGTGGGGATATGCCACCTGCGCTTTGCGGCCCTGCTAACCGCTTCTTGCTTGGGTGAAGGCATGCACCAATAGACACCTGCCTTTATACTACCCGAGATCTCGCGGCCATGGCACAGCTGCGCTCACAGGTCGGTGTGTGCGGGCGCGCGCGGGCAATGCGCCCGTTTTCAGGGCTGCCGCTACCCGCAGCGACAGCCCGGTCCCGGCTGGCCGACCCGCCCACCCACAACACCATAGTTGCGCGGCCCGCACAGGGACAGACAGGGCCGCCCTCAAGATGTAATGTGCGGCAGCCCGAACAAATCCCCAGACGCGAGCCGCACATAACCCTGAGCAGCCCAGCATGGGCCACAGCCCCCAGGTTCGGCCGGAATAGTCCAAAAGGACCACTATATGACCGGGAGTTTGTACAGAGGCACAAGCCCTAAGTTAAGGTGGGCCAATAAGCCCAGAGTACACTGGGCTAAATGCCCTTTAGAGTCCAAACAGGGCAATCAGCCCAAGGTTTCCCTGTTGCACCAATCACCACATTCCCCCTCCCCAGCCAATTCAGTTAGCCCCCATCAGATAAAGGTATTTTCCCACACTTACTCCTTGCCCGTGATAGCGTGCTGCTGGGTGTGATTATCCGTATCGATACTTCCTGTTTGATCTTGCTGTGTATTGACCATCCCGTGATTGCCGCCTGGACCGACCATTGCCTGTTTCTGACTACGATTTTGCCTGCTCCCTTGTACTGCGTACCCGTGACCTCCCGGCTTGACCCTTGGCTCTTCCGTCTCATCCTTTGGTACTGTTACACACTATGCACAATATCAATTGGAAGTGTTGCTACAATTTGACTCCATTTGATTCATCAGAAGGAGGTGTCTTTACAAAACTGTACTTACAGTACAAAAAGGCAGCCATTGAAGAGGTCTTTCTGAAACTACAGTAATCCAAGTATCCACATTAATAAGAAATAGTAGTGATAGGTAGCAGATGCTGATATCCAGAAAGGATGTGCAAGGGCCTTTGAAGTTTGTAATGATGGTGATGCATTTTAGCTTTTTTCACCTCTACCGAAATGAGTTTCGCCATTTTGACCTTTAGCTTGGATCCAGGAGAGTGATGAGATCTATAAGAGATACTTTCTCCAAGCTCATGGAAGAACATGCAAGGTGCCTAGATTCCCAACAGGGTCCTCTATTGTTTCATTCTTCCCCTCTCCTGGATCAGGAACCTTCTCTTTCACCATTGTGTGTCTGGAATGAAAACATGTAAAAGAGAGGAAGCCTCTCTTTCTCAGTCAAAGCCCATCCCCTGCTGTAATAGATAATGTTTGGCAGGTGTTGGGAGAGCCATCTGTACTCATCTAGGCAGATAAGATTCAGAATAGCATGATGTTATGTAGTGCTTTCTGCTCTTTTGCCTTTGGGAGGTCCACAAAGGTGCTAACAATGTAGAGAGGTAGTGAACCAAGAAAGAAATGTAGCAGGCGGAGTAGAATATGAGGAATGTGCAGGAGTTACAGACTGTCAAGCTCTGTTATACATTATGTCATCTAGAGTCTTGTTAGGGATGTGTAGCACCCATGCCCCCTATTAGTAGTCAGATGCACCCTGTTTGTAACATTATTCTGAATAAGGAATTGCTTATGTGGAAAGATCAAATGGAGGAAGTTATTGGCACAAGCCACAGAGTTACAGAATAAGGCTGTGTCCACTAGTAGGCACTGAGCAATTGCAGCTCCAGCAACTGTGCAATACTAGCATTGAGGCTAAGGACTTGCTTGAGATGGGGGTACTGTTTGCACCCTCAAAAGTTTGGTGTAGTGCAGGCTGGCAGTTGTGCAGCTTAAATTCGGCTCCTGGCTCTCAAAGGCTGTGCTTCACTACTGGCCTAAGATCCTCCAACACTGCTTGGACAAAGTTGCCCCCCTCTGCTAAGAGGCAACAGCAGCATGTTTGGTACTTGAACATGGAGGGATGTAGAACAGAAGACATGTGGTGCCCAGGTTGTTTATGTTCTACAAGTGCAAGAACATAATCCTGCTTTTCTCTGCTGACAACTTAGGTTGGCTTGATGAAGCTTCTAACTATTGTTAAATTCAATTTTGGGACCCTTTACATTTCACAAGCTCTGTTCCCTGTTCCAGAAGGCTGCAGCTAAGCAACTTTCTCTACTTCCTTTCCCTTTCAATTGCTCTGCTTTACTATGCCTTCACCACATGTTGGGTCAGGATCATGGGGTCGATGAGTTTTCTCACCAGGCTCTGAATCGACCTCCTTATCATTTACCACTTGCCTTTTCTCCTTCTCTTTATAGTGTGTGAAATCAATGTCACAGTAAGAACAATGAGCATATGATGAAAGGAAGGGTTGAAAATCAAAAAATCACACACTGTAGGTGAAGCCAAATCCCAGTTAATGCAGACATCCAATAGGATGATCGCACCCTTCAAGCTTAATGTGTTACAGGACACAAAGATATTAAGACTATTTTGTTATGGCAGTGAGTAAAAAGTAATATTAATTACTGGCACTGATTAATTACTGGCTGCAAACTTCACAGATAACAATGTAATTTATGGAGGCTATGGACAGTAGTATTTTTAGCAACAGTTCAAATGTGGCTTCTATTCAATCTAGTTAGTAAATTCATAATAAAAGTTATTCCAAAACAGATATAAGAGATGTTTGTTGTAGTTGTAGTTGTAGGAACTGTGCAAGGGCATGACATGAATAGACGTGACATAAAAAATGTAGAAATCCAATGAATGCAACAGCCAGTCAGTCCAAAAACGAATGGCCGGATACATAAAATAAATCAGGGTTAAAATTTGGCCCAATTAAATGAATCCATATATCTGTACTTTGGCATCAGGTTTTAAAAGTCTAATTAATGTATTTTAATCTTTATAGTTTTTGTGATTATAAAAACTGAGAGCAAGAGTTTCCACAGAGATACATTCATTTGTACTGACCTCATTCACAAGAATTCTAAACCCCCCTGATGTGTTTTAGAAATAACAATGGAAAATGAGTCTAAGCATTAATCTTGAAATTTGATCACAGCAATAGTGTGGGCACTGCAAGAAAGTAAAATTACCTATCTTTATGTGGTAAGCTGAAAATTATATGTTACAGTCTAACCATCATTATACAGCTAATACCCCCAAATCATTTATTATTATTAGCTAAATCACAGGTAACATTTTCCAGAGCTTAAACTTTTTTTATTTCTTTTATGTACTGTGGCTCAAAGGTTTAAAGTCAAGATGACTACTTTTATAACTAAATGTAGTTTCATGAAATAACAGGCAACAAGTATTTACAGAGGAGGCGTGCTGTTTATTTGATGTGTCTATATTGTGGCTAAAATGGTTTATCTAAAAAAATAGTAGAGCACAAATCCAAAAGAAACCATAACTGCCACATCAACCCTAAATCTTGTTTTATTAATAAAACTGTTGCAATACTTTTTTTTTTTGGCGGGGGGGGGGGGGTCTGTTTCCAGTGTATTTAATAAGCTACCAGTTTTAGGAGAAGCCAATTCCATTCTCTCTGGGGCTTAAATTAACAGCCCAGAACCATAAAGCCCAGCTCAAGTCAAATGTTTTTACTAGACAGAGCTAAAAACAATTTATAGTGGCATGTGATCCCATTAGAAAAACCAAGCCTCAAATTTTGTTGGCCCACTGTTGGTCTCACAGTTAAAACTACCAACTTCAAGATTACCTACTCACCCTGTATCAAAAAGAAAACCTGCCAGACTTGTTTTTCTTTTGTATCTGTTATTACATTAGAGAATAATAAACTTCCTTAAATAACTTACAACCCTTCCCTAACTAAATCTAATGAAACGTTAGGTGTTACTGTGCCTCTGATCCAGTCTCATTTAATACAGTTAAATCCCATTTTCTGTCAAGCTAGGGACCACCCCAAGGTGGACTAATTTAAGGTACAGTCAATTAGTGTCAGACAGCATCCTTAGAAACTGATCTCCCTATATCCTAGAATTTGCATATTTTCTAAATAAAGTACATGCATGCAAGCACATTTCAGCTCCATGGATTATAATGATAAAAACTATACTTGGTTTCAAAGATCTCCATTCCATTCATTCATTTTAGTCATTCCTTGGTTTACTAAAACTTTTGCGTTGCTATTGTCACTTTTCAAAGTCTGTCTCAGTCTTGTCTTGATATTATTTTGTGACAAGGTAAATTTCATTCTGGTACCACTGTATTCTTTACATCTAATGTTTACAGCCTTCTTTCAGATGGTGGAAACATGCACTTAAAGCTGTCATGTGATAAAGTTCTGGGGTTCCTTTGATTTTTGGGGCATTTTGAATTCTGATTTCATATTACACTTAGGGGGTTATTTAAGAAACGATAACGCCAGTAGTGCCACGTAACGGTACGTAGCATCGGGTTAACGCTGGGCGTTGTATGTGAAAACCACATTTAAGAAAGTCAATCTGGTGAGCGCCTCTAAAAGCGCCATTTATTACTAGCAGCGCTCTAGGTTCAGCAGCATCATGTAGTACCTGTCGCTCAGTAGGGCTCTCCCATACATTTCAATGGTGTTTCATTTGGTTGTGTTTAAATAGCGTGTCACTAAAGTGAACTTTAATATTTTTGGCTCAAATCATTGTGTGTCCTCTCCTGCCCTGCAAACGAACACTTTTATTGTTTTTTTATGCAGAATTGTATGTGCAGGTCTGACATTGCAGTGTCATTGCCACAGTGTTAAAACAATGTCATTCCATATGTTTTCGCTCTGGTGCTGGTGTTTATGTGCTGAGAAACTTTTATCACAAAGCTTCTGTGCCCAGTTTTAGAGCGCCGGCACTGGTTGTGTGTAGATTTTTCTTGAAAATGGGCTTCAGCACAGAGTGCTGGGCGCACTTCACTAGCGCTACCTAACGCTTGCTGCAGCATTGTCCTGTTGGTAGAAGTAATGTAGTCTACCTAGCGTTAGCAATTTGCTTTGCAGTGAATCAGGGAGATCACTTCTACAGCGCCCTCCAGACATCACATTCATCAATGTTGGGCAGTATAGTACAGTGTCACTTGTCTGGCAGCTAAGCTAGGTCACACACGCCACACCCGCCTGCAGCATCTACTCGCGGTTGCTCTAAGCGCCGCTACACAGACGCTCACAGGGCAATACGCGGTGCTAGCCTTAGATTGACTGGTGTAGACAAGCTGGCAGTGGATTTTCAATATTTTATCCTTTTTGATTGTGTTGTTGTAAATGCCAGTGTATATAATGTTTATTTGCATATTTGGCCTAGTAACAGTGGGCGGCAGTTATCATGTTCTGTGAAGAGCTAGGGGTGGTGCCATGGTTATGGACATTGCTGGCATGATTTATACACACACTTTACAACTTTTCAACAGCATATTATCAAAACTCATTTTATTATAAACTGAAAAGAGAGATATGCTGGTGTGGTGCAGCCCTGGGGGAAGGTGTAGCAGGGCTCCTAGGTTTTCCCTACTATAATTTTATTTCTCCATGCAAATAAAGTGGTCTAACATTCTGTCCCTTGGAACTCTAAGTGTGAATGAGCACGGAAAGCCTCAGGGGTTCTGCAATTGTCCCCACAGCTCCACAGCTCGCCACAGCAGAACATGCTCAAAAATTTCTAAAGCTGTGCCATGACAACCCCTTTTCTAGCTCAGCCAGAATTTAGAAATTGAGGCAAAGAAAGTTGCTTTATTTAGAATATATAAGATATTTACATATAATCAGTGATTTTAAGTTTTTCGGTATTGGGTTAATTTACCTTGTTTCCAATGGGAATAAGTTGAGAGAAAGTTATCCTGTGTCTGGACAGGTATATATATATATATATATATATATATATATATATATATATATATTAGCATATAAGAATATGTACTTGAATTTGAATCCCACCTTCCAGCAAATTCTGCAGATCATTAGAAAGAAACATATTAGCCAAAACTCCTACATCATTTCTAATGAAGAGCTGGGAAGCATAAGAAGATTTTTGAAGTTAGTGAATGTAAATCGATGGGGATAATTTTGTTGCAAATGATCACCTGCTGGTTTAAACTCTAATTAGAGACTTATGTCACACTCTTGTATCACAATCCCAGAATATCTATGCTACTTCTCCGATGTTTGTTGAAGATGCTGACACACTAAAAGTGACATAAGCTGCTAAAGGAACGTTTGTTATGAGTGATTTTGGCTTTCCTCTGTTCATCTGAAAACGCATGCTGAATATATTTCTAAGCTGTTATTAGCAAGAGTGAATCCATTTCTTCTCTGTGGGCTATCTAAGCACCACAGCTTCAGCTTCCTTCACTGTTCTGCTCAGCGTCGGAACGATTTAACTCTTCCAGTCTGTATAAAAAAAACTGTTTGGTATACTGTTTAATATCTACAAAATACATATATTTGATGCAAACACTTGCAGAACTAAAAAAATTTATAGAATCACAGATTTACAAACCTCTAATCATAAATTTAGATTCATACACAATTAGATGTTTGAAGTGTGGGAGCACCCCAAGAGAGGGCATCTCAATTTTAAAATCTGCCTCCTATAAAAAAGACCCAATTAGCTCAGCGGTAATGGCATTTCCGGTAGCCCTCCAGGACAGCTAGCTGTGTATCAACTCTCACCTGGAAGAGGTAACACAAACTGGACGACATTAAAAGCCTGACCCTTCCTCCCAGGTCTCAGTGTTTTAACCAAGTAATCACAGAAGAAACATAATATGTAAAATCTAACCCAGTAGAACTTCAATTACTAAAAAGGTCGGGATGCAGGAAGCCGTCCTGGAGGACTACCGGGAATGTCATTACCGCAAAGCTAATTGAGGCTTTACCCAAAGGTCCTCCAGGAGGCTAGCTGAGGATAAGTAATAATAATAGAACTGTCCTACCTCAGGGTGGGGAGATGGCCTGCAGGATCTTCCTGCTGAACTCCTGCTTTTTATCAGAGGATAGGTCGACTCTGTAACATTTCAGGAAGGTGTGTGGTGAAGCCCATGTGGCTGCTCTGCATATATCCTTCAAAGAGACTCCAGACCAGTAAGCCCAGGAAGTGGAAACTACTCTGGTGGAATGTGTTTGCAAGGACTGAGGGGCCTGCACATCTGAATTCTGATAGGCCAAATGAATATCTTTCCTAATCCATCTTGCGATGGAAGCCTTAGAAGTCTGTGGCCCTCTATTCTTGCCAGCAAAGGATACTAATAGGTGGTCAGATGCTTGCCATCCTGAGATTCGATCTAAGTAAGTCAATACAATCTGTCTAGCATTCAACAGATGCATCTGGTCATTATTGTTTAAGTCCTATAGCTTAATTCCCAGGAAAACAGACCTCCTGAGACCTATACAATTCAGAGGCATTCTTTGGTATGTTCAATGGATCTGGCCTAATTGTAACATGGTCAGAAAAAACCTCTTCATCTAGTGAGATAGACAAAAAAATATCTCAATCTATGCTTCTTGTCTGAGCTTATGGTCCAAAAATACCAAAAAGAGCTCCAACTTGTACCTTTAGGGTGCTGATTGCCATCCCCAAATCGACCCGTCTCTGAAGGAACTCTAGAATGTCTGGAAGGCTAACAAAAGGGAACAAAAGGAAGAAAACTTCTTCCAAACTTTCCCATAAATCTTATGGAAAACCTCTTTTCTGCTTTGGAGCAAGATCGTAATCACTCGACCAGACAAGCCTTTGCTTCTTAACAGCATCCATTTAGGATCCAAGCTATCAGGTTGAGGCTCCGAACCTGCGATTGAGACACCCAACCCTGATGCAACAAATCTGGGATCAGTGGTAGCTTAATAGGAGGTCTCACTGCCATCTGTTGGAGTAGCGTGAACCATAACCTCCTTGGCCACCAGGGAGCAATGAGAATTACCCAAGCAGGTTCCACCATAATCTTCCTTATGACCAGGGGAAGAATTTGGAAGGGAGGAAATGCATAGCAAAGACTGAAATAAATCCACTTCTGGCACAGGGCATTCTCTGCTAGTGCTTCTGACTCTTCAGTAGAGAAAAGAAGACTCTGAATTTTAAACTTGCTTTGTTAGCAAAAAGATCTATTTCTGGTGAACCCCAGCGTCTTAACTGGTTATTGAAAACTGTCTGGTTTAATTGCCACTCTGACTACCTGAGTTCTACCCTGCTGATGAAGCTCGCTACTATATTTAGTTCTCCCCTGATATGGACCACTCGTAAGGAAACTGCTATCTCTTCCAGTCTGGAGCAAATCCCTACAGTCAGAGACTTGAGGTCGAAGGATCTTGTACCTTCCTGATGGTTCAGATAAGCCACTGCAGTGGCATTGTCCATGTTTTCAAAGGAAGATCAGAATTCTGGGACACCTGAGCCAAAGAAGCATCCGCATTGGGGCACTTAGATTGAGTCTCTATGTCAGAATCCTCAAAAGGAAAACACCTTCTGGGGGATTTAGAAAAGAAGAACAGTGATTCTGGATTTCTCCATTCCCTACCAATAATATCCTTGAGGGACTGGTGTACAGGAAAACAAGGATCTTTTCCGACAATCCTTGATATAAGGAATCCTGAATCAAAAGCAGTTTATCCTCTAGCTCAATTTTCAGATAGGAGAGAATGCCTTTAATTTTGTGAGGAGTGTCGACAATAGCAAAGTTAAACCCAGTACTATGAGAGGAAGATGGTTCTAGACCTCTTCCTGTGCTAGTCGAATGTACCTGCTCATTTGAACACACACAGACTCCCTCGTCCCCTGAGAAAGCCAACCTGTCAGGGATGGGTTCCTGTTAGACTAAATAAGGTGGGTTAGGCTGAGAAGAGGAACCTGCTACAGCACTAGGGCCCTGCTCCTGGACCAAACAATCCTTTTATACAGGAAATTTATCTACCATTCTTTGAACAAAAATCTCAAAGAAATGGTTCATTATGCATTGAAAATTTGCCCCAGCTACTTCCTCTAAACAGGAATTACACCGGAGCTTAGAGAATCCTTCCGGAAGAACATAAGCTCTAGGTTGAACTATACTAACTTCCTTAGCTTCCTTATTATTATTATTATTGTTTATTTATATAGCACCATCAACTTCCGTAGCGCTTTACAAGTTAAGAATACAGACAAGGTAAAACATATAGCACAGAGAACAATACAAAATTAGATGCCACAGGTTAAAACCCAGTGTTGTGAGCACAGGAGACAATAGGGAGGAGTGCCCTGCCCTTGCGAGCTTACAGTCTAAAGGATGGGGGTGGAGACAAAGGGGGTGGGGTCACAAGTGGTAGAGCTTGAGTATGGCTGCATGTGTCATTGAAGGTTATAGGAGTTGCTTAAGCCAGGTCATATGCTTGTCTGAAGAAGTGAGTTTTGAGGGTGCTTTTAAAGGCTTGGATTGATGGAGAGTGGCGGATCGAGCGGGGGAGTGCATTCCAGAGAAGTGGGGAGGCACGGGAGAAGTCTTGAAGGCGGCAGTGTGAGGAAGTAACCAAGGAAGAGGACAGGAGAATGTCAGAGGCGGAGCGGAGGTTGCGCTTTGGTTGGTAATGCTGGATCAGAGATGAAATGTAGGAAGGGGCCTGGTTAGAGAGAGCTTTGTAGGTTAGCACTAGAAGTTTGAACTGAACTCTATGGGAGACAGGTAACCAGTGGAGGGATTGACAGAGGGGAGTAGCACTGGAGAAGCGAGAGGAGAGATGGATGAGGCGAGCAGCTGAGTTTAGGATAGATTGGAGGGGAGCTAGTCTGCTTGTTGGCAAACCACAGAGGAGGGTGTTGCAGTAGTCCAGTCGGGATATGACCAGGGCATGTACTAGCATTTTAGTGTTGACAGGTGAGAGGAAGGGACGGATGCGAGAGATATTTTTGAGCTGGAGGCGACAGGAGGGGGCCAGGGAGTGAATGTGAGGTCTGAAGGAGAGAGAGGAGTCCAGAATGACACCCAGGTATCGAGCTTGAGGAGTTGCAGTTATTGTAAGATTATTTACAGAGATTGGGGTGTTAGAGAGGGGAGGGGAGTGAGATGGCGGGAAAATGACCAGTTCAGTTTTGTCCATGTTCAGTTTTAGAGAGCGAGATGTCATGAAGGAAGAGATGGCTGTTAGACAGTCAGGAAGGCGAGAGAGGAGAGAAGAGAGATTCGGGCCAGAGAGGTAGATCTGAGTGTCGTCTGCATAAAAGTGATATTGAAAGCCTAGCGAGGTTATTAGTCGTCCTAGACCAGAAGTGTATATTGAAAAAAGTAGGGGTCCTAGGACTGAGCCTTGTGGTACCCCTACAGACAGAGGCCGGGGAGAGGAAATGGTGTTTGAGTAAGATACACTAAATGTGCGGTGAGAGAGATAGGAGGAGAGCCAAGAGAGTGCGAGACCTTGGATTCCAAGAGAAGAAAGAATATTGAGAAGCAGAGCTTGGTCGACAGTGTCAAAAGCAGATGATAAGTCGAGAAGAATGAGAGCAGAGTAGTGACCTTTGGATTTGGCTGTTAGTAGATCATTGGTGACTTTGGTGAGGGCAGTTTCGGTAGAGTGACACGAGCGGAAACCAGATTGGAGGGGATCTAGGAGGGAGTTTGTAGACAGATAGTTTGTAAGTTCTGTATGGACATGCTGTTCAAGAAGCTTTGATGAGAAAGAAAGCAGAGAGATTGGGCGGTAACTGGGGAGGGCAGAGGGGACCAGAGAGGGTTTTTTGATGAGTGGAGTTATAACAGCATGCTTATAGGCGGAGGGAAAGGTACCAGTGGAAAGGGAGAGGTTAAATAAAGATGTTAGGGCTGGAATGACAGATGGAGACAGTTGAGGGATAAGGTGGGATGGAATGGGATCAAGGGAGCAGGTGGTCAGGTGAGCCTTTGAGACCAGGGAGGAGACACCTTGAGCAGTTAACACTGTGAAATGAGTTAATGAGTGGGGCAAGGGGGATGTTGGTAGGAGAGAGGTGTTCTGGGGGGTGAAGCCACTTCAAATCCTGTCGATTTTGTCTTTGTATGTGGCAAATTGCTCAGCCGTTAGCTGTGAGGATGGAGGAGGTGGCGGTGGGCGGAGAAGGGAGTTGAAAGTATTAAATAGCTGTTTTGGATTCCGGGCCTGTGCCGATATGAGTGATGTGAAATATTCCTGTTTGGCAGATGAAAGGGCAGTCCTGAGTTCCTGAAGGGCTTTCTTGTATAACAGGAAGTCCTCCTTGGTTTTGGATTTCCTCCAATGCCGTTCAGCAGCTCGAGAATGCCGTTTCAATGTTGCAGTGTTAGTGTTAAGCCATGGTTGTCTTTTTTTGGCCTGAGGGCGACTGTAGTTAAGGGGAGCAACAGAGTCAAGGGCAGCAGTTAGTGTATTATGGTAGTATGAAGCGGCAGCGTCTACATTGGTAAATGAGGGCAGGGTGTGAAGGGGATGTAAAGCATCGGAGAGAGATTGAAGGTCTAGGTTTCTGAGGTTCCTGCGAAGTATTGCAGGTTTGTGTGCAGGCGGGGTAGTATTAAGGGAAGAGAGTGTTAGTGTTAGTAAGTTGTGATCAGAGAGGGGAAGTGGGGATGAGGAAAGACTGGATACAGAGCAGAGGTGAGTGAAGAGCAGGTCAAGCGTGTGTCCATCTTTATGGGTGGAGCTGGTAGACCATTGTTTGAGGCCAAAGGAGGTGGTTAGGGATAATAGTTTGGTGGTTGCAGGGTTGTTGGTGTCAACGGGTATGTTGAAGTCCCCCATGATTATAGCTGGGATGTCAGAGGACAGGAAGTGGAGAAGCCAAGTTGAGAAGTGGTCCAGAAAGAGAGTGGCAGGTCCAGGAGGGCGATAGGTGATGGCAATATTTAGGTGACAGGGAGAGTATAGACGGACACAGTGAACTTCAAAAGAAGGGAAGGAAAGGGAGGGTAGAGCAGGGATTGGGTTAAATGAGCAGTATTCAGACAGAAGGATGCCAACACCTCCACCCTGTTTGTTGGTTGATCTTGGGGTGTGGCTGAACTGTAAGCCCCCATATGAGAGGGCAGCGGGTGAGGCTGTATCAGAGGGAGTGAGCCAGGTTTCAGTAAAGGCCATGAAAGTAAAGAGGTTGGTAGTGAAGAGGTCGTGGATGTATGCCAGTTTGTTGCACACTGAACGTGCATTCCACAGTGCACAGGTGACAATGGGGGGAGTGCGTGGGGAGGGGGTGATTGTTAAGAGGTTGGCTAGGTTCCGTGTGTTTGTTGGCTTGCTACCATGGTGAAGGCTAGTCTGTGATGAGTTGTGGGGTGTGGAGGAGCGGGGAGGCGAAGGAAATGGACCTGGGTTTTGAGCAATATCACCAGCAGCAAGTAGGAGCAGAGAAAGGGAGAGGAGGTGACTGTGGGATTTGAAAGTGGCAGAGCGTGTTTTGCGGGTGCATAGAGAAAGGGAGAGAGATTTAGCCAGTGAGATAAATTCATGTGAGCAAAGGTAGGGGGATGAGAGCAGTGATGGAGAGATATAGAGACACTTACCAGGTGCAGGCAGATGCTGGGAGTTCAGGAATTTTAGAGTCAGAGGAAGCAGGACTGTAAAATACCAGAGGAGCATTGTTGAGGATAAGTTCTTCAGACAAGCAGAGTCTGGTGTCTGTTCCCTTCTGGTCACTTCTGGCTCAAATTCGGGCCTAATTCCTTGATGGACTTAAAAAATCCTGGACTTGAGAAATCCAGGACAGCAGCCCAGGCTGACATGCAGCCATTCCTCACAAAGATATACCACTTGTGAGGTATGCCTTGATTAGCTCAGTCAAACAGCTGGGGGGTGGGTGGTACTAGGCCAATAAAGTTGCTTAGCTGGGGTTATCAGGAGGGGAAGCTAGGGGGTCACAAAACAAACAGTATTTATGTGAACAGAGTCATTGCATAGACAAAAGCAGTGATGGGTGACAACCTTGTTGCAATACATATGGGAAATACGGAGATGAGCATACACAGATACAGTGTCATAATTCATGAAAAAGGGAAAGTAACAAGTAACAAGTTCCTTATGCTCCCTGAGCTCCTTGGTATCCCTTTTTGATTGCTTAGTGGGCTTGGGCTTTTTAATCCTGGATTCTTTAGTGGCCTAATATATAAAAAACCATTACAGTACATTAGAAGGTATGCAGGGAGAAAATGACATAGGAAGCTAACAAAAATGATTATAAACTATAAGCAGGCTTACCACTTCAGGCTGTGCAATATCCCCTACACCCATCCTGAAAAGGAGAACGCACCACCGCAGTCTGGATAATGTTAATAGAGCAGCCAGCACCTATCTTACTGTGCCTGCTGCTCTGCCGCTGCTTCACCGCCGCCTCCCGGGTACAAGTAGCCAAGCCCTCTGCAGGTAGCCAGGCCTGCCTGTAGGCCTTCCAGAGGGCCACTCTTATGAATTCCGGGGCAAGCCACCCCCTTTTGACCTGGACCATGTGTAACATGGCCTCCTGGCCATGTGTAACAATGCTTGATTAACCCTGACAGCAGCGGGTCACCCAGAGCACCACCCCATTCTCCCCAATAAAAACAAAAAATTGGGACAATGTCATCCAGCCTGTTTCCTGTTGGGCACATAGGACCAACATCAGGTTAGCTGCTTGCTATTTCCTGGACTGACCCTTTTAAAGGAACTTGCAGTCAATAAAAAACTAGAGATCTGCTGCAATCCCCTATAAGGTCTCATGGCCCATGTGTCAACTGGGCATGCATGTCTGCCCAGTGAACCAGATCTATTGGCAGCACTCACATGTGGCATCAGAGTTGCGGCATCCACAAGCTAGATCTAAATATGTACCTTTGTGAAATATCAGGACAAATCAGGATGGCCCATGGGAATATTTTTCACTTTTTGTTTTACGTCCAGATACTTTTTGAACTTTTTAAAAAATATTATTATTATTAGGACCCAGAAATTATGAAATTCCTACTCAAGTCATGTTTCTATGCTTTTTTCATTTCTGTCACATAAAAACATATAATTAAAATATAATAATAATCAACAAATCCCCCTCCTCTTTTTCTCATCAACTACTGTTTTCTTCCAAAATAAGATGGGTCTTATTTTAGTTTTGCTTTCAAAAAATTCATCTAAGCTTATATTCATATCAATAGGTAGGCAGGGCAGCGCAGAGTGGGGGGAAGCTGCCCTATGCAGCAAATCCAAGATGGCTGAGCCTGGTGCAAGGATCACCTCTAGGTCCTGGATGGGGTAAGCCCGCCCTGTCCACTCTCCTTACTGGAATTCCATCATGGCTGTGTCCTGCATCTGACTGTCCTTCTGCCCACTGTCAGAACACAGGTTGCAAGAGGACAATCAGCTCATGGTAAGGTGAGTGGACTTTTCTTTTATTTTTGCTCCAAAAGACACACAAATATCCCCCCCCCCCACACACACACACACACACACACACACACACACACACACACACACACACACACACACACACACACTTTTGAGGGAAACGGTGCATCATTTGGAGCCATAAAAATGGTACTTGCGTGAATTTTCAAAACAATAATAAATTAATAAATTGTTGAATGAACAAAGAAAGAACCTTGCAGACCTACTGACGTTTTGACAACATTTTAGGTAGCTTCCTAGTTTAAAGCTCAGCATTTAGACCAGTTTAAAGCTTGTGCAAATGGGATGATTTAGAGCCTTATTCATGAAGTATCAGCGTCACTTTTTTTGGCCTCAGCGGCACTCAGCATGCAATTTAAAATACGAAAAACGCCAATGCAGCCGCCAGCTAGCATCTTATTTAACACTAGTCCCGAAAGGTTCACAGCGTTGGGTGCTCTGTGTGAGGCGGCACCTATTGAAACCTGATGCTGTAGGTCAAGATCCCATGGAGCACAATGAGCAGAAAAGGATTTAAGCTTTATGTTTATAATTAATATTACACACATTTATTAGTACAGAACTTGCATTGTGACTTGTCAATAATGGAAACGCAGGACCTAGATGCTGCCAAATAACAAAAACTTTCTAGATTAATTATGTTTAACAATTTCTAGTTTTTTTATTTATTTCTAATCCTGATTTTTTTTGAAAAAGCAAATTCATTTTTTCCAACTTGGGCACTAAAAGTGAGGTATTCCTAGGTTGACATATATAGTAATAAAGCAAAGCCTAAAAGTATTAGGAAAAACTATTAGCATCCCAAACTTTAGAAAGGCTCACAGACTCTGTATGTGACTATAGAGGCCCAAATTATTCCTCTACCAGTTTTACTGGCCCCCATACTAGTCATATGGGCTGCTTAACATGAATTACTCTTGTATCCATTCTGTTACAGGCCCAATGCGGTGTTTACTTCATCTTCTTGTTTGCCCAACAATTCCAATAAGTGCGGGTCTGCATTCGAATTATAAGTATCATGACAAATGTTCTGCTAAACCTCCTTTTGGACCTACCTATATGTCTAGATAGAAAATTGATTGAACTTTTTACACTTTTGTACACTATATTAAAATTGCCATTGCCTTTCAGTGGGGGGAGGTTATGTTATTTGGTGCAGCAAGTGTAACTCTAGGTGTGAATTGAAACTTGCATCTCAGCTTTTTCATTAATTTAATTGCACACAGATAAAGTGCAATAAAAATGTTTGTTCAAGTTTCTCCCTAGGAAATCCCATTAATAGCTTTAGATTTAATAGCTGCTGATGCTGAATTGGCGGTTTCTGATCTGTATTTAAAAAATCAAACAAAGCTGTAAAAGTTACTGCCATTGGCTGTAGCTGCAGCTGCAGCACGGAGAGTGATCCACCCAGCTAAGTGCCTATCAGCCAATCAGTGCCGTAGTCCTAAGCGGGAGCTCAGAACGCAGAAGTGATTAAAGCAATGGGGAAACAGGCAGTCTCCACCGGTAAGGTAAATCCAGGGGAGGCTAGACTTACTCTTCGATTCTCTGTCGCCTATTGGTGTAAAAATGGGTCACTGCTGAAGAGAAACTTGCACATACATATTTATAGTCAGAAAGACTAGGATTCAGAGGCTGAAGTGCTCATTATGCTAAAACTTGGGCTGCAGGTTTTAAATCTTGCACTGCTGCCTCTAACCCTCATTTTGTACAATGTAACAAGCAGGACCTGCTGTTACAGTGCAAAAAGCCAGCTCCAAGCCGTGTTACATTTTGGACACAAGGTATTGTACATGACTGCTGTTACAATGCAACAAGTGCTGCTTCCCCCTGTGTTACATTTTAAAGCAGTTACCCATCTACTTTAATAAGCTCACAGCTGACTGAACAATACTAAATCTTAATTTCCAAACAGAAGGTAAACATTTTTGTAAACCCGTAAAGAAATTAGTAGCTATGACAAAAAATGTGCAGACCTTTACCCTTTTCCCTTTAAACGTTGAGTTTATCCAAAACTCGATTTTTTTTTTCAAAAACTACCTCTAAATCAGCTTACATCTACCCTCACACTGGGAATGTATCCTACAAACTGCTGGTAGAGCCGATCACTTTTAACACATGCTCAGTTTGAAATGATTTGTAAGCCGGCTGACAGTTACACACTGGGCATAAAATAATAAAATATTAAGAAGCTTAGGAAAACAACAGTGGATGATTGACTATACAGCATAAAGGTGTAACTGGAAAAATGAACAAAATAAAATCTGAAATGCTAACTTTTATTAAATACAGATTTATTTAGTTATTTGCTTTATTTTAATAGTGTTCAAATCAAACTCTGGTCCAGTCTGATGAATAATGTCCTTGACACTTTAAATGCCCTCCATTCCATAGGTTTGTTGTGGATACAACTAAAAGAGAATACAAACTGTCCAAAAATCCCATAACCTCAAGAAATTGTAAAAAGAAGAATTTTTACAATTACCACCTTTCCCTTCAGGACAAATTAATAATTTCTCAAAAGTAGTAACATTAACTATATCCCTTTCTTTAATTATCATAGGATTTAAAAATTGCTCTATTTGTCTATATATGTACTATTCTTTTTTTTTATAGGAAATTGAAATTTGTATTTTAAAATTGCCATACTCTGTAATCCAACTGAGGTCATAAAGTCTGCAATTTCTATAGAGACCTTTCTGTGTCCACCATTTTGGATATGCTCTATTTCTCCCAGGCTCAAAGTCAGAAATTTCCTCTTGGGGGGCTACCGATGTATGTTTGGAAATCAGGTTGTGGTTTTTTTGCTAATAGTATCCCAAAGAGCAGTACACACCAATCAAAGAACCCCCACCGCACCAAAAACCAGACTCCCTCTAATAACTGAAGTGTGCTGTAAACTGGCCAAACACAAACCTAGGCAAAAGAAAACAAAATAAGGGTAGCCCACCGTGGAGTGCAAGCCTTCCGCCCACTTCCGCCTTTCGATTTTGACCTCTCGGGCTGGCGCTCTTCTGGGAAGAGTGCGTGCTTGCCACCAGCATCCCTGCTTAATCAAATAGTTCTCCTCAATGGTTCTATTGGCAACACAAATAATAATGGTGGAAACCCTGTCGAATCCCTTTGTAAATATTAATAGATTTTGACTCAAAACCTTTTATCTCTATAACTGCATGAGGATCCCTCTATAAATATTTTAAATACTTTGAAATGTAAATCCAAAACCTTGTCTTCCCAAAACATAAAACATATATGCCAATAATTGGGGCCACCAGAAAAGCCCCACCAATCCAGCAAACAAATCCAGCAGCACTACAAGTAAAATCAATGACCCTTTATTGGTTATTATGGGTATACAAAAAATAAGTATAACTTCACACTAAATACACATTAAAAACATTAAAACATACTGGACCACCGGATAAGGTAATTATTGGCTCTCTAACAGCAATCAGTAAGTTCCCATACAAAAAATTCCCATACTAAAAATTTTTGTGCAAAGAAGTGCAAACACAGTTCATAAATAATATAACAAAATACTTTCACCCGGTCTGGCAACCTCATCCGTCATCCCGAGTCCCGCCCACTCTCTATCAAAGAACGCAGGGGCAACGTGACGCCACACCCCCTCGCATCCCCTGGATCGCACACACCAGGAAATGCCACATGGGTCCGCGCATGGCGCCCTCCCCTGCAGTAGGAGGCGTCCGCGCGGCCCTGCTGGAGTAACATAATAGGCAGAGACAAAGGCATCTGCAGATCCACGATTAAAAACAATGTACAACAAAAATACAGACATGTGTGAATTGACATTATTATACAAGGGTATCTATACCTATATGCTGGTCAGTGTTCCTAATGATAACATATATTATGGGGCCCACAATTAATGTGCATCGCTTACCAAACCTCTGGTAAGTAATATCTGGAATTTGGGTCAGTGCTGGCCCCCTGCCAAATGTACAGACCTCTACATAGACCATTACATGCTCAGGTGAGAATCAAACGTGTTACTTTATTGTTTACACAATGGTCCAGTGCTGGGCAGTATGTTGCATCCATTATTGCATTGAAGTGGTGCTCTTCACATACAGATATATATTGGTCACTTCGGGATCTTCCTGTAATTCCCAAATCTGGGATATTTCTTCTTTTCAGCGGGTGTCATGTGATAGGGATTTGAAGATAGGGATTTGCTCCTCCTTGATCCCAATTAGTTTGAACGGCAGAAATGAAATTAATTACTTTTTGGGTTAGATCTGAGGACTGTCTTCCTGGTAAAAAACCCACCTGATCAAGATTAATATTCTAAACCAGAAAGCCTTAATGCTAATATTTTAGCAAGAGGTCTCAAGTCAGTATTTATCAGGGAAATGGGTATAATTAATACAATCTCCTGGATCTTTTCCTGGCTTTGGGAGGACAATAATGTGTGCATTAATTACATCTCCTAATCTCACTTCATCAATCCTCAAGCTATTAAACAATAAAGCAAGATGAGGTGATGAGTTGTATAATACATGTTAGTAAAACCATTAGGTCCAGGAGCCTTAGAGACCTTCAATTGCTTTATTGCCATCTTGATCTCTTCTACTATATATCCTTATGAGCCACTAATAATTGAGGAAATGGCATATCTTGAAAACATTCATCTGCATTAGATTTATCAAAAGGAGTAGGAGCAGCATTTAAATTGTTATAACATTTGAAAAATGTATCTAGCATCCCACTGCATTACTAGTATAATTCCCTGAAGATAATCTCAGTTTAGGAAAGGATGTAATTTGCTTCCTGGGGATTAATCCCTTTGCCAAAAGTAACCTTATTTTATCTCCTTGGTGATAAAACTTGTGTTTATTACATCTGTTTCAGCCTTGGTAATAAGCATCAGGTTAAACTTCTGGTTAACTTTATGTAAAATATCTTTGTGTGGGTTTGAGTTAGAATTTTTACATAGATTATTTAATAATGCTTCCTTTTCTTTAAGTACTTCAGAATGTTTCTATTTCTTTCTGCTAGCCAATTTGACTTGATCTTTTGATATATACCTTATGGGTTGCTCTAAAAGACTCCAGGCCCATCCGAGTTCCACTTCTTGGGCATTCTGAATTGGGATGCTCTGCTATGTAACCCCCCCCCCCCCCAGAAGCCCCTTTTCACTCACCTTGTCCCTGAGTCCTTGCCGCGTCTCTGCGCCACATCCCAGCTCACCTCTAGCTGTGCACGCACCCGTGAGTGTCGAGGAGGGTGAGTGACCTAGGAGCATATGCATAGTAGGGCACCCCGAAAAGTGAATACTGGGTGTGTTGTTCCTCTTTAAGACAAATGAAGTTTAATCATTGAATGACGTATTTCCTTAAATATATATAACAATATAATATCTATAGTAGTTAACCATAAACTATAAGGCTCAGTTCACATCTCCCCGTTGCATTAAGAGAAAGCGTTTTGTAAATATGCAATAGGGAAATAATTTTAAAACAAACGCTGCACTTTTTATGCTCCGCTTAAAAGAAAAATATGTCCTGCATAATAAGTAAATGGTAAAGTCTATTACAATGCAAAAGCAATGCAGGCACACTGTGTTATACATGTGCTGTGTCTGCGCTGTCACAGACCCCCACTGACCTGCGCTGTTACAACGTTGCACTGAAAAAGGTGCCTGCAATGCTTTTTTAATGCATTGTGCAACACAGCACAGATATGAAAACTATCCCATCTAGAATATTGTGCAGTGGTTACTCCATGTTGTAATTGCACTGCAACGCAGAGAAAAGAAAAACAATTCAAATTCACTATATAAACATAGTAAACTGTTATATTTTCAAACATCTATAATATTATTCTAATATTATTGTTTTCTCCTCATAATCCTACTATTAGGATCAAAGTGTTAAAGGATATCAACTGAGATGTTGAAACTTAATGTTAAAAAACAAGTAGAATCTTCCATAAATGAGAAAGAGGTCGAAGTTTAGCCTTACTTCTAGAAAATTCCCCCAGACTAGAAGATATTCTGTCAAGGAGTAAATCTTCTCCCCTGCAATGCTTTAGCCTCAGAATCATGGCTGTGGATGTTTATATAAAGTGATATATTCAAGGTTGCGCTAATAGTTAACAATATAACAATTTAGAATCTAGAGATTAAACGTCCACTCGCTAAGAGTAATATCAGAACTGTAGCCACAGCAGTCCCAAGAAGATGCAAGCAAGTTTTGGTATATAGCCACAGCCGGTTACATATCAGTCACTCCGTGGGACATACAATTTCAAAGTTCAACACCAGTGGTTATATTTCCATTGAGGTGTGTTTATCCCACCACCTTATAAGTATAAAACACGTACCAGACTTCTTTAGAAAAAATGCCTTGTAATCAAATAATTGAGTTCCTCCTTAAGGATTGGGATCTGCTACTTTCAAATTCATCCACTTTTTCACTTCTTAATGGCAATAAAAACAGGTCTGTGATATTTTTACATCAAGCATTCCCTCCAAATTTAATGTTGATTTGCAATAAAAAACAAAAACGCCAACATAGTGTAAAATTGCACAGATTCCTGGTTCAATTGCCCCCACTATGCAATGCTCAACAAATATATCAATAAAATCCAGTATATTGTATTTTTGAGAAGGCAAAGCTGCGTGTTACCACCAGCGGTCTCGCCACCACAATCAGCTCAGGCTCCTACCGCTCTGCATATATGTTTACCCTACACCTCGGCCGCAGGCTCGGTAATCTCTGTCTTCCTTCGAAAGTCACATGGTCACTAGGCTCCGCTCGACGTGTTTCGGCCTATCGACTTCCTCCTTGGGCTGAGGATGTTAAATCCACCCCTGCCAGAGTAATTGTCCCTACAATACTAAAGCTTTAGTACCGTCACTTTAACCATGGTCATATCCACCATGTACATTATCTCTCCCTGCAATGTTATAGAAAACCCACTCTTTGACCAGCTGGGAGGCAAATTGGGCAGGGCCCATTCATTTATGACTTGTTGTGATCTTGGTGGAGCCAGTAAAATTCCCAGGTTGATTTGTCCCTGTTTACTGATATAATCTGATTATGATAAAAAAAATCACCACTAAGGTGGGTTCGCTAAAAACACACACACAGTATAATCACATTTAAACAGTATTACAAATAAATATCAACTAGCTTAGACTTTTCTGTAGAGTGATGCCTGTGGTTGTGTTCTTAATACAGTATAAAATAAAGTAGATAAGTAAAATTAGCATACATTTCACACATAAATCTATTTCATTATAACTTCAATACAAGATAAGTTTACAAAGCAAAGTCGTTTTGAAGGTAACCTCCTATTTTGATGAGATAAGACAAATAATTTTCATGGATTTCATGCAATTTAAACCCAGGATCAAAAGCAATGTGTGTTAAAGGTTTCAAACGTTTGAATAAAAGGGGAGAAGGGAGAGTAATTAAATCAATTGAAGTGCCAAGACGGTTCTGCGTATCATATATTCAGTTTCATATTACACTTATATACATATATTTCATAATGCAACCAAACTACCATTATGTGACATTTTATGTTGTAACTGAATAAATTAGCATATCGCTTCCATTTGACATCATACTGCTTCGTGTTAGCTGTTTTGGGCCACTGGGTTTTGGATAGAAGATGACACCATAAACTTCCTATCTGGGTATATGTACACTTTAAGGATCGGAGAAGGACTTTCTCAGTTCTAGGAGCAACATTCCAGACAGCCAACTCCAAGGGACCCAGACGCAGAAAGAGAGAAATAGCAGCGAAATCAAAGAAAGCAAGGAACCAGAGGTTAAATGTAAGACAATTGGGTTAATTCAAAGAAACATGTAACAGCTTGGATTTGGGTCACGATCATCCTATTTTTCACGTCCGCTCGTGCGTTCGTATGAACTTGCGAGTGATTCAATAAGCAAATACGTTTCTATCCTAAAATATACGTCCGTTCGTATGGCAGTTCGGGAATCAGACCTATGTCAGTTTCCATCCTGAATTTTCCGTTTCATTTCTCAGGTTGCAACATTGGTTTTGCCCTTTTTCCTTTTTTGTCTGGACGTAAATCCTTCTGATCTTGCGGCTCCGCACTACAAACTTACCTCATTAAAGTGCATTCTAAATATTTGGTCTTTTATTTTTCTTTATTTCATTCATTTTTTAGTAACCAACCATTAATGAATGCATTTGCATAAGTAAATCTTACTTTGTTTAATTTTTAGTTAACTTGCATTTTTTACTTGTGGATTTAATTTTAATATTTATGCTTCAAATGGTACAACTTTAAATTTTTAGTGTGGTTACCCACACCCTCTACATACAGATTGCTCACAAATATTAAAAAACACCCAGCAACTTCTGCATGTTATGAGCCTAGAAACAGCCAAGATGGCGGCTCAGGTATTATCGGGCAGCCTGCAAACAGAAAGGGCCTTGTGACTGTGTTGCTCTGGATTCTTTGATTTCTGACCTTTCCATGCCCCCAGCTCTGCTGTGTCTGTGCAAAATACAGCAGTAACCCACATCCTGCACTTTATCCCGCTCTCCTCTCCTCAGTAAGTGTGATGCATCTGACCAAAGATGTGCTTAAATAATTAAACAAAGCAAAGGTAAACAACTACACCAATAAATGCAATCTAAAAATATTTTTCTAGTACCTCAGTTTGAAAATAAATAACAAAGGACATAAGTTTCTTTAATTAACGCAAATATATTGCAAAATAAAGGTTTACATGCAAAGGACTAATTAAGGTCCACATTAAAATGCTTTTATAAGGCATACATGAATCAGGTATGCATTGCCATACAATTTATGGCCTCGGCCATGCTGATACATGCAGTTCATTGGAGCACAAGACGCGCAGACTCCTCCACATAGCCAAAAAACCTGTTCACGAACAGCAATCCGGCTGCTAAAAGGTGTCGGCAGTGGCTTTCTTTTAAAACGCGTTTAGAGGTTTCTCTGAATCACACCTAAACACATCCAATTAACCTAAGTTTTACGTTTTGATCGTAAGTTTTAGGATTTGATCCTAAGTTTTACGTTTTGATCGTAAAATTTAGGAACGAACTTCCGCTGATCGTAAGAGCATATACGCATTCGTACGTAGGCTCGTGCGAGTCGGAAATGGCCAAAAAAACAGGAAAAAATGACTAACACCCACCCAAACTTACGATTCTCGATACGAAATCAATTAACTTTGGCTCTTTGAATCGAGGGGAATGATCTCCCTGAACTAGGATCCTCCTACCCAGGCAGCCATTTTGCTCAAAGTAGGCTGCCTCTGTCTGGGAAAATAAAGAGGAGTAGCTAAGGGTGGTACAGAATCGGAGAATAAAGAAAAAAGTAGGAGATTTTCCTGCACTAGACAGTCATTCTATTCTAAGGTGGCACTTGGCAGGGGTCAGAGTTAGGCACTACTGAATCAGTGTGTATAAAAAATTAAATCAATATGTAAAAAGCTATACTAGACTAAACAATTAACCCACAAAAAGTTCTACAATTGAAAGTACTGTATAACCAAGAAACTATCACATGGAATTACTATGTCAGAGTTTTTTCAGTGTTTTAATAATATAATTATACAAGGGACAACTCTGTTATAAATGTTCACCTAACCACAATTATATCTTCAGAAACAACAATAATCATATAGAGGCTATTTCTAAGAGGAGACTCACTCCATTTTTAGAACCCTTGTAATCTTTAATATTGACATTTTAAAACTTCAAGTACTTTATATAAGTTCTTATTGTGCACTTCTGCTTTCTTTTCTGGATTCTCAACTAAAAACGGTTTTGCAGAAGTTGGACTTAAAGTGATACTGCATCGGGCTACATTTGGCAGTTTGCTAAACTGTTTTCTGTTTATAACTTAGAGAAAAATGCCTAAGATATCGGGGTCTACAGCTTCAGCCAATGACATTCTCTTTTTCACCCCGTCCCCCAATCAGCTCAGCAGAGTGGGACAGGATTGCTGGTTCCTCCCTCCTCCTCTGTATTCATCACATGGCTGTCAGTGGAGAGAGCTGATTATTCTGCAGCATCACAGATACAAGGGCCATGGCCACATTTTTCAGAAGAAAAATCATAAGCTGAACCTCGATATCTCATCCATTTCTTCTTCAATTTAAAAACAGAAAACAGTTTAGCAAACTGCCAAATGTAGCCTGACACAAGGATGTAACAATTACCTGCAGAAGCACTTGTGTGTACTCGTGTAATGTTTCATTCTGTCATAGCCCTGGCTAACAGGACTATACATTAATACCAGGCTGACCGTGTTAAAATCAGTCAACAATTTGCATCATATTTCTATTAAAGCTAGATGTTGTGAATAAGACCCATAGGCAAATGGCCTGAAACAAAGCACATTCATGAAGCAAGAATAGCATCAGAGATGGACCAAGACAGAAGCTTCTGTTACAGGAGGATTTAGACATGCTGTTCATTTCTTGTTAGTCTATCATGGTCTTTGGTATTGTTGCTCGAATTTTGCTCGGTACAGCAGTTCAGACAAATGTGTCTAAATATTTAGGATTTGTCAGGCCCTAAATATGTCTGCCCCTAATATGCTGCAAAAATTGTAATAGTTGGTTAACAGTTTCAGAATCAAATATGGCCCACTGCCTCTCTGTCACTGGCTGAATTTATTTCTGCACTGTGTTGTAACATTCTTACAGTACACCTTGAAATAGTGTTATCATTTTGTTAGTAGACTGTTAGTAGTAATATGTGGTACATACCCTCTAGGTACACAGTGACACTTCTGTCTTGCTAAAAAAAAAAAAAAAAAATAACTACAGAATGTCTGATGTTACCCCAGCTCTTTGTATGCCCAGGATTGCTACTTCTAAAATAGAAGACAGACCTACCTTGTCCCTGACTACTGGTTATTACCTTAATGTGTTCTTGTCTGAAGAAGAGAACTAGGCATTCTCGAAAGCTCACCTTAAAATATATCTAGTTAGCCAACAAAAGATATCACCTTATATCTTTATTGTTATAGCATTTTTACTGCATGTTATAGCATAGTCACAAGCAATTTTATGGAGAGATCCATGCAAAAGCGATTGGCTGCCCGGCTCTCATGTGGGCAGTGACCTTCCGGCCTTCTTGCCACACAGGGTGTTGGACTGCTTAAATCAGTATAGGATTGGTTCAGCCCAGCCTCTTCCATACCTTTTCAATGCAGCATGGACATCAGGTCCAGGGCAGCGCCCCCTAGATGCAGTGCCATATAAAGACATTCGACTTTAATTTGAGATCAGATTTGTTATGTAGTGGCAATGCAGAGTAGTTAACATAAATACATCTTAACAATGTAAAAAGAATTTCTCCTAGGAACCAGCAAGATTTCCACTTTCATTTTCATAAATGTCAAGTTTAATTAAATGTTTCCCTAATCCTACAAGGAGTCAATATATATGGACATTATCGGATTTAATACTCTACACAAAAAAGTGATTTCCATTTTATTTGTCTAAATTACAAGCAAAACTCAATTCCTAATTTGATGCCTTCAAATATATGCGGCCTTTCAAACTACTATGGGAGCTGCAAATTCAATTAAATATATTTCTGCAAAAGCATAGTTGCCATTGTTGCTTACTTTTCTACATGCTGGAGATATTTATTGCATTGTTTATGGTATAAACATGCCGTAATACTGAGGCAGTAATTGTGTTGTGGAGGAATGGAATTCTGCTAGCATCGCAGGCACTTTTGTAAGCTCCAATAGACTGCTGCTTTGGACAGCTGTAAACATCAGTAACAGCATGCACAGATGGCCGAACACACACTGCATTTTTCAGGTGAACTTGCTCAACAGATCAAAGGGTTGAATGCTCTACTAAGAAATTATCAAGGTCATTAAAGAGGAAAATATGACAATTAAAAAACTCTCTGGACAACTGTTGGCATGGTACCCAGTGTCGTTGTCACCCAACAGAAAAACCTGTGCATCTTATTGCACTAACAACAGAGATCACAGCGTTAATTAAAGATACAATGATATGATACATCTTGTAGCAAATCTGTAGGATTACTTTACACTATAGCATGAATCAGGGGTTTTCAACTATTACTAGTGCCAATACCACTGGTCAAACTCAAGGTCACTGAGGTGAAAGAGGGGGGAACATGAAGCATTGGCGACAAGCTACTGTCCCAATAGGATGTGCTAGGCACCCAAATCAACAAGTTACAGATGTTCCGGAATGGAGTATTTTGGGGTAACTGTATTGCTGGCAGAGGAGCTTGCATTGTTCAGCCAGTTTAGGACCAGTTGGAACCAGTTTAGGGGTGGTACGTGAGAAAACTGCACAATGGGAAACCCTGGGTAATTACTAAACATGTGATGTATACATGTTTATATCTATCCAGGAATGAATAGGGTGTGGAGAAAGCGATTAAGGCAAAACGCATCCACCTCATAGCTCATGGGAGTGACAGGAGGGGGGCGTACCATAGTCTCTGTGAGGGTTCATCGTCATTACTACAGAAGCGGCGGATTATTGCAGTGGGCGGTGCAGATAAGTATCATATTAACAGACTAGGACCAATCACCTGTGGGATATAAAAGGTGAATATACTGTTTTTATATGTCTTAAACAATGACTTTAAAGGGCCAGCCAAGCCCCTGTTGTTAAAGTAATATGCTCCTTTACCATCCCTCCCCACTGGCAACGCTGGACGAGAAAAAAAGCATGCGTGTCCTGAGGTTTTTGGCGTTGTCTGCGTGCTGGTATCGAGTGATGGGTCATGAGACTGTCACACATCATCCTTGTGCAGCTCAGCACAACTGCCAACAGCCAGGACCAGGTAAGTGTTTTTTTATTATCGTTCTAATCAAGATCCCATAAACTGACTATTTTTCAGAGACACAAATTTGGTACACTTAAATAATTACAGCTTAACAAATTGCTGGGTTACTTTTCGATGTGGGAACAATGTCGCTATCGAAAAATAAACCTAGCAATTTGTTAAGCTGTCACAATTTAGCCATCCCAAATGTGTCACTCTAAAAAATGGCCAGCTTAGGGTTGCAGGGAGTTAATTTGGTGGAGTGATTTACTGGAATAAACTAAATTAGTCAAATTTTTATAGCCTGTCATACGATATCTTTTTTTAGGAGTATTTAATCACAATTGTCTTGGATTTGGCACTGTGCTCTATATGTAATTGCCATATGAAATATAATAAGCCCATTTATGGATAGTGGGGACATACAGTATATCCAGATCCACAGTACTGTATATAGGTATTTTAGTATTTCTTTGTGGTCTTTTTGTATTTGTGGATATATTGTGTTAATGTGATGGCCACGGGGCGTGGCTTGGCCGCGGAGCGAGATGGCAGCTTAGTTTGTGTGCTCTCGGCGGAGTCTCCACCAACGCAGCTACTTCAGCGCTCCAGCTTGGAGATGGGCCGTATAAACAAATCTGGGGTCCCCACTAAGACCCCCAGACCCTCGCAGACCCCAAAGACGGGAACCAGAAAACTCCCAGAGATGTTTTCTAGCCATCGTCTGGAGGACTCGTCTACTCGTGGGCCCAAGATGGCGGACGCTTCCTCCCCACGCGGCTCTCCAGACAGGAGAGAGGAGGAGGCCTCAGACGGAGAGGAACAGGGGCTGTCTGCACAGCTCAGCCAACTGCCCACCCGCAGCGAACTGGCCAAGTTTGCAGGAGAAATAAAAACCTCCATCACCGAAGCGATAGCCGACCTTAAGGAGGATATACGTTCCCTCTCCCACCGCGTGGACAAGATCGAGCGGGAAGGGTCTAGCACCAGCTCCAGGCTCTCGGAGGTAAAGGAGGTCATTTTGGCGCACAATAGACACCTTCTGAATTTCCACCGACACCTAGAGGACTTGGACAATCGAAACAGGCGGTGTAACCTCAGAGTGAGAGGGGTCCCAGAAGCGGTGGCGCCAGACCAAACCCAGGAGGCCCTAACGTCTATTTTCAACTCCCTCCTCGAGAGACCTCCAGACACCCCGATAGACTTTGTACGAGCTCACAGGGCGCTTCGCCCGCGGAGCATGGGTGAATCTTCCCCCCGTGATATCATCTGCTGCCTGCAGAGTTTCCAGCTTAAGGAAGAGATTCTTGCCAAAGCCAGAAGCAGAGAGGCTATCACCTTTAACAACAGTGAAGTCCAGCTCTACCAAGACCTGTCTGGAATCACACTGCAACACCGTCGAGCCCTGCGACCCCTTACAGCAGTCTTGAGAGAACGGGGCATACCTTACAGATGGCGCTTCCCTTTTGCCCTCTCCGCGACCAGCAATGGCAGCACAGGTGTCCTCCGGACACCAGAGGACCTCTCGGAGTTTTGCGAGCTGTTGCGGCTCCCTCAGATCTCCCTCCCAGACTGGCTTGGTGACTTCTCGATCCCCCAACTGATCCAGAGAACGGGCCGGCCGGATCGGGGTGACGCTTCCCCGCGAAGGGGCCTGGAAACCCCCCCTCCGCGCTTCGGCAGAGAACGGAGCCGCTCGAGATCCCGGAGCTAAGCGACGACAGCACCCTGGCCGGGCCGACGCATAGAGATAAGCCTAACTGTTCACTATAGTCACTTTAGACGCCTGTTTCTTTCTGTTTCATGTTTTTTTTTGTTTTTTTTTATTACGCTAACGTTTGGATAATCTAATGTGTGGAGGACCTCCATCTGGGACGCTCTCACCCGGTCCTCTAGGCGGTGCACCCCTATCCCACATAGTTGGCATGGGCGCCGCCGAGTGGACTGTTGGGACAGCAGATCCCTGATCGAGTGGCGGGCGGCACTTGCTGGAATAGCGGGGCCACGGCTGCCAAGTTACTTTCACGTGGTTCAATTGATCAGTTTCTTTGTTATATTAGTTCTTGCGCTTCTCCCGACGGCTGGGGCCCACGGCCTTTACTTCCAGTATCGGGACAAGCCTCAAAGATGTTTTGTTAAGTAGAGTTGGTTGAGCAATTAAGCCGGAAGTTTATTATTAATGCTGCCCTCAAAACACCTACTAAGCTCATAGCGGCTGATGCTGCTCTACCGGGCTGGATCATAGATGTTTAGAACCAAGCATATCTGAGCCTCGTTGGCAGGCTTCTCTACCTATGTTGATTTGTACAATATCTGCTCTAGTAGCCACACTATGACTGCTGTGCCTATTTTTTGTGTATCATTTCTGACTATGTCTTACCCAGGCCCCCGCGTTCCTCCTGGGAACTGGGGCCCGAGGGTCTGGTTCCCAGCTCTGTGACAAACTGCAAACATGTTGGAATAGGTAAATTGGGCTGTGCAATCATGAGAGGGGCTCACTAATGCTGTTGGGAAAACATCCGCCCAGCAGAGTGGTCTGCTGCCGCCCGGTGGGGGGGAGTGCCTCTTATTGCTGTATCATACTCTGCCTGCTAATTGGCTTGCACCCTCCTCTTGCGGCACGCTGGTAGGATCCTGTGACTCCTAGAGATAGCTGGCGTGACTAGGCGAGATGGGGGTAGAGGCAGCACTTTCCACATATTACGGATCCTGGTATTTGGAGAGGTTTCTATGTGCACCTATGGTGGGGACTCCGTCGACCATACCTGGGCTGTACTACCAGTGCTTGGCTTGCTCAGAGCATTGGGATCCCGCTCCTCGGCCCTCCTTGTATCCCCCCGAAGGGTCTCTATTTTGGGTGGAGTGGGAGGGAATCCCTTGGGACACTCTCATCCCACTGGAGCCTTGGTGTCTCGTCCAGGGCACGGGGGGTAACTGGGGAGGTTCGTCCTCCCTGTGCATAGTTGCCCCAGTAGCTTCCACCGCTTCTGAGAGCGAGCTGGTCTCCTCAAGGCCCTCCTCATATTCCCTGTAGTTACTTAGGTCTGCCCCCTGTTTTTGTCTGTGTCAACCCGTGTTGTGTCTTTGCCCTCTTGTTGTCTACCTCTCCCTCATCTTCCAGCATCCCCATCTCTTATTCCTTCTCACTTTCCCTCTCTTTCGCCCGTGGGTGCGGGGGCGGGGTCTGGTGGGTCCGGTGGTTGGGGGGGCGGGGCGGGGACTGGGGTCAGCCTGACCAATAAGCCTTAACATGGGGCCTCTATGCCTAAACGTCCTGTCCATAAATGCCAAAGGCCTGAACTCTCCCCAGAAACGGCATGCGCTGCTTAGAGAGCTTAAATCTTTCCAGGCGCATGTCGCCCTGATACAGGAGACCCACTTCCAAAGAAACAAGACACCATACTTGGGGAATAAGACCTACACATCATGTCACTCTGCCCCATCCCCCAACAACAAAACGAAGGGGGTTGCAATCCTGCTTGCTCAGGGAGTAGACCTCAAAGTTCTTGCGATCGAGAAAGACCAGGAGGGGAGATATATTTTCCTGAAAGGGAAACTTCCTAATGGGCAGGTGGTTACATTCGCAAACATATACGCCCCGAACAGGGATCAACAGACCTTTTGCAGGAGGGTTCTTGGGTGTTTGGGGAAATTTCAGGAGGGGATCCTGATCCTGGGCGGGGATGTGAACTGCGCTCTTAACCCTCTGCTGGATACCTCAGACGCCAAAACAGCCATATCTTATAGGGCCCTGAAACAAATAAAAAGGGCACTACAGGACCTAGCGCTTGTAGACACTTGGCGCATGATGCACCCATCTGATAAAGACTTCACCTACTACTCACCCATTCACGCAAAATACTCTAGAATTGACTACATTTTCCTGTCACAGAGGGACCTAGAGAGGGTTGAAGCGGTACGGATTGGAAATATTTCCTTTTCTGACCATGCTCCTGTCCTTCTTTCCCTAGCCTTGCCGTACAGGGAATGGAGGGAGTGGAATTGGAGACTAAACGAAGGCATTTTGAAAAATCAAACAGTTGTTGACAAACTGAAAGAGTCCATCTTGCATTATATCAGGGAAAATGACACGGGCGCTGTGGACCCGGTTATACTCTGGGAAGCTCAAAAGTGCACGCTACGAGGGGTCTTGATCCAGGAGGGGGCGAGACTCAAAAGGGAGAGGGGGATGAACCTAGACCGGTTGGCCCGGCAGATAGCAGACTTAGAATCACAGCATAAACAGTCACTTCAATTGGGGCTTTTAAAAGAACTAGAGGCCAAAAGACAGGAGATGCGAGACCTCTTAACCAGAGAATCGGGCAGGCTTTTCACTAGGCGATGTGGCTTGTTCTATGAACAGGGAAACAAGACGGGCCGCCTACTGGCTAGAGCGTTGCATCCTAGGGGTGCCCGGCCCAGAGTTGAGGGAATCAGGGGCTCAGACGGGGTCTTACACCAGAAGAACAAGGACATCGCAGAAGCCTTTAGTAGATACAACTCGGCCCTATATAACTTACCAGGCCACGGGGGGGGGACAGACCGAGACGACATGATGGAGGCCTATCTGAGAGAATCCAGAATGCCGTCTCTGCCCGAGGAGGTGGTGGAGCAGCTGGAAGCCCCGGTGTCAGTACTGGAAATACAGAAAGCCATCAAATCCTCTAAACCAGGTCGGGCCCCCGGTCCAGATGGTTTTCCAACCCAGTTCTACAAACTCTTCTCTGACCAACTGGCCCCACTTATGGCTCGAGCTTTCGAATCCACGGCCTCCTCGCGTACTCTTCCCACCACAGCTCTAGAGGCCCAAATTGTTGTGATCCCGAAGGAGGGGAAAGATACCACTGACTGCCGAAACTATAGACCGATCTCCCTCTTGAACGTAGATGTAAAAATTTTTGCAAAGGTTTTAGCCACGAGAATGGAAGACTTATTACCAGCCTTGATTGGACAGGACCAAGTAGGATTCATCCCAGGTAGAGAGGCCCGGGACAATGTGATAAAGGCTCTGAACATACAGTGGTGGGCTAGAGCTAAGAAGGTGCAAGCGGTGATGCTTTCCACCGATGCCGAAAAGGCATTTGATCGGGTAGACTGGGGTTGGATAGATAACGTGTTAGCGTTTATTGAGTTAGGTGAGGCGGCAAGAAATAGGATATTGGCTCTGTACTCAGATCCCATAGCGAGAGTGAAGGTGAATAATTGCTCCTCCCCTGTATCCCACATAAAGAACGGCACGAGGCAGGGGTGTCCGCTGTCCCCGATGATTTTCGCCCTCTCCCTGGAGCCCTTCTTGAGGAAAATTGACCTGAATGGCAGTATTAGGGGTGTTCAGATCGGAACTAGAGAACGAAAAGTAGCTGCATATGCAGACGATATGCTTTTTTTCCTGAGTTCCCCAAGGGTGTCGGTCCCGAACCTGCTTAAGGAATTTGAGGTTTATGACTATCGAACCTGAAGATTAATTTTACCAAATCCAGTGCCATGAATATCTCAGTATCAAAACCAGAGGTGGAAGCCCTCCAGAGTTTATTTTCCTTTAACTGGGAAAATAAGGGTCTTAAGTATTTGGGAGTTCAACTACCGGCCTCTCCCTCCAACCTCTTCCAACTGAATTTTGCGCCTATTGGAGTCAGAATTAAAAGGGATCTAGAGAGATGGAACAGGTTGCAATTGTCCTGGTTTGGGCGTATGGCAGTGCTAAAAATGAATATTCTACCGAGAATTCTGTATTTACTACAGTGTATACCAATCAAACTACCAGACTCCTTCTTCAAATCTATATCAAAAACTTTCAGGGCATTTGTTTGGGCGGGCAAGCCACCCAGGATCAGACGTAGTCTCCTCTTGCTTTCAAAGGACCAGGGTGGCTCGGGACTGCCGTGCATAAGATCATACTATTTAGCAGCCCATGTGAGCAGAATTGTCGATTGGCAGGTTAATGGTCCTCAGAAAGATTGGGTGAGAATTGAGGGGGAGGCAGCCACTGGAGGGGGATTGGATACTGTCTGCAGCCTACGTAGGTGTGAGATCCCGATGGGCGCCAAAAACCACCCTTATATTGGGTCCTCACTGCTAGTGCTGGATTCTCTCTGCAAAGGGAAGAAAGCCTTGACTTCATTCCCGGGCCCTAGGACGCCTATTTTAGATAACCCGGCCTTCCCCCCGGGTAGACAGCTCTCCAAGCTGCATGAGTGTGGCGGCCCAAAGCCCCTAAGGATCTTTCACTTACAGAGTTGCGGGTCGTTTAAGGATAAACAGAGCTTGCAAGAGTTGCTTGAGGGGGAGATCTCAACTTTCACATACTTACAGTTAAGGCATTTCTTTGCTTCTGGGGCTATGAGGGAGAGCTTAAAGAAAGGTTTGTCGGAGTTTGAAAAAGCATGTCTGGGGCACGGGCCCAAAGCTCACCTTTTGTCCTGGGCCTATGGACTGATCCGAGGATTAGGAAAGAGAGAAGCTAGACCCTGGGAAGGGAAATGGGAGGCTGATATTGGAAGACCCTTCTCAGAAGAAGACTGGTGCAACATCTATAGAAATGCACATAAGGGTTTAGTGAGTAGCTCGATGCAGGAGACAAACTACAAATTGATCACACGATGGTACCGGACCCCGAGCTTCCTACATTCTATCTTCCCCTCTGTTCCAGACGTGTGCTGGAGATGTGGCAAGGATGGAGCCTCGTTGGTTCACATCTGGTGGTCTTGCTCGCGGTTGAGGGACTACTGGGATCAGGTTAGAGGAGTCTGCTCTCAGATACTAGGGGAGCCTATCGATGGGAGTTTGGAGAATGTCCTCTTAGGTTGGTCACCAGATGGCAAGGGGGTGGCTGGCGGGTCTCCCCTGGGTCGACACCTCTTAAACGCAGCTAAGGTCCTGATTCCAAGAAACTGGAGATCCAAAAACCCCCCCTCAATCAAAGATTGGCTCAGGCAAATTAATCATGTTGAGGCTATGGAAGAAGTTTGCCACGCCAAACATGATAGAATGGAGGATTACCTCAAAACCTGGACGATCTGGGTCATGTTTAAAAACTCTGCTCAGTACAAAAGGCTATGGGATTCCTGAACCTTGGTAGATAGACACAAAATAGGAATGGCGCCGCAATGGATTAGCAGGGCCTTGGTCCTGTCTAGGAGACCTAAATTTAGTGCAGGGGGCTGTCCCCGGTCCTGCGCCCCCCCCCCCCCCCCCCCCGGGGTCCCTATATGGGCTCGCTACAGCCGATTAGACGGGCCTCTCTCTCTTTCTTCCTCAAACCGTTCTTCCCTTCCTTCTTCCTTGTCCCCCCACCCCATCCGCGGATGCCCCCCAAGTCGCCCTAAATTGGGGGCTGGGAGGCTTCTGTGGTAAATATGTTATTTGTGAGGTGTCTTCTTATCCACATGTCCAATATTAAGCACTAATTTGCCTATCTCAACACTTGCAAGAGCTGCGGGGAGGGATGGAGGAGAGCTACCCTGGACTGGGCGGTTTCCTGCATGCCGGGGTGGGGGAGGGTGAGGGGTTATTCCCCCCCTCTCCCCCTCTACATTCCTCCATCTAGAACCCCAGAGAATATATTTGATTATACTGTTTTACACTGTATATTCCCTTGCTTGATTCTTAACAGTAGTCATTCACTTTAACCCTGCTTCTCTTGCCTATTCTGTAATGAATATACGCTGTATTTTTTATGTATACATTCTTGCTGGATTGTTAGACGCAGACACTCTATGTATACCCTGTACTTCCCTTTGTTGTACTGAACTCATCAATAAAAACTGAGTATGTTTAATGTGATGGCCACACGTTGGTTTTAAATATGTGAGCAATGTATTTTTAATCTACAGTTTTTTTCTATTTTAATTATCCCCTTAAAATAAAATCCATGCAGAAGTTTGTTCAGCAGATTGTTCATTTAGCATCATTGACCTGTTCTCTGCTTTATAGTTTTTAGACATTTGGCTATAGTGACAAATACAGCAAATGTGTCTAATAATTAAGCCACATAAAGTGCATTCACTTTTGTTGCACATACAGTAATTGTTTATATATTTTTTTTCTTACATACAAGGTTTAAATGACCATAGTATACTTTTTATATGATTTGCTTGGCTTGGCTTAAATGACAGCTATCATTAAATACCTGTGAAAATAATATATAAGAAGCTGCAGAAAAAAATGCTTGTCTAATATACTTTAATAAGTTAGTCGCCAAAAAGTGACATGGCTGAACAGCCTGTCAGATGGAGGAGAGCAGTATGTTTTGCTTAGAAAGCTTTACAACACGTATCTTAAAGCGGACCTCCAGTCAAAAATATCAAAGCTTAGTAAATTGCTCCCCTAAAACCCCTCTGTGGCAATCAGTGACATAAGCTTATTGAGAGGGATTAAAATCATGCAGATCTTACACACTCTTAAACATGCATGGCAGCAGACATCTTGCCACACACATGAGAGATCAACTACTAAAAAACGAGCCCCAAAATTGTCTCATATCTCTGTGCAATCATCTCTTATTTCTATCCATAAGTAGTAAACATTCAGCTGTAATAACTCATCATAGCTTTGCTAACAGCTGAAGTGCTTCTAAATACATTGTATCCCCTCACTGAATGCTTTTGCGGCAGCCGCCTTCATAGAGATACATTGTAACAGCTTCCCTCACACAGACTTCTCTTGCTACATTAGCTGTTTATTCAGTGTTTGTGTGTGTGAAACATGACAAACAAGCTTCTCCTTGTTGCTAAGGAATATATCTCTCTCAGTTCAGTGTGAATTGCTGCTGGCACAGCATCCCTCTAATTCTCATTTGTAAGCAGGACTATTACGTGTGTGGCAAGATGACCATGTAACTCAAAAGTGAATAATCTTTATGTCATTCCACAACATCTGCATATTTTAAGCCCTCTCAAACTGCTTATGCCACTGATCAAGGCAAGCAATTTACTAAACTTTCTTTTTTTGACTGCAGGTTCACTTTAAGCCACACAAATCACAAGCGCTGACCCATCATAAGTTTCTGTTGTGTGTTCTGACACACAAACATAGCTGTGACTGGTATTTAGGAAATGACAGGCATTGATTTAACCCTTTAACTGCCAGCCTACCTTGAGATTTTGTCACCCTTTGTTGCCAGATTATTTTGCCCTATTTTGCGCTCCCCATGTTCAACTGTGATTTTTGAAGGGATTTCCAGGGATTTCCCAGGAAAGTGATATATTGTTTTTTTCAGCGGAGCCTGGGCTTTAACATGAAATGTCTTGTTTGTCATTTTCTAAGTGTATTCTCAATATTTTTGGGTGAAAATTGTGCAAAAAAATAAAAAAAAAAACTATTTTTTACAATTTGTAGTGTTTTTTTGTAAAAAAAAATGTAAGTTTGTCAATAAAATCTTATTGCGTGTGAAACCCCAATTTCTCCCGGTTACAGCGGTACCACATATGTATAGGTAGACACCCTTTCCTGCCCAGGAGACTCCCCCAAATTGAAACAACGCTTTAGGGGATTTTAAGATAAAATACAACTATGCTATGCAATATGCGCACCTTGCAGTTTTTCAAGAAAAACAACCCTTTACATTTGAAATACCCCCAACAAACTATATATTCTCTGGAAGTACACACCTCAGGCTTTCTAGGTGTACCAGGCTTGTTGATGTGGCCATAGTTTTCTGAAAGTAATCCCTCAGTGGATTCTTTGGTTGCAAAGAGTTTCCCTAAAAAAAGGATAAAAAAGCAGAATCAAAGCCACATTTTCCTAAAAAAACCTATATGCAAACCAGAAAAAAACAGAAAATCTGAAAAAGCAACATCCCCTGAACAGAACGATACCCAACATGCATAGGTTCTGTCAAGGAAAGAGTTGCCAAACACACCAAAGTAAAGCATGCGCATAGCGGTAGTTTTACTTCAGATTTTCAGCTCTGCAGACAAATTGCGCACCTTGTGCTTTTTCTACCAAAACAACCCTTTACATTTGGAATATCCCCCATAAACCATATATTCCCTGAAAGTACACATGTTAAGCTTTCTAAGCGTACCCAGCTTGTTGTAGTGGGCTCATCTTTCTGGAAGTAATATCTCGAAGAATTCTTAGGTTGCACAGGGTTTCCCTAAAAATGAATAAAAAAGCAGAATCAAAACCACATTTTCCTAAAAAAACCTATATGCAAACCAGAAAAAAACAGAAAATCTGAAAAAGCAACATCCCCTGAACAGAACGATACCCAACATGCATAGGTTCTGTCAAGGAAAGAGTTGCCAAACACCCCAAAGTAAAGCATGCGCATAGCGGTAGTTTTACTTCAGATTTTCAGCTCTGCAGACAAAGTGCGCACCTTGTGCTTTTTCTACCAAAACAACCCTTTACATTTGGAATATCCCCCATAAACTATATATTCCCTGAAAGTACACATGTTAAGCTTTCTAAGCGTACCCAGCTTGTTGTAGTGGGCTCATCTTTCTGGAAGCAATATCTCGAAGAATTCTTAGGTTGCACAGGGTTTCCCTAAAAATGAATAAAAAAGCAGAATCAAAACCACATTTTCCTAAAAAAAACCTATATGCAAACCAGAAAAAAACAGAAAATCTGAAAAAGCAACATCCCCCGAACAGAACGATACCCAACATGCATAGGTTCTGTCAAGGAAAGAGTTGCCAAACACACCAAAGTAAAGCATGCGCATAGCGGTAGTTTTACTTCAGATTTTTAGCTCTGCAGACAAAGTGCGCACCTTGTGCTTTTTCTACCAAAACAACCCTTTACATTTGGAATATCCCCCATAAACCATATATTCCCTGAAAGTACACATGTTAAGCTTTCTAAGCGTACCCAGCTTGTTGTAGTGGGCTCATCTTTCTGGAAGTAATATCTCGAAGAATTCTTAGGTTGCACAGGGTTTTACAAAAAAATGTATAAAAAAGCAGAATAAAAAACACCTTTTCTTAAAATATCAATATGCAAATAAGAAAAAACAAGCTAAATCTGAAAGCGCAAGGTCCCCTGAGCAGAACAATACCCAACATGCATAGGTACCTGTAACCTTTTGACTGCCAGTCTACTTGAGATTTTGTCACCCTCTCCTGACAGGATATTTTTCACCATTTTGCGTGATGTTTAACTGTGATTTTTGCAGGAATTTCCAAGAAAATTGCATATTTTCTTTTTGTGGCAGAGTTTAGGCTTTAACATGAAATGTCTTGTTTGTATTTTTTCTACTTTTTTAAATATTTTTAAAAAAATTAAAAAATTAAAAAATAAAAAAATATATATTTTTTAAATTGTCTCCTTTATTTTAAACAAAAACATTTATTTTATTAAAGAAAACCATATTGCATGTGAAAGCCCCATTTCTCCCGATTACAATGATACCACATATGCATCGGTAGCCCCCCGTTCCTGTCCAGGTGATCCCATAAACTGAAAAGAGCACTTTATAACATTTACAAATAAAATACAACTACTATCCACATAATAAAGGGTTAAATAAAAAAAAATTGGTGTGGGGTCCCCCTTCACGGGGGGGGGGGGGGGGTCCACCATTTCTTGGGGGAATTTTAAGGTTTTTTTGGGAGGCAGGTAATGGGGGGTCTCTGGGTTAATGGCAAGCCACCCGCTAGCGCAGGTGACTTGCCAGACCCCCGAGCCCTGTGAACTGGTATAAGGGGTCACATGGACCCCTTACCAGTTCACAAAGGGTTAAAAGTAAAAAAAACACACAGACACACTTATTTAAAAATATTTTTATTAAAAAAAAAATAAATGTTTTTTAATATTTTTTTTTAATACTTACCTCCGATCCATCCATGTGTCCCACGCTGATCACTTAGGCTTCTGCTCTCCTGCTGCTGCTGGAAGCCTTTTATACCTACTGGGTTACAGGTAAGAAAGGGTTAATTAAAAAAAAAAATGACATAGGGTCCCCCCTCGAAGGGAGGGGGACCCCATTTTTTTTTTGGATTTTTAAGGGTTAAAACCCTTAAAAATCCCCAAAAAAAAATGGCGTGAGGTCCCCCCTACCCAGCGTAACCAGCCTGTGGCCCTAGGCTATGGCGGCTTGTAGCCGCAGGGCCAGGGGCCAGCTTTAGTGGCCCCTGGCCCTGCGGCTACAAGCCGTCATAGCCTAGGGCCACGGCTCTTCTGCCCCCCCCTGGGCTTTGGGGAGGCAGGTAATTTGGGGGGCCAGGGGTTAATGGCAAGCCACCCGCTAGCGCAGGTGACTTGCCAGACCCCCGAGCCCTGTGAACTGGTATAAGGGGTCACATGGACCCCTTACCAGTTCCAAAGGGTTAAAAGTAAAAAAAAAACACACAGAGACACTTATTTAAAAATATTTTTATTAAAAAAAAATAAATGTTTTTTAATATTTTTTTTTAATACTTACCTCCGATCCATCCATGTGTCCCACGCTGATCACTTAGGCTTCTGCTCTCCTGCTGCTGCTGGAAGCCTTTTATACCTACTGGGTTACAGGTAAGAAAGGGTTAATTTAAAAAAAAAAATGACATAGGGTCCCCCCTCGAAGGGAGGGGGACCCCATTTTTTTTTGGATTTTTAAGGGTTAAAACCCTTAAAAATCCCCCCAAAAAATGGCGTGAGGTCCCCCCTACCCAGCGTAACCAGCCTGTGACCAGCTATGGGGGCTTGTAGAACAGGGCGCAGGGGCCAGCTTTAGTGGCCCCTGGCCCTGCGGCTACAAGCAGCCATAGCCTAGGGCCACGGCTCTTCTGCCCCCCCCTGGGCTTTGGGGAGGCAGGTAATTTGGGGGGCCAGGGGTTAATGGCAAGCCACCCGCTAGCGCAGGTGACTTGCCAGACCCCCGAGCCCTGTGAACTGGTATAAGGGGTCACATGGACCCCTTACCAGTTCACAAAGGGTTAAAAGTAAAAAAAACACACAGACACACTTATTTAAAAATATTTTTATTAAAAAAAAATAAATGTTTTTTAATATTTTTTTTTAATACTTACCTCCGATCCATCCATGTGTCCCACGCTGATCACTTAGGCTTCTGCTCTCCTGCTGCTGCTGGAAGCCTTTTATACCTACTGGGTTACAGGTAAGAAAGGGTTAATTTAAAAAAAAAAATGACATAGGCTCCCCCCTCGAAGGGAGGGGGACCCCATTTTTTTTTTGGATTTTTAAGGGTTAAAACCCTTAAAAATCCAAAAAAAAAATGGCGTGAGGTCCCCCCTACCCAGCGTAACCAGCCTGTGACCAGCTATGGGGGCTTGTAGAACAGGGCGCAGGGGCCAGCTTTAGTGGCCCCTGGCCCTGCGGCTACAAGCAGCCATAGCCTAGGGCCACGGCTCTTCTGCCCCCCCCTGGGCTTTGGGGAGGCAGGTAATTTGGGGGGCCAGGGGTTAATGGCAAGCCACCCGCTAGCGCAGGTGACTTGCCAGACCCCCGAGCCCTGTGAACTGGTATAAGGGGTCACATGGACCCCTTACCAGTTCACAAAGGGTTAAAGTAAAAAAAAAGACAAGACACTTTTTTTTTTAAAGACTTTATTAAAAAAAAAAAACTTTTTTTACTTTACTCACCTCCGATCTTCATTTCCTGTGTCCCGCGGCGATCTGCTGTCAGTGACGGCTGGGCAGAGGAGGGGGGAGGCAGGCGATCGGAGGATCGCCTACCTCCCTCCTCCTCTGTCCAGCCGTCACCGGCATCTGAAGGCTGAACTGCCGGGTGCCCCGATGACACCCGGCGGTGACGTCATCGGCCCCGCCCCCGGAGGGGCGGGGCCAGAATCCAAGATGGCGGCCGCCATCGAAGGAGGTAAAGGGAGGAGGGCTGTTATGCCCTCCTCCAGAAGACGGAAGACCCGGGGGGGGGGTGATCGGAGCCCCCCCCCCATGAAGAGGAGAGGCGGCGGGAGCCGGCGGGAGCGGAGGTGAGTAAATGTCATTTTTTTTTTTTTTTTTTTTTTGCAGGCAAATGCCGGCGGCTGCTGAAACGGGGGGGGGCACCCTATTCCGGGCCCTCCCCTGCAGCCGGAGGACCCCCAATCGCCGATCGGAGCCCCTCTGGCTGAAGAGGAGACCCGGATGAATCAAACAAGGGGTCAGGTAAGTGATATTTTTTTATACTTTTTATTTTATTTATGGGGAAAGTCAGGCACGTAAATTTTACGTGGCTGGCGTTTAACGGTTGGAGAGGCAGCCACGTAAAATTTACGTGGCTGGCAATAGAAGGGTTAAAACGTATGATTGGTCAGGCAAGTGAGTTGTGTGTCTGAAGACACATCACTGTATTGGAAGGCTTTGTGATCAAACACAGGCTCACATCACTTCCCTGCTCAAATCTTTCTGCTGACATCAATTACATCAACTTTTTTATAAAACTTCCACTGGTAAAAAGTATGGATGGGGATTTTTTTTATATAAACTATATTAAGCTACATTATTTATAGTCTATATTGATGATAATAACTGTCTTTTAATAATGGATTTGGCTCTGTGCTTTTTATGTAATAATAGTATGACATACATACATCAGGTCTATTTATGGAATTTAGGGACATACTGTACAGTAAGAGTATATTCAGATCCACTGTACTGTGGACAGCGTTTTAATAGAGTTTAAATAGAGTTTCTTCATTATAATTTTGTTTTTGCATCTATGGATATTTTACCAGCTGCAGTACGTGTCCCTATTATGGGGGCTCATATACATAGAGTAGGGACCTCACTAAACACAGAGTGCCTTGTCGTCTGCAGATATATGCGACCAAATCTCTTTCTTTCCACATAGCTAGACATGTTTGGTGCTTAATACTGACGAGTGGACCCACTTTGGGGCCTCCCTCACTACCTATTTAAATCTCAGAACAGTTTGCCATTTCCTTTCATTTGTATATAGCCAGGTGCACGCATGGGGGCTGAGGTCTACCCGACACTAGCAGGCTGTGACCCCTCCCCTATGTAGTGCACCGAATGGGAGTCGGCAGCTCAGTAAGTAGCTCTGTATTTTACTAGCTGCAATACATGTCCCTATTATGGGGCTCATATATATATAGAGTAGGGACCACACTAAACACAGAGTACCTTGCCGGGACAGTGTGGCTTCAACATGTATCTGCAGATATGTGCAACCAAATCTCTATCTTTCAACATAGCTAGACATGTTTGGTGCTTAGATGAGACTGATGGGTGGGCCCACATTGGGGCTCCCACACTACCTATTTAATTCTCAAAGCAGCTTGGCATTTTTCTTTCATCTATAGATATATGCTATATGCAGTGATAATGTGATGGTCACACAAACGGGGAGGCCGATTCATTAATAGCGCCAGGTAGCGACAGATGAGCGACTGTAGCGTGATTTTTTCAGCGCCAGCCAGTATTCGCTGTGCTTGGCCGGCATTAGCTTGATGACAGCGACTCAGTCGGTGTGCGGTAATGCTGAATACGGGCTGGGGGGTCGCTGTTTCACAGGTCCAGCGTTGTATGTGAGCGCCTGACAACGAATGGCCAGAGCGAACGGCTAGCTTCATATTCATCAAAAAATCACGCTCCGAATGTGCTGTCGCTGTCCATTCCTTGTTTAAACCCCAGAGCGCTGGCGGCGATCTGTATTAACTAGTTTTTAACCCCTAAACAACCATATTTTTTGAATGTAACATTATACATGTTTTTATAATCATTTTGTAATATGAATACATTAATCTCAGACCTGTTAGATCAATTCTGCACATATTTTTTTTAATTTTTTTTTTGACTTAAAAATAAATCCTAACATTGCAGAAGTGGTCTCCGATTTTTTGACATTAAAAAAAAAAAAAAAAAAAATATTACCAATTAATTAGGAATAATTATAGATTGCTCCATTGAAATGCATTGGACATCGCCAGGGAGCGACAGCTCATACCTGGCGCTGTGAGGGAATTTGCAGCGGCGCTGTTCGGTCCAGGCGGCTTCATGATGAATGCCACGCTAGCCGTCGCTCTTGCCGGCGCTAGCCTCATTTTGCTTGATAAATGCGTCATTGTGACCGCCGCCGGGCGTACTTGAGTCGGTAGTCGCCGTTAGCTGCCGCTACCTGGCGCTCGTCAGACACTACCTGGCGCTATCGCTTGATGAATAAGGGCCATAGTCTTTAAACCTGACCACCTGGCACAGTTGGAAACGAAAAACTCCCCTGCACTCACTTGCCCTATCTGCATGCATGATACTGAACCAGCACCTACGATTGCTCATGCATCCACTCAAAGCTGAAACAGATTTTCTCCTGGTAGCGGACATTTTGGAGCTTCCTTTCCCAGCATACCAGCCATGCTGCTGCCTGGATTCAACTGACATAACCCACAATGCACATCAGTGGCCCCACAGCAATTCCTGCAGCTACATAGGATGCATATGAGCATTGTTTATTTCAAGCTATGCTTCTGGTGGCAGGTAGATGTGCGCCTGAGTACTGCTGTCTACATGAAAGTTAATGGTGTATAATGCCAGACCCAGACAACACCCACCTGCCAGCGGAAACAGGAAATGCAGCTCCCGGCTTCACAAACTTGGGCTGCTGGAGGACAGTTGGCAGTGTAGGAGCAGTGGTAAAGTAAGCAGATCCTCTAGTGCCACATGTCACTGTAGACTTTTCCTTTAATTTGTCTTGTTGTTTTGCATGTTGTTATGCAACACAGCTAACTGGGTTGTTTCTTGATTTAAAAAAGTCACATACTGTAAACTCACTGGATGACTAAAGAAATCCTTTACTTTAATGTTTCCATGTTTTTTTTCCCTTTTACTGAAGAGATAAAGCAACAAAGGGAATATAGAACTTTGAATGACAGGGAATGTACCACTGAATTTTAAGCTCTAACTAACTGTTATCTGTTCTACTGTAGCTTGTGCTGGACTAATGATGTGTTGTTACAGTAATTCAATGTTGCTGAAGCTTGTAGATGCTTTACCCCTTTGTGGTATGGTGGCCCCATTTCTCATTAAAACAATGTTGTATCTAACCTGCAAAAATCATTTGCAGGTGATCTGGCAACATCATAGCAAAGCTAAATGCTTAGCAAAGCTAAAAGTTTAACTACTCTACTACCCTTTAACTACTACCCTACCTAGAGATGGTGTGATTTTTGAAGGAATATTCAGGGACTTTCCAGGAAAATATATTGACTTTTTCAGCAGAGTTTGGGATTCAATAAGAAATATCTTGTTTGTAATTTTTTTAGTGCTTTCTCAATATTTTTAGATGAAACGTGGAAAAAAATCCACCAAAATGTTATTTTAACATTATTGTTAAATAATTTATTATTTATATTTTTAAAAAATAAAAAAAATATTATACCATGTTATTGTTATTAAACCCAATATGCAGCCTACTTGAGATTTTGTCACCCTCTGTTAACAGGTCATTTCCCCCATTTTGCGCTTTGTTTAACCCTGCCAGTATCACATAGCTGATTCTCATCTGAGACTCATATAGCTGACTTTAAACCACAATAAGAAAAAACTATAAAGAGCAAAAACTCACCTGACCCCTCAACATCATCCTGCTCCCGCCCCGACAGTTCTCAATTGCCAGTAATTAGCAGAGAGGAGTGGAGGGGGAGTGGACTCTGATCCCCTGCCTTCCCACCCCATCCACTGATCACCAGAATGGGTGCGGCCTGGGAGGGGGGTCCTATGTCTTTTTTAATTTAACCCTTTATCTCCTGTCACCCAGCAGGTATAAAAGGATTCCCGCAGCAGCAGGAGAGCTGAAGCCAGAGTGATCAGCATGGGACCCAGTGTTTGAGGATAGATCGATTGGAGGTAAGTATTGAAAAAGTACAAAGTGCGCACTGTCTGCAGTGCTGAAATTTACCTTGACATGCATGCTTCGCTTTGGGGTGTTCCCTTGATAGCACCTATGCATGTTGAGTAGTGTTCTGTTCGGGGAACCTTATTCAGATTTAACTATTTTTTTCTTGTTTGCATATTGTTTTTTTTTAGGAAAATGTGGCTTTAATTCTGCTGTTTTATTCTATTTTTTAGGAAAACTCTGATCAGCCAAAGGATTCATTGAGGGAAATGAAAACTGTGCCCATGTCAACAATCCTGTTACACCTAGAAAGCTTGAGGTGTGTACTTACAGAGAATATATAGTTTCTGGGGTATTTCAAATGTAAAGGGTGGTTCTCCATGAAATACTGCAAGGTACGCTTAGTAGTTGTAATTTATCTGAGAATTTCCTAAAGCACTGTTTGGAGGAATGCCCTGGGCAGGAAAGAGTGTCTACCAATACATATGTGGTACCGTTGTAACACGAAGAAATGGGGCTTTTACATGCAATATGATTTTATTGAAAAACCTACATTTTTTAAAACACTACAAATTGTAAAAACATTTTTGCACATATTTCACCCAAAAATATTGAGGATACACCAAAAAATGAAAAAAAAGACATGTTTAGCCCAGATTCTGCAGAAAAAACAATATATAATTTTCCTAGGAAATCCCTGGAAATCACTTCAAAGATCACAGCTGAGCATGTATAGTGCAAAATATAAAAAACAGTCTGGCAACAGAGGGTGACAAAATCTCAAGGCAGGCTTAAAGGGTTAACTGTGATTTTTGAAGGAATTTCCAGAGATTATCAGGGAAAATATACATCCCCCCACCCACTGAAAAGAGCGCTTTATGACATTTAAAAAAGCCGAGCTATCAAAACTCAAATTAAAAATAAATTGGCATGGGGGAGCCCACAATGTTTTAAAAAAATTCAAACTAAAGTTAAAAAACAATGTGAGGTCCCCTATTCCCAGTAAAACTAGCTAGGTGGGCTGGTAGACCAGGGAGAAGGGGCCACCAGGCATGGCCCCTGGCCCTAAGGGCTGCCAGACCGCATAGCCCTCATGGACCAGGGGCTCTCCTGCCTTACAAGCTTTAGGGAGGCAAGTAATGGGGATGGGGTTAATAGCAAGTCCCCTGCTGGCTGGTAGGTGACTTGCCAGCCCCTCCTGCACTGTGAACTGGTATAAGGGCTTATCAATTCACAAAGTGTATAAAAAACACAAACCAGTGTTAGAAAATTGAATTTATTAAAAGTACATGTACAGGCTTTTCTCTGAACCAAGGTGGTGGACCATAACATCATGTTTGACTTTACTTGGACTGATTAATAAGAGTAAAAGAGGTCTAGAAATGCAACCCACAAGGATCATTACCTGCCATCTGACTCCCACCACCTGTTAGATCAATGGATAAGTGTAATTAAAACTCTACATCACTAAGCAGACAGGATGACAACTGCAGCTATCCAGACTGAGCCTTTATCCAAGAGGAGAGAAAAAAGAGAACACAATCAAGACTGTCAATGAAGGTGAGCAGCAGGACAGCAAATGTAACTGTTAGTAAGATGAAACAAAAAATGTTTTTTTTTACAAAATCACATCCCATGTCACACCCAGCCACACACTGAGACATGAATTGTTTTACATCAAAAAACAAAGAAAACCACATTGGGTATATAGTCTACTCAAGTTTGAAAATAACTACAAAAGATTTTATTTAAATAGCTCTCCTGTCTGTGCTGTACACAGAAACACAGTGATGCTTACATAGGTTTACATCAGAACCCAAAAACACAGTATATGCTAAGTTCCCAGAATTGTACATCAGAGAAAATATACACCAGTTACATCAGTGTACAAAACAACATAGATGGGCATCTTACTCTTATAATGACCTTAATGTAAATGAATGGATGTTAAAGGAAAACTTCGAGCGATCGAAGCACGGGGAAATTCGGATTCGATCCGAATTGAATTTTTCATGAAATTCGGATCGAATCCGGGTTCGTCCGGATCGATTCGCTCATCCCTAACCTTCATACTAGATAAAGAGCAAAGTTCACCTAATAGACAGAGAAGAGGGATCCAAAGAAATATGTAAATAAAGAAACTAAGTTTGCATTGAAGGCGAGTGTGCCATCATCTGCTTGTTTTACCACCTCTTCCTCAGCAGAGGGAACTCTAATCCGCTGTTTCTCAACCTGCGGTACGCGTACCCTAGGCCAGTGGTTCTCAACCGTTTTAAGCCAAGTACACTATAGCGACAAGCAGTTGCAACCAAGTACCCCGAAAAGGGGGGGGGGGGTTGATTACTAATGCTACTAAAACAAGGTCACTGGCCTTGAAGAACTTTTTGAAGCAAGAAAGAATAATGTTTTACTGTTAAAATAATATACCTGACCTATCAGAGTGACTCTGTTGCTGCAGCCAACATTGAACAGTGAACATTCCTGGATACCACCTAGGGTACCTGGCTTACTGCAGGTGGAGAAACAGTGCCCTAGGGGTTATGCAGAGATGTTCAGGGTGCATCAACGGGGGAGGGGGGACAGATCTGGAATTTTATTTTAACAGTAAACCATTATTGTTTCTTGCTTTAAAAAGTGCTGCAAGGCTTTACTTATTCTGGTAATGTTTATAATGAATCTCCTCCTTGGGAGTACTTGGTAACTACTGGTCACTAGGGGGTACTTGGTGGTATAAGTTGAAGATCACTGCTCTTAATCTAACTCCAATCACACACACCATGCCAATCGTCATAAACATATTATGCTCATTGTATTAACATTTTAATATACTGTATATATCCCAAGAAGATGTCTTTATAAGTCATCAGTTATTTATAAAATGCCATTGTGATGACATCCTTAAGAAGAAAAACTCAACAAATCTAGTTGTTTTGACTTGTTACCACAGATATGTGTCACAATTGCCTGCGGTACTGAAAAACTGAGCCGAATACTTATGACACAGGAAGATTCAGCATGTACTTCTCATAAAAATATGATACATTATATTATGCTATATATATGTTATCAGTCAGCAAAAACCTAAACAGAATAAAACCTAAAACTGAAAGTGGATTTCGACTATCCGGGTAATTGGTCCCTGGCCCTGGTGCATTCCGATGAAGGATGCCCCCTGTGGGAAACCCCCCAGATCGCCAATTTGTCACTCACCTTTCCCTGTTACCATGGGGTATGCGCAGACACTTTTCCAATCAGCGCTTTATGTGGCGCCTACTAATGTGCGGCATAAATTTGCTGACTTAAACTTTGCCCAAGCATAGCTGGCAGCTGCCTCCCCAGCTCCCCGGTGGAGTGTGCACTCCCACGCATCCGGTCTATCTGAATGACTGGGCGTAGGGAGGTGCAGGTGCAGAGAAGCCGGCATGTGGCCGCCAGTGAAGATGTTGGAACATCGGGATCAGACTAGCGGCTTGTCCTGGAATCTTTGAGTTCAATAATGACGGTGTCAACCGGCAAATCAGGTAGACATAGCAAAGCACGAAGTAATGTTCATCAAGGAAAATAAATTCCTCTTGTGTTTTAAGTTGAGTCAACATTGGTCTCTTTGAAAACTCTACAGGAAGTGAAAGGTGTGAGAAAAGGAGTATGTGCCTGCTCACAAGGTTTGACCAAACACCCAAATTACCTGCCCCATCATTAATTTCAGTTGTGTGTTAACCATTTACTGTGAAAAGGCTATTGCTATGTTTGTGTGTCAGGAACTAGCCTATCTTAATAACATGTTCACAGTTGTTTAATGATAGTTGTGGCAGTGGCTGGTAGGCTCTAGATGCCTGGACACATTGGTACCAGTCCTAGCTGGCCCTTATTTATCATTAGTTATTTATTACTTTCCCTTTCATTTTTCATTGGTAAAACCCTGATGTATTTCATTCACTTATCCGAAGCTACAGTATACAGTTAGCATTTTGCCACAGTGTAGTGCTATTTTCTGGTATCAACCGAAGTACATTTTAAGTGAAAGTGGAAGTGGCTCATTTTCTGTGAATAAACAATATGACAATTGATAAATGAGAGCAAAACAAATAGTTGCAATCAGCATGGTCTGTGTGTTCGATCGAATTAGAAAGGTGAAATTTCATGTTGACATAGGCGTTTCTCGAAAGGAACTCATTTCCTCTGAGACACCCTGCAGAAATCATGATAGATTGTGCCCGAGTACTATCTACCCAACTTTAACTGGATTGCTAAAAGACCATATTGAGTTTTACCTGCAAAGGTTGCAGACTTATATTTTAGTTTGTCAGCAACAGTATACGGGCAAAAGCAAAACATGAATTTCATCTTTGCAAATGTATAAATACTAGAGGATCATATCTAGCTTAACATGTGTAACCATTTTTCTAATAACATTTTGGTTATTTAAAGGGACTTTCCAGGCAAGAAAACAAGATAGATCAATACTCACCTTTTGTCCCCTGTAGCTCTTTCATCTTTCACTTTCAGTCGCCAAGATCAAGTATCCCACTGTGCAGCACCACCTCCTTCAGTACAGAATTGGCTCCTCCTTATGTCCATTCTATCCATTGAAATGGAGACAGGGTGCTGAGGCCAAAATAGCAAAAGGCAAGTATAGCTTTTTTATTTCCAATATATTTTAAGTTCCAATATCGCGAAATATTTATTTACTAAAAGCATAATTTCTTATTTAGTATTGCATACCCCAAAAAAACAACAGCCTTCCCATGCACTTACATTTTCTACTGCATCCATATCCAAGCTGAAATACCGCCTCACAGATTTTCTCCTGGTTGTGGTCCTCTTGGAGCACCCAGGAGGCATCTTCCATTCCAAGATCCACACCTGTGCTGCTGGCTGGATCTAACCGACATAACTCACAATGCAAAGCATTAGAAGACCCAGCTTCACTTCCTCTTTGCAGGACAGTGATAGATCAATAGGACATCATTGGGGGGGGATCTAGTCCAAGCCCCTGGCATAGGGACTGGTAACCCAGTGCTCAGGGGCTGACCGGCCAGTTTACCAGCCCCTATGCCCTTCAGTATGTGGCCATTTGGGCTGTGGGTAATCAGGCAGGGTACTGGCATGTCAACCATCTGTGCTGGCAGGTGAAATGCCACCCCCCTACCCATTGAAATAAAACACAACACACACAATACAGTCATATTCTAAATTCCCCTTTATACCAGTCCTCATCTTCTCCCTTCTGTCCCCTCCGCCAGGTCTTTTCGGTCCCTTGCTGGTCGCCTTCTCCATTGCTGGGGTCTTCTTTCTTCACCCAGGTTTCTTATGAAGATAGTATGAAATATAAAAGCGCTGCTCCTGCCATCTTTTGAACAGGGAGACACAGGTTCCCCCTGGCTCTATTTAGGCTCCCAACCAGGAGTAATGGCTGAGAGCCAGCAAAGAAGGCTCTGACTCTGACTGAGGCTCTGGAACCATTTAAATTATATCATGCAAGTAGACATACCCACACATTTTTTTGGCCTGGGTTTTTTGCCACACTACTCACTCCTGGAAACCAGAAAATCTGAATATATTGTAAGGTGTGACATGAGGCCCAGTCAACATGTAAAATGCACAGGAAGGAATTTTATTTATCAAAGTAAAAATCTCTATTAACACGTGGAAAGCAAATTAAATGCCAGCCTCCTACATGTTTGGCAACAGCACGACAATGAGTACTTGGCCTTCTCCTTGAAATGTTCAATGAGGAAAACAGTAGTTATTGCTATAGATGCCTTTCTTGTATTTCAAGTAAACATTCTTTTTCAATGAAATCTGCATTCATTGATTTCAACTTCCTGCCTACGAAGAATGCTATTAACCTTTACTATCTGAAGTGCACTAAGCAATAAAATTTAACATTTCCAAAATATATATTCATTATTTATAATAAGGTTAAAGTAATACAACTGGCAATTTATACTAAGTATGAATATGCTGGATTCCAAAAAAGACATGTACCGCAAAATGAGCTGAATGTAGTTCCTGGGCAACTGCCATTTTGTAAAACCAGGCCTAGCTACCACCTTGCACTAAGTTACTCTGTTATCAGAACTTCATCTTGCCTATTTTTATAGCAATGGCTCTAGTCGTTCTCTAATTTATTGTTGTGCATATTTTCATAGACATGTATAATGCATAATGTGCTCATATGACAATTGTAGGCTTCAGTATACATAGGAATTTGTGCTACGCTTTCAACCCATCCGTGTGGTGAGAAAACACACAGTGAACCACACCCGGGAACACAGTAGGAAAAGTTCACTTTAAAGAGGAATATTGGATCTAAAGTAAAAATGTTCAGATTCCCCCCCCCCCCATCGGCCCCTACTTACCTTTTGGATGTTGCCTGTTGTGGTGACATCCGTTGCTTCAAGGCCGAATCCTCACCCCGTCGTCCGCTTAGCCATTCCTAACTGACCTTAACCATGCTCGTTTGCATTAACAATTTACATTAGATTGTTATGAAGCCTGGTTAGTTATAAAAGTAATTCCTTGCCACTTAATTAAAGGGAAAGTCCACTTTCAATGGAATCTTTAATTCTGTATATTTTTTGGGCCAAAATGATGTCCTCAAGCTGCTGAGCTTTCCCAGTTATTTGTTTTATGTTAGCAAATGTGTGTTTAGTGGAAATACTATTCACTATCTGCAAGCTTTTGCTATTGGCAACCATACACCAAGATCTACAAGAAGAGAGAAGTGAGTCCTGTACACACAGCACACTGCTGCTGGGTGTGTGTAAGCTTGAATGAGCTCCCACAGTGGCCAAAGCAGCAGGGTTCTGTGTGTAAAGGGCTCACTTCTGTCAATATCAACAGATTGGAGGCAGTGAAAACACATATTTGTTAACTTAAAATACTAGATCGGCTCAGTACCTTGAGGACATCCATTTGGCACACAAAACACTTTCAAAAATTCTATTGAAAGCAGACTTTTCCTTTATATTAGATTATTCACTATAAAATTTACTCCTAATTTTGTTCCAGCCATAAACTAACCTGCTAACTTAATTTAATTGATCTATGGAGATGGTGCTTAAAATCATTGTTATCTTCTGTTAACCATGGTTAACATGTGCAGTCATCATTGGTTTTCATGAGAGGGGCTTTACAAACAAAGACATTATTTCTTGTAAGATTTCCCCTGAATTAATCAATCAGATCATCAAGGACTTTAATAAGAGAGGTAACGTGCATTTTCAGTGTGCCCAAGAAAGTCCAAAGTTCCAAAAACATGTCTTAAAGAGGATTTCACTACAGGATTGGTTCAGCCCTAGTGAAGCGCTTGCCAAGTAATGGCAGCAGACAGGTGTCACCTGTGGACACAGTGAGGCAATGGATTTTGAAGGGTGGCGTGGAATCTAGAAGCCTCATCTCTCCTAGAAAAACTTCTTAGGACAGACTGAAATACTGCAGGAACTACAAGGATTGGACTGCAGGAGACTCAGGTAAAGTTATATTTATTTAACGACTCTGGGACATCTAAAAGAACGATTGTTCAAACAAGAAAGCAGCAGTCATGAGTCCTGGGACATGTGAACAGTACGGCATCCAGAGACCATTCATGTGTGGCATTATTTTTCAAAGGTGATTTAATATTGTGAAAACATAATTCAGACATAGACATGACATATATACATATTAATCAGAATGACCGCTAGGTGGCGCTGTTGTATATAAGTTCTCACTGTTCAGGTTTGGTTGCCCTTCCAAGTATTGTAGAATAAAGTCCAACAGAGGCCATAAGAGGCAGTATATCCATTGGCAACACAAAACCCGAAAATCTCATTTGTAATGCATGTAATACAAGGCACATAGATCAAAAGGAAGGCTTAAAGGCAGGTTACAGGTAAGAACAAAAGCAGGCGCTTCTCTCAACGTTTCGACGGAAATGTCTTCATCAGGAGATGCGGTATCAGGCTAGGGGCAGGCAGACCTTTTATAGTGAGAGGACCCAGTGTGCTTGATGGCGCCAAAACAGGCCGCGCGCCAATGGCGCCGCCTGATGACGTCATCTGGGGTCATTGCAGGAAGTCCCGGCCGAGCCAGAGCCAAGCGGCAATATTTGCCATCGGGCCTTGGGAACGGCGCACGGGGCTATATACAATGCCCATCGGAGGTTGTGGAAGTGAAACAAAAAAAAGTGGCAGTAAAGAAAGTAATTGTAGCCCTTTCGAGCATGGGGCTACACAAATATGGCGTCCGTCCTGGGTGTACGGCTATTGTGCGCTGCAGGTGGTGTCTCTTAGATCCAGAAGGGTGTTTCAAGATGGCGACTGTAACTGTCGCGAGATCCAAGATGACGGCCGCAAATATCACGTCGTTCAGTCCTTATACTTAGCAAGGGGAAACACACCAGAAAGATGGCTGCCGCCGTAGCGGTGACGTTCCAGATTCAGCGCAGTAGGGCCACCCTACAGAGAAGAGTAATCATAGAAATGGCTTAAATGCCGGTGTGGGAAGGGATATGTTGGCAAGACTTAACGAACTGTGAGACAAAGAATTAGTGAGCATCGCTCTGATATTAGAAACAACAAACTTGAATCACCCATAGCCCGGCATATTTTAGAAACCGGTCATCATATTAGTCAATTAAGCTTCTTGGTGATAGAGATAGTGAAACCACATGATCGGGGGGGGGGGGGGCAATTTGGAACAGAAATTACTCCAACGGGAATAATATTGGATATTCCAACTACAGACACTTAACCCTGACGGACTTAATGAAGAAATGGACTTTTCTGTATTTTACTGATCATATCTGTTCTATCCATAGCTGTACCATTCAGCACTTGGGATACACATGCAAAATTGATTGTTATTGGTTAGTATATTTTTTCTGAATACTGTGCAATATGGTGCTGACCTGCCCAGGATATTCTCTGGGCTTGTTTTTAAAGGTATCACTCTGCACTGTTTTAATCATTCTTGTTTATTGTATGATTTCAGGGGTTTGATCATGTATACACTGTCCTGTGTTGACCCAGCGTGAGAATATCGAGGTGGAGTGCCTCTTTAAATCCCAGCGTGCTTTTCATTTGAAGTATCCCTTTTTACAATAGCGTGCTTCTCCACGTGATTCCACATGAGAATATGGAGTTCGAGTGTTTCTTTAAACATCGCTGGGCTGCCCTCAAACTATGGGGACCCATCCCTGCCTCATTTCTATGATTACTCTTCTCTGTAGGGTGGCCCTACTGCGCTGAATCCGGAACGTTGCCGCTACGGCGGCAGCCATCTTTCTGGTGTGTTTCCCCTTGCTAAGTATAAGGACTAAACGACGCGATATTTGCGGCCGTCATCTTGGATCTCGCGAGAGTTACAGCCGCCATCTTGAAACACCCTTCTGGATCTAAGAGACACCACCTGCAGTGCACAATAGCCGTACACCCAGGACGGACGCCATATTTGTGTAGCCCCATGCTCGAAAGGGCTACAATTACTTTCTTTACTGCCACTTTTTTTGTTTCACTTCCACAACCTCCGATGGGCATTGTATATAGCCCCGTGCGCCGTTCCCCAGGCCCGATGGCAAATATTGCCGCTTGGCTCTGGGTCGGCCGGGACTTCCTGCAATGACTCCAGATGACGTCATCAGGCGGCGCCATTGGCGCGCGGCCTGTTTTGGCGCCATCAAGCACGCTGGGTCCTCTCACTATAAAAGGTCTGTCTGCCCCTAGCCTGATACCGCATCTCCTGATGAAGACATTTCCGTCGAACCGTTGAGAGAAGCGCCTGCTGTTGTTCTTACCTGTAACCTGCCTGTAAGCCTTCCTTTTGATCTATGTGCCTTGTATTACATGCATTACAAATGAGATTTTCGGGTTTTGTGTTGCCAATGGATATACTGCCTCTTATGGCCTCTGTTGGACTTTATTCTACAATACTTGGAAGGGCAACCAAACCTGAACAGTGAGAACTTATATACAACAGCGCCACCTAGCGGTCATTCTGATTAATATGTATATATGTCATGTCTATGTCTGAATTATGTTTTCGCAATATTAAATCACCTTTGTTAATTGCAACTAATTTTTTTGGGTGTTCATTCCTCCTACATTTTTTGTTCTCATGTGTGACTTACTGCATAATGAGCGGATGCAGATTGGAACGAATTGAACCCCTCACATAAGTATACTGAGATTACCTATCTTATGATCTAATTTGGTGTGCTACAACCTAATAGTAATATTGGCATTATTTTTCATCCAAGGGAGTAGGCTCACTTACAGTGTTGCCCAAGAATCGAGCCAAAGAATCCCGGTCCTGGGACATGACTGAAGTGCTCTTGAGCAAGGCACCTAACCCCGCAACTGCTCCCCGGGTGCCGTAATTAGGGCAGCCCACCGCTCCGGGCATGTGTACACTCACTGCACGGATGGGTTAAATGCGGAGGACGAATTCCTATGTGTGTGCAAGCATACAATGGCCATCTATGCATTAAAAAAAATAAAAAATAAAATAAAAAGAGTTAAAAGTGATAATGAATTGGCTCGATAAACAACAAATTGAAAAGTTGACAAAGTTCAGATCTCAATCTCACTGAGATTAAACAAACAAGCAAAAACTATTTGAAATACTAGAAATGCATATGTAACTAGATCTATAACACAAAGATACAGCTGAGGCTGTCTGAAACATAAAGAAGATATATATATATATATATATATATATATGCACAATGTAGAGTTTCAGCATCTCTAAGTGGATACTATCCAAAAAAGGAGTTGATACCAAAGCTGTGGGATTTAATACATCTTTCAAATTCACTAATGAAGTTAGCTGATATTGGTTGATAGGTAGGGATGAGTGAATCCCCAATGTTGTTGTTCAGCAAGTTCGGCTGAGCTTTGAATAAACATTCGGGTTCAGGGACCCAAGCCCGGTCCCTATTGAAATCAAAGTGTGCAGCAGTAGTGCGCTGCTTAAACTCACCTCTATTGGATCCTGTTCTGTAAGCAAGAACAGGATCCAATTCTGGCCAATTCTGGCTGAAGAAATTTGCGGTTAGGGTACACCCATCTCTAATGGTAGGCCAATGTTGTTTATTGTCTTCTTAAAACATGTACAACTATAAATGCTTTACTTCATGGTCTAATTTAATGGGGGCAGAAATGCAAAGCAAGTATTTATGACAGCTTGTTACTGTGATGCATTCGAACAGCGCAATTCTTAGTTGCCACCTACATAACAAAAAATCATTCTATTAGCGTGTTATGTACAAATGAATTAATGTTCTATTTTAAGCAATATGGCTTTTAGTGACTGTTTATATTTTATTTAACAATTTAGGCTGCAAGGAATTGATAATGCCTAAAATAAAACATTTGTCATGCCTAACTGGAACTAGCCACCCAACAAATAACACAATAGTACCTTCTTAAAGTGAAAGTCCACTATCAATGGAATTTTTTTTTTTTAATTGAAATTTTTTATTGACGAAGCATGAAATATGACAGAACACGTTCAGCACAGTTAAACATCAGTTTACAGTGAAAATGGATACAGATACACCATGCAGATAATGGAAACAACCCGTGGTAACGCCAAGGGCACAAGGCGCGCCCCGATCCAACATGCAGAAGATGATAACAGGGGCCATGATGAGAAACAGTGGAAGAAAATGGACTATTGTCAAGACTAAAGCTGGAGGGGTGCCCGTTTTTAACCTTAATGCTTAATGAACATCAAATTGTAATAAAACGTGTAATCTGCACACCACACCTCTAAAATGTTTCTTTTTATAAACATGAATTAAACTCACATAGATCAACTACAAGAAACACGACCGAAACAAACGGGGGGGGGGGGGGAGAGATGGGACAACACAGAAACAGACAAAGGGTGAGGCGGGGTGAGGAGAAGATGGGGGAGACGAGGGATGGGGGAGACGAGGGATGGGAGAGGGGGGAAGAGGGGAGGTTAAACACCTCAAAAGAAGGCTGCTCCCCAGCCGGCACACCTGCTTCTACTCCTGCAAAAAGTTTAGGTAGTCTGCCGAAAAGGTAAATCGGTCCCAAACCTGCCACTTCTCTCTATGCTCATCTACCTTCCCTCTCAGCGAGGCCGTCATCTGCTCCATCCTGCTAATATCGTCAACCCTGGTGAGCCACATAGCCGTCGTGGAGAGTACCGTCGATTTCCAGCAGGATGGGATGCAAGTCCTGGCCGCATTCAGAAGGGGAGCCAGCAAGGACTTGGTCCTCCTCCTGATAGATGTAGGAGCTAAGCCAAGGAGGTAGCCCGCCGGATCCTCACCCAAATCTATATCAGTCAACATCAGAACTATCTTTTTGACGTTGCTCCAAAACCCAACTATTGCCCCACATTCCCAAAAGATGTGTATCATTGTGCCCCTGGCCCCTGAAATATGGAATTTTTATAGTGTATATTTTTTGTATGACAAAAATACTATTTTGTGAATACTCACCTGTAAAATGGGTATTATAAGTATGTCACACACCCCGCTTCAAGAAATTCATAAGGTGTGGGTAATACTGACCTGTAGAGGGCGATATGCAGAGATGCCAGGAAAAAAGAGAGCTCCTCCCAGTCCATAAATACCTGGGACCTCCCACTCATTACCCAGTATAAGAACAGCAGTAAGGTAAGGGACCAGGAAGAGCCCAACACAAAGCATAACAAAGCAAAGTTCACCATATAAAGGATCCAGAATACAAAAGGGCAGGGTGAAGCGAGGTGTGTGACATACTTATAATACCCATTTTACAGGTGAGCATTCACAAAATGGTATTATTCTAAGTATGTCACACACCCCGCTTCAAGAAATTCATAACGTGTGGGACATCCAACAGCAGTGTCCATAAAGGGCGGGGATCCAAAACAAGGCAACAAGGCACAACTTAAACCACTGCAGCTTGCAGAACTTTGCGGCCAAACACAGCATCCGCTGAGGCCTGAACATCAACCTTGTAAAACTTGGAAAAAGTGTGAACAGAAGACCAAGTAGCAGCCTTACAAACTTGCTCAACAGAGGCTTGGTGCTGAAAAGCCCAGGACGCCCCAACCGCACGAGTAGAATGAGCAGTAACACGAAAAGGGGGTACCTTCCCTTTGGCAGAATAGGCCTCAACTATGGTCTGACGGATCCATTTACTAATGGAAGACTTGGCAGGCGCCAAGCCTTTTCGGAGCCCGGAGGGCACCACAAAAAAGGCATCCGTCTTACGAAAGGAAGACGTTACCTCCAAATAATACTTCACAACACGAACCACATCCAGAGAATGCAGGGCCCTCTCCTTGTCATTGCTGGGATTAGGACACAGAGAGGGCAGAACAATGTCTTGGTTTAGGTGAAAGGCAGAAACAACCTTAGGAAGGAAATCGGACTTGAAACGAAAAACCACCTTGTCCTGATGCCCCTCAAAGTACGGGGCTTGAATGGACAAAGCCGCCAACTCAGAGACACGCCTAACCGAAGTGATGGCTACCAAAAAGGCCACTGTCAGGATTGTACCTAACACCCGTCTGTCTTAAGCCAGTATCCCCCAATCTCCACCGCCACTTCTGCCTATAGACAAGCCCCCGCTTGTGGGAGACGCGAGCAATGCCTCTCCCAGTCGGTTGCCCCCAGGACTTAACAGGCGCAAGGGATAGTAGCTTAAGGTGCAGTTTGGTGTTAGGCAGGGAATCCCGAATGAGGATGCCGGGTGCGAGAAGTCCGTAAATCAGGCCGAGGTCAAACCAGGAAGTCACAGGCGAGGTATCCAAGGGAGAAGACTGAGAATGGTCAAGGGTAGCCGAGGTCAATTCCAGGAGGTCACAGGCGAGGTACAGGAGGGTCAGGCAAGAGGGTGGTCAGGCAAGGCAGAAGGTCAGGGCAGGCAGCTAGCAAGAATAGTCAAGGTCCAAATCCAAATCCAAAATCTTCACAAGTACAGCAGCACACATCCAGAACCCAGAAGCTATAACGGGCACTGGGAAACTGGAACAGTGCAAATATATAGGGAAGTCTGGCCAATGGGAAACAGGGAAAAAGGAGGGAAGGAAGGTGCTTGGTGCAAACAAGGAAGTGGGATCGGTCCCAGGAGCTGGACGGCCCAGGCCAGACAGGCCGACCAGTCCCTGGGTCCGATCCCAAGAACCAGCCACTGATTGGACAATTCAAACTCGCCCCCGGCGGGCGCGCTGGGGGAAGCGCCGCCGGGAGGCATAAAGCAGACGTGCTCGCGCGCGCGCGCGAGCACGTTGATGATCGGGCGCGCCCCCGCCAGGAAGGGGAAGCGCTGAGCCGGAGGGGAGAGCCGCAAGGCCGCGCAGCCGCGCGGAGCGGGCTGCGACGCGGCCACCTACGGCGTCCTGCACCGCCCGCCCCTGATCCCCGCGACGGTGCCGGGGAGCTGGCAGACCCGGGGACCGCCGGGCCGCAGCCCGGTGGGAGCCAGCCGGCAACGCGCCGCGGGACCCGGAACGGCGGCGAGGTAAGTGCCTAACAGCCACCTTCTGCGTAAGTGAAGACAAGGCAATATCATTCAAGGGCTCAAAAGGAGAATCCTGAAGAGCAGAAAGAACCAAATTCAAATCCCAAACAGGGAGCAAAGGTTTTCTAGGAAGCTGCACGTGCGTGACTCCCTGGAAAAAAGTCTTAACCAAAGGATGTAGGGCAAATGACCTTTGAAAGAACACCGACAGGGCAGAAACCTGCCCCTTCAGAGTACTAAGCTGGAGCCCCAGGTCCAGACCATGTTGAAGAAACTCCAGGATTCTGGAGATGGAAAATTCCCTACAAGGCAACGCCCTGATCTCACACCAATCAATATAAGACCTCCAAGTCCTATAGTAGATATTAGAGGAAGACCGCTTCCTAGCACTAATGAGAGTTCGAATCACAGCATCGGAAAGACCTTCCTCCTTCAAGATGGAGGTTTCAGCAGCCACGCCGTCAAAGCCAGCGTTGGTAAATTGGGATAACGTAGTTGACCCTGGGTGAGCAGATCCGGCAGCAGGGGCAGAACGAACTGATCCTCTGCTAACCTTACCACATCTGCGAACCAAACCTGTCTTGGCCACCTTGGAGCCACCAGAATTGCTGACGCACCCTCCAGGGCCAGCTTGCGCACCACTCTGGCCACCAAGGGAAACGGAGGGAACAGATACAGAAACCCCAGATCCCTCCAGTTCAGAGACATGGCATCCACTGCCAGAGCCAGTGGATCCCGTGAGAGAGACACAAATGTCGGAAGTTTGTGACTGTGACGAGAGGCAAAGAGGTCCACCACCGGGGACCCCCACATGAGACAAATCAAGCAAAACACTTTGGGGCTGAGAGACCATTCCCCCCGGCGAGCTGAGAACCTGCTCAGAGAGTCCGCCTCCGTGTTCTCCGCTCCCGGAATGTAAACTGCTGAAATGCACGGGACGTGGGTCTCCGCCCAGGCCAGAATCAAAGACACTTCCTTAAGGGCACTCCTGCTGCGAGTCCCTCCCTGGTGATTGATGTAGGCGACCGCCGTCCGATTGTCCGACCGGACTTGAACCGGCAATCCTTGCAACTGATGAGTCAAGCGAAACAGAACCATCCTGATGGCCCTCAATTCCAGAACATTGATGGACTCGTGAGCCTCCTGAGGCCCCCACAGTCCCTGAAACTGACGATCCTTCCAGAACCCCTCCCATCCTGATAGACTGGCATCCGTGGTGACCATCTCCCAACAAGGGGCCAGAAAGGATCTGCCCCTCGACAGATTGATTGGATCCAGCCACCACTGAAGGGAGCACCGAACACGGGGGGTCATCAGGAAGGACTGATCCAACGACAGTGGCGACCCATCCCAGGCCGCCAACAGATGGAGCTGGAGTGTCCTTGTGTGAAACTGAGCAAAGAGAACCGCTTCGAAGGAGGCTACCATCAATCCCACCAACCTCATCCCCAGTCTGATGGCCGGACGAGGGATAGACAGGAGGAGTCGAACCAACTCCTGAATCAAGAGAACCTTGGACTGAGGAAGAAACACCCTGGCCTGGGAAGAATCCAGGGACATTCCCAGAAAAGACACTAACCTGGACGGAGAAAGGGAGGACTTGGAGTAGTTGATCACCCACCCGAATCTCTCCAGAGTGGACACCACAGTTCTGGTGTCCAATACCGCTTGGCTGAAGGAAGATGCCATAATGAGAAGGTCGTCCAGATAAGGGACAATGCGAATACCCTGGGCTCTGAGGAGAGCCATCACCCCGGCCAGCACCTTGGTGAAAACCCTTGGAGCCGAGGTAAGACCGAAAGGAAGTGCCACAAACTGAAAATGCCGATCCTCCACCACAAACCTGAGAAATCTCTGGTGCGCTGGAAAAATCGGCACATGCAGATAGGCGTCCTTGATGTCTACGGACGTCAGAAAGTCCCCCTGCCGAAGAGAATGGATAGCTGAACGCAGCGTTTCCATGCAAAATTTCCGCGGATGGACGAACCTGTTGAGGATCTTTAGATCCAGAATGGGTCGAACCGAGCCGTCCTTCTTGGGCACCGTGAACAGATTGGAATAAAAGCCCTGACCCCTGTCTGAGGGGGGCACTGGGCAAATAACTGCCATATCCAACAGACTCTTTACTGCCGCCTGGAGCTCCTGCGCGGCCAGAAGGTCCGAATGCACCCGAGACCTGAGGAATCTGGGAGGGGGCCGGAGCTCAAACTCCAGCTTGTAGCCAGAAGTGACCACTTCCCGGATCCATCTGTCTGAGACCTCCCAGTCCCAGACCTGGGAGAAGTGTTGCAGCCGTCCCCCCACCCACATGGGTGAGGGCGCCCCCTCATTGCTGAGCTGGCTTGGCAGCGGGTTTGGGCTTAGAGCCCCAGCTGTATCCTGGGTGGGCACGTCCTCTGCCCCTGTTCCAGGAATCTCCTCTGGCTGCGGGGAAAACAATTCCTCTGCCAGCTCTAGCCCCACGAAAGGAAGGAGCAAAGGAACCCGCCCCCCGAAAGGGACGACGCTGTTTTTTGCGTTGAGGTAACTTACCACCCTTGGCAACTGAATCCAACTTCTCACCAAAGAGCTGTAATCCCACAAAGGGAAGAGCGGTCAGCGACTTTTTAGACACAAAATCAGCCGCCCACTGGCGCAACCAAACCGAACGCAGAATAGTCACCAATAGAGCCGACGTTCTGCCACACATCATCAGTGTGTCATCCAAGGCGGCTAGTACAAATGACAAAAACAATTCACACCTTTTAAGGCCAAGGAACTCGTCACTATCCAGATCTAACCCGGAAGAAGTCAACAGGTCCCTGACCACCGACCTGGTAGCTACCACCAGCAGCGCTGAAGCACAAACCGGCCTCATGGCTGACCCAACACTGGCAAAACCATGACAAGCCATTTGGTCAATGCGTTTATCCTCACCATCTTTAAGCGTGGAGCAATCAGGAGAATTTAAAACAGTAGTGTTAGATAAACCCAGAATCTGTGCATCCACCTCGGGAGGGGACGCCCAACGCTTAACCGTATCCAAGGGAAAGGGATATTTTTTGTCCCAACCCTGAGGGACACCTGGGAGCCGGGCAGGCCTCTCCCATTCCTTAGCAATAATCCCATCAAAATGCTTTTGGTTAGGAAATTCCAAGCGCGGCCTGGATTCTTCGAAAAATTCCCCCTTTTGCTGTGGAACCACCTCAGGAGGAGAAATAGCCAAAACCTCAAACATCTGAGCCAGAACATTAGGAGTATCCGAAGACCTCCCCAAGCCCCGCTCGGTATCAGCACCCACAAACTGCTGATCGTCTGAATTATCTGATTCTTCATATACCTCCCCTTCCTCAAGTTGGGAGTAATCAGACCAGTCCAGATTATCAAGATCATCCAAGTCGGCCGCCGGTGAAGACGGCGACAAGTGCTTTCTCTTAGCCGGAGCCTTTCTGGTGACCGTGCTGGAGAATAATTTTTCAAGATTGGCCAATCGGGCACACATCTCCGATTGCAACTGCCCACCCATGACAACGTCAGACTGGGCACGGATCAAACTGGGAGGGGAGGGAGGAGAGACCGGCGGCGCTGAACCAGACGCCTGGGGTCCGGACTGCCGCGTAATAGTCTGCTGTGCGCATGGTATACACAGATATACATCATCGCCAGTAAGGGATGCCCCACACCCCATACACTTCCGGGATTGCCCCGAGGGGAGCCCGAGCCCAGTATCCGGGGATGCCTCCATAAGGTGAACTTATAGTTGGTCGCAATGACCGAGGGAATTACGCATATAAGCAACCCGGGATGCCCCTTTAATGTCCCAAGTGGGAGGATTTGCAATAAGCCAATTAAGAACCCAGGGACCCTAGGACCGGGAGAAACCCCCTAACACCACTGTAGGTTATATCTGAAAGACATAATAAAAAAGGCTAATAAGAAAAGTGGAGTATAAAATATATATATATATGACATAAAAATATATAATTATAGGTGATGGGACAGAAGGGGGGCCCACCGGGCCACTCACTGTGGTCCTGAAGACAGCTTCCTCTCTCCGTGAGGTAAAGAGCAGCTCTGAGGAGAGAAGGGGGGCGTGGCCAGCTCCTTCTGAGGAAACAGGCACAGAGAAAAGCACCTCAGCGGTGCCTGTGACACAGGGGCAGGGCCGCAGCGCTGGAAAGCCCGGCCCCGCCCCCAAGAGTGAAAGCGTGAGGGGAGAAGCTCCCCTCCGCCATGGCAATGCAAAAAGGCCGGCACCGCAGCCATGTGCGGTCTCAGAAGAGACAGAAGGAGGGGAGCGGGCCGTGGCTTTGACCCTGACGCCCGGCCCCGCCCCTTTTACCTCAGGGAGAAAGCCTGCATAAAAATGGCGGCCACAGCTCCGTTTTGACAGAGAAATACACGCTGTTATGAAGTAATAAATAAGTTAATAACTATTGGGAGGATAATTTAATAAATTAATACATTAAATCATTAAGAATTAATGATTACAAAATTTGGACCTAACACCGAATAAGGGGCCCTGCTCCTACCCTCCAATATCCCGCTAGAGAGAGGGGCATTACCCAAAGGGGGGGGACCACCCAAAGTGTAAGGCCAAGGGACGGGGCATCCCAAACCGGGGTCACCGTCCCGGATGACCGCCTACCCTCTTATATAGGGTCTCACGGGAGAGCATTTGCTCTTAAGCACCAAGGGTGCTTTTCTACCCTCACCCGGACCGTCAGCCTAGGCTGGGAGGCATGAGGTAACAGAAAAAAAAGATCCAGGCGGAAATAGATAACTAAAGGGGCCGGGAGTCATCCCGGCTACCTGAAATCCCCCTGTGCAAGGAGGAGACCACATCTTCTGATTTGCTCGCCGACTGCAGAGATGAAGACTGGGTAATGAGTGGGAGGTCCCAGCTATTTATGGACTGGGAGGGGCTCTCTTTTTTCCTGGCATCTCTGCATATCGCCCTCTACAGGTCAGTATTACCCACACGTTATGAATTTCTTGAAGCGGGGTGTGTGACATACTTAGAATATGATGTTCTTAAGGTGTTGAGTTGATCTAGTATTTCTCTTATTTTTTTGGCAACAAAACACAGAGATCTATAAGAAGAGAGAAATGAGTCCTGTACACGCAGAACACTGCTGTTGGGCATGTGTTAGGTTGAGTGAGCTCCCTCATCTCAATAGTGGCCATATCAGCAGTGTTCTGTGTGTATAGGGCTCACTTATCTCTTTGTGTAGATATTGGTGTAGACTTGGTGTACAGTTGCCAATAGCGGCAGACTGGAGGTAGTGCACACTGCTGCCATAAAACACATAAAAAAGAAAAACTAGATCAGCTCAGCTTGTTAGCATGCTGCCGACATTCTTTTGGAACAAAAAATGTATAATATATACTTTCAAAAATGTCATTGAAAGTGGACTTTCCCTTTAAATATAGGTTTCATTTTAATATGCAATATATATATATATATATATATATATATATATATATATATATATCATATGTCATTCTAATAATAAATCTTGTGAGAAACAAGGCTGCCAATTGTAAAATGAAGTCAGTATACTAAAATCTTCTATTTAGTTTCCCATTGCATTAAGGAAGAATGTCAGCCATGTTCTACAATCCTGGCTGCTTTACTTTTTGTTAAATCAGCTATGGCAATAATTACATATTTTTAAATCTTTTTTGAATGAACTACGTGTAATAAGATTAACCTACAGAAAATAAAGTATTCCTCCCCCAAAATTATTGTAGTTACACATGCTTTGTTAAACACATGTTTATTTTCTCTGTGTGTATTGGAACAACACAATGATATAATTTCATGTACAACTCCAAAAATAGGCTAAAGTTGTTGGCACCTTTGCCTTCAAAATTGTGGGTAAACAACCTTGTTTCAAGCATGAGATGCGCGTGTAAACTCAACTGTGGAAAGTAACAGGTGTGGGAAACATAGAAATTACACCTGAAATCAGATAAAAAAAAAAAAAGAGAAGCTGACCTAATCTTTGCATTGTGCATCTGTTTGTGCTACACTTAGCATGGAGAACAGAAGTAGAAGAGAACTGCCTGATAACTTCAAAACCACAAATTGTTGAAAAATATCAACAATTTCAGTGGTCTTTTGTCCACAGGGTGCAGCATAATCAAGTTTAAAGGCCATGATACTGTAGCTGGAGGGCTTGTTGGACTAGCCCCCCCAGCTACAGTATCTGCACTGTGCTCCCCAGACATAAATGGAAAAATACAATTCATTTAAAGGTTGCAATGCAGGATGGCGGATAAGCAGCCTGAATCAAATTCCAAAGAAATTAAAGCTGTCCTGCAGCCTCAGGGCGCATCAATGTCAGCGGGAACTATTTGTCAAAATTTTAATGAAATGCAATGCCATGATAGGAGACTCAGAAGGGCTCCACTGCTGACACTGAGGCATAAACATGACATATGAGACCAAGAGAGATTTTTAGTAAAACATATTCTACTGTTTACCGGAAATGGAATGAGACCTACAAAGAACACAGTATCTACAGTCGAATATGGTGGGGGTTCAAAGCTGTTTTTCTGCTGTCTTTTGCACTGGTTGCCTTAGCATCATGAAATCTGAGGATTTCCAAAAGTATTGTGGGGTTCAATGAAAGTTGATTTCCTATGTCAGGGATTCCAGGAATGGATTCCATAGGTTGGTAAATGGAAACTGTTATACTGAGACAGAACCAGCACTGTGATGAAACTGTTTTAAGGAACAAAGTATGGTGACAGAATGAAAAGCAACAGAGGCAAGGACAGGGGAACAGAATGTGAATGCTTGGACAGGATGGAGCTTAACGGGAAGGATTCAGCCGAGTCCAAAATTCAGAGATGATAATAACATCAACTAATCCAAGGTGCAGGATTTGGTGTACAGGGAGTGCCCATGGACTTCCTTTAGCCAAAGTCCAAGAAATTTGAAATCCAAATGCAAGAAGCAGAGTCCTAATACAAGCTGCAATGTCCAGGAAATGCAAGTCCAGAACCAATGATTCACCATATAAAAGCCCCAGAATACCTGAAAAAAGGGGTGGGGCGAAGTGGAGTGTATGGCACACTCATAATACAGTTTTAAAGGTGAGTACTCACAAAACGGTATTATTCTAAGTGTGCCATACACTCCACTTCGGTCTTCATGACATCTGGGACATCCAATAGCAGTGTCCATCATGGGTAGGAGCCAGAAACAGTAAAGAATGTACCAACTCAAACCACTGCAGCTTGCAGAACCTTGCGACCAAAAACAGCATCCGCTGAAGCCCGCACGTCAACCTTGTAAAACTTGGAAAAAGTATGAACGGAAGACCAAGTAGCAGCCTTACAAACTTGTTCAACAGAAGCCTGGTGCTGAAAAGCCCAGGATGCACCAACAGCACGAATAGAGTGCGCAGTGACCCTAAAAGGGGGAGTCCTCCCCTTAGCAGAATAGGCCCCAACAATGGCCTGACGAATCCATTTGCTAATCGTAGACTTAGCAGGCGCCAAACCTTTCCTGGGCCCGCAGGGCACCACAAAAAAAGCGTCCGTCTTGCGGAAGGAAGAAGTAGTCACCAAATAGTACTTCACACAGCGAACAACATCCAAATTGTGCAGAACCCTCTCCTTGTCATTGTTAGGCTTAGGACACAAGGAAGGGAGAACAATATCCTGATTGAGGTGGAAAGCAGACACCACCTTAGGAAGGAAATCCGGCTTAAAACAAAGAACCACCTTATCCTGGTGTCTCTCAAAGTAAGGGACCTGAATCGACAGAGCCGCCAACTCAGAGACACGCCGAACAGAGGTAATAGCCACCAAGAAAGCAACCTTCTGAGTGAGAACTGAAAGAGCAATATCCTGTAGCGGCTCAAAAGGAGGACCCTGCAGAGCCGAAAGAACCAAATTCAAATACCAAACCGGAACCACAGCCTTCCGAGGGGGCCGCACATGCGCGACCCCTTGGAAAAAGGTCTTAACCAGCGGGTGTAAATCAAAAGACCTCTGGAAGAAAACCGACAGAGCAGAAACCTGTCCTTTCAAAGTACTAAGCTGGAACCCAAGATCCAGATTATGCTGAAGAAACTCCAAAATCCAAGGTATAGAAAAAACCCTGCAAGGCAAGGCCTTAGCCTCACACCAATCAATATAGGACCTCCAAGTCCTATAGTAAATGCCAGAAGAGGACCGCTTCCTAGCCCTAATCAGGGTCTGAACAACAGCCTCAGACAAACCTTCCTCTTTCAAGATGAAGGTTTCAGCAGCCAAGCCGTCAAAGCCAGCGTTTGTAAATTGGGGTAAAGTAGATGACCCTGAGATAGCAGGTCCGGCAACAAGGGAAGCCGGTACTGGTCTACGGCCATCCTTACGACGTCTGCGTACCAAACCCTTCTTGGCCACCTTGGAGCCACCAGAATCGCTGGTGTCCCTTCTAGAACCAGTTTGCGAACTGCCTTGCCCAGCATGGAGACGGATGGAAACAGGTACAGAAACCCCAACTCCTTCCAAGCCAGTGACAAGGCATCCACTGCCAGAGACAGAGGATCCTGAGAAAGAGACACAAAGGTCGGAAGTTTGTGATTGGGCCTCGAGGAAAAGAGATCCCCCATTTGCGGCAAAGATCCAGAAAAACCTCGGGATTGAGATACCACTCTCCGTGGCGAGAGGATCCCCTGCTCAGGGAATCCGCCTCAGTGTTCTCCACTCCCGGAATGTAGACTGCCGAAAGGCAAGGAACATTGCTCTCCGCCCAGTGCAGGATCAGAGAGACTTCACTGAGGGCACTCCTGCTGCGAGTCCCTCCTTGGTGATTTATGTAAGCTACTGCCGTTCGGTTGTCCGAACGAACCTGAACCGGAAGACCCCGTAAATGTGGGGTCAGCCAAGACAGAACCAGTCGAATGGCTCTGAGCTCCAAGACATTGATGGGGGTGTGAGCCTCCTGGGGACCCTGCTGAACTGATGACTTTTCCAATAACCTCCCCAGCCCGACAGGCTGGCATCCGTGGTAACCGTCTCCCAACAAGGGACCAGAAAGGATCTGCACTTCACCAGTTTGCTCGAGTCCAGCCACCACCGAAAGGACTGCCGAACCCTGGGAGACATCCTGAAAGGTTGATCCAATGACTGTGGGCACCTGTCCCAATAAGTCAACAGGTGAAGTTGAAGAGATCTCATGTGAAACTGTGCAAACGGCACTGCCTCGAAGGAGGATACCATCAAACCCACCAGTTCCATCCCTTGTCGGATTGACACTGTCAAGAAAAAGGCAGATCAGGCCCTGAATCCCCTGCACCTTGGTCTGGGGCAGAAACACTCTGGCCCGAATGGTATCCAGATTCATGCCCAGAAATGAAATCACACGAGACGGGGAGAGAGAACACTTGGTGCGGTTGATCACCCACTCGAACCTTTCCAGGGTCGACACCACCTGGTGGGTGTCCAACTCCGCCTGATGGAGGGAAGAAGCTGATATCAACAGGTCGTCCAGATAAGGCACAATGCGAATGCCCTGAGATCTGAGCAGAGCCATTATGCCCGCCAAGACCTTGGTGAAGACCCTCGGCACCGAGGTCAGACCGAAGGGAAGAGCTACAAACTGATAATGCTGATCCTCCACCGCAAACCGGAGGAATCTCTGATGTGCCTGAAAAATTGGAACATGCAGATACGCATCCTTGATGTCTATGGATGTCATAAAATCCCCTTGGCGAAGGGAATTGATAGCCGAGCGCAGAGTCTCCATGCGGAATTTTTTGGCTCTGATAAACCTGTTGAGAACCTTGAGATCTAGAATGGGTCTCACCGAACCCTCCTTTTTGGGAACCGTGAAAAGGTTGGAGTAGTAACCCCTGCCTCACTCCTACAGAGGCACCGGACATATCACCCCCATGTTCAGAAGGTTCCTGACTGCTAACAGGAGCCCCTGTGCAGCCTGAGGGTTCGAGGGCATCTGAGACCTTAAGAATCTTGGGGGCGGCCAGTACTCGAACTCCAGTTTGTACCCGGAGGACACCACTTCCAAGATCCAATTGTCTGTGACCTCCCGGGCCCAGACCTGGAAGAAGACCCGCAGCTGTCCCCCCACCCTTGCGGGTGAGGGCGCCCCTTCATTGCTGAGCCGGTTTAACGGCCGGCTTGGGCTTGGAACCCCAGGCAGGCGCGGTACGAGCCCGACCTCTGCCTCTGTTCCACGACGAGCCCCTGACACCCGAGAAGGCCAATCCCCTAACGGCTCTGGCCCCTCGAAAGGAAGGAGTGAACGAGCCCGCCCTCCAAAAGGGGCGGCGCTGTTTCCTCCGCTGAGGCAACCTACCTCCTTTAGCAACAGCATCCAATTTATCTCCAAAGAGCCGCGAACCCAAGAAGGGAAGAGCTGTGAGCGACTTCTTGGCCCCAACGTCTGCTGTCCACTGGCGGAGCCAGACCAATCTGCGCATAGCCACCAATAAGTCTTACTACACACAACAATAGAATCTTCCATCGCAGCCATGACAAAATCCATGAACAATTCGCATTTTTCAAGAATAGCGAACTCAGCGCCAGCTGGATCAAACTGAGCGTTATTCAGCCAGTCCCTGATAAGAGACCTAGTAGCAAGCGACACCAGGGCAGATGCACTAACAGGCCGCAGGGCCGAGCCCACGTTGGCAAATGCGTGGCACGCCATCTGATCAAGGCGCTTATCAGCAAACAAAGATCGGTGGTACCAGTAAGCCACCCAAAGGGAACAGGTACTAGAGGGCACCAGCTATCTGCTAACCATAAAAGACACTAATAATTCATCAAAAATAAATTATAAATTTATTAATCTGAAGCTGTAAAAACATCCACATACAACATACAAAGACAATCACCTACATTTAAAATCTACAAACATGTAACATCCAGCAGGAGTGACCCTATAGAAATACTACCTATCTAAATAATGTATATACATGTGCACAAAAAGAAAATCCCTAAAATATTTTTTAAACATGTTCTAACACAAAAGACAATTGCAGTGCAAACCAGAAGGATAAAGTGCTAAGTGCTGGGTAAATATGTGCACAATACGTGCAATTGTAATGCCAGGCCGCCAAACCGACCTGCACCTCTATGTGATCACCTGCTCACCCCTGCTGGACGGATTCTCACCCACGCGTTCCGTGCCCACCTGGCACTTTCTCAAGGTGCTGCTGTCTGCTGTCCTCATGCATCTTAAATAGGAGAGATGGAAACAGACGTCAGAGTCCCCACCCCCCGCAGCCGCGTCAATCCAACACAGCTGAGGAGGGGAGGGAGCCACGTGTGTTCCCATCCCCCTCCGAGGTTTGCAGGGTCACATCCCCTCCACCCACCCCCCAAACCGCACACAACCCGCCCCCCACACACAACGCTGCAAAACAGCGTGTGTACGAGAAAGCCGGAGTAGGCGGAGGGGGAGGGCGAAGGGGAGGCCGACCCCTGGGAGCCAATCAGATGGGAGCGGGAGGTCTGCGTCACCAAGGCGTCAGCCCCTCCCCCCCGCCGCGCGTCACGTCCCCGGCCGGCGGACGCGAGGCACAGCGGGAGAGCAGAAGGCCAATCCCGGCAACCCTAGCCACCGCCCCCCTCTCCCTAGGCCATCCCAATCACATTAACTCCACCCACCCCCAAAAACCGCCCCCACCCCACCGCTCACCACACGCTACCACAGCGTGTAGATCACAGAGGGGGGGGCGGAAACAGGGGGAAGGCAGAGAGGAGGTCTGCAGGGATGTGACCCTGCAAACCTCGGAGGGGGATGGGAACACACGTGGCTCCCTCCCCTCCTCAGCTGTGTTGGATTGACGCGGCTGCGGGGGGTGGGGACTCTGACGTCTGTTTCCATCTCTCCTATTTAAGATGCATGAGGACAGCAGACAGCAGCACCTTGAGAAAGTGCCAGGTGGGCACGGAACGCGTGGGTGAGAATCCGTCCAGCAGGGGTGAGCAGGTGATCACATAGAGGTGCAGGTCGGTTTGGCGGCCTGGCATTACAATTGCACGTATTGTGCACATATTTACCCAGCACTTAGCACTTTATCCTTCTGGTTTGCACTGCAATTGTCTTTTGTGTTAGAACATGTTTAAAAAATCTTTTAGGGATTTTCTTTTTGTGCACATGTATATACATTATTTAGATAGGTAGTATTTCTATAGGGTCACTCCTGCTGGATGTTACATGTTTGTAGATTTTAAATGTAGGTGATTGTCTTTGTATGTTGTATGTGGATGTTTTTACAGCTTCAGATTAATAAATTTATAATTTATTTTTGATGAATTATTAGTGTCTTTTATGGTTAGCAGATAGCTGGTGCCCTCTAGTACCTGTTCCCTTTGGGTGGCTTACTGGTACCACCGATCTTTGTTTGCTTATTGGTACATATTGGGGGTATTTTTGTGGCACAGCAGGTCTGCTTTAATATCATTTTTCTGGGTGGTGCTGGACAAATAGCACTTTGTTGGTGCAAGTGTTTGTATCAAGGCGCTTATCCTCGCCATCCTTAAGGAAAGTGGCGTCAGGGGTGTTCAGCACAGAAGAGTTGGTTAAGCCTAAAACTGGCGCGTCAACCTCGGGAGGAGAAGACCAGCGCTTAACCGCCTCCACCGGAAAAGGATACTTCTTATCCCAACCCTGAGGCACACCAGGAAGCCGACTGGGCCTCTCCCATTCTCTAAGGATCAGCACATCAAAATGACCCTGGGTAGGGAATTCCAGACGGGGCTTGCAGGCCCCAAAAAATTCCCCCTTCTTGAGAGGGGGCGCCTCAGGCGGTTCAATATCCAACACCTCCAATAAATGTGACAAAACAGTGGCCGTATCTACGGCATCCCCCAGCCCCTGCTCGACATTAGCCTTCCCAGGCTGAACATAGTCAGCCTCTGTTTCCTGATACAGTTCCCCCTCCTCTAACGGGGAATAATCTGACAAATCAGCGGAATCGTCGTCAACATCCCACAGGGGCTGGTCCGACGACAAATGTCTCTTTTTAGCCTGGGCCTTCTTGCCCACAGTGCTAGCAATAAATTTCTCGATGCTGGCCAACTTAGCCCAAACATCAGAAAGCGACTCCCCACTGGTACCAATGTCACTTGGGGTACGGATAAGGTGGGGAGGGGAAGGCGATGAAGCGGGAGGAGCCGACCCAGAAAGCTGGGTACCAGATTGCCGCGTTATGGCCTTTTGTGCGCATGGTACACAGATCAGCACATTCTCCCCCGTAAGGGATACCCCACACCCCACACACAGCCCGGATTGTCCTAGAGGGATCCCGAGCCCAGTATCCTGCGGAGCCTCCATATGGTGAATTTTTGTGGTCAGTCGCAAGACCGCAGGGAATTACGCATAAGCAACCCAGGATGCCCCTTAAAAGTCCCGGTGGGAGGATTTTAGGTGGACAATTTTACACTAGGGACCCCAGGACCAGGAGGGACCCCTTAATATGCACATATACAGGGCAATCTGTAACACACAAAACAGGCAACATAAGTGCAGTGCTGAGTAAAAATGGCCATAAACTTACAGTATAAAAGACCACAGCATTTGATCTTGCAGGGGGCCCCCGCTAGAGAGGAGCCCCCACACACAAGCTAAGGAAGTGGCCATGGGGGCCCTTACCACACCGATCTGCTATGTGGCCTGCTTATAGAAGATGTCCCCCATGAAGCCTCAGGCCTGAAGAGGGAGAGCAGGGGGAGGGCGGGCCAGCGCAGAACGCGCGCTTGCCGAGGCCATGCCCCCCTCCCAGCAACACGGACCCCTAGAAACGAGCAGAGCAATCGCGCCAAAGAAGGGGGCGAGGCTGCCGCGGCCACGCCGAGAGCCCGGCCCCGCCCCTTCCCAAACGCAGCCTGAGGGGGAGAAGCTCCCCCAGGCTGCCACTAGCCCTGTTATGCCAGTAAAGGCACTCTGTCACTCACACACACACAGTAAAACACACAAACCACACAGGGACATAAGCTGGGAAAACGAAATAACGGGTAGGCCAGGCAAACCCCCCCCTTCCACCCTGGAGGGGAATAAGGGACCCGGAAGGGGGGGAACCCTGCCAGAAGCCGGCCATAAGCCTAGAGGGACGGGGCATCCCACACCAGGATCACCAAGAAAACCTGGATAACCGCCTACCCCATAGTGAGGTCTCACGGTGGAGCAGTGCTCCTGCTGCACCCATAGGGTGCTCCTACCTTCACCAGGACCCGCAGCCTAAGCTGGAAGGCTCAATATAGGGGCAATTTAGAAGGGTCCTGGCAGTAATAGGGACAATAGAAGGCCGGGCACGAGCCCGGCTTACCTATAAGTAAAGAAGTCATCATCTTCTGTCTTGTCGCCTTCCCTGCAGAGAAGCAACTGGGGAATTGGTGGGAGGTCCCAGGTATATATGGACCGGGAGGGGCTTTCTTTTTTTGCATATTCATCTCTGCAGAAGTTCGCCCTCTACTGGAGATTACCCAGATGTCATGAAGACCGAAGTGGAGTGTATGGCACACTATTAGAATAAGACCCAACCAAGGAGACCGTATATAGCCAGGGCACTCAACTAGGTAACATGTATAGCAATAAGTTTATTATGTAAATTGAGCCATCGTATTTAAAACAAGCAACAAAATCACAAGACAAATTAAAAACATGTCTATAACATACCCGGGAGGTATATGATACAATGAATATATAAAGCTGATACGGATCTAATCAATCACAATACTATTAAGATAATAAATATAATACTAATAGTTCTTATAAGCAAAAAGAATATATATAATACATGCGGCTATTCCAAAAATATACTCCAATGATATAAAATCCCTGAATATTAAATCCTTAAACCATATAATAATAGCATACTAAATTAATTTACCAATATCTCCTAAGAACTAGTGTATAAAGTGACCGTGCTCTAATATTGCTAATAACTACAATGTGCTAAGTTTTTTTTTTTGTTTTCTCTTTTCTCTTCTAGTACTTTAGCACAGCCCTCTATTTCCTCTTAACCTACCTATATAAAGAGGGGCACATTTATCCTCTAGTAATAGAGGTCTTTTTTGTTGCATGACACCATGTATACACCTTTTTTAAAGAAGAGGGGAAGGGGAAGGAAGGAAGGGGAGAGGAAGGAGAGGAAGGAGAAAAGGAGAGGGGGGAAAGGGGAGAAAGGGGAGGAAAGAGAAGGAAGAGGAGAAAGAAGGAAAGGGGGAAAAAATTGTATCACTTATTGCTTGTGTTTGTTGTTTTTTTTTTTTTTTATATCACTAGTTTTGGTCTTTTTCATATTCACTTTGTTTTCACATGTATATATATATATATAAAGAGAAGAATATCTCTTGTTCACTTTCACTTTTGTTGTACTCATTATGGTTTGTGTTTTCTTCACTTTAGCATTAGGTTGGGTTATGATGAGTGCGAATAAATAAATAGGAACGGCGCAGGTGGGGGGCACTGTACTACATATGACAATGCTAGAAGTTTGAAATAAAAAACATTGAGGAAAGGAACAGAGAAGGGGGAAAGGGAGAAGAGAAAGAAGGGAGGGTGCATCTGTTCTGGGGGAGAGGATGGCTAAAAGGTTAGAGGAGTGTTTAAACTGAGCATTGGGGGGGAGGGTAAAAGCTATTACAAAGGGGAAGTTAGGAAAGAAAGTGACAGTGGGTGTAGACATGAAACTGGGGGTGGAGAGGGAGAAGGGGTTAGCACATCTAGCAGGAATAAGGGCAATATACAGAATTATCAAAATTGTCATAAGCATTTGAAATGCATGCTTACAAATGCTAGAAGCTTGACTAATAAAATGGATGAACTAGAACTGATAATAACAGAAGAGCAATATGATATAGTGGGGGTAACAGAGACCTGGCTGGATGAAAGCTATGACTGGGCAGTAAATTTACAGGGATACTGTGTGTTTAGGAGGGACCGTAAAAAACGCAAAGGGGGTGGAGTCTGCTTAATTGTAAAATCCTCTCTACAGCCTGCTCTGCGGGAGGATATATGTGAGGGGAATGACCATGTGGAGTCGGTATGGGTAGAAATACATGGAGGGAGAAACAAAAATAAAATACTGATGGGGGTTTGCTATAAACCTCCAGATATATCCGAATCCATAGAAAATATGATGCTAAGGCAAATAGATATAGCCGCTAAAATAAATGAGGTAGTGATTATGGGGGACTTTAACTACCCAGATATAGACTGGGATGCTGAAACATGTGTTTCGCAGAAAAGTAATAGTTTTTTATCTAAAACAAAAGATGGCTACCTTTCCCAACAAGTACAAGCTCCAACAAGGGGGAAAGCCATATTGGACCTAATACTAACCAATGTACCAGACAAAGTAATAAAGGTACAGGTTGGGGGACACCTTGGAAGCAGTGATCATAATATCATTAATTTCCAATTAGCAGTCACTAGGGTGCCTTATCAAGGAGTCACAAAAACGCAGGACTTCAAAAAGGCAAAGTTTTACCAACTTAGAGATGCCCTACACTGCATTGACTGGGAAAATGTCCTTAAGAACAAAAGCATGGACGCTAAATGGGATACTTTCAAAGGAATACTTAATTTTCAGTGTGACAGATATATACCTTACAGGAATAAAACTATTAGACACACATGTAAACCGATGTGGCTAAATAAAAAGGTTAAGGGGGCAATAAACAACAAAAAAAAGGCATTTAAACGTTTAAAGCAGGAAGGGACAGCGGAAGCGTTAAAAAACTATAAAGAAGAAAATAAACAATGTAAACAACAGATAAGGGCAGCTAAGCTGGAGACAGAAAGACTGGTCGCGAAAGAGAGTAAAACTAACCCCAAATTATTCTTTAGCTACATAAACCGTAAAAGGTACAAACCTGAGGGTGTGGGCCCCCTGAAAAGCAAGGATGGGACCCCTATAGAGGGAAATGAGGAGAAAGCTAATTTGCTTAACAACTTCTTTGCTTCTAAATTCACAAAAGAATTTGACATGCCCAGTGAAATGCAGGGGAATAACCGAAACCCTCCATTAAATGTCACTGGTCTAACCAAGGAAGAAGTCCGGCACCGTCTCAAGCAGATGAAAATCGATAAATCGCCGGGACCAGATGACATACATCCTCGTGTTTTAAGGGAGTTATGTACAGTAATAGACAAGCCGTTATTTCTAATATTTGTGGATTCCATAACTACAGGGTCTGTTCCGATGGATTGGCGCTTGGCAAATGTGGTGCCAATATTCAAAAAGGGATCTAGGGGGGAACCTGGGAACTACAGACCGGTAAGCTTAACATCTGTGGTGGGCAAGCTGTTTGAAGGTTTCTTAAGGGATACTATCCTGGAGCACCTTGGGGAAAATGACCTTATTACTCCATATCAGCATGGATTTATGAGGAATCGCTCCTGCCAGACAAACCTGATCGGCTTTTATGAGGAGGTAAGTTCAAGATTGGATCAGGGGGAGTCATTGGATATCATATATCTTGACTTTTCTAAAGCATTTGATACTGTGCCACATAAAAGGCTGGTACAAAAGATGAGAATGCTTGGACTGGGGGAAAACGTGTGCAGATGGGTGGGAAATTGGCTTAGTGATCGGAAGCAGAGGGTGGTTATCAATGGTACACGCTCAGATTGGGTCACTGTTACTAGTGGAGTACCACAAGGGTCAGTTCTGGGACCAATTCTCTTCAATATATATATAAATGACATTGGGTATGGATTAAACAGTAAAGTCTCAATCTTTGCAGATGATACTAAGCTGAGTAAAGTAATTAAAACAAAGGAGGACAACAGGCAACTACAAACAGATTTAGATAAATTGGAAGCATGGGCAGTTAAATGGCAAATGAAGTTTAACACAGATAAATGTAAGGTTATGCACATGGGAAGGAGAAATATGTGTCATGATTACACACTAAATAAGGAAACACTTGGTAAAACAACAATGGAAAAGGATCTAGGGGTTTTAGTTAACAATAAGCTCAACTGTAGTAATCAATGCCAGGCAGCTGCTGCCAAGGCAAACAGGATCATGGGGTGCATCAGGAGGGGCATAGGTGCTCATGACCAGAGCATCATTTTACCCCTGTACAAGTCACTGGTCAGACCCCATATGGAATACTGTGTACAGTTCTGGGCACCTGTGCATAAGAAGGACATATCAGAACTGGAGCACGTTCAAAGAAGGGCAACAAAGTTAATAAAAGGAGTGCGGGGGCTAGAGTACCCGGAAAGATTGTCCAAGTTAGGCTTATTTAGTCTAGAAAAAAGACGATTGAGGGGTGATCTAATAACTATGTATAAATATATTCGGGGTCAATACAAGGATCTGTCCCACAATCTATTTATACCCCGGAGTGTAACCATAACCCGGGGGCATCCACTAAGGTTAGAGGAAAGGTGCTTTCTCCACCGACATAGGAGGGGATTCTTCTCTGTAAGAGCAGTGAGACTATGGAACTCGCTGCCAGAGGAGGTAGTAATGAGGGATACATTAAAAATGTTCAAAAGTGGCCTTGATGCCTTCCTGGCATGTAATAACATTTCCGGCTATGGCTACTAGACCACTGGAAGGAGTTAAACAGGCTGAACTGGATGGACTAAAGTCTTTATTCAGCCTTACATACTATGTTACTATGTTACTATGTTACTAAGAAGGAAAAGAAAAAAAAAATGTTTTTTTTGGGGGGGCTTTGAAATAATTGTTGATATTGCCTAAATAGTATTCTTCGCATAATGTACATAGAAAGATGTGTTTTGATGTGATGATTTCATCCACTGTCCATATATCCACTGTGCATATATCTGTATTTTAATTGGTATTTTAAATGATTTAACATGATTAGATATATTTATTACATTATTGTTTGTGATTAAAAGTATAAACTTATTTATACATAACATATTTTGAGTATAATCTCTTATAGCCATTCCTGTTTGCAGTATTTTAGAGTATACAGGCTGGGTCGCTTTTTGTGTTGTTGTTCTCCCCCCCCCCCCTCTGTTTTGCGCCTGTGTGTGTGTGCGATCAGCGTGACCGTCTTGGGTCTGCATTTGCTTTGCGACCTTGTGACTGCACACGCAGGGCTTAACCGGGGCCGCGTGAGTGGCGGAGGTACAGCACGCACTCCCTTTGCAGGTATCCTGTGTATGAGGGGGCGTGGCTAGGCTGCCGACCAGCTGGGTGAGAGACGCTTAACGCGCTCCACCTGCTGGATTTCCAGGGGCAGATACACGTCACATCCGGGCGTCATCGGTGGGAGGGGCTGGCAAGCACAAACGGAGATGCATGTTAGTTCTTTTTACCCCCTAGAGAAGCTGTGGGCGCACAGCGGAGCGCGCGGGGGCAGCTTCATATACCTGGGATGGATTAGCATTTTACTTGCGGTACCTTTGACTTTACTTCAATTCCCTGTTATTTATGTGATCTGTTTGTTTCTGTGATATAAACGACCGGCTGGTGCTGGCCTTCATATGGTTACTATCACATCCCATGTTAACCATGGGAGCTTAGAGATCTTAGCCCACTTTCTTTTACTTTAGTTTTTCATAGTGTATTTATTCCACCAGCACTTTAACGTATATGTATATCACTACACATAGAGGCTTTTTGTCATGAATTGTAATTTTGTTATATATTAATTCCTTGTAGTTATTAGCAATATTAGAGCACGGTCACTTTATACACTAGTTCTTAGGAGATATTGGTAAATTAATTTAGTATGCTATTATTATATGGTTTAAGAATTTAATATTCAGGGATTTTATATCATTGGAGTATATTTTTTGAATAGCAGCATGTATTATATATATTCTTTTGGCTTATAAGAACTATTAGTATTATATTTATTATCTTAATAGTATTGTGATTGATTAGCTAAGTATCAGCTTTATATATTTATTGTATCATATACCTCCCGGGTATGTTATAGTCATGTTTTTATTTTGTCTTGTCATTTTGTTGCTTGCTTTTTATATGATGGCTCAATGTACATAGTAAACTTATTGCTATACATGTTACCTAGTTGAGTACCCTGGCTATATCCGGTCTCCTTGGTTGGGTCTTTTTTCTAGCTATTTTTTTCTGGGGGGGGGGGGGGGGTTGGGTGATTTTGCCACATTTCTTATGGGAATTGAAGGGGGGAATGCCACAGTGAATAAGGGAATGGGGAAAATGCCACACTGTCTATATGGGGAATGGTATGGTGGGTACCACACTGCCTATGGGGAATGGGAGGGGGGATGTCACACTGCCTATGGGAAGAAGGGGTGCCACACTGCCTATGGGAACGGGATGGGGGATACCACACAGAATAAGCTAATGGCGGGAAATGTCACATTGTCTATATGGGGAATGGGATGCGGGGAAGGCAAACTGCCTATGGGGAATGGGGGTAGAATGCCAAAATGCTTATAAGATGGGGGAAAATGCCACACTACCTATCGGAATGAGATGGGGGGAATGCCTCACTGCCCATGGGGAATGGGATGGGGGAATGCCATACTGCTCATGGAGAATGGGGTGGGGGGAGTGCTTGTAATGGGGTGTTTTAGTTCAACATTTGGTTTAGAATATTTGTTTTTATGTTCTTCCTCCAAATCCTATGTGCGTCTTATAGAACGTGTATAACAGAACATGTGTAATGGTAATCATTTTCAGTGGGAAAGACTTTTCCTGAACCAGTTACAGGAGTGTCATGTTTGTAATTTCTTGGCAGCTGTTTTTGGCCTTGGACAAAAATCCATTCAAGCTGTGTGTACGGTCAGATCTTAGAATGTTTGGTAAAGCAGCAATGGCAGTGTTTTTGCTGCAGCAGAAAATTGGATTGTGTCAAAGTTACGGATGTATTGATAATAGGTTTGCTAGAGGCTTTTCTAGGTCATAAGAATCCCTTAAAGAATCTAGCGTATTATTTAAAAAGTATAATAGCCTCTAGTATCTTTACAGGAACCCAAAGGCTTTTATCTTCTGGGCATCCATTTATATCTTGAGGTATGTGCGAAACATTGCAAAGCAATATCCCTTGGAAACCTTTGAATGGAAAAATGTAACTCAACACATTCAGAGTATAAGTCTGTAACAAAGATTTAATTAACAAACAAACAAAAAACTGATTTTTCTGATTCTTTACCCGCTGTTCTACCAGAAATGTTATTTTACCTAATTATAATTTGAAAAAGACCATATAGTTGTGATCATATAAATATTTCAATCATTTATCCATTTCATTTTAGCATATTAATTGCAAAGATATTCAGAAAAGCTCAACTTCTATTTACATACAAATCATTGTTTTAGTGCAGACCCAGCAACAAAATATGAATGCAAATTATTAGCTAGGAAAACCGGGACTTTATATGTTGCTCTATGTTTGATGAAAGGGCAGGTAGGCGTCCCCTAAAACTAAAACTTTTGGTGTTGGACAACCAATCATGAGTCATATAGCATAACATAGATACTGTTTCATGATGATGACTAATAGCAACTATAATAGCCTAAACAGGCAATGTTGCTGCAATTTACTGGGAATATATGAGATAGATGAGCGCTCTTAGAATAAAAGACAATATGGATAGATGAGGAGTAGTGCGAGGATGCATGTCATACATATTTTGCTTCACAATATTTTTTAATTGTTGTGTCAAACTATTGTATCATACAATGCCACTAAAGCAATTCAAACCTTCTTCGGCCCGCCCTAGAGTCTAAAAAACTTTGGTGGGCATCTGGACCCAGGCACCACGATTCAGGATGCCCCTCTGTGTGAAGACCCCGGGGTCAACCACATAACTCCCCTTACCCGGGCTCCCACAGGGTTTTCACAGCATGCTTTCCCATTCATTTAGGATGGGGACAGTAGGACGTCTCAGACTAGTGGGAAGCCAAGGATGCAGGCAGCGGGCATGTGTCATCAGCCAAATGACAATCTCAAATCTGCTGGCTTGCAGCATTGCCAAGTTACGAGGGATGGGTGAAGAGGGTTTTTTTACCCTTTAAAAATAGTTCAGGTGTAAGTGACAATTTAAAATGGAACAAAACCCATGAATTTGACTTTCCTGGGCCTTATTATGTGCCCCTCTGTGTGAAACCCCCTAGAACCCTGCCGGAGATGCAGAGGATGCAGCATTTCCCACTTCCTATTCATTACAATGAGGCCTGCCTTCCGATTTACTGAATTAAGTGACACCTGGCACTCAAACAACAAAGCAGACAAAAAACAGGTACTGTCTGTTTACCTATAGCCATACACGTTGCTGTCACTTTGACATTTCTAAGGCTTTATATGTGGTTACAAGCCTAAAGGAAGTGGGAAAAACATACCTACCTACTGTGCAACTGATTGATGCTATTAAAGTTGAGATTTAGCCAGGAGTGGGTATGGGTAATAGGGGAAATGCCATCCACCAGACCCCCTAATCTTTGAACTGGTGGGTTAAATTTTCATTTAATTAAATGTATTAGTACTCACCAATCTCAGCAGGTCTGCTGGGGTAAAGGGATGAGTGACTTTGCCCCCTAAGTGACTTCAGAACATCAGAATCAGCATCAGAACAGATGCAGGAATCTCTGGACCCAGTGGACCAACTAAAAGGATGCTGCCCAGCGGGGGATAGAACATGGAAGGTGCAGAGTATTTTTGTGTCATGTCTTATTTTTTTACCACTTGTGAACTGGTGAGGGGTTCATAGGACATCTATACCAGTTCAAAGCCAATTGCAAGCACTAGTGGGTGGCATGGCTATACCCACTGCCCCATTACCCAAAACCTCCCGGGCACTGGGGTGCAAAAAAGTTAGATGCCCATCATTACTGGAAGTGTGTTGAAGAGCATAAGGGCTGCCAGGCCGTCAGGGCCAGGGGTCGGCTGTTTAGCTTGTGAGCCCTGGGGTGCCAGGCTGGTTGGTTTAGAGAGGCATCCTGGGTAACCAGACGGAATGCATGGATTGAGGTGTGCTTGGTGTGGAGGTACCTCGATGTAGGGACCATGGCAGCTGCGAGTAGCAACATTACTATGCGCAGCATTCATTGCTGACTGGATAAGAGCCAGTTAAATCTGCGTTTAGGTAAAAGTTACTTGGGATCCCGGGGGTTTCCCACAGCGGGGCATCCCAAACTGAATGCCCCTGGAGCAAGAAAAAAACCTGGAATAGTCAAAATCCTGGGTTTAGTCCTGTTTTAAGGCATTTTGTTATAGAGCATTGCTGAATCTTGAGTTTTAATGAATATCTTTTGTTGTGTGACTTACAGCAATCCATATGTGTTGTTTTAATAGTCATGCCCTTTTGGGGTTCAGGGTCACCTTTCAGGTATACGTTTGTATAAGGTAGGAGGATTTAAACAGATTAGCTGAACTGGGTATTTATAGCTTATAAATGTACAGAGGAGACAAACCTTACATCACATTGTATTGCAAACTATCTAAATTCCAATAGTAGGCTCATGACTGCAGATTGATTAATCTGGTTTGTTATATTCCCAGCAGGCGGGAGAGATAGCCCATCCCAATATAATAATCCTCCATCCCAATATATGGCTCTTTAAATTCGCCTCTGTACAATAATGTTGTTATAACTAATTCAGAAGACCATACAATTGTGGCCATATTTATTAAAAACTTGTTAGTCACCTTTTTTTAGTGCATTAAGAAGATATAGAGCCCAGAAGCAGGGAACTTAAAGACCAGAAACACAGGACTTTATCAGAACGCATGGAAATAGGACTGACTCTTTCAGCACTTGTTATAGATATTGATGTGCCCCCTAGTGACTGACAGTAGGGATATACGCATTGAGGCTGTCATGAAAGCTTGATGCAGGACTAGGATTGAGCCTCCAGAGTGGCCTACTCTGGACAGTGATATAAAGGGACTGTAAACTATCATACTAAAAAAAGTACTCTTCGGTAGTCTTCTCTCCTGCAGAAGCTGTCAGTCAGAAAGTCCCATGGCGAGCACATTCCCCAGAAGTCCTTAAACGTAAAAACTAATGCTTGCTCTTTGTCTTGGCTCCACCCCCACGTCAGTCACATTACCTTTGGATGCCCAACTCAATTTACTGCAGTGAAAGTAGAGGGCATGCACAATCACTGACTGGCATTGCTGGGCATCTAATAGTTTGCAGTGTCATTAAACCTTTTTTTTGGAAATATAGCCTTGCTTCCTGCTACTAGGGTGATTTCCCTGGCACACAATCCCATATAACAGCCCAAGCTGAGCTTTTATTCAAACCTAATTCAGTGCAGACTACATTTGGTGAATCAGGGCCATAGAAATTGAATAAAAGTCAAAAAGTCAAAACATTTACTATTGTTTCTGATAGAACTGTCTAAATCTGGAAAACAACTGAAAAAGCATTAAGCGCTTTACAGAAAATGTGACAGTAAATTAGTGCATTAAGGTAATTGATTAAACATTGAAAAACCTAAATGATTTTGCTAAAAGAATACTGAATATATTATATTTGATCTTTCCATCACTGATAAAAAAATTAGCATTTGAGTTAGACTTTGCAAAGCCAATGTGGGAAGCAGGCGGTCTATGCAAATTGTATTCACACAAAAGTTTTACTCTCATCTAAACTGCACACATCCTCCCATTTCAGAAAAAAATAGAAACATTATTATTATTGACTCAAATAATAAAAAGTTTACTTTTTATGGTCTAATGGCTTTGCCAAGACCTTAGCATTGCTGTTGTTTCAAGATGTGACTTTGATGCTTTAGCTTTATGCTGTGGGAACCATCTGTGCTTGCTACACTTTCCTCTGGTGCAAGCAGGACCTAGTACCGTTACCAGTGTGGTGAGGCCAGAACAACTAGAGGCAGTTGTAGATTATAAGGCACACAGTGCAACCAGTTTCATGGGATTGTTTTTCACCCACTCCACTACTGCCAAAAGTGCAGAGCCCTCCATCTCACCTCCTTAAATCAGCATCAGCAAGGCAGTCTCAGCCACAGGTCTTGTAGTCACTAATGCTCTATGATGGCACTCCTAGCTGGCATACCCTGGGCCATCCACCTGCCCTTGACCCAGTTACAGACCAAGGGTTCCCAGATACCTAACAACTTATGTTGAAGGATGAGGACATGACCAGTGGACCATCACAAGACACCTGTGATGAAGATGATGAAACCCTATTGCTGACTTCTACAGCTTTCTGCAATGTGGGAACTATGTGGGAGGGTAGCAGTTCAGAGGAAGAGGTGCAGTGGCAGAAACACCTAAAAATATGCAAATCCCTGAAGCTCACTCTGCTGCTTCGGTTGACTCAGCCGCTACTACCACTTCCCCAACAACAAGGCCACCTGTCTCCTTCCAAAGGGAGGATGTGTGTGGTCCATTATCCAGACATAACAGAAGGTGAGATTTGTTTGTATAGGCTGGAAAGGGGGTGTGAGCAGCAGCGGGCAAAAGGGAGTTTCAGTTCCAAAATGACTGGGTGAGTCGAAGTGCAGACCAAAAGAACTTGAGGGACATTTGTGCTGTGCTACAGTGTTTCCAGTACGCCATCAATTTGGTCAGCGCTGATGATGCCATACCTGTCCATTGCCTACTCGAAAAAAAAACCCCTGGACCTCTGACTCCTGTGAAAAAAAAATATTTTATGTGTTTTTAATTTATTTTTGTATTTGTTTCTGTGATTGTTCCGAGTACTTTCCCTAGCCCATTTTGTGCAGGGCAATTACTCAGATGTTCCTCTCCGATTTGCAGCCCTCTAGCCCTTACAAGTTACAACCCTTATTTTACAGCAATTTTTGTGGTTCCTAAGTTCGGGTCCGCATTGACTTCCATGGGGTTCGGGTTCAGGTCGAGTCCTTTCCGAACCAGAATTTCTATGTGCTCACTCATCACTATTCATTAGGCTTTATGGTGGAGTTATACCTTATACTGCAACTCTGGAAGAGAGTGGGCCCCTTTGAGGGCATCCATCACCAGAAACCTGAACTATGTATAGCTTATTTTTGGTGTTTACAAAAAACAGTAAAGTTTGGCATAATATTTCTGTGCATGGACCTTAAATAAAAGCAGGTAATAATTGCATTTCAATGTGGGGTTGGCCCCCAGAGTCAATTCTACAAACAAATAGGCATCCCAGTCTGACACTGAACCTGTTCCTTCATAACTGGAGGCATGAGTATAGCCTAAAGCCAATTGGGAGCCTGTAGTCAGCACTCTGACATGTTACACCTCAGCAGCCAGCATGTTGGATAAAGGCTGCAAGATGCTAAATAATAATGATGAGCATTTTGTGTTCTCTTTAATTGTTGCAGGTATCCAGAATATTATATTAATTTGCGAGCTAGGTGTCCCCTATTCCAATAATGGTATGAATGAGAGTAAGAAATATATATATATATATATATATATATATATATATATATATATATATACATATATATATATACACACACACACACACACGAATAAGGACCATTATTGTACTAGGGTACTATAAAAGTTACCCAATATGTGCCTGGCTAATTTATTATCCTAGAATAGATAGATAGACAGATAGATAGACCATCGTGTATCAGTAGAACTGATTTTAAGGATATTGCACTACCAAAATGAATCATCTGCATTTGTTTTTAAAAGGTACTGTACTTTGAGTCCACCTTTTTAATGGGCTACCATTCTATTGGTTTATTATTAATTTGGAGATGCAATTGCTTACGGTTGGGGCATTACATTTTTAATGGATTATGCGAGTCCCGCATAATCCTCTGCCAGCCCCAGTTCTCCTCCATGCCCCTCCAAATGCACACTCTATTTCTTGTAAGCCTGCAAGGGCAGAGATCTCTCTAATAACATACTCCTATATGTTTGGGTCTGACTTAACCTATACAACAGAGCTTGATAACTCAACAATAATAACAATAGCAATCGATGGGGGGGTGCCAAGATGGGCCATACCAAGACCGACAAACCCCTTTTGGCTCTCCCCTGCTACTGTAATAGAATGGGTGTCCCGCAGGGATTTTTCCAGAGCCGGATGAGGAGAAAGGATGAGTATAACTTTTTTATTGTTTTTAGACAATGCGTTTTATATATTTAACTTTCTATTTGTTGAGCACTCCTTTTTATTAAATGCACCAGAAATCTGTGACTGAGCATCCCGAGCTTTGCTATACTTAAAGCAGCACTAAACACTGATTGGCTGATCTCAAGAATGCTAGCTGAAGGGACCCATCTGGTGACCGCATCCCCAGTTTCCCTGTAGGCAGGTGAGTGCTCCCACCCCAGCCTATCTGAATGGGCGTGCAACAGCACCAGGGAAGCCACAGATGAGCCCGCTAATGAAGGCAACATCAGTAAAGGGGAGTTTACAGTTGAAGTTTGGTATTTCACACAGAAAGGCATCCCTACTTCGGAGGCTACCAGTTTAAAAAAAGACATTCGCTTTGGAATATCAATTCCAAAAAGATGCCCAAAGACTGACAAGTGCAGTATATACAGTAAGCCTTAGTCAATAACTTCCCTGAAAAAGTCTTTAATCCAGTAAGCAGTGTTTACCTATGGATATGATAAAATGCCACAAGAGAAAGCACGTTATCCTGGCCAATAAATTAAAAATAGAGTAATATAATAATAGCGGCAATGAAGTTTATATCTATGGAGAATAACTTGGATTAGTGTTAATGCATATTGGAATTGCTATTGGCAGCCTTTCAGCGAGTCCCAAGCCTTCTGTTTTCCAGCAGTTTATCTCCAATTTTCAGGCTGTTAAAGTGGTCAGCCACTTTCCCCCAAACTATTAGTATGTGAAAAACAGGATATTACCGTGAATGGCGAGGCGCCACAACACAATGCTCTGTGCTGTAATGTATGGCAGATGGAAGGTTATTTACAAGGTGTCATTTCATTCACTATCTCACTAAAGCAATCTCTTCAAGCATGTTGTATAGAAAAGGTCAGTCACAAAACACAGCCAGCAATTGCTTTGCTTACAGCCACTGCAGTTTAGGAAGATTGAATCATTAATTACATTCTGTTCCTGAACAAACCTACAGTGCTAAAATATGGCAAATGTGACAAAAAAATGAGTATTTATAGAAATGTACCAACGCCTTACTATTAACAAATCACAAGATATATCCAGGGGAACATTAAAAAATACAGTATGTATATAAAAAGGATGAAAAAGTAGGGATGTTATTTTTATTTCACAATTCATTACTTGTAGTTAATACATAATGGTCCAGCACACCACTTATTAAACCTTCATATATATTGTTATGTAAAAAAGGTGCTGCAACCTTATTTAAAGGGCTGTCCACCAAAATGTGCCCTTCTCATGTAGAACTCAAATAATAGGTTTAAGGTGCGCACTCAATCAATGAAAAATTCAATTGTACTCCAGCAATATCAAAAATACATTGTTTATTATACATATACAAAATCACAAATGGATACACATGTACCTATAACAATCTACACATGACAAACATTATTAAAAGTATCTACAATATAAATGTATCATGTAGGATGCGCTCAACATTTTGGTCTCAGCTTGCTATAATGATAACCTGTAAAAAATACATAAGCAGCACAATGTATCAAATAAGAGATGTTAAAGTGCAATGTACCAATAATTGAGCAATCACCATCCAACAGTTACAATAAATCATGAATATAATCATTATATAGTCAAACAACATCTTATATACACTTTAACAGTCCCAGATTCTGGACCCATAATGTAACAGCGCAAACCCACACATACATCCTCCTACCATAAAAGATATATCAGCATATTAAACAGCAGATAGCATGAAAAACAGACAAAATGATCAAAACCTCCATACCACTCAGCAAACCGCATCCATACTCCACACCTGACGGCCGTTTCGAGCCTATTGGCCCTTTGTCAAAGGTACGCTGCTCTATCCTACATACCGCGCGTTCTTTTAAACCCATGGTGCAACACTCCCCCAACGTCACGTGACCCCCAATGACGCGGCAGCGCTGCCGCGTCATTGCGAGCACGATGTCCAGTCGGCGTCAGTCCCGGCGTGAGCGTCTACCACGCTGGAACGCAGGCCAAAGGTATAGCCCGCTCCAGCGTGTCAACGCGCACGGGGCAGCTGCCGTCAGACTTCATCCCTGCACAGTATTTAAATATACAGAGCACTATTCACAGCATAAAACAAGAGATAAATAACGCTGGGGAGGGCACACTCCATGTTCATCAACTGATTCTGGGGGATTTGCACCATTTCTCGCATACCTGCGCACAAAGATATAATGAAACAAAATGTCAGCATCTATGAATGCTACGTTTGCATATACACATCTTCCACAACCTTGATCATTTCCATATCACATACATCTATTCACATATATCCGTGATTCCAACTCTTCTACCCCATTGTGCCACCCCCCCACGCCCACCATCAAGTGGACCCAAACTATACGCCACTCACAATATATACCCAACGCCTTCTCTACCGAAGCCCAAGATTACTCCACCACCTCATGAATACAAATTTGATTCCTCCCAAAATAAATATGTCTTAACACATAAGCACATCCTTGTTTGTATATAAAGGTGGACCCTCATTCTCTTCACCTTTTTCTTCACAAGAGGTAAGATTCATCCCTATTGGAATGACGTATAATCCAGTTCCTCGTTCATCCCCAAGGGAGCCAAGGCATTCAACTCATAAATCCACCTTATCTCTCTACATGCCAATACTTTCCTAATATCGCCCCCTCTCTTAGATGGTTTAATCTGTTCAATCACCATGAACCTCAGCTGTGAGATGTTATGTCCAGCTGTTAAAAAATGTCTTGCTACCGGTGAGGTTCCATCTCCTCTCCTAATTGCACTCCTATGTTCTGAGATCCGCGTTCGAATCTCCCTTGTTGTCTGTCCAACATATACCATCCCACACAGGCATTTTAACATATAAACCACAAAGGTGGAAGAGCAGTTCACAAAATCCCTAATCACATATCTATTACCTGTCCGTGGGTGAAAAAACTCTTGCCCCTTTATGACAAAGCTGCATTGGGCACAATGCCCACAGCTATACATCCCTTTTAATTTAGGAAAACTGAAAATAGTCTGATCACCGTCCAGTGTTTCTGTATAATTCTCTTAATCTGATTACTCCGCATATTATATGTCAACACTACAGGGATACGTTCCAATCTGCTCTTAGGCTTGACAGGTGTTGACATATAATATGCGGAGTAATCAGATTAAGAGAATTATACAGAAACACTGGACGGTGTTATCCAGTGATCCAACACTTGGTGAGGTTTTTTCCTCACCCCCTTTAATCACTTATAAACGTCCCAAAAATATTCGTAGTCATTTAATTAGAGCTGACACAGAGGTAAATGCCCAGGAGGGAGATCAGACTATTTTCAATTTTCCTAAATTAAAAGGGATGTATAGCTGTGGGCATTGTGCCCAATGCAGCTTTGTCATAAAGGGGCAAGAGTTTTTAAACCCACGGACAGGTAAGAGATATGTGATTAGGGATTTTGTGAACTGCTCTTCCACCTTTGTGGTTTATATGTTAAAATGCCCGTGTGGGATGGTATATGTTGGACAGACAACAAGGGAGATTCGAACGCGGATCTCAGAACATAGGAGTGCAAATAGGAGAGGAGATGGAACCTCACTGGTAGCAAGACATTTTTTAACAGCTGGACATAACATCTCACAGCTGAGGTTCATGGTGATTGAACAGATTAAACCATCTAGGAGAGGGGGCGATATTAGGAAAGTATTGGCATGTAGAGAGATGAGGTGGATTTATGAGTTGAATGCCTTGGCTCCCTTGGGGATGAACGAGGAACTGGATTATACGTCATTCCAATAGGGATGAATCTTACCTCTTGTGAAGAAAAAGGTGAAGAGAATGAGGGTCCACCTTTATATACAAACAAGGATGTGCTTATGTGTTAAGACATATTTATTTTGGGAGAATTCAAATTTGTATTCATGAGGTGGTGGAGTAATCTTGGGCTCCGGTAGAGAAGGCGTTGGGTATATATTGTCAGTGGGGTATAGTTTGGGTCCACTTGATGGTGGGCGTGGGGGGTGGCACAATGGGGTAGAAGGGTTGGAATCACGGATATATGTGAATAGATGTATGTGATATGGAAATGATCAAGGTTGTGGAAGATGTGTATATGCAAACGTAGCATTCATAGATGCTGACATTTTGTTTCATTATATCTTTGTGCGCAGGTATGCAAGAAATGGGGCAAATCCCCCAGAATCAGTTGATGAACATGGAGTGTGCCCTCCCCAGCGTTATTTGTCTCTTGTTTTATGCTGTGAATAGTGCTCTGTATATTTAAATACTGTGCAGGGATGAAGTCTGACGTCAGCTGCCCCGTGCGCGTGCGCGTTGACACGCTGGAGCGGGCTATACCTTTGGCCTGCGTTTCAGCGTGGTAGACGCTCACGCCGGGACTGACGCTGGCCGGACATCATGCTCGCAATGACGCGGCAGCGCTGCCGCGTCATTGGGGGTCACGTGAAGTTGGGGGAGTGTTGCACCATGGGTTTAAAAGAACGCGCGGTATGTAGGATAGAGCAGCGTACCTTTGACAAAGGGCCAATAGGCTCGAAACGGCCGTCAGGTGTGGAGTATGGATGCGGTTTGCTGAGTGGTATGGAGGTTTTGATCCTTTTGTCTGTTTTTCATGCTATCTGCTGTTTAATATGCTGATATATCTTTTATGGAAGGAGGATGTATGTGTGGGTTTGCGCTGTTACATTATGGGTCCAGAATCTGGGACTGTTAAAGTGTATATAAGATGTTGTTTGACTATATAATGATTATATTCATGATTTATTGTAACTGTTGGATGGTGATTGCTCAATTATTGGCACATTGCACTTTAACATCTCTTATTTGATACATTGTGCTGCTTATGTATTTTTTACATGTTATCATTATAGCAGGCTGAGACCAAAATGTTGAGCGCATCCTACATGATACATTTATATTGTAGATACTTTTAATAATGTTTGTCATGTGTAGATTGTTATAGGTAGATGTGTATCCATTTGTGATTTTGTATATGTATAATAAAAAATGTATTTTTGATATTGCTGGAGTACAATTGAATTTTTCATTGATTGAGTGTGCACCTTAAACCTATTGTTACAATTCATTACTTGATCAGGAAGGAATCTACATTATATTTACTGGCATAAAAACGTGAAGGTGAAAATAAATTCAAGACAGAATTTCGCCTGTTAGTAATTTATTACGATGGCTCGCGCAAATGAAGCCTTTTCATGTTCATTGATTGAAGCTAGGAAAAAATGACGGTCATACAGCATAAATCCTTTTCTCAATAAGTATATGAATTAGCATAATTGTATGATCCTCTGATGTGCATATATTTAGATTCCTGTTCAAGTAAATACATATAATAGATTTTTTTAGAAGAAAATTATAGAAAGATATGATACTGGGAAGTACAAATACAAATACCTTCCAGAATAACATTACAGAAGCAGGGCATCTGACAGCACTAGAATATCAGATAACATTTCCCTTAGACTGCAACAGCATGCTACCTTACATTACCCTCCCTCCATATGCTCAAATGGAATGTTTTTATATCATTTATATACACTTTTGGTTTATTGACACGCCTATTTTTTTGGCCGATTCAGGTAGAGACATCATCATTCCGCTTATGCCATAAGAAGCATTCTCAATGTTTAAGGAGGTAGTCCTCTTTCTTAGGACTTTCCTGATGGTCCTTAGATCAGGACTACCATAGGGGGCACAAGGCTCCCTGCTTAGCTTCACCTGGTCTCCCGCAGCCCTCATTATCTGAAGTTGGGAGCCGAAGCCATGGATTTTTTTTTTTTACAGAGGACCAATATCTTTCGTAGTGCATGGTGGATATTACAGGAGGATAAAATGAGTATTATACTTTATTATTCTTTAATATTCTATACTTTATTCAAATATCACAAAAAGATATATAGGGGTCGATTCAAAGAAACATGTAACAGCTTGGATTTTGGTGCCGATCATCCTATTTTTCCCGTACGCTCGTGCGTTCATATGAACTTGCGAGTGATTCTATAAGCAAATACGTTTCTATCCTAAAATGTACGTCCGTTCGTATGGCAGTTCGGGAATCAGACCTATGTCAGTTTCCATCCTGAATTTTCCGTTTCATTTCTCAGGACATTGCAACATTGGTTTTGCCCTTTTTCCTTTTTTGTCTGGACGTAAATCCTTCTGATCTTGCGGCTGCGCACTACAAACTTACCTCATTAAAGTGCATTCTAAATATTTGGTCTTTTGTTTTTCTTTATTTCATTCATTTTGTAGTAACCAACCATTAATGAATGCATTTGCATAAGTAAATCTTACTTTGTTTAATTTTTAGTTAACTTGCATTTTTTACTTGTGGATATAATTTTAATATTTTGGCTTCAAATGGTACAACTTAAAATTTTGTGTGTGGTTACCCACACCCTCTCCATACAGATTGCTCTGAAATATAAAAAAACACCCAGCAACTTCTGCATGTTATGAGTCTAGAAACAGCCAAGATGGCGGGTCAGGTATTATCGGGCAGCCTGCAAACAGAAAGGGCCTTGTGACTGTGTTGCTCTGCATTCTTTGATTTCTGACCTTTCCGTGCCCCCAGCTCTGCTGTGTCTGTGCAAAATACAGCAGTAACCCACATCCTGCACTTTATCCCGCTCTCCTCTCCTCAGTAAGTGTGATGCATCTGACCAAAGATGAGCTAAAATAATTAAACAAAGCAAAGGTAAACAACTACACCAATAAATTCAATCTAAAAATATTATTCTAGTACATCAATTTAAAAATAAATAACAAAGGACATAAGTTTCTTTAATTAACGCAAATATATGGATGTATTGCAAAATAAAGGTTTACATGCAAAGGACTAATTAAGGTCCACATTAAAATGCTTTTATAAGGCATACATGAATCAGGTATGCATTGCCATACAATTTATGGCCTCGGCCATGCTGATACATGCAGTTCATTGGAGCTCAAGACGCGCAGACTCCTCCACATAGCCAAAAAACCTGTTCAAGAACAGCAATCCGACTGCTAAAAGGTGTCGGCAGTGGCTTTCTTTTAAAACGTATTTAGAGGTTGGAAAACTGCTCTCTGAATCACACGTAAACACATCCGATTATCCTAAGTTTTACGTTTTGATCCTAAGTTTTAGGATTTGATCCTAAGTTTTACGTTTTGATCCTAAAATTTAGGAACGAACTTCCGATGATCGTAAGAGCATATACGAATTCGTACGTAGGCTCGTGCGAGTCGGAAATGGCCAAAAAAACAGGAAAAAATGACTAACACCCACCCAAACTTACGATTCTCGATCCGAAATCAATTAACTTTTGCTCTTTGAATCGAGGGGATAGTCTAAAGAATTACAAAAAAGAGGTGCTAACCCCTATTATACTACACCAAAATATACCCAAGTGGGAACCACTGGCTATAATAAAGTTGGCACACCAGGATAATCATCAGACCATATTACTTATTAGTTAAATAGGAAACTATAAAAAAACAAATCACAATATATAGCTGTAACACAAACCCCCCAACTGTATGTGGGCAGAATTTATGATGAAGGTGCCACACTTGGCCACAGAAATAAAGCAAGATCAATAAGAGTTATCAATATATCCCATCATATCATATATCCCATAGTTAAAAGTGCAAAATACAAGATTAAAGTGCTTTGGAACAATGTAGGTATATCTGAAGTCCAGAAAACCTATAAGCTTACTATATAATGAAAAAAGTAAAAGTGTATGTATAAAAGCATAAAATATTTCATATACATGAAGCAACAATAAATTCCCAATATGCCCCAAAGTTAATATCTGTATAAGTGGTTTCATATCTTTAAATGACAAAAACGTGATGTGGGTGACTAGCAACCCACTAATGGAGACGACCCTCCCAAATTGTGAGAAATCCTGGGGACAAAAGAGAGAGAAAAAAAAAAAATAAAAAAAAGGAAGGTTAGGTCAATGGGCTACTGATGAAAGGGAGTTCCCTGCACATCAGAAGCACACTTGCAGCAATTGGAGGCTGGTGCGGGGAGCGGGCCCCAATACTAAAGCTAATACACTGGTTTGGGGTGGGGATTAACTGGGCTTCCCCTAGTTAGGTTTCCTTGAAAACCCAGGGCTCCACACCCTATGACCTCGCCCATGGAATTGATAAGATATTATATTAAAAACAAGTTCATTTTATTAGTACATATACATATAAAAACACATTGGTTAATAACCACATCACAACTACTTATATACAAGATAATGCCTGTTTTTTCAACTGGATGGCCAGGCAACCAGTATAACAATTTTACAAGATATTCCAACACAAATGTAAAAAATGTTGCTTGCGTGTCTCAAAAGGGGGCAAACTAGTTTCGCCTGTCTGTAGGCTTCGTCAGTGCCCTTAACATCAATCCTATAAAGACATGTATATATATCATAGTATCAAAGTAACCATTCAAAGACTTTTTCAAAAAGCATGCTTCATTTGATATCTCATTATACATTAGTATACATGGATTCATACCTCTATTGATTGAGATGGTAGATGCAACTGGGGCCAGCTCATGTTTACTGTGGTGTAGCCAGTTCAATTGTATTAGGGCTATTATAAAGCCCAGGTGTGTGGATCATAGTAAAGCCCATAGTGCATTCCAAAAGCCCATAAGGGTTGATAACACCTGCATTGATAGGAACAGATTGCCTCATGAGTGTCTCTATCAGTTATATAGCCGGTAATTCCGGTCAGGATAAAGTGTTTATAAAGGTGATAAAAGTAAAATGGCAGATGCCCTTACCTTGTATACTCAATGAGGCGTGGGGAGAGGCACACCCAGTGCCTGTTACCTCCTGTCCTAGAAGCAGCAGCGCCGTGTGGTGCGTGCTGATACACTGGCCGCAGTTAAGTAATGGCCAGTGTGTGATGTCAAACACACTCAGCTGAGTGTTAGCGCCGTCCCTCCCCCCCCCTCCCCTCCCGGGGTCTACTGTGGGTTGCTAGGGGGGACGGGAGCCCAACACAATCCCAGCGCCGCACCTCCCCCGACGGGCGGGGCTCATACCAATTTCAAGTTCATATCATTCTTATTCAGTTCCCCCACAAATGCCTGCAAGTCTCTCAGGCACACAGAGAGACTTGCAGGCATTTGTGGGGGAACTGAATAAGAATGATATGAACTTGAAATTCACTGTAGAGTTTAGCCAGGAAGCAATTAACTTCCTGGACCTATCAGTGAGGCTAAGCCGTGAAGGAGTGGTCACTACGAAATTTTATCGTAAACCGACAGCCGCTAACACGATGCTAAGGGCCTCTAGTGCCCACCCAAAACATCTTCTCAAGAGTATCCCATACTGTGAATATGTGAGAGCCCGCCGCAACTGCACCTCAGAAGGAGATTTTAAGGAAACTGCTGATGGGATTTTCAACAGACTGAGAAATAGGGGGTATAGCGTACCAGTTCTAAAACAGGCCTATAAACGGGCCAAAAAAAGATCATGGGATGAATTACTGTATAAGCCGAAAATCAGGAAAGATGATCCCCCCCTATCCACGATTCTGACTTTTTCTACCCACACCATATGATAAAAAACATTATACAGCGACATTGGCATGTGTTACAAAATGATGCAGATCTTAACAAGATACTCCCAAACAAACCTAAATTTGTGTTTCGGAGGGCACATAACATCAAAGATCGGTTAGTTCATAGCCACTACACACAAACTAAACGACTTACCTGTTGTAAGACAACAGGAATGTATAAATGTCACTCATGCAACATGTGTAAATATGTCAAAGAAACTAAAGCAATAACCATAGGTGACCGGCCAATTCACAGACTTAAGCATTTTATCAACTGTAAAAGTGCCAACATCATTTATGCCTTAATCTGTAAGTGCAACAGGTTTTATATCGGCAAAACCAATCGGGAGCTCCGCAAACGCATATACGAACACTCTTATGACATCAAAACGGGAAATAGCAAGACCCCAGTGGGCAGACATTTCCGGGAATGTCATGAGATGAACCCAAAAGATATGTTTATTGTGGGCCTAGATAGATTACATCCAAACCCACGGGGTGGGGACCTTGAGAGAGCCACCCTTAAACGGGAGACACAGTGGATCCACCATTTCAAGGCCCATCAGTACCCGGGACTCAATGAATCCATCAGTTATGCCCCTTACCTCTGACAGACATTTGTAACGATAGGGTTTTAATTTTGACTGTAACAAATCAATGTGGAATGTAATATAAAAAAAAAAAAAAATTTTTGTTGTTTTTTTTCTTTGGTTTTTTTCTTTTTTTTTTTTTTTTTTTTTTTTCTTCTCTTTTTTTTTTTATTTTTTATTATTTTTTATTTTTTTATTTTTTTTTTTCCATATGTTGTATATGGTAGAAGCACTGGATGCCAGCCCATGGGCACAAGTTTGCAGCAGTAGCGATTATGTGGCTTAAACCAAATCAACAATGTTTTCATTTATACAGCTTTAATGCCCAGTGCGGATTGGCCTTTGGGGATTTAATAACACTCACGTGTCCTAGGCGTATGGTGAGGCGGCATTTTTGTCCATATGACATGGCGTCAGTAATGGAGTTTAGCAGGCATATATGTATATGGCTATAAGGGAGGCCATCCATACGTACAACAACGGCCAGTCACACTTTTTAAACGCCATATGCAGATATACTGTGTTCTGGGGGGCACAAATTCCCCCTACAATGTGGACAACTGCCTGAAGGCACTTTAGAACTATCAGTAAGACATCATAAGTATCATGGCATATCCCGTAGTCTAAGGCCACTTACAAATACTGCCAGCTAGGCTTATACTTTGCTAGAGGTCATTAATGAATATATCTGTGCGACTGAGATCGCTATTTTACCTTGCTCTTATGAATTAAGTCTAAATCCCTGCACTTGTCTTCACCAAAATGGCGCCTCGTAGGAGACACGTGACGGCGCCGTGTGGGAGCTCTAGCGCCGGTCACCTCACTGGCTGACGGAGGCGGGTATGAGCCCCGCCCGTCGGGGGAGGTGCGGCGCTGGGATTGTGTTGGGCTCCCGTCCCCCCTAGCAACCCCCAGTAGACCCCGGGAGGGGAGGGGGGGGAGGGACGGCGCTAACACTCAGCTGAGTGTGTTTGACATCACACACTGGCCATTACTTAACTGCGGCCAGTGTATCAGCACGCACCACATGGCGCTGCTGCTTCTAGGACAGGAGGTAACAGGCACTGGGTGTGCCTCTCCCCACACCTCATTGAGTATACAAGGTAAGGGCATCTGCCATTTTACTTTTATCACCTTTATAAACACTTTATCCTGACCGGAATTACCGGCTATATAACTGATAGAGACACTCATGAGGCAATCTGTTCCTATCAATGCAGGTGTTATCAACCCTTATGGGCTTTTGGAATGCACTATGGGCTTTACTATGATCCACACACCTGGGCTTTATAATAGCCCTAATACAATTGAACTGGCTACACCACAGTAAACATGAGCTGGCCCCAGTTGCATCTACCATCTCAATCAATAGAGGTATGAATCCATGTATACTAATGTATAATGAGATATCAAATGAAGCATGTTTTTTGAAAAAGTCTTTGAATGGTTACTTTGATACTATGATATATATACATGTCTTTATAGGATTGATGTTAAGGGCACTGACGAAGCCTACAGACAGGCGAAACTAGTTTGCCCCCTTTTGAGACACGCAAGCAACATTTTTTACATTTGTGTTGGAATATCTTGTAAAATTGTTATACTGGTTGCCTGGCCATCCAGTTGAAAAAACAGGCATTATCTTGTATATAAGTAGTTGTGATGTGGTTATTAACCAATGTGTTTTTATATGTATATGTACTAATAAAATGAACTTGTTTTTAATATAATATCTTATCAATTCCATGGGCGAGGTCATAGGGTGTGGAGCCCTGGGTTTTCAAGGAAACCTAACTAGGGGAAGCCCAGTTAATCCCCACCCCAAACCAGTGTTTCATATCTTTGTTTGAGGCATCCCAAAACCAGATACCTCCATGGGAAAGAATAAAGAATAAATCCATAAGGTGAGCTGTTCCAAACGCACACACGCAAAGGAAATTGACTGGAAAACAGTGCAGTTCCAGATGCAAACCTTTAAAGCATATAGCCCCTTAAAGGGAGAGACTGAGGTGAGTAACCATCCAGCTGGACACAGTTCTTTATTCAGACAAGAGTACAGTAGGTGATCAGAACGGACAGAAGAAGTTCATAGGAAGTGCTGAGGTTGGGTTTGGGTTGGTATATTTGGACTAGTGATGAAATGTAGGACAGTGCTTGGCCAGAGAGAGCTTTCTAGGTTTGGGTTAGAATTTTAGACTGAAATCTCTCAGATGGAAAAAGTGTGAGGAGAGGTGGATGTGGAGAGCAGCAAAGTTAAACTGGACCTTTCAGAATAATTTAATAAAGTCCAAACCCTTAAAACAATGATTCCAAAGCATCTAAGATTAATATATTTTACGTCTTTAGTCACTTTTTATTCCTTGCCACTCTTTCTTGCCACTCTGTTCAGCACTCTAGGATATGGGTGCCACAATCTTGCCTCAGAAGCATCACATACTGAGGAGAGGAGAGGGAGCAAAAGTGGGGTGGGTTATAGCTGTGCTTTGCATAGCAGAGCTGAGGTCAGCAAAAGTACAGCAATCCCAGAATGCAATGTGGCACAGTCAGAAGACACTTCCTGTTTGCAGGCAGCCTGAGACTCCATGTGTCATCATCTTGGATGTTTAAAGGCTCATAAAATGCAGTAGGTGCAGGTAGGATGATTTTTAATGTGGGCAATCTGTATCTACATGGTGGGGGAATCATATAAGATAAGCTCTTATTCAGGCTAAAAGTCTGGTTTAGGAATGGCAATCTGTTTGCTGGTAGGTCACAAAGGCAAGTGTTGCATTAGTCTAGTAAGACTGCACTGCCAGATACAGCCTGGCGGCTCGGTGAGCTTGCTGGACGGGGCTTGATGTTAAACCACCATCCCTAAGATAATGTAGTAGGGAAGTACTGGGCAATACAGCCCAGTGAATGTAAAATGCAACTATCTAAGGTATAGGAAGGCAGAGAACCCTATCCCATCTCATCATGGAAAGTGGCATGCTGCATTAAAGAGGACCAACCACGTATTTGGCTGGCTCTGGAGTCTAAAAGACTTCAGGTCTAGCCGATTAAAGTGTATTAAAGTGCATCAAAAACAACCCTGGAGTCTATAAGTGTCAGTTTCGCCTGATCCTCACTACTTGGAGCATCCCAAATCGCTCTTTGAAACCCCCAGATTGCTGGAAAGACTTATCCAACAGTGCACAGGCCACGGCTGCATGCCCATGCCGGGCATTTGTGAATGTCAGGTATAGTGGGAGATGCGGCTAGCAGTGCACTTGGTTCAATGAGGCCCTTAGTTGACAAGAGCAAATACTAAGAAAATACGGCTAAAAAAGCCCAAGCATGCAGATTGGCTGCATGCATGCACCATTGGATAGACACTTTTTTATAAAAATCTTAACGTTGGCCCGCGACTTTGTTCATGTTTTTAAAAGCATGCTGTCAGGGTTGATACCCTTTTGGGATGTTGTACACTGTTAAAGAGAAAGTCTCATCAAAAATTACTGGACTCCTAATTATGCAGCATCAGTGATTAGAGATGAGCGAATTTTTAAAAAATTCGATTTGGCCAATTCGACGAATTTTCCGGAAATATTTGTTTGTTTCGGTCCAAATTTATTCGTAGCGAATCACTATAAAAACGGCTATTTCTGGCCTTCTGAGAGCCTCAATAGGGTTGTAGAACATTTTGCCCTGCTGTAACACGCATAGGATGCATGCTGGGTTAGTGAAGTAATACTGTAAAGAAGTATTACATGCAGATCAGAGGCATCGCTATTAGAATTACAGTTATAGAGCCTTGAGGTGGAATCAGCATGAGGAGCCCATATATTGCTTGAAAGACACACCCTGGAGTTTGCAGCAGCATGGGGAGACCATAAATTGTGTGAAAGACACACTGGAGTTGGAAGCAGCATAAGGAACCCATATATTGCCAAAAAGAGACACCCTGGAGTTTGCAGCAGCATGGGGAGCCCATATATTGCCTGAAAAACACATCCTGTAGTTGGCAGCAGCATGAGGAGCTCATATATTGCCTGAAAAAACACTTCCTGGATTTGACAGCAGCATGAGGAGCCCATATATTGCCTGAAAGACACACCCTGGAGTTGTCAGCAGCATAAGGAACCCATATATTGCCTGAAAGACACACTGGAGTTGGCAGCAGTGTAAGGAACCCATATATTGCCTGAAAGACACACTGGAGTTGACAGCAGCCTAAGGAGCCCATATATTGCCTGAAAAACACACCCTGGAGTTGGCAGCAGCATTAGAAGCCCATATATTGCCTGAAAAACACACCCTGGAGTTGGCAGCAGCATAAGGAACCCATATATTGCCTGAAAGAGACACTGGAGTTGGCAGCAGCATAAGGAGCTACCATGCATCAGCTACTACCATGGTAGTAGGTCAGTTTGTCCTCCCTCTCAGTTGGTGTAAAAAATGCCCCCATTTTGTGCCGGTAGCGAGGGTCCAATAAGGTGAAGAGCCAGAACTCATCCCGCTGACAAATGGAGACAATTCAGCAGTCACTACGCAAGCACGTGAGCATGCATCGTGCCATTTGTGCAAGTGACTCGGAGGGACTACCTGTCTCCATCTCCACTGCATACTGCCACAGTGTGTCTGGGTCCTCTGTCTCGCCTTCCTCAAAACCCTCTAGCTCCTCTGGCTGCTCCTGCTCCTACTCTCCTGTCAGATGACTAGATAAACCGCCCATTTTGCCAAACCTAAACTGTGCTTCACTGTGCCCCTCCTCCTCCCCCAGTTCAGCTCTCACGGGGTTCATGTGGCCGTGAGATGTAGGCGCCATGTCTCCAGTGCCCTGACCAGCCATGGTTTCCAACATGTGTTGTAGTACATGAAGCAGTGGAATCACGTAGTTTATCCTGTAATCCTGGCAACTGACAAACAAAGTGGCTTCCTCAAAGGGCCTGAGCAAACGGCAGGTGTCATGTATGAGCTGCCACTGGTTTACATTAAAGTTAGACAGGGGAGTCCCCCTATCTGCTTGGATCATCAAGAAATCATTGATGGCTTTTCTCTGTTCATATAGTCGATCCAACATATGGAGGGTTGAATTACAACGGGTGGTACCATCGCAAATCAGACTATGTTGGGGGATACGGTTCTGACGCTGTAGCTCAAGAAGTGTGTGCTTGGCAGTGTAGGAGTGGCTGAAGTACATGCAAAGTTTCCTTCCCGTTGTTAGGATGTTTTGCAGATGGGGAAAGACTTCAGAAAGCGATTGACAACTAGGTTAAACACGTGTGCCATGCAGGGCGCATGGCTCAGGCTTCCTTGTCGCAGCACAGACAAGATGTTCTTCCCATTGTGAGACACCATGGTTGCTATTTGCAGTTTTCGTGGAATAAGCCATGGTTTTATTTCTTGATGAATGAATTTTAGCAGTTCCTCCCCTGTGTGACTCCGTTCGCCAAGGCAAACCATGTGAAGCACAGCGTGACACCACCGTGCCCTGCACACATGGTAGGCTGGAGGGGCACTGAGACTTGACCGTACAGTGGAGGCTGAGGAGATGGCAGAGGATGAGGAGGCGGAGTCGCACACTGTCACAGGCACAACAGCCTGGGAGCGTGGAGGCCGAAGCAGCGTGACCTGTCCAAGTTGCTATTGTGGCTGTGCAGGAAACACATTCACCCAGTGGGCCGTAAAGGACATGTATTGTCCCTGACCATAGTTGCAGTTCCAGGCATCGATGCTGCCGTGCACTTTGGTGCACACCGACAGGGTCAAGGACTGGCCCACCTTCTGTTCAAATATTACAAATACAAATTTGTGCAGGGCTGGTACTGCCTTCTTTGCAAAAAAAAAATGATGGCTTGGGACTCTCCACCTTGGCTCGGCACAAGCCATCAATTCTCTGAAAGGTGCAGAGTCCACCACCTAAAAAGGGAGGGACTGCAGCACCAGCAACTTGGACAGGAGCACATTTTGCTTCTGCGCCGCAGGATGAGTGGGCGCATACTGTTGTCACTGATGGATTGCTGGCGGGATGACTGACTTGTAGTAGGAGGAGCAGGAGCATCTGGAGCGACAGAGGATGGGTATGACGCACAGCTACCTTCGGCTGAGGTGCTGGAGCCTTGGCTGGCTGAAATTGGGAGTGGCGTGGCACTGGCTGACGCAGCAGGCTGGACCACCACTTCAGAACCTCGGTTCTCACAGGCTGCTTTAATGTGATGCTGCATATGTTGCAGCAGGGCCATGGTGCCAACATTGGGGCCCTGGCCACGCTTTACCTTCTGCCTACACATCTTGCATGTGGCCAGGTTACCCTCCTGCGGATGCTTGATGAAAAACTGCCACACTGTCGAGTAGCTAATTTTCCCACCAACAGTCCGCACCAATTTACTACTACTGCCGCTGACTCCAGGAACCCCTGCCACGCAGCAAGTGGTCTACCCCGCCCCCGGCCATGTCTGGCTTCAGACTTTCCAATTCTGCCACCATGCTGACCCTTTTCTCCTGATGATGATGAAGTCCCTTCTGCACCCGGCTCCCAAGTGCGATCGGCTTCATCATCTTCATCGAGTTGTGTCTGCATGTCACTGATGTCCTCCTCGGTTTCCTCAACAGTGTCTGCTGCAGGAGCTGGAACGCTCGCCACACCACCTACCACACCACTCTCCTCATCAGTGTTTATCTGCCTAGCGAAAGAAGCGGCGAATGTCTCCTCCATTTCTTGGCTGTGCAGTAGTTGCTGACTGTCCTCTAACACATCGTCCTCACTGAATAGTGGAGCTGAACCCAAAGCATGAGATGCGTCGCCTGGGGGGGGGGGGAGAGGCAATGGAAGGACTGGGACTGCTCCCGGGCCAGGCCAACTCAGGGTTGTGACCGAGGAACCTACTGACTATTGACTGGGGGTGTCAGATGTCACTTGTGATGAAGTGGATGACCACGTTAACCAATCGATGATGGCAGATGCGTTGCTGGTCGAGACATGACCGCTAGCAGATACCGGGAGATCGGGCCTCTCACTGCAACTCCTGCTGCCACTCGCCCCTAGTCTGCTGTGACCTCTGCCTGATGAATCTAGACCTCTCCTCTGTGCACATCCTGGCACTTCTCTGCCTGAAATTTTTACTGCGTTTAGGAGGGGAAAACAATACGCTACACTACACTTAAAACAGTATTTTTGTAACAACAGCAGGTGTGTAGAAAAGTTAGGGTAAAATAGGTAGACACTGTAGCTAAAAGCTAATGCAAAAAGACACTGTCAGATGGCCTTATACAGGATGCCATTGGTCAGAGTTAAATGCACTACAGGCAGTTTTAAAACATGGTTTTTGTTACAAATGGAAAAGGTAAATAGCCAGGTACTCTTTAAAGACAAATGCTAGCACGCTGTGACAGCATGGGATGCCCCCGGTGAAAGTGAATCACAACAGCAAATTTTAAAACGTGGTTTTTGTTACAAATGGAAAAGGTTAATATGCAGGTACTCTTTAAAGACAAATGCTAGCACGCTGTGACAGCATGGGATGCCCCCGGTGAAAGTGAATCACCACAGCAAATTTTAAAACGTGTTTTTGTTACAACTGGAAAAGCTAAATAGCCAGGTACTCTTTAAAGACAAATGCTAGCATGCTGTGACAGCATGGGAGGCCCCGGTGAACGTGAATCACAACAGAAAACTTTAAAATGTGTTTTTTGTTACCAATGGAAAAGGCAAATATGAAGGTACTCTTTAAAGACAAATGCAAGCACGCATTATCTATCATCTGTCCCTCGCTCTGTCTCTGCCTGACCCGTTCTCACCACAATACACTGCCGAAATGAGCCTCCGCAAGATGGCCGCCGCTTATTTAGGGCTGTGACATCATTGGGAAGCCTGGCTGCTGATAGGCAGCATGTGATGCCTACCCAGGCTTCTTTGCCCCATGGGACATGTCCTGACATGTCGATCCGCCATTTTAGATGGCCTGGACCACAGTAAATGGAATTTTAAGGAAGCGGTTCGAGTGATTGAACCGCTGCGATATTCAGATTCGTTTAGAATCGAATTTTTCCTGAAATTCGTAATGAATTCGGATTCGTGAGATTCGATTCACTCTATCAGTGATCCAAACACCAGGGAACAGGGCTGCTGATAATTATAGTTAAATAGTTATTATGGTAAAATTAAATATATGTCAATCACGTTCAACCAAGGGGCGGGGATTTTTTATTATTTGCAGATAACAGCTAAAAGTGACAGTTAATGTTATTTTTATCTAAAATAAGCATCAAATTCATTTCTTGAAGCTGTCAGCTGTTGATACTGTAACACCCATCTGTGGGAGGCTACTACACTAATTTATAGTTCTTATGGAGAGTGAATCTTTTTTTCTGTAGACAAGGGAGTGTCCCTGGTTTTTCACCATATTTTTTTGTATTGCCCATTTAGATATTTATACAAGTTAACCATTTCCCCTCTTGGATGTGTTCTCTCAAGGCTAAATAGATTAAATTCCCATAATTTTTCTTCATAACTAAGATCCTTCATTCCCTTTATGAGTTTGGTGGCTCTCCTCCCATTCACCCTTCTCAAAATCAGGGTAGTGTAGTCCCCAGAACTGGCCTGCATGTTGCAGATGAGGGCACACCAGTGTCATGTAAGGAGACAAAACTACAACCATATACTGTGATTCCTTGACACTTATAATTCATGATAACATCGTAGACTCGGAAGCAGTGGCTTGACATTGCATACTGTTTAGCCTACCAGTACCCCCAGATCCTTCTCAACAAGTGACTCATCCAGATTTACTCCAAGGACATATGTGGCCTACAAATTATTACAGCCCAAGTGTATGACTTTACATTTCTCCACACTGAACTTCATTTGCCGACTGAATGCCCAAAAACTCAAATCTGCTGTGTGCAATTTTAGGGCCTAAACAACAGGCATAGTAGCATAGTATGTTTTGGCTGTATGTAAAGTCAACATCAGGCTCTTTTCACACCTTACCGATTGTGCTCCTGGGAGCAAAGTAAACAGGCCCTTTCAATTCTGTGTGCAGTGTTTGGCCCCCAATTTTACATCAACAAAGTCCCTAATCTACAGGCAGCACAGGTAACCATGTATTGCTCATTACATTAACTGCAGATGCTCACCACTGCCTTCCTGTCCATCACCGCTGGTCCTAGCTGAGATCTGCAGTCACCACGAGACATGAAATGTTGCAGTGCCGGGCAGTGTATAGGGTCCCCACTGCAGGTACAATAGTGTACTTTACAGTGGAAACCCACAGTGTAAAAGGGCCATTAAAGTCTGTTACCAGGAAGACTTTGGGTGGCAGTTGTAGATAAAGTGCATTTGGCAGAAGGTTGTCTCTTTTGGAATCAATAGGCTCGTGTGACTTCTTTCCAGAAAAAGTAAGGACATTTATGCAAATTTACTGAAGCTGCAACCTGGATCATTTAAAAATGCTCCACAAAAATACACTGTCACCATATATGTAGAATATGTAAGGAAAATGCATTTGAGCCTATGGTCTTAAAATACTTATGACAGGCATTTAAACTTAGTATTAACTAAGCAGACTGAGCTGGCAATTTCTATTTGCCATTGAATTGCTTATGAACTTTCACAAATACTAAGTGATTGCCGTAAGCTGTTGCCAAAAGCTTAAAAGTGATTTCCACAAAAAGCGCAATGGAAGCAAACCAAAATCGTTTTTTTTGCCTTTTATATTCTGAAAGTCGTAATCATGTCTGCTGTGACACTCGTGATGCGTGCCATTATTTTTTCAGCAAAACATTGATTGTTGCTAAGTTCCCATTTCAGAATGCACCAGTATTTAGCAATGAAGGTCACCAAACTATTGTTTCCTAAAGAAAAGAAATCCATGATTTGTGACAACCTTAATTTGTGATCTTACTGTACCACCCCAAAGAGGACAACAACGATGCTTAACCTATTGCTCTGTGGCCTGTTGACCCACAATACAGGACTATTTTTTATGCTACTTGTCATGACTTCCAAAGATAAGAAATCAATACTCCACAACTATCAAGATTTCTTAAGCATTGGATTGGCCAGGTTTAAATGGATAGCTATAAAAGTAAAAGTACGAGCCGCCCCCTATATTTAATTTTCAAATGTTAATAAAATAAATCAGGGTGAACATATATTTTAACAACAGCTTTTACAGAAGCCTGTGCACAAAGGATGGATATGGAACAAATCTTCAAAACAACTCTCACTTCCCAGCTTTCCAATGTTAAAGTTTTAGTAGGTCAGATGTATGCATTATATTCCTTAGATACAACACAATCCCCAGCATTGTTCCCGCACCACACAGTACTTCCTGCATTTCTTTTTGGATATGGGAATGTCTACTGAAGCTGAGGAGGGACATATTTTGATGAAGCAATAGGAGGTTTAGTGAACTGTAGCATTTGTTAATATTCCACCAACAATATAATATTAGCAGATTGCAGGGCAGCGCAGCTTCTCTAGGACTTTAGATCAAATATTTAACACTTATATTATCTTATATAATGTCTATTACAGCAAAACTAAACTAAGAAAGACGTGTCAATAGTGTCAATAAAGCTTAATCTTGTACCCTTTATATCAACAAGAAGGTGATTAGTAGCGCTAAATTGCTTTCCACATTAAGTAATTAAACCTTATGGTAGTGACAAAACTATCAGCAAAAGAAAACTATATAGGTAAAACCCAGTACTTATATTAAAGTGGACCAAAACCCGGGAATTTGACTTTCCTGAGTTTTGTTCTGTGATCTCATTCACTTGCTGCAGCTTCTCACACATCCCTGGCTGTGCGTGCATTCCTATCTGGCTGTGACGGGAGCACACACTCTCATTGGATGAGAGCCCATGAATGCATCGTTGGAACGTGGAAAGGTGAGTTTTTTATGGGCGTACTGGGGGGTTTCACACCCTGAATCGGGATGCCCCGGAAAGAATCTTTTCGATTCCAGGCCGGTCGCTGGTGGGTTTTGTTCTGCTGTAAAGCTTTTTTTATTAATGCTATATTCATTACACCACACACAGAGATCTAAAAAAAAGGATTAAAAATGTAAGTTAGCAGTTTTAAACCCCCTGCTCACACACAGCCCCACAGTCGGCTTATTTTACTTGTATTGCTGTATTCAGATTCCGTTACAGGATTTACAGCTGACTAAACTGCCAAAGTCACCAGAAAATTACCGCTTCAACGTCTATAGCATAAAAATGCTTTAAACGGGAAAGAGCCAGGCACCCCACAGTAAATGATGCTTATTGTGTAGTATAGAAAGTGCGTCCGAGCCTAGTCAGGATACTCATGAAATTTCCTGATTGATACAGCATCTACTATACAAGCGATGCCTCTTGTAGCTTAAACTATACCAACAGCCTGGCACATTTGGAAAAGAAAGGTAGCGGCCATTTTGCTACCTCTCCCAGCATCTCAGCCATGCTGCTGCCTGGATTTAACTGACATAACTGACCATACTCAGTAACAGGAAGCCCAGTAGCACCCCTGTTTTTAGGCGGCCTGCAAATGCATGAGCCGCCATCTTGTTTTTGAACAAAGTTAGAAAAGGGTAAATTCATTTTTATGTGCGGCAATGTAAATTGCCCTGGGGAGGGCCAGTGACAAACAAGGTCCTCACCTGGAGCCTGTCCCATGTGAACCTCCTCCATTTCCTAAAGGAGGCTGTAGATGCTTAGGTGGGTTTTCTAAAATTACCATTCTTTACCTTTCCATTATTTCACGCCCATGCTCCAAATGTGGTCACATGGATGTCCTTGAACCTCAGCACTCAAAAAATTAGCCAGCCAAGCAAGAGCGCTTGCGGGAGCGCTGAGGGACGGGGGCAGCTGTGCAACCACCTTTGAAGGTGGTCATGGAGGAATGTTATTAAAAGGAAGGTAAATTTTGGAGACCTGATACAGCATCTACAGCAAGCTGCAAGAAATGGAGGAGAGACCCATAGGACAGGTTCCTTGCTGCCTTACAATAATGCTGGGCTGATCGATCCCCTCCCCCCTGGGCATCCAAAATCAGGATGCCCCGCTGTGCAAAACCCTCAAGGTCTCTCCATTCACTTACCTTTCTTCCCGGTCCAACAGCGCATGCGCGAGCCATGGCAGCATCCTGCTATCCCTCTAGCAGGGCGTGTGCCCGCGCCAGGCATTTGTGAATGGCCACGCTCCCTGTTAGAGGGAAGCGGAGGATGCGGGCGTCAGGGCGCACAGAGCCACATTTAACACACAAAAAAGTCCCATGGGCTATGTAAAAAAAGATTTGAAATCTTTAGCATGCCTAACAATTTGGTGTTGTTTTCAAACATTAAAAAATAATCTTTAACTCATTGTAAAATGATCACCAATAAAAATACCCCATAGCAGGTGCAGGTACTGTTTTGCAAACTACAGATTTTAAAAGTTAGCACACAAAAAATTGGCATAAAAATGTGTGTTTTAAAATGTTCCCAAATCACACTCCAATGTGCATTTAAACTTGCTTGACTCTATAATTGACCCCCTCCATTATATGTATAGGTTAAATATATAATGTGAGTACTGGGCCAATACCTACAAAAAACAGTGATCACATGTATCCCGCAACAGGGTAATTCAGATTATTCAGATTACTGCTGGGTTTCCTGCCGCTGCATTGTGGGTTATGCAAGTTGAATCCAGACAGCAACTCGGCTGGGATGCTGGGAAAGGAAGCTTCAAAATGGCCGCTACCAAGAGAAAATCGGTGAGACGGTTTTGCGTGGATGCAGGAGCAAATGTATGTACTGACAATAATTCAGTATCATGCATGCATATGGGGCAAGAGAGTTTTCAGGAGATTTTTTTCCAAGGTTGTTGGTCTGGTTTAATGCAGCTAATATTGTTGCCTTCAGGGGTTGCTATTTATGTGTCGGGGTAAGCGAGGTCATGCTGGAGCCTGACAAAGTGCATCAGTGAATATTTATTTGGGGATTGTACTTATTTGAAGACCTTTTTGTACATATACATTTCCCAAATCTTTTTTTCTTTTTTATTTCTTAGCATTATTGCATGTAATAAAATAACCATTAGCTCTGACATAGACAGTATGCATAACGTTCCTTTGTTTTGGATTGAGCTATAAGCAATTAGCATTTATTGTTTTAAACTGGGGCACGCTCCTGTTTGAAAATCTCATTATAATTTATCACACTTCAGAACGTTAAGAGGCTTTTTTTTTTCTTGCTTTGAGCTTTTTTCTCCTTAGAGTCTCTCTCCAAAAAAGACTTCTCACTGGGATTGTGATATGGCCAACAGGACATCCAAAATTTAAAAAGCACAGCTATGAAAACTGGAAAATACAAAGGCAATATTAACTAGACTATAATCACTGGAGAAATGGTCCTATTTTATTGCTAAGCCCGAAAAAGTGTAAAAACATATACAAATAGCTGAGCTATTTCTTAGATTGTAGCAAATCAAATATCATTGCCATGTTTTATTACAATGCAACATGCAGTTTATAGCAAATAATTTAGTTTACTGAATGCTTCATATACACCTGCCTGTCCTACTAGTGTCTGTAAATGTCTACTCTTCTAGTGTAAGCAATGATTTGTTGCTGGGTTACCAGGTCTAGCTTCTAGTATGTTCATTCATATAATTACATCTACCTTTATATGAATCAATGTATACTTCTATTTTAGAATATGCTACTTTTCCAATATTTAAACTTAAAGGAATATATTTTCTTGCAAAAATCTACTCATAATGGGGAATGTTCTGCTCTCGCTCTCTCAATATGAATATCAGGAGCCCTGAAGCTTTTTTACCTTCACATTCACATCCGGTGATTCAAATAACTTCAAATAACATCCCAGCGACTGACTTGAAACCAACAAGCTTGACAGTTCAGTGCACATGTCGATGCAGGGGGAAAACAAGCTGGATTACTTCTCTACAGCTTCCAGATCCCATCTTCCATGCACCCCAGAAATATAGCAGAAGTGTCACATGACCCTTAGCGGCATGGAGATATAGATTGGCACATTCCTCTGTCTGACTATATATTTATCCAATGCATAGTGCTAACTATGCCTGGACATGGGCACCCAGTATGCCCCCAGCCTCAACAGTGTGCCAGACTTCCACAAGTATTCTGGTCTAGAAGATACAAGTCACACAGCAGGGGTCCATGGGCTACACAACAGGGGTCCACAAGCCAAACAGCAGAGGCCGTGAGCCACACAGCAGGGGTCCATGGGCTACACAACAGGGGTCCATGGGCTACACAGCAGGAGTCCACAAGCCACACAGCAGGGGTCCACAAGCCACACAGCAGGGGCTTTGAGCCACACAGCAGGGCTCCATGAGCCACACAGCAGAGGTTTATTAGCCACACAGCAGGGGTCCATGAGCCACACAGCAGGGGTCCATGAGCCACACAGCAGGGGTCCATGAGCCACACAGCAGGGGTCCATGAGCCACACAGCAGTGGTTCGTGAGCCACACAGCAGGGGTCCATGAGCCACACAGCAGGGGTCCATGAGCCACACAGCAGGGGTCCATGAGCCACACAGCAGGGGTTCATGAGCCACACAGCAGGGGTCCATGAGCCACACAGCAGGGGTCCATGAGCCACACAGCAGGGGTCCATGAGCCACACAGCAGGGGTCCATGAGCCACACAGCAGGGGTCCATGAGCCACACAGCAGGGGTCCATGAGCCACACAGCAGGGGTCCATGAGCCACACAGCAGGGGTCCGTGAGCCACACAGCAGTGGTTCATGAGCCACACAGCAGGGGTCCGTGAGCCACACAGCAGTGGTTCATGAGCCACACAGCAGGGGTCCATGAGCCACACAGCAGGGGTCCATGAGCCACACAGCAGGGGTCCATGAGCCACACAGCAGGGGTCCATGAGCCACACAGCAGGGGTCCATGAGCCACACAGCAGGGGTTCATGAGCCACACAGCAGGGGCCCGTGAGCCATACAGCAGGGGTCCATGAGCCACACAGCAGGGGTCCATGAGCCACACAGCAGGGGTCCATGAGCCACACAGCAGGGGTCCATGAGCCACACAGCAGGGGTCCATGAGCCACACAGCAGGGGTCCATGAGCCACACAGCAGGGGTCCATGAGCCACACAGCAGGGGTTCATGAGCCACACAGCAGGGGCCCGTGAGCCATACAGCAGGGGTCCATGAGCCACACAGCAGGGGTCCATGAGCCACACAGCAGGGGTCCATGAGCCACACAGCAGGGGTCCATGAGCCACACAGCAGGGGTCCATGAGCCACACAGCAGGGGTTCATGAGCCACACAGCAGGGGCCCGTGAGCCATACAGCAGGGGTCCATGAGCCACACAGCAGGGGTCCATGAGCCACACAGCAGGGGTCCATGAGCCACACAGCAGGGGTCCATGAGCCACACAGCAGGGGTCCATGAGTCACACAGCAGGAGTCCATGAGCCACACAGCAGGGGTCCATGAGCCACACAGCAGGGGTCCATGAGCCACTCCATGAGCCACACAGCAGGGGTCCATGAGCCACACAGCAGGGGTCCATGAGCCACTCCATGAGCCACACAGCAGGGGTTCATGAGCCACACAGCAGGGGTCCATGAGCCACACAGCAGGGGTCCATGAGCCACACAGCAGGGGTCCATGAGCCATACAGCAGGGGTCCATGAGCCACACAGCAGGGGTCCATGAGCCACACAGCAGGGGTCCATGAGCCACACAGCAGGGGTCCATGAGCCACTCCATGAGCCACACAGCAGGGGTCCATGAGCCACACAGCAGGGGTCCATGAGCCACACAGCAGGGGTTCATGAGCCACACAGCAGGGGTCCATGAGCCACACAGCAGGGGTCCATGAGCCACACAGCAGGGGTCCATGAGTCACACAGCAGGGGTTCATGAGCCACACAGCAGGGGTCCATGAGTCACACAGCAGGGGCCCGTGAGCCACACAGCAGGGGTTCATGAGCCACACAGCAGGGGTCCATGAGCCACACAGCAGGGGTCCATGAGCCACACAGCAGGGGTCCATGAGCCACTCCATGAGCCACACAGCAGGGGTCCATGAGCCACACAGCAGGGGTCCATGAGCCACACAGCAGGGGTCCATGAGCCACACAGCAGGGGTCCATGAGCCACACAGCAGGGGTCCATGAGCCACACAGCAGGGGTCCATGAGTCACACAGCAGGAGTCCATGAGCCACACAGCAGGGGTCCATGAGCCATACAGCAGGGGTCCATGAGCCACACAGCAGGGGTCCATGAGTCACACAGCAGGGGTTCATGAGCCACACAGCAGGGGTCCATGAGCCACACAGCAGGGGCCCGTGAGCCATACAGCAGGGGTCCATGAGCCACACAGCAGGGGTCCATGAGCCACACAGCAGGGGTTCATGAGCCACACAGCAGGGGCCCGTGAGCCATACAGCAGGGGTCCATGAGCCACACAGCAGGGGTCCATGAGCCATACAGCAGGGGTCCATGAGCCACACAGCAGGGGTCCATGAGCCACACAGCAGGGGTTCATGAGCCACACAGCAGGGGCCCGTGAGCCATACAGCAGGGGTCCATGAGCCACACAGCAGGGGTCCATGAGCCACACAGCAGGGGTCCATGAGCCACACAGCAGGGGTCCATGAGTCACACAGCAGGGGTCCATGAGCCACACAGCAGGGGTCCATGAGCCATACAGCAGGGGTCCATGAGCCACACAGCAGGGGTCCATGAGTCACACAGCAGGGGTTCATGAGCCACACAGCAGGGGTCCATGAGCCACACAGCAGGGGCCCGTGAGCCATACAGCAGGGGTCCATGAGCCACACAGCAGGGGTCCATGAGCCACACAGCAGGGGTCCATGAGCCACACAGCAGGGGTCCATGAGCCACACAGCAGGGGTCCATGAGCCACACAGCAGGGGTCCATGAGCCACTCCATGAGCCACACAGCAGGGGTTCATGAGCCACACAGCAGGGGTCCATGAGCCACACAGCAGGGGTCCATGAGCCACACAGCAGGGGTCCATGAGCCATACAGCAGGGGTCCATGAGCCACACAGCAGGGGTTCATGAGCCACACAGCAGGGGTCCATGAGCCACACAGCCGGGGTCCATGAGCCACACAGCAGGGGCCCGTGAGCCACACAGCAGGGGTCCATGAGCCACACAGCAGGGGTCCATGAGCCATACAGCAGGGGTCCATGAGCCACACAGCAGGGGTTCATGAGCCACACAACAGGGGTCCATGAGCCACACAGCAGGGGTCCATGAGCCACACAGCAGGGGTCCATGAGCCACACAGCAGGGGTTCATGAGCCATACAGCAGGGGTCCATGAGCCACATGTGGCTCTAAAGCTAAAGTATGGAGACGCTTTCTCTCTTACAGTATTTGGACTAGAATGTCAGATATGCAAAAAAAACAGCTCATCTTCAGTATTTGTATGGCCTCGGGATTCCTACCTAGATATAAAGCAGCAGGGTTGTGGAACAAATGCATATCAGAAGATCTGACAGATGATAAGGATGTGAAACAACTTTATACTATAAATTAAATAGGAACATAAAGGAGCGAGTACAGCAAAATGAATGGCATCACAGGTGGTCAAGTGGAGTAAACAGCAAATAAAAATAGAAACATTTTATTGACAACAATATGAAAAAAATACAGAGATTCAGGATGAAAGCAGGACACCACAGTATATCTACAACACAAAGCAAGACGAGTGCTCTAGTATTAACCAATCATCTTAAAAGACCGAAAAGCAGGAATAACAGTACTCTCAAAAAGACTTTTATTCTTTCCAGAAAAGTCAGTTAACAAAACTGAGTACTTGCAAGCTACTATTAAACAATGACTTTCACAAAAAGAATAACTGAGACACGCAAATTACAGTCATTCCAAAACCATCCACCAGGACACCTAGACCTGCTGCCAATTCTACACTGGACAAATATATTGAGATTCACAGGAATCACAGGGTATGCTATAGTCATCATGAACGCCTGTACACATATCTACAGGAATATACCTGTAAAACTGTATATAGCCAAATCTGTGTACTAATGTCCACGGACCCAGTGTTTCATATATAGTGTGCACTTTCCATCACCAGTCACCAATATGCGCTTACCAAACAGCTGCTATAATGAAAATTTATAATCCTCTTTTAATCCTTCCTAACTTTATACAGTATGTCACATCGTAGATCTCATAAGACAGTATGTTAAACATTTAAAACCAGCTATTTTAATAGAAACATACTCACAAACATGAGTTGAAAAAGAGCTACAAAAGTGCACAAGTCCATGCTGGAAGCATCACCTCTACGTTGATATGCTCAGCCACTGCCACACACTTCGCAAGATGGCGTTAACATCACTGTCAATATAATCCCTCCGCTCCCCTCCAAACTGGAAAAAATTGCCGATCTTAGCCGGTCACGCGTGGGCCCCGGAGAAGCCTGATGATGTCACTATGCACTAAGCTCCACCCAACGCGCTTCGGCCTCTGACTTCAACCTCAGCCTTGCGGGCTTAGTGTGTGGTGCCTGATAAATAGGTGGATTCAACCCTTTACTAACTATTATAGAGTGCTTTGCATAGCAACCTAGAAGTGAAACAGATAATTTTCTGCAACAATACAATTTAAATCAAATTCTATATTGTGTCTATTGGTGTCAGTGTATTTAAAAGATGAATCCAAAAGGACTCCTTTTGAGATTTTTCACCATATCTGAACCCCTCCAATGGGGCCGCACATGATCAATTCCTATTACATGCTAGTAGGGTCACTTCCATGAACAGAGGCATAGTGGACTGAGAGAATATGTGACATAAGACCTTTTTTGATGTTATAGATGTGCTCAAGGGGCCGGATTTTTTACATTCTTGTAGTGCACCCTATTTATTCACGGCCACAGGGGCATTGTAATAAATAAACCACATAACTAGTACAGCACGTAATGAGTGGTTTATTTTAAAAGCCTAACCTGTAGTTTTAGAATGAACGTTTTTATCTTATCTTGCATCCCATACAATTCCCACATTTATTGAAGACTTTACAGTTACTCAGTTTCCAGTTTGATCTCCTTGGGGGGTCAATAAAACTTCTTACTAGACTTAGTCCAAAATTGGGCGCCTTTCTAAAAATGGGTGCTCGATCTGACCCCTGTTCAATAACTTTAATTCTATCTATTTCTTTCCTAATCAGGGCTGGGTTGTACGCTTTTTTGTATAAACTTTTGTCCAATAAGCTGTGCTGCTCGGAATAATCACTAGTGTTTGTGCAATTTCACACAGTGTGATTGTACCTGGGGAATATTCTCAAACCAGCATGGGTGGTGGCAGCTGGCACATGGGGAATAAAAATGTGTATCTGTTTTTTTTTCATGTTTTTGTTGTAATTCTACACTCATTATTCAGTAATTACAATTCCAGAAAATGCACCTCTTTTTTACTGTACTGTGCTGTAAAGACCCCAATCATTCACATTAATAAACAGAATAGTTTCTACCTCCCACACCACCAGAAAATCATCTATATATCCGTGCCAGCACCTTAGGTGTGAGTGATGGTGTGAGTGGATAAACTGTCTCTCCCAACTGCCCATGAACAAATTTCCAAGACTGGAAGAAAATTTTGCTCCCATCGCCACGCCCTTGGTCTATGTATATAAGGAATTGTTGTACAAAAATTATTATGTTCTAAAGCATACTTAAAGCAGTCAAGAAGGAACTGAATTTGGGGATCATTTAAATCTAGCTGCTCCTTCTAGAACTCCTGGATTGAAGCCAAGCCTCTCACGTGAGACGATAATGATTACCACATGCTCTTTTGTATCCTCCCTAATCTGTGTAATACTGAACCCAAGGAAAAGGTGGGCTGCTTTAATATGCTCTTCAAAGTCCATAAACAAGGAGCTCCATGAAGGTCTATCATTTCACAGCTTCATAGGTACGAGACGTGTTCAAGTTATATACAGTATGTTCTTTCAGTGTTAGAAACCTGAGAATATCTGTGTAGGTTGAGACTCATCTAGACATACAACACACACAGTAGCTGTTTAGTCTGATGAAAGCGCTGGAAATGGCAGGATGGTACGTTCAAAACAATGTTATAGATGATAAAACATGGGTCTACCACTATAATCCTGAGACCAAACAAGAGTCCAAGTAATAGAAACACAAGAAGTCACCAACTCAAAATACATTTTGTATGGAGCAGTCAGCTGGAAAGATCATGGCAGCTGATTTGGGTTTCAGTAGGTGTTTTAATACTATAATTAATCACACACAAGACAGCAATTACTGGAGGCACCAGTGCATCTACAATAAAAGCATTGCATATTGTCAGCAGGTGTGTAGCTGCTTCACGACACCCCAGTTCTCAAGTCTCGCACTGCTTTCAGGGAGTTCTGCAACCAAGGCCTAGTTGTACTTTCTTTTTCATAACCTGACCATTGATTTCCAGATGATGATGCAGCCTAAGGGACAGTAACAGGGTTCCTGCAGCAGCAAGAAGTCTCTTTTTATTCACAGGAGGTGAAGTGGAAACATTGTATTGGTGTCAAGGGAGATTATATTGGAAAGTGGAAAGTTCTCAGAAAATTTTGTTTTTTTTATATTCCGGTAGATAACTTGTTAGGTGTAGAAAACCTTGTATGCTGATGAATACTTCTCTTCGGCTGGGTGAAGCATATACTGGCACTTCCATTACAATACCAAGCTTTATTCGGGACCCAACACTCAGTAAATGTTCTGTAATCTGACCATATTTGGTGAAGTCCCCATGATGATAGTACTGCACTGTGCTTAGTGTACTACAACTATAGAAGCATGACCTACCTGCAGGTCATTTCATTCACGTATTATTTTTCTCTTGGCCAAAACCTGTATGGGAATTATGGTGGAAATTGTTTCCATATCCACAATATCCAAATCATTCAATATATGGCAAACTGAAAGGGGAGTTACTGTCACATTGGGGTTGATTCAGAGCCTGGTGAGAACTCTCGCTTCTTTCTTAGGAGAGAAAACTGCCATTTACTTTCATTGTAAATTTTCACCTGGCTCTGAATCAGCCCCAAAGTAGACAATGAAAGTCAATGGCAGTTTCTCTCATAAAAGGAAGCGAGTATCCTCACCAGGCTCTGAATCGACCCCATTGTGCAACCATTGGTCCCAGGAAATATTCTACAATATTCCAGTTAAAATCACTCACTACTCAAATATATCAGGCATTAAAATATCTTACTACTCAAATAAAAGATAACAGAAAGTTATCATATGTTGGTTAAAAATAGCTAAAACTTTTACTGTGGCCAGGAACAGATCTTTACATTTGCTTATTTAATGCCACTTGAATGAGACATTTTAGCATGTTCCTAATTTTATGAGATAATTTAAGGAAATATTTCCTGTACCAGCGACACCATTAGCTGAGGAATTATATGGGTTGATTCAAAGAAACATGTAACAGCTTGGATTTTGGTGCCGATCATCCTATTTTTCCCGTCCGCTCGTGCGTTCGTATGAACATGCGAGTGATTCTATAAGCAAATACGTTTCTATCCTAAAATGTCCGTCCGTTCGTATGGCAGTTCGGGAATCAGACCTATGTCAGTTTCCATCCTGATTTTTCCGTTTCATTTCTCAGGTTGCAACATTGGTTTTGCCCTTTTTCCTTTTTTGTCTGGACGTAAATCCTTCTGATCTTGCGGCTCCGCACTACAAACTTACCTCATTAAAGTGCATTCTAAATATTTGGTCTTTTATTTTTCTTTATTTCATTCATTTTGCAGTAACCAACCATTAATGAATGCATTTGCATAAGTAAATCTTACTTTGTTTAATTTTTACTTAACTTGCATTTTTTACTTGTGGATTTAATTTTTATATTTTGGCTTCAAATGGTACAACTTTAAATTTTTGGTGTGGTTACCCACACCCTCTACATACAGATTGCTCTCAAATATTAAAAAACACCCAGCAACTTCTGCATGTTATGAGCCTAGAAACAGGCAAGATGGCGGCTCAGGTATTATCGGGCAGCCTGCAAACAGAAAGGGCCTTGTGACTGTGTTGCTCTGGATTCTTTGATTTCTGACCTTTCCGTGCCCCCAGCTCTGCTGTGTCTGTGCAAAATACAGCAGTAACCCACATCCTGCACTTTATCCCGCTCTCCTCTCCTCAGTAAGTGTGATGCATCTGACCAAAGATGTGCTTAAATAATTAAACAAAGCAAAGGTAAACAACTACACCAATAAATGCAATTTAAAAATATTATTCTAGTACATCAATTTAAAAATAAATAACAAAGGACATAAGTTTCTTTAATTAACGCAAATATATTGCCAAATAAAGGTTTACATGCAAAGGACTAATTAAGGTCCACATTAAAATGCTTTTATAAGGCATACATGAATCAGGTATGCATTGCCATACAATTTATGGCCTCGGCCATGCTGATATATGCAGTTCATTGCAGCTCAAGACGCGCAGACTCCTCCACTTAGCCAAAAAACCTGTTCCAGAACAGCAATACGACTGCTAAAAGGTGTCGGCAGTGGCTTTCTTTTAAAACGTATTTAGAGGTTTGAAAACTGTTCTCTGAATCACACCGAAACACATCCAATTAGCCTAAGTTTTACGTTTTCATCCTAAGTTTTAGGATTTGATCCTAAGTTTTACGTTTTGATCCTAAAATTTAGGAACGAACTTGCGATGATCGTAAGAGCATATACGCATTCGAACGTAGGCTCGTGCGAGTCGGAAATGGCCAAAAAAACAGGAAAAAATGACTAACACCCACCCAAACTTACGATTCTCGATCCAAAATCAATTAACTTTTGCTCTTTGAATCGAGGGGATAGTCTCCCAAGTAGCAAGAACATTTATGCAGAAGTATAACCATTTTAACTTTCTACAAACTTTCTTTTGATGTTTCCATAGACACGCTTCAAAACTCAAAAGTAATCAGCAGCTGATTAAGAACTAACAATTTTACATTTCTTTAAAGTAGTAAACATTTAAGAAAGAAAGAAATGGAAATATACTGTATGTGGTGGCATTGGACTTTGAACATGTGGAGTCACTGCAAGTAATTAAGCCCGTGGACTGAACAGCAAGAAATATGATGTCCTCGGGGGGAAAAGAGGAAATAATGTAAAATATTTCAATTTAACAGCTGCATTAGGAGACTTGGCTCCATGTGCCAGAGGCATTAACAGATGCACCACAAATTTCGAACCAGCTTGTTAAAAAGTACTAAACTAAATGTAGTAGTCTTGTTCATGATTCCCATACAGGGGTTAAGTTTCCAAATTGAAGTCCCTAAGGATATGTGCCTGGTAGTCCATGCTTACTACATCTTAGACAGACCTGCCCTCCCCCCGGTGGTTTGTCATAGCCCACCTTTCATTTCCTCCGTGGAAGTTTTTTTACACATTTCAGTCCATCAACAAGCATAAAACCAATGGCGAAACACATTTTTAGAGTTACTACATTTATGCAATTATATATACAAACCCTGGATTGAATTCTCACATCTGTAATGTTAAGAGTATTCAAGCAAAATCAGCACAAGCAACCTCTTAAACCGGACCAACCGCCTGGCACAGTTCGAAAAGAAAGGTAGCGGCCAGTTTGGATCTTCCTCTCCCAGCAACTCAACCATGCTGTAGCCTGGATTCAACTGACATAACTGACAATGCACAGTAACAGGAAGCCCAGCAGCACTTCCTGTTTGCAGGTGGCCTGCAGATGCATGAGCTGCCATTTGATTTCTAAAATTTACTACAGCAGGAGTTCGAAAAAAGTAAATTTTTACGTGCAGCAATCTAAATTGCCCTGGGGAGGCAATTAGATGCATATGAGCAATGTTTGTTGTGTTTGTCTGGTTTAAGTCATTTTTGACTGTTGGTTCACTTTAAGTTGGACCATACAATGCCTCTCAGTTGAATTGTTACTTAAAGAGACAATCTGAGAAAAGAGGAAAAAATATTTTCTTTCTGCCTGCAGGCTTGATCCCACGTAGACTCAGCGCATAGGAGCTAAGAATCTTTACGTGAATCCCCCTGCAGCCAATCAATGAAGAAGCTTGTACCCCTACTCCTGGAAGCTGGGGCAGTATCAGCACTGATGCTAATAACACTGCAACCATGCACTGATGTCTTGCCCCATGCACTGGAATAGACCCCAACATCTACCACCTCCATTAGGAGTCACTGAACCACTAGTCTTGATGGCCGCAGGCAGGGTGAGATAGATTGGTCCAAGTTTGTACATCTTTCCTGTTTTTAAGCAATACTATGCTATGTTGCATGCTTATACTTTTTGATGCATGAAATCCCTGGACATCACAGTGATTGTTGGTGGAGATTGGCTAACAAGGAAATACACTAAAGCATAACTTAAGAGGAATATTCAAGTGGAGCTAAATAGAAGCAAAATGGTTATATGTCTGCTCATGTAAGCTGGATTACTGGAGCGGCACATTGGCACTTTTTGTGGTGGAGGATTATCTATATTGTCATATTACATATGAAGATGGATAAGCCCTTTTGAAATTAGATTTTTTTAAGAATGCATAAACTTTTAATTAAAAAAAAAATATTGTTGAACTGTATATCTTGAAGGACTAGCCTTGGTGGAATATAATAAGTTCAGTTTTGGAATATGAGCTTTTGCTCCATATGGTTTTTACTTTTAGTATCAGTTTATTAGTACCATTGAGCCCAGGGTTTACTGTATGTATTTTAACATTTATTCCATGTAAATAAGAGTGTGAAAGTATTTACAGGGCAGCATTATAACTTTTTATTTTGTGGCCTTTATAAAGCAAGCTCACTATCTCAGGATGCATCTAAATATTCTTATATTATCAGTTTCTTGATATTGTGATCTGACATGTCTAAGATAAAGATTGCCCCTAGGTGGAGTCTCCACATAAGGAGACATGTTCACCCCATTTTATTGAATTGCCACCTCCCAGGCTCTGGTGACTCTCACAAGCAGGACTGTTTCTAGGGGAAGGTGAGCAGGGTGGATGCCAAAGCCATTTCGGGTGCCTTTATCCAAGCCATTCCATTTTCTGCAGATGAGTTAGGGCCAGTGTTGGTTAGGATGTTCACCCCCCCCCCCCATTGGGCACAGTCATTGGGAGGATACACTGTCTGCTGCTATGGTAGAGGCACAGCATGGCACATACCTGTATGGGAAAGTACCATAGGATGGATCAGGAGGGGGCAGAGTTTTTTCCCTCCCGTACTTTGTCTAGAGCGCTACTTTGCCTAGAAACTGCCCTTCTCAGATAGCATAGCAAAATGCAGAAAATAGTTGTATTTAGCTGGAATCTGAGTTCTTGCTATATCCGTTTAACTTTTAAGAATATTTCTCTGTATCATGATATTTTAGAAAAAGTATTGTAGGGTTTTACCGGGCCTAAGACACCTAAATTGCAGCAATTTGTTGTATGTGGGCTGCACCAGTTAGAAGACATTTCTAGGGCACTAATGTGGCATTTTGTGTTGCCTTAGAGACCTCTTCACATCAGTCCATAGTTAGTGCCAGACATTACAGAGCTTTCCAGTTGTCAAATATATACCGTTATGTAGCTTCCTAAACGCTTTATTGTCATGAAATTTCTATCAGTATTTTTTTTCCAAATGGCTGCTCTACACTTATTATTAAGAGCTCTGACTGGTTAACAACTAGAGGTAAACAAGGACATAACTAAATTGGGTAAAACATCAGTTTATTTATGCCATACTAATTGTATTTTGTCTTATTTTCATGAGCGGTAGTTATAGTTTTGTTGTCATACAATTCTTTGATATTATATTTAGAAATGCAGTCTAATTTCCTTTACGGGTTTTATGTGAATATTTAAAAGGAATACATTTTTAAATATATGTTAGGATTTCTCACCAGTGCTTCTATTTCTTGTCATACCAATGTCTTATAGATCCACAGAAGAGTAGATTGTGCTATGAGTGGCCTGCTCCCCCCTCTCCCTAGTATAATTGGGATAGTAATGGGTTCTTTCCAGATTTACCAGCCCACATTGCTTGTTTATTCACTGGATAATAGACTAATATAAAGCTGGTGTCAGCTCTCATGAGCCTTACGTATCCTTTTGGGTATGAAATGGGTTGTACAGTACATGTGGATACCAGCGCTGTCCAGACCAACACTGGACATTTGCTACCAACATTTTTTGTTTCTAGGGCAGGTTTTCGATTGTTAATACATTTGTATTGGTTTTTGTTAGCAGCATTCTTAATCAAAAATTAAAGGTTGACCAGTAGAGAACACATTATTTTCATGAAAATTGCATAGATTTACCAATCTTTCCAAAAAACAACAGATTTCTTAACAAAAAAGTACAGGCAAGCATTAATATGCTGAATCCCAGCTGGGGCCACGTTGTAAAGCTTGGCGTGATCTAACTTTGGATCAGGAACCCCTGCGCGCCAGCATTGTTGAATCAGCAGCCAGTTTCCCATCTGATCTCTGCAACGAGCCGGCACGGCTCCCGTCATGGAAAGGAGCGAGGCCATGTGGTTTGATGCAGATGGCAGGAGCGCAGGGGAGCTGGGACACTGATTCACTAATGCCGGACTAAATAAAACAGCATTCTGTGCTGAGGCACCCGACCAAGTACTCCACTGGACCACCAATGAGCATGTGGACAAAAAACACAACAAGCAAGTCCAGCAACGCCGCACCTTGGGGGGAGTCAATTGGACTTGCGGGCTAAAAGGTTAGTCCTGACACTCCCAGGCTCCTCCCACTCACTAGCCAGCGTGGTCACACTCCCCACCAAGCCACTGCTTTCCAATGCTACTATCCGATATCACTCTCTGTGCAACTGCCCAAGCTTACTGTAGTAAGTTTAGAGGAAAGTTATTTAGTGTAGTTTTGGGTGTTCTACCTTATTATTTTCCTCTTTTTGGAATGTAAAAAAAAACCTTTGTGTCAGGATTGTGCTCCAGACCTGTGATTTACTTATTAGCATGCTGTCCCCAAGTTTCTTTTGTTATTGTGGCTCTGTGTTGCTAAAGTGGAAGTGGCTTTTCTGGCCTTGAATAAAAACTAGTCCCATAATCCTTCCACTGTAATAGTTGAGCAGCAGCTTTGGCTAAATCAAGCAGCAGTAATGACTTCCCCAGGTGAGAACGCTGCCAGTTACCCTTTAGCTACCGGAACACCATATTGTGATCCCCTCATCTGAAGAGGGTGAATTAGAGAACAGTAGGGGTTAAACTGGTGAGCTCAGGAGTGTGGAGTGTCGCCTCTGCCTCAGGTGATTAGCAAGCCAGAGTCAGGAAGTCTTTGCTGTGTACACCAAACATACAATCTGATGTACATTGCTAAGGTAAACACATTGTTTTCTTTTATAGCACAGAGTGCAAACAAATAGAAAAGAAAATGAATCCGTTGAATCCAGCTCCTTGAGGACATCATTTTGGCACACAATAAAGTAAACTTTTAAAATGCCATAGAAGGTGAAATTACCCATAAAGGGGCACTATCGCGGAAAAAATGGCCCAATGATAAAAATCCATATAAATATTCTGGATGGTGGGAGGAGAGGTCACTCATATACCCGGCATAAGGAAATATCCAGCCAGGCTTGTTTTTTATTTTAATGGAAGGTAGGGAAAATCAGGGAAAGGAAAATTCTGTCACCCCGATACACTAAACATGTCACCCTGGATTTTATTCCTACCAGGAAAAGAAAACCACAAGCTTGGTGGGAGTTTTATTCAGTTTGGGTGTATAAGTGACGCCTCCTCTCATTAGCTGACTTGTTTATATGGATTTTTAATATTTTTGCTTCCAACTTTCCCCACACCTCAGGTGGCTCTGGGGGTAACAGCCCCCAGGGCACAAATGGAGTATGCGTAGTTTAGACAGTAAGAACAGGGCTTTCTCTTTTATTGTATCCTGTTTTTACTGCAGAATCTTGGTTGTAACAATCTGTGTACTGTATGTTTTACCCTGTCTAGTACCATCTTCTTTAGTACAGTGCTTCAAAAGAAGAAGGCATCACAGAAATAAACAATAATCATATTCACAATTATCAAAAAGAGTATTGAAATGATTCTGTCCATTCCTCTACCCACAATATCCACAAAAATGTAGGCAAAGCTGAGCCCTAATATATGAATCTAGTTTTCAACAGTTTGTTTGATTTGCAGTAAATGGTTTTGCGTTCTCTTTGCTGAAAATTACACTTTACCCACCAGGTTAATTTTATTAATAATATTTTCTGATGCATGTTAAGTCATTAAGCAGAAAATTTCAAATTGCTTAACAAATTTACCTTTGCATTCTAGTGATGAGTTCTGGGTTTTGAGTAATTAAAAAATATGCAAATCACAAATAAATAATGTAGAAAATAATAAACAGGAAAAGCGAGCATGAGGCAAATGGCCATACAAAAATAAATATTCATGATACATATTTATTACATTTAAAAACAGCTTACAAAACAGAGGAGGGGAGGGGAGTTTAGTTGGAAACATGATTTGATTTACTCTTTCCCATTCTGCGTTGTACAATTTATGATTAGCATCCAAAAAACAGCAGGAAATTGACCATAAAGAGTACCAAAACCCACGCCCCATGGGCCCTGATATCTAGGGCAGTTGGATTTCCTCCCCCCAGGTTGCCCGGAAAATCACCTTCTTTCCCGGTCCAACAGTGCATGCGTGAGCTGCGGCTGCTTCCCCGCTATCCCTTTAGCAGGGCACATGAATGCGCCAGGCATTTATGAATGGCCGGCCCGGGCATGCTCCCTGTTAGAGAGTAGTGGGGGATGTGGCTGCTAGTGCGCTCAGATCCTGCAGCATTAGAGGAGCTCCTGGGCACAAAGGCTCAGGCGGATCCGAGCACGCTGATTGGACAAGCAGCCAGGCTTGCCTCGTAGGACAGGGAACAGGCGAGGACCTGGAGGTTTCATAAAGCCAGGCACCCCCAAACCAGGTGTCCCGGAGGCAAGGACCAAAACCCAGGATAGCCAAAATCCTGGGTTTTGGTCCACTTTAAGTGGAAATAGATTCCTGCCAGGTGTAGTTCAACTCACCATGTTTGGGATCAGAGCTTTACAAAATGAGCAGGGAAACAACCTTGAGGTTGAAGTATTCTATTAAGGGATAAGGTCCACAAAATGGAATACAGGTTGTGGGACATGACGGGAGTGTTCGCCAAACTCCTCTTCGAGAGCCACAAACAGGCAGGTTTTCCAGATCTCCACACAGATGCACGGTGCAGCAGCAGAGCTATAGAAGCAGCTATGTTGAGATCTACAAAATATGACCTGTTGGTGGCTCTTGAGAAGAGGGTTGGGAACACTGTTTGAGGGTATCCTGAAATACACAGACCATGAAAAGAGGATTTTAGAGAATATGGATTAAAAATAGCTACAATCTATATCAATCAAGCCAAATTAAAGGGTCATTTCACTTTCAATGGATTTTAATTAAATTTAATTATTGTGTGCTAGTTAGTGATGGTCGAACCCCCCAAAGTTTGGGTGCAGCAAGTTCGTCCTAACCTGAAATCAATGGGGACCCAAACTTTGGGGAGCGGCTGTAGCGGGTGGGGGGTGCAGAGTATGCAGTGTGTTTGGGCCAGATGACAAACTCAAACATAGACTTCTGGCTTAAGTCCATGTTCGGTTTTGGGAACCCGAACTCGGAAAGTTTGGTTCCGGTTCGCCCATCTCTATTACCAATATGATGAGCTCAAGGTGCTAAGCTTACATGTTTTCTTTCCTCTCTCTATATTTTTTTGCAACTTTAAGTAGCTACTGATTTTTAGGGCTCATGCACACATATATATGCCATTATGCCAACTGTAGTAATGAGGGTGAGGGCCCAAAACATGTGAGAGGCCTACCCTGGGATTCCTCTTATTCCCTGCTGGCTAGATCAAGCCTGCATGCAGGTAGCTTTTTACAATATAAATACAATGTAATATAAATGAGGGGGGACCTGTAGTTCCCAGGTTCTCCCTTAGACCAATTTTTGAACATTGGCACCATATTTTCTAAGCACCAATTTATACGATGTCTGTCCCGAGGGATTGTCACTTAGCAAATGTGGTGCCATTATTCAAAAGGGGTCTAATGGGAACCTGGAAATTACAGACCGGTAAGTTTCACATCTGAGGGATATTATCCTTGAGTATCTTGGTGAAAATGACCTTATTACTCCGTATCAGCATGGATTTATGAGGAATCGCTCATGCCAGACAAAACGAATCAGCTTTTATGAGGAGGTAAGTTTAGGATTGGATCAAGGGGAATCATTGGATATCGTCTATCTTGACTTTTATAAAGCATTTGATACTGTGCCACATAAAGGACTGGTACAAAAGATGAGAATGCTTGGACTGGGGGAAAAAGTGTACACATGGGTGAGAAATCGGCTTAATGATCGGAAGCAGAGGGTTATCAACGGTATATAGTCATATTGGGTCACTGTTACTAGCAGAGTACCACAAGGGTCAGTTCTGGGACCAATTGGGACCAACAGTGAAGTCTAAATCTTTGCAGATGATACTAAGCTGTGTAAAGTAACTAAAACAAAAGAGGATACCAGGCAGCTACAAACAGATTTAGATAAACTGGAAGCATGGGCAGTTAAATGGCAAATACATTTTAAGACAGATAAATGTTAGGTTATGCACATGGGAAGGAGAAATGTGTGCCATGTTTGCACATTAAATAAAGAAATACTTGGTAAAACAACAATGGGAAAGGACCTAGGGGTTTCAGTTAACAATACACTTAACTGTAGTAATCAATGCCAGGCAGCAGCTGCCAAAGCAAACAGGATCATGGGGTGCATCAGGAGGGGCATAGGTTCCCATGACCAGAACATCATTTTACTCCTGTACAAGTCACTGGTCAGACCCCATATGGTGTACTGTGTATAGTTCTGGGCACCTGTGCGTAAGAAGGACATATCAGAACTGGAGCGCGTTCAAAGGAGGGCAGTTAATGAAAGGAGTGTGGGGCTAGAGTACCCTGAAAGATTGTCAAAGTTAGGTTTGTTTAGTTTGGAAAAGAGACGCCTGAGGGGTGATCTGATAACTGAGGAGATATCTGATATGTATAAATATATTCGGGGTCAATACAAAGATCTGTCCCACAATCTATTTATACCGAGGAGCGTAACCATAACCCCAGGGCATCCATTAAGGTTAGAGGAAGGGTGCTTTCTGCACCAAAATAGGAGAGAATTCTTCTCTGTAAGAGCAGTGAGACTATGGAACTCGCTGCCAGAGGAGGTAGTTATGAAGGATACAGTAAAAATGTTCAGAAGTGGCCTGGATGCCTTCCTGGCATGTAATTTCCAGATTTGGCTACTAGACCACTGGAAGGAGATAAACAGGCTGAACTAGATGGACTAAAGTCTTAATTTATCTGTACATACTATGTTACTATGTATAATATACTGGAGGAAATACAGATGGGTAAGAGCTTGATATGCCACTGTTAAGTTATACAGGCTCAAAACAATCTGTTATCTAAGAGAGAAGTTATGAAGTGGTGAGTTTATAATCTACTGGAATATAAAGGGAAATCTTTCTAAAATGGTAAGCTCTCCATCTTTTGAGGCAATCTAATTTCCTTAGATTGCTTGTATTTTCTAAAACTATTGGAAGTGCAGGGTATACTGGCTTGCCCCCAAAGAATCCCAATGTTTGTAACCTCACACTCATCAATTCTTTTAAATAAAAAATATTGTTTGGTATATTCTATACCAAAAAAGTTCAAATGGAACATTTTCTTCCACACACAGCACAAAACTTTTTTCACATAAAACAATCATTACACTTCCAGAGGTAGGTCAATACACATCATTATTAGCAAACACGAGAAGGTATTAGCAGCAATAAACATGTCAAACGCATAAATATTTTCTACTCATACTTTGTTGTAATTAATAGATGGTCAATAAGCTTCAAGTAACATTGTTATATGGTCAGTGATATAATATTCAGAAGTAATACAAACATGTGAACATGTTTCGTCTAGTCTTGGCTTTCTCAAAACATTCCAATTTGACTAAAAATATATAATCAGAGTAGAAAAATTTTCAGCAAAAAGTATATCAAACATTAACGTATATGATATACCATGATATCTTATTTGCATAGTGCATATCTATACTCACAAACATTGGAGCATCTTATTTGTGCGTGTGTGCTTGTGTTTGGACAGGGGGTTTAACATTAGCAAAGGCACAGTTATTGAAGAAAGACTAGGCTGGGGGACAGGAGACCTGTGCTGTTTGTGCAGGACTGGCTGGGGTGGGCAAGCCCTTAAAAATTAACCCATATGTATGGGAGTAGCAGCAGGACTGCCATCTTAAAAATCTAACTTAAGAAAAAGCGATGGCTTGTTGTAAGCGGTAAAACATGTGCCCATTTTGGGCATCACAGGGTTGACCTGCGGTTGTGTAGGCCTATTAGTAGCAGAGGGTGGTAATGGAGAAGCTGTTGGTGGTAGTAGTAGCATTAGCAGAAGTGCAGTTATTGAAAAAAGACTAGGCTGAGGAACAGGAGACCTGTGGTGGTTGTGTGAGACTGGAAGGACTTCGATTGTCCAACGCAGACTTATGATACCTCTCCAGGTGCCTAAGTAGTTGTAGTTCCTAGTCCTAGATTTGCGTCCTGGCCATGGCTACCTTTCTGCTTGCAGATCTGGCACTGCTGGTTTTGGTTTTTGTTCCTCTGGGAAGATACAAAAAAATTGCCACACAGTACAGTAAATAAGAAGATCTGGCTTTTCCACCACCGCCACCCAACTTTGCTCCTCCTCTGGCAGGTTTTTTTCTGGCATCTTAAAAATGAGCAGCAGTGTCACTGTCACCTGCATTTGAGTGGACCATACCAGCAGGCCTAGCCCTGTGACATTTTGTGGATGATCTGGCCCTACCTTGGCTTGGTTCTTAATTGCTGCCAATGCCACCTTACCCTCCTGATCTGATGAAGCAGCCTCTTTGTTGCCTGGTTCCCAAGTCCTGTCCAAAAGTAAATCATCAACATAATCCTCCTCCTCCTGATCCATGCTACTTGATGTCTCATGGTCTATTTGCCCCCGTACACCATAGCCACCTTCATAACTGCCAATATGTTCATGCTTACCACCAACCCCAGTACCACAGCTTAGCATCTCAGACACCACTTTCATCTCCACCTCCTCCTCAACACACTGCAAAGGTTGCCTGTCATGCAACAATTTCTCTAAATCACTATCCAAATCCTTAGCAACCAGGGTGCTGTTTCTTTGGAGAGAAGGCGGCGTCCCACTAGGAAGGGGCAGTGAAGAAAGAGATGATGAAGAAAGGTTTCTTTTACTGGACCAAGTAACGGTAGTAAAGCAAGAATCCACTGAAACCTGGCTCAAAGTCATCACAGCCTCTCATAGAGTCTCCTCCTGAGATGAGCGAGACCAAGACAACCTTTCCACAATGGATGCATTCTCCAAAATAACCAAAATTCTCCAAAATTCCTCCATTGGAGGAAATAGACAACTCTGGCTTGCTGATGCTGCTACTACTACCATGTACATTACTGCTTCTGCTACTACTACCATGTACATTGCCGCCACTCCTGCTACTACTAGCACTTGGTCTGGGCACATGGATATTGCCACTTCTATGGCTGGGCCTGGGCAAATTGCTGATGCTACTTTCACTGGGCCTGGGCACATGTCTGCTTGCTACAGTGTTGGTGCTGGCCCCAATATCCTTAGTGGCAAAAGGTTCTGCAGGGATGTCCTTCTCCAAAAAATGTGGCTGCTGAAGGGGGAATAGCAACAATACTGTGATATCTTTTAATGTTATATCAGAACAGAGAAGACCCCAAGCTTGTGTAAATTACACGGCCCAGCAAGCTTTAAACAAGAAGGTGTAGATTTGTGTGCTAGCAAGAAGATTTCCCATTCTTTTTGAGGCAGAGTTTTCCCCATATCTCTTTCCCAAGTGTCACAGAAAGGTTGCCTCGTACCTTTGGAGCAGTTTAACATTGTAAAGATTGTAAATCTGCGAGATGGTCTTCAATGGGGACGAGAATTCTGTGTCATTAACTCAAAAGGAGTCAGGGGTCTAGCTAGTTCCTCCCTCGAGCCATGCCTCCAGAGGTGGGACTGGAACATAAATAAGTTCCAAGGGTCAATAAATGGGTTCTGCCAAAAGCAGAGAGTCCAAAGATGACCACTGTTTGTTGCTAATAATGTCCTTTCAAAGAACTGTGCCAATGGCCTGCCAGTGCTGAACGCTCCACATTCCTAGATTGAAGGGGATATGCAGGTTGTTCAATAGAGGAAGTAAAGGGTGATATTAACTTTTTTAACTTGACAGATTGAAAGACTGTCAGAGAGCTGGAGATCAAAGGATGATTCCCCTCTCTGAGTTTTGGGCTTTCAGCTATCCATGGTAGTTCCTCTAGCAGTGTAGTGGAAGTGTGCTTCTTTATTTGAACCCACTTTTTAGTGCTTTTGTAGTTTGACCAATCTGGAGATAGACTGCCTGCCAATATTTCAAGAAGTCTGGGACTGCAAAACCCACTTCTATTTTAGGTTTGCATAAGGTAGATCTGCTCAATCTAGGCCTCTTTCCTCCCCATATGAACCTTCTAAATATAGTGCCTAAATTTCTAAAATAGCTGCGTGGGATGTGGCAAGGGATAGCTGCTAAGAGGTAAAGGGTTCTGGGGAGGACTGTCATCTTTAGAATACTCATACGTCCCAACCAGGTGAATATGGGGAGGTCCCAACTTTCCAAGTCCTTCTTTGTCTTGTTAACGATGGGGATAATGTTTAACTCAAAACATTGGCCTACATCCACTGAGAGCTTGGTGGCTGGGTAGGTAATTGCTGGGTTAGCCCATCAGAATGGAAAATTGGCTTTCAATTGGAGGAGGATCTAGGGTGTCAAGTAAACCACAAGGGCTTCCGATTTGTCAAAGTTAATAAATAAATGATAAATTCCTTCATAAGTACTGGGAATGCTATTAAAGGATCTGAGAACTGTAAGTCGTTGGCAAAGGCAACCACTTTATGTTGAGCTCTGGAAAAGGACAACTCTGCTATATCTTGATTGTTTCGCACAGTTTGGAGGAAGAATTCTATTGTAAGTGCAAACAACAAGGGAGATAGGGGGCAGACCTGTCTGGTGCCTTTGGTAATACAAAAAAGATTCTGACAGAGAGCCGTTTACCTTTATTCTGGCTGATGAGGTGAAGTATAAGCTCATAATGTAAGTAACAGCATGTGGACCAAGCCCAATATGTTCCAAGGTGGCACGCAAAAAGCTCCAGTTTGCTGTATCGAACACCTTTCAGTGTCGGTAGAAAGGAACAAGAGAGACGCCTTCGTCTTACAAATTGAATGAATGAATTATGTCTAGATTGCGAGTTGTGTTATCTCTGGATCTCATTGCAAAATTAACCCCGACTGGTCACTCCCAATGATGGACGGGAGCATGGGGGCCAGCTACAATTTTGGCAAACAACTTTATGTCCACATTTAAGAGGGATATGTAGCTTCCACATGCCTGTGGGTCTTCTCCTGGTTTATGAATAACGGTAATATGGGCCTCAAGGGCCTCTTCTGGAAGCGATGCCGGGTTGGTGTCATCGGCAAGAGCATTAAAGGCCTCTAAATAGGGCTTGCTAATCAAATCCATGGAAATGTTTGTAGTACCCTATGGTGTAGCCATTGGGTTCCGGTGGCTTGTCTTTGGGAGCTTTTTTCAGATTGTGTTAGCAAGTTCCATGTCAGTGATAGGGGCTTCTAATAATTCTACCTTGCCTTAAACTGGACCAACAACCTGGCACAGTTGGAAAAGAAAGGTAGCTGCCATTTTGGAGCTTCCTCTCCCAGCATCTCAGCCATGCTGCTGCCTGGATTGAACTGACATAACTGACAATGCACAGTAACAGGAAGCCCAGCAGCACTTTCTGTTTGCAGGTGGCCTTCAAATGCATGAGCCGCCATTATGTTTTTTAAAATTCACTACAGCAGGACTTAGAATAATGTAAATTAATTTTTATGTGCAGCAAGTAAAATTGTCCTGGGGAGGCATGCATGTGAGCACTGTTTGTTGTGTTGTTGTAGTTTAAATAATTTTTGACTGTTAAGGCCAGAGTTGGCAATGTATTTTTTCATCCTGTTTAATAGTACACTAGTGTCCGTTGACTCAGTGTCTCGGATATTGTAGAGTTTCTGGTAGAAATCTCTAAAGGCATGGGCAACGTCCTTGTGCGGAAATGTTTTATCTGATCACTATCAATGAATTATTTAATAAAATTTAGCGACTGTTGCTTCTTAAGGGCACCTGCCAGTAAAGCCCCACTTTTGTTTCCCCATTCGTAGTACATTTTCCTGCATCTTTTTATAGTGTACTTCGCTCTCTGAAGCATGCACACACTCCTCCTAGCCCTAGTCAACCCAGCCAGAGTATCTTCGGCAGTGGACAGTTTGTGAGACAATTCAAATCGCTGTACCTCCTATAACAGTTTTGTCATGGTGAGAGTACTGTCTTGGTGAAATGCAAGGTGAAACGCTTGCTGGAGTAAAATGTCTCTAATGACTCTCTTATGGGCATACCAGTTACTGGTAGGAGAGGTATCCTCTTTTTTATTAAGGTCAAAGTACTCCTTAACATTGAGTCATTTAGTCTCCAGGTCCACTCCTAGAGAGTGTCATGTGGCTGTGTTAGGGACAATGATCACTGAGGCGTGGTTGGAAATACAATATCTTTTTGTACCCTGGGGAACAATGAGTGTGATATGAGGTGTGTTGGGCTGAGTAAAATGTAAAGCATCAACTAGCTGTGAATTGTGTAGGGATTTTTTGGGTTTCCGTAAGGGTAACATCAGTGTTTTTTTCCCAGTGTCCCCTTTAAGCTCCTGAAGAAGCTCCTGAAGAAGGGCAGTGCTCTTCTCCAGAATGTTAAGGCCCTTGATTTTCAGGGAAGTGAGCCCAAAGTGATTCAACATCTGCACTCTAATGTTTAGTGTCTATGGTCTATTCAAATCAGATCCTCCCCCCTTCCCACCCAAGGGCAAGGATGGAGGTAAATATGAGGGATAATAGGAGAAAATAGAGGGGAGTCTAGGGGAGAGTGGTTGGTTTTGGGGGGATCGAAGCAGAAATGCAAAGGAATCACTAGGGCGGAGCGGGGTGAGGGAAGGGAGGATTGGGAGGTGGTTGCTACTATTATAACAATACTGGGCCAAAGTGTCCGCCTGGGCCCAGGATCAGGTCGGGGGTAAGAGTTCACCAGTGATCCGGCACCTCAGTAGGGCCCTTCTGAAGCTAGCTGGGGACAGAGAGACCGGTCACCCGCTGGTGTTGGTAGTTAAAGTTCAATGCAAAATTAACATGAATCCGGGTAGGGTAACTGCTCTCTCCCAGCAAACTCAAAATTTAAATCTAGAAAATAGTAAAGAAGTAAAACAGCAAAAACCTTATGACATTCGTGCTAGAAACTGTGGTCAGGCAGAGGAGAATATACAAGCACTATACTGCTCAGAAGAAAATAAGAAGAAGAGGGCTTAATAGATAAAAGTCTCTGAAGCCCCATGGGTAGGAGAAGGGAACAGAAATGTTCCTGTGTTCCATGTTTTTGCGCAGATCAATATTTTGCCTAGAAATTGCCCAGGTGGTTGGCAGCTGTAGAGAAGGCATCAGAGGACAATTGGCAGCAACAGAGAAGGTGGTGAGCATGATTGCAAACTTTGGAGAAGGCCGTGTGGACTGAAGGGTGATCTGCAAAAGCATGATGGTGGACGTGCTGAGGTTCCCTTACTCAAGAGCCCACATAAACCTGAAGGTGTCCCTGAATTCTGCCCCCCCATTTTAAAGAAATATTGGGGTATTTGATGAGAATACAGTTATGCTGGGTTTACACAAGCACATAAATTGACTGTTTGCTTAGCGAGTGATCAACCATACAAATCTTCTGCGATTTAATGACTGTGTCCAGACGCCAAAGATTTGTTGGTCGGGGGCGTGGCTTGCTATGGCACCGTGAGGAAGCGAGACGAGGGAGCTCCACACCAATTTGATCTGCTGAGCACCCAGGCATCCCACTGTGACCCCCTTTCCCTGATGCCCAGGAGGGGGAAGGTGAGCAGACAGCGCCGGAGGGGACAGGAGCGCCCCATCCCCGCTTATTTCGCGACGCGGGGAGGAAGGGGAGAGGCGGAGGCCCCCCACAAGATGGCGGTGCACGTGGTCCCGGAGGGAGAAGAGGAGAGGAGAGGCGCTGATCCCCCTGCAGACTTACCCTGGCGGCCGCAACCGGCTGCGGAGACGGGAGCGGAACCCCCGCTGTCGGCTGGAGTGAAGGTGGCGGCGGACCCGAGGATGCCGGCGATACAGATGCGGGGAGAGGAGGAGGAGGCGGGAGCCCCAGACGAGATGCCGGCGCTTGTACCCCCGGCGGGCGGCGATGAGAGGGGACGCACTGCAGAGCACCGAGGCGCCTCCCAGCATCGGAGCCCCACGCCGCTGAGAGGAAGCGGGGAAGTCCCCCAGAGAACACAAGGAGGTGAGGAGTCAGTGGCCCCACGTGTATCAGCCCGGCGCCTCCGCACTGTCACAGCGGAGGTGCACCGGCCGCCTGGCGAGACGGGGGGATCACCCGTTGGGCCCCGGGCAGACCATAATTATAATCCAACCCTGACGGAGCCCCCTATGGCCCACACAGACGGGGGAGCACCCAACATATGTGACCGGCGCCCGAGGGAGGGAAGGACCCAGACAGAGAGCACAGGCTGCATTGAATGGCTGATGGCAGACAGTCCGGCGCCAGCCCGAACCCATAGCCCAGCAACAACTGCCTCGCCCGGGGTGTGGCTGCGCCAGGAGGGCATCCCGAGCCCGGACTCCCCGCCTTATGCCCCAGCACGTGGAGTTGACTCCCCCTGCCGGCCCCTCCAGCTCTGGTCCCCAAATGGGGCCGCGCAGCGTTCCCTGTCCCCGGGAAGCGTGATTGGCACCCCCTCCCCCCCGGTGAGCCCTATGCCGGCATGGGACAGCCAGGAGGTCTTCGCCCCTGGACCCTCCCTGGGGGGCCCGGGGTCCACCGGAAATGAAGGAGTTCTACCGACTGGCGGCGAGGCGGCCTCTCCGAGGTTCAGCGGGGGCCCTGTGGATGGGCGAGGAAGCCCTACATCGCCTACTTGCATCGGGCATCCCTTGGGAGCTGCCGGGGAAGCTGCTGCTACTTTACATGCTGCTCCTTATGCTCCGCTTGATCTTCTGTCCCGCACCATAGCTGAGGCAGTGAGAATCAACATCAATGAGGCCCTTAGGGGCTTACCATCCCGCGTTGACTTCGATGGATACGTCTCGAGAATGGAAGGTACCAAAAAGAGGGAGCTGGCGACCCTTCAAACCACAGTAACGGAGGTTGCTCAGAGAATGGACACCGCGGAGGCCTGTCACAGATCACTGGAGACGCGAGTTGCGGAGCTGGAGCATCAACGGGAGGGAAGCAACCGCCTCCTGTCTGAGCTTTTCCTGGCGCAGGATGATGTGGAGAATCGCAGCCGCAGGAATAATCTCCGCCTTCGGGGCGTCCCAGAGTCAGTCGAGCCGCGGGACATCCAGGCTGCGGTTATCTCTATCTTCAATGGGCTCCTGGACTTGCCGGAATCGAATCACATTGAATTGGACCGCGTGCACAGGGCCCTTGGTCCCCGCCCTCCGGACTCTGGAAGACCGAGGGACATAATATGTAGAGTCAAGATCAAAGAGGACTTGCTGCGAAAGGCGTGGGAGAAGGGCCCGATTCAGTACAAAGGAGCGCAGATCATCATTCTTCAGGACCTTTCCCGGAGAACATTACTTATGCGGAGGCTGCTGAGACCGCTCCTTGACACCATCCAGAGGCAGGGCGCCTCTTACCGCTGGGGTCACCCCTTCCAGCTTTTAGTTCGCAGAAATGGGGAGATCTTTGTCCTCCGGTCCCCGATCCAGCTACCGGACTTGTTCCGCTTTCTGGAGGCCCCTGCGGTAGACATCCCGGACTGGACGGCCCCGGACCTGGGGGTGTTCGACAGGCGGCTCCCGCAGCGTCCTGGAGGGGTCCTGCGAGGAGTCGGGAGAGATCGTAGAAGACGCCGCTGATGATCCTGTGGGGTGCGGGGGACGCTTTCCTGCCTCTCCCCACGGCCCACCCTTCTGTTGAGATTTTTGATGTGCTCCGGGTGGGGGGGGGCTGGGTTGGCGCTCCCTGGTACCTAGTGGTGCTGGGCCACGTGGTGGTCTTGATGGGCGCTGGCTTTCTGGGCCGCCTTGGCGGGGCCGGAGGGCGGGCGTCCCCGGGCTGTGCCCTATCTCATCCTCTTGTACTGGTCTTTGGTTAAGATTGAGATCTGCGGCCCCGGAGGGCCCTTTTCTGTTCTGCTTAGTCACCTTAGCGGGGTCCACGCGGGGGGCGTATTGCGCCCCCGGCCCGTAGGACTCCCCTTCTGTATCCCTTCCCCGCGATTAGGGGTGGGAGGGTGGTGGCTGGACAGACGGGGCCCCCCCCCCTGATTTACCGGGTCTCACTGTTGACAAATGCTTCTGCTGGGCGGGCTCTGATGGGGAGGGTGACTCTGGGCCGTGCCCTGGTCGCCGGCCCCCTCAGGGTTTCTGCGGTTTCCTATCTTTATTGTTACGGGTTGCGCTTTGCTATGTTATGTTCTGCTGTCTCCCCCTAAAAGTTAACAATGCCTTGGGTTACAATACTAACTGTTCATTAAAGTGGTGTGGCTCCCTTGCTGCTGCTCCATGTTCTGATCCTCCACGATTTTTGGTGCCCCCCTCCGTGACTGACGGCGGTCTTTCACGAATGGGGTAAAGCAGCGCCTGATTGAAATACACGCTTGCTTATTCCACTTGGAGGACGTGGTGAAGAGTGGTGAACAAAGTTGCACCAGCTCCGGAGGTCCCTTGTAGGCCACTATCCGGTTGAATACACTAGTAGTCTGTTGCTAAGTGTTAGTTAGTTTCTATCTACTTATTTGTGATCGTCCCCTTTGTACACCCTCTCGTTCCTGTCTCCCCTCCTACCCCACCTTTTGATTACTTCTGGGTCTCGCACAGTTTGTTGGACTTGACAATAGATAGTGGGATTCTCCCAACCTCCTTTTCGGACCATGCACCGGTCTCCCTCGAACTGAACTTGATCGATAGGCCTCCGCCCCCTCTGACCTGGTGACTGAACGAGTCTTTGTTGCAGGATGAGGCGGTGGTTCTGGCAGTGCGGGAGGGGATAGAGGCTTACTTTAGCAGTAATGATAATGGGGAGGTATCGCCTATGCTTCTGTGGGAGGCTCACAAAAGTGTCAGAGGGGTCCTGATCAGCCATGCTTCAAGGTTGAAGAGGGAGAGAACGGAGCAGCTAGAGCAGCTCACGGAAAAGGTTCGGCGCTTAGAACTGACTCATAAACAAACCGAGGCAGCAAAAGTACTGGGAGAATTGACACAGACGCGGGAGGCCCTCAATGCATTACTTAGACAGAGAGCGAAGTACATGATTAAGAAATGTAGGCGTAGATACTATGAGCACGGGAACAAAAGTGGCACACTTCTGGCGAGAGCCCTAAAGCAACAGTACACACAGAACTTTGTCTCTGAGATCATAGATGGCTCACAGCAAAAACAATATACCTCCGGAAAGATAGCGGAGACCTTCCGGACGTATTATTCCAAGCTGTACGACCTGGCCAATGGAAAGGATGAGCGGACACTCCCAGAGAGGGTCAGGGCATATATAGGGGAGTCAGGTATGCCGGTGTTGCCACGAGAGGTAGTTGAGTCCCTAGAAGGCCCAATCAACATGGAGGAGTTGGCCGAGGCGCTCAAACACACGCCAGCGGGAAAGGCCCCGGGTCCGGACGGGTACACCACCAAATATTATAAAGCATTTCTTGCACTACTGGGCCCCCGCATGGTGAGGGCATGGAACACGATCATGGATGGGGAGACCCCCGGGCGGTTCTCTGGGAGGGAACTGGAGGCTCAAATCTCGGTGATACCTAAACCGGGTAAAGACCCGTTGTCATGTGGGAGCTATCGCCCCATTTCCCTGCTCAACACAGACCTCAAACTGTATGCAAAAATCCTGGCCATGAGACTGGCTCCAGTGGTGGCGCGGATAGTGCACCTCGATCAAACGGGTTTCGTGTTGGGTAGGGAAGCCAGAGACAATGTGGTACGGGCTATTAACGTGATACACGGGGCTAAGACATCCAACACCCCAGCCATGCTCCTGTCTACGGACGCGGAGAAGGCCTTCGATAGGGTGAGCTGGCCTTTCCTCAGAGAGACCCTCAGACACGTAGGATTGGGAGATGGGATGAGGCTACTTATAGAGGCGCTGTATACCACTCCATCGGCAAGGGTCAGAGTGAATGGCGTTCAGTCGGAGCCGGTTCTCATCCGGAATGGAACCAGACAGGGGTGCCGGCTGTCCCCCTTACTCTTTGCTTTGTCGCTCGAACCGTTCCTCTGTAGGGTGAGGGGTAACAGCGACATCCGAGGGGTGGACTTAGCGGATGGCTCACATAAGGTCGCTGCGTACGCAGACGACATGCTCTTCTTCATTGCGAACCCGGTAGTGTCGGTTCCAGTCCTGATGAGGGAGTTTGAGATCTATGGGAGGTTATCCTATCTCAAGATAAATTTCGACAAATCAGAGGCCCTGAACGTCTCGCTCTCTGGCGAGACGGCTAGAACCAGCCAACAGTCCTTCTCGTTTAGGTGGGCCAGATCCTCTATTCCATATCTTGGCACACACCTGCCCAGCCAGCTGTCTAGGATCCTGTCCTTAAACTTCTGGCCTTTGGCGCGGAAAATCGAGATGGACCTGGAGTCCTGGGACCGCCCTGCGTTCTCCTGGATAGGCAGAGTAAACATCATTAAAATGACTGTTCTCCCAAGGCTGCTGTTCCTGTTTCAGGCCCTCCCGATCCGCATTCCGCAACGTTTCTTTCGGGAACTTAATAGAGCCCTGTTGGGATTTGTTTGGGGCAGGAGAAGGGCGAGACTGAGATCCCACTTGCTGTGCAGACCTAAGCGAGCTGGCGGTATGGCTCTTCCAGACATAAAGTTGTATTGGGTTGCCACGCACCTGCAAAGAGTTTGTGAGTGGCAGAATTGCCGAGAGACAAAAAGGTGGGTCCAACTGGAAACAACGATGACCCCCACCCGCCTAGAATTACTGGTGTGGAATAGGTCACCCTCCACCCCGGAGACCAGAGCTCACCCGTCCATAGGGGCGTCACTGGGGATTTTCAAGGAATACAGGGAGCGGCCGGAATTCTCCCCATGGCCCACTCCGGTACTGCCGATAATCGGGAATCCTCTGTTGCCCGCGGACCCACTCGGGCCGGGCCTGCGGGAGTGGGGAGGCCTGCAACAGCTCCGAAGCGGAGATCTGATTAATAGAGAGGGGTGGATCAATTTGAATGACCTTAGAGCAAGATGGGAGAGCGATAGATTGGACCCCTGGACCCTCCTGCGCTTCCAGTCCTTCCTCTCCCAACTAGGGTTTAAAAGGGGTCTGAGTAGGTGCCCCACGGAATTTGAGAGGATTTGCCTGGATACTCAGCCTTCCCCGCACTTGATCTCAAGTCTATACTCCTTACTGATTAATGCGGAGATGGCTCCCCCGACCTTTTGGCGTGAGTGGGAGAGGGACCTGGGCAGACCCCTAGGGAGGAAGGAGAAAGAGAAAATTTCCCTGCTGGCGCACAAGTCTTCTGTCGCCTCCAGAGTACAGGAGACTAATTATAAAATCCTCACTCGCTGGTACTACACCCCGGACAGGCTCAATAGGATGTTCCCAACAGTAGACCCAAAGTGCTGGAGATGTGGAGCCGAGAGCGGTACGCTGTTCCACATCTTCTGGACGTGTCCTAAGATCAGAGAATTCTGGGGTAAAGTTTTGCCCATTATCACACAAATCACGGGGGTAGATATGCAGAACGACCCTGCCCAGGTCCTGCTTCACTCAACAAGATGTCCAGTGGGGAAATACAGGAAATCGCTGCGAGTCCATCTGCTAAACGCTGCTAAGCAGGTGATCCCCAGGCGATGGAAACAAAATACCGCACCGTCGGTGAGGGATTGGTTGGCGGAAGTACTCAATATATGTGAAATGGAGGATCTCACGCTGTCGCTCCATGACAGGGAGGAACAGTTTAGGAACACCTGGATGTCCTGGTTAGTGTTCCAGGAGTCGGAGGAGTTCAGGGCATTGTATGTCTGATTGGGCATGGGCCTGCGTTGCCTTGGTGGGTTTGACTCGACTGGAGCTGGGCCCCTCAAGAGAAGAGAAGTTTACAAATATGCCCCGGCGTAATTGCCCGCTGCTAGGGGTTACTGTACTGTTATGCACTGGGTGTGCCCCCTTCCCCTGGAGCCCCGTCCTTTCCTTCCCCTCTTTCCACCCCCGTGCTTCCCTAGTCCCCCCTCCCCCCTTATGTGTAGTCCTGTCCTGTCTTGTGTCTGGGAATGGGGCCGGAGCACCCTGTGCCCCGGTGTACTGGAGGACAGTGGTCCTTGACTGGAACCAATACGCTACGAGAGGTCACCAGCAAGCCAAGAGCTAGAATACTGTTCTGAAATAGTAGACATGTAGAGACACCTGTTGATTATAAAGACAACTGCTCTGTGACACTTTTGCATGAAGCTGACATGTGGCCTGACTTCCTCCACCCCCCTCCCTTTATTTTCTCTACTGTGCTTTTTGTTTCTTCCTTGAATCTTTTGTTGGTTGTATTGTACCTATAAAATTGCTAAAATAATTAAATAAAGAATATTAAAAAAAAAAAAGATTTGTTGGTCAATCAATTTCTAGTGCGATCACTCATGTGCTTGTTCTCATAGTAAAACACATTTTTGGTAGGCAACTTCTGTTTCCACATTCCAGTGAACGAGAACGATATGACAGGCAACTGTTAAACGTAATATTCTTGTTTAATCGCCATTTCCATGGAGCCATTATCACTTAATTGTGGTCTTTTCTCACTCAATAATACATCCAACACAAGGAGGGCTGGGGCATAAATTAAAACATTTAAATGAAATTACATGTGGTGGCCTTTATGAATGGTGGTAAAAATATAGCCCTGATAAAAAAAAAATCTGCTAAATGTCACTTTAAGAATCTGTGGGGTGATTGTCAAAAATAGTCTCATAGTTTTTGGAGCATAGAAAAAATTGTTTTGATTTGTTTGAAGGTATTTCATTGAGAAACACCTCATTATCACTAGCCATGAAAAACATAAGTTGGCAAATGATTTAAAAATTGCACTTCTGGCACCCAAGTTCTTGTCACTAAAATGATTTGCAACAGAAAGGCCAAAGGAATAAGCTATTACAATGGATTTCAGCAAGCTGGATTAGGAAACTTTGATGGAAAATACAAACAGGGCTGTGTCACTCTTCCTGCAAATCAGATGCACTGATCCATGTAACCAATTATTACATAACATAACTTCCAGCTAGGAATCAAGTCAAGACATATCACTTACTTGTTATCTGACAAGGGATATTTCCTTTGACAGTTGATGACAACAGGTGAAAGCTTTCCAGGAAAATCCATGTTTTCTGTAACATCCCATAAATGTGAGCTAGTCCTTAAACCAAATATACTGACGCCTTCTGTAAGCTTAGCCCTGTAAAAAAAAACAGTCACACTTAAAAAATGCTGCAAAATACCTATGTGCATTAGCTAATACCAGCATTAACCCCCAAACTGTTTTGCCTGTGTTTGGCCTTTTAATAACAGGTGATTTTAGGTTTGGTTGAGCAGGCTGCTGACCCCTACTGCCCTATCACCCTGTTTGCCAGGACCACACACCTTGCACTGTGTGACTGGAGCTTCCCCTGCTAATGGAGACGTTTCGATGTTTTTCCTTTTGCACTAGGAAAGTTAGGGGGTTAAAGCGTATAAAACAAAATATGGAAAATAGCAGAGGCTCATTCTGTGCATTTCCTCTGCAAACCCAGCTTGGCCACATGTGACTGACAGTGGCCACTGTCCATCCGACAACTTTGTACCTCACTGTGCAATGGTCCGGCCAGGGATCATGATTGCCTGCCAGTAGCCACGTAGAGCTGGTATAAAAATAAAAGATAGCAATAGACAAAAGAAATTCTGGTAGTGAAAAGCTTTGACCAAGCAAACTATAACTATAAAATAGAACTATAAAAGGATAGGGACAATTTATAAAGAAAAGGAGAAATAGTGCTTGCCCCCCCATAAAAAGATGTAGTGTCGCCCAGGTTTAACCTCCAAATGAGTTGGCAGGAAGGCCTAAGTTGAATAATCAGAGAGGAAGTGAGACTAATGCTCTACAGTTTCTTAGTATTGGTGACAAGCTAGCAACGTGGTCACATATTTCTATTTTATATGTATTTCTGACATCAGGTATCAAACACACATCTATATATGATTAGTTCTTCACCAACTGCAGCTCTGTTATATGGGGGTCTGCAATTCAGCAACACATCTGCTTCTAGCAAGGTGGGGGTGTTAGCATCCTACTTTCTGACCACTGTTCCTTTAACCCAGTTCCTGTCTTACCTTGACTATCCTTTTCCCAACCTTTGTCCTTCAGACCCTGTCAATCTCTTTCTAGACCACGTATAACCTGGATTTTTCAATTTCTCTTAAGCAACATACCCACAATAATCATTGGAGACTTTCACATTCCCATCAACACTAACAGTCCTGCTTCTGGCCTCAATGTTCCACTGCTCCCATAGAGATGGCCCCACTCTAGACCTTATCGTCTCCAACCTCTGATCTATATCTAACATCTATTCCACTCTACTGCCCCTCTCTGACCTAATAACAATCACATTCTCCCCCATTGCACCTGCTCCTATCACAGACACTCTTGCAATGAAACATACCTGCGCTTGAATCACTTTAGCATGGTATTTTCTCTTTCCTTTTAATCTGTTGGAATACCACAAGGACCAATCCTTGGACTCCAACTATTTTCTATCTACACCTCTCCCCAATTTCCCCCAATAGACTTTTGGTGGGGATTCTTCTTATAAGCTTTACTTATTACTTGTGGAGCAGTAACTCCTCGGCTTTAATGGCGGCAGCCTTTTCCCTCTTCAGTCCACTACCCTGCTGGATCAGATATCCCTGGATCTTTGCCTTGACCCGCTTAAAATGGGAGTTTATCCCCTGTAAATTATGGGAAATAAATTACCTCATTCCTAGACTTACTCCCCCATATTGTCACTCATGAAGGCACACCCCGAACTCCCACTAGCAGCTGGTCCAGGGTGGGCGGGAGCAATGCCAGCCTGCAGAGGGTAACCAAGGAGAGAAACAAAGAGACAAGTGAACCCTGATTAACCTATTGCCTATAAATAAGAACTGTAGAGACAGCATAGAGAAGAAAAGGAAAAAGCAAAGAAAAAAAAAGGAGACAGGACCCAAATGGACCTGGGGATTAACAGCACACTGTGAGGTCTGGTCCTCCTATCACCAACCACACTTCCAAACCCCAAAGAGAAGCGTGACCCTCCCACCCAACCATACAAGAACAACTGTATTAAACTCGACCCAGACAAGGTCCCATCAAACATCTTTGAAAATCTATAGGACAAGAAAAATGAAAACTCCTTTGTGGCTCAGCCGCCCTGTTTCCCCACCTTCAGGACCCTCGCTCTCTTAAGCTGCACATACACAAGGCAGAGCTTATCATCTTCACACCATATAATTCTGCTCCCATATCCAACACATATATAGTTTTCAGTGACCTCTTTATCACTGCATTTTCCCAAGCGCATTGTCTTGGCATTATTCTGGACTTCTCTCTTAGTCATACCCCACATTCAGTCTATAGCTACCTCCTGTCACCTCCAAATCAAAAATATCATGTGCTTCCATCTCTTCCTCACAGCATCACATGCCCTGATTTCCCAACCTGGACCTTCTTTGCGGCCCAGCCTATACTCCCTTTTGGGAGGGGTGTTGATCTCCTGGGTTCCTAGGTTGGGAGTCTTGAGGTTTCCACCCTGTTATCTGACTCAAGGTTTCACAGTTGTCCACACTTCATGCTGCCAGAACATCCTAAAGATTTCAAAAACTTGTCAATTCAATGTAATTTTAACAATATCCAGGCTCTGTTTGGTCATGCGTATTCTTTCACATCTGACTCCAATCTAAGCATTTTTATTTTACCTACTGTTAGATTTATTATAGTGTCTTCTATAATCATGGTGCTTATGAGCTTAAAGAGTCAGTAGACGTGTGAAGGGGTTTGTTGAGAAAAATAACTTTTCAGTACTTTCCTAAGAAGTTATTTTCCTTTGAAACACAGTGGGCAGCGGATCATAAAACATTTTTTTTTTGCATCTGGTCATTATTTCAAATCGAAAATGTTACTGAACGATATCCTTTCTAAGCCTCTAAACACCACATGACTTAAACAAGGGGTCAATAAAGCAACACTTTCAGGTGTTTGAAGGCCCTAGAGAGCTATTCCCTGATTCCCTCGATAAGCTGATATATTTATCGGCTTTGGGGGAAGCTGTGTATCACTGAGTCTCTATTTAGAAAATGAATTGTCTTTTAGAAATTTGATATAAGAAAAAAATTCATGTATTAATTTATAATCTCTAGCTATTTTCTGTAACTTTTTTTTACAGAAAATGCCCAATAATGCCCAATAACAATAAATAGGTAAATGTAATGCTTAGTTATTGCTGAGTGAGCGTAAATAAACACACTACCAGACATGTCTATGGATATAAGCCAGAGTAGCTCATTATGACTATAGGCCGTTGGTTATGAGCAAGCATACATAATAATCCTACACACCATTCCGACAGCCAAGAAAAAATACTCACTGTGTGAGTCAACATTTTTCAAAATTAAATAGATTATAATAACAAGTTAATAAACCCTATCGGACAATATTATTTATATACACGGCATGACCATAAGGCCATAGACACTCTTTCCAATTAATTTGTTTTCTGTTTACTTACAGACTGGTACCCATCTATCTATCCTCCCTCCTTTGCTCGGCTGTCCTTCTCTGTTAATCACTCCACTGGCTCCAACTATCTGACAAAATTCAGTTCAAATTCCTAACCTACAAAGCTTAGGATACAATAACAATAGGTGTAGAAATCTCATGTGCCCCATGACCAGCAAACTCGAGTAAATGCAAGGAACTTACGGATTCTGTGAGAAGCCCAGTCAGACTGCCCAACAAGGTTGGTCCTGAATGATTGGTAGATAAAAGTCATAAAACATACTGTCAGCTATACTGTCTTCTTAGTCCTGTAGTTGGTCAAAATGTGACTTTTTAGTTTAGAAGGATAGAAATTTCACAAATACCAGATAAAATATAAATTAATATTATATTATTTGTCTACAGATCTCTTTTTTATTGTTCTTATATTGTGAAGTGGAAATATCTAGGGGCAACTCATAGCCATGATTGCTACACTTGATGCTTGACTTGTGCCAAACTCTTGGCATGTGTGTACATGACAATTCCAACTTAAACAAACCAAGGTCCATAAAGCAACATATTTCTGAGATTTGTCTAGAACAGGGGGTTCCCAAATCCTTTCTCACCAAGTACCACTTTTCCTTTTGAATCAAACAAAAATGCACATCGATAGTTTGTTTCTCCCTTTGGAGACGTTTTGTATTCATGGCACAAAATCAAGCTTGGGTGAATAATACATGGCAAAAGATCATGTTGGCATACAGGTCAATCTGCAGCCTTCAAGTACCACCTGATAGGATGTGGAATACCACCAGTGGTACTAATACCACCTGTTGGGAGCCCCTGGTCTAGATAGAACAAAGCCTATACTTTTAACATCACTGAACCATATTGGTTTGATTTGAATTCATGACCGTTTAGGCATACCCTATGCCTCCCAAGCATGATGCTTTAATGTTTATAAATGTACAAATCCTTACAAATGGAAAGCCTACCCAAGTCCAAAACTGTCAGCCAGAGAAAGGCTGGGTCCAGTTCCTTATAAATGCACATGCTTTTGAAATTCAAGAGAATATTGGTACTGCCATTTGGTAACAAGCAACTAAGGGGGTTCAGTCACTTCTGGTAAACCCTACTGGCCACTGTTGACGACCCAGTTGGTAACGACCCAGGAAAACGGAAGCTTTTTTGAGGGCTTCCAGTGGATGTGCATCCAAACATTTCGGCTTTATGTTAACCCTTTGACTGCCAGCCTTCTTTCAGATTTTGTCACCCTCTGCTACCAGACAATTTTTCAATATTTTGCGCTATACATAATCAACTGTGATTTTTGAAGGGATCTCCCAGGAAAATTAGATATTGTCTTTTTCAGGGTCTAGGCTTTAACATGACATGTCTTGTTTGTATTTTCATTATTTATTGGTAAAATATGTGCAAAAAAAGTGTTTTTTTTTATTTTAGTGTTATTTTGTAAATAAAATGTAAATGTTTCAATAAAACGATATTGTGTGCAAGATCCCAATTTCTCCTGGTTACAATGATACCTTACATGTATTGGTAAACACCCTTTCCTGCCCAGGAGACTCCCCCAAACTGAAAAAGCGCATTAGGAGATTTTCATATAGAATACAACTGCTATGCGCACCTTGCTACTTCTACACACCTCAAGCTTTCTAGGCATACCAAGCTTGTTGACATGGGCAGAGTTTTCTGGAAGTAATTCCTCGATGAATACCCAACATGCATAGCTACTTTCAAGGGTAGGGTTGCCAAAGACCCCAAAGTAAAGCATGTGCATAAGAGTAAGTTTACTTTGCAGCTCTTTTTCAACCAAAATGACCCTTTACTTTTGAAATACCCCCCACAAAATATACAGTTTGTTGTAATGGGCTCATATTTCTGGAAGTAATCCCTCAAAGAATTCTTTGTTTGCACAGAATTTCTCTAAAAAATGTATAAAAAACAGAAAACACATTTTCCTAAAATATTAATATAAAAAACAAGCTAAATCTGAACAGGTCCCCTGAACAGAACAATACCCAATGCATATGTATAGTTCCTTTTAACTGCCAGTCTACTTCAGATGTTGTCACCCTCTGTTGATAAGTCATTTTTCATCATTTTGTGCAAAAAAAAAAATAAAAGTAATGTTGTCTCATTTATTTTAAATAGAAAATGTATTTTATTCAAGAAAATCATATTGCAAAGCCCAATTTCTCCTGATTACAGCGCTATCACATATGTATTGGTAGCCCCCCGTTCCTGCCCAGGAGACCCCCCAAACTGAAAAGAGCACTTTATAACATTTACAATTAAAATACAACTACCATCCTCACTATAAAGGGTTAAATAAAAAAAACTGGCGTGAAGCCCCCCCCCCCTCACCACAGAGGAGGGAACCCCACACTTTTTTTATTTTTTAAGGGTTAAAGCCCTTAACATACCTTGATACCTTTTTTACATATTTTTGACCCTAGGTCCATTGTCCTGCACTGATCCGATGACAGATGCGGTGATCGTGGAGGGGGGTGGAAAGGCAGGGGGTCAAAGTCCCTTGCCCTTCCACCCTCTCCACCGATCACCACATGTGATGATTGTTGGACCAGGGAGGTGGGATGATCTCAGCAGTATCATTTAATCAGCCCCGCCACAAAAAAGGTGTGGCTAGAGGTCATGGTTGTAGCAATGGGGGAAGCGGGGGGAGGGGGAAGACTGAGGGATAACCAGCCAAAGGGACAGTGCACAGAGGTGAGTAAATGTCAGCAGCAGTGGAAGTGGGGAGTATTCCAGGCCCTCTCCTGAGGAGCTCTGTGGGGGATATTAGCCCCCCCCCCCTGGGTGAAGAAGAGACCCGGCTGAATCAATGAAGGGGACAGGTGAGTTGCTTTTTGGGGGGGCTGCTGAGTTGCTTTTTAGGGGAAATCCAGGCAAGTAAAATGGCTGGCATTTAACAGTAGGAGAGGCAGCCACATAAATTTAACGTGGCTGGTGTTGGAAGGGTTTACATTTTTAACAAGTTTTGTGCGTAAATTTGTGCATGAAATACAATTTCATGCGCAAATTTACTCCATAGAGAAAATTTGTGTGCAATGTAAGGGTTGTTTTGAGTGGTTAAATGTGTACAAATGTGTTTATTTCATGAGACATTTTCCTCCAGCAAAAACCAGAAGGAAAATACTGGCTTCACTAACTGACATGCTTATTTCATTCATTAAACACATGTCGGCAATACCTGGCATGTTTATTATGAATGAAAGTGTGATTTTTTTTTAGTATCTTTGCCTTTTTTTCGTTAATTTAAAATAAAAAAAATACGTTAGTAGCTCAATTATTAGGCACTAAGACACTAAACAAACAAGGCAGTGAGGGAGAGATATAGAGAACATCTGGGACCCAACAAAAGGAAACACAACACTGTAGGTCAACAAGAATCAAGATATCGCCACACAGAATCCAATACAGACTGGAGAATAGAGATTCACCTCAAACACAGAAGCAAATTTTCAAACAAATTCTCCACTACTAACCAATAAAGAAGGTGTAGAAACATGGGGGGCATGGGGACCAGTGTATGGCTTAGCCAGCAAAATGCCCATGGAGCTGGACCATTTCAGCATAAAAAGAGCTGAATTTTATGTGCAAGTTTGTGCAATAATTGGAAACGTGATGCGCCCCTGCACCATCGGTGCCATGAATTGTGCACCAAAGTGCAAGTTTCTGCATGCAGGTTCACTTGTGCATGGTTTTGGATTTTTTGGTGCACAGCCATGAATCGACCCTAACAGGACTGCTGAATCATGTTTACAACTGACTGAATGGTTACATTGTACATTGGTACACACACTCCTTCTAGAAGCTAGTTATTCAGTGTGTATGTTTATATCACAATAAACAAGATGCCTGTGTTTCTAAGGCATTTATTTCATGGTTTGGTGTGGGCTGCTGCTGGCACAGGTCTTTATAAAATACATGCCCCTCATGCCCCTCCCCTCATGCTTATGTGTGTGACAAGATGGCCGTTCCCATGCAGTTCTGCAGTAAAGAAACAGCCTGTTATTACAGAATATCTGCATTGAGTTAGTTTTTGCCAGAGGGGGGCTTTAGGGGAGCAATTTTTTTTATGCTAGCAAATGTGTTTTATGGAAGCAGTTTTCACTATCTGCAATCTGTTGCTATTGGTAATGTACACCATCTGTGTAAATGTTGCCAATAGCAACAGATTGCAGTTAGTTGCACAGAACACTGCTGCTGGGCATGTGTAAGTATGTGTGAGCTCCCTCATCTCAGCAGGGCCCATGGCAGCAGCATTCTGTGTGTACAGAACTCACTCCTCTCTTTTTGGTGTACAGACTTGGTGTACATTGCCAATAGCAACAGATTGCTTCCATAAAGCACACATTTTTCTAACATAGGAGAAAATACTAGATTAGCTCAGCACCTTAAGCACATCTTTTTGACACAAAAAAATATACACCTTCAAAAATTGCATCAAAAGTGGACTTACCCTTTCAGTGTACTGTAGCCACAGTGCTGTTTTTTCGACACTCTTATGCTCTCTCTTATTGTACTGTGGTAAGACTAGATCTGGTGTTGTTAGTCAAGAACATGTGCTAAACATGTCAATGACCCATGCAAGTCACCGTGGCTGCATTTTATGTGCTACCAGTGAGCATGGAATGGCCGCTATTTTTTGCTGTGCATTAGTCAGGATGCTTAGCAGCAATGAGCAGCAAAGCAATGACTATGGGGGTTATTTTAGAAGGGATAGCGCCAGGTAGTGCTTCGTAGCGGCAGGTAGAGTCTGGTGAACGCCATTGTACGGGAAACCACATTTAAGAAAGCGAATCCGGTGAGCGCCGTAACAGCGGCATGTAGCATCACATGTATTATTACAGGTGGCTCAGCGTATAGCGCCAGAGTTCTAGGTTCAAGAGCGCCACATATTAACTTTTGCTCAGTGTCGCTCTCCCATATATTTCAATGGCTGTTCATTCGCTTCTGTTTAAACAGAGTATTTGACATTTTTTTTCCCAAATCATTGTGTGACCTCTCCTGGCTGCAAACAAACATTTTTAGAAACCTTTTTGACTTTTTATATTTTTATGCAGAATTGTCGTTACAGGTCTGGCACTAAAGTGTTAATGTCACAGTGTTAAAACAATGTCATTCCATGTGTTTTCGCTTTGTTACAGGTGTATATGTGTTCAAAAACAGACTTTATTCACACAGCGTCTGGGGCTCTATGCTATAGCAACCAGATTTAGAGCGTCGACGCTGTGTGTGTGTCCTTTTTTAATAAGTACGGTGTGGAGCGCCAAGAGTCGGTCGCATTGAGCTCACACTACCTCTCGCTGCTCCCTGCAGCTCTGTACAGATGTTAGAGCGCCCAACATACATCACATTCTCACAGCGCCCAACATACATCACATTCATAAATGCCGGCCAGGTTACTACAGCGACTGAGGTGCTCTGTTACAGGATCCGATACTCGCTTACAGCGTCTACTAGCGGTCGCTCTAAGGGCCGCTATACAGACACTCATCTGCTGATACCTGGAGTTAGTAATGAATCAGCCTCCACCTTAAAAGTGAGATCAGCATTTGAAAGCAGCAATGGCAAAGAAGAGGTGGGAGAAGGGCATGGGAGCTCAGGACGCATCCCAGGAAGAGGCAGAAGAGGAGGTGCATGGCCACAGTTCAGCAACAGGAGTAGTCAGAATGTCATGGAAAATACAGAAGATCCTGCAGCAGTCACATCCACTTGTTAAATTGGACCAAAACCCAGGATTTTCACTATCCTGGATTTTGGTCCTTGCTCCCGGGGCACCCCGATCGGAGGTGCCCTGCTGTGTGAAAACTCCCAGGTCGCTGACAAACTCACCCCTTCCCGGGCCTACGGCGCGGCTGCTCATCCAATCAGCGCACTCGGATCCGCTCAAGTCAAGGCGAGCAGATCCAAGCGCACTGGCAGCCGCATCCACCGCTACCCTCTAACAGGGAGTGTGCCCACGCCTTGCTAAGGGGATAGCAGGAAAGCAAGCTCGTGCATGCACCGTTGGACTGGAAAAGCAGGTGTGTTTATTGGTGACCTGGAGGGTTTCCCACAGCAGGGCACCCACCGATCAGGGTGGCCCGGGGGGGGGGGGAAACAATCGGTATGGGAATCTTATAGATTCATGGGCTGATCTCCATGGATATTGGTCCACTTTAATCACTGCAGAATGTAGCTGTAAGGATACTTAGCTGTGAGTTTCTGCAAGAAAAAGTTTTTCGACATTTGGATTTTAATACTCCAAGCTTTACAAAAAAGCACTTTGTTATGGTTGGCTGAAAGTCTAAATCTGCAGATCCTGAGAGGTCTGCTGGTGAATCCTGGTCGGCTCAGATTTCAGGGTTTTGTTCATCCTCAGTTAAGAAATGTAAACATTATGCACTATGAATACAAACCTTCGAAAAACAAAGTACAATGATCCGATCGCTGAGCTGCATTGCATTGTTGCCAGTCCACCTAACTGTAAAATTAAAATGCACCAAGTTCACATTGAAAAAGAACCTTTTTTAACACACACTTCTTTCTTCCTTTTTTTATATTTTATCTGAATATTGCTGCTGCTTTTTAAAATGTAGAGCTAACACTACACTGTCTGAAAAGCTCATTTCTAAGATATTTTTTTAAAAAGAGAAATAAAGCAAAATCCATTTCCTCCCAATTACATTTTTACTAAGCAGTAAATACTAGTATTAAAATAATGATATGCTCACTTTGCACTTAAAAAACTAAAATCTTTAAATATTACGGTTCAATAAATCTACATTTAATGATATTTTAATGGAGACAATTTCCTTTAGCTTGATTTGTAAGCTTTAAAATAATAAAACAACTGCAGATTGAATTCCATACCTAATATTTCATTACAAAAGGTTTACAGCGAACCGAAGCCAAAGCGGGAACCTTGCAGGACATGTAAAGGAAATGGCGTGATTTTACTGTACAATCTGATAATGTACAAAATGGTAATGGGGCAGATACAAAAAGAAAATGCTAAGCAGTAGGGAATACCATCGCTGGCTGTTATCAAAGAGAACCTCTGTAAAACATGAATGTAGTTTAGTCACACACCACTCCTTTTCATGTAAGAAAGCTGGTACCCTACTCTCCATTGTCATCTTTCCACCTGTATGCACAATGTGTTGTAGAAGTTGCTGAAGAGTAGCATGGGAGGACAGTTTTTTTTTTAAACTGTAGCTCATACAGCTAGGACCAGCCAATCCACTCATAGCTCTAAGGTGGATGGCCATTTAAATAAAGCAGCGGTATGCCCAGACTATAAAGCTGAATAGACTTGTGGCTTGTGAACTACAGCAAGTGTATTAAGTTCTTCTTACTTGACTAGTTAGCATTATGATTATTTAGGAAAGTGCACTTTTTATACCTGGTGTTGAATCGACTACTAGGTGTAAAATAAAAGGAACTGGCACTGTTTACTCCAAAAGAGTAATGCACTATTTGCACCTGGTACTAAATTGGTGTGGTGCAAAAAGTTCACTACTGTTTTTATAATACTAAAATGTAGTGCTCAACCAAACGGGAAAATCTCTCATTCAAAGGGTTCTGCATTGCAAACACCCAATCTTATACAATAGAAATTCTCTTTTTCTTTATTCTCCTGCATGTGACCTATCAGTTTATGACATAGCATCAACCCCTCCCCCGTGCTACTTATGTATCTCTTTTTGCCTTAAACATTCTCTAATCATTATTGCTGTTAATGCTGGAAAGTCACACAAGTGCCCCAGTAGTGGTATGAGGATGAGAGTGGAGCAGGGCCACCAACAGGGGGGGGGGGAGCTCTGCCAGCAGCCACATGTCGGGGATCTCCTCCAACAGCGGAATTACTCATTCAAAGGGTTCTGCATTGCAAACACCCAATCACATACAAAAGAAATTCTCTTTTTGCCTTAAACGGCTGCGGCCAGCAGCCACATGTCAGGGGTCTCCTCCAACAACGTAATGTCTCATTCAAAGGGTGCTTCATTGCAAACACCCAATCACATACAATAGAATTGTCTTTTTATTTATTCTCCTGCATGTGACCTATCAGTTTATGATATAGCATCAACCCCGCCCCCGTGCTATGTATCTCTTTGTGCCTTAAACATTATCTATTCATAAAAGTTTTGCTGTTAATGCTGGAAAGTCACACAAGTGCCCCAGTAGTGGTATGAGGATGAGTAGGAGAGTGGAGCAGGGCCACCAACAGGGGGGGGGGGGGGGGCTCTGCCATCAGCCACATGTCAGGGGTCTCCTCCAACAATGCAAACACCCAATCACATACAACAGAATTGTCTTTTTATTTATTCTCCTGCATGTGACCTATCAGTTTATGATATGGTATCAACCCCGCCCCCGTGCTGTATATCTCTTTTTGCCTTGAACATTCTCTAATCATAAAAGTTTTGCTGTTAGTGCTGGAAAGTCACACAGGTGCCCCAGTAGTGACATGAGGATGAGTAGGAGAGTGGAGCAGGGCCACCAACGGGGGGGGGGGGGTTGTGGCAGCTCTGCCAGCAGCCACATGTCGGGGGTCTACCTCCAACAGCGGCCGCAAGCCACAACTATGCTCGCAGTGCTGCACTGCTGACCTAAAAAAAAAGAAGTCGCTGTTCTCTCCTGTTCCTCCAGGGACACGTGTGCCGTCTGCCACGCCCGTGACCTTGCCCACTTCCTCATTTATGTGCAGGGAAAGCTGGAGCATGCCTGGCTGCAGCAGACTCGTGCAAAGTAGGTTTTTCACACAATTGATGGGGCCCCTGTAATGGTGCATGGATGGAGGGCCCATTTGTGCACACCTGATAGGTTAGGTTAGGGACCTGTTAAAAGACCCTACCTTAACGTGATAGTAGGCTTAAAGGGCCACTCTACACCCTTCCCCATCCTATTAAAGGGCCACTCCTCACCTTCCCCATCCTATTAGCGCAAAATCAGATGTAATAGATTAAATAAAAAATGACACTCACCTCAAAATCAGAATCAAGCGGCAAAGTCAGTGGTGCCGCAGATGCTGCAAAAATTGACCCTCCGCCATGTTCTTGAAGTCCCGGTCGACCACTAGTAGCCTGGGCTCTCCGCATTGTGCGCGCCCCAGCCCGTTCATGTGAATGGACAGGCAGAAGCGCGTGTAATGCAGACAGCTACAGCTCCCAGCAGCCGGACAGGACTTCAAGAAAATGAATTTGTTTGTAAATTTAAGCTAAAAAAATATTTTGTTTGTGTAGAATCTAACGAGGGAGGGGGACCCAGATAATAAGGCTGTATAGGGCCCCAAAATTCCTCGTGGAGTGTAGGTATCAAATACAACGCAACGCATGGACTATATGTACATTAAACTTGACTTATTTTGTGTGAATGATGTGCAGGGAAAGTAAAGGTGTCAATTTGTACAACTAAGAAGTCAGGTTGCATTAAAAGTCACCAATATTATGCTCACCTCCTTCATCGTTGATCTGCAGCCCCTCCTGGAATATATGGCACAAGTTCCAGTTGCATTCAAGTACTACAGGACCAATGCCACGTTTTAGATAAAGTGGTGTAAAGCACAGTGCCACTAGACTCTGGTGCAGAGTAACCATGTTTTGGGTAGTGGGATGGACAAGTATGGGCTGGAAAATGTTAAAAGCCAGACTGAACAAGGCCAACTCTAAAGTTTGTTAAAAGAGATAAATATATGGTGGTGTATGGTGGTGATCCAAGCCTCTTAGTTCCAGTTAATCTTAAAGAAAAAGTGCACTTTCACTTGTCCTGTGGTGGTATTGGCTATACTGTAGCCCCAGAATTTGATGCCAGTTGTCATAAGTCTACGTTCCAGTATGGAGGTGGGCATGTGCTATGTACGAAGCAGACCAAAGCTGATTGATAATCCCACTAAAACCACTGGACACCACTGATCGTAGTGCAGATCCCAACTTCAGATACTAGGGGCTGTGAGAGATCAATTAATATCAAGGGGTGGGGTAGAGGTAAGCAGAGGAGCAGGGGCGAATAATAAATGGTGACCTGTCAGGGCTCCTACAGTAAATTATTGTCTGTCTTAACTCAATTGGCTGTAGCTACAAAGCAAAAGTCTGGAACATAAGAGACAAACGGTGTTTCCGTCTTTAAAATGATGCCAATAAATCACAAATATGATAAATAAGATAATGGAGCTTAATCAGGAGAAAAAAATTCACCTATACTATAAAGCATTGTAAAATTCAGAAAGTGTCTTGAGAGCAATCAGAGCTAATAGGAATCTTAATTGCCTAAATTGTTAACCCAATCTGGCTTTTGTTCATAAGCACTAACATTTTATAGCTTCAACACCAAAGATACAGAGCTTGTCTTTGCTCTTGTAGTTTTAAATGTAAGAACACCAGGGGATGTACATTACCATACAGAGACTCTTGACAAGTAGCAAAAAGCAGCCAGGAGGATTTATTTCTCCGGTCCAGTAGTTTTGGTAGTGGCTACTAGGTATATTTTTCTAGTTTTAAATTAGCAATAAAAGGATGGAAGCATCTCATTTTGGTTTTGGGTCATTTTGCACCATAAATTTAATATAGAAACGCGTATTAGAATTTTTCAGCTATACAGTTACACCCAGCTATAAAGGTGGCCCAAAGATCCGAGGATAAGACCAGTAAAGCAAAAGACATTCAATATAATAATAGCTAAACTAACTGTGACTACAGATTTTTTTTAAATCTTAAGATTTGATCCAGCTAGACTTAAGATGTGAACGAAAAACAAGGTATTCATAAAAAAGAGCAATATTGTAAATATGCACGTCCTGCCTTTTATCATTATCATTATATGCTGCAGATTTATCAAGTGTCAACCTGATTGTATCCCCAGCAGTGATATCTTGTAATTGTAATGAAAATGGCGCCCAGCACCGTAAAAATACAGGGTGCCAAAAATTAATAAATACGCTGTGCAGTGCCGAAAAGACGGCGGTACAAAGTGGTGCTGCACTGGCGCTGCTGACCAGTAAATAACTAATGCAACAATCAAAGTAAATTGTGACTTCATAAATAAGGCCCTAGGTTTCCCCAATGTGACCGTGTCTGAAAGGTTATAGTATATCGTTTATTTTAGTCTGACAGCAATAGGATTTTGGTCTGATTTTTCAAACGTCAGTGCCACTCAGCGCCAATTTCTTGCCTCAGCTGCACTCAGTGTACGAATTAATAATCAAAAAACAGGCAGTGGCGCTGCAGCTGCCAGCCTTGCGTCTATCACTTGCGCCATATAGGTTGCAGAGCTCTTGTATATGCTGTGCTGGTTTATAGTGGCTCTGTACAAATGCAGCTTTCTTTAACCATCCATTTACTGCATTGGTGCATTGTGCTATCTTAAAATCTTAAATGCTTTTCAATGGCTTATGATTTATCACAATGGGATGAGCTGGGATGTAAAGGTTAATGATTGCTACATCTGTAGGTCAAGATCCCATAAGTCAGGGGTCCTCAACCCCTTGTCCGCGGCTGTCTGTGGCACCCTGCCAGATGGGCCACGTGGCAGCAGAGTAGACTGTGCGGTAACTGGAGCCGACATTGGGCCTCCAGACTGCTGCCGCACTGTCTTTAAATCAGTTGGATGTGTGCGAGTTTCCCGGTGCCCGCCCTCTTTGCTCTCCTCCCCTCTCCTCTCCTGCCCACCTCCCACCAGCTCTCAATACCACTCTGTGGAGCGGGGCTGTAGTGACATCACCGCCACGTGCCAAACTGGCATCAGCGGGGCCGCTGGGTTACCATTCACTGCAGTCACTCACACGCACAAGGTGGCAAGGTAAGCAGCATAGTTAGTCTATGTCTGCACTGGGACTCTTTTAAGGAGGAACTTCAGCCACATCCTGGAAGTGTAACTACTTTAGGCCCTATTTTACAGCTACCTAGCTCAGGTTGGCTATCCTAAGGAGGAACCATTTTTATCTGGGCGAACACATGGGGATTTACATAGTGGGGCATCCTAAAATCAGGATTCTCTGTTGCTAAGGAACGAAACCCAGTATAGTGAAAACCCTGGGTTTCATTTTGAGTCAGTCAGCCCTAACGTTTGGCCCAAAGTAGTGTCTGTAACACTTCCAGGCTCCTGCAGTCCAAATGGCCACAGAGGCCAGTAATGTATGTAAATAGGACCTAAAGTGAAAGTAAAGCCCCCTTTCTGCTTTCCTCCTCCGGAGCTCAGTGTAAGTCTACTTTAAAGAGAAACTTAGCCCCACTGTATGAACCCCCTAGTAAAACGTACTTGACCCCCGATCTAACAGCTTATGTGCGGGCCTTTAACCAGGCATGTACCCTTGCTAGACATTTGTGACTGGCTGGCATGGGTATGCCCCCATCCCCCCATATCTGCCCCAGCCCCGCCCACATCAGGCCCTGGAACAATTGCCTCCCATGAAAGCAGTCCCTGGTGCTAAAAAGGTTGGGGACCACTGCCATAAAGCACATGGGCAGAAATGTATTGAAGTGTTTTATGCTTTTTTTGTACAGAACTTGTATTAGGACTTGTCAATAATGTTTTTTTTTTGTGAATTGTGATTGTTTGTCATGGCTTTTTTTGCTTACCAATGTGTCATTTGGACAACTAAAGCACAGCCTAAACGCACTGTAAAGTTTGTCCGCTTTGTCGCCAGCAGTGATTTCTTGCTGAAATGATGAAACCCTGACCAGCACTGGAAAAATAGAGCACAAAAATTTATAAATATGTTGTGCAGCGCCTTAAAGCGGTCCTTCACTGTGAATAAGAGTAACACAGTAACATAGTATGTAAGCCTGAATAAAGACTTTAGTCCATCCAGTTCAGCCTGTTTAATTACTTCCAGTGGTCTAGTAGCCATAGCTGGAAATGTTATTACATGCCAGGAAGGCATCAAGGCCACTTTTGAACGTTTTTACTGTATCCATCATTACTACCTCCTCTGGCAGCGAGTTCCATAGTCTCACTGCTCTTACAGAGAAGAATCCCCTCCTATGTCGGTGGAGAAAGCACCTTTCCTCTAACCTTAGTGGATGCCCCCGGGTTATGGTTACACTCCGGGGTATAAATAGATTGTGGGCAGATCTTTGCATTGACCCCGAATGTATTTATACATAGTTATTAGATCACCCCTCAATCGTCTTTTTTCTAGACTAAATAAACCTAACTTGGACAATCTTTCAGGGTACTCTAACCCCCGCACTCCTTTTATTAACTTTGTTGCCCTTCTTTGAACGCGCTCCAGTTCTGATATGTCCTTCTTAAGCACAGGTGCCCAGAACTGTACACAGTATTCCATATGGGGTCTGACCAGTGACTTGTACAGGGGTAAAATGATGCTCTGGTCATGAGCACCTATGCCCCTCCTGATGCACCCCATGATCCTATTTGCCTTGGCAGCAGCTGCCTGGCATTGATTACTACAGTTGAGCTTATTGTCAACTAAAACCCCTAGGTCCTTTTCCATTGTTGTTTTACCAAGTTTTTCTTTATTTAATGTGTAATCATGACACAGATTTCTCCTTCCCATGTGCATAACCTTACATTTATCTGTGTTAAACTTCATTTGCCATTTAACTGCCCATGCTTCCAATTTATCTAAATCTGTTTGTAGCTGCCTGCTGTCCTCTTTTGTTTTAATTACTTTACTCAGCTTAGTATCATCTGCAAAGATTGAGACTTTACTGTTTAATCCATACCCAATGTCATTTATATATATATTGAAGAGAATTGGTCCCAGAACTGACCCTTGTGGTACTCCACTAGTAACGGTGACCCAATCTGAGTATGTACCATTGATAACCACCCTCTGCTTCCGATCATTAAGCCAATTTCCCACCCATCTGCACACGTTTTCCCCCAGTCCAAGCATTCTCATCTTTTGTACCAGCCTTTTATGTGGAACAGTATCAAATGCTTTAGAAAAGTCAAGATATATGATATCCAATGACTTCCCCTGATCCAATCTTGAACTTACCTCCTCATAAAAGCTGATTAGGTTTGTCTGGCAGGAGCGATTCCTCATAAATCCATGCTGATATGGAGTAATAAGGTCATTTTCCCCAAGGTGCTCCAGGATAGTATCCCTTAAGAAACCTTCAAACAGCTTGCCCACCACAGATGTTAAGCTTACCGGTCTGTAGTTCCCAGGTTCCCCCCTAGATCCCTTTTTAATATTGGCACCACATTTGCCAAGCGCCAATCCCTCGGAACAGACCCTGTAGTTATAGAATCCACAAATATTAGAAATAACGGCTTGTCTATTACTGTACATAACTCCCTTAAAACACGAGGATGTATGTCATCTGTTCCCGGTGATTTATCGATTTTTATCTGCTTGAGACAGTGCTGGACTTCTTCCTTGGTTAGACCAGTGACATTTAATGGAGGGTTTCGGTTATTCCCCTGCATGTCAAATTCTTTTGTGAATATAGAAGCAAAGATGTTGTTAAGCAAATTTGCTTTCTCCTCATTTCCCTCTATAGGGGTCCCCTCTTTGCTTTTCAGGGGGCCCACACCCTCAGGTTTGCTAAAGAATAATTTGGGGTTAGTTTTACTCTCTTTCGCGACCAGTCTTTCTGTCTCCAGCTTAGCTGCCCTTATCTGTTGTTTACATTGTTTATTTTCTTCTTTATATTTTTTTAAGGCTTCCGCTGTCCCTTCCTGCTTTAAACGTTTAAATGCCTTTTTTTTGTTGTTTATTGCCCCCTTAACCTTTTTATTTAGCCACATCGGTTTACATGTGTGTCTAATAGTTTTATTCCTGTAAGGTATATATCTGTCACAATGAAAATTAAGTATTCCTTTGAAAGTATCCCATTTAGCGTCCATGCTTTTGTTTTTAAGGGCATTTTCCCAGTCAATGCAGTGTAGGGCATCTCTAAGTTGGTCAAACTTTGCCTTTTTGAAGTCCCGCATTTTTTTGTGGCTCCTTGATAAGGCACCCTAGTGACTGCTAATTGGAAATTAATGATATTATGATCACTGCTTCCAAGGTGTCCCCCAACCTGTACCTTTATTACTTTGTCTGGTACATTGGTTATAATTAGGTCCAATATGGCTTTCCCCCTTGTTGGAGCTTGTACTTGTTGGGAAAGGTAGCCATCTTTTGTTTTAGATAAAAAACTATTACTTTTATGCGAAACACATGTTTCAGCATCCCAGTCTATATCTGGGTAGTTAAAGTCCCCCATAATCACTACCTCATTTAGTTTAGCAGCTATATCTATTTGCCTTAGCATCATATTTTCTATGGATTCTGATATACCTGGAGGTTTATAGCAAACCCCCATCAGTATTTTATTTTTGTTTCTCCCTCCATGTATTTCTACCCATACAGACTCCACATGGTCATTCCCCTCACATATATCCTCCCGCAGAGCAGGCTGTAGAGAGGATTTTACAATTAAGCAGACTCCACCCCCTTTGCGTTTGTTACGGTCCCTCCTAAACACACAGTATCCCTGTAAATTTACTGCCCAGTCATAGCTTTCATCCAGCCAGGTCTCTGTTACCCCCACTATGTCATATTGCTCTTCTGTCATTATCAGTTCTAGTTCATCCATTTTATTAGTCAAGCTTCTAGCATTTGTAAGCATGCATTTCAAATGCTTATGACAATTTTGATAATTTTGTATATTGCCCTTATTACTGCTAGATGTGCTAACCCCTCCCCCCTCTCCACCCCCAGTTTCATGTCTACACCCACTGTCACTTTCTTTCCTAACTTCCCCTTTGTAACTGCTTTTACCCCCCCCCCCCAGTGCTTAGTTTAAACACTCCTCTAACCTTTTAGCCATCCTCTCCCCCAGAACAGATGCATCCTCCCCATTGAGGTGCAACCCATCCCTGCCAAAGAACCTGTAGCCCACTGTGAAGTCGGCCCAGTTCTCTAAGAACCCAAACCCCTCCTTTTTACTCCAATTTTTGAGCCACCTGTTTACATCTCTAATCTCCCACTGCCTCTCTGGTGTGGCTCTTGGTACTGGTAGTATTTCTGAGAATACTACAGTTGAGGTCCTTGCCTTAAGCTTACGGCCTAAGTTCCTGAAATCATTTTTAAGGACCTTCCGCCTACTTCTTCCTATGTCATTTGTGCCAATATGCACCATGACCGCTGGGTTCACGGCAGCCCCTCCCAACAATCTGTCAGCCCGCTCCGCTACATGCCGTACTCTGGCCCCAGGAAGGCAACACACTGTTCGGCAATCCCGGTCTTTGTGACAGATTGCCCTGTCTGTTCCCCTAATAATAGAGTCACCCGCTACCAGCACCTGTCTTGCCTGCCCTGTTCTCCCATTTCCCCTCCCTTTCTTACTGGAGCCGACAGATGTGTCTTGCTGCAGCTGTGCCATCCCTGAGCTAACATCCTCCTCATCTGCCAACCTGGCAAACTTATTTGGAGGTGCCTGTTCAGGGCTAGCCTCCCTGTAACTTTTACCCCTACCCCGCCTTCTAACTGTTATCCAGCTAGCTGCCTCATTTTCCTGCTTTTCCTCTCCCCCCATACTACCACTCTCCCCCTCCCCTGATCCATGTAGTGCCAGATCAGTGAGATCCAGACTCTTTTGCATGCTAACAATTTCTCTCAGTGTTGCCAATCGCTTATTTAGATCATGAATCACGGCTTCCAAATCAGCGATTCGCAGACATCCGGGGCATATATATCCACCATCGACCGATTGATCAAAAAGTGCATACATAGCACAAGATGTACACTGGACAGCATTGTTAGGGATGGAACCCATTGTATCAGTTTGTGGGAACACCAAGTGTAGAATTTACAACACTTAAAATAACAATCTGAAATCAAAGGCAGATACAGCTTCAGCACTTCTGCTTTTAACGCCTGCTTTAACTCACCACTTCCAAGCAGCCACTTACAGAGTCAGCATCCAAAAGCAAGCTCCACACGAGTTGTGTGCTGCCTTATAACACACCTGCTTCAATTAGGCCTCAATTTGGCCTCAGCAGGAATCCAAGAGAGAGAAAGTGAAGAAAAAAAAAACCCTTTTTTTTTCTTTTGTTTAAATTTGTGCCAGCATTAACACACTGATTCACAAAAATAAAACAAACACAGTTTGCTATATTTTACTTACCAAGTAAGTAAATCTATCTTATGTTTCCCACACCCTGTACATACAGATTGCCCACATTAAAAATCATCCTACCTGCATCTACTGCATGTTATGAGCCTTTAAACATCCAAAATGGCGGCACATGGAGCATCAGACAGCCTGCAAACAGGAAGTGTCTTCTGACTGTGCTGCTCTGCATTCTGGGATTGCTGACCTTTTCCTGACCCCAGCTCTGCTCTGTCTGAGCAAAGCACAGCTATAACCCGCCCCCCTGTACTTTATCCCACTCTCCCTTCCTCAGTAAGTGAGATGCTTCTGAGAGATTACGGCGCCCGTATCCTATAGTCCTGAACAGAGTTGCAGCCCAGTGGGGAAAAGAATAATAAGTGACTAAAAACCTAAAATATATTAACTTTAGATGCTGGGGGATCATTTTTTAAGGGTTTGGGCTTTTCAATAAATCATGGTGAAAGTCCGGTTTAAAGACAGCGGTAAAGAATGGCACTCACTGGTGCTATTATAATCAGCATTAGGCTCCAACAGGCGCTGACACAGGCCGGACAATACCTGCAACAATCAAAGCTAATTAATTAACATTGAGTGCTTTGACTTCCAGAAACATTCTGTCCAAATAGTAGCGCCAAAGAGAAAGATGCCCGTGCTCCAAAACCCGGTGCTATGCCAGCAAAATGACATTAAATGCCTTACTTCTTAAATGAGGCCCTTAGTATCTCTATTCACTTGATGGCCGCAAGAGTTACTAAAGGAGTGGATAGGTCCATACATTCATTTTTCTAACCTGGTGGTCATTTATCTGCTGGATGACAGTGGGAGACTTGTTGATACCTCCTTTCAAATTCAACCAGCTTGGCTGAGCTAACTAAAGAGCAACATTCCAGTATTCCCAATCACACCCTTGCCAACTGTTGCTGCCTATACCATTAGCCTGTCCATGTTTTTGAAGCTTTAGAAATGCTTATCCAAATATAATTAATTCGATTCTGAAGAGCCATGCAGTCAAATATGTAAATGGTTTCTATAAAAAAAAACGTTCTGTTTGTAGACAGTGTTTAAATAAGACACTGGCCCTTTGAATGCAGTGACTATAGTGTCATTAGCATGGGACAAAAATGTCTGCTTCTTTGCTATTTTTCCGTCCTTTTTCCCCACAAGGGGCTGCTTTAACTTGAAAATGATAAATAAAAACTAAACTAAAAAAAAATAGTGCAGCGATTTCATTTATTTTTGCCCCAAATATGTTAAAATGACAATAACAAGATGTTTATTAGCACTGGTCATACAGTATTCTAATATCATTATTGAACAAACATACAAAGACAATGGTTAATCGTAAGGCTGGTATAAGAATACACTGAAGGCACATATTGCCAAAACAAACACTATTTATTAGACCAAAAAAACGCACATGGATTGGCACAACACTATATACCGTATTTTTCGCCCTATAATACGCACCTGCTCATAAGACACACCTAGGATTTTGGGGAGGAAAATAAGAAAAGTAATATTTTTAACCAAGTGGCATCCCCCTCCGATTCCTAATAGGTAGTGTGTCATTCCCCCTTCCCATAGGCAGAGTGGCATTCCCCCATCCCATTCCCATAGGTAGTGTGGCATTCCCCCCTCCCATTCTCCATATAGGCAGTGGGCATTCCTCCCCTCCTATTTTCATAGGCAGTGTGGCATCCCACCCCCATTTCCACAAGAAGTGTGGCATTCCCCCCTCCCATTCCCATATAGACAGTGTGCCATTCCCCTCCTTCCATTCCCATAGGCAGTGTGGCATCCCCCCTCCCATTCCCCATATAGACAGTGTAGCACCCCCTCTCCCATTCCCCATATAGGCAGTGTGGTCCCCCCCTTCTATCAGCCAGATAGGCAGTGTGGCATTCCGCCTCCCATTCCCAATATAAGCAGTGTGCCCCCCCTCTTATTCCCCATATAGGCACTGTGGGATCCCTCCTCCCATTCCCATAGGCAGTGTGGCTTTCCTTTCCCCATTCCCCATATGGACAGTGTGGCATCCCCCCTCCCATTCCCCATATAGGCAGTGTGGCATCCCGCCTCCCATTCCTCATATAGGCAGTGTGGCATCCCGCCTCCCATTCCCAATATAAGCAGTGTGCCCCCCCTCTTATTCCCCATATAGGCACTGTGGGATCCCTCCTCCCATTCCCATAGGCAGTGTGGCATTCCTTTCCCCATTCCCCATATGGACAGTGTGGCATCCCCCCTCCCATTCCCCATATAGGCAGTGTGGCATCCCGCCTCCCATTCCTCATATAGGCAGTGTGGCATCCCGCCTCCCATTCCCAATATAAGCAGTGTGCCCCCCCTCTTATTCCCCATATAGGCACTGTGGGATCCCTCCTTCCATTCCTATAGGCAGTGTGGCATTCCCCTCCCCATTCCCCATATGGACAGTGTGGCATTCCCCTCCCCATTCCCCATATGGACAGTGTGGCATCCCCCCTCCCATTCACCATATAGGCAGTGTGCCACCCACCTCTCATTCCCCATATAGGCAGTGTTAAAAGGGTTAAAAGTAGCTATGCATGTTGGGTATTGTTCTGCTCGGAGAACCTTGTGCTTTCAGATATAGCTTTTTTCTTGTTTACATATTAATATTTTAGGAAAAGGTTTTTTTATTCTGCTTTTTTATACATTTTTTAGGGAAACCCTTCAATGGATTACTTTCAGAAAGATGAGCCCACTACAACAAGCTGGGTATGCCTAGAAAGCTTTCAGGGTTTGTGGGGGGTACTCCAAACTTGAAGGGTTGTTTTGGTTGAAAAATTGCAAGGTGTGCACTTTGTCTGCAGAGCTGCAATATTCAAGTAAAATTACCGTTACACACATGCTTTACTTTGGGGTGTTTGGCAAGTCTTCCCTTGACAGTACCTATGCATATTGGGTATTTTTCTGTTCAAGGGGCCTTGCTTCTTCAGATTTAACTTGTTTTCTCTTGTTTGCATATTGTTTTTTTAGGAAAATGTGGCTTCTGCTTTTTTATTCCATTTTTAGGGAAACCCTGTGCAACCAAAGAATTACTTCCAGAAAACTGCACCCACATCAACAAGCTTGGTATGCCTAGAAAGCTTGAGGTGTCTACTTCCAGAGAATATATCATTTTTTGTGGGTATTTCAAACGTAAAGAGTTGTTTTTCTTGAAAAACTGCAAGATGCACATAGCAGTTGTATTTTTTCTGAAACTCTCCTAAAGCACTGTTTCAGTTTGGAGGAGTCTCCTGGGCAGAGAGGGTGTCTACCAATACACATGTGGTACCGTTGTAACTGGGAGAAATGGGGCTTTTACATGCATTTTATTGAAAAACCTTTTTATTATTACAAAAATGCAGCAAATAGTAAAAAATGGATTGTTTACAAATTTTTCATCCAAAATATTGAGAATACCCTTAATAAATGACAAACAAGATATTTCACGTTAAAGCCCAACTAAAAAAAAGACAATATATAATTTTCCCAGGAAAACCCTGGAAATCTCTTCAAAAATCGGTTGATTATGTATAGCGCAAAATAGTTAAAAATGGTCTGGCAAAAGAGGGTCACAAAAACTCAAGGTAGGCTGGCAGTGGGTTAAAGCGGTCGAAACCCAGTTTTTCTACGCCCCTTGGATTTAGTCCACTTATCAGGGGGATCCCAATTTGTGATGTACCTGTGTAATAAACCCCAGGGATACCTTACCTTACCTCTCCCCATGCTCCCATGGCATATGCACAAGTTTCCAGCAAATCTGAATAGGTTGTGCATGCCTGTAGTGGCCATTGAGGTATGCCTGGCATAGGAGCATATATCAGCCAGAGGAATGCCAACAGAACCCATGCATACATTGTGGAATCACCGGAAAGGTATGTTTTTCCAGCGAACTGGGGGATTTTGAAATGGGATAGGGAATCTGCTGGCCCTGTTGGTCTGCAGGGTTTTTTGTCCGCCTTCAATCACGCGTTTGAAGAAACGGTAAAGGCTGACCCTAAAATGACTATAAATGTCTTCTGTGAGAGAGAGATTGTTGTATTTTATGTCGTCTGACCTTTTCCATTACCAAAATCTTCTGGCTTACATGTTTCTACATGTCTGTGTAAATTTAACACATTTATTACATTGTACAGCACGAGGGAGAGAGGCAGAAGTTTTAGGACTCTCAGTACTGCAACTTCTGTAGGCTGACTTTGCAATAGGAAAGAAGGTGGTCATGCATTAAGTTTGATAGGGGTCTCAGGGATAGATCGTATTGATCTAGCCCTGAGAATACAGTCTTGTCCAGTACTCTGTTTCCCTCACTCCCTTGGTTTTCAATATATATTGAGGGGGGGGGGGGTCCGCAAAAATTAGGGTTACCCCTGGTTGGGAGTGTTTAGTGGGTTTTTGTAGGAACATACATTCTAGTATTGATGATTTGTTTAGTTATGCTCTAATTTATTCACAAGTATAGCAAGCATCAAAAACACAACACACGTAAAAATTGCTTCTCATGATATACTCATAGTAATAAAATCGACATTTTCCAACAGTCATAAATCAATCTGCTGTCTTACAGTTTGTAACAAGCAATGTATTCATCTGTTTAGCAGTTTGTAGCAAGTTACAGTTATGTAGTTTGTAGCAAGCAAGAACAATCTGTTTCTCCTCAGTAGCAAGTTAAGGGTTAAGATATGTGCAAACGTTTCGCAGAAAGCTTCATCAGTGCACTTTAATTCTAGTAATACACAACATAGAACGGTTTGTAGCAAGCGTAATTTGTGTGTTGCGTAGCTCAGTGTAAACATATATGTTATTTATAATATGTACCTTTAACATATTAGATTATAGAGGAGCGCTTGTTGACCAGTTGCCCTGAGTTATGCTGCATACATCTTCTTTATCCTATAGATATATTTATATAAGTTATGTATATAGGTAATATCAATATGTGTATAGGTTTCTGAGTGGATCAGCATAGCAGTAGTCTTAGGCAGCAAAGTTTGGCTGTAATTGCACAAAGGTAGGACTTAATTCTGATTATGCGTTTATCTAGTGGCCTAATACAGGTTATGGTTTTTACCTGGTGCCGGTTTGTATGGTAGGTGGTGATGAATGGCTATCCCTTTAAGAGCTGTAAATCAAAATGCAATTGTGTCAGCGCATATTTATAAGCTGTGCATTTGCCTACAGGGAACCTAATGAATAAACAACAACATGAACTTACCTCTGTGTGTTAGTCGGAACCCGTCCTCCTGTCTGGGGGCGGGGGAGGCGGGATGCCCAGCAACAGCCGCGCGCCACGGATCAGTGGGCCGTATGCTCGGTATGGAGCTGGCTCACTGTTTATTTCCGAGCGCGGTGCTGTGTGCCTGGCTCCACCTCCTGGGGCCGTCCAATGGCCTCGCCTGTGGCTCGAAAGGCCAATCAGAAGGGCTATTTTACTGCCTGTCATTAGGCAGATGGAGTGACTGTGTGTGTGTGTCACTTCCTTGCTGGGCGCCCCCCCCCGAACATTCACAGGAAGCAACTTCATGTGCGCCGCCATTTTATAGGTTAGAATCCAGTATTATTTTAGCTGGTCCTATTTCTATGTTATATTCGTCTTGTTAACGTACTGTCATTATAGCTTTTTCATAACTATAATGATATATATGTTAGCCTATGTCTAGGAAAAAATGAAATAGACTTTAATAAGATATAATATTTAAAGGTCCAAATTATTATCTATCTTGTTACATTATTGAAACTGGGCATCTGGTAAGAAGCGCTTCTCTTTACATTTTTGTGCTCATTATTGTGCAGTACACACCTTGAGTGTCATTTTGTATGTTTTATACATATATTAATCATAATTAATTTATATACAATTATGAGGGGTATATTTTATTCTTTGTGTTAGGGGCTATTGTTTTATGACTCTGTGGTCTATTTTAGGAATGGGACATAGCTAATTGCATCGTTGAGTCCTGGAGGGGTGAGGGCTTTTAAAGTGGATATCCACTTGGTCTCTTTCTGTAATGTTTCTTTTTCCTTATGTCCCCCCCTCGTGGGTGTTTATGTACTCATCAATACTAGAATGTATGTTCCTACAAAAACCCACTAAACACTCCCAACCAGGGGTATCCCAAAGGTCATGCATTAATAAAATTCAGAAGCTGGGTTACCGAAGAGAGTCTAAATCTCAGCTTCAACAACTTTATTTAACATCACAACAAGCTGAATCCCCCGTATCATAGGTTAGCAAAAAATGTTCTGCTTTTACACTTTGCCTAAACTATACCTAAAAGACATCTGGCATATGTATGGGTGCCAAATGTGCACCCTGGGTATGGGTTCAGCCTTACTTTTCATTTTTATTTGCATTTCCATTTTGCATGAATAGTAATTAAGAGATTCTATAGCGCCGATGACGTCACTAGTGACGTCAGGCGCTAATTCTTGAATGCACAAGGGCCTGATTGGCCACAAGATGTATATATGTGTTTATTCTACATGGCAATTGTTTGATTTTTGCTTGAATGTGGTGGGTCCTGAGGAAGGGGGCCCTAGTGCACCTCGAAACATCGACCAATCACCACCACTGTGTTTACTGCACTTGAAATTTTTGATGTAAGAATACAATTGAATTTTTTGAACTTTTGGAGTTCTGGTTCTTTACAAATGGATAGGGATATTGTTTTTCTGCCATCCTTACAACAATTGCCCATGTATATATTAATTATATACATTAATATGTTGGTTTGGTTGTTTTAATTGCATTCTGTTTCATGGGCAGAGGTCTCAGTGCAGTTTTTAGGTGAAATAGCTCACAATAACTCTCACTAGATCTCAAACTATTATTCTAATTTATTCTGATTTTTTGCATACTTACAGTACAGTGGTAAATTGCATGCTAAATATATGCTCTCTCTATAACATAAAAGTGCAACAGTTTCAATGGTTGCATATAGATTTGTTTAAATGAGCCTAAATTGAATCTCTATTCTTCTTTTTGTATCTAATATTCCAAACCTGTTTTTTTTTCGCACTGAACGATTTCTAGAAGTAATATGATGATGCTGCACTTTTGGTCTCAAAACACCAAAAAGGACCAAGCAGGACATATCATATTCCAGTGAGAGGCAGTGACCTTCCTATTCAGTAAAGGATTATATAGACGAGTAGTAGAAAAGTTTTCTTTTATATACATTTTTGTGGAACGTTTCATCTAGAGCAAATGTTAATTTTGCCATGCATGTAGAATGAATTGCTTGGGTGCCCTACAGGGGTAGACGCATAAAGAGGGTGAGTAGATCTGCCAAATTTCTGGCACTTTAAAGGGTTGGGCACCCAAATCAGGATGACAGGGGATAGGGAGTTCAGCAGCATCCAGGTTGGTATTTTCTCAGTAGGACCACTTTAAATGTCCAATTTGGGAATTCCACTGGTCAGTCGTAGATATAAAAGACTAGATATAAAAGACTATGCATGAGCAAAACCCTAGAATATGGCCAGATCCAGATTTCTCTTCCTATTTCCCGTTGGTATGTTCGTTGTCAAATACTCTTCTTTAATATTCCCCTCCCAAAGGCATTCTGATTAAATGAGGGGACATTTTTATACCTTTTAGGGGGGACTGAATGTGTGGGATGATCCTCTTACACCCGATGCCAGGACTTTTAATGTGTCCTATGTCTTAGCCCTTCTACGACAGCACAACAATTTTTTATTTGAAAATTAATAAAACAAAAGAACCCCATAATGAAAAGCCTTTTAAAGCAGAAGTCCAACCACAATGATGCCCCCCCCATGGGCATCCCAGATTCATACAGCGCTGCTTCCACTATTAGAGGCATGTGTCACATTCATGTATGCTCTTGTGTCCCGTGCCATTGTTGCGTGCTGGGGGAGAGGGGTTCAGGAAGTAGGCACCCCAAATCGTAGGCCATGCTGCAGAGGGGTTTAATTCAAGTCTGTACTTTCACTTTAAATAAAATCAATATCAAATAAAAACTGCCGCTTTCAAAATTAAAATATATGGCTACACAAATCTAAAACTTTTAAATTGACATTGAATCATCTATTCGTCTTGCTGTCTATAGATACATTTTTTTCCAAAACAGACATCTGTCAGCTGCAGATGTAAGAGGTAGAAAGCATAAATGATCGAGAAATGTACAAAGAAATGATTGAAAACATTAATATTTTTTTCATGTGTTTTAGCATCTTTTGATGCCTCTATTAGAACACATAATGTTTGCAGATGCAATGGGGCAATGCAGACAAATTCCCATTAAGTTAAGCATATCTAAAAGAACTCCATCAAGGTCCTTTTAGTCGTCTGCTGTCATTTTGGTATATTGCCCATTATAGTCATCATGGAATTATGCAGCTAAGGACTGCTATGCTTTTTATTTGTTTAATTTATATTGAAACTCGCGATGTAATAGTACATCGAATTGCTTCAAGAGCTTTTCCCCAGAGTATTCCGGTCAGGAGAGCTACACACACGTTTGTTTATTGTCTAGAGGGCTGTTTACTCTATTATGTTTTTAAAATTGCATTAGATTATATAGAAATAGAGAGGTTTAAAATATCTTACTGTTTCCCCTCTTTACCACAAATTGCAGGAGAAAGGCAAAGCAGCTGCTACAGTAGATGGAAAATGTATAAAATAAAAGTCTTTGACTAGTGACTTGTGATTAGGGGACAGTGGATGAAGGATTTTAGTGCCTTTCTGTTCCTGACGGTCTGGACTTAGGATAAGCTTCTCCCTTCCTCTTGCGGTGCACCAGGGTAAGACAAGCAGAAAGAGAACTGTGCTCTTTAAAACAAAAAGGCTCTTTCACATCTATGAGCTGCAATTTAGCAATACGCTGCATGCAGTGTCTATGGGCAGAGCATGCATTGTCCTTTACCTACATTCCCTTGCTGTACAGTTAAAGGGCCCCAGATAATCATTGCTGCCTTGCAGTCCATTTCTGATGTCCTTTGCTGCCATGTTTTTTATATGACTTTTTTTGTGGAGTGTTAGTTGTATCTTTCCATCTAGACTTTGCAACCACATTAGAAACATTGTAATTTTTCACATAGTTACAGTATTGTAGGAGATATTACAATAAGGATCTTTTGTTAATAATGTCTGACCATGATGGTGCTTATACACTGTGCTTTTTAACACAGGGTTTTTAGATTGCATGTACCATGGACTGAATAGAGATGTCCTGCAGATCACAGACTGATGGAGATGGGAAGTCGTGTTTGGGATCAGTTGTACATTAATTGACAGTTCTTTGTGTGTTGGAGTGCTATCGGCAGACACAGTGTGATGTTGATCATCCTAGTTGTAACAAGGCGTGTTGGTGGTCAAGTGCTCTTTGGGAGCCCTTTGGTGACTAGCCCTGGTGGGTAATGATTATTTTCGGTCTACAAAAATGAGCATGCTCCCCTTGAATGCTTTTTCGGGATGTTAATATATATATGGCCAATGGATATATGGTCTATGTTCATCGTATGGGATTGCAGTGTCAGCACTTTTGAAGATATTTTGCCGCCCCTTGCCCTTACAAGGAGTATTTCTATATTTTTGTTCTCTGTTTTTATAGCATCATATTTTATATTATGCTAAATTATGTACATTGTATATACACATTATGTATTATTTATAAGAATTAGATGTTGGGGTGGTGCCACTGTGGGGCGTGCATTTTCCTGCCTTTCTCTGCTCTCCCACCCCACAACAGGGCACTGCACTGGCTGTGGTTCCTTGGCCCCCCCATGACAGCAGCCAAGTCATGGGAGGGGCAGGGTTCTGGGGACAGGATTCCTTAGTGCAATGTGTGGATCTTTGCAGCTAGTTTGTGCTCGACGGGCAGGATGGGCACTATCTTCGGGCGCATTGGAGGTGGATGGTGACATAAGCAGGAGGTAGCAAACACTTTAACCTCTCTCAGGGGTGCGCAGCCAAATCCTGTGGGATCCATGCCTGGTTCATCTTTAGGAATGTGAGGATGTCCACGTTGGCTGTGGATAGGCGGATCCTCCTGTCAGTGATGACACCCCCTGCACTGCTGAACACATGCACTGATAGGACACTTGCCGCAGGGCAGGCAAGCACCTCCAAGGTATAGAGGGTAAGCTCTGGCCATGTGTCCAATTTACTAACTCAGAAATTTGGCAGGGAGGACTGATCGTTCATTATCAGGAGGCCATCATCTTTCTAATCCCGCAGCAGTGCTGGAATCAAGAAGGTGAAGTTATCCTTATAGCTGGGTGGGGATCCAACAGGGTGGCTACCAAGTAATTGGCACTGGTGAGTATGGAGGCAATTCTGTGGTCATTCTGCAGGCACTGGAGCATGTAGTGGCTCTTGTGAGCCAGACTGCCCTGAGTCCTCGGTGCATGATGTCTTCTCCTCCTACTGCTCCTCCCTCCAACCATGCTCCAGAGATACCCGTGAGCTGCACTGGGTGCCACCCTGTTGTGAGATAAAGTCCTACTCCTCCAAAACTGTAGCTGGCTAGACCTGTCAGCCCAGCAAGCCACATGTGCACTAGCCTGACACCTAGGGAAATGTGCCTTCCCCTTCCTCCTCTGTTTCCTCCTATGCCACCAACACACCCTCAGTCATGGCCTAAAGGGTTTTTTTCTAGCAGGCAAAGGACCGCTAAGTGGCCTGAACTAGTGCACACTACCCAATTTTTTTTAACAAATGACCATTAAGTGGCCTGAATGAGTGGACCCTCCATAAGTTTTTGGTATTACATGCAAATGACCCTCACATGGACAGAACTAGTGGACAATCCACAAATGTTTATTACACACAAATTACCCTTAAGTGTCCGGAACAAGTGGACACTAGACAAAATATTTTATACACAAATGGCCCTTAAGTGGGCTGAACTAGTGGATACTCCACAAATATCTTTTTTACAAATAACACAAATGACACTCACTGACGCTCACTTCAGCTGCTGTTTCTAATTGCCCCAAAAAGGACACTGTTATGTTATGGGGGGGGGGGGGGACTCCCTATCTGTCCCTCACTCCAGCCAACCAGTGTCTCTAATTAACTGCCCTGAAAATTTCCATCTTTTTTTTTTTTAAACAACTCTCCCTGTGCTTCACTCCTGCTGTCCCTTAATAACTGTCCTGAAAAGGACAATTTAATTTTTTTTAACAATTCGTTATCTGTCCCCCACTCCAGCCACTGTCTCTTACTAATTGCCCTGAAAGGGAGATTTTATTCCAAACTCCCTATCTGTCCCTCACTCTACAGGCAACCTCTCCCTATCTAATGCAGGGCACACTGACAGCGCAACCCTGCATTTTATACACACATGTCCCATCTGGCCAATCACAGCCATGCTAGTATGGGCATGGTGGTGATTGTTAGGGCTGCAAGACGATTGATTGACTGTAGGGTAATCAGAGCAGGCACTTACAGTTACCTGTAACTGCATTGTCAGCCTTCCACCACATCCAGATCCTTATTGTCAGTCTCCCAGTCTTCTTTGCTGCTGATTGCCCCCTGCTACTTGCTGCCCCCACCTGGTCCTCCATTGTTTTCCCCTCCTACCCTTGCTGCTGGTGAGCCGCTAGGCTAGGTCAGAGGCACAGATCGATTGCCAGGGGGAGGGGCTAGGTGAGTGGAAAAGGACAGTGGCAGGGGTTGAATTGGCTAGGTAAAGGATAGAGGACAGTGACAAGGGGTGGCAGGATTAGGTGAGCAGTAGAGGACAGTGACAGGAGGTGGAGGGGTTAGGTGAAGGGTAGAGGTTAGTGACAGGGGGATGAGGAGTTAAGTTAGTGATAGAGGGCAGCAGGAGGGGTGAAAGGGCTAGGTGAGCAGTGAAGTACAGCAGCACTTGGTGGGGGAGGGGGGGGGTTGGTGAGTGGTAGAGAACAGCGGCAGGGGGTTGAGGGGTTAGGCAGGTGGAGGAGGAGAGAAGCAGGGGATAGAGTGCCTAGGTGAGAAGTAGAGGACAGTGGCAGGGGGTGGAGGGTTAAACCGGACCGTCAGCATGATTTAATGAAAAGCCCAAATCCTTAAAAAACTATTCCCCAGCATCTAAAGTTAATATATTTTACGTTTTTAGTCACTTACTTATTATTCTTTCCCCCACTGGGCTGCAACTCTGTCCAGGACTCTAGGATACAGGCGCCGCCATCTTGACTCAGAAGCATCACACTTACTGAGGAGAGGAGAGCAGGATAAAGTACAGGGGGTGGGGTTATAGCTGTGCTTTTCACAGACAGAGCAGATCTAGGGTCAGGAAAAGGACAGCAGTCCCAGAATGCAGAGCGACACAGTCAGAAGACACTTCCTGTTTGCAGGCTAACTGATGTTCCATGATCTGCCATTTTGGATGTTTAAAAGCTCATAACATGCAGTAGATGCACAAAGAATGGTTTTTAATGTGGGCAATCTGTATGTACAGGTTGTGAGAAACATATAAGATAGGCTCTTATTCAGGGTGAAGGTCCGCTATAAGGTAAGTGGTGAAGGACAGCAGCAGGGGGAGGAGGTTATGTAAGCGATAGAGGACAATCACAGGAGGTGGAGGGCTTGGGCGAGTGTTAGAGGACAGTGGCAGCTGGTGGAGGGCTTAGGTAAGTGGTGGAGGACAGCAGCAAACGATGGAGAGGTTAGGTGAGCAGTAGAATACAGTGACATGAGTGTATTTTCTGCAGTGGATTGTAATATCCAGAGTGTGAACTATAAGCTGTACATAGTATCAGGCACACCATCATGCTTTGTAGCTTTCCAAGGGGATTGTGTACATATAAAGCATCTTAATTTTTGTTACATTCATTTGTTACACTTTCCAGACACTGCTGCCTGTATTAGATTCTTTTGTTTGAAAATCTCTCATAGTGATCCCCTGAATATAAAGATCTTATTTCTTTGTTTAAAGCCTAAATACAATTCATGCGTTACATATTTTTATATCTATGGTGTGCATCTGTGATCCTCTTTTTGTAAATATAGTCTGAGGGTCTCCAGAATGCAGAAAGTATATCAAACTATTGTACCAGGGGAGTGCACAACACAAATAATATTTAAAAAAAATTGTAATTTATTTATTTTTTTTACAAAAAAACACACTTCTCTGCCCTTATAGACTTGGGGTGTGCCTTATAATAACTGAGATACTTTTCATCCTGTAACTCTTTGGAGCATGTATACACTAGGCTGGTTTGTGCTGAGCCATATGTCCATTTCATTTATTTGCCTGTACTATCACAATAGAAATGTTATGTACTAAATCTCCCGAACCAGTTCACCATCTATAAATTGCCAAATACTGTAAAGCACATGTACATTTTATGAGACGTTCCTGGTGACAGAGCTACCATTACATTCAATATATTAATTATTCTCAGGAAAACACCTAGGATTTGGAGAGGGAAAATAGGTAAAAAAATATTCTGAACCAAATGTGATAAAACACAGAACCAAATAATAGGCAAGGTGCAGAATCCCCCCATTACAAGCAGAATGTCCCCCTCCCTTTCCCCTTTATAAGCAGTGTGGCATCCCCCCTCCATTAGCCTTTTAGGCAGCATGGAATTCCCCCCTCCCATTCCCCATTCTAGGCAGTGTGGCATCCTCTCCTCCCATTCCCCAGTGTGGCAGAATCAACCCAAACCACACCCCAGACGCTGGAGGAAAAAAAATAAGGAAACCTACATAACTGTCGCTCACCGGGAGTCCAGTAGTTTGAAGAAGCGGTGTGTGCAGGGAGAGGTCAGGGTAACTGATGCCTGTCCACTGTCCCCTATCTGGGCACTGCCGCTGCTTGGACATGGCTTCCATTGAGGACAATGGAGGCAGGCGCAGGCCACACCCACATGCTGAACAGACCCAGGTGTGTGTGTGTGCGCTGTGCCCAAGAAGCAGTGGCAGCGGCACCCAGAGCAGGAGCAGTGGGCAGGGATCAGTTACCCTGCCTTCTCTCCCTGTGGCTGTGGATGCCCGACCATCGGCACAGGAACAACGTTCATATAGGTTTCCTATTTTTTTACCTTCTCACCATAAGACGCACTAACACCCCCCACACTTTGGGGGAAAGGTGTGTCTTATGTGGTGAAAAAGACGGTAAGCTCATCAGGCATTTGGAAATATTGTATTCATCCACCTTCATCTGTGCAACACAAACTACTCCTTCCTGTGCACTGTATATCTTAGCAACACACTGACAAGACAAATCATGCATTTTTTTATATTTTAACACTGTCCACCATGTGTTAAATTCCAGGGTATCAGAAATTCTGGCTACTAATGGCATTAACCAAATAACAGATGTCACAGTCAGCATGATAAACATAGCTATATCACCAGCTTTAGCAAACAAACATTGCCAGCATCATCCATGACATGATTATCTTTTGGCACACTATTCCAACCACATTTGTTTGTTGTTCAGATACGACAACGCTTTTTCCATTTTCTCCAGACTGCAGCATTATGGAATCTCCTTTCTACACTTGTAGCAGCATTAGGGGTTATGAGCATTTTTGTTTAGTACTCAATGTGCTATATTCCTAGCAGCTATTTCTAGGGTGCTTTTCTGCTCTGTAATTAAAATGTTTTAGGCTGTGTTCACACCTATCCATTGTGTTAAGCGCAAGCGTATGCCAGAAGTGCATTGTATCAAAACATATGCTGTGCTTTTGATGCTCCAGCAATGCATGTGAGTTGTGTTTTAAAGAACATTTTTGTTGGTAACGTCTATGGCAATGTAAATGCAATGCCCCACGATCTTCTTGCTGTAAGCAATGGCTTCCTTTGAAAAAGGCCCCAGCCAGGGCTACAGAAAGATGCCTGCTGGCTCCCATGAGTGAGGACATGCCTATTGCCCACACTGCCAGCTGGCACTAGCAGTATCCTCGCAAAGGCAAAAATGCAATACATATGATCATGCATTTGTGTGTGGATTCCCATAGACTTAAATGGGGTGCTGTTGCATCCTGGGCACGATAGGTAGGATTTTTTGTGGGCATGTTTTTGTTCACCTTGTTGCATCGGAGAGGTGTGAACGGGGCCATAGAGGTGCCATTGTATGATTTCTATTTGTTGTACTGCTGAGTTTCCACAACTGCACAAATGCATGTGGTACCTACAAAGTGTGAAAGAGGCTAAAAAAAAAAAAAAAAAAAAAAATTATATATATATATATATATATATATATATATATATATATATATATATATATATTATATTTTCAGAGATTACATGGATACTAGTAATTCTCTTGTGGAGCTGCCCAACTGAATTCTCCATCTTCTTTTGCTGTATATTTTACACGTGTTATGGTATTACTATATATATGATATAAATAGAGAAGCAAGATCTATATATACACTGTACATAAATCATCCAATCAATTATTGTTCGAGTCTGTGAATCAATAAATACCAAGCATCTCCTGAATTCTCTAATCTGTGACCCTGAATGGAATCCATATTTGCTTTACTCTGATCATACTCCTGCTACTTAAACAATAATTGTCTAGCTGAAATGCTTTCTTCTTGACCTAAACCTGAATTCCTGTGTAGTCCCTTGTTGTGTTGTTAGGACTCCTTAGACACCCCAATGTAATGGATTAGAGCTGTCGGAAACTAGCGGTGGCAATGAATACTTGTAACGTTGTTCATTTAGGAGAGCTCACATTTCTGCTGCTTTAGATGACAGGTGTCGCTGTGAGAAATTAGAAAAGTTAAGGTTCATATTTTCTCTTTAAAAAGTGTTGTATTCATTTATCTAAAGGTTTCTTATTTATTTTAATGATGCAGTTTGGGAGGAGGACAACTTTGTAATAAACATTTATCATTTGTCTTTGAAAAGACCAATTAAACAGAGCTGTGTTCATGGGTATATTTTTGGACTTCATGGGTAAATTCTGGCTGCAGGGCAAGTGACAAAGCTGACATTTGGGCCCGGTATCTGCCAGTCTCATGGAAAGCTGGCAGTGGTTCCTGAAGCCTAAATGTTTTAAAAAATCTGTAAGTCGCCATGCCTAACAAGGATAAGTTGGTGGGGGCTATAACAGCTGAATGCATGTGCAAAGGTGAAAAATCACTTTTAGGCCGGTTTCACAGCAGCACAGCTGGCCAGCGGTGTGTGCGCTTTTGGGCAAGTGCCCCACAATTGCTGGTGTCAGCGTATGGAGGACGTTTAATAGTTGGAGCTGATTGTGCCAGACCTTTTTATGGAAATTTTTGGGACGATATGAAAGGGAAGCTAAATACAATGGACAAGTTATCAGATCAAAATAATGCAGGAGCTTTGTAGAGGTAAAACAGATTTTGGGAAAAAGCGCACAAATCCCAATACATTCTGCACCACCTTCCAGGACAGTTTCTGGGCTAAATGTTTCTGTGGGCTGGACAAGCACCCCCCTCCCTTTAGGAACCATTAGACATCCACCACTGGGGCATCACAATTTCGGATGGCCCACTTTGTGAAACCTCACCAACGAGCCCATGGTGTATGCTCCCACCTTAACTGAATACCAGGCATGGCCACGCACAGAGTGATGCAAGGGGTGCTGCACGCCAATCACCAGTGCGGTCAAGCTGCGACCAAAAAAGCTGATGGGAGGAGCAGTGCATGTATGCAGTGGCAATGCTGAGTTAAACAGGGAATGTTATTACACTTTCTCTTTTGGCCTTTAACTCCTCAAGGCCCAATCCCTATGGCCAGTATGCCCCTGGCAGGGGATGCTCAGTGCTGTCCAGAAAGCATGCTGCCGGCACCGGAGCCAACAGCAGTGAAGCAGGAGGAGTGTAGCCTGTTTTTTTTTTTTGGGGGGGGAGCCTTGACTGTCACATTAACACCTACTATTGTGATTGTTGGAGATTTTTTGTTTTGAATCATTGTTAGGGGGACTTACCTCTATATAAAGATGTTATACTATACTTAAAAGGAAAATTGTTCTTTGGTATATTTTCAGTGCTAATTTTCTTTGTAAATTAGCACTGTTCCCCAGAAATGTGTTCATTTTCCATGCAATCTGGAGGCATTTAGATGCTTTAGTTCTCTCCAGAGACCCTATAGACTAGATTTGGAAGAACTAGAATCAATTAATTTTTGGGCAAATTCAGATGTCCTCCATCCAAACCGAAGAGAGCTATGTTCAGGATACATATGGATCCCATACAATGTGAGTTTTTAAAAATATTTTAACAAGGACCTACAGGCAAGTCAGCCAAGGCCTACAGTATATCCCAATTATGACTGAATGATTAACGGCCCTTTAAGGCCCGAAACGCGTTACAGGGTCCCCGCAGTGGGACACACTTAGATCTGGGTCCTTTCTGGTGATTTTGACACTTGTATTTGGGATATTTTCTGTTTTGGGCTATATTTTAAGATGGATTATTAAACATTATTTTTTTGGAATAAGCCGGATAATTCACTGTTATGACTTTCCACTGAGGAGGACTGCCAAGAGGATCTCCTTTTCCTGCCTTTTTTGAGTGGATTGCGTGAGCTGGCTGCTTTCTGCTGTGCGTTTCAGCTTGTAGTGTAGTAACCCGTGGACAAGGACCTCCCCTGGCACACAATTGCCAGGGAGATTTCAGGTCCAAGGTTCCAAAGAGTTTCTAGATTATTTTTGCCATTTAAAGGATAAAAAAGCAATATAAAAACATCATCACTCGGTAAGCAGGATTCATATTTACCTTAACTTTATATAGTTTAAAGCATAATTTTCTTAAAAGTGTTTTCAACTAAGCAGTGCAAATTACTATGCCTGGTAATGACAATGCAAAGCTATGCAACAGATTATAAAGAACATGGCAGAGCAGGATCTTGTTGACAAACCTCTGTCTTGCACTAAACTAAAATAAAAGTTTGCAAATTAACTTTGTGTCAACACAACATTTAGCTTTTTTTCTGTTAACCAATTAAAAATGTTGGCAGAGAATAGAATAGAAATAGTGCCTCTCCTTTGAAGATCCTGCTGTCAGATTGGATAATTGCTCAATTCCGTATACGGTAATTGCAGACTTCCCTTCTCACATCTAGCCTCTCCCTATGATTTACACATTATGTGGCCACTCACTTACAAAATCATTGTTATTTTGCTCCCTTGACATGACATAGTGTAGGTTTATTTAAAGAATTGTGCTGCAAATTTAGTTCTGCATAAGGAATGAGGAATCATTAAAAAAATTGCTCAAACTTAGGAATACTCTAAAGTGAAGGGGGACTGAGGTAACAATTATCATTGAAAGATTAATGGCCTTTTATGGCCTGAAACGCGTTACAGGGTCCCGGCAGTGGAACACACTTGGATCTGGGTCCTTTCTGGTGATTTGGACACTTGTTTTTGGATACTTTGGATATTTTCAGTTTGGGCTATATTTTAAGCTGGATCATTAAAAGTTATTTTTTAGGAATAAGCTGGATAATTTACTGTTATGACTTTCCATTGAGGAAGACTGCCAAGAGGATCTCCTTTTCCTGGCATTTTTGAATGGATTGTGTGAGCTGGCTGCTTTCTACTGTGCGTTTCAGCTTGTAGGGTGGTAACCTGTGGACAAGGAGCTCCTCTGGTATACAATTGCCAGGGAGAGTTCAGGTCCACCTTAAAGTATTTCTAGTGAACGGGGACTGAGGTAACAGCTGTTGTGGCTGGCACCAGGCCGCTAGAGGTAGGGACGGGCTTACAATTTCTAGGTCCCCAAGCAAAGTTGTGTCTGGGGCCCCTAATCAAAGGCATTTTCATATAACAAAGTACAATAATATAGAGGAACAAATGACAGAGATGCAGCTTTCTCCCTCATGTAGCCTCGACACTGACAGCATCACCAGTATTACATGCCAGCGACTTCCAGTATTCACTCAACAGAGTTCTGGGGAGACCCAATGAAACTGCATGGGTTGCGTGGTGACAAAGCACGCCACTGTTTAGAGGCCCCCTGCTATTATAATATCAGCAGGAATATTCAGCTGTGTAGGCACATGGAGGAGCAAGATGTGTGCCAAGTGTTACCGTTTTACTGTTTTCAGATTTCTACTTCGATTCTGTCTAGATACTAAATACACATCTTTGCTACCTGAAATTTTGTCATCTGCCTCTGACCTTGGCTTGTTAATCGGCCATGCCAAATTTACCCTCCTGGCACACTTGCCCTGTCCACTGCCAGATTTGCCCTCCTGGATTTTGCAGTCCTTGTCCAGCAGTTTGGTGTCCTATTCTCTAGTTATACAGCTTGGACCTTCCCTGCCACTCCGCCCGCTCACTTTAGGGGCTTCAGTGCAGTCAATGTTTGCTTGGAAATTCTGCACTCCAGGCGTCTGGATCCACTGTCCATGCTGGCATAAAAATCGCCATTCCTCTAAAGCTTGTTGCTTTTCGTTGTTCCACCCAGTATCAGTTGCTCAGTGTCAATGTTAAGGCTCTTCAGTGGCTAAAGCAAAGCCCGCCAGGACCACTGGAACTACATGACAGTGGAACTGTTACCATTAATTTATTAAGATTTACAGGAACAAGCAGGGAGCTTGGCTCAACCAAATAGTCAAGTATATAATGCAGGACGTTTGCTGACCCACTAGCACTCTGCCTCCAAGGTAGAAAAACATTCAGTTGGGCTCCATCAAATGGGACCAGGAACCTACAGCACATATGGAATTTCTTCCAATATTAGGCAACAACTACAGCAATGTGATTGCTGCTCTTTCCTAGGCCCAAGTGTAATGAAGCCTTTACAACAAGAATTGTTTTACAAGGTATATACAGTATTTAGTATTTCATTGAGGAAGGGGTGCTAAGAACAATAGGAAGGGGATTAAACAGGTTTATTTAAAATGTATAATCTAATTTAGCATAAGGAATGAAGGGGCTCAGAAACAGGGTTGAAGATGTGTTGTAGGTACTTCCCTGTCTTAGAAGCCGCTGCCTTGGGACAGATAGTAAAAGAAAGGGTTCTCCCTAAACTTGTGATCTCCTAACCAGGCAGCCATTTCAAAGCATCACAAGGTAGGGGTCCCAATGCAAGGAAATGACAAGAATAAGAGCTTAGTGGCAATACAGGAATAAAGGTTAGAGTTAGAGAAATGTAGGCATCCTATGCCAGGAAACAATGAACACCTTTACACTGGCTTCGAAACAGCAAGACGTGGCGTATGGTTTGGTGCCAGGAAAGGCAAGTTCTGCAGTAACAGGCTCCCCTTGCATTTAACCCACTGTAGATCCACCTTATACACCTTAAATTCCAGTCATGGTAGACAGAAGTTGTTTTTGGATCAGTGTTGATCAGACAACATGATACATTAGATCATTACATCATACAGTACCACAAGAAATTTGAGGGGGCCAAAGATAGGGAAGATATGCCTAGGCTCTCATTCTACTCGGCATATCAAGTTGGTCAACAGCAGCTAGGATGCAGCTGTCCTAGCCAAGTAGCACAGAAGGGTTCTTACTAATGCTCAGCTTCCATGGGGCACCCCAAATCAGAATACCCAAGGTTAGCTTTTAACCTTCAACATGATTTCATGATAAGCCCAAACCCTTAAAAACTATTCCCCAGCATCTAAAATTAATATATTTTACTTCTTTCGTCACTTACTTACTTACTATTATTCTTTCCCCCACTGGACTGCAACTCTGTTCAGGACTAGGATAGGGGCACCACCATCTTTCTTCAGAAGCATCACATACGGAGGAGAGGGGCAGGGTTTTTTTTTGCTGGGGGTTAGGAAAAGAAAAACAATCCCAGAATGCAGAGCGGCACAGTCAGAAGACTGAAACTCCATTTGCTGCCATCTTAGCTTTTATACTTGTATTTTTTGCACAAAGTGGAGTAATTGAACACTCACTTGAGTAATTAGAAATATATAAAATGTATAAATATATATATATATATATATATATTTTTTTTTTCTTGGGCTATTTGTGGAGCTATTTAATACTGATTTCTATTTGTACTTTTTGATACCTTGTGGTCTTCTATAATATGGATTGCTAAGTATTTTAGCATCACAGGAATAGTGGATGAATTGATTTTAACAGTGTCTTTGTGTTGCATGTGTGTCTGCTATAGTGTAACACTTAATAAAATATTATTGTTTTATGGTATTTGTGGAGCTGTGCCCCTTTCTTATGACCCTTGTCAATTTGGTTTGGCCCATGTTCTAGTAGCTTGACGGGTCGGTCAGCACACTCAGCGCGCTTAGTTATCAATATCAAAAGCTGTGCCCGCTATTTTGTATAAGTAGTACTGCCATCTTAGCTATTTAAAGGCTCAGAAAATGCAGTAGATGCAGGTAGGATGATTTTTAATGTGAGCAATCTTTATGTACAGGGTGGGGAAAACATGTATGCGCTTATTCAAGGTGAAGGTCCGATTTAATCAGTGCCCTGCCACAAAGAAGAAAGAAGAAAATGAAATGCGTTTCATGCTACATGCTTAGCTAAATCTATTTTTCTTGTGCATAGAGTTCAGCCGCCTTAAAGCAAATATGTAGTTACTGTTAAGGCCCACAAACTCTGACAGATTGCCTTGTAAAATATTCAGCCAGTCTCACATTGAAAAACATGGCTGCCCATAGAAAACAGAATTCAAATCCACATGAATATTTAATGTCTGCCACATATTGTTGGCTAACTTTGCACCTTAAGCAATATATATGTCTATATACACTTCAGGGAACAGCCAGCGGTTGTTGTGTCAATCTGTCTCAGAGAAACAAGTTAAAAGAAATAGACCTTGCCGGAAACATTGGAGTGTTTTATATATGGTTACAGTATTACCTTACTTAAAATTTCTGTGTTACATTAGATGGCTATGAACTTTACATTTATGTAACCTACAATACATATAACTAAGTAAACAATGATGGTTTGAAGCATTTACTACCTTGATAAGCTTTTATATAGAAAAGGGGGATAAGGGTTACTAGAAAATGAATGCATACTGAATTTCTGCATTTAAAATATCTTAGATATTTCTGTATTAAAGATCTCCGGGTGCCAGATGTTCATGCCAGCCCTTGAGCAATCACGCATCATAATCAATATTCATGCATAAATACTTCTCGCTGCAAGTTTTAAATGGGTCACTTATGACCTTCATGTATTAACTGTATTTTTATTGCAGTGACCTAAGCTGCTCCACCTTTATGGAGGATGTTTATCATATTAAAATATGGCAGTCTATATGACATGTGCTAAACAAACCGATAGTCCGTCTATGAAATGTGCCCAAGCTCAACTTATTTGGCTCTGTGCTAAGATGTACACATTTTTATTGATTAGTTTCAAAATGAATTAAAACCATCTTCATCAGTGACATTGTAATTGTTTTAATGCTAATGATAACAAAATAACAAAAAAAAGAACGGAAAAGACTAAAGAAAACTGAGTGTAATTAAAGAATTAAAGATTCTAGAGTTTAGACTATATAAGGCCCCCAGTAGAAACCATGTAGACTATCTTTGCCCATGCGACATGAACAGCCCAGGCAAGCATGCATGCACCAGGACAGGGAATTGATCAGTCTGACATACCTGTAAGCATGGCAACTGTCATCTGGCACATGAGAATGGGTGGAAGAGTATCCCAGATCAGGATGCCCCAGGGTGTATGAGTGGAAGCACGCTTTTTGGCTATTGTCTATTATGTATACATCAGTATTGCTGTCATTATAGGCTCAATTCAGGACTGTGCGAGAATGCATTTCCGGATTGCCCACAAATAATTTTGTTGGTGAATGTGGATACATTTTACCGAAGTAAAAGTAAGGGAATCCAGGCAGTGTTAGATTTTTATTTGGGAGACTTTTTTTTGTGGAAACTACCAAGAGCAGGAGAAAACATATACAAAACTGGCATGCTTTTTCACCAAAAAAAAGCCATGCTTCAAATGCCAGCATGTTTTTTTTTCACTGAAAATTACATACTGGGTACTTTGTTTTGTATTTACAAATACAAAATAAATGAATAAGTTATACCCCTCCATGAGAATGTGCCTTAGGCAATGGGGCTGGTAACCCCCCAGCCCTGCCGACTAATTAGCCCCTATACCCTCCGGTATGGGTCCAATGCTCTTCCAGGGGTGTCAGGGGGCTCTTCCATACTGCCGGTGTGGGTAATCGGGCAGCAGTACTGACATGCCGACTCCCCTACACTGGGAACTAGTATAGGGTTTTCCTGGACACAAACAGTAGAAAAAAAGACCTCCCAAAAATACATTAAAATTCTAAATTTGACTACTTACCAGTCCACATCTTAGAAACATAGAAAGTTGACGGCAGAAGGAGACCATACGGTCCATCTAGTCTGCCCTTATGTGTATACTGTATGTACTCTTTATCTTAGGATAGATGTGTGCTTATCCCAGGCATGTTTAAATTCACTGACTGTTGATTTTTCAACTACCTCTGCTGGAAGTTTGTTCCAAGCATCTACTACTCTTTCTGTAAAATAATATTTTCTAACATTGCTCGTGATCTTCCCCCCCGACTAGCTTCAGGTTGTACCCCCTTGTTCTATCATTAAGCTTCTTCTTAAAAACACTTCCCTCCTGAACCTTATTCAATCCTTTCACATATTTAAAGGTCTCAATCATGCCCCCCCATCTTCTATCTCCTGCCCCCGCCAGGTAGCATCCTCCTTTCTGTCCTGTGGATCTCCCACTGAGAGGAACAGCACCCCAGAAAACCAAAACTGGGTGTGTTGCTCCTCTTTAAGAATAAAAGTTTTTGGGAAAAAAGTCATGTAAAAACATTATTAGTTGTTTTTCACATACTGGGTAACTTTCTGATGATCACGCTCGAAAAATAAGTTAAAGATGCTTAACCCTTTAAATGCCAGCCACGTAAAATTTACGTGGTTGCTTCTCCTCCACTTAAGTGCCAGCCACGTAAAATCCACGTGCCTGGCATTTACCCCTGCTAGCAGGCAAAAAAAAAAAAAAAAATACTCACCTGACCCCCCCTTTGGGGGCGGAGCTAATGACGTCATCCCGGCCCCGATCACCGGCTTCAGCTCTCTCAGCTGTCAGATGCCGGTGATCGGTGCCCAGGGAAGGAGGTGGCAGGAGATCCTCTGATATCCTGCTTCCCCCTTCTCTGGATGCCGATCACCGGCATCTGTCATCAGAGTGGCGAGGGACAAGAGCTTACAATCGGAGGTAAGTACAGTAAAATTTTTTTTTTTTTTTTAATAAAATACTTTTGTGTCTGTGTTTTTTTTTTGAACAGTTAACCCTTTGTGAGCTGGTAAGGGGTCCACGAGACCCCTTATACCAGTTCACAAGGCTCTGGGTCTGGCAAGTCACCTGCCGCTAGTGGGTGACTTGCCATTAACCCCCAGCCCCCCCATTACCTGCCTCCCCAACGGCCAGGGGGGGCAGAAGGGCCCTGCCCACTTAGTGGCTATGTGGGCTAGTAGCCTGCAGGGCCAGGGGCCACCGACCCTACATCATTTTTTGGGGGGGGGGGTTTAAGGGTTTTTAACCATTAAAATTCCCCCCAAAAATTTATTTTTAAATTAACCGCTTATGTCCTGTTACACAGCAGGTATAAAATGCTTCCAGCATTTTGTGGTGTGGTGTGTTTGTATTTTTTTACATTTAAAGTGGACCAACACCCAGGATTTTGACTATCCTGGGTATTGGTCCTTTCCCCCGATCAGGGATGCCCCAGTCTGTGAAAGCCCCCGATCGCCCACAATAACTCATCTCACCCCGATCCTATGGTGCATGTGCGGCCGCTCGTCCAATCAGCGCGCTCAGAGCGGCTGAGTTATGGACGTCTAAGAGACGTCTAAGCTCAGCCACTTTGAGCATGCTGGAGACTGCATCCCCCACTTCCCTCTAACAGGGAGCGTGCCCACGCCGGCCATTCATAAATAGCCAGCGCGGGCACGCGCCCTGCTAGAGGGATAGTGGGGATGCGGCCTGCGCATGTGCCGTAGGACCGGGATTCAGGTAAGTGGTAGCGGGTGTTCCGGGGGTTTCACACAGAGGGGCATCCCGATTTTGGATGCCCTGGGGGGAGGGAATAGAACGGTCTGGGAATCTTATAGATTCCCGGGCAGATCAGCCCTGGGTGTTGGTCCACTTTAACCCATTGTGAACTTGTAAGGAGTCCATGAAACCCCTATACCAGTTCACAAGGCTGGGGGGCTGTCAAGTCACCTGCGGCTAGCGGGTAGGGGGGAACCCCACGCCAATTTTTTTCTTGATTTAACCCTTTATAGTGTGGATTGTAGTTGTATTTTATTTTTACATGTTATAAAGTGTTCTTTTCAGTTTGGGGGGGTCTTATGAACAGTAACGGGGGGCTACTGATACATATGTGGTACCGTTGTAGTCGGGAGAAATGGGGCTTTCACATGCAATATGGTTTTCTTTAAAAAAAAAGGTTTTATTTGAAATAAAGGAGACAATTTTCTAAAAAAATATTTTTTTTATTTTGTTTAATTTACTCAAAAATATTTTAAAAAACAGTAAAAAAATTACAAACAAGACATTTCATGTTAAAGCCTAAACTCTGCCGCAAAAATAAAATATATAATTTTCCTGGAAATACCTGCAAAAATCACAGTTAAGCATAGCGCAAAATGGTGAAAAATTACCTGTCAAGACAGGGTGACAAAACCTCAAGTAGGCTGGCAGTTAAAAGGGTTAATAGTACCTATGCATGTTGGGTATCGTTCTGCTCGGGGGACCTTGCGCTTTCAGATTTAGCTTGTCTTTTCTTGTTTGCATATAGATATTTTAGGAAAACTCATTTTTTATTCTGCTTTATTATACATTTTTTAAGGGAACTCTGTGCGACCAAAGAATTCTTTGAGGGATTGCTTTCAGAAAGATGGGCCCACTACAACATCCTGGGTATGCTTAGAAAGCTTATCATGTGTACTTTCAAGGAATGTATGGTTTGTGGTGGGTATTCCAAATGTAAAGGGTTGTTTTGGTAGAAAATGCGCAAGGTGCGCACTTTGTCTGCAGAGCTGAAAATTTCAAGCAAAATTACCATTGTGCACATGCTTTACTTTTTGGTGTTTGGCAACTCTTCTTTTGACAGTAGCTATGCTTGTTGGGTATCGTTCGGTTCGGGGATGTTGCTTTTTCAGATTAACTTGTTTTTTCTTGTTTGCATATAGTTTTTTTTAGCAAAATGTGGCTTTGATCCTGCTTTTTTTTATCCTTTTTTAGGGAAGCTCTGTGTAACCAAAGAGGGAGAACTTTCAGAAAACTGTGGCAACATCAACAAGCCTGGTACGTCTAGAAAGCTTGAAGTGTGTATTTCCAGAGAATATATAGTTTGTGGGGGGTATTTCAAATGTAAAGGGTTGTTATTATTAAAAAACTGCAAGGTGCACATAGTGCTTAGCATAGCTGTATTTGATCTAAAAATCTCTTAAAGCGCTGTTTCAGTTTGGGGGAGTCTCCTGGGCAGGAAAGGGTGTCTACCAATACACATGTGGTACCGCTGTAACCGGGAGGAATTGGGATTTCACACGCAATAAGATTTTATTGACAAACTTACATTTTTTATTACAAAAAAACACTACAAATTGTAAAAAATAGATTTTTAAATTTTTTTTCACATATTTCACCCCAAAATATTAAGAATACACTTGACAAATGACAATATATAATTTTCCTGGGAAATCCCTTCAAAAATCACAGTTGAACATGCATAGTGCAAAATAGTGAAAAATGGTCTGGCAACAAAGCGTAACAAAAACTCCAGGTAGGCTGGCACTTAAAGGGTTAAAAGACCTAAATAGACAATTTCTACAAAAATAGCATTGATTCTTATGGGGTTCGCCACTAAAAGCTGGCAAACGCAAAAGGTGTTCACCAGCTTTCACCGAGCCAAAGTAGAAGTAAATCCAAAAAACATGGACATCGCCACATTTCGCTTGGTAAATTCGGAAACTAGAGTAAACCTGGCAAACGCCAGCAAATCCTTTTGTAAATCACCCCCCTTAGGTGTATCTCACCCCAACACTGTTTTCATTCCCTGCCCTATCCTAGAGGTGTACCACAAGACTCAATCCTTGGACTCCCACTTTTCTCAGTTTTCATCTAGGATGTTGGACAATTTATACCTATTTGTCTTCCAAGACCACTTCTCTGCATTCGATACCCAATTCGATCTTGTTTCAGATTTTTTCACAGATATCTTCTTTTTCATTTTTATCTCACTCTGTCAAACTGAACATGGACATTTCCTACTATCCAGTTCAGCTTATATAACAATATTTGTTAACACTCTCACAATCACTGCAGCTCCCCAAGCACAATGTCTTGGTCCTATACTGGACTCCTCTCTCCCATTCCCACCTCATAATCAGTCACTAGCTGCCTCTTGTTATCTCCAACTCTCCCCAATTCCTTACTTCCCATGACACCACTAAAATTCTAGTGTATGCCTCAATCATATTATGGCTAGACTAATGTAACACTCTGCTTTGTGGTCTACCAGAAAACAGACTGGCACCCCTCTAATGTAGACTCATCTCTGTTAATCACCACACCCACCTCTCTTTTCCGACGCGGCTTCACTTGGTTACTCAATTGTTAGTAATTTAGAAAGTGCCTCTCTGGCCAAGCCCATTCCCACTTTTAATTTCTAGTCAATGATGCCAAATCAGGTGCAGCCTCTTCTCTGCCCATGATCTACACCTGCCTTCAACCTCTGAACATTCTCCTGCTGTCATCAGTACTTCTCCACTCCTCTGGAATGACCTCCCCATACAATACCTAGATCCCTAAACCTTATTCACCTATAATCAGGCTGAAGCAATCCACACTCTTCAGTGTCTGTTCTCTGATACTTAATACATACTACGTGTGACTACCTTTTGTCTCTACCCTCTTATCCTTTCGATAGTAATCTTGCAATAGCAGGGCCCCCATTCCTAGTATATTCCAGTATCGGTGTGTATTTGTTGTATCTCTGTCACATCTGACTCAAAATATCCTCTGTAGTAAAAGTTTTCACTTTACCCTATCTGCCTGTAATTTCTACTTTGTACAGTGCCACAGAAGATGGTGGTACGTTATAAATAAACAATAATATTGCGGCAGTCACAGAATTAGATATTTATATTCCTAAATGCTGAAGCCTTTTCAAGGCAATTGAACAAAAGCAGGGATAATAGAGAAGCACTTTTCATTACCCAATGCAGTGTACAGCACAAATAAGTGCTATAAACCTTGAGAAATACAGACAAAGGTTCATTCTAATAGCAACATGGGCACTTCATAAAAAAATATGGCATATTTAGAGAAAACAAATGTCTTATAACTTATTATTTACTTTAAAGAAGACCACCACACAGGAATTTCCTGTGTGTTGTTCCTCTGTGCGGCGGCATTCCAAATTTGGATGCCCCGCTGTGTGTACCCACCAGGTTGCCACGTTTCACTCTTTCCTTCTGCTCCCATGTTGCAGACTTGGGCAAGAGCACTTGGTGTCACTCGGCTCCCTTGGGGAGCAGGCATGGCTAGAGGTGAGCAGGGATGCGGTTGGATGGCACAGATGCGGCAAAGGCTCCAAAAGAAGATGAGTGAATCTAGTGATCGAGGGGGATCACACAGTGGTGCATCCCAATTTGGGATGCTCCAAGGAGTGGAACATGGACGGTCCTGGAGTCTTTTTAGACTTCTTGGGGCATCTCGAACTGGGATGGAGTCTGTTAGACACCAGGGCCTCCGATGTCCCTCTTTAAGTTGCCTAAAGCTGGCCTCCGGTGTCCCTCTTTAAGTTACCTAAAGCTGACCATTCACAGAGCACTGCACTGACTGACTACAGCCAGTAGGAACAGTGGTATCTGCCAACAATAGCCGCCATTCATCTGTGGTTTATTTTGTTTTGGCCTTGACCTCTATTGTCCTGCATTGATGATAGCAAAAAACAATAGTGTTACTTCCCACTAATGCATACTGCCTCGTAGCCATTCTATGATTATTATGAGCTTATCTGCAGTGTTGCTCGTTTGGGGAACCAATTATCAGATTCACAAGGACACGGCAAGCTTAGAAGCTAATTATTTTAGAAAACAATTTCCCAAAACATGGCAAACACTAAATGCTAAACATATTACAAGTAGCTCATGAAAGAGGATGTGTTCTCTATACTATGACTATGACATTTCCACCCCCTGAAAAAAAGCAGGCCCTGTCTCTCTGCCAGTCATTTTGAATGTCATATACAGTGTATGATCGGTGTGGGAGCATAGACTGGGAGTAATCTACATTGTTTTCAGGATTCCTCTGATCCTTAATTATTCAGTTCGCTATAGACTAATCTATCTCAAGATCTGTACCCATAAGCTTTAGCAACATACTCTGACAATCAAGTACTTGAATGAAGTCACTTCAGTAACATTTCAGACAACCCCCATTATTGCAATGCACCAACAACATCTACATGACATGAAATAAACAAATATATATGTAAAAGAATGCTCTAACCTTAAAGGGACAGTCCAGGCAACAGCAATAATAATGCCTGTCCCATGTGACTCTCCTACGTTTCCCACATTGGAGGGTAGAAGCCATAGCAAGACCCCAAAGTTTGCCCTTCTTTCAATCCATTTCTCTGGTACTTGCCAAAAAGTGGTCAACATCTACTCTGTCCTTTGGTGCTCTTAAGGTGAGCGAGCCTGGCACATCACAGCAGTCCCACAGCTCTTAAAGCTGAGCCATGACATGCCCTTCCCAGCTTAAGCACACCCAGAAATCAAAGTATAGCCAGCTGCTTTACCTAGAATACCAAATACTGTGTTTACATAGAATCATCATAACGTAAAATGGCTTGTTTTACACTCTTTCTGGGGGTGAGAAAGGTAGCATGTGCCTGAACGAGGACTAAGACATCTACCCAAAAACAAGAAGAAAAATTGCGCAATACTGTATAATAAGTGAAAACTGATTGATTGCTATCCAGAAGGTCCTGAATCTTTCACATAATCATTTCTCCAGTGTGTTACTGATGATGTTAGATAGGGGAAATCTGCAAAGTAAATCTGCAGCAAGGAGAACCTGGGGAATAGATTTCTGTAAAAGTTCATTAATCTTCCAAAGTATAAATTACATTTCAAGTGAAAAAGAGGCCAAGAACCATCTAATGTAGTTAAGGTAGAAGGTGCATAAAGCACAAGCCTAGTGACTGGTCTATCACATATGACGAATGGAGCAAAGTTAGTTTCCAGGGCCCATACAAAACTAACAAATTAAGCTTGCAGTGTTGTAATAACAAGTTTCAACCAAAAGTTAAACAACCAAAAGTTAGACAACCTTTTGGGTACAGTACATCATGCACTACATACTGACGTCTGACAAATGTCTAAGCTCAAAAAAGTGTTCCTCTGAAGACTATTGTTTTGAAGAACAAGTGACCTTGTACGATGTCGTCTATTATTTTGTGCCTATTTTTATTAACAGCTCAGAGATTTGTACATCAAAATTACACTGCTAGAAGGTGTTTCTGCTAAAGTGCCTGAAGTGCTCTTACCACCCTGCCAGAAAACATGCTTGATAGAACTGAATGGTTCTTGCACTTGGATAAATTATAGGCTGAGGATGCTTGGAAAATCATTTGACTATTCAACATTCTTTAGCTGTGCACACGACTTTCATTTACTTGAAAATGAACCAGTTTTGGATTAGGACCATGCATTTTGATATAAAGGCATATATTTGCAGGTAAATATATATACATTCAGACTAATATTACATACACGTTGCACCTTTAGGGGCTGCTAACTGGGGCAATGTCATGCAGGAGTGGAAAAGCACGTTTCCCAACTTTTTAATTATTATAATTGTTGGCATATTGAATAGTTAGGATTTCCCTTTACTGTAACTAAGGGGCCTAGGCTAACTGCTGAAACAACCCTGTAGGTTAAAGTATACAACCTCAGACTAGATAATGGTAGTCAGATATTGTTGTTTTATTGTTTATTTATAAAGCACCCTTGTATTCTGTAGCGCTGTATAAGGTAGAGGTACAGGGGTAAGACAAGTAAGTACTTATAATACAACAATAATGACAAGACGTATAAAACACACAATGTTGTAAATATGTAGATAACTTTCTTTTTCCATTTTACAAGCCCAAATTCATCCGTCAGATGATGGGGAAGATAGGGAAGTGTATGACTCCCCCAGAGCCCACTGGTTGCAAGCTTGGCACAACTTTATCCAACACTTAGCATTTATGCTTGGTGATGTAAAGCCTGAGCGTAGCTGCTCAGCCTTGTAAACCAAGGGGGAAAATCCTGGGATGGGCCAGGCTGAATGTAGCCTCCAGCATGCAGTCCACCTCACCCAAAGCATGTGCCTCCAAAGCCCCCCAAACCTCTCTCGCAATAACCAGCCCCACTGTACACCCCAGTCAAGACCCCTCAGCCCATGTTTTGCCCCTGCAATGGCAAAGGCTTAGTATCATGGCTACTGCAGGTCCATACCCAGCCCGGATTATCTTTATCTGCCCTTAAAATACTTTAGCATCTTCACTTTAAGAGTGGCCATATTCCCTCCCCACAATCTGCTCATGCTATAGCCTCAGCTGACAAACGCACTTGTTGACTGGCGCATTGTGGATGGGGCTCATACTCAAAGGTTGGTGGTCTTTGGTATCCAGGTATTAAATTGATTGGTGATTATGAAGAGCTAACATTACAAAATGAAGCCTGCTGGATTTATCTTTTGGAAAGTATGGTGCCTTGTTTATTTGGACCTCCAGGCCCTTCTTTCATTTAAAATCTGCATTAAGGTTTTGTATTACAAACTTAGAGTAACTCTTCCAGGTATGCTAAATGATCTGTTTATTTTGTAGAACCTATTTATGATCCTCTTTGGCTCTATCATCCAATTGGTGACAGGTGATAACTGATTTTCTAAATAAGAAGATGCACACCATAACACCAGAGATTTTGATTATAAAAATAAAGTGTATTATTTAGTGCAGAATATATATATATATATATATATAGTGGGATATTGGGGGCGAACGGTAGTGACACAGACAACAGTTCTCTCTCGGCAAAGCAGGTTTATTTCAGAAAAATGAAAGTATTCAAATGTAATAATACTTCTCCATTCATAGGTTGCAGCGTCAATGCAGAAAATCAAAACAAATGGTTACATCACCAAATAAAGGTAAATCCAGGGCTGGGAATTCCAGCAAGCTGTGGGTCAAAGGAAAGTCCAATCCAGATTGCAGGGCAAACCAGCCTGCCGCTTCTCACCCCCAACGGTCCAAGAGTGGGGCGCAGAAGCCAAGTCCTCTGGCTTAATAGTCCAGTATTGTTATTCACACAACATACAGTTCAGCCTGAGCTCCCTCCATCAGGCTGGTCAAAGACAAATGACTGGCTCAGTGGGAGCCTTTTATTCAGGCTCCTTCCTGCAATCAATCTAACCAGGTGTGCAAGGCCTGAGATCAGAAGAAACCTAGGAGTGGGGAATGTGACCAGGGTTCTGAAATCCTGGCATGAATCGTGCTCTATACAGCACTGTAGGGGAAAAATATACTCCATCCAGGACTTCTCCACACACTTTAGCACATATCCCCCCCCCTCTTCTTCAGACCCGAGGTCTGACAATCCTTACTGGTCATACAATAGACTCGGGACAAAGCATCCGCATTCCCCTGTAACTTCCCCGGTCTATGTTCTACTTTAAATTTAAAGTTTTGTAAGGAGAGAAACCACCGGGTGACCCTTGCATTTCTCTCCTTATTTTGCTTCATCCAGGTCACCCAACAAATAATATTTTAGGGCCTCTAACGCCCACTTAACAGCGAGACACTCCACTATCCACTATCGCATAGTTTTTCTCTGCCGGAGTCAGCTTCCGGCTCAGGTACAATACTGGGTGCTCTTCCCCATTCACCTCTTGTGTCAGAACTGCACCCAAACCTGAATCAGACGCATCCATCTGTACCAAGAATTGTTTGCTGAAATCTGGGGACACCAGAACAGGCTGTTTACACAGGGCAGATTTTAGGCTTTGAAAAGCCTTTTCTGCCTCTGGGGTCCATTCCACCACTACTGACTTACCCCCCCCCTTTGTTAAGTCAGTTAACGGGGTAGCCATTGACGCAAAATTGGGCACAAACCGACGGTAGTAGCGGTTATACCTAGGAAGGCTCTCACTTGTTTTTTTGTAAGGGGTCTGGGCCAGTTTTGTATTGCCTCCACCTTATTAATCTGGGGCTTAACCAACCCTCTACCAATAACATAGCCCAGGTATTTTGCCTCCTCCAGACCCACTGCACACTTCTCAGGGTCTATGGTTAAGCCAGCATTACTGATAGAGTCTAGGACGGCCTGTACCTTGCAGAGGTGACTCTTCCAATCAGACGAAAAGATGACCACATCGTCTAGGTAAGCAGCGGCATAATTCCCAAACGGCATAACCAGATAGTGAAACAGCCCTTCTGGGGTGGCAAACGCGGTCTTTTCTTTAGCATCCTCAGCCAAAGGTATCTGCCAATACCCTTTTGTGAGATCCAGGGTTGTAATGTATCTTGCCCTCCCAAGCTTTTCAATCAACTCATCTACCCGGGGCATGGGATACGCATCAAACTTTGAGACCTCATTGAGTTTTCTGAAGTCATTACAGAATCTCCAGGTCCCATTAGGCTTTGGTATTAAGACAATGGAACTGGACCAGGCACTAGCAGACTCCTCAATGATGCCCAACTCTAACATGCGTTTTATTTCAGAGGAGATCGCCTCTCTCCGTGCTTCAGGAATCCTGTACGGCTTTAGGTTTACCTTAGTGTAGGGTTCAGTTTTAATCTGATGCTTTATTAAATGCATTCGGCCCGGCAGGTCAGAAAACGTGTCTCTATTTCCTTGCAGAAATTCCCTAACCTCCTGCGTTTGATGACCTGACAAAGACTCACCTATCTTGACTGGGGGAATGGTCCGCACCGCCTCTTTAACTCTAGCCGGGGCAACTACCAAAGCTTCACGATCTTTCCACGGCTTAATCAGGTTCACATGGTAAATCTGGTAGGGCTTCCTTCTACCTGGTTGGTGAACCTTGTAGTTCACCTCGCTCACCTTCTCTACAACCTCATAGGGACCCTGCCACTTTGCCAGAAATTTACTTTCAACTGTGGGCACTAATACCACTACATTTTCTATACGGTCCTGCATCTGGGCTACATGCTCAATTATACTCTTGTATGGGGTGGCCTCATTCTCCCAGGTTTCCTTGGCGGTTTCCCTAGCAAACCCCGGGGATGCCTACCATACACCAGTTCAAACGGTGAAAACCCTGTAGACACCTGGGGAACCTCCCGTATGGAAAACATGAGATACGGCAACAAACAGTCCCAATCACGGCCATCCCGTTCTACAACTTTCTTTAGCATGTGCTTAAGGGTTTTATTAAATCTCTCTACCAAGCCGTCTGTTTGAGGATGATACACTGAGGTGTGGAGATGGGTAATCTTAAACAGCTTGCACAGATCCTTCTTGACCTTTGACATGAAGGGCGTGCCCTGATCGGTTAGAATTTCCTTTGGTATTCCTACACGAGAGAACATAAGAAACAGCTCCTTAGCAATATTTTTGGACACCATATTTCTTAGTGGTACTGCTTCCGGGTAGCGGGTAGCATAATCTAGTACCACTAATATATATTGGTGTCCTCGGGCTGACTTCACAATAGGCCCCACCAAATCCATGGCAATTCTCTTAAAGGGGACCTCGATAATGGGAAGTGGTACCAAGGGGCTCTGGAAATGTGACGTTGGGGCACTTAACTGGCACGTAGGGCAGGACTCGCAGTATCTTTTTTATTTCCTCATACACTCCAGGCCAGTAAAACCTCTGGAGAACTCTTTCCTGGGTCTTATTAATCCCCAAATGCCCTCCAAGCACATGACTATGGGCGATCTCCAGCACCATGCGACGATATGGCTTAGGTACCAGAAGCTGTTCCACAACTTCATTGTTAATTTTGGAGACCCGATATAACAGATCCCCACTCATGGCGAAGTGTGGAAATTTCTGGTCAGCTTCTGGTTCCTGAGGCACTTCGTTCAACACTGTGACATTACCTCTTGCAGTCTCCAGAGTGGGGGTCTCTTAATTGCTCAGACCCAAAATTACCCTGAGCCACCTCTAGGTCTAAGACCCGCTGATCAGGCGGGGAATCCTCATCATCCTCGCCTGCTAACACCTGTAGGGGAAACCGGTCATTACTGTATAATTCAGATATTCCCATTTCTTCACTAGGTACCTCATGGGGCTTATTGTCTCTACTAGATAGTTCAGCCGGCTCAACAGGGAGGGTCACCGGTTCTGCCGGAGATACTTCGCTACCGGAAGAAACATTTCCCCTTTCCCACAACTCCCAGAACAAGGGAAAATCCCGGCCAACAATCACTTGGTACATAAGGCGTTCTACTACGCCTACTATTGCAAAAACACAGAGCAATCAATGATAAAACAACACACTTTAGGTCAGCTTTAACTCTTAAAACATTATATAAAAAAGTCCAAGCTTCTGGGGTGGTTCCCCAATCTGAGAGTATCCTCTAAGGCCAAGGATTTTAGTGACCTTCTATCACAGGAATGTTCGAAACACTGTAGCAAATTCCACCACGTGTATATAACAGCAAATTGCTGATGAGAATCTCGTGCCCACCACCTCCTTCAAAATACTCTTACCAGATAATAATAAGCTTTAGTGCCTTACTAAAAATCCTCCATGTTTTATTCCTCTCTTATTGGATAGGAGAGCCGGTTAAATATTCTGGTCCCCGCTTTAACAGGTGGAGGTGTGCTTGAATGCCTTATTAGATCCTCAATATTCCATTCCTCTCTTGTTATTAACAGAGCCGATTTAATATTCTTATCCCACTTTGGCTTTTAAAATTGTCCCAGATTGGACAAACCACATAGAAAGGAAAACCAAATAGAAAAATCTAGCATAATATCGTTTTAACCATGTGCACTGATTAAGTTAAAAATGCACTCACATAAAAACAATGTATATCAAGTATTTAGGAGATGCCAGGCAAGATTCTCACCAAACCCTCAATGTGTCTAGGCCGATTGATGTCTCAAAGGGAGGGAGGGGAAGTGAAATATCCCTGGAGTGTAGCTTGCCTGCGTACTGATAAGATCTGTCCGCCACCGTCAACGCGTTTAGTTGGTAGCCAACTTTCTCAAGACTGGGCAGTCTTGAGAAAGTTGGCTACCAACGAAACCCGTTGACGGCGGCGGACGGATCTTATCAGTACGCAGGCAAGCTACACCTGCGATCACCTCCTCCATGTGAGACATCTTGGTGACGGCCTTCACCCAGGACATTAACTATTAAATGCAGCGTGTTGTCACTCCATTGCCCCTAGCAACAGTCACCATGCCCGCATCCTCCACCAACTGTGGGATATTGGGGGCGAACGGTAGCGACACAGACAACAGTTCTCTCTTGGCAAAGCAGGTTTATTTCAGAAAAATGAAAGTATTCAAATGAAATAATACTTCTCCATTCATAGGTTGCAGCGTCAATGCAGAAAATCAAACCAAATAAAGGTAAATCCAGGGCTGGGGATTCCAGCAAGCTGTGGGTCAAAGGAAAGTCCAATCCAGATTGCAGGGCAAACCAGCCTGCCGCTTCTCACCCCCAACGGTCCAAGAGTGGGGCGCAGAAGCCAAGTCCTCCGGCTTAATAGTCCAGTATTGTTATTCACACAACATGCAGTTCAGCCTGAGCTCCCTCCATCAGGCTGGTCAAAGACAAATGACTGGCTCAGTGGGAGCCTTTTATTCAGGCTCCTTCCTGCAATCAATCTAGCCAGGTGTGCAAGGCCTGAGATCAGAAGAAACCTAGGAGTGGGGAATGTGACCAGGGTTCTGAAATCCTGGCATGGATCGTGCTCTATACAGCACTGTAGGGGAAACATATACTCCATCCGGGACTTCTCCACACACTTTACCACAATATATATATATATATATATATATATATCTCCTTTGCATGATTCCTATTTATAAATATCACCTTTAAACAAAGTTACCAGAGGGGAACCAGAAGTACAAAGTCCCATAGTAAATTGCGCTCCGTCTCCCCCTGAAGAAGGACCGAGATAGGGTCAGAAATGTTGGGACTTAGATCTGCCTGCTGACTGTAATGTATTTCTCATACAAACTTGTGCTTTCTTTTGCTCTGCAGGTGTATTTTGACAGCATAGATCTCTTTTCTGGACTTATAATGTGTCTCTATGTAAGGACTGGCAAACGCTAATATAGCCCTTGTGAAATCTCTGTATTACAATGTGTATATATCAATGAATTCTGAATCATTCTCCTTATTTGTAATAATTCCAAATTACTATGGGACTTAGCAGCTGATAACTGTTTAACCTCCTTAGCGGTGATCCCGAGCGTGACTCGGGGTTAATTTGCGTTGTAAGTAGCGGTAACCCCGAGTCACGCTCGGGATCTATTTGGCGGAGGAGCAGGGCGGCGCAGTCTCCTTACCTTCTCCCTGCGATCCAGCGATGTCCCCGCTGCGATCGCAGGTGAGAGCCGCGGCTGCGGCGTCCGTCGCACTTCCGGGTTCCGTCTCTGTGAGCCGCAGAGGCTCATGGGGGCGGAGCCGTGCGTCAGAGACAAATGTAATGGTAACGCTTTCGTTACCATTACATTTGCCTCTATCATAACGCCAGGGGGGTTAAAGGAGATATTTATATATAGGAATCATGCAAAGGAGATTTTTGTATATAGATGTATTTATTCTGCACTAAAACTCTGGTGTTATGGTGTGCATCTACTGAGCTTTTCTTAAACTCCAGAAGTTGATTTGCTATATCTATTTGCCTTTAACCCTTTCAGTGCCAGCCTACCTGCAGCATTTGCCACTCCCTGTTGCCAGACCATGTTTCACTATTTTGCGCTACACATGTTCAACTGTCATTTTTGAAAGGATTTCCAGGGATTTCCCAGGAAAATGATATATTGTTTTTTTCAAGTCTGGGCTTTAGCATGAAATGTCTTGTTTGTAATTTTTAGGTGTATTCTCAATATTTTTGGGTGAAATATGTAAAAAAAAAATTTAAAAAATTATTTTTTTACAATTTGTAGTGTTTTTTGTAATAAAAAATGTAAGTTTGTCAATAAAATCTTATTGCGTGTTAAATCCCAATTTCTCCCGGTTACAGCGATACCACATATGTATAGTTAGACACCCTTTCCTGCCCAGGAGACTTCCCCAAACTGAAATAGCGCTTTAGGGGATTTTCAGAAAAAATACAACTGTGATATGTGCTATGCACACCTTGCAGTTTTACCAGAAAAACAACCCTTTACATTTGAAATACCCCCAACAAACTGTATATTCTCTGGAAGTACACACCTCAAGCTTTCTAGGTGTACCAAGCATGTTGATGTGCCCATAGTTTTCTGGAAGTAATTCCTCAATGTATTCTTTGGTTGCAAAGAGTTTCCCAAAAAAAAGGATAAAAAAGAAGAATCAAAGCCACATTTTCCTAAAAAAAACTATATACAAACAAGAAAAAACAAGTTTAATCTGAAAAAGCAACATTCCCCCGAACAGAACAACACCCAACATGCATAGGTTCTGTCAAGGGAAGAGTTGCCAAACACCCCAAAGTAAAGCATGTGCGTAACGGTAATTTTACTTGAAAATTTCAGCTCTGCAGACAAAGTGCGCACCTTGCGATTTTTCAACCAAAACAACCCTTTAAATTTAGAAAATCCCCCATAAACCATATATTCCCTGAAAGTACACATGTTAAGCTTACTAAGCGTACCCAGCTTGTTGTAGTGGGCTCATCTTTCTGGAATTAATTCCTCAAAGAATTCTTTGGTTGCGCAGGGTTTCCCTAAAAAAATGTATAAAAAAGCTGAATAAAAAACAACTTTTCCTAAAATATAAATATGCAAACCAGAAAAAACAAGCTAAGTCTGAAAGCGCAAGGTCCCCCGAACAGAACAATACCTAACATGCAGAGGTACTATTAACCCTTTTAATTGCCAGACTACTTGAGATTTTGTCACCCTCTGTTGACAGGTCATTTTTCCCAATTTTGCGCCATTTTTGCTGTAATTTTCAGGAAAATTATATTTATATTTTTTTGCAGCAGAGTTTAGGCTTTAACATGAAATGTCTTGTTTGCTAATTTTATTTTGTTTTTACAATATTAAGTAAAAAAATAAATAAATAAATACATTTTTAGAAAATTGACTCCTTTATTTTAAATAAAAAATGTATTTTATTAAGGAAAAGCATATTGCATTTGAAAGCCCCATTTCTACCGATTAGAACGGTACCACATATTTATCAGTAGCCCCCTGTTCCTGCCCAGGAGACCCCCCTAACTGAAACAAGTAATCTATAACACTTACAAATAAAATACAACTACCATCCACACTACAAAGGGTTAAATCGAGAAAAAAAAATTACATAGGGCCCCCCCTCCCTGGGGGGGGGGGGGGCATTTTTGGGGGGGGATTAAAACCCTTAAAAATCCAAAAACAAATTGACATGGGGTCCCCCTTACCCAAAGTAACCAGCCCAGGACCAGCTATGCAGGGCTTGTAGAAACAGGGAACAGGGGCTAGCTTTTGTGGCCCCTGGCCCTGCAGGCTACAAGCCCGCATAGCCCGTGGGCCCGGGCTCTTCTGCCCCCCTCCTGGGCTTTGGGGAGGCAGGTAATGGGGGTGCCGGGGGTTAATGACAAGTCACCCGCTAGTCACAGGTGACTTGCCACCTCCCCCAGCCTTGTGAACTGGTATAGGGGTCATGGACCCCTTACCAGTTCACAAGGGGTTAAATGTAAAAAAAAAAAAAACACAGACACGCACAAAGAGAAAAAATTATTTTATTATTTTTTTATTTTTATTTTTAATACTCACCTCCCATCCATCCTGGAGCACTGTGTCCCTCGGCGATCACTGGCGTCTGCTCACCTGCTGGAAGCCTTTTATAGCTGCTGGATGACAGAACACAAAGAGTTAATGAAAAAAAAAAATGACATAGGGTTCCCCTTCCCAGGGGACCCCATTTTTTTGGATTTTTAAGGGTTGAAAACCCTTAAAAATCCCAAAAAAAAATGACGTGGGGTCCCCCTTACCCAAAGTAACCAGCCCGGGACCAGCTATGGGAGCTTGTAGGCACAGAGTGGGGGGGCCAGCTTTTGTGGCCCCCCCACCCTGCAGCCTACGAGCCCACATAGCCTATGTGGGCCCGGGCTCTTCTGCCCCCCCCGGGCTTTGGGAAGGCAGGTAATGGGGGTGCCGGGGGTTAATGGCAAGTCACCTGCTAGGGTAGGTGACTTGCCACCCCCCCCAGCCTTGTGAACTGGTATAAGGGGTCACATGGACCCCTTACCAGTTCACAAGGGGTTAAATGTGGAATAAAAAAAACACAGATCTTTATTATTTTATTTTTTTTACTTTACTCACCTCCGATCCTGTGTCCCCCGGCGATCTCCGCTGACAGCCTGCTCGCTGTTTGGAAGAGAGAGCCTGGGGAGGAGGGGGGGGGCGATCACACCCATCTCCTCCTCCTCTGCTCCGTGCTCCAAGCACCGAGCAGACTGATTCAGTCTCGGGGGCTTGGGCAGAAAAAGCCGGCTGCTGGGGGCCGGGGCTAGCATTCGAGATGCAGGAAGTGGGGGGAGAGGGCATTTTCTGCCCTCTCCTCGCCACCGAAGAGGCTGGGGGGGCGATCGGAGGCCCCCCCCAGTGAAGAGAAGACCCGGAGGGAGGCAGCGCGACCACAGGTAAGCAAATGTCATTTTTATTATTTTATTTTTTTTACAGTCAGCAGCTGCTGCTGCCGAAGCGGGGGGGGGGCTATTCCGGGGGCTCTCCTGGAGCCATCCGACCCCCCACAAATTAAAGAGGAGACCCGGACGGATCCAACGAGGGGTCAGGTGAGTATTTTTCATTTTTATTTTTTATACTAGGAGCAGGGAAAGTCGAGCATGTAGCACCTACGGGCTTGGCACTTAAGGCCCAGCTAAGCCAGCACGTAGGTGTTACGTGCTTGGCACTTAAAGGGTTAAAGGAGCCCCATCATAAAATATGGCCCAATAATTAAAATTCATATACATATGCTAAATAGCAGGAGGAGGGGTCGCTTATACCTCCGAACCACAGGCAATATGATACATCAATATATCAATTTTAAAGGGGTGTGTTGAGGGAGCCCACCAATGTACCTTATCTGCAAATGGTATTCTATATTCTAGAAGCTTTATTATCATCTTTTGTGAACCTATTAAATCCCCCAAACAATTTTCAAGATTCTCTGAGCTACAAGTTAATGATCTGAAATCTGAAGCACAGTATATCAATATCCTGCAGGATATAATATTAGATTTACAAAGTGCATATATGTTTATTCTATAATGAAAAGCTGACTAGCTTTTTTGAAGCATAAGAAAAAATATGGCAAATGAAACCCAACAATCTTGAGAATATGCCTTGACAGAATCAGAAAAGATAAGAGGGGTTTTATCATATCTATCACTTCATAAGCTAGAACTAGGGTTTAGAAGAGAATAATAGGAAAAAAGTATTTTGAACCAAATGGTGTGCTAAAATACCCCACTCCCAGAACCCTATGACAGAACTCAATGTGGAAGCATTCCCGCTCACAAAAACACCATAGCAGGAAGTGTGCATAATTCCCCCCCCACCCCCCACAGAACCCCATAACAGGCAGCGGGCAGAAACCTTCAAAGAACCTCATAGCATGTAATGTGGCAAAAACACACAGAACCCAAAGATAGGTCGCACAGCAACCCCCCAGTGGACCCTGCATTGTGTGTGTGTGTGTGTGTGTGTGTGTGTGTGTATGTGTGTGTAGGGAGCAGTACAGCTCTGTTATGACTGTGCCACTTGCTTCTCATCCTACATGGCTCGCACTGGAACCCTGTTTATGAGTATAACTGCTATCTGCCTGCCCATACTTTACTGCATAGGGTGGCCAGTGGAAGAGATAAGAGAGTGCCCAGTGGTAGAAGATGGGGGCTAATGCCTAGGGGTGAGAGATGCTAGGGGTGCCCAGATAGAGGATGGCGTCTGGGGATGTGAGATACAGGTGTTGGGCAGTGTTATATAATGGAGGGTGATGCAGGGGATGCCCAGAGGTAAATAATGGAACATGATTCTGAAGGATGGGAGATGCAGGGGGTGCCCAGTGGTGGGGGATGACCTGTGATCCTGGAGGGCGGAGGTTTGCAAGGGATGTTTGGTCATGGGGGAAGGAGAGTAATACCAGAGGATGGCATGGCCAGCATTGGGGGGTGATGCAGGGGGTGGCCAGTGGTGGTTTCAAACCTGACCAGACTCTGGGGAAGGCGAGCAGCTGCTTTATAACCTGACCGACTGCTTGTTAGTAGCCCGGGGAAGCATCAGCATGAGCTTCCCAGCATAAATAATCAGAGCTGCTTGTCAAACAGCTCAGATTGGACAAGAGCCTGCGCATGCGCCGTTAGACCTTTCATCAAGATGTTTCACTAGTAATCCAACTGGCTAAGAGTCTAGTTTACATCATTTTATGCTAAATAGTATACTAAAGTTAAAAGACCAAGAAAATATATTTAAACTTCATCTGCCCACAAAAGTTTGCCCATACAAAAATTCTAGTAAGCAAATCCACTATAAATCTAGCAAATTACAATAAGCACACTAAAGTCCTTTAATTATCCATAACAATATAATGTTGCATGGTACAATCACTCATAATGACTACTGCCAGCCACAAATTATTGCTTATTCCATTTTTCCATTGCAAGTTTACAAGAGGAACAGTGTGATCCTCTGGATTAAACCAATGATATGCAATTGGACGGTTTCACCTGTGTATGTTGGCTCCATATCCGGCATAAATTTAATCAGGACAATTTTAATTTGTCATAAAAATGGCATGCGCTAAATTTGAGATGATAGTGGTCATGGAGAAAAGGATTAACTCCTCATTTGAACCTATTAGAAAAAAGTCAATATATTCTGCACTAAATATTAGAACAAACAGAAATTAAGATATCTCTACCAGTGTGTTGCTATTTATTTCCCTGGCAGTCAATAGTGAGGATTTAGGTGTTCAATACTAATCTCCCTCCAAGCAACTAATCATGTGAATGTACTGTAGTTCCTGTAGGCAGTAAACATACAAATGAAAAAGAAGAGAAGAGAGAAGTTGAATAAACAAAGCAATATATATATATATATATATATATATATATATATATATTCATAATTGAGGTTGCTAATGGCAATAACAACTCTGGAATTGGTTCTCTCAGTGAAGATTAGTGCAGTTAATTGACAATGAGTCACACATAAATCCACTATGTTTCAGCATATAAAAGGATGCAGGATAGATTGCAACATAAAGTCCTTCCCATCCGGGGATAATACAAACACAAATCTGTTTCCTTACCAGTATAGCAAGTCTAAAGTTAGAAGTCATAAGTCTCTTTTACAGGCTTTGTATTCTGAGACAGGCCTCTGTCGCATAACATGGCTTCCCCCAGATTGCTTGTCTTGGAGTCCTTTTCTAGCCCAGTTAATGGACTAATCTCAGTCACCTTTGTACAGGTAAAACCAATCCTGGAGGTGGGGAACGGCAGGTCCTAACTATTTAACAGCCTCAATACTCTAAGAACTTAATCAAATGGCTTAAAGTGGTCCAACAGTCAAAAATGATTAAACCAACACAACAAACAGTGCTCATATGCATCCCTCCCCAGTGCAATTCAGATTGCTGCACATGAAAATTGTATCTGCAGATTGTGTGCTGGGTTTCCTGTTACTGTGAATTGTCAGTTATGTCAGTTGAATCCAGGCAGCAGCATGGCTGAGATGTTGAGATAAGAAGCTCCAAAATGGCCGCTACCACAAGAAAATCAGTGAGAAGGCATGTTAGCTTTAAGTGGATGCAGGAGCAAATTTATCATGCATGCAGATGGGGCATGTAAGTTTTGGGGAGTTTTCTTTCCCAACTGTACCCGGCTGTTGTTCCAGGGGTTGCGACTGCATTGAGGCCAATAAGGTCAGGGGCCCCATCATTGTTGATTCTCCGCTTTATTCAGAGATGCCAACCTGACCCATTCCCGAAGCTGAGTACTGCTGGACCCTGCTTAGTTTAATTATTGTGTGCAGATTGAGAAAAATCTTTCACTGCCCTTTAATTACTCTAAATAAATATTTATGTAGATTTAAAGTGGACCAAAACCCCTGGTGATCGGCACGGAAATCTATAAGATTCCTGGGCCGATCGATTCCCTCCCCCCAGGGAATTCAAAATCAGGATGCCCTGCAGTGTGAAACCCCCAGGTCGCCCATACACTTACCTTCTTTTCCAGTCCAATGGTGCATGCGCGAGCCATGGCTGCATCCCCGCTATCCCACTAGCTGGTTGCGTACCCAGGTCGCGGGCACGCTCCCTGTTAGAGGGTAGCGGGGGATGCGGCAGTCAGCGTGCCCAGATTCGAGCACGCTGCTTGGACACGCGGCCGCACATGCGCCGTAGGACCAGGAATATGTACGTTTGTTTCGGCAACCTGGGGGGGGGGGGTTCACACAGCGGGGCACCCCCGATCGGCCAAAACCCAAGATAGTCAAAATCCTGGGTTTTGGTCCACTTTAAAAATAAATCAACATAAATATCCAAAATATCCACAATCATTCAGTTAGCCCCCCAATTCAAGCTAAACGTGAGATTTGGTTGTGGAGTCTTATCATTTGCCTAAACAGATAGTATCAGATAGTACAGTGTATCACATAGCAAGTAATATTTATGAGAGTTTTATTCTTGTTATTTTGGCATAAAAATGGGGGAAAAAGTAAAAAAAGGCATTGAATGTTCATTAAAATTGTATTGTATATTACAAGCTGATGTATATGCAGAAAGAACAGGAGATACCCTAAGCACAATGCACAGTGTACAGCTATTCTTTCAATTAACACCTTATTGTAAATGAGAATAATAGTAGCTGACAGTAAGTGCTTTCCAGTCAACTGCAAAAACGAAAAGTATGGCACTAACTACCCCAGCAAGCCTTGTATAATTACTTTGAAATGGTAATTGTAAAAGGCTGAAAGAGCTATTTTATCCTGAGGGTGATGACAGCTGACATCAGATGGTGTTGTGTGGGTCTTTTGCATAAGCATATGCCACTCACCTTATGTGACTATTTTTCTCCTTAAACCACACTTTAACACAATACAAGTGTGCTGGTAAATGAAGCTGGTTTATGAAGTAAATTTACGTTTTCATAAAAAGCCTGCCAATACAGGTCCCTTCAGACTGATTTCTGTAACAGACAGCTATAAAAATGGGAAATATGTGGAAATGAGACGAGAACGAAAAGGACCACTGGGAAACTCTCTGAATCCCACCACTGTGGATATACATTCGGCCTGATTCAGAACCTCTCTCACACACACATTCCTGCTAGTAGGAATGATGTCAAAGACCATACTTGGTCTATTTTCCATGTCGGGTGATTCAGAGCCTTGTTTTTTGTCCTTTTTGCAGGAAATTACGCTATGCGTACACCAAACCGAGTGTTCCTCGTATCAATGTGGCTCAAAGCATCCGTGTGTCCATAATTTTACAGGTTCTGCCTGTGCTTGTACGTGAGTTTTTGGACATATAAAATCTGTAGGTTTCTAGTTCAAACTTACACTAAACTTGAACATCTTTTGTTGCTAGTGAAAAATCCCTTGCACCTATGATGGAACCCTATGAAGAGTACAAGCGTCTGCAGCAGCGGGGGCTATTAACCACGTACTTTCCAGAGTTTACACGCAGTCGCTTGGATATCGATGACAGATCAGCAGGTGTTCAAATAGACTGAACCGCCCTTCTGCTGAGAAGCTTTACTTAGAGTTGCAGCCATGGTTGGCCCCTGTCACAAGAAAGGGGCGTGCTATTGGAGGAATGAGAAAATTGCTTGGCTGCCTTCAATTTTTAGTGAATGGCTAGTTCCAGAGGCTAGGAGCACTGTCAGCTGGTGTGTCCCAGACTTCACTGAGGCACACCCTGACTACATTTTTTGATGGCATGGTTGTCCTGCAGAAATACATCTCTTTTCCTAATAGCATGGCAGCCTGTGGTGAGGTTGGGTTTTTTCAACATTGCGAATATGCCAAGTGTCATGCATACCATCGATTGCACGCATGTGGCCCTGGTTCCTGCAGCTGCTCAGAAGTTTATGTTTTGGTATGTTTAGGTCCACATAGCTCCTCCTTGTAGCCCACTCTCCTCTCTTGAGCCTAGTCTAGATTCCCCTCCCTTCAAGCAGCTTCCCTGTGTCCCATTTGGCCTGTGTTTTCCTTAATTTTTGCTGTTCATATTGCCAGTCTAGTGACCCTTTTTTATTTGTGGCTGCTTTTCAGCAACCGCAAGATGGGCCAATCTCTTAACGTGTCGTGGGGCCAGATTTTTGCTTTTTCAGTGTTTTGGACAGTTTCCCTGGCTCATCCCACAATGCATTTATCTCAAGGATTTTCAGTTTATACACCCGTTTTGAGAGTGGCGAGCTAAATGGCGGTTGGCTTGTGGGTCTGTTTATTGCTGGAGGGGATCTGCGTGTTTATTGTTTATGTTGCATTTGCAATGTGTTTTTCATTTCTGTTATGTGCCCCCTTTTTGTAATTGGTCCAAGTTTATTGTGTTGGACAATTGCTCTCCCTGACCTCCATCACTACAACTGTGCTCATGCCCCTTTTTGAATGTCCCCATCTCTCTATTGCAGTTACAAATGCTTAGTCTGAGCATCCTTTTGTTTCCCTTTTGCTTGTTTGGCCCTGACTCTTTTGTGATATTTACTATTTGGTCTAGCCTGTTTTCATGTTGTGTTGCCTGTTAGTAACTTAATTTCCATTTTCATTTGTCGTTTAGGTGATTCAGGTTATCCCTTGCTGCTTTGGCTCCTGATGCCCTCCTTAAGGCCCCCGGACACCTGGCCAGGAGGCTTATAATGGGGCCCACCACCACACATGGGCTGTAGCTAAGCGTGCCTTTGGGCCGTTGAAGGCCGGATTTTTCTGTCTGGACCACACAGGAGGCATCCTTCAAAACAAGCCAGATAAGGCCACGCAAATGACCATGGCGTGCATCAGCCTGCATAACTTTGCCTTAAGCGAGAGAGTGGCAGCATATTTGGAGAGAAAACCCCTGTTTGTGCTCCAGAGATTCCTGGACATCTGTCTGGCACCCAGAGCCATGAGGACTTATGTTATTTTTTATTTCTTATATCCCTTGCCTGGGTGTGATTAAATAGCATCCAACCAAACTTCTGTTTTTTGGTATTTATTCTCTAATTACATGTTAATTGGCACACATTGTTGGGTTATGGCACAACTGTGGATGCAGGTCAACAGAAAATTAACCAATAAAAATGTGCCTGTAACTAAAGCTTTGGGACCCCCACAACCCAAAGTCCAGCATGGCAGGTTGGGGGATGTATCCTGGCTTTGGGTGTTTACAGCTTGCTGTGCCTCAAGTCTTTCCAGCCTTTGAAGAACAACCTGGTTGGCCTCCAGCCTTTGAAGAGCAACCTGGTTGGCCTCCAGCAGAGTCTGCTTCACAGAGCTCCCAGGAGGAAGACAACCTCGTCCTGCAGCCAGGCATCACCCGTCTTTGACAAGGTAGTGTCAAACATGGAGGCAAACTGGCAGGCCAACATCAACACTTTTCAGCAAAACCCCAATATTTTAAAGCTGTGCCACGGACCACCAGTTTGCTCCATGAAGCAATCTGTTGATTGTACATAGTTGTGTTTAAAACTGTCAGAAACTGATGTATATATCCCTGTTTCATGCCTGAAAAAAATAATTGCTTGTATCAGTACTTAGGGGGTAATTTACTAAATGATTCACGCACATCCACCAGGTATCAACCGGGTTTACAGATTTTCCAAGTGAAATTTTGCATGTTCACTTTTGCACAGCCACCTTTTAGTTGCAAACCCGATAGGAATTAATGAAAGGCAAAGCAAATGGTCCGCACTTCTCTTCTCATAAAAATTCACTTTTAATTATGCGTTTAACCCTTTAAGTGCCAGCCTACCTGCAGCTTTTGTCACCCTCTGTTGCCAGACCATGTTTCACTATTTTGCGCTACACATGTTCAACTGTAATTTTTGAAAGGATTTCCAGGGATTTTCCAGGAAAATTATATATTGTTTTTTTCAACAGAGTCTGGGATTCAACATGAAATGTCTTGTTTGGCCTTTTTTTAGTGTATTCTCAATACTTTTTGGTGAAATATGTGCAAAAAAAAAAGTCAATTTTTTTTGCAATTTGTAGTGTTTTTTTGTAATAAAAAAGTTTTTCAATAACATTTTATTGTGTGCGAAACCTCAATTCCTCCCGGTCACAGCAGAACCACATATGTATTGGTAGACACCCTTTCCAGCCCAGGAGACTCCCCCAAACTGAAACAGAGCTTCAGGAGATTTTCAGATAAAATACAACTGCGCTATACGCACCTTGCAGTTTTTTCAGAAAAACAACCCTTGACATTTGAAATACCCCCCCGGCCTATATATTCTCTAGAAGTAAACGCTTCAAGCTTTCTAGGCGTACCAAGCTTGTTTATGTGGGCTTAGTTTTCTTGAAGTAATCCCTCAATGTATTCTTTGAGGCAGAATCAAGCCACATTTTTCAAAAAAAAAACGATATGCAAACAAGAAAAAACAAATAAAATCTCAAAAAGCAATATGCCTCGAACAGAACGATACCCAACATGCATAGGTACTGTCAAGGGAAGAGTTGGCAAACACCACAAAGTAAAGCGTGCGCATAACAGTAATTTTACTTGAAAATTTCAGCTCTGCAGACAAAATGCGCACCTTGCAATTTTTCAACCAAAACAACCCTTTATATTTGGAATATCAACTATAAACCATATATTCCCTGAAAGTACACAAGTTAAGCTTTCTAAGAGTACCCAGCTTGTTGTAGTAGGCTCACCTTTCTGGAAGTAATCCCTCAAAGAATACTTAGGTTGCACAGGGTTTCCCTAAAAAAATGAATACAAAAACTGAACAAATAACATGTTTTCCTAAAATATAAATATGCAAACAAGAAAAAACAAGCTAAATCTGAAAGCGCAAGGTCCGCCGAGCAGAACAATACCCAACATGCATAGGTACTATTAACCCTTTTAATTGCCAGCCTACTTGAAGTTTTGTCACCCTCTGTTGACAGGTCATTTTTCCCCATTTTGCGCCATGTTTAACCGTGATTTTTGCCGGAATTTTCAGGAAAATATATATATATATATTTTGCAGCAGAGTTTAGGCTTTAACATGAAATGTCTTGTTTGTAATTTTTCTACTGTTTTTTAAATATTTTTGCGTAAAAAAAACAAAAAAATAAATAAAATAATATTTTTAGACAATTGTGCCCTTTATTTTAAATAAGACATTTGTTTTATTAATGAAAACCATATTGCATGTGAAAGTCCCATTTCTCTTGATTACAACGCTACCAAATATGTATCGGTAGCCCCCATTCTTGCCCAGGAGACCCCCCAAACTGAAAAGAGCACTTTATAACATTTACAAATAAAATACTACTATCCACACTATAAACATAAGGGGTTAATTAAAAAAAAAATGTCATAGGGTCCCCCCACCTGGGGGGCACATTTTTTGGGGGGGAATTTTAAGAGTTAAAAACCCTTAAAAATTACGTGGGGCCCCCCTTACCCATCATAACCAGCCTGGGACCAGCTATAGGGGCTTGTAGGAACAGGGCAAAGGGGCCAGTTTTGGTGACCCCCCCACCCTGCCGGCTACAAGCTCCGTGGGTCGGGCACTTCTGCCCCCTCCTGGGCTTTGGGGAGGCAGGCAATTGGGGGTGCCGGGAGTTAATGGCAAGTCACCCGCTAGCCGCAGGTGACTTGCCAGCCCCCAGCCTTGTGAACTGGTATAGGGGTCTTGTGGACCCCTTACCAGTTCACAAGGGGTTAAAAGTAAAAAAAAAAACACACAGACACATGGAGAAAAAATATTTTATTTGTTTGTTGTTTTTTTTTTATACTTACCTCCCATCCATCCTGGAGCACTGTGTCCTATGCTGATCACTCTGGCTTCTGCTCTCCTGCTGCTGCTGGAAGCCTTTTATAGCTGCTGGACGACAGAGCATAAGGGGTTAATTTAAAAGAAAAATTACATAGGGTCACTCCTCCCAAAAATGCCACCCCCTTCCCCCCCCCCCCCCCCCCCCCCCGCTGGGAGGAGGGACCCTATGTCATTTTTTGGGGGGGATTTTTAAGGGTTAGGGTTAGCCTACAAGGAGTGTGGAGCAGTTAACCCCTGGTAGAGGGGTTGTAATGCTAGCAAAAACACATGCGGGGCCCAATGGCTAGGATGGAAAGAGGGCCCAGGGGAGAGAACAGGCAACCAGTCTGCAGCCTAGCAACGAACCTGGTGTAGTGCTCATAGAATTAAAATAGCTCACAGCCATGTAAAAACTATGTGCAGTAGAAATCAATATCTCAGCAATTTAAATTGATCACAAAGAACAAATATAAATAAGGCAAATATAAATAGATGGATATAAATATGAATAATTAATTGTATATAAACATCTTCTATAATTAAAAAACACTTACCGCTACTACAAGCTGACCCCCTGCTGAGCAACACCATTGAGGATGGAATAAGGGTTATCAGTAGGAGAATCCAAAGTATAGGGAACCTACTGTCCCCTAGTCTCTTTAGATCCCATGTGGGTCACAAATCTACTTGGTTACAGACAACAGGTTGCTATCCATGTGGGGGAAGAAGAGGCATTTGCATTTCATGCTATTTAGTGGGTTTGACACTACCCACGGACGTTCACACTCGGGATTAGGTGGTGAGCGGACATTCCCTATATTGTCCCATAGGAATCAATGTTAGTTAGGGAGAGATTTTCGTGTGAAGTTTTTTTAGCATCTTTAACTTATTTTCAAGCATGAACATTAGAAAGTTACTCAGAATGTGAAAAGCAACTAATAATAATATTTATATATATATATATATATATATATGACTATTATATTTTCAAAAAAACTTTTATTCTTAAGCTTTTCAAACAACCTAAAACGACACTCCCAAGATACCACACATATATTCTGAGAGCCCTTCAATGTCGATGTGCTACAAAAGGGTATTTTCAGCAAGATTTCATGTTTTTTGCTAAAGAATTCTGCCCCAGCAGTTTGTCTGCATATCGCCAGCATTCTCTGAACCACTTGTCAATTTAAATACCTCTGACTTTCACCAAAGATTGCAATGCAAACACAGCAAAATGCATTGCGAATGTCTGAGTTCACTGATGTTTGCTGTAGAAAGTTTCCCTTACTCGTCAGTCTGTCGTGCGTGCGTCGTGCGTCCGGTGAACATACTTTTATGTCAAGTAGCAAACAGTAGTGAACATTGTAAATCACCCCCTTAATGTATAAGCTGATTCTTATTGTGATAGGGGTTGTAATCATAATCACGGTTAAATCACAATAATGGGGTCGTTGGGGCAGTGACAGAATAATGGTTATGACTTACCTGTATTTTTAATTTCTTTGGTTTGTCAGTGCAGAGAGCAAACGTGGGAATGGTGTTTCAGCACCAATGCAGAATTGTATATTTCATATTTTTTTTAGTTTCTCTCAGTTTTCTCTCAGTGTTATTAGTGCACACTACACAGGCACAGAACAGAGTGTTGTGTCTTAAGGGTTATGAGTATTTTGCAGGAAATAAAATATCTTCACAGAAAAATGTGTCTTAACATTGTCAAGGTTGTGCATTAAAAAGTGTACCCTCCCACAAACAACTGTGATTCCCAAATTTATATATCGTCGTTGGGGGGGCTTCAGCAGAGGCGTGTCGGGACGGCCAGGGGCTTGGAATATCCAGGGCTGATTTTTGGCCTCAGTCCACCACTATATATATATATATATATATATATATATATATATATATATATATATTTTATTTTTTAACAAATGAAAGTAACATGAAGACAACTACACTAAACACCATATTCAAACACCAGCTCTAGTGCCATCAATCATGAACTTTTTATAGTAAGTTAGCTTTTGCCAAGGACCCCAAGAGTTGTAGTGGTACTGGTTAGTTGCAAACGGGTTCCAAAACGAATCACATTTCGGGGAATATCTCTAGTAGTAAAGCTAGACTAATAGTACTCTAACCTATTATTAGTTATGCCTTTCTATCCTCATGGAGATGTGAGGGCCAGATGTTGCCAGGTGAGTAGTATTTTCTAGCATAGAACAAGAGCAGCCTGACCAAGGCCTGACTATGGGCTCCACCACCTCAAGCAAGCACACAGAGGGGGATTCTTGAATGAATAAAATAGGTTTCCCAACCACCTCCTCCCATAAATCTGACACCCAGGGGGCAGCCTGGTCTTATATGTTAGAGTATACCTAAGGTGTCAGTACATCTTGGACATTCATCAGACCCCACATAACTCATCTGCTTAAGCTTAAAATAAAAGTCAATTTTTTTCCCACAGACCTTCAGATCAGAGCATGCCAGACTTGCTCACTGCTTGTTGCTCTCTTGTAGCGCTAGTAAGAGAATCGAGGCATCTATGTACAACAGGGATGCCTAAACATTTGAAGATTGTGGGCAACTTAAGTGATTTAAGTGATCTAAACTACCACCAATACCAAGCATGAAATTAATATAAAAAACAATTTCACCCAAGGCTATAGTTGTACAATCAATGTCACCGCACCCTTTCAAGTCAACGCTGCTACCCTTATTTGTGAATGCACCCCTCCTATATCACTATCCATGCAATCTCATATCTTTAATGTTACCCTGTTCCCCTTTCTACATTTTATTTACCCATTCCAATTTCCCCACGGCAGGTCAAGGGCTACATCAGATGGCTCTGAGAGCCACATGTGGCCTCCGGGCCACAGGTTGAGCATATGTGCTGTACATGATAGTTGCCTGCATACAGAGGAACCCATTTACTCAATGGGAGCCTACTGTACATAGGCCAGAGCCATTCACCCTGCCTGCTTCTCATACTGCTGCTGTGTGAGAACGATGAGTACAGTAGAAGTGCGTGGCACGTAAGAGGGTAAGAGTCTTGTGCCCTCTGATGCTCACACCAGTGGAAAAACCCACGAAATTGGACTTTTCTGTTAACAAGTGTGGGGTAAACCTGGTGCAGTCAATTGACTTGTATTAGTCTATCTTTACCATTTACTATAGAGAAGTGCAAATGTTCGACCTCAACTTTTGTCTACTTCAAGAGCCATATTCATTGCTGTTGGATAACCATGCTCTGCATTAACTGTAATTTATATTTACAGTAACTGTGTATAAAAAAAAATGTGTAACTCTATTCTCATCTGAGTGGGGGCAGATCCACCTCAAACCTCAAAATATATTATGCACAGTACATGGAGATTCACCCAAAAGTGAATGAACCGGGTACAAGCAAATATCCCAACCTAAAAATATTTACCTACCTCATAAATGGATCCCCCAGATCCAAAGAGATGTAATTACAAAGTCAGGTAGGTGGAGCCGTTTGCGTCATAACCTGTCTCTGCAGCATCCATCACCAACCTCACAAAACTTTGTTTGATAGCTCTCATCCTCCGTGTGGCTGGGGAATGGGAGAAAAGTGTCACATAACATCACAAAAGAGGTGAGAGCGGTGTGGAAAGGTGCAGAGACAGGTGAGGCAAAAGACCTTTAGTCTTGGCCAACTCAATGAACACAGATGACAGTCTTCAAACAACAAGTCAAGTGCCCCCAAGTCACATAAGGCGTTAGAGCTTCAAGATGTGTACTGCTGTCCTACACTATTCTAAGGAAAATAATTAATCGGTCAAAATATATTTCCATAGCTGATTGCTTTAGTCAAATTTGGGGATAAACTGAGTATTTGACCAGTGCTGACTGCTGAACATTTCAGATTCAATGCGTTATATGGTATTCATTGCAATCTAAAAAAAGAAATGCCAAACTGTGGACTTGATTCAATAAGAGTTGAACAAAATTCTGATGGTAGTAAAAAATTCCCTTGAGAAAAAAGACTGCGAATTTCACTGTTACTGAATCCCCAAAAAGAAAGACAATTCAAGTCAATGGCATTTTACTACAGTGTAAAAAGGAGTAAAACATTCTCTACTTTTCTTAGGAGTAAAAAGGTACCATCGACTTGATTCGGCAGCAGTGAAATTCTCATGCTTTTTTACTACCATGAGAAAGTTTTTTCAACTCTTATTGAATCAAGGCCAATGTCTCTTTCATTAAATACATATTATGTAGCACTATGTTTCTGTATGTCTTGGATTTTTGTCTTCGTTGTACCTGTAACCAGTTTGTATCTATTTTCAATAAATGTTTGCACTACAAGAAATCTCAACAAAAAGTATTATTAGTTAAAAAACAAATAAATATAATATATATGGTTAGGGGGGCCTGGTGCACCACTATCATGCTGTAGTTAAATCTTCAGAGCAACAATCAGTTTCAAATGTATTTAATTATTTCATATACATCTATACATGTGTTTTATTAAGTTTAAAGATAGAGAAACCTTTACCTACTAGGGATTTATATGAATGATCATGAATGTATGAATTATTGTATGACTTTAATGATCTGGGGAATCCATGGCAGACAAAGCCTAAACGCACCTGTAATAGCTTGATGAGATTTACATGGCAGGTATCCAGAGTTTATTCCAACAACATACTTCAGAAGATGAAATCACTGCATCCCAGGAGTGTTGTGCTAGATAACTGTATCCAACCTATAGTTCATGCACTAGCAAAGCCATAGGAGGAGTCCAACAATGAAACAGCTTGCTTCTGTTTCTCTCTGTGAATTATCGATTGCTGAGAAAAGAGAGTGGCAGGGCAATCACTCACAAACTCCTTGCTTTTAAGTGTAATCGCTGCTAAAGAACACCTCCATGCATCAACAGTGGCTTCAATACATGCTTGTTTACTCCTGCTCTCCTGAGATAAGCATCATCCCTGCCTGTCATCTGAGTGATTTCCACTTTAAAGGTCAGGGGTAAATGGCCTTTCTGGGAAACATAATGTCACAATTATGTGACGGGGAGGGGGGGGGGGGGCATTTCAATGTCCAATTCAATCAGTGGCAGCTACAAATGACTAACAGAGCTTTAGGTTAGTTTAGTTGTACTTAATCTTTAATGTCTTTGAATTCTCTCTTTATGTACCCTACAAAGTAATTCAAGGTATATATATATATATATATATATATATATATATATGTATATAGGCTTATTGAATGTGGGGAAAAAGCAATATGTCTGCTAAAGGGACCCCTGAGAAATCCGTTGATTGAAAGATCTCTCATCTAAAGAAACTGCCTGAGTGCGATAAGCTTATCATTGCTGACTGCTAGTCCTTCAGATTTAACTGCCATTAAACGCTTAGGCGTACAAAGACAAATGATCCTTTCCTGTTGTAAAAATCCTTGTGGACATACCTTTGGCTATTTAACTCTTAAAGCAAACCTTCTGTCTAAAATGGGACTTCTAATTTGGTAGGTCCAACAAACAAGCAGTAAAATAATGCCAGTAAGATTGCTGGTGATGAATCTTGTTTGATGGGGTGGGTGTGTCCACCCAGCAAAACCTATTGGTTTCCAGTGGTCACAAAGGGGGCATAAGACCAATAAGGTAGAAGTACTCTGGCATCCTTTTAGAATCTTAGTGTCATGGCAAACTCACCTGGGTCCCCGTCCCGTGGCGTCTCCTGGCGCCAGGTCGGGACACTCCCTGCCTGTCAGCCGCGCTGAGCATCGACTGGAGCAGCGCCATGCGGGGTTGCCGCTTCCTCCTCTGCGCGATCCCGCTTCCTTACATGTGCTCGCGCATGCGCGGGAGCACGTTCCCCATATTCCTCATATGCACACAGCGCAGCAGTTGGAAGCCCGATTTAAGGGGACCAATCCCTTTTATGTATGACCTGGGCGTAATGCCCCTCAAAGTTTACTGGGTATCCAGCCCAGAGTTGGAATGTGCACCAATCACTACACACTCCCTGTAGTGCTCAGCCCTATAAAGGTTTTACACCTCCAGTACTCCTGTGCCCATGATAGTGTTTAGCTGGGTGTGCCTTTGATCCTGTTTGATTCCATAACCGACCTCACTTAGTTTGACTCTGTGATTGCCGCCTGGACCGACCCTTGCTTGTACCCATGATTCTGTCCTTCCCCTTGTACCGCGAACCCGTGACCTCCCGGATTGACCTTTGGCTTGACCTCGACTCTTCTATTGTCTCTCCCTTGGTGCTGCGATATTTAAAGACCGACGTACCCGTGTATGACCCCGTCTTCTCGACATTGCCCAGTCTGGCCTTTGGTTCACCTTCCTTCACCCCCTGTAAGCTCACATCCTTTGTGCTACTAAGTCCTGGGGGCAACCGTGTCCAGCGAGGCGTGTATAGCGGCCCGGCAAACGGGGGCTTGACTAAAAGTGAAGCTAGCAGCGGAGTTTGGGGGGTGTGGGCTTACCTTGAAGGCGGGTGTCCCTCGGGGCCTGACACTTAGGAAGAGATCTTGACTGACTGGTCTCTAGGGATAGAGATGGATGAATACATCCAAACATCCCTACAAGACTAGTATTAAGGTTAAATTGTCTTGATGTCTATAGCCACCTTCATACGTAGTCTGCTGCCAGTAAATCATAATTAGAAGAGTACCTAAAAATAATGTGATTAGTGATGCCGCTTTAGGAAAGACACTCCTGCAGTCCACATTAAAATGAATTGTTAGAGAGGACTTTTACTTGCTGCTTCCTTAAAACAAACTAAAACGCATTCTAAGGGCTTTATTTAAGTATGTCATTCATTTTTTTTTATTTCAGTCAAGCTGTGTTTAACCTTTATGTTACCACACGAGTTTTACGAGTGCCTAAAATTATCGTAATAGGCATAAAAAAAAATCTAAAAACATTTAGGAGTACAACAATTTAGAGTGCTATGATTGACATAATAAAATATCCCCTTGTGCATTGTCCATTGATGTGTTATACAGCCTTCAGTAGCCCGCAGCCATTATTTCTGGTGGCTGCTGCTTACAGCACCTCATGCATTAGACATCTACTAGGAATGTAATGGCAAGGAGGAAATTATAGTTATAAAAAACACATTAATAAGCATTAATGTAATTGCTATTTGACGGCTGTCAAATATTTTTTGACCGAACTGATATTTCGAGTGCCATGAGACACAGCCCTTTATAGGTATGCCAATGGTAAAATAGTGTTCTATAGTGGGTCTAGTTAAAAAACTGGGCAAGAATATTAATCTGCATAAATATGAATGCTATATAGGGAGATGACTTATATATCATGCATCAAAGAATTTCAGCCCAGAGGCTAGATTTAGAGCAATGTGAGAAAACTTTTTTAGGTGAGAAAACTGCCATTCAATTTCATTGTCTACCTTGGGGGTAATTCAGCAACCAGATGTAAAATTTCACCTAGCTCTGAATCAGCCTAAGGGTTTTTCTTTTAGTGGAAGATGGGTAAGGGGTGTCAGGTTTTGCATGCTGCTTTTACAGTAAAGAACTTCTCAACTCTAGCCACTGAAGTGGAATAAGTGCTGGAATAAGTACCTGAGTCTTCTATTTGGTGTAGGTGCTTTTACCCATCATGAAAAAGCTTGAGGCAAATATTTGTGCGGTTATTGTTGCCGAGTGGGTAACACATAGCCTAGCCTAGCTGTGGATACAGACATTGGACTAGGGCAGATCGCCCCTGTAAAAGTGAAACTGTACACTCAATTAAGGAAACCAAATCCTTGGTGGCAAGTTTTTTTTAGTCGGGGTGTATAAATGACCCCTCCTCTCACTACCTGTGTACCAGCCAAGCAACTAGAAGTGAGAAAGATATTAAAGGAAACCAGTAGTGATAAGCTAAACAGTGCTCTGTTTGAATTGGAAGCTGCTTGGCCGATTAAGATTTAGTATTTGAAAGTCTAGTATTCCCAAAGTCAAACCCTATAGAAGATTAATGGCTTTTTTTCTTTTTAACAATTTGCTTCCCCTTCCTTCTGTGGCTAATAACCCAGTGCACCAGACATAGGGGACTGGTATGCCCAGGGCTCAGAGGCCTCGGGCTGTGGGGAATCCAGGGTATGACTGGAATTCCCTTAGGCTACAACACCTTTCTATTGGCAGGATACCAAAGATGACCTCCCTCTGATAAGAAAATGCTGCAGACATCACTAGGAGAGGCTGAAGGAAAATGAAACTACTAAATATACTCACCTTTTGTACCCTGCAACTCCACTGTCCTGATCCAGTTTTTTAAAACCTATTGACACCAGAGAATGAGCTTCCAGGGGTTACGTTTCCAACATGATAGCCTGTATCAGGAAGCAGTTGTGCCCCTCTGCATGCCCATTGTATTCATTGCAATAGAGGGGACATCCTGAGACAGGGGCTGTGCTGGTCAAGGTACAGTCCCAACTCAACACGCCTGCTCCATTGCAATGTATAGAGTGGGCTGGGGTGAGTCATGATTCTGTGCATAAGGAGGTGGAGACTAAAAACTGGCGCAGGATTACACAGTGCTTATTCTCAGTATAAATGAGTATAAAAACACTGAAGCCAGATGGAGAAGCTGCAAGGGACAAAAGTGAGTATAGGGTTTTTATTCTTGGAGAATCCATGTAAGTTTAGTTTTTATTTTTGTTATTTTTTTTTAACCCTGGCCAATCCTGGAAGAGACCAGACCTGTCCTAAATGGCATAGGGGCTGGTAAAGTATGTCACCACAGCCTGGTCATCTATTTTTCCTCGGAGCCTAGCCCCTATACTTGTGGCAAAATAGTAGTTCCAGGGGAAAGAGGACACATTTAAATCCTTAAAGTCATCATCACAGGAACTATGGCACTCCCCTCTCCTTTCACTGCAATGGAGGGGGGCCGTGCCATAGTCTCCAACAGCGGAGGAGGATGGAGTGGTGCCTGACATGGGTCAGGAATTGGGTGATCCGCTAAGTGTCTTGGTGGTAAAGTACGGCTTTAAAATAAGAGAGATTTTCTTTATTAGAGGGAGCTTCCATAAGGTTTATGCTGGCCATTACCTTAGAATCAAGTCATAGGACAATAACAGAGATAGATGAAGTTTAATTATTCTGCATTCATCAATCTCGTACAATGAGAAACTGATACAATGTTCCTCAACCAATCTTCCCTGCTATGTGCTGTCAGCAGCACTGCTTTACAGCATCTTGGTTTTAAGTCATAAGATATAGCTAAAAATGTCATTTCATATTTAAAACCTTAATATTCTAGCTGGTGGATGTATGAGCTGCTAATAGGGAATTATCATATAGCAGTTTAGGGGTCTGGTGATGTTTTTAATGGATTGAGCTAATTAATTTAATTACTGTGAAGAGAAATTTTAATTGTTCTCTATACAGTGACATTCTAAGGAATAATGTATTTTTAAACTGTTTAAGTTGACCTTTTTTGTTTCAGTGTGACAACATCCGGGTGTACATAGCAACGCCATCAAAGGAGGTAGCTTTATGACCGGAGGGTGGCAGATTCAATTCCCGGCTGGGACATGACTGAAGTGCTCTTGAGCAGGGCACCTAACCCCCTTGCCCACTGCTCTAGGCACCTATTGTTCACTGATGTGATTCAATGGTGGATTTTGTTTGTACTAACTACACAGATGGGTTAAATGTAGAGGACACACTCCTGTGTGTGCGCAAGCAATAGGCAAATAAATATAATTATTAGGTTTAATTTAAAACTGTACTATCCAGCAGTGTATAGACCTGATCACCAACTGCCCTCTAAGTAAATAGATTGTTTAGACAGCAAATGATTTGTATTCAATTGTATGTACTGCATTGCATGCATTCGTTAATATTAAAGTCGTAAATATATTTAAGTAGTTTCAAAAGCTCTTACTGCAAAATGGCACCTTAGCACCTTACACCAGTGACCTGATGGAAGCATTCAACAGTCAAAAAAGCATTGCCCTGGTGTCACAGATGATGTGTGTTCTAGGGAAGAAAACATTTTGTGATTAGGCATCACAAATTAATTTGAGATCTAATCCTTCTAATTTCATAGTAGATCAGATCATTGTTAGCCAGAAGTCAAATATTCCTCTACTATTTTGATAGTGCTTTGTCATTTTTTATGGTCACTTTCAAAAGCTATCAAGTGGTGAAGAAGGACCACAAGGGATCCTCAATAATAGACTTACAAAGAAAAACCCTAGCACTCTATCTTCTCAAGCAGACAAAACTTTACCTGCTTTTGGAGGTAAAGTTTCTACTGGGCATTAGTCCAAATTACTTTGATGTTTGCCTCCAATTTTAAGTTCATTGAAATTGTACACCCCAGTATTTTGTCTCCATGACAGTCTACACTCCTTCAGTTCTTCACCATAAATATAAATGGGTAGAATGTTGAAAGCTTGCAAAGTTCACCAACATTGGTCTTTCTAGTGTTTCTAGGTACTCTGATACTCTCTACATTACTAGGATAGACAATTGGGCTCTGCCTCTCTAGTTTCATTCCCCACTCCTCTGGCATCTGTTATCACAGAGGAGGACAGACCTGTGTCCCACTTCCATCCAAATGCAGGGGAAGAGTCTGAGATGGAAGAGATGGCAGAGGACAGGATAATGTACGTTAGTATATGAAAATTTTGAAAAAAAAATTTTGGTGGTGTCTTTACTTTTTACTATTTTTGAACTGGTAAGGGGTTCAAAGCTCCACATCCCAGCAGGTGGCTTGCTTAACCTCCCTGCCACATTGCCCCCAATTGACAGGGAGGTGTGAAAGAGCCCAGAGTCTCTCATCATGGGCTCGGTGCTCAGCAAATAGGACTTAAGGGCTGGTAATAACAGGGCCATTGGGCCCTAGATTGGTGTGCCAAAACTGATGCGCTTTAGAGGAGGGAGCACATTTTTTTTCTTTTTCGTCACATGGGGGAAATTCTCAGAGGCTTTGGGAGTTTTACTCAATAAACCGTGCAAGAATACCATCTCTCATGATGCCGAATCAAGCCTCTGGTGAGAAGAATAGAATGGCCTGAACATTTAAAACACATTTCATCTCATCACACAGAGCCAACTAACCATAAATGCATTGTAATGTCTAGTACTGTTCTAATTAAATGGCAAATATCATTTAACAGCTCTACTGGTGATGGGCTAAATATATTTTAATCACAGACAGTTCTCTGCCTCTCAGATGGTACATTTGTTACATTCACCTGCTGCAGGGTAAACACAGCTGACTGTCAGATACATTGTGATACACTGTATTATAAAAACGTATGTGTCACAATATAACTGTCAGTCAGCTGTGTTTACTCTGCAGCAGGAGAATGTAATAAATTTATCAGCTGAGAAGCTGAGAACAGTCTGTGATAAAAAATATACTTAGCCGATTGCCAGAGCAGCTGGAAAATGATGTCTGTCCTTGAATGACTAGTAAAATATCTGACAGAAATGTCAGAAAATGTAGAACACAATAAGCATAATTCCACTTTTTTGTTGGAATACACAGAACACTCAAATTTATATACCAGGATCATGTTTAGGGATGAGCGAATCGATCCGGACGAACCCGGATTCGATCCGAATTTCAGGAAAAATTCGATTCGGATCGAATCCGAATTTCCCCGCGATTCGATCACTCGAAGTTTTCCTTTAACATCCATTCATTTACATTTACAGGCATTCTAAGATGGCGGATGGGACATGTCTGGACATGTATCCCGCGCCAGTGCAAGCTGGGGCAGTCACATGCAGCCTATCAGCAGCCAGCAAGCCCGGTGACGTCACACAGCGGTATTTAACGGCGGCCATCTTGCTTTTCCTCATTTCTCTATTGCATTCGTGAGAGACAGAACGCTGTGTAGCTGAGGGACAGACAGGGACAGGCTGGAGACAGGCAGGGACAGACAGGGACAGGCTGGAGACAGGCAGGAGACAGACAGGAGACAGACAGAAAGTCAGCGAAAAACAGGGAAAGGAAGGGAAAATCGGAGGCTGGCAGTTTTTTTTTTTTTTTTCATCCAGCCTGACAGGCTTTGTTAGCGTTTTCAGGCTGCTTATACTAACTGTGCATATATACTGAACTGATCTTAAGTCTGCTGTGAGGCATCCCATTCTGTGACTACAGCAGCCTCTGTTTAAGACCATATAAGCATTTGCTCTTATCATATTTGAAATTAGGCCTGATAAAGACACTTTTGCTGGGCAAAGCACTACTGGACCCTGCCAGGTGCACTCCTATTTGGGGCATCCCATTCTGTGACTACAGCAGCCTCTGTTTAAGACCATATAAGCATTTGCTCTTATCATATTTGAAATTAGGCCTGATAAAGACACTTTTGCTGGGCAAAGCACTACTGGACCCTGCCAGGTGCACTCCTATATGGGGCATCCCATTCTGTGACTACAGCAGCCTCTGTTTAAGACCATATAAGCATTTGCTCTTATCATATTTGAAATTAGGCCTGATAAAGACACTTTTGCTGGGCAAAGCACTACTGGACCCTGCCAGGTGCACTCCTATTTGGGGCATCCCATTCTGTGACTACAGCAGCCTCTGTTTAAGACCATATAAGCATTTGCTCTTATCATATTTGAAATTAGGCCTGATAAAGACACTTTTGCTGGGCAAAGCACTACTGGACCCTGCCAGGTGCACTCCTATTTGGGGCATCCCATTCTGTGACTACAGCAGCCTCTGTTTAAGACCATATAAGCATTTGCTCTTATCATATTTGAAATTAGGCCTGATAAAGACACTTTTGCTGGGCAAAGCACTACTGGACCCTGCCAGGTGCACTCCTATTTGGGGCATCCCATTCTGTGACTACAGCAGCCTCTGTTTAAGACCATATAAGCATTTGCTCTTATCATATTTGAAATTAGGCCTGATAAAGACACTTTTGCTGGGCAAAGCACTACTGGACCCTGCCAGGTGCACTCCTATTTGGGGCATCCCATTCTGTGACTACAGCAGCCTCTGTTTAAGACCATATAAGCATTTGCTCTTATCATATTTGAAATTAGGCCTGATAAAGACACTTTTGCTGGGCAAAGCACTACTGGACCCTGCCAGGTGCACTCCTATTTGGGGCATCCCATTCTGTGACTACAGCAGCCTCTGTTTAAGACCATATAAGCATTTGCTCTTATCATATTTGAAATTAGGCCTGATAAAGACACTTTTGCTGGGCAAAGCACTACTGGACCCAGCCAGGTGCACTCCTATTTGGGGCATCCCATTCTGTGACTACAGCAGCCTCTGTTTAAGACCATATAAGCATTTGCTCTTATCATATTTGAAATTAGGCCTGATAAAGACACTTTTGCTGGGCAAAGCACTACTGGACCCTGCCAGGTGCACTCCTATTTGGGGCATCCCATTCTGTGACTACAGCAGCCTCTGTTTAAGACCATATAAGCATTTGCTCTTATCATATTTGAAATTAGGCCTGATAAAGACACTTTTGCTGGGCAAAGCACTACTGGACCCTGCCAGGTGCACTCCTATTTGGGGCATCCCATTCTGTGACTACAGCAGCCTCTGTTTAAGACCATATAAGCATTTGCTCTTATCATATTTGAAATTAGGCCTGATAAAGACACTTTTGCTGGGCAAAGCACTACTGGACCCTGCCAGGTGCACTCCTATTTGGGGCATCCCATTCTGTGACTACAGCAGCCTCTGTTTAAGACCATATAAGCATTTGCTCTTATCATATTTGAAATTAGGCCTGATAAAGACACTTTTGCTGGGCAAAGCACTACTAGACCCTGCCAGGTGCACTCCTATTTGGGGCATCCCATTCTCTGACTACAGCAGCCTCTGTTTAAGACCATATAAGCATTTGCTCTTATCATATTTGAAATTAGGCCTGATAAAGACACTTTTGCTGGGCAAAGCACTACTGGACCCTGCCAGGTGCACTCCTATTTGGGGCATCCCATTCTGTGACTACAGCAGCCTCTGTTTAAGACCATATAAGCATTTGCTCTTATCATATTTGAAATTAGGCCTGATAAAGACACTTTTGCTGGGCAAAGCACTACTGGACCCTGCCAGGTGCACTCCTATTTGGGGCATCCCATTCTGTGACTACAGCAGCCTCTGTTTAAGACCATATAAGCATTTGCTCTTATCATATTTGAAATTAGGCCTGATAAAGACACTTTTGCTGGGCAAAGCACTACTGGACCCTGCCAGGTGCACTCCTATTTGGGGCATCCCATTCTGTGACTAAAGCAGCCTCTGTTTAAGACCATATAAGCATTTGCTCTTATCATATTTGAAATTAGGCCTGATAAAGACACTTTTGCTGGGCAAAGCACTACTGGACCCTGCCAGGTGCACTCCTATTTGGGGCATCCCATTCTGTGACTACAGCAGCCTCTGTTTAAGACCATATAAGCATTTGCTCTTATCATATTTGAAATTAGGCCTGATAAAGACACTTTTGCTGGGCAAAGCACTACTGGACCCTGCCAGGTGCACTCCTATTTGGGGCATCCCATTCTGTGACTACAGCAGCCTCTGTTTAAGACCATATAAGCATTTGCTCTTATCATATTTGAAATTAGGCCTGATAAAGACACTTTTGCTGGGCAAAGCACTACTGGACCCTGCCAGGTGCACTCCTATTTGGGGCATCCCATTCTGTGACTAAAGCAGCCGCTGTTTAAGACCATATAAGCATTTGCTCTTATCATATTTGAAATTAGGCCTGATAAAGACACTTTTGCTGGGCATAGCACTACTGGACCCTGCCAGGTGCACTCCTATTTGGGGCATCCCATTCTGTGACTACAGCAGCCTCTGTTTAAGACCATATAAGCATTTGCTCTTATCATATTTGAAATTAGGCCTGATAAAGACACTTTTGCTGGGCAAAGCACTACTGGACCCTGCCAGGTGCACTCCTATTTGGGGCATCCCATTCTGTGACTACAGCAGCCTCTGTTTAAGACCATATAAGCATTTGCTCTTATCATATTTGAAATTAGGCCTGATAAAGACACTTTTGCTGGGCAAAGCACTACTGGACCCTGCCAGGTGCACTCCTATTTGGGGCATCCCATTCTGTGACTACAGCAGCCTCTGTTTAAGACCATATAAGCATTTGCTCTTATCATATTTGAAATTAGGCCTGATAAAGACACTTTTGCTGGGCAAAGCACTACTGGACCCTGCCAGGTGCACTCCTATTTGGGGCATCCCATTCTGTGACTACAGCAGCCTCTGTTTAAGACCATATAAGCATTTGCTCTTATCATATTTGAAATTAGGCCTGATAAAGACACTTTTGCTGGGCAAAGCACTACTGGACCCTGCCAGGTGCACTCCTATTTGGGGCATCCCATTCTGTGACTACAGCAGCCTCTGTTTAAGACCATATAAGCATTTGCTCTTATCATATTTGAAATTAGGCCTGATAAAGACACTTTTGCTGGGCAAAGCACTACTGGACCCTGCCAGGTGCACTCCTATTTGGGGCATCCCATTCTGTGACTACAGCAGCCTCTGTTTAAGACCATATAAGCATTTGCTCTTATCATATTTGAAATTAGGCCTGATAAAGACACTTTTGCTGGGCAAAGCACTACTGGACCCTGCCAGGTGCACTCCTATTTGGGGCATCCCATTCTGTGACTACAGCAGCCTCTGTTTAAGACCATATAAGCATTTGCTCTTATCATATTTGAAATTAGGCCTGATAAAGACACTTTTGCTGGGCATAGCACTACTGGACCCTGCCAGGTGCACTCCTATTTGGGGCATCCCATTCTGTGACTACAGCAGCCTCTGTTTAAGACCATATAAGCATTTGCTCTTATCATATTTGAAATTAGGCCTGATAAAGACACTTTTGCTGGGCATAGCACTACTGGACCCTGCCAGGTGCACTCCTATTTGGGGCATCCCATTCTGTGACTACAGCAGCCTCTGTTTAAGACCATATAAGCATTTGCTCTTATCATATTTGAAATTAGGCCTGATAAAGACACTTTTGCTGGGCAAAGCACTACTGGACCCTGCCAGGTGCACTCCTATTTGGGGCATCCCATTCTGTGACTACAGCAGCCTCTGTTTAAGACCGTATAAGCATTTGCTCTTATCATATTTGAAATTAGCCTGATAAAGACACTTTTGCTGGGCATAGCACTACTTGTCCCTGCCAGGGCATCCCATTCTGTGACTAAAGCAGCCTCTGTTTAAGACCATATAAGCATTTGCTCTTATCATATTTGAAATTAGCCTGATAAAGACACTTTTGCTGGGCATAGTACTACTGGATCTTTTTTGGGGGCATCCCATTCTGTGACTAAAGCAGCCTCTGTTTAAGACCATATAAGCATTTGCTCTTATTATATTTATATTATAAGACACTTTTGCTGGGCATAGGCTTACTGCTGCCTGCCAGGTGCACTTCTGTTGAGGCATCCCATTCTGTAACATAGCATACCCCTCTTTATTTACACTAAGCAGCTCTCTTATTTACACTAAGCAGGCCTGTTGGAGGCTGAGTGTTACTGCTCACTTTTGGTGTGCATTATATTCTGTTTCATATAGACCCACCGCTGCCCGGGGGATCTTAAAATATCACCTACTCCCACGCCAGTTAGACTATGTCGGGCAGACAAGTGCCTGGAAGTGAAAAGAGGAGTGGCAGAGGCCAAGATTCCGCAGGCAGAGCTCGCATCAGACTGGGGGCCAGTAGCAGCAGGAGTCACGCTGAGAGACCTAATCTGCCAGTATCTGCTAGCGGTCGGGTCTCCACCAGTAACGCATCTGCCGTGGTAGATTGGTTGACGCGCTCATCAACAACATCATCACAACTTACGTCTGAGACCCCCAGTCTAAGGTCGGTAGGTTCCTCTGACACAACCCTGAGTTGGCATGCCCCGAGAGCAGTCCCTGTCCTCCCATTGCCTCTGTCCTACGCCGTTCCCTCCCCCAGCGACGTATCCTATGCTTTGGGTTCAGCTCCACTCTTTAGTGAGGAGGACCATCAGATAGAGGACAGTCAGCAGCTACTGCCCAGCCAAGAAATGGAGGTGGCTTCTCTAGCTAGGCAGACAGATAGTGATGTGGACAGTGTCGTGGGTGCTGCGAGCGTTCCAGCTCCTGCGCCAGACACTGTTGACGAATCCACGAACATCAGTGACGTACAGCCACAACTCGGTGATGATGATGATGACGATGAAGCCGATCGCACTTGGGAGCCAGGTGATGAAGGGGCTTCATCGTCATCATCAGGAGAAGAGGGGCGCAGGTTGCCCCGGAGTCAGTAGCTGAGGCAGCAAGGTGGTAGCAGTCAGCATGGGGGCACAATTCCAAAGGCTGGAGCCGGCCGGGGCCGGGGCCGGGGTAGAGCACCTGCTGTGCGGCAGTCTACCTTATCGGGAGGTAGTGGAGCAGGGGTTCCTGGAGTTGGCAACAGCAGCAGTGAATCAGTGAGGCCAGGGGGTGGGAAAAGTAGCTACTCGGCAGTGTGGCAGTTTTTCCTGAGGCATCCGCAGGAGGGTAACATGGCCACATGCAAGATATGTAGGCAAAAGGTGAAGCGTGGCCAGGGTCCAAATGTTGGCACCACGGCCCTGCGTCAACATATGATGCGTCACCATAAAACGACCTGGGAGAACCGAGGCTCCCAAGGGGTGGTCCAGTCTGCTTCCTCACCAAGTGAGCTCCCAATTTCTGCCAGCCAAGGCTCCAGCACCTCAGCCGAAGGCAGCTGTGCGTCATACCCATCCTCTGTCGCTCCTGCTCCTCCTCCTCCTCCTCCAAGTCATGCATCCCGCCAGCAATCCATCAGCGAAGCCATGTCCAAGAGACAGCAGTATGCGCCCACTCATCCTACGGCGCAGAAGCTGAATGTGCTCCTGTCCAAGTTGCTGGTGCTGCAGTCGCTCCCTTTTCAGGTGGTGGAATCTGCACCTTTCAGAGAACTGATGGCTTGTGCCGAGCCGAGGTGGAGAGTCCCAAGCCGTCATTTCTTTGCCAAGAAGGCAGTACCAGCGCTGCACACTTTTGTTGAACAGAAGGTGGGCCAGTCCTTGAGCCTGTCGGTGTGTAGCAAAATACATGGCAGCGCCGACATCTGGAGCTGTAACTACGGTCAGGGGCAGTACATGTCGTTTACGGCCCACTGGGTGAATGTGGTCCCTTTGCAGCAGCAACTTGGACAGGTCACGCCGCTTCGGCCTCCGCGCTCTCTGCCCATTGGGCCTGTGACACCGTGCGACTCGGCCTCCTCATCCTCCGCCATCTCCTCACCCTCCACTGTTGGCTCAAGTCTCAGTGCCCCTCCAGTCTACCATGTGTGCAGGGCACGGAGGTGTCACGCAGTGCTTCACATGGTTTGTCTTGGCGAACGGAGTCACACAGGGGAGGAACTGCTTAAATGTATTCATCAGGAAATCCAAACATGGCTTACTCCGAGAAAACTTAAAATAGGAATCATGGTTACCGACAATGGGAAGAACATTTTGTATGCGCTGCGCCAAGGAAGCCTGACCCATGCCCCCTGCATGGCTCACGTCTTCAATCTGGTTGTCAAGCGGTTTCTGAAGTGTTCCCCCCATCTGCAGGACATCCTAACAACTTCACGGAAACTTTGCATGCACTTCAGCCACTCCTACACCGCCAAACACACCCTTCTTGAGCTACAGCGTCAGAATGGTATCCCCCAACATAGTCTGATTTGCGATGTTTCCACCCGTTGGAATTCCACCCTTCACATGTTGGACCGATTATATGAACAGAAAAAAGCCATCACGGATTTCCTGATGATCCAAGCAGATAGGGGGACTCCCCTGTGTAACTTCAATGTCAACCAGTGGCAGCTCATACGTGACACCTGCCGTTTGCTCAGGCCCTTTGAGGAAGCCACTTTATTTGTCAGTCGGCAGGATTACGGGATGAACGACGTGATTCCACTGCTTCATGTACTACAGCACATGTTGGAAACCATGGCTGGTCAGGGCACTGGAGACATGGCGTTTACATCTTACGGCCACATGAACCCCGTTGGAGCTTAACTGGAGGAGGAGGAGGAGGAGTTGCCCAGCGAAACACAGTTTAGGCTTGGCGAAATGGCTGGTTTATCTAGTCAGCGGACAGGAGAGGAGGAGCAGGAGCAGCCAGAGGAGCTAGAGGTTTTTGAGGAAGGAGAGACAGAGGACCCGGGCACACCGTGGCAGTATGCAGTGGAGATGGAGACAGGTAGTCCATCCGAGTCACTTGCGCAAATGGCACGAAGCATGCTCACATGCTTGCGTAGTGACCCCAGAATTGTTTCCATCTGTCGGCGGGATGACTTCTGGCTGTCCACGTTATTGGACCCTCGCTTCCGGCACAAAATGGGGGCATTTTTTAAACCCACCGAGAGGGAGGACAAACTCAACTACTACAAAGACATTCTACGTAGGCAGTTGGCCGATGCCTATCTGCGCCATGGTCCATACTCTCGCAGGTCTGACTCGAGGGGACCTCTGCGCTCACCTTCCACTGCCATGGCCGCTGGGGGGGTTGGCAGCAGCAGCAGCAGAAGCTCCATCAGCAGCAGCAGCCTCAGTCTTCAGTCGCTAATGAGTAGCTTTCTACACCCGCATAGTGAGGCTACTCATGAGCAGCAGGAAGACCTGGAGTAGGACCTGAACCAGCAGGTCATGTCATACTTTGACATGACCATGCCAACACACCTTGAGGATCCGCTGGACTTCTGGGCAGCCAAACTTGATTTGTGGCCGCAACTAGCAGAGTTTGCCCTGGAAAAGCTGTCCTGCCCGGCAAGTAGCGTGCCATCTGAGCGGGTGTTTAGTGCGGCGGGGGCCATAGTTACGGCGAGGAGAACTCGTCTGTCAACTAAAAATGTGGAGAGACTCACCTTTGTCAAAATGAATCAGGGATGGATCAGCCAGGATTTCCACCCACCAATGCCTGATGCATGCGACTAGATTCAGCATGGTGCCACGTTTTACACTTTCCAAATGGTGCAAAACATATTTATGTCTTTAGGCCATTTTTTGGGCTCCTGCTGCTGCTACTGTCAACTCCTGCCAACTCCAGGGTGTGATTCATCCAATTTTTGGGCTCCTGAGGCCAACTCCAGTGTATATTTGGGCTCCTGCTGCTGCTGCTGCCAACTTCTGCCAACTCCAGGGTGTGATTCATCCAATTTTTGGGCTCCTGAAGCCAACTCCAGTGTATATTTGGGCTCCTGCTGCTGCTACTGTCAACTCCTGCCAACTCCAGGGTGTGATTCATCCAATTTTTGGGCTCCTGAAGCCAACTCCAGTGTATATTTGGGCTCCTGCTGCTGCTGCTGCCAACTTCTGCCAACTCCAGGGTGTGATTCATCCAATTTTTGGGCTCCTGAAGCCAACTCCAGTGTATATTTGGGCTCCTGCTGCTGCTACTGTCAACTCCTGCCAACTCCAGGGTGTGATTCATCCAATTTTTGGGCTCCTGAGGCCAACTCCAGTGTATATTTGGGCTCCTGCTGCTGCTGCTGCCAACTTCTGCCAACTCCAGGGTGTGATTCATCCAATTTTTGGGCTCCTGAAGCCAACTCCAGTGTATATTTGGGCTCCTGCTGCTGCTACTGTCAACTCCTGCCAACTCCAGGGTGTGATTCATCCAATTTTTGGGCTCCTGAAGCCAACTCCAGTGTATATTTGGGCTCCTGCTGCTGCTGCTGCCAACTTCTGCCAACTCCAGGGTGTGATTCATCCAATTTTTGGGCTCCTGAAGCCAACTCCAGTGTATATTTGGGCTCCTGCTGCTGCTACTGTCAACTCCTGCCAACTCCAGGGTGTGATTCATCCAATTTTTGGGCTCCTGAAGCCAACTCCAGTGTATATTTGGGCTCCTGCTGCTGCTGCTGCCAACTTCTGCCAACTCCAGGGTGTGATTCATCCAATTTTTGGGCTCCTGAGGCCAACTCCAGTGTATATTTGGGCTCCTGCTGCTGCTGCTGCCAACTTCTGCCAACTCCAGGGTGTGATTCATCCAATTTTTGGGCTCCTGAAGCCAACTCCAGTGTATATTTGGGCTCCTGCTGCTGCTGCTGCCAACTTCTGCCAACTCCAGGGTGTGATTCATCCAAATTTTGGGCTCCTGAAGCCAACTCCAGTGTATATTTGGGCTCCTGCTGCTGCTACTGTCAACTCCTGCCAACTCCAGGGTGTGATTCATCCAATTTTTGGGCTCCTGAAGCCAACTCCAGTGTATATTTGGGCTCCTGCTGCTGCTGCTGCCAACTTCTGCCAACTCCAGGGTGTGATTCATCCAATTTTTGGGCTCCTGAAGCCAACTCCAGTGTATATTTGGGCTCCTGCTGCTGCTACTGTCAACTCCTGCCAACTCCAGGGTGTGATTCATCCAATTTTTGGGCTCCTGAAGCCAACTCCAGTGTATATTTGGGCTCCTGCTGCTGCTGCTGCTGCCAACTTCTGCCAACTCCAGGGTGTGATTCATCCAATTTTTGGGCTCCTGAGGCCAACTCCAGTGTATATTTGGGCTCCTGCTGCTGCTACTGTCAACTCCTGCCAACTCCAGGGTGTGATTCATCCAATTTTTGGGCTCCTGAGGCCAACTCCAGTGTATATTTGGGCTCCTGCTGCTGCTGCTGCCAACTTCTGCCAACTCCAGGGTGTGATTCATCCAATTTTTGGGCTCCTGAAGCCAACTCCAGTGTATATTTGGGCTCCTGCTGCTGCTACTGTCAACTCCTGCCAACTCCAGGGTGTGATTCATCCAATTTTTGGGCTCCTGAAGCCAACTCCAGTGTATATTTGGGCTCCTGCTGCTGCTGCTGCTGCCAACTTCTGCCAACTCCAGGGTGTGATTCATCCAATTTTTGGGCTCCTGAGGCCAACTCCAGTGTATATTTGGGCTCCTGCTGCTGCCAACTTCTGCCAACTCCAGGGTGTGATTCATCCAATTTTTGGGCTCCTGAAGCCAACTCCAGTGTATATTTGGGCTCCTGCTGCTGCTACTGTCAACTCCTGCCAACTCCAGGGTGTGATTCATCCAATTTTTGGGCTCCTGAAGCCAACTCCAGTGTATATTTGGGCTCCTGCTGCTGCTGCTGCCAACTTCTGCCAACTCCAGGGTGTGATTCATCCAATTTTTGGGCTCCTGAAGCCAACTCCAGTGTATATTTGGGCTCCTGCTGCTGCTACTGTCAACTCCTGCCAACTCCAGGGTGTGATTCATCCAATTTTTGGGCTCCTGAAGCCAACTCCAGTGTATATTTGGGCTCCTGCTGCTGCTGCTGCCAACTTCTGCCAACTCCAGGGTGTGATTCATCCAATTTTTGGGCTCCTGAAGCCAACTTCAGTGTATATTTGGGCTCCTGCTGCTGCTACTGTCAACTCCTGCCAACTCCAGGGTGTGATTCATCCAATTTTTGGGCTCCTGAGGCCAACTCCAGTGTATATTTGGGCTCCTGCTGCTGCTGCTGCCAACTTCTGCCAACTCCAGGGTGTGATTCATCCAATTTTTGGGCTCCTGAAGCCAACTCCAGTGTATATTTGGGCTCCTGCTGCTGCTACTGTCAACTCCTGCCAACTCCAGGGTGTGATTCATCCAATTTTTGGGCTCCTGAAGCCAACTCCAGTGTATATTTGGGCTCCTGCTGCTGCTGCTGCCAACTTCTGCCAACTCCAGGGTGTGATTCATCCAATTTTTGGGCTCCTGAGGCCAACTCCAGTGTATATTTGGGCTCCTTCTGCCCCTCATAGTGATGCCACTTCAACTCTCTGCAATTGTGCCGCTCTGCGATTCTATTAGCGATGCCTCTGATCTGCATGTGATATTTCTTCAAAGTATTATTTAACTAACCCAGCACGCATCCTGTGCGTGTTACAGCAAGGCTGAATGGTTTACAACCCTATTGAGGCTCTAGGAGGCTCAGAAATAGCCGTTTTTAATAGCGATTCGTCGCGAATTTATTCGGGTCGAAACGATTTTTGTCGGAAAATTCGGCGAATCAGTCGAATCGAATTTTTCAAAAGTTCGCTCATCTCTAATCATGTTTCTTGACTTTAGTTTGACATTTGGTACCAGTAGGCCCGACATAAAGATGTAGCAAACATCTAACACAGAAGCACAGCTAAACTCATTAGGTGGTTTCAGCAAAGAAGCCATTGAAAAACACTGAATATTTGAAGATAGCATAGTGAATCAGTGCATTAAGTTGATTGTTAAAGAAAGCAGTATCTGTATCTGTACATGATCTCGGTCCTGAATTCCTACTGCACACTCTCTTCTGCTGGGGCTATAACAAACAAGATGAATCATCCTGAAAAGCCTACCAGCTCCCTGCTGAGAGATCCATTGTGCTACATTGTTATGGCCAAATAGCAATTCATGTATCTTAATTGATACTATAGTAATCAGCAATGCTACTTTCTAAGGTGGTCATAAGCCTATTATTGAAATGTAGATTGCTTACATTACAATGTGATATGTGCATCACACTGTGGGATGGGAAGGATTGTCTCCTTTGTAAATTTGAAAATGTCACCACCATCATTAGATGAGAATGAATGAGGAGGGAGAGGGGATCAGCCAGTCTTAAAGGACAACTATTATTAGAAACCCCTGAAAATGTTATGTTCTTATATTATAGACCTTAGAATAAGAATACGTTCACCAAAATACTTTATTTTTAAAAAATCTTTCCTTCTGTACTTTTTTCTCACTTGAAAGTAACGAAAATTCAGTCAGCACAAACTGCACAGTATATAGGAGAAATGTTTCTTTTTCCATGGCCTATAATATAAGAACATAAAGCTTTCAGAGGTTTCTAATGATAGCCATCCTTTAAACAACAAACAGACAGCAGAAGGGTTGGTGTGCTTTAGAAGAAAACTCTAACATTGTTCTACCCTTCAGTTATAGTAAAGAAGTGATGATGGTTAAGGAGATAAAATATGTGGGTTATATAATTTCAAGGAATTTAAATGAGAGCCATGTTGAAAGATCAGCAAGTCCAAGAACAGGTTTTACCCCACAGTGAGAAATGGCATAATCTGTCATGTCCAACTTACTAGACTAAAACTTGGACTATGTTTTGTTGATATGAACCCCCCCCCCCCCCCCCCCTGTATATTTGAATTCCATATAATAAGCCTGACACCTGCAAATTGCAATAATGTACTTGGTGAATACAAATGATTCTGATTCTATTTGACTGTTAAGGTATCTTATGATTAAACTATTCTTATCTAGTGTGTCCAGGAGAATTCCCCAGTAATAAACACTGTTTATGTAGCTGTGGTACACAATGTCACAACCTGCTGGCTATGATCCATGGGATTTAATGACTTCTCTCTCGTAACAAACCTCTAATGTAACAAATCGACTGTATATTTGTAGGACCTTACTTGTAACACTATGTGCTTCTTACCGTGCTTTTGACTTCAAAGATCCAGACAGTTTATAATAATTTTTTGTTGCTATTTATTTCTTAGAGTACTAATAAAATTATTTTGCAACCAACCTTTGAAGTTATTTAAACCTATTATTGCCATACATTACCATACAGTTTCACTGCAGGTTACATTTGCCCTGAATACAGGCGAGTTGTCAAAAAATACTTCTGCCATTATCCCTTTCGCTGCCAGCCTATCTGGAGATTTTATCACCCTTTGTTGCCAGACCATTTTGCACGATTTTGCACTCCCCATGTTCAACTGTGATTTTTGAAGGGATTTATAGGGATTTCCCAGGGAAATTATATATAGTTTTTTTAGAGTCTGGGCTTTAACATGAATTGTCTTGTTTGTAATTTTTTAAGTGTATTCTCAATATTTTTGGGGAAAATATGTGCAAAAAAATAAAAAATATATATTTTTTACAATTTGTAGTGTTTTGTTGTAATAAAAAATGTAAGTTTGTCAATAAAATCTTATTGCTTGTAAAAGCCACATTTCTCCCGGTTACAACGGTACAACATATGTATCTGCAGACACCCTTTCCTGCCCAGGAGACTCCCCCAAACTGAAACAGCGCTAGGCGCATCTTGCAGTTTTTCCAGAAAAACAACCCTCTTCATTTGAAATACCCCCAACAAACCATATATTCCCTGGAAGTACACACCTCAAGCTTTCTAGGAGTACTAGGCTTGTTGACATGGGTGCAGTTTTCTGGAAGTATTCCCTCAATTAATTATTTGGTTGCACAGGGTTTCCCTAAAAAAAAAAGAATAAGAAAACAGAATCAACGCCACATTTTCCTAAAAAACAATATGCAAACAAAGAAAAAACAAGTTAAATCTGAAAAAGCAACATCCCCCGAACAGAACAATACCCAACATGCATAGCTACTGTCAAGGGAAGAGTTGGCAAACACCCCAAAGTAAAGCATGTGTATAAAAATAATTTTATTGAAAATTTCAGCTCTGCTGACAAAGTGCGCACCTTGCGATTTTTCAACCAAAAAAAACCTTTACATTTGGAATATCCCCCATAAACCATATATTCCCTGAAAGTACACATGTTAAGCTTTCTAAGCATACCCAGCTTGTTGTAGTGAGCTCATCTTTCTGGAAGTAATCCATCAAAGAATTCTATGGTTGCACAGGGCTTCCCTAAAAAATGTATAAACAAGCTGAATAAAAACCACCTTTCCCTAAAATATCAATACGCAAACAAGAACAAACAAGCTAAGTCCGAAAGCGCAAGATCCCCCGAACAGAACAATACCCAACATGCATAGCTACATTCAACCCTTTTACTTGCCAGTCTACTTGAAATTTTGTCACCCTCTGTTGACAGGTCATTTTTCCCCATTTTGCGCAATGTGTAACCGTGATTTTTGCTGGAATTTCCTGGAAAATATATATGTATATTTTGCAGCAGAGTTTAGGCTTTAACATGAAATGTCTTGTTTGTAATTTTTTTATTGTTTTTTAAATATTTTTGCGCAAACAAAAATAAATAAATAAATAAAATAATATTTTTTAGACAATTGTCTCCTTTATTTTAAATAAAACATTTGTTTTATTAATGAAAACTATACTGTGAAAGCCCCTTTTCTCTCGATTACAACAGTACCACATATGTATTGGCAGCCCCCCCATTCTTGCCCAGGAGACCCCCCAACTAGAAAAGAGCACTTTATAACATTTACAAATAAAATACTACTATCCACACTATAAACATAAGGGGTTAATTTTTTTAAAAATGACCTCCTGGGGGGGGGAACCCGTTTTAGTTTTGAATTTTAAGGGTTAAAAACCCTTAAAAATCCCCCCAAAAAAATGACGTGGGGTCCTCCATCATAACCAGCCCGGGACCAGCTATGGGGGCTTGTAGGAACAGGGCGAAGGGGCAAGTTTTGGTGGCCCCCCGCCCTGCCGGCTACAAGATCCACGGGCCGGGCTCCTCTGCCCCCCCCCTGAGCTTTGGGGAGGCGGGTAATTGGGGGTGCCAGAGGTTAATGGCAAGTCACCCGCTAGCTGCAGGTGACTTGCCAGCCACCAGCCTTGTGAACTGGTATAGGGGTGTCATCCCTTAAAAATCCAAAAACAAATGACATAGGATCCCCCCTACCCGTCATAACCAGCCGGGGACCAGCTATGGGGGCTTGTAGGAACAAAGTGGAGGGGCCAGCTTTTGTGGCCCTCCATCCTGCAGCCTACAAGCTCATATACCCTGTGTGGGCCCAGGCTCTTCTGCCCCCCCCCCTAGGCTTTGGGGAGGCAGGTAATTGGGGGTGCGGGGGTTAATGGCAAGTCACCCGCTAGCCGAATGTGACTTGCCAGCCCCCAGACTTGTGAACAAGTATAGGGGTCTCATGGACCCCTTACCATTTCACAAAAGGTTAACAGTAAAAAACACACAGACACATAATTAAAAATGACTTTATTAAAAAATAAAAACTTTTTTTTTACTTTACTTACCTCCGATCGTCAGCTCCTGTGTCCGTCGATGTGATGACAGATGTGATCATGCTGGCTACAGTAGCAGAGGGGCAGGCGATGATCTGATCACCTGCCCCTCTGCTCCTGTGGCCAGCATGATCGCATCTGAAAGAACAACAGCCGGGAGCCAGGACGACACCCGGTGAGTGACGTCATAAGCCCCACCCCAAAGGGGCAAGATGGCGGCGCCCACCGGAAGAGGAGAGGGCTGTTGGGCCCTCTCCTGAAGCTGAAGAGCCAGGGGGGGGCGATCGGAGGCCCCCCTGGTGAAGAGGAGACACGGCGAACAATGAGGTGAGTAAATGTCATTTTTATTTTTTATTTTTTTACAGGTAATTCCGGCGGGGGGGGGGGGGGGGGTGGCTATTCCAGGCCTTCCCCTGCACCCTGGGGGGGCCTGGGTGGGTGAATCGAAGCCCCCCGGATGAAGAGGAGACCCGGCCAGATCGAACAAGGGGTCAGGTGAGTGTTTTTGTTACTTTATTTTTACTGTACCAGGGGGGAAAGTCAGGCACGTAGATTCTACTTGCTTGGCACTTAAGTGCAGTGGAAGCGAGCACGTAGGATCTACGTGCTTGGCACTGAAAGGGTTATATAAAGGTAAATCACTAGAGGAAAATGGCTTCTGCTTTCAACTAACTGTATTAGTTGAGCTTAGCCAATTCATGTGTTTTAAGAATGGATGAACAACACCAGTTTATTCACAGAAATAAACCTGGATAACCGAACGCTGGATTTGAGGAAACTTGGGGAGATGCAAATTGCCCCAAAAAGTTATCACATTTTGATAGCATCCGATATCCAATACCTAACATATCTGCTACCTAACAGTTATACTATTTAATAGGAAAGGGACTGGAAGACTACACTGGCTAAAACACATGGAAAACAAATATTTTATAGCCATGCAGCACCTCTGCACTTAAACTTAATAATAACAAAAGTATCCCCAGATCAAACCTGACTGCCAAGTATAATACACAACTCTGCCTGCTGGTGTCATAAAAAGGGACCTGCTACAAAACTGCATTTATGGTGGGGATGCAAATACATTAGAATAAGCCGCTCAAAACAAAACTGAATATAACAATTGAAATGAGTGCAAATTAATTTGATGTCTACTAATCCTGAATATAATGGACTCTAGTGCTCATACTATTATGCAGGCCAAAAAATCCAAACCAATGATCCAGCTTTAAAGATGTGGCCCCCAACAACTAATAAAAATAATAAAAGTCATGCACAGCACAATGCACACATCGATTTTACTGTAAGGTATCTGCAAGCTAATTACATCCCCCTTCTGTGCATGCTCCTGCCTGCACATTCACATGAATAGTCTGACAGGAGCATGCACAGAGTGGGGAAAGCCACTTTGTGAATCTCATTCAAGATGGCGGCACCCAGAGCACAGATCGGGGCAAAGTGAGGAGTTTCCTTTCCTTTGTAACCCCACATACTGCCTCATTTCAGGGGAAGGTGGCAGGGCGGGTGGGCCTGAAGGCATTTACTTAATTAAGGATCAACCCCTCCCATAAAGTTTTAAAAAACACACTGGGGATGATCCAGCACATTGATAAAAATTTCACATTAGGTGAAAAATTAAAAAATACGTGCTCTTTTAATATCTGGTATTAAATCTAGATCCCTAGATCAGGGATCCCCAACCTGTAGCTCAGTAGCCCCATGTGGCTCGCAGACACCTCCTTTGTGACTCTCAATTTGGTTTGCTAGACTAGAACACTAATGAGGCTGTTGAAGCTGGGAGATACATAAAGCCCAGGGCTTAGCATTGTCAGCAAAATGCAAAGGGTTAAATAATGCAGAGTCAGGCTAAAAAAAGTGCTGGCTTACCCGTCCTTTTGATTTCTTTTTTTACATGCATATATCACTACATTTAAACACCTTTTTGGTATACAGATGAATTGTTAAGCCATGTACGCAAGATCAAACAAATGTATGTAATGGACTTTAACAATGGTATGTTGGGTGGTCAGCGGTGCAAGGTGGAGCTTGAGATGTGAGGTACAATGATCCAGGGTGAGCGACCAACCCACTGGCTCTGGAATCTTGTGGCCAGTCTGGTGTCCACTGGAGTCCTCCAAAAGGAAGAAAAGACTGTGCTGCAAGCACAGGCATTGCCATTCCCCTAAAGGAAGAAAGCCACAAGATGAAGAGATGAGATAACAAGGGATCAGGCAGAAGAATGGTCAGGCAAGCCGAGGTCGGGGTCATGAGCATAAAGACAAAATGAAGGCTGACGTTGATGCATGCAGAACAAAAGCCATGGTCAAATCAAGCTATTAGTCCAAAAGCAGAAACAAGGTAGCAAGTTCCAAGGTAAGGAAACGACACAGTACTGAGGCATTTTTCACATCGGTGTGGTTGGATCCATACACAACGTGAAAGATGCCAGTGGAACGCAAATGCGTTTTTCTGCAAACTGTGGGAAGTCTGTGCCGCACTTCCTTGAAAAAGATGCCTACACAGATGCGTTCTTTATGCACATGTGTGCACTCTTCAGCTTGATTCTAATTGAAGAATCTGATCCCACCACTGCCACCAATATATATCACAAAATCAATTGTTTAACTTATGTGTGATCAAGCAATTTGTGACATGTGTGCTTCCAAGCCCAGAAAGCAATCACACCAAAACCCCCCACACACAAATACAACTAGTTGCCATCACCACCATCAGCTACACTTTAAAGTGGATCAACACTCTTGCGGTGTGGGTGTTGGTCCATGTCACTAACGGACAGTCTGGGAGGCATCCAGAATCTTGAACCCCCCACCGCACATAACCCGCCCATGGCTGGGACATCACTGCCCACATAAGTTCCGGGCAGCCAAAGGATTCTCATTGGTTGGACCGAAATTAAGCTGAGATTTACAAGCGTTCTTGGGGGTTATGTGTGTGGAGGGAGTCCAGCATTCTGGATGATTCCCCGGACTGTCATTCAAGCAAGTGTTGGTCCTCTTTAAATTATTAAATCAGGCCAAACTGCTGCGGCAGATTTGCTTTAAAAAATTAAGGAAATCTTACTGAAAACACACTTTTACAGCTTATGTCCTTATGGTTTGGACCTCAGAATATGTGTGTGGTGTCTCAGGAGTGTCTTGGTTGTTTGGAAAGCCTGATATAATGAGTTTAACAAAAACTGTAATAAGTAATGAAAACTGTTTCAGTTGTTTTTCAAATACTAGTTCACTATTTGATGTTCAGGCTCCAAATATCTGGTATAAATGCAAAATTTAACTAAAGAGACAGTTTTGGAAGAACTACTATTGATTCCAATGGAAAACGCTAGAAAAATGGCGGACTGTTCAAAGTTCACTGGCCTTCCCCAGCTACGCTGAACTAGGGGTACACACAGCTAACACATGCGGTGTCTGCCGGACATGGTACATTTTGTTTGGTAAATACGGCACCTATAAATGTCAGGTGAATATGGGCAAAGTGGTTGGAAATTCAGGCCCTAAGTATCCTCAAAATCTTTCAAAGAAATTTTGGGGGTGGGGGCTAGGCGTGACCACACCAAAAAACCACCTTTGAGTCCAACCACGCCAAGACTTTTCAAATATATTCAATTAAAATCTTGATTTTATTTATAAAGCATCTACATCAATTTACCATTTCACCATTTGCTGTGATACCTTTGGGTGTTACCACATACCCCAGGTATCAGCAGAGGGTCGGTAATCAATAATAAAACCAATACACTCAAAGTCACATCAACAACCATATAATATACAATCACAATAAAAAAAAATGTTTTTGATTCATAACACTGATTAGGCAATCCTTAATTCGAGCCGTGGCAGAATGCCATAATTTGCTGGGCCAAAGACGGACTAGTTTCGCCCCTCTAGGGCTTTCTCAACGTCAGCAGCCCACTCTCATTTATTGTCCAACAGATCTAAGTTGCCTGGATACAAATGTAAAATCCGGTTCCATGAAAAAACAAACACACAGAAAAAAAAATCTTACCGAAAATATATTCCAGTGGCCTACAAAATGTTTCTCTGTATCTCTTCATTTTGCAAGCTACTATAAGTTTTTACAATTGTCTCAGCTGCAGCTGCTCTGCATCTAAGTACAGTAAAAGATTGCAGCAAGAAGGACGTTCCTATATGTGGAGCATTGCCTAACTAGCCGATAAATGAAAATAAAATATTTTTCAGTATTCTGTCTTCAGAGGAAACCATTCTTAGTGTTTCTGCAGTGCTGACACAGTAAACGTGTGACTTATGCTGATTATAATGATGATAATCTGAAAAACTGGTAGACATAGTGTCCTTATTGCCAACCTCTTCTCCTGAAAGCCAGACCTGATGCTGCAAGGCATTGCCCCCTGAGTGTATGTGTTCCTCAGTTTCTCCTCAGCAGTCTCCTAGGGCCTATCCATAAATAATCTCCCTACATCTCTGGCATTTGCAAACACATACAGTTTTACCATCAGCTAGCAAGAGAACGCCAAATAGTAATACAAAAGTGGAGATTTTTATGTATATTTACTACTTCAAAGGCTCAAATAACTAGTAGTTATTAATATTATAATAGTATTATTATAATAGTATTATTAATAGTACTTAAACCTGTTTTTCACAGTCTGGCAGAGACACCACAGTGCATCCATTGAATTAATTCCTGTTTTCATCCAGTTCATCCAAACCTCTCTGTTTATACAGTCACAATCCTTTAGGCCCTTTTCACAGCTGCCCACTTTTGTTGTGTTGGGGTAGGAATACTCCAATGCAACATGCCAAAACATCATGGCAGCACAACCATCTGTTGCAAACAGCTGAGCGGCGGAGGGGATTCTGACCAGCAGGACTGCTGCTTTTGAATACAGTATGTACAATGTGCTCAGACAAAAATATGGGTGCAGTGCAGGACATTGAAGACTATAGGTATCACTGGCAAAGTGCATGCAACGCCCTTTATTTGGCTTGCGCTGCAGTTCAGTTCTCACTGACACCTCCCAATCAACAACACCTTTGTTGGCTTGTTGAAACTTTGGGATACCTGCCTGTCCTCCTAAATTTTTTATGGGTCATCTTGCTGCTTGATCCATACAGCTGCAATAATCAGGTCCTCCACTGCCACCGTCTGGCCTCCTTCTGCCACTGCCACCTCAAGAACCACATCGCAGCAGTCATCAGGTCATCCTCTTCTCTCAGTGTCCTGCACTGTTTTGCTGGAATACCTGCTGGCTATATTATCTGTTTAGGGGATACCCACAAGAATTTATGGCACATATCAGAAAATGGCATAAATCTCCACCTCCAAAATGCAGTTAGCCAGCCGCTGTCACTCAGTAGAGGGGTTGGGGTGGGGGGAATTGCAAGATCTTGGACATGAGATCTAGATTGCAGTCTGTCCAATGTTCTAGTAGTTCTCCCTGTGGGCTTCTTCCTAATCTAATTAGTAATTCTTTATTTTATCCCTTTTATGTATATGAAATATTCTGACCCAGATGGCAGTAACGTGAATCCTGTAGACAGCTTCACGTTCCCTGTGTGTGTCTGTTATGGATGCTTTCTTTACTCCATAAGGTTTGGCAGATAGCTTACTCAGCTGCTTGTGGATCACGTGGATAAGTTTCAAAAGCTTTATTTCAGCACAGAATCTTGCAGCAAATCCTCTTACAGCAGGAATCTTGACATGTATGTCCAATACAGCAGGAAACTTGTGATGTAACCCATACTCAGCAGTAAGTAGAAAGACTGTAGACTGCAGAAGGGAGCAGCAGGTGTGACAATTTACTGTTGATGAATCACCAGTTAGGAAGACAATGAAAGTAAATGGCATTTTTTGACTGCAGTGCAAAAAGGAGTAAAAAGTTCACTACTTTTCTCAGGGGTAAAACTATAATATTTTATAACTCTTGAAGGAAAAGAGTGGCTTTCCTAGAACGGAAAGTTTAGCCCCCTATATTAAGCCTAACATGGGTCTCTCCACATACTGGCTTGCGACTATGTTTTTATAACTCTTGATGAATCAAGGCCATAGTGTGCATAGTGTGTGGCTGTATCATGGGAAGAGGGGTCCACACTCAGCAGCCACCAGCACTTTGAGTTTTCAGTGCCTTGGAGACAGGGAGCACAGCAGGTCCAGCAGTAAGGCTGCCAGGAAGACATATCATAAAGGAAAAGCATTGCTGATAACAACATTGAGATCCACATCGCTTAGTGCAGGAGAGCCGTCGGGTCAAGCTATCAGCCCTGACCTAAAGAACTGCCACAAAACAGCCCTGAGGGGTGGCAGCCCTAATTATTTCTGGGCTGATCTGTTTGTTGTACTGAGAGCACGGGGTAGCAATATGCAGAGCAGTGTTCCTGCTCTTTTTTCTAGGTATCCTTCCGGCACAGTAGCAAAAGCTGTGGCCACACTGTATCTGTACTGCAGGAGACTGCTTGTCAGTACAGAGCTGAAAAAAGCCCTAGCCAAAATAACAATGTCCAAAGTGAATGAGGAGTGAACCAAGTAATTATCAACAAGATGTAAAATAATAAGATTGTCTCTTTTGAGAAGCAGGGGTGGGGGAGAGGGTAGGGAATGCACAATCATGGCATTAAACATATTTATGGATCAGATGATGTTTATAACCTTTTGATACAAACTGATTGTCCACATAAAAAAAATCTGGATCTCAGTCAATAGTCCAGCTGGTATCTACATGATTACCAGCTTATTTTAGATTTTTGTCCTTGCCCCCAGGGAATCCTGATTAGGGATGCCCTGCCATGTGAAAATCCCCAGATTACCCAGTACAAACTCACATTACCCTGATCCTGTGGGGCTCTTATCCAATTAGAGCCGTTGGCTGTGCATATTAATGTTTGGCAAACGGCTATGTGATTCTTAGCTGTGCAGGGTTTTGTTGCGCTGTAAAGGAAAGAGGTCACTGGTATATTGTATGTTCAGTTACACTGTACTGTATATATATTATATATATATATATATATATATATATATATATATGGTACATATATATTGTATGTATGTATATATATATATATATAATTTGATTTAATTTTTTAGGTAACTATTCTATTTGAACTAGTAAGCAACATAATTATTTTCTTTACTTTTTTAAAGAGAAAAAAGGCTGGGCAGCAGTGTCCGCTTAATTGCTTAAATAGCAACAATCATTTTCATGTTCTGAAAAACTAAAATGATCAATACTCCACTAGAAACTGTGAGAAGCCTTTTACTATTTACTTGAATTTATTGTAATTAGGAGTAGAAAGTTAATGAGGCATCTACTTGCGTTACATAGGGAGCACAGAACAAGAAAAAGAGACTTTTCATTTGGAAGCCCCTATGGACATCTAGCATGCTGTGATAATTTCAGAAGTACAAAGCCAATTTTCAGTTCTCGATGTGTGAATGTCTTACATTATCACAGCGCATAGTTCTAGCAGCCTGGTCATGTAAAAAGCTATGACAATTATGTTGTCATATTGGATCCAAAAATGAGAGGTAAAAGCTGTAAAGTTCTTATTTTAGTTACTTCTTTAGTTTGACATTACACTGTGGCATCTGATTTATTGTACAATTTAGTGCACACTGAAAAAAATTGTTAGCCTTAAACTTTATCTTTGACGCTTGGCCACGAACGTATCCCTTGACCAAACATTTATATTTAAATCAGACTTTCATTTACAATGCATAATAGTTCCACTCTACCAAACCAGACACCCTAGTAATTTGACTGACATGACAGCAAGAGGTGTGCTAAGGTGAAGCTTTGCAAGAGCAGATCATTTTGATTGATTAATTGATTGATCATTGACATGAGGAATGGCTGTGGCGATGCATTAGTTTCTTAGGCCCTTATTCATCAAGCGATAGCGCCAGGTAGTGTCTGACGAGCGCCAGGTAGCGGCAGCTAACGGCGACTACCGACTCAAGTACGCCCGGCGGCGGTCACAATGACGCATTTATCAAGCTAAATGAGGCTAGCGCCAGCGAGAGCGCCGGCTAGCGCGGCATTCATCATGAAGCCGCCTGGACCGAACAGCGCCGCTGCAAATTCCTTCACAGCGACACGTATTACCTGGCGCTACCTGCCGCTCTCCCATACATTTCAATGGCAGACGCTGCAATGATTGTTTTTAGTGGTTTTTGTGGTTTTTTCTTTGGTCCCAAATTCAACACATGTTTATATTGATATGTTTTAATAATCTGGCTGGTTATTTTTATGTATTTGAAGTTTTTATTATTTTTCACAATGTAATGTTGTGAGTGACATGGGTATTGCATCTCCTCCACCCAAACTCATTGGCATCAAAATCGCTTGTTTTCAACACAAACGGGGCTTGTAAAGCTATTTTGTAGCCTGTCAGGTTGGGCGGTCACGTTCGCTCTTCGAAATTGTCAGCGCCCAAGCTATTCGGCAGCCCTGTCTTTGATGAATCTGTGTTGGTCAGTGTTTGTGCAGTCGCTGTTTTAATTCGCTATGTGGCGGCGCGAGCGTCGCTGTGCCTCGCTGCGCTGCGTTGTGCGGCGCTGTGCTGTTCATACATGTGCCCTTCTGCCATTTGCAAGGAATTCACTTCCCGCGACCCCAGTCGTTGTTAATGAATACACTGTAGTTGTGAGCGTGGCTGCCCACAGATTGCAGGATAACATTCAGTCGTACCAGCTCATAACAACCCGTTATGCATTCTCATGTGTGCCACATTTTCAGGTAGTTGTCTACTTTGATTGTGTGATGACTTTTGGATTGATTCAGATTTGTATATGTAAGGCCAACGGTGTATGCTTTAGAAGGACCTATGCATTACAGTATGTAGAATCCCCTGCTAAATCAAGCTAAGAATTCTTGGCGCCTTTGGCCCTAGCTTGTTTTGCAGCGTCATTTTAATGTATTTCCGCCACTTAGCGTGTACATAGCTGATATTAGCTTATCCCTGTTGCGCGCATGTTTGCTTTTGAATTTGGAAGCACAGTTGCTTGCGTCATATCCGGTTCCGGGATCCTCCTTTGCGTTTCAACGCCACCTTAAGGTAAAACTGTCTAGCGCTTATGCCAATAGCTTGTTTTTCTGCGTCATTTTAATGTATTTCCGCCACTTAGCTTGCACATAGCTGATATTAGCTTGTCCCTGTTGCGCGCATGTTTGTGTTTGAATTTTGAAGCACAGTCGCTAGCGTCATATCCGGTTCCGGGATCCTCCTTTGCGTTTCAACGCCACCTTAAGGTAAAACTGTCTAGCGCTTATGCCACTAGCTTGTTTTCAAGCGTCATTTTAGTTTTTCCGCCACTTAGCTTGCACATAGCTGCGAATAGCTTGTTGCTGGTGCGCGGAGCGTTTTTTTTTTTTAAACTTTTTCCCAATGTCGCTTGGGTCATTTCCGGTTCCTGTTTCCTCCTTAGCGTTTCCAATATGATGCCCAGAAGGCGAGTCATGCGCCTCCCCAGCTCCTCCTCAGACTCCGACCCCACCACCCCTCCCCCACCTCCCCAACCTACCTCACCTTCCTCAAGCACCACCCCTCCCACCCCTTCCCCTCCTGGGCCTATTAAGGCCAAGCGCACCCGGGTGGATAGTCGTGTCAATGGCCAGGTGGTAAAAGTGAGTATTTTTTTGTTTGTCTTTTTAGCTGAAAAGTTTCAGAACACACAGGGGGGATTGTTTATGAAAAATTTTGCTTTTAATAACACATTTGAGCAATCCCCGTGGGGCATCCCCATTGTGGATGTCCTGCTGGGATGCCCCCCCTGGAGGGCCCTAAATATTACCTCAGTCCCGTCCCATCTGTGCATGCGTTAGCTGCGGATGCCTATTGCGCTTACCTCTAGCAGGGTGTACCCCTGCGCCAGACATATTGTAATTTTGGGTGCAGGCGCACTCCCTGTTAGAGTCAAACGCCACATGCCAACTTTGCCGTGCATACCCAGCTGAGCTGGTATGCACGTCCCAACGGCCTTGTATGCGCATGCCACAGCGGCGCAGAGCCCTGTGTTTTGCTGGGGGAGTGACGTGGGAGTGGCCTCAGTGGTGTATTTGTGGCCTTCCAAGGGGGTTGCAGACAGCGGACCACCCACAATTGGTGTGGCCCACCAAAGTGCACACAAACCCAGAATAGTCATAATCCTGGGTGTGGGTCCACTTTGATGTGGTCTATGTATAACTGTTTATGACTGTTTTCTGATGTCATGTATTTATGTTATTTTGTTTGTTGTTTTTTCATAGGACTTCTGCCTCGCCGAATATGACTATGCCCGTGGAGGAAAGAAACGCATAGCCATGGAGGTGAAGGCCACAGTGTCCCGGCGCTTCCAGACCGAGCTCACAATCCGCTCGATCCAACAAAAGTGGTCCGATTTCAAGCGCCGGGACCCTGAAGGCGTGTACCGCCTATATGATGCCTACGCATCAGGTAAGTTAAAGCTTATGTTATGTTTTGCCTTTGTGCAGAATCATCTGCTAAGCTCTGTCCATTTGTGCTCTTTAGATTAATTATTTTCTTTCACCCCCTCCACACAGATAAGCGTCCTCCCCTGGGGAAACGTGGGAAGGGATTCCTCCCCCGAACCAGGCAGGCGGACTCGGGGGAGTCATCGGGGGAGGGTCCCTCCCGCGGGTCCTATTTAGAGGACCCAGGGGAGGAAGGGGATGACGCCCCAGAGGAGTGTGCTGCTGGGGGGCTGGCTGGATCAAGCCTCAGCTCCTCACACTCTGAGTGTGAGGAATCTCACCAGGCAAGGGGCCACTCTCAAGCAGGGAGTGAGAGGGAGGAGGGTGGCCCTTTGCCTGGTGGATCTTCCGACCAGAGTGTGAGGAGCCGAGGCTCCCCGCCTCCTCCTCAGAGCCCTCCCTGGGCTTCAAGTGGCGCTTCATCCCCTGGTGAGTGTACATTTTTTAATTGTTAGTCTGTGACAGGTTTCATCTTGCAATGTGTCCTTAGCCCTTGCCATTCCTCTCTAATTTGCAGGGCATCATATAGGCGGCACCTCCATGGCATTTTGGCGTAGGATTCTCCACGGGCATAGTCATGGTAAGTGTTATTGGTTACCCATCACATTCCCAATGTTATTACATTCATTCAAGTGCACCCAAAAACATTGATGGTGCTCGGTTTCTGTAAGCTTCCAGGACCAATCACATCCCTCACCCAGGGCCCCCCACACCCAAACAAAACCACAAAACTCCTTACCTCTTTGGGGGTTGGCAAAGCCACCGTCCAAGCCTCCTGTGTGACACTGTAGATGTGTGTGCGCCTGCGCTCTTTTTCAAAATGGCCTGCGCATCCGCACACACTCGAGGAGTGATGTGTTGAAGGCAGCGGGCGCGGAGTAAGTTGGCTCATGCAAATTGTGTGGCTCGGCCAAAGTGGACCCAAACCAAGATTAGCAGCAATCCTGTGTATAGGCCCACTTGTAACAGACACATGTTTCCTGGTCCATTGTCACAGCTGGTTTGATAAGGTACCCTAACCTCACAAACCCCACTACAGTGCTAGCCAACTGTCAACCACCCCTATGTTTCTGCCAACACCATGATGGGTGTTTGCATTTCTTTTCTTGGGTTAAGTTGTTCCCGCTCCAACATGTGGCCCACTATTAACATTAGCCAAACAACTGCAAATGATTCCTTTAAATAGCACTGTCTATGTTATTTGCACATTCTCTTTAGGGATACATGTGTGAAGCCTTACAAATTGACATTAACTCATGGTCCAGGAAATATGCTAATTTAGGTCAACCTGTATGTAACCATGCAAGCCTTTGCATTTTCAGACTCAATAACCAGATGGATGTCAAATAGTCATGTGTCATTTGCCCACTAATTGTGTTTTTGCCTTTTGCTTTATGTTGACAGATGTTGCGACGCAGACGGAGCCAGAGACCCTCCTCCCCACCCCAGCTCCAGGGACGGCCAGCAGCATGGGCCCCCGCCACAGCTGCGATGGTGAGTACATCCCACTTCATATGCCTAAAGACTTGTGAAACCTATGTCTTCTAGTCACATCAGCAGCCAATTTAAATTTACCTATGTGTTAATTTCACACACATCTCTATTCAATGTGTTGGCACAATAATCCAACATGCCTGTTTGCATGCTTGATTGTTGGCTCACATCCTTCATTAGGCCCCATAGAGACTATTTTTGCGTTAGACACAACCAAATGGGCCCGATTAGGTCTGGACCTGTAACATTATAGGGTAAACTCGTGGACTCGTTCGGACTTAGGCCCTGATGTTTGGCTGTTACTAAACACAAAAATGGACACACAGGGAATTAGACCTTCTTTGCTTCCCAAGAGTTAAACTGGAACAACAACCAGGATTTTGACTTTCCTGGGTGTTGTTCCACTACGGTGGGGCACCCCTGATCGGCACCGCTGTGTGACAACCCCCTGAACTCACTTTGACTCCAAAAAATGTACAAGCCATTGCAAATTGCCTCCTCCTCCGCCTCCCCCGCGCCCCTTTTTACGGGGGCGTGCCTGCGCCGGCAATTCACAGACGGCCGGCGCAGGCACGCACACGTCTAGAGGGGCACCAGGGAGGGCCCAGCGGCACTGCCACACAGAAACTGAGGTAGGTATTTTGGGGTTTGGGGGGGGGTTTCACACCCAGGGACATCCCGATCTTGGATGTCCCGCGGGGAGGGAGGTGATGGGGCAGGGAATCTGATAGATTCCCGGGCCGATCACCCGTGGGTGTTGGTACACTTTAAGCTAAAATGTATGCTTGGGATGTGTTGTTCACATTCCTGCCAGTCAATAGTACTCATATAATGTTAACCAATAAGCACACAGTGGTCAACAATGTTAATGTGAGTGTCACCTAATTGGACACACTGACATTACATTGCTACATCTGTGTCTGTTGAGGTCACTGCCAAATTATTAATAAATTGTTGTTTCTACATTTCTACAGCTTGTGAAAACCAGCATCGCAGACTGTGGCGGGAGATCCGGCTCCTGAAGCTGATGCTGCTGGCCAGGAAGAGGCGCCGACGGCGTCGTTAGGGTGGGGGGAAGGCTGGTCTCTTGATGGCCGTTGTTGGCCAAGGTTGGCCGTGTTGGCCATTGTTTGTATTAAAAAATTTTTGATTCACATCATTACAGTGTGCTGCATTGCAAAGCATAGTTTAGCTGTCTCCCAAAACATTTGTGGGTCAATGTAGCCATACCTTTTGAGCCATTTCAGGTGTTAACCATAGTAAGCTATGGGCTCCAATGTGTGGGCTAAATTGACCAATACATTGACATATGTAGATCCAGATACTCATCCCTGACTGTGTTATTAGCGAGGTCTTAGGAAACACACAATTTAGAGGTGGGTGAAGCAAATATATTTACATAACCAAAAAGATACAAAATTAATATTCTTGGCTGGGTGGCCGGGGAGGTTGGGAGTCATTGCTAGGGGCGGTGTTGGGGGACAACAGTGCAGTAAAAAATATAGACTGCTGTTGTATGAGCTGTTGTAGCAACAACAAAGTTTGGTCCTGCCGCTGTATTGCTTCTTCCTGGCGCTGTACAGATTGCTCAATTACATTTGCCAGCCGACCAAGTTCCTGGTTCTGTAGTTGGTTTTGGCGTAACTGGTCCACCTGGCGCTGCAGGGCCTCATTTTGTTGCTGACACATCAGCACCTGATTTTCCAACGCCGCAATGCGCTCATTAGTTCCATCACGCGGCTGTTGGCGACTGTAGTCCTCCAGCATCCGGACCCCTAGCTCGTAGAAATCGGCACTGGTTGGTGCCACACCTCCTCTTGCTGTGGTTTGAGGCTAAACAAATAGTAAACCACATTTTAGTCAAACAGAACCAATGCAGTTATGCCCCTCAAAATAATTCCCATAAACAGTCACTATACAACTTACCCTTGTCTGAGCCTCGGAAGCTTGGCCACATGGGACTTGGGAAGAGGTCCCAGCTTGGGGTTCTGGTTCCGCCTCCTGCCAAAACAACAATGAAAGGAAATGTGACATGTTGCTTCTTCCACTACCCACGAAGATGCCAATGTGGTTCGAGGTCGTCTACATCAGCCATGTTACCTGCGTGTCCTCCGGCACAGGTAGGCTCGAGGTTTCGCTGCCAGAGAGTGGCAATTCAACATCCGAGATGTCCGGCAAGTTGGCATATGCTAAACAGGAAAATCAGGTTAGTAGGTCTGTGGGCCAAACTCTAATGTAACCTGGTTAGGCTATCGAGGCCATACCTCTAAAAAGTTCCAAAATACACACTAGACCAAAGGTCTCTGTTAAACTCAGATTGTTAACATGTATGTTACAGGACTAAGACGCACTAATTTCTGCTAATCACATCAGAAACATTGCTTAAATTAAACATACCCGCAATCTCCCAGATGTCTGGAGTGGGGTCCTCACTCGAGCTTGGACCTTGAAAATACATGTGGACACACAAGTTGCCAGAAGCAAGTGCCACAAAAGTAGAGCCAAAATACAGACTAGAGCAAGGCCAAACCACTTACCCTCATCTCTGGCAGCTGGAACTTGAGGGGCCCTTTCTGGACAGCCACTTCCGATATTCGGGTCAACTAAAAAAAAAAAGGAATGTCTCTAAATAATCAGCAAACTACTACGGGGAATGTTTGGCTAAAAAGATGTCCGCAAAAATACATTGCTATCACTCAAATAACTAATAGACTGACCCTGGGGAGGCAACCAGCACTCCCAAGAGGCATCTTCAAGTTTACCAAGCAAACATGTAGCTTAGTAGACTAACCAAATTGAACCAGTGTAACATAAACAGCATAAAGGATACATTATGTATTGCTCTACACACCAACAGGGTCCTGTTGACCGGCAACATCGGAAGTGGGGTCCAAAGATGAACCAGTCACTTGGCCTACCAAGAAAAAAGAGGAATGAGACACATGCACTTGAGTAAAAGTGGATCAAGCAAGGTGAACACATGCACTTACCGACATCCAAAGAGTAGGTGGGATCCGGAGGAGATGCTGGGGCCAAGGGCATGGGAGCTAGGCCAAAATAAACCCAACATTGAGCCATAGTTAATGTGCGTGGCAAAATACAACATGCATTAAGGTGTGTGAGCAGCTCTTTCACTAATATTCACTAATCAAGCCAAGTGTGGCTCCCACATTGATATGCCGATATATGGCTACACATCTCTGGCGTCCTACATATCTACACATGTTAGGGCCTTGTTAGTTAGTTGCTGTGAGTGTTACAGTGGGCGTGCAATTAGGGCGCAGGCACATATTATTAATACTCAACAGGGCAAACCTTGATTGTTTGAGCTGCTCCCACACCCATTTGTTAACAAAACAACCAGCAACCAAATTATGGGTAAATACCTTCAATGGCAGACTGGGGTAGCCTTGAGGTTGCTGGAAGGGCAGGAGCTTGGGTGTCCTGAGGCACATCCCGGACAGCAGCATGTGCACCTATGCATAAAGCAACAGACAGAAAAGTTACAAATGTTTGAGCTGTAATGTAATACTTCACAGGTCCTACTGTTAGTTGTTCAGAATGTAAAAATGCAAATCACATACATTAACATTAGGTTATTATAAAAGCCAGAAAATATGTACCTTCAGTCCAACCGGTGGTGTCATCCCCAGGATCCACACCCTGCAGCCGAGCCAGTGGGATTTTGGCCTTCAGCATCTCCTCATACGGCCTGTAGGTACTCTTTGGAGCCTGGATGAACCCACTGTCCACATCAAGATCGTGATTCATCTTTTTCATAAGGGCCCCTCGCAAAGTGTAGAAGCGTTTCCTGCAGGATGGGCCACTACGTGGGTGTTGAGCTGTGCTACTAAGCTCCACACCAATGGCATCCCACAGTTTGCTTCTTTCTTGTTTGCCTATGGACTTGCTTTGGGAGCCAAAGAGTAGCTCCCATTTAGCAAGTGTAAGGCGCACAAGATGATTATTCTCCGCCAAATTAAATTCAGGCTCCCTCTTGGCACCTGGGCGCTTAGCCTGGGGTGCTGCCCCACCTTCAGGCTGTGCCCTTTTCCGTAAGGGAGGTCTGCGCACAGCACCCACCAAACTCCTACTCAGGCCTGCTGTGGCCGGCAGATGTCCTGAATTTGGCTCCATCCTGTAGCTGCACACACACACAAATACACACCCAACAAGCACGCATGCAGACTACAGAATGGCATCGCAATCTGTTAGGCTTGGGCAGGTTTTATGTGCTCTAACAGCCAATCCAAAAGCAGCCCACTTAATTGATTCACACATACAGCCCAGTTCCTTCTAGGCACACCTCCACTGCACTGACAGAAGCATGTGTGTTAGCCAATTAACTCATTACAGACCTCATTAAACAAACAACACACACCCAAATCCAACAATGGACTGATGTATCTCAAACCCTTGTGACATGTGGTTAGCCTAACGGCTATTTAAAAAAACATCAGCTTCCCTTTCATTGGTCCACCCCTGATTTTTGGGCCATGTCCGTTAATGCACGCAAGTTACGGCTCAAGTACGCTAGTAGCGCTACTAGCGTGCGCGTGCGCACTCTGTTTTACGCACACCTGGGTCGGCTAATTGGCGCCCGGAAATAGCAGAGCGACGCAAAAGGCGGCAAAGCGGACCTGTCACTTTAGAAAATGAAGTATAAAAGGAAGGAATGTTCTAGCTTCTGCTATTCTTACACTGTGGCAAAGGCTGTGGTGTGGTGCTGTGCTCGCTTCCCTTAGCTCATTTGAGCCTCTGTCTGGTTTCTGTCCTCACTCTCTGTGGCTTGTTGGGTGATTTCTGACATCAGTGCTGTTTCTTTAGGAGCTTGGTTTTGGTGGCATCTGCAAATATTGTGTAGCATACAGCAAGTGAGGCTTGATTTTGGGGCCTTTTGTGGGCTGTGCAGCAACTCCCCTCTTGGTTGTGCCTAACTTAGAAAGCTGGTTTTCAGCAGGCTGGTGGTTTGGACCACTATAGTTCTGGTTTTGTGGTGAGCTGCATTGTAGCGGGTGTGTGTGGAGTGTGATTGTTTGTGTGTGTGTTGTGTGTTAGTGGTTTTTTTTGTTTATTTTTGTTTTTGTATATATCTTTAGTGTGTGTGATGGATAAGAGGGTGATGTATGGTGTCTGGGTGGATGGATGTATGTGTATGCTGAAAGAGCAGGAGGAAAGGGAGCGGGGTGTTGTGAGGCTTAGGGCACCCCGCTCCTTTGCAATCCGCCTTTCAGTATGGGACTTAAGTGACGAGCAGATCAGGAGCCGCTTCCGTCTGAATCGTGCTGCACTACAGTCCCTATATGATCAGATTAAGACCAAAATCGAGCCATCCACCAAACGCACTCATTCCATTCCAGGCATAGTACGCCTGTGTGCCACTCTTAATATTTTGGCACGAGGGACCTTCCAGGCAACCTCAGCCCTCCTCAGCGGGATAAGCCAGGCTACTATGAGCCGCATACTAATCCAGGTAGTTCTGGCAATTTGTGATTTAATCCCAATTTACATCAGGTTTCCTGAGGATGAGGAAGAGGTTGCCAAAATAAAACATGCTTTCTATCTGATGGGAGGGATCCCGAATGTGCTAGGGTGCGTTGATGGTACACATATCCCTTTCCGCCCTCCCCGTGCACAGGAGCTGTCCTACAGAAACCGGAAACAATTCCATTCAATGAATGTGATGGTGGTCTGTGACCCAGACATGAGGCTGCGGGCGGTGAGATCGGGGTTCCCCGGCTCATGCCACGATTCTTACGTCTTGCAGCGGACAGTCCTGTGCCGGAAGTTTGATAACAACGAAATGCCAGCTGGCTGGCTACTGGGTAATAAATTAACCATGTCAATGTATTTTGCTAATATGTGGCCTAGTAAGCCAATTTTAACCAAACTACCACCAAAAAACATGTACTAGTACTAATTGCTGTCTCTCTCCTTGTGTTTTTTCTACAGCGGACAAGGGATATGGGCAGAGAACGTGGGTCATGACTTCGGTCAGGAACCCACGGACCTCTGCCCATGAACGCTACAATGCAGCGCATCGCAAGACCAGAAGCATTGTGGAAAGAACCATCGGCCTGCTGAAAGCACGTTTTCTCTGTTTGGCACGGCCAGGAGGAGAGATGCTCTACAGCCCACAGAAGGTTTCCAAGATCATCCTTGCCTGCTGTGTGCTACACAACATTTGCATTTGTCACCGAATCCAAGCCCCCGAGGAGACAGCACTGGTGCCAGAAATCCCCAACCTGCCCGCAGAAAGAAGTGAGGACACCCAGACTGGCGATGAGCTAAGGGAAAGGATGATCACTTCTTTTTTTGCGGTAAGCTAACTACCCTTCACTCTAATGCAAGTACTGCACTACTGGTTAAATGTATTTGACCTCCCATCAAAATGAGCAAAAAAACACACTAAGGGGGTTGTAAGATGACCAAAACCATTCTAAGGGGGGTGTAAGATGACCCAAACCATTGTAAGGGGGGTGTAAGATGACCAAAACCACTCTAAGGGGGGTGTAAGATGACCCAAACCATTCTAAGGGGGGTGTAAGATGACCCAAACCATTCTAAGGGGGGTGTAAGATGACCCAAACCATTGTAAGGGGGGTGTAAGATGACCCAAACCATTCTAAGGGGGGTGTAAGATGACCCAAACCATTGTAAGGGGGGTGTAAGATGACCCAAACCATTCTAAGGGTGGTGTAAGATGACCCAAACCATTGTAAGGGGGGGTGTAAGATGACCAAAACCACTCTAAGGGGGGTGTAAGATGACCCAAACCATTGTAAGGGGGGGTGTAAGATGACCAAAACCATTCTAAGGGGGGTGTAAGATGACCCAAACCATTGTAAGGGGGGGTGTAAGATGACCCAAACCACTCTAAGGGGGGTGTAAGATGACCCAAACCATTGTAAGGGGGGTGTAAGATGACCCAAACCACTCTAAGGGGGGTGTAAGATGACCCAAACCATTGTAAGGGGGGTGTAAGATGACCCAAACCATTCTAAGGGGGGTGTAAGATGACCCAAACCATTGTAAGGGGGGTGTAAGATGACCCAAACCATTGTAAGGGGGGTGTAAGATGACCAAAACCACTCTAAGGGGGGTGTAAGATGACCCAAACCATTCTAAGGGGGGTGTAAGATGACCCAAACCATTCTAAGGGGGGTGTAAGATGACCCAAACCATTGTAAGGGGGGTGTAAGATGACCCAAACCATTCTAAGGGGGGTGTAAGATGACCCAAACCATTGTAAGGGGGGGTGTAAGATGACCCAAACCATTCTAAGGGTGGTGTAAGATGACCCAAACCATTGTAAGGGGGGGTGTAAGATGACCAAAACCACTCTAAGGGGGGTGTAAGATGACCCAAACCATTGTAAGGGGGGGTGTAAGATGACCAAAACCATTCTAAGGGGGGTGTAAGATGACCCAAACCATTGTAAGGGGGGGTGTAAGATGACCCAAACCACTCTAAGGGGGGTGTAAGATGACCCAAACCATTGTAAGGGGGGTGTAAGATGACCCAAACCACTCTAAGGGGGGTGTAAGATGACCCAAACCATTGTAAGGGGGGTGTAAGATGACCCAAACCATTGTAAGGGGGGTGTAAGATGACCCAAACCACTCTAAGGGGGGTGTAAGATGACCCAAACCATTGTAAGGGGGGTGTAAGATGACCCAAACCATTGTAAGGGGGGTGTAAGATGACCCAAACCACTCAAAGGGGGGTGTAAGACGCCAATGTTGGTTATCAAGTAATGCATTTTTGTATTTGCTACAACTATACTACTTTAAAGATCTATACTAACTGCACTTTTCTTATTTTTTCAGGCACAAACACGGGCACCGTGAACAATATTTCGGACTTTCCCAACTTTATTTTACTTTACTTTGCTTTTTCCTTTCTGTTTTATTTTTACTTTACCATTTCTCTTGTGTTTATTTTTAATTTGAGGTAGATTTGAATAAAAAATCTACTATATATAGATACATGTGGCTATGTGTTTAATTCTGGTGAACGTTTCCTTGGCATTCTACTTCCTATTGTAATTATATTTTTCTGGCTGATTTATGTTTTTATTTCCCTTTTCCATTTTCCTTTTATTTCTCATTTCTGTTTTTCTTTTCTTTTTCTATTTTCCTTTCTCATTTCTGTTTTTCTTTTTACTATTTTGCTTTCTCATTTCTGTTTTTCTTTTTTCTATTTTCCTTTCTCATTTCTGTTTTTCTTTTCTTTTTCTATTTTCCTTTCTCATTTCTGTTTTTCTCTTTAATATTTTGCTTTCTCATTTCTGTTTTTCTTTTTTCTATTTTCCTTTCTCATTTCTGTTTTTCTTTTTACTATTTTGCTTTCTCATTTCTGTTTTTCTTTTTAATATTTTCCTTTCTCATTTCTGTTTTTCTTTTCTTTTTCTATTTTCCTTTCTCATTTCTGTTTTTCTTTTTACTATTTTGCTTTCTCATTTCTGTTTGTCTTTTTTCTATTTTCCTTTCTCATTTCTGTTTTTCTTTTTACTATTTTGCTTTCTCATTTCTGTTTTTCTTTTTTCTATTTTCCTTTCTCATTTCGGTTTTTCTTTTTTCTATTTTCCTTTCTCATTTCTGTTTTTCTTTTCTTTTTCTATTTTCCTTTCTCATTTCTGTTTTTCTTTTTAATATTTTGCTTTCTCATTTCTGTTTTTCTTTTTAATATTTTCCTTTCTCATTTCTGTTTTTCTTTTTACTATTTTGCTTTCTCATTTCTGTTTTTCTTTTTTCTATTTTCCTTTCTCATTTCTGTTTTTCTTTTTTCTATTTTCCTTTCTCATTTCTGTTTTTCTTTTTACTATTTTGCTTTCTCATTTCTGTTTGTCTTTTTTCTATTTTCCTTTCTCATTTCTGTTTTTCTTTTTTCTATTTTCCTTTCTCATTTCTGTTTTTCTTTTCTTTTTCGATTTTCCATTTTTCTGTGTTCTGTTTTTATTTTCATTTTCTTTCTCATTGGTGGTTTAATTGTATTTCCTTTTTATTTAACAAATAAAAAAAAAAAACAAATTGTGGCTATGTGTTTAATTATGTTTTATTTTGCATTTATATTCGAATATCTGGTTGAATTTAATTTCCTTTTCAACACAAAATAAAAACTCTTTAAATTTTTAACAAATGTGGCAATGTGTTTTATTCAGAAGGTACTGGATGGCCAGGACACAGCAAAGCTAACAGGCGCTGTGTAGAATAGCGTGGTCACACTGACTGACAGCGCCTACAAAGCTGAGGGCCAACATCATATTCAGCAATGTAGGCGTTGTTCGCAACAACGCCAGGTAGCGACTGAGGAGGCCTGCTATAGCGAATCGCTACCGCCCGCGGCTGACGCTAGCGGCGCTCTTAGCGCCATACTTCAGTCGCTCATCTGTCGCTACCTGACGCTATTGATGAATCGGCCTCCCCAACTGGACATCGCATCCCAATCCCAGGGTGGGAAAACAGCCAACACAAACCATCAGAAGGTGTTTGCACAACATTGCACAACATGAGACATTAGGCCAACAATGGGCTCTATTTATAGGTCAGAGGTCACACCACCACTTTTAAAGACTATCATTGTACAAATCTAGACAGCAATGGAAGCTGGCATAGAGGTTTATCCTCTACAGCAGGGTTTCAAACTATTTTTCACAGAGGGTCGCATCAGTATTTTAGTTGCCTACAAAGGGCCAGTTGATAATAAATGCAAAACAAACAGACTGGAGCCAGACCCTTTTATAGCCACTAGGTCTGGAGGCAGGATTAGAGGAGATACTGTGCACCACAGTGTAGTGCAGCATACCGCTGCAACACTTGTATGCGGGCACAATGATTTGCCAGAAGCCTTAGATTGACCGGGACGGTTAGAAATGATACAACCCAGAAGCCACCATCTGGTACCTTTCAGGGGGCCACATAAAAAGGCTTGGAGGCCTGCAACCGGAGAGTGACTGGTGCACATATTGATTTTGATTAGGTGAACATTCTGTGTTCAGCATAGTAAAGTATTCCAGAATATTAAAACAGTAATAGTAATATTGTGTGTGCCTTGGGAATAACATAATCTCCTCTGGGGCATAAATTAATGACAACATCACCATATTCTCTGTAGAACATTATGGAATATGGAAAAGCCATAAAACATTTAATAATAGTGTGTGCATATGAAGAGGTTTCCAGAGTGTAAGTATTTCTGGAACACTCGCTGCTGTATAATAGCCCCTTCAATATTTCTGCCATTCATTGAACGGTCAGCCCTCTGCTTAGTTTTCAACAGAACCACATTATTGTCATCCTGTAAGTGCAGGTTTTATTAAGTGCAACAGGTGTCTGCAGATCTTCAGTTGTCACTTTGCAGTTCTTTATCATCTGTATGGCATACCCTTGTACTGATCTTTGTAGAACATTCATTCCTAAAGAGAGCCGGCTTGTTTCTTTTGTATCTATTCAAAAGCTTAAAAGCTTGAACAGTTACTATTTTGAGTTCCTCTAAAGCTTCGGTTGATATGAGATCACAGAACGTTAATACAAAATCCTTCCGCGGAGCAGGCTATGAAAATATTACTGCTTTATATGTGTCAGGGCAGGTCATAACCTTGATTTTCAAGATGTCCTTGCTAGGGGCTTGCTTACATGATATGGTCATTATATCACCATTGTGATGCATTCATTTATTTAAATATCTTTTTCTTAGTAAAGTAAAATGCATGACAATGAATAAGTTCTAGATCAGACTATGTCCCTGTAAAACAAATCAAAACCAAAGGCGGGATGCTTTATATTGGGTTTGGTCTACTTTTAGTATACTTGCCTTCAGTTCAGTGGCTGTCAAAGGACTTTTTAGGCTAACTCATGATGTAATGAGGTTAATGGGACCATTGTCTCATGGCATAGACAGTACACATTATCAAAGCAGGAACCATACAAATCTCATGGCTTAGTTTGGGATACCTGGACACCTGTGAGTAGAGTAAAGGTTTGGAGAAGTCGTAAAGGATCTCTATTTTGGGACAAGGAGGCCTGGAGAGCCTCACCAAATGCTTCTGGATATCATTCAGCACAAACATTTATGCCTCTCTGGACTTACTATACAGAGTAGCTGAAAAAAAGTGCCAGTACCTACAAAAACAAACCAATGACCATACTGATTTCCGGATGAAATAGAGTTCAAGCTTATGATTTGTGATGGACTTTGGATCTTGCTGATTCACTCCTATTCCCCTATTCCCGATAGCGACAAAATCTGGGTCAAATTATCCTGCATGCCACCCTCCGATGCTGGCAGGGACAGCATCTACCCTGTGAACTGGTTCTATTCTGATGGACTGTGAGCTTTTTGATGCTGGGGAGCAGCTATTGCAGTTGCCATTCGTATTGAGGGGACATAGGTTCCACAGAAGCCCACAGAGAAGGAGGCTCTGTGGAGTCTCCCCTATGTGACAGACGTCGTCAGAGGTGAGGGACATCAAAGAGATGAGAACCCACCGAACCAGGATGGACCCCCCTACCTGGTGGACCTTCAGAAAGGATGTTGTCTGGCAGGTGGCATATGAAGAAGAAAGCAGCAATGGTGAGTTTTCTTCAAACCATTTACCATTTAAAAATGTATTTTTCTTTTTCTTTACTCTTTGTGAACTGGTGAGGGGGCCAGTTGACCTTTATACCAGTACACACGTTGTGGTGGCCAGAGCTATTGTATCTGGGGACTATCCAGTCAGAGAGCTTCCAAACAGTATTGTCCCTCACTCTGGCTAATCACTACTTACGACGTCCCACAGACATCGCCCTATATGAGCCTAACCATTATAAAAGGAAAGTAATATCTATGGTGGTAGGGTGTCTGCCACAAATATAAAAATGCCTTATTTGGACATTTATGGATGGAGGACTAGGTTGAAGTGGAAAATGACTCAAAGGATGAGTGTTCCTCCAGCTACTGGCTCTTAAAGGGGCAGCTGGAGGAACACTCTATAGGTCCCTGGAGTCTGGCCAGCATGAAAAGCTGGATGGGTCCTGCTGCCCTATACACTTACCTTGGTTCCCGGTCCAATGGTGCTTGTGCGAGCCGCGGCCGCATCCCCACTATTCCTCTAACAGGGCGCGTGCCTGCGCCAGGCATTTGTGAATGGCCAGCGTGGGCACGCTCCCTGTTAGAGAGAAGCGGGGGATGTGGCTGCCAGCGCACTCGGAGCCGCTGGCCTTAGAAGAAGCTTAGACAACGTGATGTCAGTAGCTCCAAGCACGCTGACTGGACGAGTGCCAGCACATGCATCGTAGGGCTGGGAAGAGGGGAGTTGTTTTCAGTGACCTGGGGGGTTTCACACAGCGGGGTACCCCTGATTGGGACAAGGACCAAAACCCAGGATAGTAAAAAGAGACAGTAACTGGAGAGACACTCATCTCTTGAGTCCTTTCCCACTTCAACCCAGTCCCCCATGCAGAAATGCCCAAATAAAGCATTTTCATACCTTATGGCAGACACCCTGCCACACTATACTATGGGAGAGCATGAGATCATGTCTTACTGGATATAAGACAATTTTCCCTAGGGCTTCCATCACCACCACCTTAAAGGATATCTAAATAATAAAAGTATACTCATCTTAGTTCCCCCTAGCCACGATCCTTGCCAGGAATACAGTGCCATGATTGGCCATTTTGGGGAGGAATGCTCCAGCATTCTGGATGCCTCCCCTCTAGCCTGTCTTATTGCAACTGTGCCAACACCTGTGCCCAAACGGGTATTGGTCGGCTTTAAGCCCCTAGTACGGCTGCAGAAGAACTAAGGAAAATACATTTTCCATGGGCACTCATCCAATTAGAGTTTTCTGTGCCTGATGTTCTGCAATTGGGAACAATATTGGGCTGTGCACATGCTCCGGTGCCAGGCATTCAGATGCCTCAGATTCAGGCTGGGGCGGGAGAGTGCGCTCTGCTGGAGATGAGGCCACTTGCGATCCTCATTGCAGAACATCAGAACCATTTGTTGAATGACATAGGCACAGCAAATGGCTTTGACTGGACAAGAGCCCACACATGTGCCATTAAACCAGGTAAGGTAAGCTGTTACAGGTGAACTAGGGCGGGAGGAAGGCCAACGGCTGGCCCTGTTATCTTTTAGAATCCAGGACTGGCCATGCTGGCTTTTGTTCCACTTTAAGTTCAACAGACATTCTAGAACATTATCTAAATACTTTTCAGATATTATCATTTTTTTTTTTGTAATTAATATTTACTTGATTCCTAGCCAACCTCATTGCGGTGTATAGAGAAGCTACGTGCCAAGCTATTCAATTTATTTCATTTAAGGTCATAAAAATCAAAGAGTCAAAGCAAAATGGATTCTTCATATCATTATAGCTCTGTGGCCACATTAAGTTGTGTGAAGAATAAAATAGCATTCCTCTATTTCTCGATTTTCTTGAATAAAGTGTTAAACTCACAAAAAGTCTTTCAAAATGTACAAACAGAACAAACTTAAACCGGACCAACACCCATTTTACAGAACATTGGCGTTGTTCGCTGTGCCCCCCCCCCTCAATTGACCTCGGTAAAGCCCACAAACCTTACCTGACATCTTTCTCCCTTTTGGGGAAATGCAGCCCCGTGATTGGCCAGCGGCTGTCACATGGCCGGTGGCCTGGAAAGCGGAAGCCCGGGCACCGGAAGTGTGACAGCCACCGGCCAATTGCGAGGCTGCATTTCCCCAAAGAAGCAAGTTGTCAGGTAAGTTGTAGGGGGGGGGCGCGGCAACTGGGGTTCCCCCCGCAGCGGACCAACACCCATGTTTTGTAAAATAGGTGTTGGTCCGGTTTAACAAAAATAACATATAAAATATATCCCCAAAGGTGCCATTGACATAAGAGTCTCTCCAAACCATAGATTATCTAGAGTCTCTCAAACCATAGATTATTAAGTTGTAATATGTATATGTATGTAATATACACCGTATGTGTCGCCCTATAAGACGCACTTATTTTTCACCAAAAGTTGGGGGAAAATGTCTGTGCGCCTTATTGGGCGAATGTAAAAAAAAAAAAATTAACGCCCACCCGCTGCACTGATCTAGGTGTTCGCCTGTGCCCAGGAAGAGGCAGCAGATGGAGGAGCGGCGGGCGCTGTCTCTGGCCCCGCTGCTGCCATCGCTGCCGGTAAAAGACAGCGATCGCAGCGGCGGGGACAGGGACAAAGCCCGTCGCTGCTTCTTACTGGCCGGCTCCGTGAATTGGGTGGGCGTGGCCTGCACAGACGCGGTGCAGGCCACGCCCACCCGATTCACAGAGCTGGCCGCTCAGCGGAGCTGTGTCAGCGGAGAGGTGAGTTTTACTTTTTTTTTTTTTAAAAACTTTTAGGGGGTACCACATTACCTATGGAAATGGGGGGAGGGGGATCGCCACACTACCTATGGAAATGGGGGGAGGGGGATCGCCACACTACCTATGGAAATGGGGGGAGGGGGATTGCCACACTACCTATGGAAATGGGGGGAGGGGATTGCCACACTACCTATGGAAATGGGGGGAGGGGATCGCCACACTACCTATGGAAATGGGGGGAGGGGGATTTCCACACTACCTATGGAAATAGGGGGGGGAGGGGATTGCCACACTACCTATGGAAATGGGGGGAGGGGATTGCCACACTACCTATGGAAATGGGGGGAGGGGGATCGCCACACTACCTATGGAAATGGGGGGAGGGGGATTGCCACACTACCTATGGAAATGGGGGGATGGGATCACCACACTACCTATGGAAATGGGGGAGGGGGAATGCCACACTACCTATGGAAATGGGGGGAGGGGATCGCCACACTACCTATGGAAATGGGGGGAGGGGATCGCCACACTACCTATGGAAATGGGGGAATGCCACACTACCTATGGAAATGGGGGGAGGGGATCACCACACTACCTATGGAAATGGGGGGAGGAGGAATGCCACACTACCTATGGAAATGGGGGGAGGGGGAATGCCACACTACCTATGGAAATGGGGGGAGGGGATTGCCACACTACTTATGGAAATGGGGGAGGGGGAATGTCACACTACCTATGGAAATGGGGGGAGAGGGAATGCCACACTACCTATGGAAATGGGGGGAGGGGGAATGTCACACTACCTATGGAAATGGGGGGAGGGGATCGCCACACTACCTATGGAAATGGGGGGAGGGGGAATGCCACACTACCTATGGAAATGGGGGGAGGGGGAATGCCACACTGCCTATGGAAATGGGGGGAGGGGGAATGTCACACTACCTATGGAAATGGGGGGAGAGGGAATGCCACACTACCTATGGAAATGGGGGAGGGGGAATGTCACACTACCTATGGAAATGGGGGGAGGGGATCGCCACACTACCTATGGAAATGGGGGAGGGGATCGCCACACTACCTATGGAAATGGGGGAGGGGATCGCCACACTACCTATGGAAATGGGGGGAGGGGGAATGCCACACTACCTATGGAAATGGGGGAGGGGAAATACCACACTACCTATGGAAACAGGGGGAGGGGGAATGTCACACTACCTATGGAAATGGGGGAGGGGAAATACCACACTACCTATGGAAACAGGGGGAGGGGGAATGCCACACTACCTATGGAAATGGGGGAGGGGAAATACCACACTACCTATGGAAACAGGGGGAGGGGGAATGTCACACTACCTATGGGAATGGGAGGGGGGGATGCCACAATGCCTATGATAATGGGGGGGCACACTGCTTATATGGGGAATGGGAGGGGGGATGCCACACTGCCTATATGGGAAATGGGATAGGGGATGCCACACTGCCTATATGGGGAATGGGATGGGGGGGTGCCACACTGCTTATATGGGGAATGGGATAGGGGATGCCACACTGCCTATATGGGGAATGGGATAGGGGATGCCACACTGCCTATATGGGGAATGGGATAGGGGATGCCACACTGCCTATATGGGGAATGGGATGGGGGGGTGCCACACTGCTTATATGGGGAATGGGATAGGGGATGCCACACTGCCTATATGGGGAATGGGATAGGGGATGCCACACTGCCTATATGGGGAATGGGATAGGGGATGCCACACTGCCTATATGGGGAATGGGATAGGGGATGCCACACTGCCTATATGGGGAATGGGATGGGGGGGTGCCACACTGCTTATATGGGGAATGGGATAGGGGATGCCACGCTGCCTATATGGGGAATGGGAGGGAGAATGCCACACTGCCTATATGGGGAATGGGATAGGGGATGCCACACTGCCTATATAGGGAATGGGAGGGGGGTGCCACGCTGCCTATGCCATTGGGGTAACCAACATGGCCTATGGGAATAGGGGGGGGATGCCACACTGCCTATGGGATGGGGCATGCCACACTGCCTATGAGAATAGAATAGGGGGAATGCCACACTGTTTGTAATGGTGTGTATTTTCCTCCTCCAAACCTTAGGTGCGTCTTATGGGCAGGTGCGTCTTATAGGGCGAAAAATACGGTATGTGTAATAATGAGAAATGACAGAAGGCAGAAGTATTGAGCATAAGAAGAAAGAGTGCAAAAAGCCATGGAAAGTCATGACACCAGCTAAAATCTCTCAGTAAGTATACACCAATCCTACCCATGCCACTGCTGCATGGAGAAAAACCAAGCATAGTCAAAATCCCAGGTTTATTGTGATGTTTCTAAGGCAAGATGGCAGTGCCCATATCTTAGCGTCCTGAAGAGAGCTGAAGACTAGTGGGGGGAAGAATAATAAATAAGCAACTAAAAACTTAAAGTATATTAATTTTAGATGCTGGAGAATCGTTTTTTAAGGGTTTGGGCTTTTCATTAAATGATGCTGAAGGTTTGGTTGAAATAGTATTTAGAATGTTGTTGATTTAAATATCCTTCAAATGTTTACATGTTACTTGTCATTTAGGAAAGGGTTCAGTAATGACATGTAGGGCATCCCATTAGCAGTCAAGGTGTTAGAATGAATCATTTCTTGAGCTCCGCATTGTCAGGTAACAAGTGGAAGTCCAATGTGTTGTTTTATTACAAATAAAAAGTTCTGGTAGAAACCTTTAAATCAGAAGAGACATTTCTGGTGCAGAAAACTCTCTGTGTTTCCTGGGCATCAGACAAGGCTGAGTGGTTTGTCAGCATGACACATGATTTTCAGATGCAGAGGAGGGGGAAGAAATGTGTTTATGGGGAACTGGTTATCTAGTGTTAAAACTCTTCAGTATAATTCATAGGGGACTATTGACAACTGGTGTATTTTTTTTAATACTCCAAATGGAAAATACTTGAATAGCAGCTGAAAGAATAATTAAATATGGGACGCACACTGCCAAATGCCTTTGTATTTTTGTCTGATGTGTTATAACTAGTATTTCATTTAATGCACTATGGTTCTCTGTTTCATTTTGAATTAAAAATGTTCACAAAGTGGGGGGTGGGGTGGAGAAACTGTGCTAATATGCTCTTACTGTTACAATTTCAATCCAATACATGTCACTGACAATGCCATTATTTATCAGGATAAATACATTTCAGTAGCTTACCCTACACTGGTCCTTCCATCAAACTTCAGTGTACTGAGAACAGAAACACCCCCGCTCCCTCCCCTCCTGATTGGCTGCCTCTCTCTGCAGCTATGATACCCCACCCTCCCACCTCCTCTCTATGTGCTGGCAGGCTGGAGATGCTCTTAGCCTGCAGCATCTCTCATCCCCTTTTTCTGGTCACTCTATAGGCTCGATTCAGAGACACATTCGTCTGGACCGTAGCTGTCTGTGAAAGTTTTAGTGGGTGTTTGTCATTTTTTTGATTTTTTTCGTTCATTTTTCATTCGTACGAAGCGCTTTCGATGAACAGAAGCAAATTGGATCATTTCCGTTAGTTCGGATCATTTTCCAAACAAAATCTGATATTTTTCGTTCGTTCAGATAATTTACGTTGTTGGGATGGGCTTACGTCTGATTCAGAGAGCTGATTGCCGACGGACCACCACCCTATAAATCCGTTTCATTTCCGATTCACTTACGAGACCTTTGAGGGCTCGGATTGCTATTGTTGAACATGTTTTGCGGCTATGTGGAGGAGTCTGCGCACCTTTAGCACCAAGGCATTGCATGTATCAGCATGGTCGAGGCCATAAATTGTATAGCAATGCATACCTAAATCAATACATTTCATGTATGCCTTATAGAACCATTTTAATGCTGACCTTAATTAGTCCTTAGCAACATTTATTTTCCCATACATCCATATAATTGCTATATTTTTTAAGACTTATGTCCTTTGTGAATTTTATTTGGATTGTTGAACTTGAATCTTAATTTGTTGTAGGAGTTCTAAATTTAGTCGGTTACCTTTGCTTTGTGTAATTATTTTATATTTGGTTGCAGGAACCGCAAGATGTGCCACTCGCACAACATACAAGCAGTGTTTGGTCCAGCTATGTGATTCCTCAGTGTTCTTGCAGGGCATCCAGGGTCATCCCATGATGCTTATATATTGCAGAGCTCCGGCTTATTTCGTCAGTTTGAGTCAGGAGAATTATCTGGTGGATGGCTCCAGGGTAAGTTTGCTCACATTCCATCAATCCACTTTCACTGTATGGCAATGAATATAGTTGATGACTCATGTCTTAACCTATGGCTGATTTTAGCCCTTGATGACATGTTAAACAATATTGTAGCTTAGAATGTGTATTTTATGTTAGTATTTTTAAATTCTTTCAGGGGATTCTGGATATCCACTCCTGCCCTTGCTCCTGATGCCCGTTCTTTGCCTGCAGAATGCGGGCCAGGGGTTCTCTAATCGGGCACTATGCAAAACCCGGGCTGTGGTGGCGAGGGCCCTCTGGCTTTTGAAGTCCAGATTTAGGTGTTTGGACCATACGGGGGGGGGGGGGCACTGCAGTATGACCCCAACAAGGTTATACCAATATTTGAATTTACATTTTTTAACAGGGACCACACGTGCCAGAGTGGCACAACTGAGTGTCAGGGTCCTTCAGTTGGTGGGCGAGATGCAGGAGCTGCACAACTCGTTTGGGACCACAGATGACGAATAATGTTCTGTGGCCTGCCATTGCTATGTATTTTGTTTTTTATAGTTGTAAAAATTTGAAATTTTAACAATTTTAAAAATTTTATATTTTATGATGGAATAAAAAAATGTTACAGTATCATTTCATTTACAAAATACATTAACACAAAACTAATGGGTCCAGAAATATTTAAAGATGAATATTCACATGACCGAGAAGTGATTTGGGTAACTTTTAGGGGGCTAAAATGGAAGAAGAACCTAACCACGAAGTGGTTTGGGTGAGGTTTAAGGGTCCAAAAGAGAAGATGGAGGATAGTGCTAAGTGGTTTGGGTGAGCTTTAAGGGTCCAAAAGAGAAGATGGAGGACAGTGCTAAATGATTTAGCTAAATATTGTAGTAGAAGTGAGGGTGGCAAATATGTAGGCGAGCACTTTAATGAGTTAAGTTTGTAGTGCGCAGGCGCAAGATCGTAAGGATTTCCATCTGGACGATTATTTATTGAAAAAGGGAAACAGAAACTAACGGGAAACGTAAAGGATTCGTGGGAGGATACGATGGGAAAAGAGCAAAAACGAAAGCCTACGTTGTAACATGTGAAGATGAAATGGAAAAGTCACGCTGGAAAATGACATCCTCGTACTCGTACTCTGGCATACGAACGGACGAAAACTTTACAGAAGGATTGTAATGCATGCATAGAATCGCTCGTACACTCATACGAGAGCGGAAACATTAAAAAAAAAACAGCACTAAACTAAAACAGAAGTATTTTTTTGTCTCTCTGAATCAAGCCTTATGTTCTGGCAGTAACTAGAGGCACAACAATGCACTTATTTTTTACTAAAATATATTTAAAGCACACAGTGTGCTTACATTACACATCACTGTTGCCACGCCCACTGTTTCTCCTCATTTTTTCTCTGCATCTTCAATGCTCTAATACTTTTACAACTAACCTAACCTAGGTCTTTTTGAAAGGGGATTGAAGTTTGGGACAGTGCAAAGTGTAGCCCAAGACAATGGGATAACAATCGGGCTTGCCTTTAGTATAACGTTAAGCCTAGCTCACTTTATGCCAATGCTTGTATCACTTGCCAGTCCCATCCCAGAGGACAGCACAACATGAGGCTTTGTTTTCAAAAAAGAAAAAAAAAGAGAACATGTCACACACTAATTTTCCCCCACCTTATCCCCCTTGGGAAGAGTGTGTGTTATTTCTACTCATCTTAAAATCTCAGATTTTATGTAAATATCATACGTGTCCTCTTTTAAAGCCACTTTTATTACTATTACCTCAGTCCCAGTTCAGTTGTACCTGAGCTGGGAAGGTCTTCTGCAAAGTGCAGCTTCAAGATTCTTGAGCATGTTCTGCTGTGGTCAGAGACAGCAGTGGAATCACTGTAGCTCACCGTGCTCCCTCACACTGAGTGCACCATGGGTCAGAGAGGCTGTTGGACCACTTTTTTGTGTGGTCCTGGAAAAATTCAATTGAAAGACGGGGAAACTTTCAAGTCCTGCTACAGCATCTACCTAGTGCTGCAGGAAATGGAGAAGAGGCACATTGGACAGGCACCAGGTAAACTGATTGCTGCCTTATTAATCCCATTGGGTTTACAGTCCCTTTAACTGTGGATTTCCTGCTTTGCTAACATTAATCTTAAAAGGACTGTAAATCCACATAAAAAAACAAAAAGGCACTTACCATCTCATGCCCGCCATAGCTGCCTGCTCAGAAACCTCCCGGTTTCCATGAACAGAGCTCCTAGTACTCTTCCTCACGTGATGCTTCCCCCCTCCACCTGCAATGGAGGGGGCATGTCCAGACAGTCCTTGCTTTACCAAATAATTAGCATGACCACCATCTTCATTCCCTGATGCCGGCTGTTGTTTGTGATATACACCTGCCTACAGTGTGCCATCTCTTCTGAATTTGGACCTGTACCTTGTATTCATATTGTAGTATAGTAGGACCTGTATGGTCCTTGTTCATTCAGGCATACATTCATTTATTATACTTTTTTTTGTAGATTTTCACTAGTGTTGTAAGGGCTTTTGATCTATCTTTGAGAATTATGCATACTTCAGCACTTACACTTTCAAATATTTAGTAGGTTCATTGGTGTAGTTCACATACAGTGGCAGGTGTCAGTACAAAGTTAATTATTCAGGTGCTCATTTCTCTAGTAGGACTTGCACTGTTTTTTTAATCAGTATTTTTCAGTATCTTATTGCTTATATTTATTACCGGCAACCAATGTTTTGCTCTGGTGCGTTGTTCTTTTAAAGTGCCATGTTTATGTGATGTAATATTTTGTGCAACAATGTTCATTTATATTAAATTATATATTTATTTATTTTTGCTTGTTGCACTCTTATACTTGTGTCCTCCTTCTCTAATAGCCATAGATAATCGGGGTCTGTTATTTTTCCATATGTAATTCATAATGCTGTTCTGGATGCTAAGTTGGTAGGAAAGGGCATTGCCAGGCAGTGTTCTAAAGAAATACAGTCGTTTTGGCAGTATGGTAATTTTTTACAGCTTTAACTCTTTAAAAGCCAAGCTTGTAACTCTCACGTGGTTGCCTCTCCTGTCATTACGTGAGAGTTATGTGCCTGGCTTTCCCACCTGCTAGCAACCACAAAAATATAAAACAAAACATTTACCTGATACCTTGATTGATCTGGCTCTTCTCTTCCCCAAGGGAGCATCCAGACCCCCCCCCCCCAGATAGGCCCTCTTCCCATTTCCTCTGTCGTTGTCACTAGCTCCGCCTTTTGTTGGTGGGTCGGATGACACCCCCGCCCAAAGATGCTCAAGTAGTGCCGGGTAATAGTTAGTGGCGGGGATAGGTATGGAGGGGCAGGGGGCTGTGATCCCCTGCCTCCCAAGCCCCCCTCCTCTGATTACCCAACATCTGTCATCAGATTTTTGAAGGACTTGCCGTTAACCCCCAGCCCCCCCACTACCTGCCTCCCCAAAGCCGGGGGGGGGGGCAGAAGAGCCCGGGGCCATGAAGGCCATGCGAGCTTGTAGCTAGCTGGTCTTTGGGCTGGTTATGATGAGTAGGGGGGATCCCACGCCATTTGTTTTTTTATATTAAAATTTCCCAAAAATGGGGTCTCACCTCCCTGGGGAAGGGGACCCCATGCCAATTTGTTTTGATTTAACCCTTTTTAGTGTGTATAGTAGTTGTATTTCATTTGTAAATGTGTCTACCAATACATATGTGGGAGAAATGGGTATATTACATGCAATAAGATTTTATTGAAAAACATTTTTTTATTACAAAAAACACCAAAAATATATTTTTTGCACATATTTCACCCAAAAATATTAAGAATACGCTTACAGCCCAGACTCTGCTAAACAAAATCAATATATAATTTTCCTGGGAAATCCCTGGAAATATCATCAAAAATCACAGTTGCATATGTGTAGAGCAAAATAGTGAAAAATCATCTGGCAACAGAGGGTGACAAAAACTCTTTGGTAGGCTGGCACTTTACAAGGGTTTAAGCATCCTATCCATGATATTTCATGGCCCCACCAGGAATCCAACATAGCCTTTATGGTACGGAAACAGGGAGGGAAATTGGCAGAATATATCATAGTCATAATTGGGTGTGATCTGTACCCCCAAATATAATAACCTTTTTGACGTCCAATGGAAGGAAAAGTTAGTCTGAATATTTTGTAGAGTCGGGAGGAGGATATTTAGGTTTAAGGGTTAATTTTATTTGTCTGTGTTAATTTTAAGGCCTTAGAACTGTGACCATAGCAAAGAGATATGGGGTTGGGAAAGGATGAGTAAGATGTTGTCTGTAAATAGGCATGCCTTGTTGTGGTGTCCCACCAGCTGATCCCTAATATTTGGGTTATCCCTGTTGACGACCAACAAGGACACAAGGACCAATATAAATAATATTGGTAACAATGGGCATCCTGGGCAGGTGCTCCTGCAAATAGCAAGGTGTATAGTGAGCCTATCCGCTTGAGGAAATTGTCTTATTTTGGACATAATGCATATAGTCCCATAAGGGTCGATTCAAAGAAACATGTAACAGCTTGATTTGTGTGCCGATCATCCTATTTTTCCCGTCCGCTCGTGCGTTCGTATGAACTTGCGAGTGATTCAATAAGCAAATACGTTTCTATCCTAAAATATACGTCCGTTCGTATGATATCTCCCGAACTTGCCTCAGTCAGTTGACAATCGTAAAAATCACGTTCATGTGCTCACCTGTTGCGGCGGCAGCCTGTTTTTTCTGCTGCTTCCATCGTCCACCTCTTCCAATTACTTTCGTTTGGCTCTGGTTTTCATTGGTTTTTGGCCTCTTATATTCGTTCGTTCGTATGTATATAAGATCTTGCGCATGCGCACCCTCACCACTACTGCCTCGCGCCAGGCTCCCACTTTCCTTTATGAACCATAACACTTACCTAAACCTCTTAGCGCTTGCATCCTTCTTCATTTCTCGGTCCATAACACTTACCTAAACCCCTTAGCGCTTGCATCCTTCTTCATTTCTCGGTCCCTAAAACTTACCTAAACCCGTTAGCGCTTGCATCCAACTTCATTTCTCGGTCCATAACACTTACCTAAACCCCTTAGCGCTTGCATCCTTCTTCATTTCTCAGTCCATAACACTTACCTAAACCCCTTAGCGCTTGCATCCTTCTTCATTTCTCGGTCCCTAAAACTTACCTAAACCCCTTAGCGCTTGCATCCAACTTCATTTCTCGGTCCCCAAAACTTACCTAAACCCCTTAGCGCTTGCATCCTTCTTCATTTCTCGGTCCCTAAAAATTACCTAAACCCCTTAGCGCTTGCATCCTTCTTCATTTCTCGGTCCATAAAACTTACCTAAACCCCTTAGCGCTTGCATCCAACTTCATTTCTCGGTCCCTAAAACTTACCTAAACCCCTTAGCGCTTGCATCCTTCTTCATTTCTCGGTCCCTAAAACTTACCTAAACCCCTTAGCGCTTGCATCCTTCTTCATGTTGACGACCCTAAAACTTACCCAAACAACATAATGTACATATGTCTATATGTTTCTAAGCGTGTTTTTTCGTGTTTGTGTAAATGTTTTTTTGTGCGCATATTAGAAATGACACATTTATGAAGGGTTAAAAGATTATTTATTTTAAATATTTTTTTTTTTTTGGTTTTAGTTTGTTTTAAAAACATTTTAAAAATGTTTAAAATTTTTTTTTAGGTAAAAACTATAAAATTCAACTTTGTAATCAAAAAATAAAAACTATTTTACAAAATTAGCCAGGACCAAGGGCACTAATCCTCCTCCTCTTCCTCATCTGTTGGCCCCAACGTCGCCTGTATGGCCAGCAGCTCGGCCACCAACTCCTTTATTCTTTTTTTTTTCCCCTCCAATGTTTTTGGGATCATCCCTGTAAGCAATAGAGAAATAAACCTAAATAGGAGTACCAGACCGGTTTGTATGCTGGAAATAGATTTGGGGTTAATTAAATACATGTAAATGCCTGACATATGTCATTCTTCAAAGGGATAAAGTAAATGCATTTCCCACAGGTAAGTATTGAAACTCCTTAAACCGGACCTTCTACATTATTTAATGAAAAGCAATAACTAGTCCCAAATGATTCTGCACCAGATCGAAGTATATTTTGGGGGATTTAGGATTACTGCGCCGCCATCGGGACTCCGAAGCATAACAGTTAATGAGGAGAGGAGAGTGGGATCAAGTACAGGGGAGTAGGTTACAGTGGTGCTTTGGGAATACAGAGCATAGCTGGGTTCAGGGAAAGGTCATCAGTCCCACAATGCATGGCAGCACCTTACTTTTTCAAATCTGTATCCCATGCAGCATGTAAATATTGCGCATTCAATATTCCGCCATATTGGATGTTTACAGGCTCCTAACATGCATTAGATGGCTGTAGGCTGTTTTTCAATGTTCCCAATCTGTATGTACAGTGTGTTGGCTAAATATTAGCTATGTTCTTGATACGAGTTAGGGTCCGCTTTAAGCTAACGAAGTGGCCACCTGAAAGTGTTAAGTACACATTGGCTACGCCTTTAGTTAGGTGTGTGTTATTAGCTAACAACACATTAATATGAATAATGGCATGGATACTTACTGAGTTGGTGGCCGACAGATGGCTGGTTGGGGCCAACAGGCTGCCCTTGGTCCTGGCTATGCTGTGAAGAAGTCCCTGGAGAAACATGTGACATTTGGTTAGTAGTTGTATAGAGTCACTATTCCCAACATATCTGGCTCCCAGTCTGGCTGACATCCCTCACCTTCGCCAGGATCAACTTCCAGCATCTCTGCTGCCTCCTCCTCCACTATCTCACCCGCACCAGAAGCTTCTACAAATACATAATAAAGGATAACTTAGTTTTTGGCCTGCCATGTATATCTTTGTGCCTATACATGAAGAGTGACATACCAGAGCCTTCACCATGCCTGGCCAGGTATGACTCCACGCCCACGCGGTTGGGCCCCTCCTCTGTGGTAAGGTCCAGGGGCTGGTCTGAGGAGGCCACAGAGGAGGGGTAGGTCCGTCGCCCGGGAGATCCACCACCTTCACTCACAGATGCAGAATCATGCAGCACTGGTCGGCCTGTACGCCTCCGGGTGCGGCGAATTCTGAAATCCATTTCCAACACTAACAAAGAAAAGTCATTATAAATAAAGGCATAACTTATACATTTGGAAAATATACCATGCAATCGCTTTGTACTTACTTGGGAAATGGATCCCAAAAAACCTCCGCACCCGGGGCATGTGCAGACGTTTCAGGTCCGACCAATGCTGCATTATCTGGGTGTGAGTGAAGGTGGTGCTGGTCACACGGTGGATTTCCGCGATGATCTCCCGGGCGATGTCCCTTTTTTCGCACACATTGGGCGCGAAGTCATACCGGCGCTGAAGCATGATCTGAAAAACATAATGGACACAGAGCTTTTACTTTTACACACAGACCCATATGTGTTGCATCACAAGTTGCGAATGTCATGTCATTAACACACACATTTAAGAGTGGCAGCCATTTTTGGGGAGTGCCTTAAAGCGGACGTTCACTATGATTCCGAGTCTGGTCTTATGTTATATGTTTCACACACCATGTACATACAGCTAGCCAACATTACTAATCAGGCCACCTGCATCTATGGCATGTTAGGATGGTTTGAACATCCAAGATGTCGGCTTATGCTTAGGCTTTTGGCCCACGTGTGTGGCTTGCCGTTGTGTTTGGAGGTCTTAGGCAAACAGTGGTCCGCAAACATCCGCATCAAGGTCCGAGACAGGCCAGGTTTGACAGCTAGCCCCGCTACTCCACAGGTTCATTAACTGGTGCTAAGCCAGAGCAATTGCCCTAATTAGGACATCAGCATAGAGAGGTTAAAACGTGGCCTGTCTCGGCCCTTGAGGATGAAGTGTGAGGAGCCTGTTCTTAAACATTAAGAGACCCAAAACTAGGTCCAAACGCATCATTTACATTTAGTACATCAGTCCGTATTAGCTTAAAAGGCAGAGAAAGGCACTTACCAGCATGATGATCTCTTCTTGTTGACGGGTGAAGATAGTGGGCGCCATGTTTATGCTTCTTCAAGGCAGCAGATAAGTCAAACCCCAGCGGTTTCCTGGTTCCGCACGAACGTACGTCCGTAAGATCGCGTAGTCGTGCGCATAGGCGTCAGACGCTGTGCGCCTTATTTAAAGGTCCCTGCACCCCAACCTAATTTCTCTTTGTCTTTTGAACGAAAATGGCTCCAAAAAAGATCCCGGCAAAACGCTCCAAGGCAAGCCAGGCCGCTGAGGGACCCAAAACCAGGTCCCAACAAGGAGCCAAGAAGGGTCGGCCAAGCAAGGTAATTCGCAGCTCGGCACCACCAAGGGACACTGTACCCGCAAGCTCCCAAAAAAGGGCCACAAAGGCATGTGCCCCTGCGGCACCCAAAACAACTAAAAGGAGCCGCAGCCCATCCAGGCGCCGAACCCCTGCACGGGCAAGCCCCAGGGCCCGCAGCCCAGCCAGCCGCCGAACGCCTGCACGGGCCAGCACCAGAAGCCCCAGCCCATCCCGGCGCCGAACCCCTGCACGGGCAAGTACCAGGGCCCGCAGCCCAGCCAGCCGCAGAGCGCAAGCACGGGCAAGCCCAAGAAGCCCCAGCCCATCCCGGCGCCGAACCCCTGCACGGGCAAGCACCAGGGCCCGCAGCCCAGCCAGCCGCAGAGCGCAAGCACGGGCAAGCCCAAGAAGCCCCAGCCCATCCAGGCGCCGAACCCCTGCACGGGCAAGCCCCAGGGCCCGCAGCCCAGCCAGCCGCCGAACGCCTGCACGGGCCAGCACAAGAAGCCCCAGCCCATCCCGGCGCCGAACACCTGCACGGGCAAGCACCAGGGCCCGCAGCCCAGCCAGCCGCAGAGCGCAAGCACGGGCAAGCCCAAGAAGCCCCAGCCCATCCAGGCGCCGAACCCCTGCACGGTCAAGCCCCAGGGCCCGCAGCCCAGCCAGCCGCCGAACGCCTGCACGGGCCAGCACAAGAAGCCCCAGCCCATCCCGGCGCCGAACACCTGCACGGGCAAGCACCAGGGCCCGCAGCCCATCCCGGCGCCGAACACCTGCACGGGCAAGCACCAGGGCCCGCAGCCCATCCCGGCGCCGAACCCCTGCACGGGCAAGCACCAGGGCCCGCAGCCCTTCCTGGGACAGAAGTCCACACCCAGGGCCAAGCAGGGCACTTAGCCCCCCAAGAGGGCCAAGAAAGGCCATCTTGCAACCGCATTTGGTTGCCACATCTACACCTGGAAGTTCTGTGGCCAGCCACGCAAGAACACCCAGCCCCTTGCCCAGTCCAGCCCAGTCATTGGGAAGCCAACAATCTAGGCATTCCCCAACCCACCAGGAGTCCATAATGTCCCCACATGTGTCTGCACACATGGAGGAGCCCCAAACCCAAACAGCTGGCCGCACATTGCGTCGCGGACAGTTGTGTGGCCGTTTCTCCCATAGCCAAAATATGGCATTGGCTAGTGGCCTAACATTAGTCTATGATGAGCTATATGGGAGCAAATCCAAATTCACAACCAAGCAGCGAAAAATGGAAATGTTGGAAGAACTCAAACGCCAAGTAAATGCAGCAGGGGAAGAGAAGAAAGATGTGGGCCAAATCCAACGGAAAATCTCGGATCTTAAATATGCTGTACGCCAAAAAGAAATCAAAAGGCATAATTATAGGTAAATAAATGATCAAGGAAAATGTCAGTGTTAGAATGTATGCTAATTTACAATTTTTAAGATCCTACTTTTACTTTACAGCATGAAAACTGGAGGGGGCTATCCCACAAAATTGGAGTTCACACCTGCTGAGGAAATGGTGCTGGGCCTTCTCCATCCATTCGCGGTCGGTGGAACGCAGCCCTAAGGGACACAGACTCACCGACCCGTACACAAGGTGAGTAACCTTCATATGCATGTTTCCCTTGTGGGTTGCTTAATTAACTTTAGAAAGGTAACAGTTGACGCTATGCCCCTCTGCTGTGGCTTGTTTTGGGTAGCGCTAATGTGCATGGTTGGGTCATATTTGTGTACATTTTGCCCAAACAGATTTGGGCCGATACATTATTGTAATTCTTCATGAGCAAAAATTTTGCTGGTAAGCAGGATTTAAATTAAGCCAAGTCATAAATGTAGCCTCAAACACAATACACACATCAATAGGGATGTGTGGGACATTGGGTGTGTGAGTTGTGATTGACGCCAAAGATGGAAAGAAGAGGCCAAAACAGATCTGAACTAAAGAATGTTAGGGCAACTCAATTTGTGGCCAATGCTAGTTGGATGCTGACTGTGTCCACTTCCTAACTTGGAACTGAGGTAACTTATCAGTTAAACCAATCCATTGCACAGATCTCCAACTGAGGGTAATGCAATAATTTTGGACGTTGCTGTAGAAATATTTAATATTAGCCAATGTATTTGTTTTACTTTGCTAAAGCAAACATTGCTTGCGTGTGTGTTAACCTGGTTTCCCTTGTCTCTTCTTTAGCCCAGCATCAGACCACAGCAAGTGTGGACTCCCCCCCCCAGTTTGAATATGCCTTTGACTTCTGTACAGCATCGGAGTCCAGATCCGAGTTTTCTGGTAAGTTTCTTGTGTTTATTAACTGAAACAAAGTGAAGAAGCATGTTTTAAAATGTTTGGGATTAAATGAAGAACCCAAACTTATTGGTTGTTCTTTTTCTGCCCCTATAGACACACACAATCATGGAAGAGATCCAGGACATGGAGGAAGATGGAACCATGCTGAGCCCATCCGAAGACCTCCCCCTGGGTCAGAATCTGCAAATGTCCCAAAATGTATCTCTGTCAATTCCGCAGCAGCAGAGTGAACCCGCATCCATTGAGCATGCAGATGGGGCACAGCATGCTGAGACTGAGGCTACAGTCCCCAGGCTTTCCTCTGCTGTTGAGGAATTGCAAGGTATGCCTGTTGCTGGTGAGGGCCCAAGACCACGAGGCAGGGCCCACCCAAGAGCCAGGGTAATTGTGCGGCGCACTCCCTTGCGCCGCACAATTACCCTGGGGAGGCAGAATGCCCTGGTTGATGTATGGCACGAGGAGAGGAGAGCATTTGAGGCACGCCATCAACATCTGCATGAGGCAAGGCATGCCCAGATGGACACCCTCAATGCTACCTTACAGGCCATGCTGAGTGAGCTTCGGACCCACAACAGCAACATGGTGAATGCAACTAATGCAAGCCAGGCATCCATGGGTGAATTGCTCAATATGCAGCGAAACATTTTGGAGCAGTTGCAGATTACCAATGCAACCCTCACCCAGGGTAGCTCCCAGCCACATGGCCCTCCACCCGGGTTTTTGGGGTATCCACCTTATTAAGGCAACCTCTCCTTGATTGTGTGCCACATCTTTTAGAATTCCCCCCACTGTATTTACTTGGCGTTTGAGTTTTGCCAACATACTATTTGGGTTTGAGCTGCAGGTTGGGTTAAGGATTTGCTCACATATAGCTCATTATATTTGGGAGTTAGGCCAGTAGCCAATGCCATATTGGAATGGTGAGTGTAGGTGGCATTTAACATGGCCCACTTATGGCTTTACATTTATTTGGGGTTTGGGGACTCCTCCGGTTTGCAGACATGTTTGGGTGACATTATGGCCAGGCCAAATTAGACATGGCCACAGGCACTATTAATGACTGGACTGGGATGGGCATGGGACTGGCTGTCCTTGTTTTGGTGTGCCACAGAGTTCCAGGTGTAGATGGTTTTATTTTTTTAAGGATCCAAACCCGGTATTGATTTGTTTATAACCACAATTGAATGCTGACTGTGTAATTTGTTGTGAACCATTTTGATATGCTTTTTGTCGTCAGACTAAAAGAATTATTTTCAAAAATTCTACAAACTTGTTTGGTTTGATTACTAATAACATTGTACCCCACCTTTGACTAAAACAAACACAGTATACGTTAACATGGTTTACAAGGTGAATTAAAAGCAAAGGAAACATTAGGAACCACAGTACAACTATTTCAAGGCATACAAATGAACATTTAATGGCACACAATTGACAACAAAGGCAACCAAAAAACAAAAAGGCAACCAACAAATAATGTTATTTAGGAAAAATGCTGCACAATCAAATTGCCACGCACAGATTGGCCAGATTCACTGGTTGTGCCCACATAATTCTCTGCTTCCTCTTCAATGGGTGTAGAGGGCAGAACATCAACATATCGGGGGACACGTTCTTGGAGGGCAAAATTATGCAGAACTGCACACGCCATTATAATGTCAATAACCTTCTTAGTGTCATATTGAAGGGCGCCCCCGGTATTGTCCAAACACCTAAAACGTGTCTTCAAAAGGCCAAAGGCCCTCTCGACCACAGCCCTGGTTTTGCGGTGCGCACGGTTGTAGGCCTCTTGAGCAGCATCCTGGGGCCGCAACACAGGCGTCATGAGCCAAGGAAGCAGAGGGTAACCTGAGTCCCCTTAAGAAGAGAAAGAGAAAAGACAATTAAGCAATGAAAGTATGAAAAATAAGCTAATTGAATTTCCAAACAAAAACCATTAAAAGCAAAAACAACAGGGCACATTAGCCTACTAATTAGGGGAAGAGATGTGGTTGAAATATACATAATATGCTTAAAGTCCACAAATACTGGTAACACATCTGCTAGGTCAAGGGTGCTATTAAATATGGGTATATTTAAGGGCTCAGAAATGTGTCAATTAGGATGCTGCTGAGGGGACACCCACAAATAACAATAAACACGAGTATGTCAGTTACAGAATAATATTGTGGGAAACCGCTTGTTTGTTTGGGCAAGAATAATGAAAGATGTTGCAACAGTTGCCAAATGTGGGCTCATATCTCAAGCAAACGTTCAAGATAAAAAACAAATATTATTAAAGTGGACCGTCAGCCAGTTTGTATGGTCCAGGAAATCTATAATATTCCCTGACGATCACCTCCCTCACCGCGGGACATCCGAGATCGGGATGTCCCGCGATGAGGGCCCCCTCCCCCAAACCCACCAAAAAACACATTATCTGCGGCGACAGCGGCCGCCGCCGCCTCCCGCGTGCACCTCTAGGCGTGCGCGCGGCCGCGCCGCCCGTTTGCGCACTGTCAGAGGGGCGCGCGGGAGGCGGCGGAGGACGCGCTGTGTTGTCCGCCGCTGTCACCCGCTTGTGTCAAGGAAAAGTCAAAGAAAAGAGCAAGTGCCAAAAATGAAACCCACTTACCAAGCAGCCATGCACCAGAAAATTCACCAGCCTCAAATCGCCGATACAATCCAGATCGCCTAAGAATATAGGAATCGTGAGAAGAACCAGGGTAGCCGGCAAGGACACTCAAAAAACGCATGTCAGGCCCAACCACTGCCTGGACATTAAGGGAGTGTCCCATTTTCCGATTCCTAAAGAGAAAACATAAAAAAAAGGGTCAACACATAAGGGCACAACCCATTTGGCATCAAAAACTGGCCTGCACACAAATGACAGATCTAAATTGTACGGCCAAACAAACCACAAAAATAAAGAGGAATGAAACACTATTGTCATCAGTAATAGGAGGCAAACTTGAACCGAGACTAAATAATATAAGGGGATCAATCCACATAGGGATTACTATGAGAAGGGAAGATTGCACAGAGGGATATGTAAGCTAATGGAATAAGAAACATATGGATGAATAATCAGAGGGAATATTACACATTGGAATCAATAATAGGATGGTTTATGCTAAACAACTGTTAAACTAAAAAAGCGCCCCAAATATCTACCTGTATATGTACTCGTCGGCTGCACGAGGAACGAGGGCCACATGTGTACAATCAATTGCACCAATTACATTGGGCATGTCGGCAATATTAAAAAAACCAAGCTTAATGGCGTTTCTGGCTACCATATCATCAGGGAAATAAATATATGGCAGCCATGCCTTCCAAAAATTTGGATAGTGCGCGGCTCAGCGTAGGCTGGGAAAACCCCACAGAGAGGGCACCCAGCCTCTGGAACGAGCCGTTCGCCAAAAATTGCAGGCAGCCAAGCATCTTGGTCATACCTGAAATTGCTTGCCCCTTCCTTGTGGTGCGGGCTAACCATGGCCGCAGCTCACTATATAACACCCACCCAAACTTCCGATTCCCGATCCGAAATTAATTAACTTTTGCATTTAGAATCGACCCTATAGGGTGTCAAAGGCCTTGTGTATGTTGAGCGAAAGGAGTAGACTTCTGGTGGACTAACCCAAAGTATAATGTCTGCTATTTCCAGGAAGAAGCAATAACTATCCTGCCAGACAGGAAAGTAAATTATATGGTTGGCTGGTTGTTCCTGAGATTTTAGGAATATTGTCATTCAATAAGACATATCTGGGACAATTACAGTAAAGACTTCCATCAGTATCACTTATCATGCCCAATAATTTGAAAAAAATACCCAGCTAAATTACTTAATAATTCCTTAAAATACAGATTTTACAATAAACAGTCCCGCTGACAACCATTTTTAAAGTAGGAAGGGTCAGCTGGACTAGTTATTGTGCCATTTGCATTATCATGGACATTAGGTGGAGAAAAGAAAATGGTAGATGACAGGATACAGGCCTAACATGGTGTGGAAGCACAGAGCAGAAGGAGAGGAAGGAAAAAGCAAAAAACTGCTAACTCATAGGGCATGGGGCATTGTGTCCAATACCAGATGGGGTCCAACATAATACCAGTAGGTTTGCAGCCACATGGGGCTGTTCACATCTGTAAGTAGTGGTGTGCAAAACCAGATGAGGCCATACATTCATAGAGTGAGCAATGGAGACCTCAGTTATCAGAGTAGGGAAGACTTCACCTGGTTTAAAAGGACAAATGGTTTGTGAAAGGACACTAAAGGCCAATAATCCTTATATTTCAAGTGTCTTCCAAGTAAGATTTTGGCCCCGATTCTTAATTTTTTTTCTTAAATCTGATTTTCTTAAAATATGAGTTAACTTAAGTGGCAACTAAAATAAATGTAAGTTAGAGGCATGCTTTTCCAAAAAAAACTTCATTAAAGAAATCTGAAAACTTTTTTTTCATTCACTTTTTCAATACACATGTTGATTTTTAGAGCTTACTTTAACAAGATACGTTTTTGTAGTCCTCAAATATTTCACTAGTCATATCCTTTGTATTGTTTAATTTGAAACAGTATGGTAATTTAAAAAAATATTTGGTGGAGGTGTATGCCCTGTCTTGAACTCTTGGCCTAGTTGAATTCACTTTATCACTTGTATGGGGATTCAGATATAAATCTGTGACATCTTCTGCTATTACAAGAAAGCCTGATGGATGGTATATGCTACACCCGCAAACAAGAGTCTACGCTGGTTGTCATTGCCAATCACTCCAACCATCCATCTTTCCTTTTACCTAGCGTAAACCTGACAGTTCCTACCCTTATTTTATCATTTTCTTATCATAGCGGTGCATCTAATCTATTCTCACCAAAGAATATTGGGTTTGAGAAAAACTACATTTTGGATAAAATAAGGCTTATCTTGGATCTTCTTATGCTCACTAATTGTGAGGCTAAATGAGAACTTGGCTGATCTCCATATACTCAAAGCAGTTTGCTTACACATATTTGTATGTGTGTGTATACAGTATATACAGGTGCATTGCGAAAAATTAGAATATCAAAAATGTGTATATTTTTAGTAATTCAGCTGAAAGACTGAAACTCATATATTATATTGAGTCAATACACACTGAGTAAAGTAAAGTTCAAGTGCCTTTTTTATGTTATGCTGATGATTATGGCTTACAGCCAATGAAATCCCCAAATTCATTATCTCAGAAAATTAGAATATTATATAAGACCAAATGTAAAAAAATAATTGAACACAGAAATGTTGGCCAAATAAAAGTAAGGAAAGTAAATTTACTCAATACTTGTAGTACTTTGTAGGTGTGTGTATACAGTATATACAGGTGCATTGCGGAAAATTAGAATATCATCAAAAATGTGTATATTTTTAGTAATTCAGTTGAAAGACTGAAACTCATATATTATATTGAGTCAATACACACTGAGTAAACTCTTTCAAGTGCTTTTTTTATGTTATGCTGATGATTATGGCTTACAGCCAATGAAATCCCAAAATTCATTATCTCAGAAAATTTGAATATTATATAAGACCAAATGTAAAAAAATAATTGAACACAGAAATGTTGTCCAAATAAAAGTAAATTCACTCAATACTTGGGGCTCCTTATGCATGAATGACTGCATCAATGCGGTGTGGCATGGAGGCCATCAGCCTGTGATGTTGCAGAGGTGATATGGAAGCCCAGTTTGCTTTGATAGCAGCCTTCAGCTTGACATGAAGTCTGCCTTTACAAATAGGGTTGTGGAGCCCCGGGTCCTTGCCGGGACCAAATCAGGGGAGGCCCAGTAACCCCTATCTTTCATTGCTGTACTAGTCATGTTATGGGGGCCCACCTCCTTTATCAGCCTAATCTGCCGTAAGTGTGCTCCCACCACATAGGGAGCACACTTTCACAAGCAGTAATTGGCATTTCTTTTTTCCTTATTTCTAGTTCATTTTTTGTTTAGCAGTATTCACACCCATTGGGAGGGTCGTTCTTAATAGTGGGTTGGAAGATACCCACAATTGTGAGTGTTATTGCCTTTACAAACATTTATAAAGAGATCTCTGAATTCCAGCATGGTACTGTAATCGGATGCCACCAAATTTCTTCCCTTTTGATAATTCACCATCAGCTATGGGTGGTATTATAAGTGGAAGTGCTCGGAAACCACATCCATGAAGTGGCAGGTCAGATAAAGTATTATACAGTATGCTTGTCAAATGTAGAAGCTCAGCGAGTCTATTAACTAATTCTCCTCTGGCATAGTAAAAAAGTGCCCCCCCCCCCCGACCAGAACACCAGGACATTTCCAGGGGATTCCGTGGCTCAGAAGCAACATGAAAGCCTTACATCACCCATCATAATGTCAAGCATTGGATGATATGGTGTGACGCACAATGTAGCCACTGGAACAATGAAAATGTCTTCTGTATTCTGCTCACGTTTCTCTATTGGATTGATTTTTTTTTTTACTCATTTTTACTTTTTCTTCTTTTTTTCCTGTAAGTGCAATTCAGCACTGTATTTAGCTGCTTGGTAATCCTGTTATAGTGATTTTCATTTTTCCCCAGCTATGCCATTGGTTTCTGACAGGATTCCATTGTTCTGAACTAGCTGTTTAAGCCCATCCCCCTCCTAATCTCATGCTGGGAACAATTAAGAGACTTTAGGGACTTTGCAGTTCTTGCCTCCTTAGGCACTCTACTTGTGTTTTTTTAATATGACAGAAATAAAGGAAAGCAACCTAAAGAGATTTTATACGTCAATAAAACAGCAAATTCTGATTTAAGCAATGTGAAACATATGCACCTCCTCACAGCAAAAAGATAACATGGGGTCCATGTTGGCCAGCTAACAGACTTATTACCATTGGTACTTGATGGACATATGTCTTTTTTTCTATTAACTATTTATTTATTTTTCTATTAACTATGTAATTAACTATATTAGTAAGGGATCCTATGCCCAGAAAAGAAGTTTATGTCATCACCTATCCCCAGCCCAATGTCCCAAAAGACTGTTTTTTTTACTAAAGCGTTTGCCCAATATTCATAAAAACAGGAACCGTGTGCAATATGATGTCCAAATTGCAGCCATACGCTAATTAAATCAAATACCACTAAACTGTCACCTAATGACAGTTATGTTGATGTGCTCCCCGATTCTGAGCTGTGTGTACTGTAACTGAATGTATAATTACTGGAAAGCATCAGGGGGGCTGCTAGGCCAGGGAGCAATATGGCCATCTGCATCCAGTTTGTGTGTTATGAGTATTGGTCAAAGGCTTTATTTACAGGCTGTTTTGGGGCACTGGGCTAAGGACAGAAGGTGATGACATAAACCTCCTTTCTGGGTATAGGGCCACATTAAAGGGTCTATCCATCCCACATAGTTCTGAGGTTTGAAGTTACTGCACTATCAGCACACTACTGTCTGGCTCCCTTTCACACATGTGAGCTCCTAACACTCATAGTGTATGCAAGCCTGCCCCCTTGTGACTGGGATCAGGGGCACGCTTTGAGGCTCGCCAGGACTATCATCACTGAAGCCGAAACCAGACCGCTGAGGCCCACAGGCTGTAAAGTATTTTTTTTTTGGACAGGGAAAATGATTTAATAATGTAATATTTGATTGCTTCGTTTTTAATAAACATAACTTAAATAGGCACACATACTGTACACAGGTGTGCAAGAACTATTGTGCAGGTGCTGCCAGTGGCATCTATCTAATTTATTCCGGTCACCCGTGGCTTTAAAGTAGAATAATATCAGCCTGCAACATTTACAGACACATGGATGACAGTTATTTAAATGGTTGTTCTCAGAATCTAATGTAGAGCTGCTCTACCAAAGGCAACAGCTGTGTTCAATATTCTCGGTGTTAACATTTTAAAAGCCTAGAAAACTGCATCAATAGGTTTTGAGTTGTATGAGCACAATCAAGATGCTTTCCTATTTTGCGTTTACAGGTTAACAAAAGGAAAGTAGTGTTTATCGCAAGAAATATATATTTGGTTTGCATTCAAATAGGTAAGTATGTGCATTAAAGAGCAAAGGGGCATAAAAACGGCAATTAGTCAGCACCCTTAAGACTTCACTTTGGATATGTTTTAATTATACTGTGTCTCTGCATAGCTAGTTTTCTTAGGTTCCAATGTCTCAGGTGCTACAGTTGCAAGATTTTGCAACTATGGATGGCTATGAAAATACTGTTGGCATCAAGTTAAAAATCCATAGCTCCTCTGATAGTGCTCCGTAGTGTCCCACCTTTCAACAGTGCCCGTGAGTATATGAGTGCCGATGCTGAGTTGTCTACAGTGCCACATAAGACCAGGCATAAGACCATGTGCTCTGTGGCCTTATCCCATAGATTTCAGTGGGCAGGGATGGCTGTCATTATTTTGGCCACTTTTTTTTCACATTTTTTTGGGGGCTGGTGCATGAACCATAGGATTTTGGATTGGTTTTGTATAAATTTTTTGCACTTTTGGGTTGCGCTGGAAACTTTTGGGCCATGCAAAACCCGTGTCATGCCATTCAAGTGACTCCAATGAGATTCCCAGTGTCTGCGCATTGAAAATGGGCTGCCATCACCCCCCCCCCCCCCCAAAAAAAAAAGTCAGGGATTGAAATGCGCACTGTATAAAAAAAAAAAAAAAATCAATGTGAGTGCCTACAATCATTTCTTAATGTCTTTGCACTTCTTCCAAAAAGTGCTGTAATGACTGGCAGGTTCATCTGCAGAGGTTCTATACCATAGAGACCAGATTTGTTTCAAGCATACATAAATTAATTGATCCTTTATGCATGAGTGTTCCATTGTTGCCCCACTCCCTGTCTTTAAAGTGGATCAAAACCCCCAAATAACTCAATCTACTTTGCTCCCCCAATCCTGTAGTAACCTGGCCAGCATTGATGAATATAATGTGTGTTGGGCGCAATAACAACAGTACAGCGCTGCAGTGAGCGAGAGGTAGCGCCAACTCAGTGCGTCCGGCACTCGGCGCGTCACACCATATTTAACGAAAAACTACACACACACAGCATCGGCGCCATAGGGCGCCAGATGCTGTGTGATCAAAGTCTGTTTTAGAACACATATCCACCAGTAACAAAGCAAAAACACATGGAATGACCTTGTAATAACACTGTGACAATAACACTTTAGTGCCAGACCTGTAATGACAATTCTGCATAAAAATATAAAATTACAAAAAAACACACAATGATTTGAGCAAAAAAAAATAAAAAATTAATAGCCAAACACGCTATTTATACACAACTAATGAAACCCCATTGAAATGTATGGGAGAGCGCTACAGAGCGACAGATACTACATGGCGCTCCTGAGCCTAGAGCGCCTGCGCTATACGCTGAGCTGCCTGTATTAAGACATGTGACGCTACATGGCGCTGTTAGAGCCCCTCACCAGATTCTCTTTCTTAAATGTGGTTTTGCGCACAGCGCCCGGCGTTCACCAGACGCTGCCTGCCGCTACGAAGCACTACCTGGTGCTCTCCGTTCTTAAATAACCCCCATAGGGATTTTAATTCTCTTTTTCCCCAGGTGTGCCATTGTATTGCGTTGGTTTCTGACATTATACCATTGTGCTAAACTAGCTGTTTACCATAACAGTCAAACAAAGATTTAATTTTCCCCCCATTTTTCCTTTGAAGCCAAGAACGTTTGTGAGTATGTTTATCTAATTCATTACCAGGACACTAAGGGGAGTTGATATATGTTTTTTTTTTTTTGCATTTAACCTTCCACAGTACGTGGATGGTCCACTTTAAAGGGAATGTCTAGCTCCATTTCTCATTTAGCTTTCCAAGAGTGCGGTCGGATTCCCTCTCAGTTTTATACACCCAGGATAGTAAATGCATTTTTTGGGCCAGAACCTAACATACAGTGTTCTCCAAAGGTTGAGGGTGTTGTAGAGAATTGTCTTTTTTTGTAAGCCAGTGTCTGATTCGAAAATAGGACCATTATTGTAGAAAAATGTTATTGTCTTGAAAAAGCTGCTCTCTTGTTTTGAAATAATAATCTTTGAAGAAATGTAGGGCCAGTGAAGGTAAAGATTCTTTCTATCCTATATGGAAGTTTCACGAGGATTCAGGCTAGGCTTAACGTCTGGATTTTCTAGCACTAAGGTCAATGGGCTTGGAGTACTTCTATCACAATACATTGCAAATTCAAACATTCATTTTTAAAAACCAGCAGGTCTTAGTGCCCTCCATCTCTCTAAGTCGCTATGATTGTTGTACATAAGGAAGCAAAATTAAGTAGAAAGGGCTCTGGGAGCTGTATTGGTAAATTGATCCCTAAGTATTTAATGGATGGGGGCTCCCATCGATATAAGAAAGCTAGTTTCACAGTATCTATCATATTCTCTATAAAGTGGACTAACACCATTCTTTTGCCTAACAGGTATTGGTCCAGATACCAGCGCAATAAAACAAGCGGGGGCATCCAGAATGCTGCAGCCCCCCGCATTTCACCGCCCTTTACTTCCCTGAACACTGCAAGAAAAACTGGCATTGTCAGGCCGAAGAGTTCTCTAATATGAACTCTCCGTCAGGGAGCAGAAAGTTTGGCCAGAGCAAAACACAACAAGGAGGTGGGGGGTTTATTAAGTCAAAAAGAAACAACAAAAATATCTTCAATTCAGAAAAAGGGACAAAAACAAAGCTAACTAGAGGAGATAAATAACAAGGGAAAAACTGAAGCCCTAAGGTGCTGGCGCACTCACCTGAAGGCTCAGGACAGATGATACAACTCAGGTACAGATTCAGACTCAGGTTCCAATAGCTACAAGGAATTCACCAAGACAAACAAACAAACAAAATCCTGCTACACCAGGTGAAGGGCAGATCCACTTAAATCGCCCCACACCAGGTGCAGCAGATGATGGGGAGAGAGAGCATCCAGGGCTCCGCTGACACCCGCTGGTGGCTGATGGAACTGCAGATGGGGCAAGAGTAGCCAGAGCTCTGCTAACACCAGCTGGCGGCTACCGGTACTGCAGATGGGGTAATTGACCCCAGTCACCAGCCAGGCATCAGCCGAACCCGGGGTTTTAACATTACCCCCTTTCCCAGGAGCGGACTCCTGAACGCTCCTCTGAACAAAACAAAAATTCTCCCCAGAGAGCAAGACCAAACAGTAAAAGCTCAAGTCCATGAAATGAAAAATGTCCAAAATCTGGGTATTAATCCCACCTCCGGGATCCACTGTGGAGCTAGAGTCCATAGGGGTAGGGATCCAGATTGTTGGACAGATTTCACTGGTCCCGTATGCAGGCTCTAGACAGGGCCCGGGTGCAGATTCAAGACAGGGCTCGGATGCGGATTCAAGACAGGGCCCGGGTGCGGATTCAAGACAGGGCCCGGGTTCAAAGCACGGTCTGGGTGCAGGGCCAAGGCAGAGCCCGGGTTCAAAGCACGGTCTGGGTGCAGGGCCAAGGAAGAGCCCGGGTTCAAAGCACGGTCTGGGTGCAGGGCCAAGGCAGAGCACAGGTTCAAAGCACGGTCTGGGTGCGGGGCCAAGGCAGAGCCCGGGTTCAAACTCAGAGCTAGGGAGTCCAGGGGCAGGCTGGTAGCAGAGCCTGGGTGCAGACTCAGAGCCAGGGAGTCCAGGGGCAGGCTGGTAGCAGAGCCTGGGTGCAGACTCAGAGCCAGGGAGTCCAGGGGCAGGCTGGTAGCAGAGCCCAGGTGCAGACCCAAAGCCAGGGGGTCCTGAAGCTGGTTGGAAGCAGAGCCCGGGTGCAGACCCAAAGCCAGGGGGTCCTGGAGCAGGCTCGCTGAGGGACCGGGCTGCAGGCTCGCTGAGGGACCTGCGGGACAGAGACAAGGTAGATTCTAGGAGGGGCCCAGCGGCGGCTGACTCGCGGTGTGGCCCAGCGGCGGCTAACTCACGGTGGGGCCCAATGGCGGCTGACTCGCGGTAGGGCCCAGCGGTGGCTGACTTGCGGAGGGGCCCAGTTGCGGCTGACTCGCGGTGGGGCCCAGCGGTGCCTGACTCGACAGTGGGACAATCTGGTGACAGGCTGGCATCAACCATGGCATGCTCTGGTGACAGGCTGGCATCGACCATGGGACGCTCTGTGACAGGCTGGCATCGACCAAGGGACGATCTGGTGACAGACTGGCATCGACCACGGGACGCTCTGGTGACAGGCTGGCATCGACCACGGGACGCTCTGGTGACAGGCTGGCATCGACCACGGGAGGCTCTGGTGACAGGCTGGCATCGACCATGGGACGCTCTGGTGACAGGCTGGCATCGACCATGGGACGCTCTGGTGACAGGCTGGCATCGACCATGGGATGCTCTGGTGACAGGCTGGCATCGACCATGGGACGCTCTGGTGACAGGCTGGCATCGACCATGGGACCATGATGACTAACAAGGGAAAAACTGAAGCCCTAAGGTGCTGGTGCACTCACCTGAAGGCTCAGGAGTGATGATACAACTCAGGTACAGATTCATACTCGGGTTCAAATAGCTACAAGGAATTCACCAAGGCAAACAAACAAACAAAATCCTGCTGCACCAGGTGGAGGGCAGATCCACTTAAATAGCCCCCACACCAGGTGCAGCAGATGATGGGGAGAGAGAGCATCCAGGGCTCCGCTTACACCCGCTGGTGGCTAATGGAACTGCAGATGGAGCGAGAGCAGCCAGAGCTCTGCTAACACCAGCTGGTGGCTACCGGTACTGCAGATGGGGTAATTGACCCCAGCCACCAGCCGGGAATCAGCCGAACCCGGGGTTCTATCAGGCATTCTGGGACGGGATGCTGATTTGTATGTATAGTTTATTTCTAGATTGGAGATCTTTCCAAATGTTTGAGATTATCACATTAAAGCTGGCAAGGATGTGACAGGTTGCAAGATGAAGTGTGTGTGAGTGTTGTCTTCTGCATAAGCAGAACATTTCCCAAAGCCATCTCTCCAAAGCCAGCCAATTCAATTCCTCACATGTCTACATTATGTTTAACATGAAGGAAGAAGATGGGGCAACCTTGGCGAGTCCAATTTATTATCTTGAGGCGCAGAAAAGATTAAAGATCTAGAATCCCATTTCTCAATCACTCAACTAGGCCTCCAGCACAGCAGATATCCCGGGACAGGCCACCAACTCTTTTTTGGAGTGGGCAATGTGGTTCACCAGGCACCATATGCAGGCTTGCCTAGTGAACTTTTTTGATCACCAGTGGAGTGGTGCCAAAGCATGGTCCAGGTGCAGCCATCCCCACCATTGGATAGCAGAAAGGTAAGTATGTCTGATTTCAGGATTCCTATTGATTATTAACCAGTGAGGCATGTTTCTTGTTCTTTGAGTTTTCATGTCAAATGTGGCTCCAGGCCACCTCTAAACGTGCTGAATGTGCCTCTCATGGTATGAAAAGCTGTGGAGCCTTGATATAAACCACATAATCATTTACTTTATCATATTCTATTAACCATATGATTGTTTACTTCACCATCAGCTCATCTGAAGATGACTAGAAGACTTCTACGCTGTAAGTACTGTCAAGCACTTGCCCAAGACCTTGTACAAAGGTGTGTAGAAAAGATATAGTCTTGTTCTTCAATCTGGCAGCAGGCTTTTATATTTAAGAGATTTACTATCTCAGTCCTGCTGGAATATTGGCCTTTACAGAACAAATTTAGCTCAAAGATATTTTGCTCCGCATAGTATGAATTGTTCATATACTACTGGCTCCTGTGGCTTTGATAAATGTCAGCACTGCAGGAAGCAATTCTATGACTATAAAAAAAAAGAATAGTGGCAAAGGGATCTAAAATGATTTGGGACTAGTAATGGGCGAGACACAACCTCCAACTCGCACTTTTCTGATATTACTATAATTTTGCCACATTGTTCTATCTGCTAGTCGTGGTTCCTACTGCAAGACATAAGTAGGTTTTAAGACACTTATAAAAAATAGAGCTGTTTGGGGAGATTAAAGTCAATCTTAAAGGGTAATTTCACTTTCAATGGCATTTTTAAGAATGTCCATTATTGTATGCCAAAATGATATGCTCAAAGTACTGGGCTTATCGTTGTTTTCTTTTTTATTTGTGTGCAACTCGGCTGCAAAACAAAACAGTTTTCCCTAGAAAAAATATGTTTATGTTAGCAACATATATGCTGTGATCGGCTATCAGCGCTGTAACAGAGCACCTCAGTCGGTGTAGTAACCTGGCCGGCATTGATGAATGAGATGTAGGGGTGATGTAGTGGGGTGTTTAGTGTACAGGACAGAGACTTCCTGACTCTTTTTTTTTTTTTTTTTCTCCCATTCAGTATTAGTCTTGGATCCTTAGTTTGATGATCATTTATCATATATTTTCCAAGTTTAGGTAAGTACATACATCATTATGGGAAAGAAAAGCTCTGTGGATCCATGCGAGGTAGCTGATAAGAACGGTGGGAGAGAAAAGTATCTCTGTGGCTACATGCGGAGAGATATATCTCTGTGGATAAATACGAAGTAAGCAGTTAAGAAAGTGAGCAAGAAAGGAGAAAGAAGAAAAGCATCATAAGGAAGAGATAGAAGTAGGAGAGAGAGAGAAAGAAAAGAAACCAGGGAAAAGAAGAAAGAATGAAATGGCATCAGTGGCCTAGGACTTCCAGACTCTGACTTCATAATGATCTGATTGGCTTAAATAGCTAGTATTCTGCATGATTTTTTTTTTGTAATATATTTTTATTGAATATTTTAAACAATTATAAGCATACAGAAAGAAAGAAAAGCACAGGACTTAAACCGGACTTCTGCGCCTCGAGCATGCAATGAGGGCAACCATTACGAGCATTGAAATATCAGGATTTGTTTGAAGGGTTTACAGTGATAGTGACACAGTTAGTCACTCATTAAAGCCTACAACCCCCTTCTGACTTAACTAATGCCAACGTTAAAATTATCCTATAATACAGCAGCATCGACAACAATTATGCCCCATCTCAAGCCCGTAAGGTTAGCCCATTTGTCGGTCTCCCCGGCTCCCCCGTGTGGTGGACCCAGGGGACACCTCCGTTGCTTAGATCCGAGATTGGGGGCTCGTGAGTGGCCGCCCGTTGCCTGGGGGTACTGCTCCTTGGCTGACCATCATCCCCATCGACTACAGACCCGCCGGCATATCCGCTCAAGGCTTCTTCCGCCTCCAAAACCACCCGAGGAAGCAGGGAATAGAAGAAGAAGAAAGATAAGAAATAGAAATGGAGTGCGCATGCGCGCGGTGTGGAGATGGTAGCTACCTGATACCGCTCCGTGCCCGACGGCAGAAGAAAGGGGCTATAAGCGTCAGTGACAGCGCGGAGGAAACCGAGGCAGCGCAGGCAGACAGACCGGAGTTGAGCGCTGTGACAGGGAGAGGAAGAGCAGTGGAAGAGAGGCGCAGCGGTGAGAGCCTGGGACGGAAGATATCTCCTGCGGAGCTACATCCAAAATGGCGGACGACATCTCCCCGGAGGACCTCGACGCAATAGAGCTCTCGGAGGCATCCTTCCAAGAAGAGCAGAGAGGTAGGATGGGACTGACCGGCTCTGAGGCTCAAATAGAGGTGAGCAGTTCTTTGCTCAGTCGCTTTGAAAGTATGCTGCAGAGTGCCCTGCTAACTAACACAGCGCAGATTAAGGCACATATGTCCAGTGAGCTGGAGAAGGTAGCAGGTGGTTTGTCTAATCTGGAGACCAAAATAAGTAACATTAAGATTGCCCAGGAGGTCCTTGATACTGAAATCAATCAGCTTAAAATAGATAATATTGCCTTGGCGACAAAGTTGGAAGATATGGAGAACAGGGATCGGCGCTCTAACCTGAGATTTAGGGGCATCCCTGAGCATGTAGAGGATCTTAGAGGGGCAATTACTGCTTTGTGTCATGAACTGACCCCGGGCGTGCCAGCTGAGAGACTAGAGATGGATCGAGTCCACAGAGCCTTAAGACCACGTAGCTCACCTAATGATCCCCCTCGCGATATTATCGCCAAATTTCATTTTTATACATCGAAGGAAATGATCCAGAGAGCGGCGAGGCAAAATACTGATTTGTCATTTCAGGGACATAAATACCAAATTTTTTCTGATCTATCGGCAAGCACCATGGCAAAGCGGCGAGAGATGAAACCACTGTTACTAATCCTTCAGGAACAAAAGATAAAATACAGATGGGGTTTCCCCTTCCGCCTTACTTTCTCACATAAGGATGCAACCTTCTCTGCAGTAAACGTGGAGGAATTAAAGGCACAGATGGCGGCTGCAGGCATATCTAGACTGGTCTCTATGAAGTCTTCCAGAGTGGGGGAGGACTCACCAAAATCCCAGAGGTCTGGAAAACGCCAAAAACGTGGGGTTCCGCGACCGGGATACAGCGCATCACTGGCTTTTGAAAACGCCTGAATAATGCTCTCTCCCTTTTGGGTTTGGCTTACATGCAGGTGTAATGTGACATAGATAATATAACCCATTAGATTACTTTTAGGAGAATTTTATTAAAGTTATGTTAAGTTTACAGTTTACTGCCTTGGCCCTGACCTAAAGGGCGTGATCCTAGGGTCTGTTTAATGGAGACTGAGGTGTTTGCACGGATCCTTATTTAGTGGGTTGGTGTAAATGCCTTAGCGGGTTGAATAATGTTTATACATTTCACAAATACTGTTTTTGTACCTCCAAGCGGATTTAATTGAGAATATGGATGCCCCCCTGTCCGTCGGCTATTGTATGACGTACTCTTGTATAATCAGAGGGTTCTCCCTGTGATTTTTTGGTAGTTTTAACGGTAATTTAAAAAAAAAAAAATTTAAGTCGAATAGTTTTATGAACAGAATTAGTAGATAGGCTGACAGGCAGACTTCTTTTTGCCTACTCTAAGGGTGGAAGAAGGTGCCGGCCAGCAAGCTGATTTGATCGGATAGACACTATAGTGGTGAGTGTTGATACTACTGGCGCCACGGGTGTAGTGCTTAGCCGACCGAATCTTATTTAGAATAGATATAGGTTCCCTCCCTTGATCTTCCCTTGACCCTTTTCCCTTTCCTTTTTTTTTTTTTTATTTTTTTTCTCTTTCTTTTGTAAAGTGTAAAGTGTACAGTGGTACTTTAGTACCGTTAAAATAACTATTAAAAATGGTAAAGGTCTTATCATTAAATGTTCAGGGCTTCAATTCTCCAAATAAACGATGTTATGCTTTTAGAAGGATTAAGGCCTTGAATCCGGATGTCATCTGCTTGCAGGAGACACATTTCTCGAGATCGTCCCAGCCCCGTCTTTTGAATACATCATTTCCTCAGGTATTTGTGGCAAATGCAAACACTAAACAGCGGGGAGTTTTGATAGGTTTTCAACGAAGGGCACCATTCCACTGCCATAGGGAGATAAAAGACCCGGAAGGGCGATATGTGATTTTGGTGGGAGTGTTGCAGGAAACTCAGGTTACCATAGCTAATTATTATTCACCCAACTCAGGACAGGTAGCGTTCCTTAAAAAAGTTTTTGAGGTAGTTCGATAGGTAGCGCAAGGTAACGTGATAATATGTGGAGACTCGAACCTCACCTTAAATCCGTATTTAGATAGGCAATCCTTGGCTGGAAAAACAGTAGGTACTTCATATGCGGCCGCCTCTAAACAATTTCGGGGATTACTGGACGAGTTCGCTCTAGCAGATGCCTGGCGGGAATTGCACCCAGGGACACAAAATTTTACTCATTTTTCGCATGCCCATAATGTATGGTCAAGGATTGACCACATATTTCTGTCTCAGAGGGCCCTAGTGACGGTAAAGTCAGTTAAAATTAGTCCAATATCATGGTCAGATCATGATTGCGTGGTCATGACTATGGATTTGTCAAATTGGGGAAGATCTGGTTTTACATGGACTCTTAATACTACTACCATATCGGACCCTAAAGTAATTCTAGAGGTAACCGAGGCACTATCAGAGTACTTTCAATTTAACGAAAACCCAGAGACGTCTGAAGTGCTTAGTTGGGAGGCACATAAGCCAGTCATCAGAGGTCGGTTGATAGAGATTGCGTCCAAGAAAAAACGCGAGAGAAATGCATGCATTGAGGAATTAGAGAGGAAATATGAGGAAATTGCTGAAGAGGCAAAACAAAGAATGTCCCCCGATATCCGTTCTAAGTTATTTGAGGTGACACAAGAGCTTAATTTAGCTCTTGCAGGCAAAGCTGAGAAAGTATTGAGGTGGATGAAACATGGATATTATTGTAAGGCCAACAAGCCGGATTCGCTATTGGCCAAGAGACTTAAGTTCCCGGATCAGAACTATACGCCCATCAGATTAAAGCATGAGAGGGGTGAGCTCACGAGTAATCCAGATAAAATAGTCAAAATTTTCGGAGAGCAGCTATCGAAACTATATTCCAACGACACTCCGGTTAGACCTGATAAGGTAGACGGATTTCTGGCCGATATTCCCCTGCCTGAACTCCCCATACAGCTGAGGGAATCTCTTGAGGAGGGATTTAGTGAAATGGAGGTCCAACATACTATCGATAAGCTGAAAATTAATAAGAGACCGGGACCGGATGGTTTCTCGGCGGCTTATTATAAGACATTTAGATCAGTGCTAGCGCCTAAATTGACAGCATGCTTTAATAAGATGAGTAGTGGGGTTTCCTTCTCAAGAGATTCCCTTACGGCGTCTATAAGTATGGTGCCAAAGCCGGATTCAGACCATACAGTGTGGTCTAATTTCCGACCAATATCGCTTATCAATGTCGATATGAAGATATTAACTAAAATTCTTGCTGACAGATTGTCGAGTTATATGCCTAGATTGATTCATAAAGATCAAGTGGGATTTATTCAGGGCAGACAAGCAGGGGACAACATAAGGAAAGTAGTTCAGCTGGTGCATTTAGCCAAAACTGCTCGGGCCCCGGCTATGCTTCTTTCCTTAGACATCAGAAAGGCTTTTGATACAGTGCTTTGGGAATATCTTTTTGGCCTATTAAGCAAGTGGGGATTTGGTCCTCAATTTTTAGGAATATTAAAGAGGATATATTCAACCTCTAGGGCCTATGTTAAATATAATGGCGCCAAGTCAGAAGACTTCTTGTTACAGAGAGGCACCAGACAGGGGTGTCCGTTGTCTCCCCTTCTGTTCGCGTTAGCAATGGAACCCCTGGCACAATTGATTAGGCTATCCCCGGATATATCAGGGATACAGGTAGGGAAAACTCAACATAAGTTAAGTCTTTTTGCTGACGACGTGATGGTAATAGTGTCGAACCCTAGTGTGTCCCTTCCTGGTATTATGACGAGGCTAAAAGAGTTTGAGCTAGTATCGGGCCTTCAGGTGAATATGTCAAAATCAAGAGCCTTAAATATTAGCATCCCCTCAGAGTTGTACACTAGTTTGAAACGATCCTTTGGTTTTCAGTGGGAAGAAACGGGAATTAAGTATCTTGGAATTAAGCTAACAAGTGAATATTCATCCCTCTTTGCTGCCAACTATGGCCCTCTGAGACAGAACCTCCTTGGACTTCTAAATAGATGGAAAGGATACAAATTGTCATGGCTTGGTAAGATAGGTAGAATGGACATTTTAATGGCCGCTAAGTTCTTGTATTTAGCCCGAACACTGCCAGTTAAAATCCCTTTGAATTTTTTACAGGCGCTGCAGTCTAGAATTATGTCATTTATCTGGGGAGAGAAGAGGCCTAGAGTGGCTGGGAGCATCATGATGACACCTAAGACACAGGGTGGGTTGGGAGTACCTAATTTCATTAAATATTACCAAGCTGCCCAACTAGCTCAAATGGTATCATATCACGCTGAGGTAGAGGCTCCTATATGGGTCCAGATTGAATCTGAACTTTGTAAACCAACGCCGTGCGCTGCTATATTCTGGATTCCAAGGAAACTTAGGGGTAAATTGGATAATCCTATTATATCCCACTCGTTAGAAATATGGGACGGATTGCGGTTTTCTAAGGGATTAGCGTCTCCCCATCTACCGTTAATGCACTTATGGAGTAATCCGATGTTTACTCCGGCTCTTATGGACCCGAGTAGGTTTAGCAATTGGAAAAAGGCAGGGGTTAACTGTCTGTTAGATTGCCTGGAAGGTTCGAGGATAGCAGGGTTTCAGGTGTTACAGCTAAAATATCAATTACAACCTAAAGACCTCTTCGGTTATCTTCAGATTAAACACTATCCCCTCGATTCAAAGAGCAAAAGTTAATTGATTTCGTATCGAGAATCGTAAGTTTGGGTGGGTGTTAGTCATTTTTTCCTGTTTTTTGGGCCATTTCCGACTCGCACGAGCCTACGTACGAATGCGTATATGCTCTTACGATCAGCGGAAGTTCGTTCCTAAATTTTAGGATCAAAACGTAAAACTTAGGATCAAATCCTAAAACTTACGATCAAAACGTAAAACTTAGGTTAATTGGATGTGTTTAGGTGTGATTCAGAGAAACCTCTAAACGCGTTTTAAAAGAAAGCCACAGCCGACACCTTTTAGCAGCCGGATTGCTGTTCGTGAACATGTTTTTTGGCTAAGTGGAGGAGTCTGCGCGTCTTGTGCTCCAATGAACTGCATGTATCAGCATGGCCGAGGCCATAAATTGTATGGCAATGCATACCTGATTCATGTATGCCTTATAAAAGCATTTTAATGTGGACCTTAATTAGTTCTTTGCATGTAAACCTTTATTTTGCAATATATTTGCGTTAATTAAACAAACTTATGTCCTTTGTTATTTATTTTAAAATTGAGGTACTAGAATAATATTTTTAGATTGCATTTATTGGTGTAGTTGTTTACCTTTGCTTTGTTTAATTATTTAAGCACATCTTTGGTCAGATGCATCACACTTACTGAGGAGAGGAGAGCGGGATAAAGTGCAGGATGTGGGTTACTGCTGTATTTTGCACAGACACAGCAGAGCTGGGGGCATGGAAAGGTCAGAAATCAAAGAATCCAGAGCAACACAGTCACAAGGCCCTTTCTGTTTGCAGGCTGCCCGATAATACCTGAGCCGCCATCTTGGCTGTTTCTAGGCTCATAACATGCAGAAGTTGCTGGGTGTTTTTTAAGATTTGTGAGCAATCTGTATGTAGAGGGTGTGGGTAACCACACTAAAAATTTAAAGTTGTACCATTTGAAGCATAAATATTAAAATTAAATCCACAAGTAAAAAATGCAAGTTAACTAAAAATTAAACCAAGTAAGATTTACTTATGCAAATGCATTCATTAATGGTTGGTTACTACAAAATGAATGAAATAAAGAAAAATAAAAGACCAAATATTTAGAATGCACTTTAATGAGGTAAGTTTGTAGTGCGGAGCCGCAAGATCAGAAGGATTTACGTCCAGACAAAAAAGGACAAAGGGCAAAACCAATGTTGCAACCTGAGAAATGAAACGGAAAATTCAGGATGGAAACTGACATAGGTCTGATTCCCGAACTGCCATACGAACGGACGTATATTTTAGGATAGAAACGTATTTGCTTATTGAATCACTCGCAAGTTCATACGAACGCACGAGCGGACGTGAAAAATAGGATGATCGTGAGCCAAATCCAAGCTGTTACATGTTTCTTTGAATCAACCCATATGTGAGTTCTATGATGAAAGGAGTGGACACAGGTTCACAGCTTACTTTATTTGAGAGAAGGTGTAAGTTAGACCCTAGAGGGAGGGGACTGGTTTCTGATATCTATTGTGAGATATCCAAAGTCGAAAAGGGGAAAATTGTGCCATATAGACAGAAATGGGAAAAAGACCTGGGGGAGGAAAAGGAGTCGAAGGAATGGGAGAGAATGTGGATGGCCTCTTTTGGACCATCGGCGTCAGTGTGGGCGATAGAGGTCAACGTCAAAGTGGCCATGCGTTGGTATTTAGTCCCTAAGCAACTAGGGCATTTTAAAGGGAGAGCAGCGGGACTATGCTTTAGGGGTTGTGCTGATGAAGGATCATTCTGTCATACCTGGTGGGAATGTCCCAGAGTAGTGGGATTTTGGAGGAAAGTTTTTGTAGCCCTGGGCAAAGTATTACAGAGACGTATCAGTTTAAACCCTTGGGTAGCCTTACTAAACGGGTCGATAGGACATAGCTCAAGGAACCAGAAACGATTAGTTTACCATATCCTGACGGGGGCCAAACTTACTATCGCTGGCGCTTGGATGACCCCTAATCTGTCATTTGGGGATTTTAAGAATAGAGTGCATTATATTATGTCAATGGAAAAGATATCGGCAATCAGAGATGGTACGCTGGATAGATTTCGAGAGATGTGGACTCCATGGGTCCAGGAGTTTAAATCGGCTAACTTTGATGTCAACTTGTTAGTGGTGTAAACTGTCATTATTTAGTTTTTATTTAAATTTCTCTCCTTTTTTTTTTTTTTTTTTTTTTTTATTTAAGGACCCCATCCATTCTCTCCCATTCCCCTCTTTCCCTCCCCCCCTCCTTTCTTGGGCATACACCCTCATGCCCATGAAGATGACCTAGTGTCTTCTTCTCACAAAATGTTGATATATAGAGATAACGGATAATTAGTATTGTTTCTTTCTAGAGATATGATAGAATCCTATATATTCTATGTGCATTAATGTAATATATTTAACTCAAGTTGATATAACTGACTTTGTAGTGCATTGATGGCACTTGGCAACTATATGTCTCACTGGTGTGAGTGTTATGCTATTGATAAGTAAAAATTATATGGAAAAAGAAATAGAAATGAAAAAGGGAGAAAGAAAGGACAGAAGGAATATGCGCCCGCATTACCCAACTCCCTCCAGTATATCCCGAATCTCCGTGGATCTTTTAGAAACCTCCCATATTGCCCATGTTCTGGAGTGTTTCTCAGCCCCCCCCCCCCCCCCAACCCCGTCAAGAGCCAACTCCTCCTGCATGATTTTTTTTAAGTGGCCCAAAACTCATTATTTTCACTATCCTGGGTTTTAGTCCATACCCTTGGGTCATCCAAATGTGGGATGCCCTGCTGTGTGCTAGATCTACATACTTTGCCAGTGTTCCCATGGTGCAGGCTTGGCTCTGTTACAATCAGCTTCTTTGGGTGTGCATATTAATGTGCTACAGAAACTGAATGAGAACCACACTCATAATTAGCAAACAGCACCCCTGCATCCTTCTTTGGCAGTGCACAGCCATGCCAGTTATTTAGTTACAGCTGCATGGTCGCTAATAGCCTGAGTAACATGGGAGAGATGCTCCCATCTGCCGCGCATGCATCGTGGGCTCGAGCAATTAGCAGGGTTTCACACAGGAGAGCATCCCAAATCAGGATGTCACAGGTGGGGATTCAACTGGATCTAGCATCTTATAGAGTCTGTAAGAGAGTCCTATTTTTGGCCACTTTAAAACAGGAGACCAGTCACACCTGCACCCCAGTACCACCCACCAAGTCTGATTTCACTAATAAAAATAAAAACTTAGGCTCACCTGAGGAGCGCTGACCACCCAGCAGCTGTGGGGAGATTGACTGCGGGCAGGCTGATTCATTACTAGCGCCAGCTATCTTCAGATGAGCGTCTATACAGAGGCGCTAAGAGCGACCGCTAGTATATGCTGTGATCGATTTTCGGGCACTGTAACAGAGCACCTCAGTCGGTGTAGTAACCTGGCCGGCATTGATGAATGAGATGTATGTTGGGCATTCTAACACCAGTACAGCATTGCAGGGAGCGAGAGGTAGCGCCAGCTCAGTGTGACCAACTCTCAGCGACTCACACCATATTCAACAAAAAAAAAACATCGCCGCTCTAAAGCTGGTCACTATAGAATAGAGCGGCAGACGCTGTGTGATTAAAGTCTGTTTTTGAACACATATCCACCAGTAACAAAGCGAAAACACGGGAATGACATTGTTGTAACATTGTGACATTAATACATTAATGGCAGACCTGTAATGAGAATTCCACATAAAAATATAAAAAAGATCCAAAAAGTTTTCAAAAATGACTCTTTCTAGGCCAGGAGAGGTGACACAATTATTTAAGAGAAAAAAAAATTTAAAGCAAAAAACCCTGTTTAAACAGAAGAAAAGGAACGTCCACTGAAATGTATGGGAGAGCGACAGGTAGCAACTGGAAGCTAGAGCGACAGCGCTATATGCTGAGCTGCCTGTAATAATGAATCGTACGCTACATGGCGCTGTTAGAGTTGCTCACCAGAATCATCTTCATAAATGTGATTTTGCGCACAGCGCCCAGTGTTCACCACACGCTGCCTGTGGCTACGAGGCACTACCTGCCGCTATCCCTTGATGAATAAAAGGGCAGCAGCAGCTTTGCCTGTCAGGAATGTGGGTCAGCACCAGTGAGATATGCCTGTTTTTTTAAATCATTCTAAACATCACAATGGTGGTGGCAGGGACAGGTTGTGATAGAATTTCTGTTTTAAGGGAATGGAAATCCCAAGTCAGGTTACCCAGAGGGATTGGGGGATAAACGTCCCTATCAGCTGTCTTCACTTTAAATCTGTTTCAGCTTAATTCAGGCTAGTCATGTGCTTTATATGCATGGCAAGCGTTGGCAACTGTTGTCTAAGAAATGCTCAAACTCTCATACCTGCATCATGTTTTATATTATGGTTAATAATTCAAAGGTTCTTTTCAACATGCTTGTGGGACATTACAACCACTGAGATTTGCATCCTCAACTCCACAGGGAGCTTTACTACCGCTGTGAAGAATCTGCCTTTGTACAAAACAGAGACTGAACATTGTCTATAAGGGACAATTTTCAAGTCCCTCTGTGCAGGATTCAGTGCTCAACACAGAATTTACCCCGGGGACTGGTGTCGGATCAAAGAGCAAGAATTCTGTACGTCTATGACAGGCAGCACTGACACACATCATGCAGTAGTGCAAAGCCAACAGTAAATCAAAGTGAAATGTCTAAAGCGACCATGAATGTGATTAATGTCATCAGCCACTAGTCTATGGCAAGCGACACAGATACCCCCCAAATAATGAAGGAATTTTTTGTGACAGTCGGAGTTCACAATTTAACTTTGTTGGAGCCTGTTCACTCCCTTTTTGTTTGTTCCATTTCCCTCTCTAAAGTAATAGAAAGTAAATACCAGCTCTCCCTCTTGGAGTATAACCAGTTTAGAGGTGAACAGAAGGGATTACTTTGGTTCCAAATACTGCACAGAAAAGGTCCAGCACTGCTCCTCCCGATAAAACATAATTTTTCCTAAAAAGATTCTGTTTTCCTTCCAGTTATTGTCCTTCTTTACCTATTTAAAGGAATTGTCAAACTTTAAAATCATTTGCTTGGCAGTTTACCAGACGCAGTGTCAGTCCCAAGCAGTCTTTTTGCTCTGGTAACAAAAAGGAACAAGAATTCCTCTGCCTCTAACGCCTCCCCCCTGATTCAGATTACCAATATGCTTAGGCCCTTATTTAACAAGGGATAGCGCCAGGTAGCGAATGGTGAGCGAACGGTAATGACGCTCACCGCCGCGAGAACGCCGGCTCCCCTCCGCAATCACACATTTATCAAGCCGATCCTGCTTAGCGACTGACAGAGCGCCAGATAGCGAATCATTCATCACCTTGAACAGCGACAGGTATGACCTCTCGCTACCTGGCGCTCTCCAATGCATTTCAATGGAGCAATCTTTAAATATTCTTAATTAATTGCTAGTATTGTTTTTTTTTTTTTTTTTTTTAAATGGCAAAAATTCTGTGACCACTTCTGCAATGTTAGATATTTTTTTTAAGGTAAAAAAAAAAAAAAAATTGTGCAGAATTGATATTACAGGTCTGATATTAATGTATTCATATTACAAAATGTTTGTAAAAACATGTTTTTTTTTTAACCAAAAATATGGTTGTTTGGGGGTTAAAAAACTATTTTTAACCCATCGCCCCCAGCGCTCTGGGGTTTAAACAAGCATTTCACAGCGCGAGAGTTTTTTGAGCGTGATTTGTTAATGAATATGCTGGGAGCCGTTCGCTATGGCCATTCGCTGTCATGCGCTCCCATACAGCGTGGAACCTGTCAAACAGCGACCCCTAACCCCATATTCAACATTACCGCACACCGACTGAGTCACTGTCAACAGCCGAACAATGGCCAAGCACAGCGAATACTAGCGGGCGCTGTGAAAATACCGCTACTGTCGCTCATCTGTCGCTACCTGGCGCTATTAATGAATCGGCCTCCCAGCCTAGCCATAAAGCTGTGCAATGACACGAGCTTCCCAACTCCACAGAAATGAAAGCAAAGAAAGCAGCTTCACCAAGATTATATAAGGTGTTCACATTTAATTTGAAATTGTGAGATGCTGTGAAATGGCTCATTTTACACCGTTTCCACGGGGGGTATGGGAAAAGGAAGCTAGTGTGTGCTTGGAGAGGGACATTAATTAATAATCACTTTGACCATATATATTTATTTAAAAAAAAAAGTAAACATAATTAAAACATTGCCATGTGTAGCCCTACACCGTGGAAATACTTTCGAATGTGCCTGAACCATCACCTTAATTGAATTTATGGGGTTTAGAAATAATCGTCTATTTAATTGTATTTCCTAGGATATCCTAAGGATGTACCAACCTCTTTATCCACTATAATCCACTAGAGATGTGCAAACCCAAACTACAAATTTGCTAAGAAGCCCAGCAACCAGCTTCACCTGAAGTTGCATCAGCTGGAAGCTACTATGGCCCTTATTTATGAAGAAATAGCGACAGGTAGCGACTGGTGAGCGACCGGTAATGACGGGCACCGCCACGAGAACGCTAGCTCCCCACCACAATCACACATTTATCAAGCCAATCCTGCTTAGCGACTGAGATAGCGCCACTCATTCATCATTATTCCAGCCTCAGCCCACAGCGCCAGCGTCCGACCTTGAACAGCGACAGGTATGACCTCTCGCTACCTGCCGCTCTCCAATGCATTTCAATGGAACAATCTTTAAATATTCATAATTAATTGTTATTAATGTTTTTTTTTTGTTTTTTTTTTAAATGTGAAAAATTCTGTGACCACTTCTGCAATGTTAGTTAATTTTTTTAAGGTAAAAAAAAAAAAAAAAATGTGCAGAATTGATATTACAGGTCTGATATTATTGTATTCATATTATACTAAATCTCCAAAAATTTCCAAAAATATGGTGGTTTGGGGGTTAAAAAACTACTTTTAACACATCGCCTCCAGCGCTCTGGGGTTTAAACATGCATTTCACAGCGCAAGAATTTTGATTTTTTGATGAATGTGGTGGGAGCCGGTCGCTCTGACCAGTCGCTATCATGCGCACCCATACATCGCGGAACCTGTCAAATAGCGACTCGTCACCCTGTATTCAACATTACTGCACACCGACTCGCTATCAACAACCGAACAATGGCCAAGCACTGCGACTACTAGTGGGCGCTGTGAAAATACTGCTACAGTCGCTCAACTGTCGCTACCTGCTGCTATTAATGAATCGGCCTCTATAACTCACCTCTACCCAATCCTCTCCCTGTTAGCGTGGTGGAGCAGTGGCAGCAGCTCATTTTGAAACTGGCCCCAGCTGGGGCTACAAAGAGATGGCCGCCGGCTGCCATGAGTGAGGACACAGGTCTGGCACTAGAAGTGTCCTCACTCATGGCAGCTGGCAGCCATCTTCCTGTAGTTAGAAAAAGGTAAATGTGCAGCAATCTAAATTGCCCCGGGGGAGGGAGGCATATGAGCACTGTTTTTTGTGTTGGTCTGGTTTAAGTCATTTTTGACTGTTAGTCTGCTTTAAGTATATTTAGCTCCAAAGCAGGAGCATTGACTTCTCCAGCCAAAACCTGCAATAGAAAGTTGTCCACATTTACATTAGATCAGTGATTTTCAACCGGTGTGCCGCGACACATGGTCAGGTGTGCCGCGGGGAAAGTTCCCCAAACTAAGGTGCCCCCTGTTCCCCGGCAATGCGCAGCGATGCGGCTTCCGCACAAGGAACAGGTCCGTATTTGCCTTAAGGCAATGCCTGCGAGGAAGGCACTGTCACTTACCCGCCAGTGGATCCGGGGGGCGGGGGCACTGAGCGGTCGCACGCTTCCCACGAGGAACGCATTTTCCAGCTATTGGATCCATCTCGCCGGCCTCCTCGCTTCCCCCCGAACAGGTGCTTCGCGGCGCGCGCCCGCCTCCATCTCGCTTCCCCCTCCCCTCGATCAGCTGCTCCGGCACCCGCCCGCCTCCATCTCGCCGGCCTCCTCGCTGCCCGGCACCCGCCCGCCTCCATCTCGCCGGCGTCATCGCTGTCCCCCTCCCAGCTGCTCCGCGGTGCGCGCCCGCCTCCATCTCGTCGGCCTTCTCGCTGCCCCCCTACCCCGATCAGCTGCTCCGGCACCCGCCCGCCTCCTTCTCGCTGGCCTCCTCGCCACCTATCCCCCCCATCAGCTACTCCGGTGCCCACACACAACTTGCCGGCCTCCTCGCTACTCGCCCCCCCGATCAGCTGCTCCGGTACCCGCCCGCCTCCTTCTCGCTGGCCTCCTCGCCACCCATCCCCCCCATCAGCTGCTCCGGTGCCCACACACAACTTGCCGGCCTCCTCGCTACTCGCCCCCCCCGATCAGCTGCTCCGGTGCCCACCCACGGGGGTCGCTCCGTGCTCCTCACTAACCCCCCCCCCAGTCCAGTACCAGCGCGGGACATGTGAGCGGGATGCCAGGCTCTGGCCACCCGCTGATTCATCACTCCCAGACGCGTGACTGCTGAGGACCCCGGAGGATAAGGTAAGGAACTTTATAATATTTTATATATATAAAAAAAATAAATAAATTATGATTTTGGAGTGTGTGTGTGCTTGCTTGCATGGCAGAGGGCAGCCTTACATGACTGCAGCAAGCAAAAAAATCTTTTTTTTTTACAGTTCGGCCATGGGGCTCCCGCGCATGTGCCCGCAGGAGCGCACATGCCCCGTGAAGTAAATCTGGCCAGCTGGTGTCAGCAACCCCTCTGCCTCAGCGGCTCCAGCGCCCTTCCCCAGGGGAATCCCGATCTGGAATGCCCTGGGCGGAAGGTCAGAGGCCAGCCCCCACAACACCCATAGACACTCACCTTTTCCCGGTCCAATGGTGCATGCGCAAGCTCTGGTCCAGTGAGAGCCGGCCAATGTCACTAGGTAATTCGGCAGGTGGCTTTCATTAGAATCAATAGGGATCCCAGCCTGTTGAATTACGCAGTGACGGTGAGCGGATTTCATTGGACCAGAGCCCGTGCATGCACCGTTGAAGCCAGGTAAGTGTTAACTGGACTTTCTGGGGGTTATACACAGCAAGGTATTCTAAACTGGTATGCTCCGCTGGGTAACCCCCCCCCCCCCAGAAGCCCCATTTCACTCACCTTGTCCCAGAGCCCTCACCACATATCTGCACAGCGGCCGCATCCCGGCTCACCTCTGCCCGAACCTGCGCTTGGCCTTTCTGAATGGGTGCACCACCCACACGTCCACCGCACATGCAACGGCTGATAGGTGAGCGGGGAATGCGGCTGGATGCGCACCCTGCTCCCTTTGGCTGCTTAGCCTTCAGTGGTGCCAAAGGGAACCAAGTGAAAGGCGCTCAGGCTATCAATCAGTGCGCTCGTTCTGACCCCAGTCTGGGCTGTGGGAGCAACAGGAAGCAGGAAGGTGAGTGAATAGGGCAACCTGGGAGGGTACACACAGTGGGGCATCCCAAATCAAGATGCCCTCACCGAGAGGAACAACACCAAGTGAAACAAGTGAAAATCTTTAAAGTGGACCAACACCCAGGATTTTGACTATCCTGGGTTTGGTCCTTTCCAGATCGGGGTGCCCTGCTATGTGAAACCCCCCAGATCGCAAGTTACAATTTACCTCACCCTGCTCCTACGGCGCATGCGCGGGCACTCGTCCAATCAGCGCGCTCTGAGCCGCCGTGGTATGCGCGTCAATGAGACGTCTTACCGCAGCGGCTCCGAGCGCGCTGGCTGCTGCATCTCACGCTTCCCTCTAACAGGGAGCGCGCCCTCGCCGGCCATTCACAAATGTGAATTCACAAATGTGAGCTGGGCTTCTCAAACTTGACTGCGATAAAAACTAAAAACAGGGAGAGACTGAGAACTGTTGAGGAAGAGCTTCGTGTGTGTCTTTCCACCATTCCTGCCAGAATATCCATTTTGTGTTCATCGAAACAGGCCCAGGTTTCACACTGAGTGGTAAGAAATACATTTAGAATCTATATTATTAACTATATGTATAGTATGTACTGTTTTAGTGTCATTTTGTGCCATTTTGGTTGGTGGTGTGCCGCGGGATTTTTTAAGTATAAAAAGTGTGCCGCGGCTTAAAAAAGGTTGAAAATCACTGTCCTAAGAGGATACAATGGTTTACTATTATCTAGGTAAACTAAGTGCAAAGGTACAAAGACAAACAAAAACAAATAAACAATACAGTAGTTATCTGTGGTTTATAAAAATACCATTTTGTGATTACTCACCTGTAAAATGGGTATTATAAGTATGTCTCACACCCTGCTTCGGAATGATTAATAACACGTGGTTATGGTCCAGTAGAGGGCGAACTTCTGCAGAGATAGCTAGAAAAAAGAAGCCCCTCCCAGTCCATAAATACCTGGGATCTCCCACACATTCCCCAGTATAAGAAAGCAGTAAAGGGACCAGGAAGAGTCAATAAAAACTATGAGAAAAAAGGTTCACCATATAGAGGATCCAAGATACAACTCAGGGCGGGACGAAGCAGGGTGTGAGACATACTTATAATACCCATTTTACAGGTGAGTAATCACAAAATGGTATTATTCCAAGTATGTCTCACAACCTGCTTCGGAATGATTAATAACACGTGGGACATCCAATAGCAGTGTCCAAAAAGGTTGGGGAATCCCAACAGGCAATAATGCACAAAGAAACCACTGCAGCTTGCAGAACTTAGCGGCCATAAACAGCATCCGCTGAGGCCTGCACATCAACCTTATAAAACTTGGAAAAAGTATGAACAGAAGACCAAGTAGCAGCCTTACAAACTTGTTCAACAGAGGCCTGGTGCTGAAAAGCCCAGGAAGCCCCAACAGCACGAGTAGAATGAGCAGTGATCTGGAAAGGAGGATCCCTCCCCTTGGCAGAATAGGCCCTAATAATGGCCTGACAAATTCGTTTACTAATGGTAGACTTGACGGGTGCCAAACCTTTCTTGGGCCCAGAGGGCACCACAAAAAAGGCATCCGTTTTCCGGAATGGTGAAGTAGCCACCAGATAGTACACACATCTAAACGACGTCCAGAGAGTGCACAGCCCTCTCCTTGTCATTGCTAGGCTTAGGACACAAGGAAGGAAGCACAATGTCCTGAATGAGGTGAAAGGCAGAGACAACCTTTGGCAGGAAGTCTGGTTTAAAATGGAAAACCACCTTGTCCTGATGTCTCTCAAAGTAGGGGGCCTGAATGGACGGAGCCTCCAACTCAGAAAAACACGTTGAACAGAGGTGATAGCCACCAAAAAGGCAACCTTTAGGGTGAAGATGGATAGTGCAACATCCTGCACTGGTTCAAAAGGAGGACCCTGAAGGGCAGACAACACCAAAACTAAATCCCAAACAGGTAACATGGGTTTGTGAGGAGGGCGCACAAGAGTGACCCCCTGGAAAAAAGGTCTTAACCAAAGGATGAAGAGCAAAAGACCTTTGAAAGAAAACCGCCAAAGCGGAAACATGCCCTTTCAGAGTGCTAAGTTGAAAACCCATGTCCAAACCATGCTGAAGAAACTCCAGAATCCGAGGGATGGAAAACACCCGGCAAGGGAAGGCCCTAGCCTCACCCCAATCAATGTAGGTCCGCCAGGTCCTGTAGTAGATATTAAAGGAAGATTTCTTCCTAGCCCTGACAAGAGTCCGGACAACAGCTTCAGATAAACCCTTTTCTTCTAAGACGAAGGTTTCAGCAGCCACGCCGACAAAACCAGCGTTAGTAAATTGAGGTAACAAAGCTGACCTTGTGTAATCAGATCCCTAACCGGAGGCAGCCCCTATTGATCGACCGCCAGCCGCACGACGTCTGCGAACCGCACCTGTCTTGGCCACCTTGGGGCCACCAGGATTGCTGGCACACCCTCTTGAGCCAGCTTGCGTACCACCTTGCCCACCATGGGAAAGGGAGGAAACAGATACAGGAGACCGAGCTCCCGCCAGGACAGAAACATGGCATCCACTGCCAGAGCCAGAGGGTCCTGGGACATTTACACAAATGCCGGAAGCTTGTGATTGTGACGAGAGGCAAACAGATCCACCTCCGGCCTCCCCCACCTGCGACAGAGGGATAGAAATGCCTTGTTGCTGAGGGACCATTCCCCCCGGCGAGAGGTCCCCCTGCTCAGAGAGTCCGCTCCCAGGTTCTCCACACCTGGGATGTAAACTGCCGAGATGCACAATACATAGCTCTCGGCCCATGAAAAAATCAGAGACACCTCCCGAAGGGCACTCTTGCTGCGAGTCCCTCCTTAGTGATTCGGGTCCAGCCACCACTGAAGGACCGCCGGACCAGAGGAGACAGAACACAAGTCTGATCCAGGGATAGAGGACATTTGTCCCAAAACGATAAAAGATGGAGCTGAAGAGGTCTCATGTGAAACTGAGCAAAGGGCACTGCCTCGAAACAAGTCACCCTCAAACCTACCAGCCTCATCCCCTGTCTGACAGACAGACGAGGGCTGGACAGAAGAAGAGGAAGTAGTGCTTGAAGAACCTTCGGTTGGGGCCGGAACACCCTGTTCTGAATGGTATCCAGAGTCATGCCCAGGAACGAAGCCACCCTTGACGGAGATAGAAAGGATTTGGGGTAATTGATTACCCACCTGAACCTCTCCAGGGTTGTCACCACCGTCCGGGTGTCCAACTGGTGGAGAGAGGGTGACGTAATGAGAAGGTCATCCAGATAAGTCAAAATGCGAATGCCCTGGACTCTGAGAAGGGCCATCACGCCTGACAATACCTTGGTGAACACCCTGGGCGCCGAAGTCAGCCCAAAGGGTAGAGCCACAAACTGGTAGTGCTGATTGCCTACCACGAACCTGAGGAACCTCTGATGTCCCGGGAATATCGGCCCATGAAGGCAAGCGTCCTTGATATCCAACGAAGTCCCCCCCGAATTTTTCTGGCTCTGATGAACCGGTTGAGAATTTTGAAGTCCAAAATGGGTCTTATGGATCCATCCTTTTTGGAGACCGTAAAAAGGTAGTTGTAGTAACCCTGACCTCTCTCTATGGGAGGAACCAGACAAACGACCCCAATATCCTGAAGGTTCTGCACCGGCTGTGCTGCCCGTGGGTCCATAGGAACCCGAGACCTGAGAAATCTAGGAGGATGCCGGTATGCAAACTCCAGCTTGGAGGTAGGAGACTACCTCCAGGATACAATTGTCTGTGACCACTAGAGTCCAGACCTAAGCAAAGAGCCGCAGCCGTCCCCCCACCCGCAAGGGTGAGGGAGCCCCCTCATTGCTGAGCAGGCTTGGCAACAGATTTGGCTTTTGCACCCCAGGAAGCCCCGGGTCAGGCACGTCCTCTGCCCCTACCCCAGGAATCTCCTCTGAAGGCAGTGAAAGACAATCCCCTGCTTGTCGAGAGCAACGAAAGGAGGGGTTGAAAGAGCCTGAACCCCTTAATGGCCGGCGCTGCTTCTTGCGTTGAGGTAACTTACCCCCTTTGGCAACAGAGTCTAAACGCTCACTAAACAGGCGCAGACCCGGGAAGGGAAGTCCTGCGAGTGCCTTCATTATCGGCCCCCCACTGGCGCAACCAGACCGAACGGCGTATAGCCACCTGCAATGCCGAGGTCCTGCTACACATACGGATAGTATCATCCAAGGCTGATAAGACAAAGGCAATGAACATATCACAATGAGTCAGAGCTGTAAACTCCTCACTGGAAGGATTCAATTGGGAACCATCCAAAAGGCCCCTAATTAAAGCTCTAATAGCCACGCCCGTGAGAGCGACCGGGCGCAAGGCCGACCCCACACAAGCAAAGGCATGCGAAGCCATTTGGTCGAGACGTCGGTCCTCACTATCCCTCAAGGTAGTGGAATCCGGGGAATGCACTACCGGCGAATTGGACAATCCCAGGACGGGAGAGTCAACCTCTGGGTGTGTAGACCAGCGCTTAACCACCTCAACAGGGAGGGGATACTTCCTATCCCACCCTTGAGGGATACCAGGGAGCCGGCTAGGCTTCTCCCATTCCTTAAGGATCAAATTGTTAAAGTGCTCCTGATCCGGGAACTCCAAACGAGGTTTGGCCGTCCCAAAAATTTCCCCCCCCCGTTGTGGGAGGGCCTCCGCAGGAGGGGAAATAGAAGGCACTTCAAAAATCTGAGCAAACAATTCCCCTTCCTCTTAACGCTCAGCGCGCACTTGAGCGTAGTCAAAAATAGTTTTCATAGAGGATATTCTCGAATATCCAGGCTCATGATGCGTACATGCGTTCTTACAATCAAAAGGGTCATAATCATCATAGTCAAAGGCTGGCGTAGCGGGCGCCAGGTGCCGTCTCTTAGCTGGGGCCTTCCTGGCCGCAGAGCTAGCAATCATTCTCTCAATGTTGGCCAGTTTGGCGCAGACATCGGATTGCGACTCCCCGCTAGTGACAACGTCACTTGGGGTCAAAACCAGACGTGGGGGTGTAGGTGATGAGGCCATGCGCGGGCACTACGTCCAATCAGCGCGCTCTGAGCCGCCGTGGTATGCGCGTCAATGAGACGTCTTACCGCAGCGGCTCCGAGCGCGCTGGCTGCTGCATCTCACGCTTCCCTCTAACAGGGAGCGCGCCCTCGCCGGCCATTCACAAATGTGAATTCACAAATGTGAGCTGGGCTTCTCAAGCTTGACTGCGATAAAAACTAAAAACAGGGAGAGACTGAGAACTGTTGAGGAAGAGCTTCGTGTGTGTCTTTCCACCATTCCTGCCAGGATATCCCTTTTGTGTTCATCGAAACAGGCCCAGGTTTCACACTGAGTGGTAAGAAATACATTTAGAATCTATATTATTAACTATATGTATAGTATGTACTGTTTTAGTGTCATTTTGTGCCATTTTGGTTGGTGGTGTGCCGCGGGATTTTTTAAGTATAAAAAGTGTGCCGCGGCTTAAAAAAGGTTGAAAATCACTGCATTAGATAACTTTGACAGGCTGATTGTTCACAATGTTATTGCCCACTTGGGGCTAGTTCTTGCCCCCTAGAGATGCGGTGCACTCAGGCACAGCAAACAGCGATTGGTGCCACCCTGCATCACACTCCATGGGTTTAGAGTGTACATAAATATGCCCCAACTTGCCACATCTCCAGCACTGTAGTGGCACAAATTCCCTCCTAGGGTGAACTTTCCCCCTTGGTACACCCCCAGAATCAAGAACTTTCCTACCTAATAAAGACAACGATCTGGCAGTCCTGGGAAGTGGTCCAGTGGCAGGAGCATCATGGAAATAGTTGTCAGTTGCAAGATATCTTACAACCATGCTGTAATCTGCATCTGTAGGGCCACCCTGACCCAGCACTGCAGTTTAGTAGGTAGGGCTGAAATATAGCGATCCATTACCACCTTTTCCACAATCTGTGCTGGTGTAGAGGAGTTGGGTTCAGCCATCTCTTAGTCAGGTGAAACAAATCAAACATTTAGGATCTGCTGGGCTTATACGCATCAAAGCGACAGTTATGCACCCTCTGGGCACGGACAGCAGGTGTGATCCCAAATGTGCCAACACCTCTGCCTTTGCAATCCTTAACATCATTTTCATTGAGGTCATAGTAAGCTTTTTGGGGCCCAGCTGAAAGATCATCTGTCCACATAGCCTCCAGGCGCTTCTCTTGCTCTGCAATCCTCTCAAAGACAGTGGAGTAAGCTTCCATGTTATCAGCAGCAGCTGTCCTTGGGGTCCCAACAGACCGCAGTGCTGCAATCTGCTCTGCCAGCAGGCGGATGGTCTCCTGTTGTGCCACTACTGTTCTCTGGAACTGCTCCTGCTGCTGAGCCATAGCTTGTTGCTGCTGAGCCATGGCTTGTTGCTGCTGCGCCTGTGACAGAACCAACTGCTTGATCATTTCCTCCATTTGAGACTGGTTGCTGCTTTCACCCACGTTATTCACTGTTAGACTTTCCCATAGAGTTTTTGTCATGCCGTTGCTCTTAGCAACCATGCCATACCCTTTGCATACTTCCATTCATTGTCAGGATCGGGGGTTGCTAATGGCATGACAACTCTGGAAGCAGTCCAGACAACTCTGGAAGCAGTGGTGAAATCAAATGCAGTTTATTGTGCAACAAGTCCAACAAATGGTCACTGCAATTAGTCAAACAAGCAGGGTGCAAGATAAATGTAACAAAAAGTCCTTGCCTTTCAGGGTTAAACATAAGCAGAACTCGGTTTTCTCCTCGAACTAGTAAGTCCAGTGTTTGGGCATGCAGCAAACGGCCAGATTGCAGGGAAGCTCCATGATCAGCTAGGCTCAGCCACCTGTGTGGCCTGTGACAGGAATGTAAACTCTGGTAAACTGCCATCCCTAAGAAATCCAGGCCCAGACAAAAACACTAAAGAAAAGGCTTCAGTGCTCTAAAAGCAGTAACACGCATAGGGTCCTGTATTCCTTATCTCACCCAAGCTAGCACCCTGGATGATATACACTCCTTCCACATACAGCCAGCTGCATGCCTACAATATTTATAGCAACATGAGTGCAACTCATCACTTTCAGCACTAGGTGAGTTATGCAGTAAAAAATCATTTCAGCTTTTTGCCTTGTCATAGAATGTTGTACTCTCTACATTTGCAAAGGTATGCTGTGTTCGGTTCTTAAAGTGGACCTATTAGCTGGTATGCCAACCCTGGAGTCTAAAGTCTACAGGGGTGGCCTAAAAGTGACCCTGGGGCTTCCTAATTTGATATGCCTGACTGAACCCCCTGTGATCGTCCACAATTGCTGCAGCTGCATCCCCAGCCTCCTGCAGCTGAGATGCACCATCACGGCCATCAGACCAGATGGGGGCAGGAGGGAGACTGGGAAGGTGGTGGTTCCTCTTTTCCTATGGGGACGCTCTCTCCAAAACAGTGCTTTATGCCATGCATTTAAATGCACTGCAAACAGCGCTGATTGGATGAGCGCCTGCAAATGTGCTATGGTCATGTCGAGAAGGTACATTTATCTGGTGATCCTGGGGATTCAACCCCAAATCAAGATGCCCTAGGGACAAAGACCTATCACCAGTATTGTAAGAATCCTGCTGATAGGTCCACTTTTTTAAAGTAAACATATAGATTTTGCGATCAGGCATATTTATGTTAGGCATTTCTGGATAACTGTTGGCCAATGTTTTCATAGGCCAACGAAGCTAGACCCGTTCCATGAAATACTGGCAGTTAGCTTGTTCCCTTGAACCACCAGATTCCAATGCAGTATCTGCCCCTAATCAACAAAGTCTAGATCAGTAGTTTCCAACCTTTGTAAACCAAGTACTCCATTACGGCAAGAAATTCCAACTGAGTACTCCAAGGAGGGGGTCAATTATGTTACCAAATGTTACCAAAATAAAAAGCTCATGGGCCTCAAAGCACAATGATTTCTGTGTTACCCTTCAACCTAGTACTAGTACCACTGGTAGCACTTGAGTTCCTAGGTAGTACTCAACAAGGCTGCAAATTGACCTGTACCTCAACTGATCTCCTCTCATCTACACTTTACTCAAGCCTGGTTTGCTCAACAAATACAAAATGGCTCCAAAAGGTGATAACAATTTACGCGCATTTTAGGTGTGTTCAATTCACATTAAATGGCAATTATTACCACGGTTGTAGGTGACTGACAACCCATACATCCCACCCAGTTCTTGAGATAATTAGAAAATGGAATTGAAAAAAGGATGGGGGCCCCTGTTCTAGACTCATTTTACTTTAAAGTGGACCTACAGTCCACTTTCCTTACAGTGATCTATGCGGATGCTGCATCCCTGACCCCCAGGCATCTCAGTTTGGGATGTCTGTACATATGAATCACTATAGAATCATTGCATATTTCTACTCACCGCCAGCCGCCTACAGCATTTGCCAGAGGCAGTGGGGTGATTGCATGGATATGGCTAAAACAACCACACGAATGCAGGTTTAACTGTTTTTCGGGGTTTCTAGGGGAATTTAACTGGGATACAAGGGAGGTGGGGAAAAAGTAGGTTCTTTTTTTAGCTTAGGACTGCTTTAAATGGCTCAATTAAATCCAAGATACCATACTTGTTTGCCAACTCCCGAAGTTTGTGTGAGGCCGGTAATGCATAGAATATTTCTCCTTGATCACCACCGGAAAATTATTCATGATGTTTAATGTGTGACTTTTTATTCATTTCCCTATTGTTGCTATTATTATTGATTTTCTGATGTGTTGCTCCTTTTTGAATTTTACCGAAGGTGGACAAAGAGAAAGACACAAGTAAATATGCATGTAGGTCTTTTTTTTTCTTCATATTAACATGTGTTGCCATTGATTTCAGTGGCAGATTCATTCGAGCAAACCTTAATAAACCGAACTGGCAAGAGTTATTTTAAACGCCTAGCCGCCACACACAGATGAGACGCCCATCACTGAATATAATGACAGAGAAATATCTGGGCGTTTTTTTGTTCAATATGGTTGCCAATGCTCAATAGCACAAAGCACACACAAAAACACAAAAGTGTAAATGATAGTTATTCATTCTTAATTGTAATAAACGTATGCTGCATGCAAACACTGCTCTAAGGCAAAGTAAAAAGCACTAAGGCAATGCAATCTACTGCTGTTTTGATCCTTTTTTTTATTTGATATTCCTGTGCGTGGAAGCTGTTTAATCTGTACATTAGCAGAAAATGAAAATGAAATGCTCCTATGATATATACATTGTGGGTGCTAATGCTTATTATAACTCAGTGGCAGTAAATGTCTAAATGTTCTGGATGTACTTCAAACACAACTTTCATAATCTGCCTCAGACAGGCAGCAGCAAAGCACATTTTTTCCTCGCGTATCGTCTGCAGGAATTCAGAGGAAAATATGGCAACGCATTTTCTCTGTCATCTAGAAATGATTTCTTTGGCATGAAAGAGAATCATAATCTGCAGCCATGTAAGAAGAGTGATATGTGTGTTAACCTCTGATTTCAGATAGGAATAGCCGGGCTGGCTATGTTATAGAAATGAGTTTATATCTGTGTAACGGAAAGTTTAGGCAGACAGTGGCGGTTTCGACCAGCATCCGACATCTGCCTAAAATTCCCCCAAACTGGACCCAACTGCAGAATACAGTGCTGGTTTATAGGTTTATACATATGCCTGGTGCTCATGATCATTCTGTTCAGATATTCCAAAGATGTACTGTATTGTAAAGAGGAAGTAAAGTCTGTGCTTATCACTTCCTCATTAATTGTATGTCTGCCGATTACTAACGCCAGGTATCGGCAGATGAGCGTCTGTATAGCGTCACTTAGAGCGACCACTAGTAGACGCTCATTTGCGGGTATCGAGTGCTGTAACAGAGCATCTCGGTCTCTCTAGTAAGCTGGCTCGCATTGATGAATGTGGTGTATGTTGGGCGCTCTAACACCAGTACAGCGTTGCAGGGAGCGAGCGGTAGCTCAGTGCACCCGACTCAGCGACTCACACCATCAAGAAACTACACACACACAGGGTCAGCACTCTAAGAGGCCGATTCATTAATAGCGCCAGGTAGCGACAGATGAGCGCCAGTAGCGTGATTTTCACAGCGCCAGCTAGTATTCGCTGTGCTTGGCCGGGGTTTGCTTGTTGACAGCGACTCAGTCGGTTGAATACGGGGTTATGGGTCGCTGTTTCACAGGTTCTGCGTTGTATGGGTGCGCCTGACAGCGAATGGCCAGAGCGAACAGCTTGCTACAGATTCATTAACAAATCACGCTCAAAAATTTCTCGCGCTGTGAATTCCTTGTTTAAACCCCAGAGCGCTGGCGGCGATGTGTGTAAAGTAGTTTTTAACCACCAAACAACCATTTATTTTTAATGTAAAAATTATACAAGTTTTTCTAAACATTTTGTAATATGAATACATTAATATCAGACCTGTAATATCAATTCTGCACAATTATTTATTTTTTTTTTACCTTAAAGAAAATATCTAACATTGCCGAAGTGGTCACAGAATTTTTGCCGGTAAAAAAAAAAAAAAAAACCTAAACTCAATTAATTATGAATATTTAAAGATTGCTCCATTGAAATGCATTGGAGAGCGCCAGGGAGCGCCAGGTCAGACCTGGCGCTGTGATGGGATTAGTAGCGGCTCTGTTCGTTGCAGTCGGCTACATGATGAATCCCGCGCTAGCTGACGCTCTCGCCGGCGCTAGCCTCATTTAGCGTGATAAATGCGTCATTGTGACCGCCGCCGGGCGTACTTGAGTCGGTAGCCGCCGTTAGCTGTCGGTACCTGGCGCTCGTCAGACACTACCTGGCGCTAGCCCTTGATAAATAAGGCCGTAAATCTGGTCGCTATAGCATAGACAATTGACATAATGACAATTCTGTATAAAAAAACAAAAAATCAAAAAAAGTTCTCAAAAATGACTCTTTCTAAGCCAGGACACAATTATTTGAGAGAAAAAGTAGAGATAAAAATAAAAACAAAAAACCCTGTTTAAACAGAAGAAAAGGAACGTCCATTGAAATGTATGGGAGAGCGGCAGGTAATACCTGGCGCTCTGGAAGCTAAAGCGCCGGCGCTATACACTGAGCTGCCTGTAATGATGAATCATACGCTCCATGGCACTGTTAGAGTCGCTCACCAGAATCGCCTTCATAAATGTGGTATTGCGTACAGCACCGGGCGTTCACCACACGCTGCCAGCCGCTACGAGGCACAACCTGGCGCTATCCCTTGATGAATAACCCCCCAAGTGGTTACCAGTTACCAATTAGCTTTGCCAGAGTACGCTTGCACAAAAAACCTGAATGGTTGGCGGTGGTCACGTGATTGGCTGCTAGTTGATGCCACATAAGTGAATGGGGAAGGGGTGACTTGGCTTTAGTACCTCTTTAAGCACCCCAACCACAAAAGGCCACTAGTTCAGTGACAACACTAATTCCTTCCTTTTGAGATGCTGCTTTTATTGGGACCAGTCTGTACATTTTGATTAGTAGTAACAGTGTTGCTTTTTTTGATTTAGGTTAAAGTTAAATTGAACTGCAGACACATTCCAGCTTTAGGCATCTTATCTTCCTCCCCCCTCCTCTTCCCAAAATTACTGAGGATACTTGAAGAAGATCAACAGTCACAAAATACTTAAACTAGTCAAACAGCGGCCATATGCATCCCTCCCGAGGGCAATTTAGATTGCTGCACATAAATATTACTTTAACGTTTTCCAAATCCTGCTGTGGTAAATTTTAAAAATAAAATGGCGGCTCATGCATTTGCAGGCCACCTGCAAACAGGAAGTGCTGCTGGGCTTCCTGTTACTGTGCACTGTCAATTATGTCAGTTGAATCCAGACAGCAGCATGGCTGAGATGCTGGGAGAGGAAGCTCCAAAATGGCCGCTACCTTTCTTTTCCAACTGTGCCAGGCTGTTGGTACAGCTTAATTATCCCACCCCAGACGTGGAGACACTTGTCAAGCAAAATGGAGGTGGGGTGTATTCTGATCAAAACCCATATCTCCTCTAACTTGCATTCTACATAAATGGCAGGGATGTATACAGAGTGACAGCTCTTCCTGATGTTTCATCTCCCTAGCTGCTCTTGACTAGCTGGCTGGAAAGTCACATGGTGAGAGCCACCCCATCTGGCTTGGTTACTGTCATGGCGGCAGGTGAAGCAGAGGATGCCTGAATCTCCCTCCATTGTGCTGTTGCCGTCTTGTCCTGGCTGCATACAGGGCCAGATTAAGTATGGTGGAGGCCCCTGGGCAGAAAATCAGGTGAAGGCCCACCATATAGTATTTTATTTTCATCCTCACTCCTGTGCCCCTGCACACTCCTTGCCTTTGCCATATGCCAGAAAAAGACCAAGCTTAGCAGTATCCCACCACCACCGCTCACAACCCCGTCATAGCTGTCTGGGGCGATATTGCTGCTGTGCAGTGGAAGCCACTGCTGGAGCTGTTAACAGGAGACTCTTCTTACCTTCACTGTGCATCTAATGTTTACTATTTTACTAATGAAGTAATGCCTCCACTGCCATCTTTCCTGCATCAGCCTCCCGATGACCACAATTAACAAAGGGTGGAATCCCCCCTGACATTGCAAATGATGGAGGCCCAGGGACACATGCCCCATAGGCCCTTCCTATGATCCACACTTATAATCCTGCCCTGGCTGCATATCTTATCATAAGTTACAATGTTATAAGTACCTCTGTGATTATTATAACATTATAACATCCTTAAAACCATTCCAATCAAGAAGACAAAGCACTGATGGCCTGCGGACGTGGCTCGCCCTTATAGTGAATGCTGACTGAAGATAACATTACCCCCATCTGTTTATCAGTGATGCATGAACATAAGTGCAGCAGGGGCTTTTAGTAGCCGCTGGAACCCGGAAGTAAGGTAAGAACAGCTTGTTATGTTTGTAAGTGTAATGCATCACAAATGTATGCCATGCTGTACATGGAATTCCATAGAATTGCTTTAATGAGAAGTATACAATATACAAAAATGAAACAAAAATAAGACACAAAATTACATATCCACATATACTTCAAAAGTGGCCGTGAAAGAAAAACTTGCTAAAACAAGAAACAAATATACATCCAATGCTACTTGCACTTTCTAGCTTTTTTTTTTACAGTGTCAGTATTGCTTTAATCAATCAGCAAGATTAAAAAGTTTCCTGGTTTTACTGTGTATTATAACATCAAGGTAGGTGATTTCTATAAATATAAGACTTCATACCAAACAACATTAAAGACTCCAGAGCACAACAAAACATATGAGCTATATATTTAATTTATTTTAACTATTACAGATATTAGGTAAAGAGATGATAAAAAGCTATTGAGAGCGATTTAGAGATGGAGATAGCTCTTAGTAAGATATCATTAAGGATATATTGTCTTCTATCATAAAATAGTTATAGCCCTCTGCAGAAACCAGTTTGAAGGGTGGGAGGAAAAACACAGCAGAACTGGTGAACACTGAAGAAAAATAATAATGAAAAATATAACTACGCTTTAAGGGATTGTCTAGGCAGGTAAAAAGTACGAGCTAGGGTAGCATCCTGCTGAACTCTGCATGAGATTTCTGAAAGTCTACCGTCAAATTGGTACCCCAGATTTGATATTTTTCTCTTCCTGACCAGGGCATCCTTGGATGGTTTACCCCTTGAGACAATTTATGAGTAGTGATAAGTGTTGGACCCATGCCTAAGTTAGATTTGACCCGGATCAGGGTCCAGTTCAACCTATCCTAAATACCAATAAGATATGGATCAAATTATTCGGCATACCACCCACCGGTTCTGGCATGTGGATCCCATTGGACCCCTTACCAGTTCAAAGACTATTCAAAAAATACATTAAAGTTATGCTAAAGCAAGCCGACTGTTGTCCCATTGTCTGGGGCTACACATTGTACTGTCCCAAACCATATTCAAAATGATCCTGTAGTTCCTAAGTTATTTGTAAAAATTAGAGCATTGGAGATGCAGAGAAAAATAGGAGAAAAAGCTATGTGATGTAAGCACACTGTGTGCTTTAAATATATCATAGTAAAAAGAAATGCATTGCTGTGCCTCTAGTTATTACTGCCAGCCTATAGTGTGACCAGAAAAAGGGGATGAGAGATGCTGCAGGCTAGGAGTACCTCCAGCCTGCCAGCACATAGTGTGACCAGAGAGGAGGGCGGGGTTTTATAGCTGCAGAGAGCGGCAGTCATTTCGGATGTCTGGGGAGGGAGTGGGGGGTGTTTCTGTTCTTGGTCCACTGAAGGTTGATTGAAAGACCAGGTCAGAGGGGTGGATAAGGAAAGCTGAATGAGGAAGTGATTTCCTCACTATGGAGACCAACAAAGGAGAAATCAAAGTGCTCCAGCCACTCAATAAAAGGTAAACTACTGATATTTTTTCTTAATTTCTTACTAGCCAATCATCTCTCTGCATCTTTCACCTCCTGTTGTCGCCGCACAGCATCCTCTCTTCAGGTCCACTGGGGTCCCTCCTAGTCCTGCAGGGACTGGTCTCCAAATCCTGGGGGGATGATATTGCAGCCATCCTGTTGGCACTGTAGTAAGGGGGGCACAGCTCCTCCCTTCTTTCTTGGTGTCTTGCCAAGCTGATGCTGAGCTGCGAGGGCAGGGTGGCATTTATACCACATAGGAAGAACCTCTGTGGAACCTCCCCATGTGACTAACGATGTCACTTGAGAGGAGGGACAAGGAGGGAGATATCCTGTGGGAATTTCCCTCCATGCCCTTCCCCTCCAGTGGCACATGTAAAGTGCCTGTACAGTGCAAAATGCAGAAAATACTTACACTTTAACATAATGGGTGTGGGGCCACATTGTGACAGTCTGGGGGGGAGGGGGGATCCAGATTGCGTATAGAGCCATGCAATCCTTATCTCAATCTTACATGAACTGCAATTCCTGGGGAAAATGCAGCCGCAGGTGGTTGCATTGGCTGCAGTGGCTTGTTCTTTTCTGGTCGTCTGTCCAGGCCATCCCACATGACTGTCAATCGAAGGGATGCACTTCATCAGGGCATCAAGGTTCAGATAAGTATTGTGGGGTCTATGCATTGGGAGGAATCCAGCAATCTGGAACCCCCGAGACTGTCATAATGTGGCCCCCACAACCATTATGTAGAAAATGGACAGCTTTAACATGGTCCTAACGCCTGCGTGGTGGCTGTATGTAAGCCCACAAAGGATAGCTAACGGATTTTAATTATTCAACGGCCGAACCAATTGGGCCTTCCCAGTGGTAAGTGTACGGTAGAATCTGTGCTACTCATTTTAAAGCTAACTTGATGAGCACTTTCTACTGCTGTCTGTGGCACTTGGAGCCTTAAAGGAACAGGTGAGTAGAGTAAAAAAAAAAAATAAAGATCATTTTTTTCTATCTGTGTCTGTGTGTTTATTTTTTACATTTAACCCCTTGTGAACTGGTAAGGGCTCCATGAGACCCCTATACCAGTTCACAAGGCTGGGGGCTGGCAAGTCACCTGCGGCTAGCGGGTGACTTGTCATTAACCCCCGGCACCTCCCCGAAGCCCAGGGGGGGGGGCAGAAGAGCCCGTGGCCATGGGCTATGCGGGCTTGTTACTTTGGGTAAGGGGGACCCCATGTCATTTTTGGGGGGGGATTTTTAAAGATTTTTAACCCTTAATAATCCCCCCAAAAATGCCCCCCCCCCCCCCGGGAGGATTAACCTTTGTAGTGTGGATGGTAGTTGTATTTTATTTGTAAATGTTATGAAGTACTTGTTTCAGTTTGGGGGGGTCTCCTGGGCAGGAACGGGGGGCTACCGATAAATATGTGGTAACGTTCTAATCGGTAGAAATGTGGCTTTCACATGCAATATGGTTTTCTTTAATAAAATACATTTTTTATTTAAAATAAAGGAGTCAATTTTCTAAAAAAAAAATGTATTTATTTATTTTTTTAAATTAATAATATTGTAAAAAACAGAATAAAATTTACAAACAAGATATTTCATGTTAAAGCCTAAACTCTGCTGCAAAAATAAATTTATATAATTTTCCTGACAACTCCAGCAAAAATGGCGCAAAAATGGGGAAAAATGACCTGTCAACAGAGGGTGACAAAATCTCAAGTATGCTGGCATTTAAAGGGGTTAAAAGTAGCTATGCATGTTGGGTATTGTTCTGTTCGGGGGACCTTGCGCTTTCAAACTTAGCTTGTTTTTTTCTTGTTTGCATATTTATATTTTAGGAAAAGGTGTTTTTTATTCAGCTTTTTTATACATTTTTTAGGGAAACCCTGCACAACCTAAGAATTATTTGAGGGTTAATTCCAGAAAGATGAGCCCACTACAACAAGCTGGGTACGCTTAGAAAGTTTAACATGTGTACTTTCAGGGAATATATGGTTTATGGGGATATTCGAAATGTAAAGGGTTGTTCTGGTTGAAAAATCGCAAGGTGCGCACTTTGTCTGCAGAGCTGAAATTTTCAAGTAAAATTACCGTTACGCACATGCTTTACTTTGGGTATCATTCTGTTCGGGGGATGTTGCTTTTACTTGTTTGTATATAGTTTTTTTTAGGAAAATGTGGCTTTGATTCTGCTTTTTTATCCTTTTTTTAGGGAAACTCTTTGCAACCAAAGATTACATTGAGGGATTACTTCCAGAAAACTGTGGCCACATCAAAAAGCCTGGTACACCTAGAAAGCTTGAGGTGTGGACTTTCAGAGAATATATGTTTGTTGGGGGTATTTCAAATGTAAAGGGTTGTTTTTCTGGAAAAACTGCAAGGTGCGCATATTGCATAGCATAGTTGTATTTTATCTGAAAATCCCCTAAAGCGCTGTTTCAGTTTGTGGGAGTCTCCTGGGCAGGAAAGGGTGTACCTATACATATGTGGTACCGCTGTAACCGGGAGAAATTGGGATTTCACACGCAATAAGATTTCTTTGACAAACTTACATTTTTTATTACAAAAAAACACTACAAATTGTAAAAAATAGATTTTTTTTTCACATATTTCACCCAAAAATATTGAGAAAACACCTAAAAAATGACAAACAAGACATTTCATGTTAAAGCCCAGACTATGCTGAAAAAAAACAATATATTATTTGCCTGGGAAAGCACTGGAAATCCTTTCAAAAATCACATTTGAACATGGGGAGTGCAAAATAGTGCAAAATGGTCTTGCAACAAAGGGTGACAAAAACTCCAGGTAGGCTGGCACTTAAAGGGTTAAACCTTCTATGCGCAGTGTTACTAGACCTTTCTAAAAGGTTTTATTCAAAATACTTACATTATTTAACTTGTGCTTTAATTTTTTTTTTTTTTAAAACCTATTGTAAAAAAATGACATTAGGTCCCCCTCAAATCCCTGGGACATCCCGGACATGAAAATGATGCGTAGCTTTCTAATGCAGGGCTCACGAATGCTGTGAGCAGAGACATCAACCTGACCCATTCCCACTGGGTGATTTTTCTCTAGCCCTGAACATCACAATGAACAATTTCCTGCACACACCTGGGCTCAGCTAATTAACTGGACTGAATAAGAGTTCAAATTATCTAAGTCCAGGTGTGTCCAGGAAAATATCAAATAAACAAAAATCACCCGCAGGAATGAGTCCCTGTGTGAGGGGGAGGATAAGGTTAGTTTAGTGTTCCTAGGCTCTACCTGGCACAATGTGGATGGGATTCCTCGTCTTTAATTGACTGTTTAGATTGGCAATGTAAATGACCACCTATATAGTCAGCGCACTGGAAATTCTAAATTTCAGATCTAAATGGACCAACACAACATTTTGGGGATCATGTGCCAATATCCCACTTTTCTTTACCAATGTTAAAATGGACCAAAACCATCCCTGAAGCCTATGAAACTCCAAGGCCGGCTTACTCCCTCTCCCCCCAGGGCATCCCGAACTGGGATGCCTTGTTTTGTGAAACCTCCCAAACTTCCTTGAAATTCATACTTTTCCCTGAGGCCCACGGCGCACAAGCAGCCCGTTCCGGCATCACTTGCATCCCTTTTTTGTTGTGTGCGTCCACGTCTGCCGAAACTGAATGGCTGTGGGTGGCCATGCACAGCCAAAGGGAGCAAGTGGTGCTGCAATGCCGAAGTGTGTAGCTAGGGCTTCCTTTCAGCTAGCTGTTGAATAAGTTACCAGCGGTGGAGTAGAACATTCTTGATGCTGCAGTAGGCCTGACTGTGATTTCTATTGTTTCAAACTTAATAAGAAATTAAGTTGGGGCATACATAGGTTTTACAGGGCCCCATATCAAAACTCTAAGTGGGCTCCCCACAACATTAATGTGGATCAAACCCCACAACAACCAGCCCTAAAGTCAGAAAAGACCTAAGGAATGGTGAAAGTCCTCTTAAAGTGGACCAAAACCCAGAATTTTGACTATGATAGGTTTCGGTGCTTGCCCCCCGATCGGGCTGTGTGAAACCCCCCAGGTTGCCAAAACCAACTCATCTCTTCCCGGTCCTACAGCACATGTGCAGCCACGTGTCCAATCAGCGCGCTCAGAGCCGCTGATGTCACGTTGTCTAAGACGAGCGCCCGTGCTAGTCATTCACAAATTCCTGGCGCTGGCACGCGCCCTGCCATTGGACCAGCAAAGAAGGTAAGTAATATGTGGCTCTACCACAGTATGCAGTGTTGGTGCGTTGTCTGCAGGGAGCACCAGGGGCCAGGGCTGTAGGTTCCACAGGACGGAACTACAGTGAGGTGTCAGTATATTGTATCTTCAAGTGCGTCATACACAGAGCATCAGGGGGTAAACAATGCTCTGCCATATTAGTTCCATCCTGCCAAACCTACAGCTCAGGCCACTCCCAGAAGGCAGCAAGCCAATGCGGCATACTGGGGTTGTGCCACAGATGCTGCAAGGTGGTGGGAGGCAGCTTGCATGAGGCCCACTTCTAATAGGGGTCCTGTAGAAGTTGCCCACCTGCCTCTGTGTTATGTACGCCCCTGAATCACACTGACCCAATGCATCACTGAGATTTTTCTGTGGTCTTCACTGAACATTAAGTGTTTATCAGTTTCACCTGAACTCAGGCAATGATCTCATATGAAAGGTAGTTCTTATTCCCTGCATCCATGTGAAATCAGGAAATCTACCAGTGCTGAGAGCAGGGCTCGAGAAGAATCGCAGATGGAATGGGTCAGGGTGACGTCTATGAAAAAGCCAATTGTGAATCAAGTTCATTATCCATAACTAGAGTAGTATAGTGCTAGAGTAGAGTAGTTCTACAATATTTTTAAGTTACTGTGAGTGGAAGTACTGTACCTGTGCAACATACCGTACTCAACTTTCATTTATTTGTGGATGAAAAAATATATAATTTTTTTTTTACTTTTTAAAGGATTTGAGTTTTGCTTGCATATGTTTCTGACGGCATGCAAGGATCATGTCCCAGCTGAATGATGGTATATGGTGGTGATGATTGTCATGGTATATTCAGTGGCAACTGGGAAAGGTCAAGGAAATGCCTGGCTTATTGATTTGTGGTCCATTTATGTAAAGGTCAGTTGCTAAAGGTTAGTCAGGGATCCCTTTCCAATTGTCAGTGATTAACCGTATGCTGGGATCATTTCAGCCTTTGAAGAGTATACCTTATGTACTCTTAGCAAAGCCGATTTCTTCACTATGATTTCTGAGTCGTGGTTGAGTTGGGAAGGGCGTGTCATGGCTCAGCTTCTTGAGATGTGTTCACACTCTGCATTGGTCAGAGACAGCTGTGCCACAACAGTGGCTTGCCATGCTCACTCAAGCTTATAGCTGCAAGGGACAAGAGTGGCTGTTAGACCACTTTTTTGCATGGTCCTGGAGACATAAAAATGAAAGGAGGGCAAACTTTGGATCCCGCACTACACGAAATGAAGGAGAGGCACATGAGGCAGGCTTAGTTAAACCTGCTTGCTGCCTTATTATTGCTGTTAGGTTTACAGTCCCTTTAATTATATGTATAGAAGATGAATAGAGAACTAAAGTGCAAGTATGGATTGTTTAGTTGTTTTACATGGCTAGAATGATTGATAATGGCTTGTCCAAGTTTTATGTCTGAAGAGCAATTTTGCTGATCTTTTACTAACAGCAAAAAGCAAAAAAAGGTAAAGTCAGAAGGTGATGCCCTAGTGAGCACATCATCAATATGTAAGGTAGCAAGATGTGTGAAGTGAAATCAGACAGTTGTTATATATTCAGAAAAGAACAGTATTACATTTAACACTGTAGAATAAGGGTTATGGGCAAGATGTCATGAGCATATGGTATGCATGGCTTCAGGGGTATTTTAATTCATGGCTGCTTTGAGGGAGAACAAATGGTAACTGGCATTTTATAACTTGCAACCTTTATTTTTCTGCAGAGAAACCAGAATACAATATGATTGCTCATGTGCTTCAGTCACACCAGCCAGCTAGAGGAGAAGAGTACTGAATCTTGAAAGCTTTCTTAAAGTACCTGTCTAACATCCCAATGTACAATAAATAGTAATTTTTATTTTATTCCATAATTACATAACTACTTCAAACCAAAACAACACCCAGGACTTTAAGGGACCTGATGCCCACTGCCTGACGATGCCTGCCCAATGCCCGCCACTGCTGTAAAGCCGGTCAATGCAAAAGCTAACTTTTCCTCCACGCAATTGAGCCGTGTGGTCGCTGGAGGCCTCCCTGTGTATCTGGCCGCCCATGTGATTGCAGCAGCCAATTGCAGGTTCAATTTCACTGTGAGAGACCGGTAAGATTATTGCTTTATTTTAAAAATTGTAATTATTAATTAATAATCTTTAGACCCTGCGCCTGTTTGCCTTGGAGGAGTAGAAGGTCTCCAGGAAAGAGGTAGATGTTTCCCAAATAGGCAGAAGCATTTTGCCCAGCAGAGTAGAGGCTCTTCCTATTTCAAAATACAAAATTACTGGGTAAGTTACCAGGTGGCATCTGAACATCCCCTTCAGATCAGCCATAGTGACTGCTCATTGCTCATACTCACTTCATGTTTCTCCAAAGCATTGAATATAATAAGCTTGGCTGTTACCTCCAATCAATGGTGGCAGAACTATGTAACAGCTACCGTCAGAGGGAGGCAATGCTAGGACAATGGCAGGTGCTAAATGAGAACCTGGCACAGCTGGTGGCACTCCAAGAAACAAGAGAACCACCATACATTGCAGTCCACCCACCATAGCAATGATAAAACACATTTCATTTTGCATGTAAAAATATTTTGATTTGATTATACATCTCAGTAGAGACACACCACAAAAATTTAATTTGGGGAAAAAACATACAAAAAATAACTACAATGAGACGAGACAAGGTGGTTCCACACAGATTGGCCTGAAGCACCCTGTGTACCCCGATACAGTTCTGCAGGGACATCCATCATGGCTGGGGGACACATCTACATAATTTGGAACCTGTTCCTGGATGGCATAGTTGTGCAGAAGCACTAGGTACTTGAGGGCCCCCACAGTATGGCCCAAGCACCTAAACCTGGTCTTGAGCAAACTGAATGCTCGCTCGAACATTGCCCTGGTCTTGGCATGAGCCCGGTGATAGGAAGCATGTGAGTTTGAGGGCGCAAAATGGGGGTCATCAGCCACAGTAGCAGCAGGTAACCAAAATCACCTACAATACAAAAATATGTTCGAATAGCTCAGCAATCTAAAGTCTGAGAAATACATGCATAGAACGCTGCAACGCCGCATATACTCAGAAAGGTATACCATCACGCTTTCCCGCACAGCACTACACTATACTTCTGCCATGAAATAGAGTCTGTAAGTGTATTGGGAAAAGAAAAAATGTTTTATTTGGCCGCCTCGAAGGGCGAATCATGCCTAATTAGAGCAGTTAATCATGCACAAGCCCTTACTAATCACTTTTATATGCTTAAACGCAAAAACAACACGGGGTAAATACAGACACAGACACAATAGCAAAAAGGCTTAAACGCAATTACGCAAATGCTAATACATCCTAAAATACATAAGTCGGTATGTAGGTATGCCTGTGTGTGTGTCTGTGTGTGTCTCTCTGTCTCAGTGTGTCTGTGTGTATGTCTTTGTTTCTGTGTCTGTGATGTGTGTGCATGTGTCTCTGTGTGTGTTTGTGTGGAACACTCAGCACTGGAGGACCAGCAGACAGCAAGTGTATGTTTATCTGCTTCCTGTCCACTGGTCCTCTATTGCACTCCTTCCTCACACACACAATTAGGGAGGAGATGCTGCTCACTGGCCGTAATGAGAGATGCCACACACTGCCTGTAATGAGAGATGCCACACACTGCCTGTAATGAGAGATGCCACACACTGCCTGTAATGGGGAGTGCCGAACTCTGCCTGTGATAAGAGATGCAACTCACTGGCTGTAATGAAGGATGCTGCACACTGCCTGTAATTATGGAGGCTACTCACTGGCTTTAATAAGGGATGCCGCACACTGACTGTAATAAGGGGAATGCTGCACGCTGCCTGTAATGAGGGATGTCACTCTCTGGCTGTAATGAGGGATACCGCTCACTGGCTGTAATGATGGATTCCGCACACTGCCTGTAATGAGACAATAGCCAATGGCCGCTTTAAATATAGTTAGTAGGGAGAGGCAATGGGTAAGAAGCAGCCAATGCCAGCTACTCCCCCGGATTGCACACAAAAGCGTTGATTCAGAATTGTATTTTTTTCTTTTTTCTCATGAGATTTTTCCACGGTGCAATACAGCACTTTATTTAGCTGTGCATGTGTTTAAAAAAATTGAACAGCTAAATATGGTGCTGTATTGCACAGAGGAAAAAATATTATAAGAAAAAGTGTTTAGTCACAATGTGCTTACCTTCTCCTTGCTCCCTTGGCGCTCTCAAGAACTCAAGCGGCACCAGCTCAGGTGGTGTGACAGGATCCCTGTCACTCGGCCACCACGTCAGCAGCAGGCGCCGACTCGAGCAGCGCTGCGAGCCTTCACCTTTGACCTTCTTATGCTGTCCGGCAGTGCTGCAGACAGTGCACCCACTGAAGGCTGGTTTAAAAGGGCCAATGAGCCCCAACGTTTAATGTGGAACAGGTTGCCATATTCTTTAAGGACTAATTAACCCTCAGATAGTTCATGGGCCAATGAGTCTGAAGTTCCCCAGCCAATCCTCAGCACCTAAGCCCTATATAGGTAATCCCCGCTCACCCATTCATTGCCCATGATAGCGTGCTGCTGGGTGCTATAGTTCCATTGATGTCTTACTGTAACATAGCTGACCTTGCTTGCCCACTGACCACTGCCTGGACTGATTTCTGCCTGCTTGACCCCAAATCCGTCTCACCCTCTGTACCGCAAACCCTCTGTCCACCCGGCTTGATGCTTGGCTTGACTGTTGACCCTTCTCTTGCCTCCCCTTGGTACTGCAAATCATGAGGACTGCCTTCCAGTGTATAACCTGGTTTGCCTCACCCAGTCTAGTCCCTGGATCTACACCCCTTGTGCTATATAAGACCTGAGGCCAAAGGGTTTTCAGGGTCTCTGTAATAAGTTCAATCAATGCTTTATAAATATTACTTTTAGGCATTATAGCACACATGAAAATCAGCTTGGAAGCTGTGGGAAAAAAAAAACCTGGTCATTAAGAATATCTTCATTCCAGGGTATGAGAAGGGAAATCCTCAGTTTGATGTATCCAGTGTATCTTGGAAATGTGTCTGATTGCCCCTAACTCAACTAACGATTGTAAAGTCAGTAAATCTGATTTTTCCTTTATCACTTCCTATGGTACACCCTTATAATTGAGTTATTACCATTGGACAAGTATGCATGAATGTGTTGTCCACGTCTTTACTGTTCCTTTTTCTTCCACGCCCCCCCCACCCCATGAAATGATCTTGTAATCTGAAAATAAATAAATGCTTTGTGGGTTTTAATGTGTTGATGCAATTTGTAAATAAGGAAAGTGTATGTGATTGAGTGGGTTTGGTTGAATATGTGACAGTAGCATAATGCATTATACTTGATATAGCTTTATGTGCAGGGTATATTTAGGCCAGCAGTAAAATAGAAGAATCCAGTAAACCCCCTAAGCCTATGTACAAAGGCATACTGCAAACTGTAGTTTTATTAAGCTAAATTGCAAGCTCTGAAAACACAAAGGTTTTTGGCCATTATGACAAATGTGGATCACAAACATTTCCTTAAACAAAGCCAATAATGGCTTCCATGTCCAAGTCCAAGTCCACGTCATGAGTAAGGGCTTACCGCCCAAAACGCGTTGACAGGGAGACCCGCTCTTGAAATGCCTTTTTACCGTTGCGACCGCTGTGATAGCCTTTTAAACTTTGTGGAAATAAAAGTTGGACTTTTTATCGGCTCATAAAGCTTTGCAACATATGAGGTGAGCACTCTGAGCCGCTGCCGACATTTATGAGCCTGCATTGAATGTCTTCTGGGGTAAAGCTGGCAACCACACTCTTTCTACATTTTTTATCAAATTTGAGGCCTGACATTGCATACCAAACCCCATCCATATTTTCCTTGCCGTTAGAGACACAGCACCCTCTTCTTATCACCCATCCCCTGCCTATTAGTTGCTGGATTGTTGGCTCTGCTCCTACTGTAAATTTAAAGCTACGGGGTCTCTTATGAGTTACACCACCGGTCCGGGCATTATATTTTTTTATTTACTATATTTGCTTATTTATGCTTTATTTTCCATAGACCAGAACCCACATTTCGAATCCTCCCTTGTACACTTGTCTAATATTCAGGTGCGGTTGAACCACAATAGTTCTAACAACTTGCATAAACTGAAGAGAACAGATGCATATTCTAGAATCAATAGCTATCCTGCTTGGATTCAGGGCCTCTTAATTTCTAAATTATGATAATATTTAGAAAAACTGCATCCAAACTGAAGAGAGGCATTTTCATTCCTATAACAATGTTGAATAATTAAGAATAGAGAGGATGGGTACCAAACCATTGATGGTTGCAGCCACAGCTATGGCCGCTGGCTGGGCCTTATATTTATCAGGATGCCTTTGTCTTCTATAGCTTGGATGTCTGTACTGCCCTAGCATGGTTGTGGGTGGAGTTGACCTTTTCAATTAATTAATGTAAGGGATTTTTAAAAAGAATCATGGGGTGGTAAAGAAATTCATACCAAACTTTGCGAGTTTCCAAACTTAATCCAGAAGTCCATGTTTGACCCAGAAAAGCTTAACCTAATGCAGGAAGCTGCTGTAGAACATACCTGAGCCCTGCAATCCGGAGGTTGGAGCTCTTTCCTGTCAAAATGTCCATGGCCAGGGCTTTAAAAAGATGGAGAGGACACTGGCAGCAGCTAGCGGGGTTCACAAGGCTCAGGTAAGTTGTACAGCCGCTTCCTGATGCTGCACCATTTTTGAGTCCCAAAGTTTGGGCCTGGTTCAGTCCCTAAACAATTGTTGTTGTTTAGGTTTCCAAAATCAAAATACTTTCCTGACCCCTCATTCATCCCTCATCTTCAATAGTTCCAAGCCTAATACTGTAGCTGGCTAGAACACACTTATTTCTCCTACTCTTCATTGACATCTCACTAAGCCTTCCACTCTCATTTGACAACCCTTAACACCCTAAGTTCAACTGACAACTCTTGACTGCCTCTTATATTACATTTATGATCTGTAAATACCCTCACTTCTGGCTTAAAATGAATAGCTACCCTCAATTCACACTTCACATTCAACCTTACTTCTATTTGACAATCTAACTAAAAACCTCAGACTAACTTCACTCCCCAACAAATCACTACTACTACTCTCACTACTTGCACTGATATTAACCTGTCACTACTGCACTCTCACCCCAATTTATGATGAGAATCAATCATTAGGATTTGGTGGTGTAGGATTTTGTCCCTGTAGCACTTCTGTCGGAAGTTTTTTCAACTGATAAGTGGGATATTTGATTTGTAGTTGAGTCCTATTCCCTACCTGTTGCTTCCGCCAAGCAAACCACCAGGGTGAACTTAGATTTAATTTACACTAATGTGCCATAACGTTACAGCATCCAAGCAGGTTTCTGCTGGAATCTATTTAATGAGCTAATGTCCAAAGGTAATCATTTTATGATTTATGAGAAATCGCCTGGTAATTTGTTAGGTAAATTGGAAAAGATATGTAATGCGTGGATCCATGCTTTTATCCCAGCTAAAATAAACAAATTGCTTTTTGTACCCTGGTCCCACAGCACCACTGGAAAAGAAGATTTCTGTTTGGTCATACTTACTATTTTACTTGTATTGAATTAACATTTGTTGTCTACTGATGTCTTTTCATCAATAAAAAACTATAGGAAACACACAACATGGTTGTGGAAACTCTAGGCAGCCTGTTAACTAGTATCTCAGAGATGTCTCACTTTAATGCACAACCAAATGCATTAACATGTTGTTTTTTCTTTCAATTCCATAGTGCTTTTAGGTGGAGAAGCAAGACAACTGCAAGACAAGTACAAGATTCTTCCCAAGAGAAGTTTTTTTACATTTTAGTAAATAGCCCCCCCCCCCCCCAAAAAAAAAGAAAAAAAAGTTATTGCTTTAAATACCCCCTGATTGAATTTTCTGATTTAAGTTCCAATGCCCCAACTTGCTTTTCTGCTACTGTTTTCTCTTTCCGTTTTGTGTCTGCATGCTAGTAGCCATTTTTGTATACCTCTATTCGAAGCTACATAGACTAAGAGACTTTCCTCTGGTCACATGTACAAAAAAACTCTTTACCTATTGACATTAGAGGGAAGAAGACTTTACTGTCTAGCAAAGGGACCATGGGTCACTAGCAGAAGGGTGTCACTGAATGGATATTCATGCAATAATGTTCCTCAAAACATGAAATTGAAGAAGAATGCAGCATATGGGTACTGCCAACTAAAATACATGCAGTGACTCCATAGGTTGGACTTATTTTTTCTACAATTATGTAAAAATGGGATTTTAGTAGATCATGATTCATATGAAAGAAGAAAAAACAATCTGCTAATCAGCGAGTGTCCTTCTGCTAATGAGACACTGTTAGAACTGGCTCTCTCTGCCAGAGGAGACAGGTTAATAGAGGAAGGAAGAGTTTAGACTTCAGTGTGTCATCTCTTGTTACCCATAAATAACTGAATTACTGTGGATTAATCTGCGGAAAAACATGTTTTGCTTTTCAAGGTGTATCTAACAAAAAATGAAGAAAAATGCGAAACACCTATACTATGCATTTTATTATCAGTCTAATGTTCAAAACAGAGTGCTATAATGTTAAAGCATCTGTCCAGCGGGCTGCATCCCCCTAGCCCGAACCCTCTCACATGCCTTTCCCTCTAGTAAAAAAAAAAACACACACACCTGCATGGTGGCAACCACCCAGATCCCTGATAGGCAGTGACTTCTTAGTAAGCCTCTGCTGCACATGGTATGGATGACGACCTGTCACTCAAGCTGCTTGCGGCAGCTTTGTCACTGGCAGCCGCTGTAAATCCAGGGAGAAATGGGGCTCCATTGCCCTTCCAGGCTGACCAGATAAGTCTGTTTTACCCCCACCAAATCAGGCTTAGCGGCAGCCGCTGTAAATCCAGGGAGAAATGGGGCTCCATTGCCCTTACAGGCTGACCAGATAAGTCTGTTCTACTCCCACCAAATCAGGCTTAGCGCCTGGTCGAAGGCCCCGGCTAGAACTAAAAGTTGCCTGGAAATCTGATTAAAAAGTGCCCGAGATTCTGCAATTTATTTTTAAATTGTTTTACATGTACCTTTACCTGTACATGCCATTTATATGTCATGATAGTCTTGCCCTGAAACTTAAATAATATTTGTGTTGCCTTACTGGTTGCCAAAAAGTAAAGCCTACTGTAAGCCTACACTCAGCTTTACATAATGAACCATATTCTGACATTGTGTCCAGCAGTTTTTTTTATTAAGATCAAGAGTATTACTTAGTATTACCAACAACTGAAAAAGCGGAGTTAATGTGGCTGAGGGGATGTGCTTGCACATCCGTTCCCTTTGCAAAAGTAATGGTTGAGATCCACCCTCTTCTTAGTAACGGAGCCAGATGGAAGTGGCCCAAAAGGAGTAATTTTTCCCTCATGAGGGCTGTTGCAATAGTACAGTTTTTGGTCAGCAGCATATATTCTTCAGAACACCACCTCCTTGACAGGGCCTCATGCCTCAACTAATGTCACTATACTGTAAGCCCTTGGGTACCTTTTGGCACTATCACGAATTTACACAGGGAATTAGTTCCCTGTGGTTTAGGGTAGACGTTCCACCCAGGAACAAGGCCTCCTGGCCTCTGCTCTTGGGAGCTCCTTGCATAGTCTATGGCTGCTTCTACTTAAGCTTGCATGATAATTGTCTTGATTGCCAGCCTCAGATCACATAATCTGTATAGCAAAATCCAAACAATGGGCACAAGGCAAAGAGAGCTCACCTCCTGGTATGTTCAATGTCCACAGTGCAAGAGCGCCAGCCACGTGGTTTGGTTAATAAAATCATCCATCCTTTATTGTCAGCCGTAGTAAAAAGCCATCACAGCATGTAAAGTATAAAACGCATAATGAGAACAGACCCCGCATCTACGCATTTCGAGCAAAGGCTCTTAATCATGACCATCATGCTTCTTAATCATGCTTCTACTTAAGCACCATGGAAGCTCCATCCTTTTATTGAGCTTCCTGGTCTGGATCACTCAATTTAATCTCTAGCCTGCCTGCCAGTTTTGTCACTCCTCTATAACCACCCACAGTCCCAAACTGGACATCCTTACAACAAACAGTGCTCATATCCTTCCCCACCCACCACACTCGAGGCAATTTATATTGCTTCACATTCATTTACCTTTTTCTAACTCCTGCTGTGTTACATTTTAAAAACAAAATGGTGTCTCCTGGAGCTGCAGTCCGCCTGCAAACAGAAAGTGCTGCTGAGTTTCCTGTTACTGTGTATTGTCAGTTATGTCAGTTGAATCTAGGCAGCTGCATGGCTGGAATGCTGGGAAAGGAAGATCCTAAATGGCTGCTACCAGGAGAAATGCAGTAAGGTGTCTCAGTCCCAGCTTTGAGTAGGTGCAGGATCAAATGTAAGTGCTGACAGTGTATCAGTATCATGCATGCAGTTGGGGCAAGAGAGTTTTGGGGAGTTTTCTTTTCCAACTGTGCCAGGCTGTTGGTCTGGTTTAACCCTTCACAGTGCAGAGAGCTAAATCTTGAAGCAAAGGTCTCGATATTTATATAGCCACCTACAGCCTTAAACCTTCCCAATGCAGGAACTATATTTTTAAGAGGAAGCCCTTTTTGCAATTCTTCCTCCTCCTGTGCTAAGCTCAATTTGGATGTTAAAATATTAAAACTCACCTACCTGCATGGCAGCCATGAGCTTGAGTGATGGTTAGATTTGAGAAACAGACCAGTACAGTCTAAGGCCCTTATTTATGAAGGAGTAGCGACTGGTGAGCGACCGGTAATGACGGGCACCGCCACGAGAACGCCGGCTCCCCACCACAATCACACATTTATCAAGCCAATCCTGCTTAGCGACTGAGATAGCGCCAGATAGCCACTCATTCATCATTATTCCAGCCTCAGCCCACAGAGCCAGCGTCCGACCTTGAACAGCGACAGGTATGACCTCTCGCTACCTGGCGCTCTCCAATGCATTTCAATGGAACAATCTTTAAATATTCATAATTAATTGTTATTAATGTTTTTTTTTTTTTTTAATGTGAAAAATTCTGTGACCACTTCTGCCATGTTAGTTAATCTTTTTAAGGTAAAAATAATAATAATAATAATTTGTGCAGAATTGATATTACATGTCTGATATTATTGTATTCATATTACTAAATTCTTTCAAATTTATTTTTTGGTTTCCAAAAATATGGTGGTTTGGGGGTTAAAAAACGACTTTTAACCCATCGCCGCCAGCGCTCTGGGGTTTAAACATGCATTTCACAGCACGAGAATTTTTTGAGCGTGATTTTTTGATGAATGTGGTGGGAGCCGGTCGCTCTGACCAGTCGCTATCATGCGCACCCATACAGCGCGGAACCTGTCAAATAGCGACTCGTCACCCCATATTCAACATTACTGCACACCGACTCAGTCGCTAGCAACAACCGAACAACGGCCAAGCACAGCGACTACTAGCGGGCGCTGTGAAAATACTGCTACAGTCGCTCAACTGTCGCTACCTGCCGCTATTAATGAATCGGCCTCAAAGTGTTGCATGGGATTGGGTGGCCAACTGGTTATTCAAGGTCACAGCTTCAGATTCTGTGCAAGTAATAATCTTTATGAGGGCTTGGTGGGTAACGTGTTACAAAATGCTTTGACTTTTTCTGAAAGGATCTTTTAGCTGCTTGCTTCCAGCCCTGACGAGATCCACATTGTCCTCCTGCTTCCAGTCACCTATGTTACTGTACAGACCAAGATGTTCATCTCAGCAGTGCTCAGTCTCGACAAGAACATGTCATCCATGGAGCACGCTGACAACAGCACTCACATACCCACTCCCTGGGCATCACTATTTGAGTTGCCCTGTCAGTTATAAAAAGCAAGGCCACAATAAGGCAAATTAACTTACAGGATGCTGAGCAGCAATTTGGTTTCTAGCTTGGCACAAAATCTTTGGGGGGTGAGGTGTGAGTTTTGTTTTACTACAGGTCAGATTTTTGACAAGCTGAAATCTAGCTTCTGGCACTGTGATGAATTGAGGGATAGGACAGCAATTTTTTTTCATCTACCCACAGATGCCCTTTACGTTCTGAAGGTGGTGTAGTTCTATTTTGATTGACTAACTTGAGCGGTGCTGATAAAGGCAATACCGGTGCTATAGATTATTCTCAATGGGTACTGGAAAAGAAGAACATAAACCTGAAAAAGATCAGCTCAGAAGGAGCCAGCTGGGTAATGTCCAGAAAAGAGACTGATGAGCTCCCCGCCTAGACCACAATCATCTATTCCGCAGCAGTAAAACAGTGCGCATTACATTTATCCAGTGTAGAGGGAAACATATAAATTAAATGCCTGACGCATTGGAAAATGATTTGCATCTAGAATCTCACAAAGCCACAGCTCCATCTTTCTGTAGCGATAAAAGCAGGAAACCCTTCAGGGAGGATGTTCTTTTATAGTTTCTCCCAACAGGCAAATTAGCCACCACCTAAACAGTATCCATTGTCCCTCACTGAAAATAATATTCTGCATCATAATGTGGCATTTAAAAATGATATAGCTGCACACAGATTCATCTCCCGGTTGGACCATTAGCCTTCTAGTGTTGCCATTAAAAGCGCTGGTGTCCGCAGTGTGCATTTCTAACTGACAAACATGATTTCTTATTCACACAGGAGTTACAGATACAAATGTAAAAGAAAAAGAAAAAAGTATTACTCTCACATGTACTCACTGTTCAAAAGAACCAATTAAATTAAAAAAGGCAGTGAAGCCCCCAGCTATGTCTTTGTTGTTTTATTTCATACAGAGAAATATACATAGGAAATCATAATTATAATGTTATTACTGCGGGACCTAAGGGGCTTACCAGTAATATCTTATTTGGCAGATCGCTTTGCTTTATTTTAACTCCGCTCCTAATCCCTAGGCATCAAACTTCCCAGGCCCTTTGTTGATTCTCATAAAGCCTTGTGAGTAATGTTTAAACAGGTAATGCAACTATAAAATGATTACACTTGACCTGAAAAATCTAGTGGCTAATCAGAGATTATTTTTCCATTGCAGACAGCATTTGTTATTAGCAAAGTTCGCTGTGAAGTATGTTGTTTACTTGCTTTTTTTGAGTGTTGTGGACAAAAAAAAACAAACAATTCAGCCTATTATTATAGGCTTATATTTAGCCTTTCTTTATGTTGAATTACGCCAAATTCTGTACTTCAGTTCTGGCCCTGAGACATTGCTCTGATATTATTAAAAAACACTTTTTCTTATAGTAACATAGTATGTTAGGCTGAAAATAGACTTTATATACAGAACTGAATGGGCTAAAGAAAAACATCATCTCCTTCCAGTGGTCTAGTAGCCATAGCTTGTATTGTTATTCAATGCAAGGAAGACATCCAGGCCACTTTTGAACACTTTTAAAGTATTCTTCATGACTACTTCCTCTGGCAGAAAGTTACATAGTTTCACTGTCATGCCCAGGTGAATTTTACCACTAGACACTCAGACCGGTTTGGAAGGTTCCTGATTTGAGAATCGGAACACAGGATAGGGAGGCGTCTCTGAGCCAGGCAGACAACTTCTCCCTTGGGGGCATAGAGTAGGACACTTGACTGGGGACAGGTGAGGAGGGTCACAGGCTGAGAACAGGTAGACAGAGTTGCAGGCTGAGGAAGTAGAGACACAGACTGGGAACCAGAGAGAAGGAAAGAAGGCTGTAAAAATGTGAGCAGAGTAGTAGGCTGGGAACCTGTAGGGACAGACACAGGCTGGGGACCAGACAGTGGAGTAGCAGACTGGGAACATATACACATAAGACAGTTCAAATGGTCTATGCCACAGAGAGGCAAGCCTCCAAGCACCTGGGCCGTAACCTTCCCATGTCTTCTACAGCACCCCAAATGGAGGGGAGTAAACTAGGCCCGAGTAGTCCTGTGATGACCACAGACTTGGGAAAGGGGAAACATACGTCAGACTGTACACTGAAAAAACAGACAATGGAGTGTCCGGCACCAGTACAGACAATGGAGGGTCTGAGCCCCAGTACAGGCAATGGATGTTCACGGCCCCAGTACAGACAATAGAAAGTCTGGGCCCCAGGACAAACAATGGAGTACAGACGATGGAGCAACATGGCCCTGGTAAAGACAATGGTGAGTCGTGGTCTCTGGTAAAGACCAAGAAGGGTGTCAGTCCCTGTATCGACAAAGAGAGAGAGAGCCCCAATACAGGCCATGAAGGGGATGAACACCAAAACAAGATACAAGGCAAGACTTGATTCACAGAGTGTTGGAGAGCAGGTTCAAAAAGCAGGCCCATACAAATATAGGTAAGACAGAGGGGATTACCTGATAGAGAGCAGGGAGCTTAAGGATACATAAACACACATAAACACAGAAGACGAACACAAAAAAAAGTGGCTCGGGTAGAGCACCAGTAAAAACAGATATCAGTTCATGTCCCTGTCAATGCCAGTCCTTATACTCACTTACTAAAGAACCCCCCCCCAACACGACGCTGCAAGAAGTGTCTTTCCTCTAACCCTAGTGGATGCCTCCGTGTTATAATTGTAATCCCGGGTATAAATAGATAATGGGACAGATGTTTGTATTGACCCCGGACATCATTATGCTATTATATAGTTATTAGATCACCCCTCAGCCGTCTGTTTTCCTAACAAAATAAACCTAATTTTGACAATCTTTCTGGGTACTCTAGTCTACCCCATCAATTTAATAATTTAGTTGCCCTCCTTTGAAAGCAGTTCTGTTATATATATTTCTTATGCACTGGTGCCCAAATCTACACACACACTCTGACCAATGACTTACAGCTCGGTAAGATGATGCACTTATGCCCTCCTTGATGAATCAATCCCATGATCCTGTTCGCCCTGGCAAGCCGTTGCCTGGCATTGCTACAGTTATTTATTTACTAAAACCCTAGGTTCCTTTATGCTGTAGTTTTCCCCAGTGTTGTCCTATTTAGCGTGTTTAACTAAAAGTAAAGCTCGCTTACCAAAGGTCAGAACAAGACAGACAAAAGCCTGACCTCGCAAATGTATGCGACCTCCTCATTTTCGATGTGTAGAACATTTAATTTATTAAAAAACAAAAACTCTAAACGAGGAACAAAGGTATTTGAAGCTCTCAAAAGTTAATCATTGTACTTTGCGGTGACATGTCCAGTTTACTACATTGAGGAGTATAGATTCCATCTGTTCAGATTCTTTTTTCCAGTCCAGTGGAGCAAATGCGATGTTAAAAGTATTTTCTGCCAGCAGCCATTGGCTACGAATTAAAAAGACGAATGCCAAGTCCTGCTAGAGCTTAGGGCTGTGACACACTTTCGGCAAAACGGCTGATTCTGCTACTTTATTAACGACTTCTGTTGAGTTTAAATAATGTTTATGCGTAATGACATTAGCTACACAAATGCAGGTTGAAAATGTCCTAGCAGCCCTTGACCACCCTTCTGCCACGGCTCTACTTCTAATAACTACAAGAATAAGGGTATATAATGGCACCAATGAAACAATGTGTAGACCATAGGGGGTAAATATCCTCTTAGTTCACACTCCAAAACATCCCAAAGATTTGTTTATAACCTTTGCTGTATCCATAAAGATCCAAATGATACAGCAGATGAGCATTAGTAATCTAATGCACATCAAGGGCACCATGGATTGCAGTTAGATAAAATCTTCTTCTGTAATATATTCAAAGGCAGACAGTGAAGTCATATTGCAACAGTTTATTGCACTATTGCATTTATTGATGCATACTATTTATTTTCATCTTATTGATGTATTAGCATCTAGTCCCAAGGAGGCGCTTTGTTTTTCATTGTCCTGTGATGTTTTAAATCTCATGCATGTTTGAATAAAAATTGGTAATTGTGTGTGCCCCATATCTAGGCTCAATTGTTTTGGTGTTATATATGAGTTATCATTCTAGGGGAGCACCCCTCTGTACTTACATACTGTTTGGTTAATACTGTGGTGCCCAGCGTAGACTCTTTTTTTCCTGTGTTTTAGTGGGAAAGTCAGACCAGCCTTTTGATTCTGGACAACCTGCTGTTTCGGGCAATATCTTCTTGATGTCTCTAGGCTTGTTGGTGGGTTTGACTGAACCAAAGGACCCGTCATGTTCTTTCCAAAAAATATTTGACTTGCACATAGTACATTATTTAAAGAACCTTGTAAAAAGCATTGATGCCACCATGGATTTTATTCAAATAAAATATTTTTATTAATCTGAACTTAAAACCTCTCTTTAAACAAAGCCAACACTTCCTACCATCCATTAGCCCTAAATTTTTTTTCTCGAACATGCATGGCAGCTCAGAAACAGTGAACGTTGCTAAGTTAGGGTCTAGGACCAAGGTTTAGGTCCACATAATTGGATCCATGAAATTGAATTACAACTGGTAGTGAGATTGTCCTTCCTTTTGCTTGTTGATGGGTCTGATTGAACTGAATGACACCTTTATCATGTGTTGCATTATTGACCCTAAATCCTTTCTTTAGCTTGAGAAAGAGCCTCATTGAGATACAGCTACAGTATATAAATCCTTAAATGTCTTGAGTTTAGCTAGAAAAGTATTAGGGATTGCAGATACCACATTGTTCTATAGCACTTGCCCAGGCACATGGCGTCTTCCTTCCCCACCATATGTCCCATGGGAGCAATGTAAAATTCACCATGTTAAAGAATTTTTAAATAATTGATTCTAATGAAATATCCGCTTCCATTCATGTATGTGGCGTTGCTTGAAAAGTCATACACATGCCGTGCTGTGGTCGGAGCTGGCAGCACTACCACTTTGGCTTGCAGGCTCACTAAGACTAGAGGCACCTATGGATAGAGGCAGCCGTGAGACCACATTTGCATGTGCTTGTGGAGAAATGGGAAGGAAAGGAAGCGCAAACGTTGGAGGTCTGCTGCAGGAAATAGAGAGGAGGCAGATGGAACAGGCTTCATGTAAGCTGCTTGTTGCCTCATGTATTGCCATTGCCTAGACAGTTCCTTTAAAATACTGCAACCTCTCTACATGGAAATATCAAACTGAGCAAACAGTTGCAAGGGAGAAACAGAGATAAACAGTGGAGAGAACAGAAAGAGAAATGGGAGAGAAAGAAACAGTAGAAAAATAAGAGAGAGAAGTTCATGATAGAGAGACAAGAGACATATAGAGGAAAAAGAGAGAGAGAGATAAAGATATAGTAGGAGATAGACTACACAATAAAAGGGGAGAAGAAGTAACAGGAGAAGGAGAGGAGAGAAACCAAGAAGCCAGAGAAAGACATACTAGAGGTTGGGAGAGAACAGCATGGGAGAGACATGAGACTTGTGGGAATCAGGCACCTAGGCACCATTTTTAAGAGAAAATCAGGCTTATCGGGGTACAAACGCACCTTGGGGGTACTCTGATGTGGGATGCCCCACTGCATCTTCCTTTACATTTAGAGCAGGACCAGGAAGCCCACTTTTTACTATCTCTGTGTTCCATCGAAGCAGTCAGTCAGTCTGCTGCCTCACATGACTGCAGATCGCCAATCTGGTTTGCCGGATCGACCACCAGGCAATTCCAACTGGTTGCTACCAATCAATAAATAGCTGTCATACTAACTACAGTAAAATGATCTGAAAACATCCTACAGGTAAAATGCTGTAATTAAACAGCTATACTGCATGCTGACATAATCCAGCGTGTTGCATTTTAAAAACCATGTTGATCATCAGTTTTGGCAGTGGAGCTGATCCACACTTAGCAGCCACTTGCTCCCTATGCTGTGCAGGAACATTTGTATGTTACATGTTATCTAACAGGACAATTGCCATTGATCATATCGATCTCAGGTTACAAAATGTAAAACAAAAACGTTCCTACATGTAACAAATTATTATTTTTTTTTTAGAGATTTGCCACCAGTTTGTGTAGTATCCAACAGTGCATGTAAAAGTGATCCCCTAATCTGTGTCAGCATAAACAAAGCCAGGGCACCCAGCGGTTCCAATTTAACTCTGATTTATTCCCGACTCGGCGAGCCTGAAACATAATACACACACAAACACGCTCTGCTGAATTACCTTTCTAAAGAAATGCCTAATACCACTTATAAAGCACTAACTGGAGTAATAAATATGTTATTAAAAGAGCTATTATGCTATTTTTTTCATTTTTAATGCACCGTTCTGCAGAGAAAATCAATGATCCACATCCATCTCAGCCATAAGAAAAATATATAGTTAACACATTCAAGGTACAAATCAACGTCATTTCATATTTCATATTTCAGCACATCTTTTATCTGCAACATTCTTAGAATTTTGTTCAGTGCATCTGCACTCATTAAATGCGATTTCGATGAATCATGGGAGATGCTAGAGGGGTGCACAGACAGACATACCCAGGCTGTCAACATGACCCGAGACTCTGGCACAGGCCTAGGGCTGGCTACTGGGAAATATAGCCCTGGACATAGATACTGACCCGGTTCTTTTCTGTCACCAGTTCACAGCCTAAAGATATGAACACTGGCCATGTTGATGCCTACCAGCCAGAACCTCTGTCATCTGTTGCAAGCCACGTGTCTCACCACCTTCATTGACTTCTATTAAGGGTCTCCTGCCACTAAGGCAGCCTTACCACCTGCAACCTGTAGCGGCGCCTAAATCACAGCACCTGGCTCTGCCTTACAGCACAACTTGCCGCTGTCTATGTTGTGGCTTCTGGTCCCCCTCGTCTGACAAAGACAAAGTACAGTTAACTGAATCCTTGGCATGGCTGGAGAGATCGTTAAAGGAAAAGCCCACTTTTGTGGACCTCAGATTAGGGTGTAATATAAGGCACAAGGACACCTACCTAACTTACCGATGCTCCTGCTTCACCAATCAGGCTCCCACAGCTCTGGTTTGTGAAGCCGGTCCGGTGGGTGGATGTGGTATGTGTATGGCCCGCTCCCATATGTGCCTCTGTACACAGAATTTCCCCATTTACAGAGGCACAACCACCACCAGCTAGAGCAAGGAAGCACAGCTCCTGGCTTCACAACAGGAGCCCAATGGGCAGTGTAGGATAAGTGTGTCACCTTGTGCCCTATATGACACCCCTAAACTGAGAACTTAAACAAAATGGGCTTTGCACTGGCCACAGGGAAGCATCAGGCTGCTGCAGTAATTTCGTTGGCAGCTGGCGAATGCCGGTAAGCATGTGACTGTAGTCGCCAATCATGTGATTGTTGGTAATTTGGTTTGGCAAGTGGGCTTGCATTTCAAACCTTGGTTGCTGGCGGTCACATGATTGGCTGCCATTTGCTGCCACACAATTGAATAAGGACGTGATGACCCGACTTTACCTCCTCTTTAAGTTTAGAGCAGCCTTGGATTCAAGTCTGCTTTAAATGAAAGATTTTTATGAAGAAAATTTCGTTTGGTGATAGTTTGAGTGTCTTGTGATCCCTCATGTATGAATGTATGCTGTGACTTTTTTGGCCGATAAGCGACAGCTTTCTTCATAGAGGGTAGGGCTGCCACCTGGCTGGTATTTTTCTTTTTTAATTTACTGGCCACTGGTCTGGGGGTGCCTGTATTCATTTTTTACTGGTAATTGAGGAAGTACTGACACCGCCAGGCCATTGGCCTCGTAAAAAAAAAAAAAATTACCGGCCAGGTAGCCACCCTAATAGATTGGTCAATTCACATCTGCCTTAAAATCCCACTTAAACCAGACCAACAGCCTGGCACAGTTGGAAAAGAAAGGTACGGCCATTTTGAAGCTTCCTCTTTCAAATGACTTAACTGAAATGCACAGCAACAGGAAGCCCAGCACATCTTCCTGTTTTCAAGTGGCCTGCAAGCCCATGAGTGGCCATCTTGTTTTTAAAACTTATCCCAGTAGGCGTTAGAAAAAGATACATACATTTTTATGTATAGCAATCTAAGTTGCCCTGGTCAGGGATGCATATGAGGACTGTTTGTTGTATTGGTCTGATTTAATTCACATTTGACTGTTGGTCCGCTTTAACTGAAGATTCTTTGTATACTTCTAAATGGCAAGTTTACATTGATAACGGCAGATGACAGGTTTGCTTTAAGTGTATATTTGTTTTGCAAGGCACTTACAGTGACATAACTTCCTGATATATATACAAATCTTTTAAAATAAAGCGATGATAAAGTGATGTTTGTTGCAGATATTTCCATGGCAACTTCAGCTTTCCATTTAAGCAGTAACCACTACATAAAAGACACAGCAGGGAAAATAAGCATTCTGGTGAATAACAGAAATATTATAAAAGGACATTATTGCATATTTAAGTGACTGTGTCCCCCCCTCTGTGATTCTATACAGTTAGGAGTATGTGCCATACTGACCATACTGAGCTGCAACACTATTTGCATATTGCATATTTTTTATTTCAGATTGTTGCATAAATGTATACATGAGCATGAGAGGTAGTAGCCACTATTATAATATATAATAATATATAAGCCACTATTATAATTATAATATAGAAACCAAACAACTTGGTTCCTCATGTAAAAATCCATAGAGATCTATGCTTGTGGTCTGTACATTGGGGCAGAGGAACAGCTTTGTACAGATACAATACTATGGCACTTTATAAATAATAATAATAATAATAATAATAATAATAATAACAATAGGGCCAGCTTTAGGTTAACAGATAGTCTGTGCAAGAATTCAGGATGGTGCCTCCCAGACACATACATATACACACAGTCACTCTCAGGCAACATCAAATATAGATAAATAGATAGATAGATAGATAGATAGATAGATAGATAGATAGATAGATAGACAGACAGACAGACAGACAGACAGACAGACAGACAGACAGACAGACAGACAGATAGATAGATAGATAGATAGATAGATAAATAGATAGATAGATAGATAGATAGATAGATAGATAGACAGACAGACAGACAGACAGACAGACAGACAGACAGACAGATAGATAGATAGATAGACAGACAGACAGACAGACAGACAGACAGACAGATAGACAGACAGATAGACAGATAGATAGACAGACAGACAGACAGACAGATAATTAGATAGATAGATAGATAGATAGATAGATAGATAGATAGATAGTGTGATGAGGGATTGAGGTAATGGGTAAGAGACAGAGACTGGATCAATAGCCTGACACAGTTGGAAAAGAAAACTACCCAAAATCCACTTTCTCCATCTGCATGCATGACACCGAATCATTGTCAGCACTTACATTTGCTCCTGCACCCATTCAAAGCTAAAACATTGCCTTACCAATTTTCTAGTGGCAGCAGCCATTTTGGAACTCCCCCTCCCAGCATCTCTGACATAACTGACAACGCACAGTAACAGGAAACCCAGCAGCACTTCCTGTTTGCTGGCAGCCTGCAGTTCCAAGAGATGCCATGAATTTTTATGTGCAGTAATCTGAATTGCCCTGGGGAGAGGGGGGATGTAATGAAATGTGGAAACAAAAGATATTTGGATGTAAAGTGAAAAAAAGGTAGATGCAATATGGAAAAGAATAATGACAAAGGGAACACGGAAAAGAGAGGCAGAAGAACTTTTAAATAGAAAGAATGATGTAGGGAAAAGAGAAAGATGGATGAAATATGGAAAAGAGAGATAGACTGATAGAATGTAGAAAAGAAAAAAAATGGATGAAATGTGAAAAACAGAGAAGGATGGATGGATTGTGAAATAGAAATAACAATGGAGGGAATGTGTACAAGAGAAAAATAAGGAGAGAATGTGGAAAGGAAGGATGTTGAAAAATAAAGAACAATGGAGGGAATGTGTACAGGAGTGAAATAAGGAGAGAATGTGGAAAGGAAGGATGTTGAAAAAAGAGAACAAGGGAGAAAGATGGAAGAAATGTGGAAAAAATTATGGATGTAATGTGGAAAAAAATAAATGAAGGCGAGAATATGAAAACAAAGCGAATGTGATGGAAAAAAGAGAATAGAGGAAAATGTTGAAAAGAGATGGAGGGAATGTGAAAAAGACAGAAGGAAAAAGGAAGTGTGAAAAAGAGGGAAAGATGGAGTTCATGCAAAAAAAAGAACGTAAAAAGAGAAGGAATAAGGGAACATGGAAGAGAGAGAAAGAAGGAGGGAATGTAGAAGAGAAAGAAGGAGGAAATGTGGAATATAGAGAAAGAAGCAGGGAATGTGAAAGAAAGGGAAATGTGAAAGGGAATGTAGAAGAGAAAGAAGGAGGAAATGTGGAATATAGAGAAAGAAGCAGGGAATGTGAAAGAGAGAGATGAAGACAAGGATGTGGCTCCACTCTCCATGGAGAGCAGCAGGTCTGGCACCCCGTTGTTGCCCCTGGCATTGCCCTGTGCTGATGCTCGAGCTGCACACCCCAAAGTCCAGCCCTGCAGAGGAATATTATTATTTCCCTTGTTTCCCTTTCCGAACTCATTAGATCACAGCCAACTATTGCAGATCTAACACCCACTGTCTAGACGTCACTGATTGTCAAAAGAAAAGTACGAAGAATAAAAAGAAACTATTTGTCCTTCACACATTGCCTTTGTAAGTTAATGATGAGGAGCTCCACGGCGGCAAATGTTCCTTTTCATAAAAGTGCTTTAATACAATGAGATAGCTGAAGGTCACTAATGCACAATTTGACTTTTGTGCTTTGTTTTCATTCCGAAACATCTGCACATCTAAGTGTCAACTATCAAAAGAGCTGTATGAAAAAAAAGTCTTAAAGCGGTTCCACGCCTGTTTCCTAGCAAATGGGTGTGAGGCTGCATTATAACAGGCTCAGAGGGGCATCCCAGGTGCTAGGTATTACACGGGACTCCAGCAATCTGGATGTCCTCTCAAGTCTGATATGATCATGTGACCCTGCACCCGTTCCCTAGGAAATGAATGTCAGACCTCCTTAAAGGGCATCAATGGTTCAACAAGAAAAAAAACAAACAATTGCCCTTATAGTACCCTAGTCTGCTCATCTGCTGCCAGCTCCTGCTCTCCCCGGCAAGGTGCTGTACACAGTGACTGTCCACCACCATAAGCATTTCAGTGTGGTTGATTAGGTCAGGTGATGCACTCCTTTCTCCAAATGGTAAAGGAGCCTTCGAGACAGCTGGCCAGAGAGAATGTTGTGAGCCCTCAGACCATACACTGATAGCCCTCAGATAGCAGAGGAGTGGCCCTGTTTCAGAAGTTGTCACGGGGAGGCCGATTCATTAATAGCGCCAGGTAGCGACAGATGAGCGACTGTAGCGTGATTTTTTTCAGCGCCAGCCAGTATTCGCTGTGCTTGGCCGGCGTTAGCTTGATGACAGCGACTCAGTCGGTGTGCGGTAATGCTGAATACGGGCTGGGGGGGTCGCTGTTTCACAGGTCCAGCGTTGTATGTGAGCGCCTGACAACGAATGGCCAGAGCGAACGGCTAGCTTCATATTCATCAACAAATCACGCTCCGAATGTGCTGGCGCTGTCCATTCCTTGTTTAAACCCCAGAGCGCTGGCGGCGAAGGGTATTAACTAGTTTTTAACCCCTAAACAACCATATTTTTTGAATGTAACATTATACATGTTTTTAGAATCATTTTGTAATATGAATACATTAATTAGAGATGAGCGAACCGGTTCGGACGAACCGGAATTCGCTCCGAATTTCAGGAAATATTCGATTCGGCACGAACCCGAATATTTTGTGGTTCGTGCCGATCGAATTTTTCCTGAAATTAAAAAAAAAAAAATGCCGGCATGGTGGGAGCCGGCCGGCGGGCCGGTAAAGCCGGCCGGCCCGCTCCCACCATGCCGGCATTTAAAAAAAAAATAAATAAATAAAAGCATTTTTGTCGGCATGGTGGGAGCGGGCCGGCCGGCTCCGCTGACGCGCCCTCTGATGACGCGCCCTCTGATGACAGCTGAGAGCGGCGCCGGCCTCCACGCTCCGGACCTGCAGGTAAGTGTTTGCTTTTTTTTGAAATGCCGGCATGGTGGGAGCGGGCCGGCCGGTTCCGCTGACAGCGGAGCGGGCCGGCCCGCTCCCACCATGCCGGCAAAAATGCTTTTTTTTTTTTTTGTTTTTTAAATGCCGGCATGGTGGGAGCGGGCCGGCCGGCTTTTCCGGCCCGCCGGCCGGCTCCCACCATGCCGGCATTTATGATGGGGAACTTCGTAAAAGTTCGATTCGGCCGAACCCGAATTTCTTTGTGAAATTCGGCGAATCGGCCGAATCGAACTTTTCAAAAGTTCGCTCATCTCTAACATTAATCTCAGACCTGTTAGATCAATTCTGCACATATTTTTTTTTTTTACTTAAAAATAAATCCTAACATTGCAGAAGTGTTCTCCGATTTTTTGACATTAAAAAAATAAAAAAAAAAAATATTACCAATTAATTATGATTAATTATAGATTGCTCCATTGAAATGCATTGGACATCGCCAGGGAGCGACAGCTCATACCTGGCGCTGTGAGGGAATTTGCAGCGGCGCTGTTCGGTCCAGGCGGCTTCATGATGAATGCCGCGCTAGCCGTCGCTCTCGCCGGCGCTAGCCTCATTTTGCTTGATAAATGCGTCATTGTGACCGCCGCCGGGCGTACTTGAGTCGGTAGTCGCCGTTAGCTGCCGCTACCTGGCGCTCGTCAGACACTACCTGGCGCTATCGCTTGATGAATAAGGGCCTAAGTGTTTTCAAGGCTATGGGAGGCAAGGTGACTATAACAGCTTTTTATTTACCTCTTCCAATGTCCTTATAAAGGCCCTCGCTGTTTATAAACAGCTATCGGTGGCTCGCTATTATTATATGTATATTTTTCTGTATAAAGTTATCTATTACACTATAGAAGACATAGGGAAAAAACACATAGCACTTAGGTTGGGTGCCATTTTTTTTTGCAAGAGAGCGTATTGGGAATAATGAGTGACCCCCCCCCCATGCATAGTCCAACTCAGCCGGCCGCATAAATACCACTTTAGCATTCCCCACATCCAGCCATCTGGACCTGACGCCTTGTGTCCATATCAGCAAGCAATGGTGTTCTTCAGTCAGACAGCGATGTGAAAAAGAGAAAAAGACAAAGGGAATGTGGAGGAGAGGGCAGCAGATAGATAGATAATTAGATAGATAGATAGGACAATGGAACCCTATGTGCCGACACTCCATCTCCACAAAATTTCACCCTGCAGAGATATCATTTATATATTATATTAATATTATTTTTCTATTTTATCCTTGGCAACTCATTAGATCCTAGCAGAATTTAGCAAAATGTGATATAACGCACACTGCATAAAAGACACTGTCAAACGGAAATTAAGAATAAAAGTGACTATTTGTCCATAACCAGACCTTCAGCATCATTTAATGAAAAGCCCAAACCTTTAAAAAACTATTCCCCAGCGTCTAAGATTAATATATTTAAAATTTGTAGTCACTTACTTATTATTCTTTCCCCCGCTGAGCTGCAACTCTGTTCAGGACTCTAGGATACGGGCTTCCCTATCTTGTCTCAGAAGCATCACATACTGAGAAGAGGAAGGGGGGTGGGCAGTGCAGGGTTATAGCTGTGCTTCGCACAGGCCTGAGGTCAGGAAAAGGACAGCAATCCCAGAATGCAAAGCGGCATATCCAGAAGACACTTCCTGTCTGCAGGCAGCCTGAAATGCCACTAGTCGCCATCTTGGGTGGTAAAAGGTGAAAAAAATGCAACATGTGCAGGTAGGATCATTTTTAATGTAGGCAATCTGTATGTAAGGGGTAAGGGAAACATAAAAAAAATAGACTCTTATTCGGGGTTTAGGTCCACTTTAACAGAATAATGTGATTCTTAGAGTTTAAAGTGGACCAACACCCAGGGGGGATCGGCCCGGGAATCTATAAGATTCTCGGACCGATCAGATCCCTCCCCGCGGGGCATCCGAAATCGGGATGTCCCGCGGGGAGGAACCCCCCAGGAGGCCCACAATCCTTACCTTACTGGCGATCCAACGGCGCATGCGCGAGACGCGGCCGCGTGTCTCGCTTCCCTCTAGCAGGGCGCGCTCCCGCGCCGGCCGTTTTGTGAATGGCCGGCGCAGGCGCGCTCCCTGTTAGAGGGAAGCGAGAGACGCAGCCAATGACAGCTCTCTGGTATGCGCGTCCAAGCGGCTTTGGATGCGCATACCAGAGCGGCTCTGAGCGCTGTCATTGGCCGGACGAGGTCACGTGGGAGCGGGGAGAGGTGAGTTTTTGCGGCGATCGGGGGGGTTTCACACAGCGGGGCACCCCCGATCGGGGTGCCCCACCTAAGTGGACCAACACCCAGGATAGTCAAAATCCTGGGTGTTGGTCCACTTTAAGAATTTCCCCTTTCTTTATGATTTAACTTCTGCATACAAAGCCAAAGATACTCATGCATCAGTCACTGTCGCATTTTATGATTAAAGTGAACCAAAACCATCCTGGGTTTGACCATCCTGGGTTTTGGCCCTTTCCCTGGGGACAGCCTGATTGGGGGGGGGGGGCCCGCTGTGTGAAACCCCCCAGGACGCCGAGCTTAGCTCACCTCTTCCCGGTTCCACGGCGCGTGTAAGAGCAGCGGCTCTGATGGTCGCATCCTCCGCCTCCCTCTAACAGGGAGCGTGCCCGCGACGGCCATTAACAAATGGACAACAAGTTACCGAGATAGGAGATCAAGCATCCCATCAGTCCACTCCGGTCAAAGATGGCGGCCTTGAATGTGTCGGGTATACACCCTGCAGCGCAGCCACTTCAATCCGTGAAATGGAAAGGGAATGCCCACACGAGCATAACATTGCAACAAATAGAGTGGGTGTGCTGTGAGAAGTATTCGTTCATGGCCGCCATCATGGACCGTTGTAGCCCAGCGGGTCCTGGCGATGGAGCTCCGCTGGAAAAACAGGTAAGTATTTTGTCTGTTTGTTGTTTTTTTGTTTTGGGCTGGCCACTCCCTTTAAAATAGAATAAAACAAGCTGTCTCATTGCGCTATTGTGTTAGTAACATCTATCTTATGCCTTTGTCTGATATATAACAGGAATACAGTCCGCATTTCCAGGAGATTTTAGGTTTTTAGGGAAGATTTGTTTAATCTGTGACTATGTACTCCTTTTATTTATGTATTATTTTTGTTTTTCTGTTGAAGAAAACCTCCCAATCAAAAAAAAACTATTTAACTATTTATAAAGAACTGCAGCTTTACAGCATTTTTTCAGTGTCTGAAGTGTCTAAAACTTCTGAACACGATGTTATACTGCCCATAAATCATTGATGGCCAGAAAACTATTGCACACATATTAAACAGTGCGCAGAAATCATCCCCCAGAATTAACTCCATAATGATTTATGTCCTAGCAACCCGTGGCTACTTAATCATCTGTATCTGACCTCCCCCCTGGGCTCCACATTATTTCCAATACAAATCTAAAGTTATAGGCATTATAACTTTATTAGTGACAGCTGGGGTTGGAGTTGGAAAAGTAAATACTAAATGTAAATACTAAACGTACTGAAATCTCTGCCCCCTCCCTTGGTGTTGGTACTTGGGAGGGGGACACCTTGCTGTTTGTACAAGTAAAAAATGACTCGGGGTCTCAGAGAAGTATCGGGCAGGCTGATTCATCATTAGCGGCAGGTAGCGACAGATGAGCGTCTGTAGCAGGCATTTTCAGAGCGCCCGCTAGTAGTCACTGTGCTCAGCCGTGGGTCGCTACTTTATAGCGACTCAGTCGCTGTTCAGTAATGTCGAATACATTGTGAGGAGTTGCTATTTGACCAGTACAGCGCTGTATTGGAGCGTATGTTAGCGACTGCTCATAGTGACCGACTCACAACATATTCAGCAAAAAAACAGCCTCACAAATCTCTGGCGCTGAAAAATACTTGTTTGAAGCCCAGAGCGCAGGAGGCGGTGTGTTTAAAGTCTGTTTTCAAGCATCTATCAACAAGTAACAGCGAAAACATATGGAATTACATTGTAACAACATTCTAACATGAACACTTTAATGCCAGACCTGTAATGTCATTTCTGAGGAAATATATAAAAAATGAAAAAATTATGAAAAAACTGCTTATTCAATGCCAGAAGAGGTCACAGAATTATTTGGGATTTTTTGGGGAAAAAAACAAAACAAATACCCCGTTTAAAGAGAAGAAAAGGTTCATCCATTGAAATGTATGAGAGAGCGACAGGTAGCGAGAGGTCATACCTGGCGCTGTGCAAGGCTGAACGCTGGCGCTGTTCGCTGAGGCTGGGAAAATGATGAATCAGATGCTACATGGCGCTATCCCAGTCACTAAACAGATTCTGCTTGATAAATGTGTAATTGCGTGCCGTGTCCGGCGTTCACCAGTCGCTACCTGTCGCTACTTCTCATTAAGCAGCCACTACCTGACGCTATCCCTTCTTAAATAAGGGCCTATGATTTCCTAGACCAGGGGCAATGATTAAGAGCAGTGTCCTGGGAATGGAAAGGTGTTAGGGAAAGACTAGACTCTCTCTTTCAGAGGACCCACGGGCAATCTAACAAGCCCCAGGTTCTAAACATACCCTACTCATCCCCTTCAGCAGAGGAGTGTTCCCACTAGATGAAATGACTTGAAGAAAAGGTAAGCATCTTCCTGACAGTTTTGTGCTGTGATGCAGAGATTGTATCTTATTTCCTCCCACCTGCCTGCCCAGTGGATGCAGGAACTAAGGGGATTATTTAAGAAGGGATAGCGCCAGGTAGTGCCTCGTAGCGGCAGGCAGCGTCTGGTGAACAACGGGCGCTGTACGCAAAACCACATTTATGAAAGCAAATCTGGTGAGCGACTGTAACAGCGCCATGTAGTGTCCGAAGTATTATTACATGCGGCTCAGCATATAGCGCCGGCGCTCTAGGTTCAAGAGCTTCACGTATTAACTTTCGCTCAGTGTGGCTCTCCCATACATTTCAATGGCCGTCCGTTTGCTTGTGGCTTGTAGCGTGTTTGACATTTTTTTTTTTTTTTTTTTTGCTCAAATAATTGTGTGACCTCTCCTGGCTGCAAACAAACACTTTCAGAAACTTTTTTGACTTTTTATATTTTTATGCAGAATTGTCATTACAGGTCTGGCACTAAAGTGTTAATGTCACAGTGTTAAAACAATGTCATTCCATGTGTTTTCGCTTTGTTACTGGTGGATATGTGTTCAAAAACAGACTTTAATCACACAGCGCCTGGCGCTCTATGCCATAGCGACCAGATTTAGAGCGCCAACGCTATGTGTGTCCTTTTTTTGATAAGTATGATGTGGAGCGCCAAGTGCCAGATGCACTGAGCTGGCGCTACCTTTTGCTTGCTGCAGAGCTGTACTGGTGTTAGAGCGCCCAACATACATCACATTCATCAATGCGGGCCAGGTTACTACAGCGACTAAGGTGCTCTGTTACAGCGCCCAATACCCGCTTACAGTGTCTACTAGCGGTCGCTCTAAGTGCCGCTATACAGACTCTCATCTGCCGATACCTGGCGTTAGTGGTGAATCAGCCTCCACAGCTCCTGCTGCCCTGGCTTCCCCTCCCACCACTATGCTGATCTGTGCACCCTGAACTTCTGTGGCCAGGGCTTGCACACCTCCTGCCCCCCTTGCTATGCCTCTACTACAGTGTCTTTATTGGCTCAGCTTGTTTCTAGATCCCATGGAGCATGAACATGTTTCCATCAGCATTTCTGCTGTAGACGCTCACCATACCCCACAGACCTGAATGGCTGCTGTTAGGGGAGCACAGGGCAGAGTGAGCAGGGAACCCCCCACTGGATAGCTAAGCTTAGCTGTGTTTTGTTTGGATGGTGGCTGTGTGGTGGTAATGATTATGGTGGAGTGGCAGGATATATGGTAGGATCGGAAGTGATTATATAGAGAACAGTGATGCAGAACCATCCTCCTGATACCTCAGCCTCTGCAGTAAACGATACTTAATTGTTGGAGTTGGGCCACACCAGAAGAGATTTAAGGGAGAACCCTACAGGGAGTTAGCATTGTGAGTTTGGTAGCCTAGAGAAGCCTGAGAAAACAAATGTGTTTAGAAACCCCCAAGGAGAAGTACAAAGCAGTGGTAGCCTAAAGCTGGTTTCAAACCAAGCCAATTGCGGAGCGCTCACGCTTTTGAGAAAGCACCCCGCAATCGCTGTGTACAGCATGTGGAGGGGTAGTGTTGCGCCCCCTCGTGACACTGCTGGCAAGGCTTTTACATAGCACTCTGCGGGCTCCGCAAAGTACATGTAAAAGCACCCACAGATTACACTTGAGTGAGCGACCTGCAGCTGCCCATAGTAAATGCCCCCCATATCCACTCTTGGGTGAAACCAGTATAGGAGAGGCCTTGGCTTTAATAACCCCCTGGGTAACTTATCAACAGCAATCCTGTGATCGGCTTTGGCAGAGGAGGAGAGGGTTGTCTGTGATAACATCTGAGAATTGGGTTGAGTGTGTGTGTGTGTGTGTGTTTGTGTGTTTGTGTGTGTATACAGAGGGACTTCCACAGTTATATTAAATCTGGTCAGTTTAGTGGCCCAAAGAACAGAAGGCTTTTACACTGGAAAGCCTCTTGGGGTAAGCATATCCAACATCACTGAGGACCTAGTATCTAAGTTGGGGGGGCCTATAAAAATGAGGATTACAGAGCACGTAGTAGAAAACTAAAACAAAAGTTCACAATTTTCTGCAAAAACAGGCAATGGAGTAATGGATTCAAAGGAAGCAAGTTCCTAGTGATAATAACAAGGGGAACAAAAATTGTGTATTTTTAAAGTGTATTTCCAGTTTTAAAAAAGCCCTGATCACAGTTCCCCTGTCCACTAACAAGTTCCCACTATCCCTCCTCTCCACAGGGTTATCAGGGATAGTGGGTCCCTCTCTTTCTCCACACCAGAAAGCAGATTATGACAGCGCCCACAAGGTGCAGGGGAAGGACTTCAAACACTGTTTTCCAGTAATGGATGATCATAAAACAAGGATTGAGACAAGGGGTTACAATTGTTTTTTTTTTCACTGGAGACCTGCTTTAAGGAGTGAACAATACGAAGGTGGTGAAAACTACTATCGGGGAGTGATTTATTCTGTTACTGCAGAATAGAGATACATTTCGGTGAATTGTCATTACAGGTCTGGCATTAAAGTGTTAATGTCACAATGTTACAACAATGTTATTCAATGTGTTTTCGCCTCTCGTTTTGTTACTGGTGGATATGTGTTCAAAAACAGACTTTAATCACACAGCGTCTGGAGCTCTGTGCTATAGCGACCAGATTTAGAGCGTCAACGCTGTGTGTGTGTGTAGTTTTTTGTGTGTGGAGCGCCGAGAGTTGCTTGCTCTGAGCTGCCGCTACCTCCTGCTCCCTGCAGCACTGTACTGGTGTTAGAGCGCCCAACATACATCACATTCATCAATGCCGGCCAGTCTACTAGAGCGACTGAGGCGCTCTGTTACAGTGCCTGATACCCGCTTACAGCGCCTACTAGCGGTCGCTCTAAGCGCCGCTATACAGACGCTCATCTACTGATACCTGGCGTTAGTAATGAATCAGCCTCCACGTTTCATCCCTTGCAACAAGGTATATACACAAACCTAAACATACCAACAACAAATCCAAGTTTTAATATGGTTATTGATTGCTTAAAGAGACATTACATTGTCGCTGTCTTACCTTAATTTGAATTTTGCCTGTGTAAAGTTTTTGGATAGAAACACATAATAGGTTAAAATATCCCCTTTCTTTATATTCCTGGATAACGAACGGATAGCCAAATGACCGTCAATTTGAACTTCGATGGAAGAGTTGCTACTAAGTGCTCGATAGAGATAAACACTTCCAATCCTCTGCAATGTTGGCCCATTATCATCCATAAAGTTCTGTGATGTCCGGCTTGTTTTTTTCTTAGAGTCTTCCTTGCCACACTCTCCTTGCTCATTACTTGGCTGAATAATATAGTACAATTCCACTGGACTACCATCAGATTGCTCCAGCATCCTTTTATGACCAGCAACAAAGGTTGGTGGGTCAAACCAGCCTTCCAGCAATTCCAGCTCAACAACACACAATCCAAGATCGCCCGTTAGCTTGCAAGTGGCCTTCACCTCTCTAGTTTCCCGAAAGGCAAAGACCTTAACACAGGGAAGTCTCTCTGTAGTGCTGTAATCATCCCAGTCTCTCCCAACAATGTAAAACAATATCTGAACTTTAGGTCTAGTGCGAAAAATTTTATCTTGAAGAATGTATGCTTTGATTTTCCAGTTGAATGTGAATTTATCCAAAGATCCAAAATGGTGGGGAATAAAAAGCAGGTCTTGTGGCACTTCCTGCTCAACGTAAAATGGTCCATATGTGGCATTCATGATAGGTTGTTTTTTGGCTTTATAAATGAGAAATGTCTCTGCTCGAGACTGCAGGCTTGAGTTTCTCATGATGTCTTGGTTGGCTTCCTTTAGAAAGAAGAAAATGTCACTCTGTTGAATACTGTAAGTCACGGGCAGGTAGGTAGGGAGTAAGGAGAACCTCTGTAGGTTGTCTAATATCCCACGATTTTCTGTCACTGTTGAGAAAGTATAATAATTCATGATAAAATATATTTGTAAAACAGGCCTGTTTCAAAAATGAAAAACAATACAAAATCTACAATATAATATGATATAAATGATATAATATGGCGGCAAAACTCTATAAGGGGTGTAAAAGCAACCTCTACCCCCCAAAAAATTCCACTACTCACTATCAAAGATGTGAACCCCAAGGAACATGTCTGTCATGACATATATAGGTGGTTAGAAACTTGGGCAAGATAATCCAATAAAAATAAAGCAATGTAGGTAGTTTTTTTCTTTGGTACATAATACAGACTTTTAATATAAAAACCTCTCCTATACAATTTAGGAATATTGAGGATAAAGACTCCCGAAATTAAAATGTTCTCTAGTTTTACCTTTTGTTATTTTGTCACAATTGTCATTTTTCAGTGCAGTTAAAATTGTAGTATAGTTTTCATTTTTTTTTCTTTTCCTTTACTTTTGTATATTCACAAAAGATGTGCAGGTCTGCTGAAAGGTGAAATACACCTAACTATTAAGTTGCTGTCAGGTGGGGACCAGTAAAGGATCAATTAAGGTCAATTAGTCCTTCATCAAGCATAAAGAAAAGTGCCACTTATTGACCTCTCATGTTACTAGAATTGTTTTCATATAACAGTAAAATAAGTCTGTTCTGAGCTTAAAGGGACAGTCCAGGCAACAGCAATATTAATGCAACACGCAGGTCACCTGTTGCATGTTGCTTCTCCTCCATGGTTTGAAGCAGGGCTGGATTATGAGGGGGGTGTATGGGGCCTCCACCACTTCCCCTGCAAAGGGGGCTTCCACCAACCTTTGGGTTATGGTTTGGTCCAGGAGGCCAACAACAAAGCTATCAGAGGCAGTGGGGGCTCCCTGTGCCTGGGCAAGCCTTTTTTGTTTTTGCAAACCTGCAGCCAAAGCCACCACAGGGCAGGATGGAGAGTCTATAGCAGCAAAGCTGCCGTCAGCAATTCTAAAGTGATGGGTGGGTGCAGAGCTGTCAATCCGCCGCTCACTACACATAAGCCACCAACCACAGCTGTTGACAGCTCAATGCAGAAAACTCCGTTCTGCTGGACCAGCTGGGTGACTACACTATCCCCCACCCAGAATGGCAAAGCAGGAGTCCCCGAGCAACATGCACCCGCGCAAGGGTCGCACAAGGGACTTATTCTGACGTTCCAGTAAGTAGGCGAGTGCCAGACAAATACTGTTTCTGGGACCTCCACCAGGTTTTGTGCTCAGGGGGATTTACCACACATAATCCGGCCCTGGACTCTAGCAGGGCTTTAACATCGACCCCGATTTCAATTTTATTCCGCAAAATTGTGGTCTAATAGCCTCTCTGTCCCTTGGTGATCTCAGTGTGAGTGAGCCTGGCAAACCACAGATGGTTCTCACCACAGCAGAGCAGGCTCATGACTCATAAAGCTGCGCCATGACATGGTCCTACTAGCTCATCCACACCCTGAAATGGAAGCAAAGCTAGCAGCTTTACATAGAATACATAAGGTATTTAAATATAGGGCATGATGTATTAAGCACTTTCTACCATACTAGGCCACATCAGTGCAAATTAGAGTGCTGTGAAATATCAGTTATAATATGTTTTTTACACTGGCACCTGTCGCTGCACTGTAAGAAACATATTTACTAAGACTTTAACATTGCAGCAACATGCAGAAAAAATATACATTATATTTTGTACTAGTCTAATATGCACCAATGTGTCATAGTCTGGCAAATAGTGCTTGATAAATCAGGCCCATAAACTGAGATTATGGAATGATTAGAAATGGCTGATTTTATGGGTAAGCACATGCCTGGACAGGGACTTTAAAATGTAAGTCCACTTTCGATGGAGTTGTTAAAAGTGTATATTTTTGTGTGCCAAAATAGTGTCCTCAATGTGCTGAGCTGATTTAATATTTTTACATGTTTTCTTGTGTTAGTAAATATGTGTTTTATGGAATCCACAATCTGCTTCTATTCGCAACGTCCACCAAGTCTGTACACCAAGATGAGACCAGTGAGTCCTGGCCAGGAGTAGGGGGCTTTTGGAAGTGGAATGAGTTGAATCATAGCACAGGCTCTTGATCTAATGCTCAACCAAGATGATCTAAAATAATTGTGGCAATTCTTTTTGTGCTCTCTATTGCCATTCTGCCCCGGTACCGTAGGAATTCGAATAGTCCTATCAAGATTTTGTGCCTAAGCTATTGTGAAGTATACAAACTGTATATTCTGCACTGAACTTGAACACAGACTGGAAGCTCACCACAGCCACAGAATGCTGGGAGGTGTGGCAGAAAGGTATTAGGTAAGTCTTTAGTGGGGGGGGGCAATTTGGACCCATTACTCCTCAGGTCTGTGATTTATTTAATTATTTTATATTTCACTCTCGGAATTGTGTATGTCTTCCGTTTTATCCTATGTTTTGCCTATCTCTTGTCCTCCATCAGCCTGCTAAAGTCCATCTTGAAGCACACAGCATATGTCACCAAACTTGTAGAAGGTTTTGAATACCCTTTGCATGCAGGCTTAATCAGGTGCTCCCTAAAGTAAGCACTATAGTCATGCACTGCACCCACTGACACAGTGTGCTGGGGGGCTTGTGTCTATGAAGCCTAGGTAGGGTGAGTATTGTACCGTCATAAATTCTGTAAGATGTTTTCTGGATAAGCGGACACTTTTTTGGAATGTTTGAGTTTGGAAAGGACTGTACACCCAGGCCAGCAAGTCCCATCTACCTCTCCTACTTTTCCTGTAGCACAGTTTAGAAGCTATATCATTCCTTCATCAAATAGAGGGGGGCCCATCAATCAACTTTTACCCATGGAATATAAATAGTAGATTAAGCCACAATCTTCTGATAGAACAATTAGATGAAGTAGAAGTAATAAGTAATAAGTATAAGTAATACTCAAGTAGTGTTACCATACTCTTCATAGAAAAGACAATATATTCAACCAAAGTTTTCGCTTCAATTTTATTCCTCCTTACAGCCATTATGCCCCTTGGTGCTCTCAGCCTGAGAATGCCTGGCAAGTCAAAGTGTTCCTGCAGTTGCCTTTGACTACAGTTGAGGGCATGCATGACTCATAATGCTGCACCATAACATGCCCTTCCAAGCTCAGCCGCAACCCAGAAATTGGAGGAAAAAAATGGTTTTGCGAAGAATACAGTACATAAGGTACATACATATAATCTGAGATTTTGAGATGCTTAGAAATGACTTATTTTACACTGCTCAGGAAGGGGTATAAGATGGGGGGAAGATAGTGTGTGTCTGGACAGGGGATTTAAGTCTATGTGGGGGAGCTTATGATTGTGTGTATTGGTCTCATGAATGCAACTCCAATAACCAAATGCTCCCAAATAGCATCTAAAAAAATATGTACCATGTACAACAGTCAAAGGTTCCCTCTGGTTGAGGTATTTTAGTGAAGTGAAAGAAAAATCCTTCTTTAACCCTTTTATTGCCTGCTACCTGACTCTCACATAGCTGCCTCTCCGGCAGTTAAAGGGGACCAAGACTTATGCAGCACAGGTGTTGGTCCCCGGATGCTAAATGACAGTCTGGGGGGGATCCAGAGTGCTAGAACCCCCCTGCCCATAACCCCCCAGAACACCCATAATCCATACCTTATCCTCAGTCCATCAACAGGAATCCAGCACAGCAATTGGGGGCCTGGCGCTCACGTAGCTAGCAACGTTCTGGCTTCCAGAATGTCCTGCCCACAAGAGTTCCGGCGGCCAATCACTGCACTGTACGTCGGTGGACTGAGGTTAAGGTAAGTATTATGGGCGTTTTGGTGGGTTATATCCAGCATTCTGGATGCCCCTCCAGACTGTCATTTAGCGTTGGAGACCAACACCATGGCACTCACATAGCTAGCATTTTCACTGTTTAAAAAAAAGAAAAAAAAAAACAAGCTCCCCATGGGATCCATCGGCGCTGGTCTGCTCTTGTCCCAGGGGCCTCTGATCCCCCCCTGGGTCTTCAGCTGACAGGAGAGGGTCGAAATTATGCCCCCCTTCTGGCAGCTCTGCCGGCCGCCGCAGGGAGGGGCATCTATACTAGGAGCGTGATGACATCATCCTACTCTTCTGTTATAAAAGCCACTTCCAACACAGGCAGAGCTGTCAAAAATGCCAGCCGGTGATCGGTGAAGGGCAAATGCGGAGACAGGGGAATCGGATCCCCTGCTTTCACATGCGGCTTCCACCAATCACCAGCCGGCTGTCAATGACAGCAGTGATCAGCATGGGACAGGAGATCAGAGGTAAGAAAAATAAGCTATTTAATAAATTAAATTACACTTTGCTTGCTGTGTGTGTTTTACATTTAACCCTTTGTCAACTGGTAAGGGGTTTATGAGTCCACTATACCAGTTCACAAGGCTTGAGGGGCTGGCAAGTAACCCCTGACCTCCAAAATAACCCCTAATCTCCATTACCTGCCTCCCCAAAGCCTGTGGGGGGGGAGGCCCACAGCCCACAAGAGCTATGCCTTCAGGGCCGGGGGCCATTCAGTCTGGTGGGTGGCCCCCGGCCCTGTTTGTAGTGGGTATTTCAAATTTAAAGAGTTTTTCTTGAAATACTGCAAGGTGCACATAATAGTTGTATTTTATTTGAAAAGCTCCTAAAGCGCTCTTTTCAGTTTGCGGTGTCTCTGGGGCAAGAAAGGGGATCTACAGGTACATATGTGGTATTGTTGTAACCAAATTAGTTGTAATCAATTTTTTCCCCACATTTTTCACCCAAAAATATTAAAAAAGCACTAAAAAATAACAAGCAAGACATTTCATGTTAAATCCCAAACTCTGCTGAAAAAAAAAAAATATAATCTTCCTGGCAAATCCCTGGACATTCCGTCAAAAATTACAGTCAAACATGTATAGCTCAAAATAGTGAAAAATGGCCTGGCAACAGAGGATGACATCTCTAGGTAGCACTGCCACTCAAAGGGTTAAATGAATGTCAAGTCAATACAATTAAAAATGTTATAATCGCCTTTTATCCCCTGCAGCCAATTTCACCTATTCCGGCTCTTGGAAACTCAACTGATCACTAGATTCAGGCCCTTATTTAACAAGGGATAGCGCCAGGTAGCGAATGGTGAGCGAACGGTAATGACGCTCACCGCCACAAGAACGCCGGCTCCCCTCCGCAATCACACATTTATGAAGCCGATCCTGCTTAGCGACTGAGATAGCGCCAGATAGCGAATCATTCATCATTATTCCAGCCTCACCCCACAGCGCCAGCGAGCGACCTTGAACAGCGACAGGTATGACCTCTCGCTACCTGGCGCTCTCCAATGCATTTCAATGGAGCAATCTTTAAATATTCATAATTAATTGCTATTATTTTTTATTTTTTTTTAATGTCAAAAATTCTGTGACCACTTCTGCAATGTTAGATATTTTTTTTAAGCTAAAAAAAAAAAAATTTGTGCAGAATTGATATTACAGGTCTGATATTAATGTATTCATATTACAAACTGTTTTGAAAAACATGTTTTTTTTTTGTTTTTTTTCTAAAAATATGGTTGTTTGGGGGTTAAAAAACTACTTTTAACCCATCGCCGCCAGCGCTCTGGGGTTTAAACTAGCATTTCACAGCGCGAGAATTTTTGGAGCGTGATTTGTTAATGAATATGGTGGGAGCCGTTCGCTATGGCCGTTCGCTGTCATGCGCTCCCATACAGCGCGGAACCTGTCAAACAGCGACTCCTAACCCCGTATTCAACATTACCGCACACCGACTGGGTCGCTGTCAACAGCCGAACAACGGCCAAGCACAGCGAATACTAGCGGGCGCAGTGAAAATAACGCTACTGTCGCTCATCTGTCGCTACCTGGCACTATTAATGAATCAGCCTGTCAGTGCCGCCAGCCCTCGAATTCACCTCAGACACATGCCCCCTCCTTGCCTTCAGTCACAGTAATGCCTGCTCAATTAACTGCAACGGAGGCCAGGCATGGTGCCTGACATGCCCTCTCAATTGCAGTGAATACTTGTCTAGACCCCCAGCACTAAACAGATATTTAAATGTGATAATTTAATTAACTGTAGATTGTGACCTAGTCAGTGTAGGCCCAAAACACCCCAGGCCAACACTGGGCTTCATCCATAGTAAATGTGCTATAATATCCCAACTTTTTTCTGGAAAAAGTCAGACCACCCTGTTGATTCCAACAGGAGCCTACCTGCTTCCAATTGCACTGAAGCCTCCAACCGCCATCCTAAGGTTTACTGATAACAGATTTACTTTAACGTTAACCATTAGGTGTAGGAGTAATATTGCTCTGTTAGAGATGTGATCTGAGAAGGTTCTCATTGCTTTTCATCCCATAGGCCAATCCTGCAATTGTCATTAAATAGCAGTGCGTTTCATGTGGTTTGGATTGTTTCTGGAACATGCATATCTTTGCAATCATCATCCTCATTAAAATATGTAATGTATCTGTCTTGGCATTGGCTTTTGCTTTGGCCCCAGACATGGTCCAACATATTTTTTGTTAAGGTATTCTGAGTTACTTAACATCTCGGCAGCTTCCAAGCTATTCCGAATAATCAATTCATGAGAAAAACTCAACTGGCGCTTTCCAATCATTCGCTGTAATTATGCTTATTATTGTACTTATATGCTGGTCATCTTCTACACCACACCATACAAATTATTTTAACACTTCTCCTGTAGCTCTGCTTAACCTGTACCCTTTTTATGCAGCCCATGGTGTCTTTTCATCTGGTGGTGTGAGTATTAGTAAAAAAAAAAGCGTAGGAAGATGCTTTTTTGATAAAGTTAAAGTCCAGTCTCTATGCAACCTTGGGCCCTGGGTGCAGCCATCGTGGAGAGAATGCACAAAGTAGCAGGTCTGCCACCCAATCCTGTGTAGCAGTGTGACTGTACTGGTCATTCACTCAAGTCCAACTGTCACTCAGGTCTCTGGCTGCCAGAATAGAGCCACACCCCCTCCATCAAAATCAGGGAAGAATTGTGGTGATCCGGTGAGGTGTTCTATTATTTTAATGTACAACCTGCATTTAGCACAGGGGATGGTGGTGTTGCTGCAGGGTTACAAAAAGCTTGGAGCTTCTCTTTAAGAAAGTGGGAATAACCATCAGGTTTCATTATAACGTTTACAAGCAACAGACCTGATAATTCTGCAGTGATTAGGAATCTATTTTCTGCTATTACGTTTGGGGGTGCTCCGCTGTGTGAAACCCAGGTCACCAAAAACTATCCTTGGTTCCTGGTCCAACAGCGCATGCGTGAGCACCCCACTATCCCTTTAGCAGGGCGCGTGCCTGCGCCAGGCATTTGTGAGTGGCCAGCGCGAGCACATTCCCTGTTACAGGGTAGCGGGGGATGCAGCCACCAGCTCTTGGATCCACTCGCATTAGACGAGCACCTGGACGAAGTTGCTCAAGTGAATCCGAGCGTGCTGATTGGATGAGCATGTGTTATAGGACCGGGAAGAGGTGAGTTTGCTCGGAAAACCTGGGGGGTTTCACACAGCGGGGCATCCCCGATCGGGGGTGCCCCGGGGGCAAGGACTAAAACCCAGGAGAATCAAAATCCTGGATTTTGGTCCACCTAAATTAAGAGTTGAAAACTTACACTCTCACTTTAGGTGAAAAAAGCATGATAATATCACTGTTGCTGAATCACCAGCTAGGAAGACAATGAAAGGCAACTACAGTGTAAAATTGTGAAACAGTTCAGTACTCACCTTATGAGTAAAGGTGCCTTTGACTTTCACTGTGATTTCATTGCTGGTGATTCGGCAGCAGTGACATTCTCATGCTTTTTCACCTAAATTATTTTTTTTACTACCAAGAGATTTTTTTTTTAATTCTTACCGAATCGACCCTACAGAATTTCTTAAGGCAGGTAGACTAATTACATTATGTAGAGAGGGGAAACAATGGCAATTGGGATAACAAGATAATGAGCAAAAAGAAGAGTGTACAGGATCTACCTGAATCTACCCAGAAATCCATTCCAAGGCCGCACTTGGAGAAGTCTTGCTCCAGAGATTAATCAGAAATCTAGGACTAGGGTTCACAGTTGTCCCAGAATAGGGTGCGATTCTTGGAAGCGACAGACAAGATTACTCCTTAAAGGTATGTGGAGGATAAGGGAGGTAACCCACTTAAATGCTTTACCTGGGAGAGTTATATACTGGACTGCATGTGGATGGGGGAATATGGGGAAGCAAGGTATGTGTGTGTGTGGGGGCTTTAGACCCACTAAGGTACAGTATGTGTTGAGGGGTAAGGTACAGGTGCAGGGCAGCATGGCTGTAGACCCCCAGCAAGATACATTTGGGAGGGGGGCTGTAAACCCAGCTTGGTATGTGTTTGTGGGGGGTGCTGCAGGTCCATCAAGCTGCAACAGCTCTAGGGATAAACTCTTATTTTGGGATGCCCTGCTCATAAAGTAAGCTCAAGAAATGTGCTTTTAATACTCACTATTAGGACTGGACTTCTGTGTGACCTTGGGCAAGAATGTCTTGGTGGGCCTCTTTGGGGTGGGTCAAGTCATGTGCCACATCACTTCACACTTTAGCTCCTCTGATGGGTTCTCCTCTATCGCTAATCACCTTCCAGTCCTCACTGCCTTCTCGACTGCCATCAATCACTCTCTAGTCCTTGCCATGGTCTCCTCTGCCACAGACTGTCCTCTCATCCTTGTTGCCTACTTGACTGCCCCCTATCCAGTCATTACTACTTTCTCTACTGCTTTTGATCATCCACCACTCTTTGCTGCCTTCTTCTCCATCACTGAAGAGTCTATGATTGCACATTGCCATCTGGACCTCACCTCCACTGCTGCTCATCCTCTGGTCTGTGCCATCTCCTGTGCTACTGTCTGTCACCCTCCATTCCTTGGCACCTTCTCTATTTCTGCTGCTTGTCTTACGGGTCTGCACATGGATCACCCAATCAGCAAAACAGAAAATCATCCCATGGTCCAATCTGAACCTGAGTGGCCAAAATTCCAGGAGCCCTGCTCTCCATTCCTGTCAGGAAGGATCAGTATTTCCACTTTCAATTGCCTCTTTCGATGCCCTCATAGTGCTAAATGTAGTTGTACATTTTGTTTATTTTCTATTTGTTTGCAACTCTGTATTATAAAATATTTTTTTTTTCTAGCAACAATGTGTTGCTAGCAATGCTCATATTACTCAACTCACAGGGTTAACCCCTAATGTTCTGATTCAGCACCTTCAGAATCGGGGATCATAGTCTTGTGTTCCAATAACTAAATGGTTACTAGCAGCATTCTCACCTAGGGAGGTCATTTCTGCTGCTAATCAGTTCACCTGTTACAAACGAAGGATTCTGGGAAAGCCACTCCAACTTTCCAACACAGAGCCACAGGAATATAAGAAACTTGGAAACAGCATGCCAATAAGCAAAGATAAGGATACTTATAGAAATACGAGTCAGAGAGAACTAATGTTACTTGCCTACAAAGAACATAGCCTCGTCTGCCAAAGATACCAAGGAGAGTAGGAATGCCTGATAAAGACAACCTGCATCATCACAGAAAGCCAGTCTACAGTATGTTAGGTGTGCCACTATTTCACACGATGACAAGGGAAAAACCCAATTAGCTTTTGCTTAGGGGCCTAGAAGCCTTTAGAAACATCATTACCGTTTGTACGCCCTATATCATGACAAGGTCTGCAGAGTCTAGCCACTAGGGACAAGGTGCCACATTAATCCTCCTTGTTTGGACCAGATCTTCCCAAAACTGACACTACAAAGAAAGGAAGCTGTCACAGCGGCAAAGATATGTGTCTCCTCAGGTCACTTTCCTTGGAGGTTACAACTTAGTCACAGGGCCAGCCAAGACTTTATACCAAGCATTGGTTTAACACACAGCCCAATGTATAATTAGCTTTGAATATTCAAGGATTCTTCAGTTACTGATGGGAACTGGGAATACAGTCATTCAATGAAGAAACATTACTCAAAATATCTGCAGACTATTTCTGGGATGTTAAACATTAGACAATGTAAAACACTTTCTCCAAACTGACTTACCGAGTCTGCAAAACTAATATGGGGATAACATTTGCTATATTAAATGTGTAATTTAGGACTTGCAGAATTTACTTTTCCGTGGCATTTATTTGTGGGTTAGATATATAAGAAGGAAAGAGAACGTCGCATTTCATCCATATTCAGAAATGCATTTCAGTAATACGTTATGAGAAACTGACATGGGAGTAATTTTAGGCAATAAAGTGAAAAGAAACTCACTGTTCCTTGATTTACAAGAACTGCATCAATAAAGTCTAGTCTGATGAGAAGATGGAAACCACCCATGGATTTAAAAGAGCTAAATAGGAAATATAGTTAAATATGATTTGTTCTCAATGACACCATTAGTCAGACAATGACATCGTCTGATAATGAGCGAACTGCGGGCAACCAGCTGCTATGGAATGTTATAGCCCCCAGCATGCTGAAAAGTGAGTTTTAGGACTTTTCAAAATTCCTTGACTGTTAGCTGTCCATGTCAAAAGAACTGGTACCCTGACATAACATCATGTGTGTACCAGTCTTTTTTGGAACATTTATCTTTCTCTCTTTTCCGTGTACCCTTTGTCTTCCTCTTTTTACTCCTTATTCTTCTTGTATGTGTGTGTCGGGGGGCATTAATTAGAGAGGCAGCACAGAGACCAAAGGTAACCCTATAGGCAGAGGAGTAGCTATGCTTTCTGGCACCTGAGGCAAATATTCAAATTGGCACCCTCACCTTTGCTCAGCCCCCCTTTGGAGCCCCCCTGACCTGCTGCGCCCGGGGCATTTGCCCCCCTTGCTTCCCCTAGCTAAGCCCCTGTCTGTAGGAGCTGCAGAGTTTCCAAGCGGAGAGTGTGGGATCTGTCCATACAACCACAATAATCTGTACACGCCATAGAGCTGGGCAGGGTACCACCATGCAATTTTACACAGAATGATGTTTACCCTAAGACCAGACCATCTTCCCTAGTAATGGGGTGGATTTATAGCAGACCTGAAATCCGAGAGTAGAGAAAGCAAGGATGCCTCTGAAAAGCCACGTTGCTTAGCGCCGCATTTAAACATCAAGGGATCCCAGATGCAGGAGAGTATGCCAATTGGGCAGTGTGGGGCTCCTGAGAACACTGCAGGGCAATAATCTGAATTCCTAGTAGAGATATATAATGATTCCATAAAACACACATTTTTTATCAAAGAAAAAAAATACTAGATAAGCTCAGCACATTAACCTCCTTAGTGGTGATCCCGAGCGTGACTCGGGGTTAATTTGCGCTGTAAGTGGCGGTAACCCCGAGTCACGCTCGGGATCGATTTGGGAGCAGGAGCGGGCGGCGCAGTCTCCTTACCTTCTCCCTGCGATCCAGCGATGTCCCCGCTGCGATCGCAGGTGAGAGCCGCGGCTGCGGCGTCCGTCTCACTTCCTGGTTCCGTCTCTGTGAGCCGCAGAGGCTCATGGGGGCGAAGCCGTGCGTCAGAGACAAATGTAATGGTAACGCTTTCGTTACCATTACATTTGCCTCTATCATAACGCCAGGGGGGTTAAGGACATTCTTTGGCATGAAAAATATGCACTTTCAAAAAATGCCACTGAAAGTGAACTTCCCCTTTAATTTGTTCTTTCATCCATTAGCTCTATGCTTGTCCAGTGACATTCCCCTCAGACAGTCCCTACACTGGTTAACTGTTTCTCAGAGAAATCAGTCCAAACCTATAGCATTTACAAAGCTCTCTCCAGCCAGGCCCCTCCCCACATTTCATCTTCTCCTCTGCTCTGCCGCTGACATTCTCTTGTCCTTCTTCTTAGTCACCTCCTCACTCTCCTGCTTTTAAGATTTGGCTCATGCCACTCCACTTCTCTGGATTGTGTTCAGTCTCCAACGATCCATGTATTTAAAAGTACTATCATTACTCACCTCTTTAGACTAGCATATAACCTGGCTTAGGCAACTTCTATAACCTTCCCAGGGCACGTGCAGCCAAACTTAAGCTCTGCCACTTATAATCCTCCCCCTTTGTCTCCACCCATTATCCTTTAGACTGTAAGCCCGCAAGGCCAGGGCTCTCTCTCCTATTGTCTACTGTTACCATATCATTTGGGCAGAACATTGTAGCATCTAGTTTGTAAAGGTCTCTGTACTGTATGTTTTAGCTTCTTATAGTTTTATAACTTGTGCACTATGGAAGAATATGTCGCTATATAAATAGGCAATATTATTAATAATAATGTGGACACTACAACCAATAATGTTTGCCAGGCAAGCGTGCACTTGCCTTACATGGTGCTGAAAAACCTTTTTGGTCACCGATCGAGCAGTGAACGTGCACATGTGGCTGCACGAACCATGGGAATACAGAAGGATATGAGATTCTGCCCGATTTTCAGAGGGACAAAAAATACATAAACAACTGGTCCACTTAAGGGTTAAATCAATAGCTAATACCTTAAATGAAAATTAGTACAAGTAAAGCACCAGACATGCTATAGGCAAGGCTAAATCTAAGTAGCACTACTCGTGAGAATACTCCAACTTTGAATTCCTCAAATGGAGGTACCTCCATCCATCCATGCGACATAGTATACATACAGGCTGGCTTTGAATGCTAAAGTTAGTGAGAGACACGGTGCATCATAATTGCGCTGCCTTGACTGAGAAGGGTTGAGAAGGGGCAGGTAGTAAAACTGTTGATCCACCAGTACTTGCTACCTACTCCAAAAGCAAAGAGAAAACACAACTTTGCAAGTTGATAAGGTGACCTGTCCAATCAGGATAGGTCTTGCCACATGACGGACAGGGGTGAAGGGATAAACTGAGGAGATGCCCCAAATTCTGTAGGAAAGTCTCCATTTTGTCCCACTCTCCCCCAAAAACTTAAATATCCCAGTTTGCTGACATTACTGGGAGACTGTCCCAATGAATTCAGGATATCTGGTCAATCTACACCCGAGACCTTCTCTGGCACATTGGCTAAATGGCAGATTGATGATAGATGTCATGATTAAGGACCTGTTGTCCGAAACGCGTTGGCGTTAGGGCTTATCGTGTACATATTGATCTATGCTGTGACCTGTTGGATTATTGATTTTAAACGAAGATAATAAATGCTGAAGGATTTTACAACATTTGCTGGCTGGCTCAATACTTTCTATAAATGGCAGATTGGCTGACATTAAGTAACATCCTTTTTCGGACCAGGAATATCCAAATAGGGCTTTAAAAGTATGTTCAGGGGTCTGAGGAGTATCATAGAATGCTACAGATATTTGTTCCTAAAACTACCCCTTCCCACAACTATTGTAAAGTGGTCATTTAGCTAAGTGTTAAATGACCACTTTTTCATTGCTCAGTTTATGAAGGAAGAAGATCTAAACTAAGATGAGCAGAGCTCCATAGTCATGCACCTGTCTAGTGCCTCCACTTTATCCAGTGTGAGGCCTAATCCCTCAAAGCTGCACCAGTTAGTCAGTCCCATCAACACCCACAAGCTGGAAACCGCTTCCTTATTGTATGCCATCCAACAGATTTTCCTACTGCAAGTTAGGTGGTCTGCCACCTATGGATTATGTTCCTGCCCCAGAACCTTGCCAGTGGTATGGGCAGCATCACCTGTCATTTAAGGTGCTTGTCACACCCTTCAGAGTTATTTCAGCAACTTGTGCCAATCATTGCAACTGCTGCCCAAACAAAAGAGGGTGAAAAGCAGAGTATATCATTTCAAATAGAGCTTAAATGAGTCTTCACTGTCCAAAGAATACTGAACTTGTTTTCATATGTGTTGGGATTCAGCATTCATACCTCACTTTTTGCATTAACATGCAGATGACATGAAGATAAGCAAGTAAATGTACTGTACCTAGAATTATTCACATAGACTGTAACAATGGAAATCCTTGTAGCAGCATATGTATCTCAACATTAGCTATAATGTTATTCCAGCAAGCTGTGATGGAGTGCTGTAGCTCCCACTAGCTGTTTTGTCTTGTTCTATTATTGTCCTAAGAAAAAGAAGATGTATTGGAAGATTTGCTTAGTGTCCTCAGATATGTTCTAAAATTTGACTTACTATTTACACTGAAGGCTCTGTGCAATGCATTATATATTACAACATAAAAAAACTTCATTTCTTTCATTGCTCAACAAGCCTTAGCAATGCCATTATTACATGCAGTACTAAAATAAAGACATACATTAACCACATTTATAGCTCCCTTATCCATCACTCTTTGCCACTTCTATTTGACTTTATGATGCAGTACAACCATCTTGATGACAGAACAGAAACAACACAGCTTCCTTTATCGAAGCCCCAGATGGCATGTAAAATGTAAGGACTGATGCATCTGTCCATCAAAAACCATAGATGTCAGAACAAATATCTATGACGAACACTGTTACATATTTATAAAAGACAGAGCAAAAATATACCACATCATTCAGAGACACATTACTGTTATAAGTGCCACATGTAAATACAGGGCTGTCAACCTCTCAGCATATTCAATAGTAAAAAGAAAAAATACGGTATATATTCGCATACCATATTAAAAAAAAACAAAGATGATGCCTAAAAGTCAAATGCAACATTTACAGAAAGGTGCACTTAGTTAAATATTCTCTTTTGGCTTGTACAAATGCTTGGCTACATTTTATCTATAGCACATACTGTATATGAGCCAAGTAATCATTCTTTATGTCAAAATCAATATGTTTTAAGCAGTATTTTCTCAGCCTCGTCTCGAAGCACATATGTGACTACATTGCCTAAAAGCTTCATGCTTAAAACGCAAAGTGATTGACAGGCAACTGGCACCAGCTGCCATCTCGTGCAGTTTCAGACTTTGTATTTTGGCACATTCTAGCACACAATCATCGCTATACATGAGCTTTAAAAGCCCACTTTTAAAATAACGGCATATTGTGTTGTTTCTAAGAAGTAATTCATATGAATATGTCCTAGACAAGGATATTTCTTATGAAACTTTGGTATGACTCACTGAAAGTACAGCCGCATCAATGTGACATGACATTTTACACCTAATATTTTTAACAGAGACCCCTAGCATCCTGCTGCAGACTCCTGCAAGCAAAACTGGGATGCTGTCCAAGGCTTGCCATCGGTGTTCTGCGGGAAAGTTCATCTCTTCTCAAATAATGTTTCAGCTTGTTTCTTTCAGCTGTTTTTTTCATTTTGCCGTTGTGATATTCAGTTTTTAACCCTGTCCTGTAAAGCTCTATTAGGCTCCTATTTTCTGTGACTACATGTATGTATGTTTACCTGTCAACCCCTAATCTAAAATCATACACTTCACCTATAGGTGACAGCCCACTCAACCTCAGAAAGTCTTACATACTGTCACAGCACAGGGTTGCCTTCCAGACTAGAAAGACTGATGAAAAGTCAGGGCGTACAACACAGCAGGAAATGTCCAGGTAGAGGCAGGTCATATTCAATTAGTTGAATTTAGGCAAAGATAAGTCTATTAAGTATTCTAACAGAAGGTCAAACAGTTAAGCAAACAACATCTGATGAACTCTCCAACACTAAAAAGAACACCATAATGAAGAATTCATCTTTATGAAGCCAATGGCCAATTAGGGGCTATGGGCAGGAACAAGGAAGCTACGGCACATTGGCCACACTAAACCCACAGACCATTTCAGCAATTTGTTAAACACACAAAGTAAGGGGGCTTACTGGCCCACATCAGCTGCCCATATATCTACAGAGATTCTGCTTGATACCGACCAGCTAAACAGCCCCAGCTCAGTGTACAATAGAGAATGGCTTGTCTACAAACAACTCTGGACTGCAGTATTGGATTGACCAGAAACAAAACATGCAGAAAATATTGTCTCTAACCTCTCCCACCTGGAACATTCCCTGTTTTGTCAGGAGGTGTTACAAAGCACTAGTGCGCAGGGATTTCAGATCGAGGAATGGATTCTTCTCTTTGTCTTTTTGTTGGACTACAGCTTAGTCAGAGCCAAAACACCTACTGAAAAATTCAGGATGGCTTAGAGGGACTCTTGAAACAAAACCTGTTCTAGACACTAGATCTATTGATTTGTTGAAATGTACCTGTTGATATGTAACTGTATTGTTGTCTTTGCTTTTTCTATTGCGTAACTTAGCCCAAAAGAAATCCTTGTTTATTAATGATACACTTGCCAAACAAGTTACATGATTTTAAGGGTCTGCAACCCAATTGCGATAATAAGGTAGCAAGCAGCTTCTCCGATGCATGTCCCATGTGCCTCTCCATTTCCTGCAGTTCAGGGTGGAAGATGCAGCAGGGCTCTAAAGTATGCCCTCCATTCAATTTCATTCCTCCAGGACCCCACAAAAAAAGAGCCATTCTGTCTTCTCCTCAAATCTCAGTGTGATCAAACACAGCAAGCCACAGTAGTCCCACAGCTGGCCCTTACAACAGTAGAGGTAAAGGTATTTACATATTATCGAAGATTCTGTAATGCTTTGAAATTTTACACTTTTCCCATGAATGATAAGGTAGGGGAAAGCTAGTGTGTGCCTAAGTGCCAAATAGCAGCTGCCAAGACAAAAAGGATCATGGGGTGCATCAAAATGGGCATAGGTGCCCATGACCAGAGCAACATTTTACCCCTCTATATGTCACTGGTCAGACCCCATATGGAATATTGTGTGCCGTTCTGGGCACCTGTGCATAAGAAGAACATATCAGAACTGGAGCTTGTTCAAAGTTGGGCAACTAAATTAATAAATTGAATGTGGGGACCAGAGTACCCTGAAAGACTGTCAAAGTTAGGTTTACTTATTTATATATTTATAGCCCCGAGTTTAACCATAACCAGAGGGCAACCACTAAGGTTGGAGGACGAATTCTTCACCAACATAGGAGGGGTATCTTCACTGTAGGAGCAGTGAGACTATGGAACTCTATGCCAGAAGAAGTAGTCAACAAGAATTCACTAAAATAGTTCAAAAGTGGCCTGAATGTTTTCATTGCATGTAATAACATTACCAGCTATGGCTACTAGACCACTGGAAGGAGATATTTCTCTACAGACTGAACTGGATGGACTAAGTTCTTTATTCAGTCTTACATGCTAGGTTACTATTTTATTTGACTTGCCAGAGGAAGCTGAGGCGCTCACAAATATCACTCAAAAATGTAAAATAACCTTGCATATGGGTTGCAAACCAAAAAAACAATATATGTCTAAAAGTCAATAAAACATTTATCTGCTCACATCAGCAAATAACCTATTATTTGCCGCTCCCTCCCAAGCAGCAGCTTTGTGGTAGGACACTGCTCTTCTGTTGTAGACGAGGGCAGGTTGCTTTATCGTCACAGGAACTACCCCCCCCCCCCATTGCAGTGAATGGAGGGGGTCGTGCCCTAGTTCCTGTGACAATTGTGCATCCCACCCTGACCTACAACAGAACTGGATGGACTAAGTTCTTTATTCAGTCTTACATGCTAGGTTACTATTTTATTTGACTTGCCAGAGGAAGCTGAGGCGCTCACAAATATCACTCAAAAATGTAAAATAACCTTGCATATGGGTTGCAAACCAAAAAAACAATATATGTCTAAAAGTCAATAAAACATTTATCTGCTCACATCAGCAAATAACCTATTATTTGCCGCTCCCTCCCAAGCAGCAGCTTTGTGGTAGGACACTGCTCTTCTGTTGTAGACGAGGGCAGGTTGCTTTATCGTCACAGGAACTACCCCCCCCCCCATTGCAGTGAATGGAGGGGGTCGTGCCCTAGTTCCTGTGACAATTGTGCATCCCACCCTGACCTACAACAGAACAGCGGTGTCCTGTGACAAAGCTGTGAAGGAGGAGGGAGTGGCGTCTGGTGTGAATCTGACAGTGGGTGATTCTCTTCAGAGTAAGTCTCTTCACATCGGACTAACAGTGATAGCCTGCGCTGGGTGAAAGGGGATTATAGTGTTTTTTGTTTGTGACTATAATATGACTTTAAAGAGGAACATCGTAGGCCCTGAGACTCAGGGCCTCTCGAGTTCCAGTCCTTGAGGCATCCCGAATTGGGATGCCCCGATGTGTGAACCCCCCATAACACTGACTCTCTCCCAGAGCCCTCACGGCTGCAAGCAGGGTGGGGGATACTGCTGGCGGTTCGGCTCAGCTAACTTCAGTGCCGCTCGGCTGCTTAGCTGTCCATGCAGCTCAGCCGTCAGCTGCGCTGAAGGGAGCCAAGTGACAGCGAGCATGCTGATTGCCTGAGCACGCGACTCAGTCAATATGCGCGCTTACTCTCGCCCGAGTCGGTGCCGTGGGAGAGGAAGGAAGGTAAGTGAAACGGGGTGACCTCGAGGGGTACACAAAGTGGGGCATCCCAATTCGGGATGCCGAAGCAGGGAGGAGGAACACACAGGAAAGTGAAATTCATGTGTGTTGTTCTTCTTTAAGCAAAAGTAGAAAAGGCTTTGGGATACAGCACATGTGGGACTTGTAAGCACGATCCATTTGAATTGCCCGATCTGATGAAAAACCTATTTTATTAGGTTTATTATGTTTGTAATGCATTTAACCTCAAGAACCTCGACCACCTAAAGTCTTTGTCAAAGCCAGACTTGGCACTGCACAGATATTAGCTCACCTAAACATCAGAGACCAGAGCAGCAAAATATTAGAGAAAAGACGGTTAACAATCAGAGAAAGATTGGATCTTACTGCTGACGGAATCTCTGGAATGAGAATCAATAGATGCCACTGAGGAATTAAAAGAGTTCAAATGGCTTGAGAAACACAATACAGGAAGATATTTTACAACCGAATAAACAACCACAATGATTTTCTTACACATAAGTTCACAAAGCAACGTTTCTCCTATTTGTTTCTTCTATTTAATTTATTTTTTGATTGCCATTTTCATAGTCCGCATATCAATTGATTTACAGATCAAAGATTGAAAAGAATGGAAAACAATCTAAAGCAAAAACAAATCTAAATCAAAGACACATCGGAGACTAGTTCCCTGGCTGCCGTATGTCATGTCATGCGTGCTCTCTGAATCCCAGCACCTATAATTTAAAAGCCTTCTCTGACACCGGCCTAAAATTAGCTATAGGCAGACATTTAGGATGGGCAAGAAAATTGCAAGCTTTTATAGGGGGAAACAGTATTAAAGTATCTTTGTCATCAAATATGTCCAACTAAATACAGTAAATAAACCTCCTAATGCAGGGTGATAATTTCTATTTTTTCAGTCATTCACATAAATCACTCAACTATTTTTTAAGTTAACCAAAACTAGATCTAAAATCCAGCTCTAAAGTCCAGAATCCTGCAGCAGCATTGGCAAAAAGGAGAGCTCTCTGAATTGTCATGGCATCCCCAATCTGCAAGCGATCAATGTACTAGATCTGATCATCTGCCTTTGACCCCAGAACTGCTGCACATGATCTTGCGGAATCCCAGAACTGCCACATATAACCACATATGACCCCACGGAATCCAAGAACTAGGCGAGTTTCATAGTGCTGGCCATGACGATTTTACCTAGGCCACCCTTTTGGCCGAGCTTGGCCAAATTAGTTGATTTAAACTTGGCCCTTGTTGATGCTTAATAGAGATGAGCGAACTTTTGAAAAATTTGATTCGACTGATTTGCCGAATTTTCTGTCAAAAATAGTTTCGACCCGAATTAATCGCGACGAATCGCTATTAAAAACGGCTATTTCTGAGCCTCCTAGAGCCTCAATAGGGTTGTAAACCATTCTGCTTTGCTGTAACACGCATAGGATGCGTGCTGCGTTAGTGAAATAATACTGTAAATAATTATCACATGCAGATCAGAGGCATCGCTAATAGAATCACAGAGCGGCACAATTGCAGATTTGAAGTGGCATCACTATGAGGGGCCCCTATAGTGTCTGAAAAACACACCCTGGAGCTGGCAGCAGCAGGAGCCCAAAAATTTGCTGAATCACACCCTGGAGTTGCAAGCAGCAGCAGCTGCAGGAGCCCAAACATTGCTTTAAAGAGACACTGGAGTTGGCTGCAGGAGCCCCAAAATTGGATGAATCACACCTTGGAGTTGCAAGCAGCAGCAGCAGCACAAACATTGCTTTAAAGAGACACTGGAGTTGGCTGCAGGAGCACAAAAATTGGATGAATCACACCCTGGAGTTACAAGCAGCAGCAGGAGCCCAAACATTGCGTGAAAGAGACACTGGAGTTGGCAGCAGCCGCAGCAGGAGCCCAAAAATTGACTGACACACCCTGGAGTTGGCAGCAGCAGGAGCCCAAACATAGCTTGAAAGAGACACTGGAGTTGGCAGCAGGGGCACAAAAATAAGCTGAATTACACCCTGGAGTTGCAAGCAGCAGCAGCAGGAGCCCAAACATAGCTTTAAAGAGACACTGGAGTTGGCTGCAGGAGCCCAAAAATTGGATGACTGACACCCTGGAGTTGCAAGCAGCAGCAGCAGCCCAAACATTACTTTAAAGAGACACTGGAGTTGGCTGCGGGAGCCCAAAAATTGGATGAATCTCACCCTGGAGTTGCAAGCAGCATTAGGAGCCCAAACATTGCTTTAAAGAGACACTGGAGTTGGCTGCAGGAGAACAAAAATAGGATGAATCACACTTTGGAGTTGCAAGCAGCAGCAGCAGGAGCACAAACATAGCTTTAAAGAGACACTGGAGTTGGCTGCAGGAGCCCAAAAATTGGATGACTGACACCCTGGAGTTGCAAGCAGCAGCAGCCCAAACATTACTTTAAAGAGACACTGGAGTTGGCAGCAGGAGCCCAAAAATTGGATGAATCACACCCTGGAGTTGCAAGCAGCAGCAGGAGCACAAACATTACTTTAAAGAGACACTGGAGTTGGCTGCGGGAGCCCAAAAATTGAATGAATCTCACCCTGGAGTTGCAAGCAGCAGCAGGAGCCCAAACATTGCTTTAAAGAGACACTGGAGTTGGCTGCAGGAGAACAAAAATAGGATGAATCACACTTTGGAGTTGCAAGCAGCAGCAGCAGGAGCACAAACATTGCTTTAAAGAGACACTGGAGTTGGCTGCAGGAGCCCAAAAATTGGATGAATCACACCCTGGAGTTGCAAGCAGCAGCAGGAGCCCAAACATTGCTTTAAAGAGACACTGGAGTTGGCTGCAGCCGCAGCAGGAGCCCAAAATTGACTGACACACCCTGGAGTTGGCAGCAGCAGGAGCCCAAACATAGCTTGAAAGAGACACTGGAGTTGGCAGCAGGAGCCCAAAAATAAGCTGAATTACACCCTGGAGTTGCAAGCAGCAGCAGCACCAGGAGCCCAAACATTACTTTAAAGAGACAATGGAGTTGGCTGCAGGAGGCCGAAAATTGGATGAATCACACCCTGGAGTTGCAAGCAGGAGCAGCAGCAGCAGCTGAAGGAGCCCAAACATTACTTTAAAGAGACACTGGAGTTGGCTGCAGGAGGCCGAAAATTGGATGAATCACACCCTGGAGTTGCAAGCAGGAGCCCAAACATTACTTTAAAGAGACAATGGAGTTGGCTGCAGGAGGCCAAAAATTGGATGGATCACACCCTGGAGTTGCAAGCAGCAGCAGGAGCCCAAACATTGCTTTAAAGAGACACTGGAGTTGGATGCAGGAGCCCATAAATTGGATGAATCACACCCTGGAGTTGCATGCAGCAGCAGAAGCACAAACATTGCTTTAAAGAGACACTGGAGTTGGCTGCAGGAGCCAAAAAATTGGATGAATCACACCCTGGAGTTGCAAGCAGCAGCAGGAGCCCAAACATTGCTTTAAAGAGACACTGGAGTTGGCTGCAGGAGCACAAAAATTGGATGAATCACACCCTGGAGTTGCAAGCAGCAGCAGGAGCCCAAACATTGCTTTAAAGAGACACTGGAGTTGGCTGCAGGAGCACAAAATTGGATGAATCACACCCTGGAGTTGCAAGCAGCAGCAGCCCAAACATAGCTTAAAAGACACACTGGAGTTGGCAGCAGGAGCCCAAAAATTGGCTGAATGACACCCTGGAGTTGCAAGCAGCAGCAGGAGCCCAAACATAGCTTGAAAGAGACACTGGTGTTGGCAGCAGGAGCCCAAAAATTAGCTGAATTACACCCTGGAGTTGCAAGCAGCAGCAGCAACTGCTGCAGGAGCCCAAACATTGCTTTAAAGAGACACTGGAGTTGGCTGCAGGAGCCCAAAAATTGGATGAATCACACCCTGGAGTTGCAAGCAGCAGCAGGAGCCCAAACATTGCTTTAAAGAGACACTGGAGTTGGCTGCAGGAGAACAAAAATAGGATGAATCACACCTTGGAGTTGCAAGCAGCAGCAGCAGGAGCACAAACATTGCTTTAAAGAGACACTGGAGTTGGCTGCAGGAGCCCAAAAATTGGATGAATCACACCCTGGAGTTGCAAGCAGCAGCAGGAGCCCAAACATTGCTTTAAAGAGACACTGGAGTTGGCTGCAGCCACAGCAGGAGCCCTAAATTGACTGACACACCCTGGAGCTGGCAGCAGCAGCAGCAGCAGCAGGAGCCCAAACATAGCTTGAAAGAGACACTGGAGTTGGCAGCAGGAGCCCAAAAATAAGCTGAATTACACCCTGGAGTTGCAAGCAGCAGCAGCAGCTGCAGGAGCCCAAACATTGCTTTAAAGAGACACTGGAGTTGGCTGCAAGGAGCCCAAAAATTGGCTGAATAACACACTGGAGTTGCAAGCAGCAGCAGCAGGAGCCCAAACATTGCTTTAAAGAGACACTGGAGTTGGCTGCAGGAGCACAAAAATTGGATGAATCACACCCTGGAGTTGCAAGCAGCAGCAGCAGCAGGAGCCCAAACATTGCTTTAACCAATTCAAAATGAAATACTTTGATTAAGCTGAGGAAGGATGAACACGCATATTTAGTATAACAGATAGGCTGCTAAGTGCAGGTTTGGGATGCCCTGTGGCCTGGTGTTTTTTCTGTTAAAGGCAGACCAAAAACCAATTCAAAATACAATACTTTGATTAAGCTGAGGAAGGATCAACAAGCGTATTTAGTATAACAGATAGGCTGCTAAGTGCAGGTTTGGGATACCCAGGTGGGCTGGTGTTTTTTTTGTTAAAGGCAGACCAAAAAAATATTAAAACGAATCCAGTTATATATTATGATAAATGCTTGTGTGTAACAGATAGGGTTAAATAAGCCACTACATAGATGGCATGCACAGTGGCAAGGCAGATTTACAGCACAAAGAACTGAAATTGAATTGAAAACTGATCTGGCTAATGAAAAAAAAAAAATTCACTGTCACTTCTAAGCTGTCCCTGGCTGGATGGTTCCGGTTTTCCCTATCTTTCGCTGGCTCTGTCTGCCTCTCTGTCTGCCTCTCTGGCTCTGTCTACCTATCTCTGTCCCTGTCTCTAACGAGCTGTGCTCTGACCGCAATGCAAGGCTGAAATGTGCACAAGCAAGATGGCTGCCGCTTTATATAGCACGGTGACGTCACCGGGCTTCCTGGCTGCTGATAGGCTGCATGTGACTTACCCATGATACCTTGCCCCAGGGGATATGTCTGGACATGTTCATGTTCATCCACCATTTTAGAATGCCTGTAATTGAAATAAATGGAGTTTAAGGGAAAACTTTGATCGATCGAATCGCGGGGAAATTCGGATTCGTTCAGAATCGAATTTTCCATGAAATTCGAAACGAATCCGGGTTCGCCCGGATCGATTCGCTCATCCCTAATGCTTAATGCTAAGAGGACTTTACTTCAAATTAACTTTAAAAAAACTCCCTAATGAAACCATGGAGACTGTCTGAAACTTTCCCTTCTTTCATAGTCTTCTTTCATAGATTTTCATAGTCCTTTAAAACCAACTACCCCCAATAGTGAACAGAGGTGTTTGCTTCATTCACTGTGATGGTAACTTCTAAGCTTGCAGAAGATCTGTCCTGGCCCGAAGAGCTAGTAGAAGGGTGAATGTGAAACAAGGGACTGTATCCTGAATGTGTAAATATTGAAGAACATGACCTGAAAAAGTATCTTTGTCAGCAAATATGACCAACTAAATACAGTAAATAAGCCCCCTAATGCAGGGTGATTATTTGATATATAAATTGACTAAAACTAGATCTAAAATCCAGCTCTAAAGTCCAGAATCCTGCAGCAGTCATAGTTGGCAAAAAGGAGAGCTTTCTGAATTATCGTGGCATCCCCAATCTGCAAGCGATCAATGTACTAGATCTGATCATCTGCATTTGTCCCCAGAACTTCACATGATCCAAGAACTGACACATATGACCACATATGACCCCATGGAATCCCAAAACTGGTGAGTTTCACAGTGCTGGCCATCACAATTTTACCTATGCCACCCTTCTGGCCCAGTTTGGCCAAATTAGTTGATTTAAACTTGGCCCTTGTTGATGCTTAATGCTCAGAAGACTCCAACTTAACTTCAAATTAACGTTTAAACAATTCCCTAAGTAAACCAGGGAGACTGTCTGAAACTTTCCCTTCTTATGATTTTCATAGCCCTTTAAAACCTTCTACCCATCAATAGTGAACAGAGGTGTTTGCTTCATTGACTGTGATAGTAAACTTCTAAGCTTGCAGAAGAGTGTAGTAGAAGAGTGAATGTGAAACAAGGGACTGTATCCTGAATGTGTAAATATTGAAGAACATGACCTGAAAAAATGTGCAGTGGGAGAGGTGGGGTGAGTATCCAGTTTACTTTTTGATATTTTCCTACAGATGCCCTTTAACCTTTACATCAAACCCTCCAGATACATCAAAAGAAGGGTATTAATTAAACAAGGATTCTGCATTATTTAAACATATTCTTACTGCAAAACATAGTCACATATTGCAATATCAAATCTATGTGACCTGTATTTGTTTATACAAGAATGAATATATAGCAAAAGGTGACCTACAGTAAAGTATGTCTGGATGACATGGAATGTACCAGATCATTTTATGTCCCTTTGATTGCTTCAGAGTACTATTAGTGTTATTGGTGTATGAAGGGTAGTTCTCTTTGTTTACTCGTCAACACAGAATCCACAGAAATACACTGAAAATGTTAAAAGAATTACAGGTTCCTTTTACTGAAGTTGCTAAGTTACACATGTTTATTATACAGCTGGCTTGTGATCCTGATAATTATGTTTCAGCAGGGTATAACCCCAGGGTACTGTGATATTCAAATCCACTCACCTTTTGCCTATTTGCAGCTGTTTTAGAGGAAGGATTGTAAAGCATGTTTATTTCCCATATAGACCAACTGCTGATGCAGGATAAGCCCCCACTCAACAAATAACTCAGCTTCAGCCCAAAATCCACAATATATATTTTCCAGTAAATTTGTCTCCAGGAAGGCTTAGGCTTCATTACATGTGGCAACAGCTAGGCCCCAATTGGAATCAACAGGCTGGTCTGATTTTTCTCAGATAATGTTGGGATATTTATAATATACTGGCTGGACATATCAGAACAAAAAATAAACGTAAATAAAAAAAAAATATTGCCTATGCACTATGACAGAGGTGCACAAACATTTTAGGTCTAACATTGTCTTGTTTTTCCACTTCAAGGGGCTGCAATAAAATGTTAGCAGCTAAAACTTGCTTTTATGTATATGTAGTGAGTGGGCAGAGATGAGCTGGGTGGGTGTGAGGCGGGAAAAGGTGAGGTGAGAAGAAATGGTAAGAAGTGAGGTGGGCAGGTGTGATGTGGGAAAAGGTGAGGTGAGCAGAGGTGAGGCAGAAAAAGGTTGGCTGGGGAAGTGCAGGAAAAGGTAGGTGGAGGAAGAAAAGCTGAGGTGAGGTAGGTCGAGGTCAGGTGGGCAGAGGTGGAAGAATGTGATGTGGGTTGAGGTAGCCAAAGGTTGGGTGAGCTGAAGTGGGATGGGTAAGGGGGAGTAGGTGGGACAGCTATCAATAGAATACAGACCATTCAGAGCTTTCTGTCTGCAGTGCCCAAACTGACAGCCTTTCCCTGCACTCTGCTCATTGTTTAGATGCCATGTTTGCAGCACCGCTCATGAACACGCACAATACAATGTCCCCTGCAACCTTCAAAATAGGACAAGTTGTCTGTATGGGATAAATCTCCAGACACGCCTAACATAAAAAACACCCCAGCAGAAACACATATCACCTAGCTGTAAAGAAAAATTAAATTGTGCCTCACTTCCTGCATCAGGAATTAGCCTCACACTCTAGTGGCTGACACTGAGTGACTGCACTGCGAGCAAGGCATGCTCAGCTCTCCAACCCATTAATATATAGAATTAGGGAATTAGGGGGTTGGGTCGCAGCTGATGCCAGTGCAGACTACACGTGGCCCCTAGGCCTCAGGTTGTGCATCTCTGGACTAGAAGGTTTGTAAATGTGCCATTTTTCCATAATGTGGGAGTTGGTGATGGCCTACTTTGGAATCATCTATCCGAGAAGCTGTAAGGCCCCCCCCCCATCCATCCCTCCTGGTTATCCCAACGTATGCAAAGGAAAAATCACTTACCTTCTTGTTGCCTGGTGCCCTCCTACAGAAGCTCAGCCTGCGCAGCTCTGTTCTCACTGCTGAGTGTGACTGTACTGAGCGTGCCTAGTCAGTGCCTCTGCTGTGCTGTGATTAACAGAAGCCATTATCTCCCCTAAATCAGGATTATGAGAGAGATGGGACTGGACTAGAGGCTTGTTTTGGCTGGGAGTCCACTTTGGGAATGGTAGCATTTAGGACTGGGCCCAACATAAATCTCTAAAGCAACCACCAAAGCATCATACTGTCTTTGCAACTCTCAGATGCGTTAAATCTTTTTCCCTCACTGCTGTCCATTTTTTGCAAGTTACATGTCTCTTATTTCTGGCTTTCCATCTATCGCTTGTTCCTCCATTGCCCTCTATATCTCATGAGGCCTTCTGCTCATTTAGGCCTCCACTTTTGTTAGTCACTTTACCTTTTTGAGCCCATCACAGGCCTTCCTTCAGCCAACAAATCAGCAAAGGGGAGCCATCAGCCAAAATGGCTGCCCCAACCACATTATGGCAGCACACAGCTACATCAAACAGACCCCTTCCTAAAAAAGAATTTTCGAAAATAATAAAGAAAACCCATATCATTACATGTTACACATAACTGTCAACACTTCTCATTCTACCCCCAGCAATTTCGAACTGTAATGATTCTTTACAGCAGAAAAAAAACCATGGCTGCTGGCCCTGGATCCTAAAAACCCCAGGACAGTCCGTTGACCTTCCAAATTGGGATGCCCCGATGTGCGAAATGCCCCAGGTTGTCGGTGAAATCCTGGCAGATTCCACGACGGCTGCATCACCAGCATATTTTGGCTGAGGCACACTCCCGCGCCCAGCCCTTCAGATAAGCACCCACGTCTAAAGTTTTACTGCGGATCTAGGGGGTTTTACTTAGCGGGCATCCCGACAAGACAAGAAACAAAACCCAGGATAGTGAAAATTATGGTTTTGTTTCTCCTTTAGAGAATGCTGATCACAAAAATGTCTAATAATGAAAATCATGACTGATTAGTTTGTGTCATTCTCCTTTTCTATTTATTTTGTGATAGAGACGCCGTTTAGGCTGGAGTGTCATATGCACATCAGCAAAATATGACTATAGGGGGCCCAGCCCCCACTTGCATGCTTATATTTACGGCCTTTGTACACAGACATTACTCACAATGGTAATATAATACAGGAACTCTGACAGCAGTTTTACACAATTCACTCTCACATAACAATAGTACTCCAGTACTCTAATTAGTACGAGAGTGGATGAGCTGTACACGCATGTGGCGTAATAGGGTCATTCAGCATTACTTGTTACTGCTGTCATAGAGAAATAAACAGCATAAGCATCTGCACAGTATTACTTGAGCACCTGGGCTGTTCACAGAATTAAGAAACCGCTGACCATGTTGTTCCTAGGCACTCTATGGACAACACTGTGCTAGCACCATGTAAACAAGAGCAGGGGTTCCCGAGTTTTCCTCTTCTGGAATGGATTCTGCCCTCATACCTGTGATTTACCTGTGATTTACTTGCTGTTTTCAAGTTTCTTATATTCCTGTGGCTCTGTGTTGCTACAGTTGGGGTGGTTTTCCTGGCCTACTGATTGCAAGTACAAGAATCTTTCCACTGTAACAGGTGAGTTAATCAGCAGTTAAGTCAAGCAGCAGTAATTAGCATATTTGTTCACTCTATAAAAAGCACAACCCCCAGAAGTAGGGGGAAAGTGTATGTGCGTCTAATGGGGCAAATGTGCCAACAAAATGGCCAGTGGGAGTGCCAAGTTCAGCCCTGAATATCAACACAGATATTCAGCATTAAACAGCCCTGGCTCACATAATCAGGGCCAGCACCGAAGCATGGCTTACCCGGTCATGTGTCCCTGCACCTGGGAAGGGGGAGGAGGATCATCATGCAGAGTATTTCCTGTGTCTTACGTTGGATCTGCAAAGAGAACAGCGTACTGACTCCACCTCCCCCTCCTCACACACATCATTGTAAGTCTGCCGGGGCTGAGACCATCATTCCCGTGCTGAGATAGAAAGTCATGTAATTATGAGAAAGAAGAGAGGACATGTGTTATGTGGGTGTCTGTACAGTGGATTACATTCACTGCTCATCAGGCCAGAAATGCACTGCAAAGTCAGCTATTGGGACTTGCTATCTGCGTGATTGGTGGGGTTTCACACAGCAGGGCATGCCGAATTGGGATACCCCAGGGTTAGGATCTCCATGACTGGCCTTACCAATGATAGTCCACTTAGCACTTCAGGAAGACATTCCAGTCTCAGCATATTTGCGGAGGCCAGCTGGAAGTTGTGGTTTCTCTGCAGCCCAGGAAGGCATTTGGGGCTTGCTGGGAGTTGTACCTTAAAGCCATTGTAGTTTAGCTAAATGCAAAGCCCCAATTTGAGATAACCTCCTATGCTATGAAATACGATAAATCATATGTTATTCAGCGTGTGTAGCTCTGCTCTCCCTCCTCCCCCCCCCCCCCCCCATTCACAAACAGACAAAAATCTACACACTATTTGGTCTAGAATATTTCTTCCAATGTTCCCATCTAAATCCTGGTTGTGTCTTATGGTGCGAAAATATTGTACCTTCTCAGGTGACCCCCCCATCTAAAGAAGTTGAATTGCAGCAGAAGTTGAAACTGTCATCTCTGTCTTAGCCAATCAGATGATAATTAAGCCAGAGTCAAGAAGTCTCTGATCTGAACATCAAACACACCAGTTGATGTGCATTGCTAAGGTAAACACATTGTTGCTAGGGAAAATGTTTTATAACACAGAGTTGTAAACACGAAGAAATTAAAAAACTAACAGATAGGCTTAGCATATTCGATACATAATTTTGGCACACAATAATGAAAACTTTAAAAAATGCCATCAAACGTGGAAAATACTCTTTAAGCCAGCCTGTGTAAGAGCAACTTAATGCCTTTTTTCTCTTGAAAAGATTTTTTAATTTCCCTTACATTACTAAATTTCTCATGGTAGTAATAAATTCAACTCATGAGAAAAAAGTGAGAACTTAACTTTTAGTGAATCACCAGATATGAATACAATGAAAGTCAATGGCACTTTATTACTCCTGAGAAAGGTATTTTCTTTTCACTCCTATTTTACTCTGTAGTAAAAAGTGCCATTGACTTTCACTGTCATCCTATCTGGTGATTCACTAAAACTAAAATTATTTTCTTTCTTCTTTTCATTGAATTGAATTTTTACTACCGTGAACATTTTTTTCAACACTTAGTTTAGCTTAGTTTATCCTACAAATTGGCCAAAGACAGTTACAATTAGAAGGTGCAATGGTTCATTTTATATCATGCACACTCCTGTCACCCTTTGGGGATTCTTTATTCTAGTGGATAGATCTATAAGCTTGGAGGGATTTTTGTTATCGAACATGATATACTTACAACGCCATCTTCTGCTATCTAGCATGTTTATGTTTTTTTTAAGTTAGTCACATTTGGTGACATTGTCCTTTAGCTCCCACCTTGTGCTTTCTAGACATGTTGAAGTGAAGCTTGTATTGTGCTTGAGGCTTTAGAACACCCAGAGACTTGGAGAAGCAGCATCTGACAAGCATTCACACCAAAGCTTTTGTGGCTCCCCCAGACAGGTCCGCGGCTCAGCATAGCATTGACCGTGTGAGGAATACAGGAGACTGCAAACACTTGGCCTGAGGGCACCACATTACAAGCCTTTATGCTGCCACTAAAATTAAACTTTGCAGCTAGGAAGGAGAAGGGGGAATGTGCAATTCCAAACAAAATCTTTATTTGTTTTCTATTTCTCCTCTGTGTACATTTTCTTCCAGCATAGCTTTTAAAAGCCCCAGGACACACTATTTATAAGGTTACTAACAAAAAAAACAATCTGAGCGTACCCAATAGGGTCGCTTTTCTGTCCATGGTGTCTGGGTCTGCAAAGAAGGGACTACTTAGGCACCTGCTTAAGGCAACAAGGTCAGTGATCCCGCGACACTGGCGTACCCGGAACGCACCAGGAGTTATGGAGTTATGCCCCGAAGGTTTCTCTTATGGTGGTCAGAGTATGACCCTTAAAGCGGGACCTAAAGGCAGTCTGGACCCCCCGGCCAGGTGATAAGGGCCCATGACATTCACGATCATTGACTAGGGTTAATGGAGAAGGAGGGGTGGAACTTGCTAAGGAGTTCAGTATACAGCCTATAAGATTGTACCACATAAGTCTCCCTCCCTCTGCCGCTCCGACCCCGGGGGGTGAGGACCCTGGAGAAGGGTATTACTGTCGTTGGTATCTGTTATTTCAAACGGTATATTTGCAGATGGCAATGTTTGTTGTAGAGAAGCACTCCTATGCTGTACCTGTCTTTTCTATGTTTTCAATAAAAATATATTAAACAAAAAAAAACAATCTGGCCGGGAAATGCCCCATGGCAAACCTTGAATTCTGGTTCAGAAAACATATAATGATCTTTCCACCCTACAGCAGGGCGGTTGTCTGTGGTACCAGCGGTGGCATACATAGGGCTCCTAAGAGAGAGGTGGAAAGCATACATGCAAGCCGGCAACAGAGGTGGCGCCACACATAGGTCAGCATGAGGGGCATGCATGAAGGAAGACACATGGAGGCAAGGAGGCAGCATGGATGGCTATGGCTATCTGGGTCTATGCTGATTCTACAGAGGTGATGCAGGTACAGTAGCTTGTGCTGGGCTCCCCGTTCCATGGGCCCGGGGGCACGTGCGCAAGCTTTCTACACCACCACCGACTTACTCGCCACCGTGCGCATATTGCCCGCCTCTCTCTACACCGTGTGCGCTTTGCGTAGCCTGTTGCTCGCCTCCTACTTCTAGGGACATTTAGGCTGTCCCTAGGTCAGCCTTGTTTTACTACATGGTATGAAAATAGCTGAACCAAATATTATTGAGAAAAAACACACAGACAGTTTAGTACATCAACTAATTTTTTTAATGCCAATGGTCCAGACCAAACCCCCACTCCTGCAAAATTATAAGACACATTGCCTCCTTATCTCTCTATTTTACACATTTCATTGTTTCTCTCTCACTTTCCTTTCCACACTCTCTTTTTCTCTTAATGTTAGCACCCCCACCTTCTATAAACCTTTTTTCATGCCACAACCATTTTTTTTGTCACCATTTTTCATGTTTTTCTACATTCCTTCCATCTCGCTCAGTTTTTTTCTTTTTTATGTCCCTTAAATTTTTCCTTCTCTTTTCCACATTCTTTCTGGTGGAAATATATAAATGCAGTGTCGAGCTGGCCCATCAGAGCACTAGGGGATTCTCTGATGGGCTGCCCCAAGGGAATCATCAGGACAGTACTACAGATCTTGGCTGATTATTTGAAAAAATCTGATTTGACACCATCTGAATCCAAAACTCATTTAAATCTATTTGGGGATAGGAATCCTGGTTTTGTCTCTGAAAAGCAATGAAATCAGCCAAATGCCTCAGATTGCATGAATACCTACTAAACATTAGAAGAACATTGTTCGTATAAAAAGTCAGTGGCCCCTTTTACCAAAGGATACAACTAGCTGAATATAATGAAAGTTGTTCCTTCTAACAAAAAAAAATCTAATGTAAAATCTTACTTTAATTCCAGGAATTTTTTTGAAAGTTTTTGGCAGAAGTCTTCTTTAAAGTGGCCCAACCTCCAGGATTTTTACTATCCTGGTGATCCCTTCCCCAGGGGAATCCCAATGTAGGATGTCCCACTGTGTGAAACCTCACAGATAGCTCACTCCACTTTTCAAATGGCGCATGCATGAGCGGTCGCCAATCAGCACGTTATGTTGTGCATACTAATGCACAGCATAAAGCCAGCGTTTTTGACTGCTTATCTGCATAGGGAACGCCGGCTGGGCAGGATGGGTGCTAGTCCCCTATGTCCCTTTGGTTTAGTTCCTGTGCTTTACCAGTGGTTCTGATGCCATTTTGGCTCTTTTTCACCCCTGGTGCTCAGGAGAAGGTACAGGTTATTAGGAGAGGGCTGTCTACATAGCGGACAGGTGGCTTGAAGATTCCAGGTCCTCTGAACTGGTACACACCTTCATGTAAAAGGATAAACACATTTTGAACATTTGATTTTCAGGCTCCATATCTCACCATCCACTAAAGCAATGTGAGACTATGATTATTTTATAGACAATCATCTTGAGTTTCTAACACATAAATTTGACTTGCAACTATACAGCATATGATTATTTATGCATATTATTATTCAGTGGTACTGTTTTGCTCCTGGTGATGGAACAATATTTTTCTTTTTGTATTCTACAAATTAAAATCTGTTCCTACATTCCCTAGTATTTACCAAGGGAAAAGTCACTGGTTCGTATTGAGGAACAGCCATGAAGATTTCTCAAGAAAAGAGAAACACCATTATCCAGCTCATCGATAGTGGTAACTCGGCCAAGAAAATTGCCAAACTACATCATGCGATTGTCATGTTAGCTGAAAGAATATATCCATTCCAAAGCCAAGAGTTGGATCTCCAGGCAAAATATCGGAGTCAACAAGTTGGCTCATCTCAAGGTCCATTAGTTCTGGCGTGAAAAACACAGCAGCGGAGGTGGATTGTATCTTTCATAATAGTGAGGTCACAGGCGGCATGGCACGATAACGAGCGGTGAAGCCTTGATCATAAAAATGTTTGGCTCGACCATGCATAAAAGTACGAAATGTGAACAGAAGATTGGAAACAGGTAAATTTCGATTGATGGGACAAATATCAATAGACTGGGCTCTGATTGGGTGCTAATGGGTCTGGAAGTGTAAGGGTAAAATGGGGCTAGCAGACTGAAAAATTTAAGGAAATGTCAAGTTCCTTCAATTTGGAGGTGCAGAAAGCCTACTTGACCATGATTAAGGTTGTCTTAATGCTAAGATATATGTGAGTATCCTACAAGACAAGTGACTTTTTATACTCAAGTACTGTGGGTATGAAGTGGAGGACATCCAGCAGAACAACGGCCAAAGTACATCACTACTTGCACAAACATGGTTTAATGACAATGGAGTCGTGGTGATGGATTGCCCCCCACAGACCTTAAACATGAACCAGTGGGTAGAGTGAAGGAAAAGTTGTATTCATACCCAAGGGGATTGGGAGTTTGAAGCCCAATTGAATCTGGTCGAGAGCATTCCCAAATGGATTCAGAAATGTTGAATGGTGGATTTACAAAATAAATTGCAAAATAAAAAATTCACAGTTCAAAATTGTATGAGCAAAACAATAGCAATGCAATAATATGACGATAATTTGCATAAATAATCATATGCTGAAAAGTGGCAAGTCCAATTTATGCATAAGATAGCCAAGATGATCATCTATAAAATGATGGTAGGCTCACATTCGAGCCATAGTAGATGGCAAGATATGAAGCCTCAAAAGTTTAAAAAAATTTCACCCTTGCGGGATCCTAGCCCTTGTGCCCAGTGATCCAGTTGGGAAGGCAAACCCTATGTTTCTTTTTTAACATTTTGTTTAATGAAAAAAAGGCTTCTATTGTGTCTTGCATTGTCAAACCTGCCACAGGACAGGAGCAGCACAAGTAAAATACAGGTGTCGCATGCATATTGCATCTCAAGTGAACCTTGAGTGTAAAATGAGGGCCACTCTCCCCCACAACGCTGGCACATTTTATCCCACAAACTTAAACTGCCAGGTGAGTCCCAGCAAAGGTATTACCCACTTGTGTGCCCCCATTGCCTCTATGGTATGTAAGCCCCTGAATACCAGACCATCGGACAGTGGCAAGGGAAGACTCAAGTTGGTAAGTTCCTCTCCCGGGTCTCAGCTTGCAGTTAAAGCATGTGGGATAAAATGTCCCAGATAAACTGCCTGGAGTATTATCTGAGAATGGGCTGGATGGGCACAATGGATATATGCCATGAGGGTGGTGCTGATAGGTGTAGGTCCTCAGCAGGTAATGTGCGGTAGGTAGCGACTTGTCTGTTGGAACAGTGATCGGGTTGCCTCGATCCTGAGACACTTTATGTGTGTGGCAGCATACTCCAGGCAGTCTAACCTGAATACAGTTGCAATCCACATGGATTTATCCTTAACCTGAGGGATTATGCTTTCCCTCCCTTTCAATCAAGGGATCAAGCTCTTCCAAACTACATTGGAGCATTTCCTGATGAATCCACCTTCACACTGAAACGCATCAAGATTGCACCCACACAAAAAGGAACTTTCCCTCATAACATAAAGAAGGATGCCCTTTATTCAAGCTGCTTAAACTAATGTCTTTATGAAACACTGTTGGAATCAATATGTACTTAATGTAACTTGTTTTACTACATGTTCACACACCCCCTTCCTGCCAGACACAGAGAAGAAGAGGAAATGCCTGGTCACAGTGAATGGAGTGGTGCATTCTAGTCATAGTAGCCAGGGCCAGCTCCAGGTTAGTGGGCTCTTGGTCAAAAGTGGGCCCCCTAGAGGCATGTCACATAAAATGCCACATCATGTCAACATTCAGCTCTGCTGCTACCAAAAGATCCTCCTCTGCCACTAATCACCCTTCCAATCCTCACTGCTTTCTCCACAGCCACCAACTGACCTACATTATTATTTTCTATGCTACTGTTGACCATCATTAGGTCTTTGCTGCCTGCTCCAATGCTAATGATAAATCCCAAATTGCTGCCAATAGTTTTTTCGTCTTTGCCACCTTTTGGGCTGATGCCAACCAGCCTTTATTCTTAGTCATCTTCTCCATTGCTGCTGGTCATTTTTATGGTGACCATGAGGGAGACCTGGTTCACAGCTCTAGTGGGTAGGGCCTACAGGAGAATCGTCCCATGACCCAGTTTACGTTTTGATATTGAGAAAATGCCGGGGTTAGCCGGGCCTGAAAGAGCTTGCCAAGAGCTTGCTCCAATGCTAATGATAAATCCCACATTGCTGCCAATAGTTTTTTCGTCTTTGCCACCTTTTGGGCTGATGTCAACCAGCCTTTATTCTTAGTCATCTTCTCCATTGCTGCTGGTCATTTTTATGGTGACCATGAGGGAGACCTGGTTCACAGCTCTAGTGGGTAGGGCCTACAGGAGAATCGTCCCATGGCCCAGTTTAAGTTTTGATATTGAGAAAATGCTGGGGTTAGCCGGGCCTGAAAGTGACGACAAACTAGAGAACAGACTGGAGGATAAAAGATTTACAAATCAGCTGGAGGAAGCTACTACTACAGGAGGAAGTGAAAGCTACTACAAGGGAAAAAGGTGAGTATATGCATTTTTAAAAATTTTATCCTGGACTGCCCATCAAAGTAAAATAAATATTTAATTAAAGTTTTACAGTATTGTAGACTTTTGATAAATCAAAAAAAAATATCCAGACTTCGTCCTTGCCCTCCTCATCAGAGATGCATCTCTGGTTATTAAATGTACATTAGACAGCCTATTAAACATCCTGCTTTGATGAAGTATATTATTAGCTCATCACTGTGACAGCAGAAAACACACAATTATGTTCTGCATACACATCGCCATGCTCTGAAATTCAATTTGTACAGCAAAAGTCTGTTTACACACAGGCGTCATGAATACACATTGCTGAGTGGCTCTCCGCCATGAAAAAGTCTTGATGCATATGTTAATAATGGAACATTATTCAAACATTTATGTCTGAAAGCACAAAGCGATTCTTCACTACATACAGCTATATTTCACTTCCAGCATAGCTGGCAATACTTATATGATGATGAAGTGTAATTCTGCAATATGGCCATGCCATTTGCATCAAAAAGTGTTTTTTCCCCACAGTGTTTGTTCGGCAAGAAGCAGGTAAATGGGGCACATCTTTGGCTATGTCTCTTGGGTATCCCTCTTTATATGGCATCTTGAATAGGAATGCCAAGTGAAACCTCCTATATTGACTGAGTTACTTATCATGGCCACATCCCCAGCATACTTCTAGCTGGTGTACAGTAACAGTACCTTTCTAAATGGCCAGCGCTGGCATGCCCACATCTAGGGATGAGACGGGATGTGGACGCTCCATTCAGACTTGCCGCTCTAAGCTCAGAGCAGCAAAGGAAATCTGAATTAAGCTAGCACTGCTGATTGGCTGAGCTGCCCACATGGGAACCAAGAAGAGGTGAGTTCTTCCCAAAATGGATTGCCCCGACAGGGAGGAATAAAGCCTATGTAAGTGAAATTCTTTGTTTCTTTTTAATTAGCAGCCTAAAGCTGTGCTATAAAACCCAACTTCTCCTGCCATTTCCATACCTCCACTAAGCCTGATTTACATACACAAAAAGGATATTCACCAAGTCCACGCCTTCAATCCTCTTCTCCAAGTTGGCCCATAAATAGACCATTTAATGCAGACCAAAACCCACTAAACCTGTGAAATACATTTGGCCAAATCCAAAGGCAAGAACTAGAAATTGATATTTTCGCTTACATTTTTTACTGCCCCATCTGTTAGATGGTAGATGATCAAGCATAGCATAGGTAGGGCAAGGCCATTGAGAAGGCTTACAGATAAAACAGTTGGCATTAGCTGGAAGCAGAGTGAAGCAGGAGCACCAAAAATAGCCAAAAGGTTCTCTTTAGGGAAGGGAGCAATTTAGGGGATGCTAATTAAAAATGTGGGCTTTGGTCTGCTTTAAGTGAGCTTTGCAAAAAAACTAAACATACTTGCCTTTTGTAACTGGATCCATGATGCTCCCAAGACTGAGTCTGGCATTCTGCATGCCCATCTCACCATTCACCTGCAACATAGGGGGCGTTGGGCTACCCTCCATGTCAGTCCCAGCAATTGGAGCACATTGACACTATGCTTTGCAATAAGTGGCTTTTGGTGAAAAATATAGGTTTAGAAAGGTAGTGACATGTCTGAACCTAGTGACAGCTATATAGGCTCTTATTTAACAAGGGATAGCGCCAGGTAGCGAATGGTGAGCGAACGGTAATGACGCTCACCGCCACGAGAACGCCGGCTCCCCTCCGCAATCACACATTTATCAAGCCGATCCTGCTTAGCGACTGACAGAGCGCCAGATAGCGAATCATTCATCATTATTCCAGCCTCACCCCACAGCGCCAGCGAGCGACCTTGAACAGCCACAGGTATGACCTCTCGCTACCTGGCGCTCTCCAATGCATTTCAATGGAGCAATCTTTAAATATTCATAATTAATTGCTATTAATTTTTTTTTTTTTTTTTTAAATGTCAAAAATTCTGTGACCACTTCTGCAATGTTAGATTTTTTTTTAAGGTAAAAAAAAAAAAAAAAAAAATTGTGCAGAATTGATATTACAGGTCTGATATTAATGTATTCATATTACAAAATGTTTTGAAAAACATGTTTTTTTTTTTTTTTCCTAAAAATATGGTTGTTTGGGGGTTAAAAAACTACTTTTAACCCATCGCCGCCAGCGCTCTGGGGTTTAAACAAGCATTTCACAGCGCGAGAATTTTTGGAGCGTGATTTGTTAATGAATATGCTGGGAGCCGTTCGCTATGGCCGTTCGCTGTCATGCGCTCCCATACATCGCGGAACCTGTCAAACAGCGACTCCTCACCCAATATTCAACATTACCGCACACCGACTGAGTCGCTGTCAACAGCCGAACAACGCCCAAGCACAGCGAATACTAGCGGGCGCTGTGAAAATAACGCTACTGTCGCTCATCTGTCGCTACCTGGCGCTATTAATGAATCGGCCTCATATTTTCAGTTATATGAACATTCTATTTGGTCACTGTATGCAGGAAGCAAGCTGCTGGTAACCCCAAAAAGGTGAGGTGAGAGTCAAAACAGAATTATAGTGACTCCAACCCCTCCATCATTTTAGCGACTTTAAAGCACCACTGTGGTACATGTAAGGCTGACAAACATACAGACAGGATAAAAAAGTAGGAAAGGCAGGAAAAAGGGACCAACATTTGAACCCTGTGATTACCTGTTCCAGCCAGATTCAGCCAGAGTTGCCCTTTCTGTGAGCTCCCTATACCATGTCACTGCTCCAGAATAGTGTTTTAATGTCCTATGACTCTTCTGCGCAGTTTTCTGTACTGTATGTAAAATTATTTATGTGGGACAATCCAGCTACATCTAAACTTATTGTACTACAAAACTGCTTGAAATAAAAAAGCACAAAAGATCCAATGAGATGTTATTTAAAGGGTCTGTCCAGACACAAACTCCTTCAAAACGAAAGTCTACCCCTCGGCATGCCCCACTACATTCACTACAATGGTAAGCTCTGGTACTTCCTCTCCATTGCAATGAATAGAGTTATCATGAAGAGAGATGGACTTAGAACACTGATCATCATCATTTTGGCGCATAATAATGGAAACTTTAAGAAATGCCATCAAAAGTGGAATTGTCCTTATTCTTCAATTTAAAATATGATGTGGAGCTGAAACCTCTAACTCTCTATCTTCTTTGAGTTACACCTTATTTTGCTTCATGTCCTATCTTGAGTATGAATATGAATATATGGGAAAGGTTATTTAATCAATGCCTAGCCTAACAAGAACAACACTTCTGTAGACATTTTCTCATCCATACTTTCCTAAACAATGTAATGGCTCTGAATTTGATTTCCACACTGAATTTCAAACCCCGTCTCCAGCGAATAAATCACAATCTGCTATGAAGAGAATATTTTATTGATCTTTACCCAGAAATACTGACCAAGCAATTTGTTTTAATACCAACTTAAAGGGTTAAATCCAGAAACCGTCTGAACAAAATCAATTTAGTATTTTTCGTTCCAATTAGTCATACTGTGATGGACTATAATGCACAGGTAGGGTGAAATGCTCCTTTTAAGACCATGCATACTGTGGGCATAAAGTACACGTACAATGACTGTAATTGAAATAAAAGCATACAGTAGCATATCATCTCCAGCTCTTAGTGCTTCTACGATGGAGTTTTGACTAACTCTGACAAGGTCAGTATAAGGTGTTCCTTCTAAAAGAAATTTGTCCTTGGCTTAGTCTTTTAACCATATTTGGAAATCTACTGTTTATTACTAGTTACTAGTTATTAACTGGTTTAGTTCAAAAGGCGCCAAGGGAGCTTTGGTAATGTATGTGTTTTTATACTGTTATTGTGTATTGTTCATGTTTGTACATAGAGCACGGATAGGGATTCATTGTTTATAAGCTGTTTGATTGTAACAATGTGGTGAGGATGGCTAGGCCCAACTGTGTTTGCATTATTTATTTGCTGCGTATGTAAATTACTTTGCTACAATTGAGGTACTAGATCAGTTGTACAGTTGCTGCTTTGTGGACAAATGGATACATTGGTTGACTGTAATATATTTAACAGTTTTACTATTTATGTATAGGTTTTTGGTGCCACTTTTTTTGTACAACAGTATCTATCACCAGGCTTTAGGGTTAGATGAATTGTGTTTTATACTATTATTTCATAATCTAGTGTTTTGTATATAAAGTATTAATACATATTAAATAGCAAAGATAAACAGAGGGTTTGCGCTTTATTTATTTATTTGTGTTTAGAGGGGTTTGGGAATTCCCCTATGATGCAGCACCCCCCAACTATGGATGTATAATGTATAGTGTGCATATACCTTTATATAATATATTAGTTCAAAAGCCTGGCAACATTTTGCTTCCCCCTCTCCCGTATCAACGTTCTGTTTAGTAGATTTGCGGTCTTGCATTTTCCTTGACTGAAAATACTGACCCTGCTGTATGATTATTTATTGGAGGGAGTTTAGATAGGAATTGTGACCAAATCAGGATGTCCCCTAGAAATCTCACTATCCAGACAAAAGTAAATGTAAAGTCACAGATTGCTCTCCCATCCAACCAGCAAGCCTAGCACAATTTCGAACAAAAACAAAATCACCTGATTTAACCTTTCAGTCCATTCCCCTGGCAGCAGCAGAACAATCATTGGCATCTGCTCAGGCTGCAAATAGTGATCAAAGCTTGGTCCAGATTAACGGGGTGGGAATGGGAGCAGGGAGTGGGGTTGGCTTTGGCTTATTGGCCACTTCAAGAAAATGGCTTTTTTTCTTTTTATTTTGGAAGCACTATGCAAATAAAAATGATATATGAAAATATTCTTCTCACAGACATACAATTTTTCTATGGAAACAACAGAGGTATCACACTCTAAAGGACTGCCATACAGGGGTGGTGAAATACTGATAGTAAAGGTGTCATGTTATAATTGAGTAGGCACGCTTCCACTTATTCTGGTCTGATATGCGTTTCATAGAATTATTATTTTTTTTCTATAAAGCACCATTTTCTTCTGTAGCGATGTACAAAGCTGTAATTACAGATAAGGAAGAACATACAGCACATGGACTATTACAAATGTGTTTTTTCACAGTTCATCATGAATATTCTGGATACAAGATACAAAAGGAGAGCCCTGCCCTTGTGAGCTTACAATCTAAAAGAAAAGGAATGCAGACTAAATGGGTGGATCACAAACAGTAGTATTGAGCTTTATGACATGTTCCCTTTAAAGAATTGCTTAAGCCAGGATGTATGTAAGTGAGTTTTGAGGGAGCTTTTGAAATCTTGAAGGGTTTGGGGGTGGTGGATTGAGCGGGAGAGGGCATTCCAGAAGATTGTAGTGGCACATGAGAAGTCCTGGAGGTGAGCATGAGAGGAGGTGATCAGGGTGGAGGACAGGAGAATATCGGAGACAGAGCTGAGGCCAGGTTTCAGTTGATAGCATTGGAGTAAGGATGAAATTTAGAGAGGAGCCTGACTGAAAGAGGTTTCTAGGTAATAGAGTTTTAAACAGGATTTGCTGTTGGACTGTCAACCAGTGTAGGGACTGACAGAGGGAAGCAGAGTTGGATGAGCTGGAGGAGAGGTGGACGAGGCGAGCAGCAGAGATTAGAATATACTGTAGGGGTGCCAGTGAGTTAGTTGGTGAGCCACAAAAAGGATGTTGCAGTAAAGCAGTCGGGAAGTGACCAGGGCATGCACTAACATTTACTGGTGTCAGGCGAGAGGAAGGAAGGGATGTGTGAGATATTTTAAGTCAGCAGGGTAGTTAGGTGATTCTCTCTGCTATGCTAAACCAGCAGAGATAGTGAACCTGGAACAGGTATAGTAAAAATGTAGAGACTTTAAGAAATATCAATAAGTTGTACCGTGTTAGCCATCGATGTAAGCAGGAAATCCAAGGTTAAGGTAATACCATTTATTGGCTAACTCAATAAGATTGAAAATGCAAGCTTTCGAAGCTGTTCAAGCTTCTTCTTCAGGTTTGTGCCAGTTTCTTCAGGTGTGTTTTCAGTTCCAGAAATGTGTGATACTTTGTGGTACCTGAAGAAGAAGCTTGAACAGCTTTGAAAGCTTGCATTTTCAATCTTACCTTAACCTTGGATTTCCTGCTTAAGAAATATCAAGAAAACCTGCAATCCATTTAAAATAATGCAAGCATTTGAAATATGAAAGATGCCAACATCATATTTGCTGGTTCATAGACACATCTACAACTTTCTTAAATATTAGTTGTCCTATTTACTTACTCTACTTTTATTACCACCTACAGGATGGGGGGGCACCAGATATGTGTTCACAGTGACGACACATGATCCTTCCTCTAAGGATTTTTCATCTGCATGATAGGTAAGTATCCAATGGGAATAACATGACTTTTATTGAAAGTGTAATTCCACTACAAAGGTGTCCATTATTTTGTGGCAAAATTATGTCAGTTATTTTTATATTTTGTAAGTTATTTTTTTCTTTTTTATTTGATTGAAACTCTGTTTTAAAAGAAAACATTTTCTCTAGTAGCAATGTGTTTATGTTAGCAACCATATGCAAACTGGTATGGTGTACAGAATAGAGACTTCCTGGCTCTGGCTTGGCTGAGGCTCCAAATTCCTGAGCTCATTCTTTCCTGCATTAATTCAGTCTCTTTAGATGAGGGTCCCACAATGTTGTGTTCCCGGCAGCCTTCTCACTTGGGGAGATACTGTACTACCTTGTAGAGATGCTATTAGAGCCTTAACAGCAATGCCCGCCACAGGCAGGCGGCACCGTTAGTGTTTGGAGGTGAAGGCTATGTGGTGCTGTAACTTTTCTTGATTGTTTTTCAATGGAGATAGTGACAGGTAGCACCAGTGGTGCTCTGCTGCTTCATGCTGTATTTAACATGTAAGACCACAGCGTCAGCACTGCCGCTCTAAAACCATGACTCTCAGACATACAGCACCAGGTGCAATACAGAAAAAGGCTTTAACAGATGATGGCTACACAGAGACCAAGCAAAAAACACAAGTTTTAAAAACGCAAGTTAGCCGCAAATAACCTAAGTACAATAATTAACAAAAAAAACAGGACAGGGATCCCTTGTCACTTGACTGAGCACAAAAAAATAAATATGCTAACCAGTCACCAAAAATAAACGGAATGGCTAATTGAAGTCTATGGGAGAATGACACTGAGCACCGAATGTGATGTGGCACTGTAGGAATAACAGCGATAACCAAACACCCGGCGCCCTTGACACCTGGAACACGTGCGTGGCGTTTGCCAAGTCAAGTATACAAACATTGTCTGAAGTGTTTGGATTAAAAGAAGTTTCAAGCATAGTAAATATTAAAATAATTGTAATCTAAGCATACTAAGCCTCAAAGCACCTTTGCTTCAGACCAGCAAAGCATGTGTGCCGTCACCACCTTAATCTAGGCTTTTATGGGCTTTTTATCCAGAAATAAGAATTAGGACCAAAGCTGTGTTTAGTAAGTGTCAGAGTAATTATTTTATACTGATGAACTGGTAACATGCTGACATATAATGCAGTGAGGGAAGGACTCCTAGGGCTGCTGATATAAATCCTTTCAAGGATTATACCTATGACAATAAATGAATGTTAGAATTGTATATGTAGTTAATTTGTTTCTAACAAAAAAATTGAAAACATGCATCTATTTTAATGTATTTTCAGAAAACAAAGTACCACTGCTACAAGAATCGCACCCTGATGCCAATATACATGACAAGAATATAGTGTCCTGTGTAATGACACAAACCGAGAAGTGAAGGATGTAGATAAATATTTAGTTTATATCAGGACACATTTCACTCATTCTTTCATTTCGCAAAAGTAAAGAGAGTACCTAAAAGCTTAAACCAAAGAAGATTCTGAAGTGTCAGGAACAGGGATGGACTGGCCATAGGGAGACCTGGTGGGACGCACTGCTTTGGGGCCAGTTGGGCTGCTACATGAAATCCCTGCCCCCTTAGCCTCCCTCTCAGCCCCCTGTACCCACAAGCCAAGGAACTTCAGCCCCCATTGCTATAGCCTCAGCATCATGGTTGAGGGGGGGGGGGGCTTCAGCAGGGATGTCTCAGGCCAGGCAAAATCCAGGGCTGATTTTTGACCCCAGTCCCCCACTGGTCAGAAACAAAATAAAGGCTTAAACCTAAGTGTTGAGACATGTGCAATAAAGTGATGAAGGTTTTTCAGAAAACAGTAGATATATTCAGCTGTTTGCATTAACACATCCTTTTGCAGCTCTCAGTCTCTGCAGCTGTATTTCCCAATAAGCACTTGAGGGCATGTGCCTAGGGCAAAATGTAGGGGGGGGGGGCAGCAACCCTTTGTGAAATCTCAACTATGCCTCTCTTTTCTTTTTTTGGAAACCTTATTTTACTGCACTCAACCAACTGATCCATTCTACAACTTAACACTTAATATAGTTTGCCCTTTCAATAGACATAAATCCTGGACACCCCTTTTCATCCTCAGTTTAATGTTGCAGTGATATTTATATTAGTGAAATAATCACAAAGCATAAAAGAATAGCCTTTACTCCCTCGTTACAGTGCCCTTACACTGGCAGCATAGGGCTTAGCAAATCAGGATGGCCCCACTGTCCAGAGCCATCTGGCAAGCCCAACAACAGCAAAGAAATACCACTTCCATGATCCATCAATGGCATCTCAAACTGAGGGGCCATGCTGTTCAATCAGAAACACTGCACTAGCATGACATCGGTATGCGTGGGCTTGTCTGGTGATTCTGATTGGTCAGCATGGTCAAATGGTCACATGGTAGATGTGGTTTCTGCCAGTGGACATCACTGTGCATAAGGGATGCTCTATGCATTGCTTTGTGAGTATGTACTTGATACTACCTTGTACCTTGTAAATGATATGCTCATATAATGGCAAGCCCTGCATTTCACTATATCATCCTCTGATGAAGCCCACCCCCTCTGGGCGAAATGCTTCAGGAATTTGTCATAACACAAATTTAAATACATTTTTCTGTTGTTCAATTGAATAAGCATAGTGTCAATAAGCAATTTTAAATGTATGTTTGTGTAATAATTTGTAGCCCTGGGATTATTCATTGGGAAACTGTACCACATTCCCTCTCTATAAATTTTGGACTAACTTAAAGGGCAATTCCGCTTTTGATGGCATTTTTGAAAATGTTCCTTAATTGTGTGCCAAAATGATGTCCTCAAGGTTCTGAGCTTACCTGTTCATTTTATCTTTTATTTGTTTCCAACTCTGTGTTTTAAAACGTTTCCTCTATAAACAATTGGTTTACACTAGCAATGTACAACAAAGGGGTGTGTTTGGTGTAATGAGCAGAGACCTCTTGACTCCGGCTTGATAATTATCTGATTGGATATAGCAGAGACAAAGCTCACCATTCCTAGGCTCACGTTTAACCCCTCCTGCTCTATTTAAGCCTCTTCTGGGGTCATTACTGCTGCCTGATTTTGTGGGGGGAGCAGAGCTCAACATTGGCAATGGAAGGATTCTGGGATTTGTAGTAAGCAGCTATACTAGGGCCACTATGGTCTTTTTGTTGGTAAAAGGGCATTTTGTATTTTATGCCTTTGCTATGGAAATGTGTGTACTAGTTTCGGGTCCCCCGGGGGACTTGAGATACCACATTAGACAACGTAAGCACATGGAGGCTGCAATTAAGGGTTGTGGGAAGGATTTTTTTTTTAACCTGTCAACTTTAAGTTTGCATTGCATACATGTGTTACCTGGATTACAGATTCACCTCAAACTTGCAATATTAATTCCACATTTTAAAGTGCACTTTCAATGAAAATACCAAACCCACATTAGCCTTTAGGGCAAATGTGTATCTCAATTTGGGATGGTTGACCAATATCTATCCCCTAGAATTGCCTGAGATAAGGAAGGCATTATACAAGCCAATAAGGAAGGCCTGGATAACCCTACTTGCCTTAGCTGCAGAGGCTCCAGGAACACATCAAATTACCCATGCCAATCTCCAGAGGACAGATAGACATCACAAATTGCAATGTCTACGGAATAGGCAGACGAATGGAATACAGGCTGTTTTGGGCTTTGGATTTAAGTCCACTTTAAGAATGACTGGCTATGATTTAAAACCTCAAATACAATGTTTTTACCAAATACTGAGTAAGAGAAAAATGCAAATACGAATGAAATATGTCAAGCATATCAGTCAGTTAATATCTACATGATGCTAATACTGTAGTACATGAAAAACAATGAGACAAATGCACCCATGGCCTACAATAGTGTCCAAATAATTTTCTGTACAACCCAATCTGGTCACACTGACTGTGTTCACTGGTAATACCTAACTACCATGGTTTAACATTTTTTAAAACAACAACTCAAAAAAGGTCTGCATCCCTTGATATGCAGCTATGCCTTAGAACAAGCACCACAGAGGTTGTTGTTATGTCTAGACATTAAAGGTCAAGCCACTTTTTATCAAACTTAATCTGTTAAACTGAGTAACATGAATTCCATCCTGTTTTCCAAACTTTAGGTAATTCACAAAATATTTCTTAGGCTAAAAAAACAACATCTAATGACTCAAAATATATTCTATGTCACTGTCAAAATATACCCTCCAACAAGCCTTTGCATTCATGTAGGAAACATCAAACAAACAACAAAATAATTACCTTATTTTCTGCCCTATAAGACTTACTTTTCCCCAAAAGTGTGTGGGGGGATGTCTGTGTGAATGGAAAAAAAATAGTAAACTGACATATATATATATATATATCGCTCCCACGCTGCTGGCTGGGCTGTCACAGCCACAGGAGGCATGAAGATGGAAGAGAGGCAGGCAGACGGGCAGGGCAACTGATCCCTACACAATGTCCTCGCCGTCCGCGCTGTCCCCGCCACTGCTGCTTCTTCTACAGCAAGCACACAGAGCAAAAACTGGCTAATGGTCGACGGAGGAAACGCCCATCCACTGCACAGCCGGGTGTGTTTGCTCGCACCACCAGAGAAGAAGCAGCGGTGGTTGCAGGGACATCGTGGATCGCGGACGCCAGGGACATTGGGCAGGGATCAGTTACCCTGCTCGCCTGCTTGATGCTCCTCCATCTTCTGGCCTCCCGTGGTCCGGCTAGCAGTGCGGGAGCAATGTGAGTTTTTGTTTTGCCCATGGGAATGGGAGGGGGGATGCCACACTGCCTATGGCAAATGGGAGAGGGGGGAATGCCACACTGCCTATAAGAATAGGAGAAGGGAATGCCACACTGCCTATGGGAATATGAGTGAGGGGAGGAATGCCACACTGCCTATAGGAATGTGAGGGGAATATGCCACACTGCCTATGGGAATGTGAGGGGGGAATGCCGCACTGCCTATGGGAATGTGAGGGAGGGGGGGGAATGCCACACTGCCTATGGGAATGTGAGGGAGGGGGAAATGCCACACTGCCTATGAGAATGTGAGGGGGATATGCCACACTGCCTATGGGAATGTCAGGGAGGGGGGATGCCCCACTGCCTATGGGAATGTGAGGGGGGAATGCCACACTGCCTATGGGAATCGGAGGAGGGAAAAACACAGTGCCTATGGGAATGAGAGGGGAGAATGCCACACGGCCTATGGGAATGGGAGGCGGGAAATACCACACTGCCTATGGGAATGGGAGAATGCCACACGGCCTATGGGAATGGGAGGAGGGAAATACCACACTGCCTATGGGAATGGGAGGGGAGAATGCCACACGGCATATAGGAATGGGAGGGGGGGAATGCCACAATGCCTATGGGAATGTGAGGGGGGTGCCACACTGCCTATGGGGGGAGAATGTAAGTGAGAGATACTGCACCTTGCATGTTTGAGCACAACATTATTTTTTAATTGTTACCACCGTGTACAGCGCTTGCCTCTGAAAAAAGAGATGCCACACTGCCTATGGCAAATGGGAGAGGGGGAATGCCACACTACCTATAGGAATAGGAGAAGGGAATGCCACACTGCCTATGGGAATGTGAGTGAGGGGGGAATGCCACACTGCCTATAGGAATAGGAGAAGGGAATGCCACACTGCCTATGGTAATGTGAGTGAGGGGGGAATGCCACACTGCCTATGGGGAATGTGAGGGGGTGAATGCCACATTGCCTATGGGGAATGTGAGGGGGGATGCCACACTGCCTATGGGAATAGGAGGATGAAAATCACACACTGCCTATGGGCATGGGAGGGGAGAATGCCACACTGCCTATGGGAATGGGAGAGGAGAATGCCACACCGTCTATGGGAATGTGAGGGGGGAATAACACTGTCTATGGGAATGAGAGGGGGAATGCCACACTGCCTATGGGAATGAGAGGGGGAATGCCACACTGCCTATGGGAATGGGAGGGGGGAATGCCACACTGCCTATGGGAATAGGAGGGGGGAATGACACACTACCTATGGGAATGTGAGGGGGAATGCCGCACTGCCTTTGGAGAATGGGATGGGGGGAATGACACACTGTCTATGAGAATGTGAGGGGGGAATGCCACACTGTCTATGGGAATGGGAGGGGGGATGCCATACTGTCTATGGGAATGTGAGGGGGGAATGCCACACTGTCTATGGGAATGGGAGGGGGGGAATGTCACACTGTCTATGGGAATGTGAGGGGGTATGCCACATTGCCTATGGGAATGTGAGGGGGAATGCCACACTGCCTATGGGAATGTGAGGGGGAATGCCACACTGCCTATGGGAATGTGAGGGGCGAATGCCACACTGCCTATGGGAATGGGAGGGGGAATGCCACACTGCCTATGGGAATGGGAGGGGGAATGCCACACTGCCTATGGGAATGTGAGGGGCGAATGCCACACTGCCTATGGGAATGGGAGGGGAATGCCACACTGCCTATGGGAATGGGAGAATGCCACACGGCCTATGGGAATGGGAGGAGGGAAATACCACACTGCCTATGGGAATGGGAGGGGAGAATGCCACACGGCATATAGGAATGGGAGGGGGGGAATGCCACAATGCCTATGGGAATGTGAGGGGGGTGCCACACTGCCTATGGGGGGAGAATGTAAGTGAGAGATACTGCACCTTGCATGTTTGAGCACAACATTATTTTTTAATTGTTACCGCCGTGTACAGCGCTTGCCTCTGAAAAAAGAGATGCCACACTGCCTATGGCAAATGGGAGAGGGGGAATGCCACACTACCTATAGGAATAGGAGAAGGGAATGCCACACTGCCTATGGGAATGTGAGTGAGGGGGGAATGCCACACTGCCTATAGGAATAGGAGAAGGGAATGCCACACTGCCTATGGTAATGTGAGTGAGGGGGGAATGCCACACTGCCTATGGGGAATGTGAGGGGGTGAATGCCACATTGCCTATGGGGAATGTGAGGGGGGATGCCACACTGCCTATGGGAATAGGAGGATGAAAATCACACACTGCCTATGGGCATGGGAGGGGAGAATGCCACACTGCCTATGGGAATGGGAGAGGAGAATGCCACACCGTCTATGGGAATGTGAGGGGGGAATAACACTGTCTATGGGAATGAGAGGGGGAATGCCACACTGCCTATGGGAATGAGAGGGGGAATGCCACACTGCCTATGGGAATGGGAGGGGGGAATGCCACACTGCCTATGGGAATAGGAGGGGGGAATGACACACTACCTATGGGAATGTGAGGGGGAATGCCGCACTGCCTTTGGAGAATGGGATGGGGGGAATGACACACTGTCTATGAGAATGTGAGGGGGGAATGCCACACTGTCTATGGGAATGGGAGGGGGGATGCCATACTGTCTATGGGAATGTGAGGGGGGAATGCCACACTGTCTATGGGAATGGGAGGGGGGGAATGTCACACTGTCTATGGGAATGTGAGGGGGTATGCCACATTGCCTATGGGAATGTGAGGGGGAATGCCACACTGCCTATGGGAATGTGAGGGGGAATGCCACACTGCCTATGGGAATGTGAGGGGCGAATGCCACACTGCCTATGGGAATGGGAGGGGGAATGCCACACTGCCTATGGGAATGGGAGGGGGAATGCCACACTGCCTATGGGAATGGGAGGGGAATGCCACACTGCCTATGGGAATGGGAGGGAGGAATGCCACACTGCCTATAGGAATGTGAGGGGCGAATGCGACACTGCCTATGGTAATGGGAGGAGGGAATGCCACACTGTCTATGGGAATAGAAGGGGAGAATGCCACGCTGTCTATGGGAATAGAAGGGGAGAATGCCACACTGTCTATGGGAATGTGAGGGAAAATGCCACACTGCCTTTGGAGAATGGGATGGGGGAATGGCACACTGTCTATGGGAATGTGAGGGGGGAATGCCCCATTGTCTATGGGAATGGGAGGGGGATGCTATACTGTCTATGGGAATGTGAGGGGGGGGGGAATGCCACACTGTCTATGGGAATAGGAGGGGGGAATGCCACACTGTCTATGGGAATGTGAGGGGGTATGCCACATTGCCTATGGGAATGTGAGGGGGGAATGCCACACTCCCTATGGGAATGTGAAGGGGAATGCCACACTGTCTATGGAAATGGGAGGGGGGGATGCCACACTGCCTATGGGAATGGGAGGGGGGAATGCCACACTTCCCATAGAAATGTGAAGGGGGAATGCCACACTGCCTATGGGAATGTGAGTGAAGGGGGAATGCCACACTGCCTATGGGAATGTGAGGGGACTATGCCACACTGCCTATTGGAATGTGAGGGAGGGGGGGATGCCACACTGCCTATGGGAATGTGAGAGAGGGGGGGAATGCCACACTGCCTATGGGAATGTGAGGGAGGGGGTAATGTCACACTGCCTATGTGAATGTGAGGGGAATATGCCACACTGTCTATGGGAATGTGAGGGGGTATGCCCCACTGCCTATGGGAATGTGAGGGGAATATGCCACACTGCCTATGGGAATGTGAGGGAGGGGGGAATGCCACACTGCCTATGGGAATGTGAGAGAGGGGGGGGGGATGCCATACTGCCTATGGGAATGTGAGGGGAGAATGTGACACTGCCTATGGGAATGGGAGGGGAGAATACAACACTGCCTATGGGAATGGGAGAGGAGAATGCCACACTGCCCATGGGAATGTGAGGGTGGGGAATGCCACACCGCCTATGGGGAATATGAGGGGGGAATGCCACACTGCCTATGCGAATGTGAGGGGGTGAATGCCACACTGCCTAGGGGGAATGTGAGGGGGTGAATGCCACACTGCCTATGGGATTGGGAGAAGGGAAATGCCACGCTGCCTATGGGAATGGGAGGGGGGAATGCCACGCTGCCTATGGGAATGTGGGGGAGTGCCACACTGCCTATGGGGAAGAATGTGAGAGATACTGCACCTTGCATGTTTGAGCATGACATTTGGTTCAGAATATATTTTTTTTATTGTTACCGCCGTGTACAGCGCCTGCCTCTGAAAAAAGAGATCTGTCTTCTATCATCTGAATAAAAGCGGATCCCCCCATTCAGCAAAATGGACTGAGCCATTTTCATTTTACAATTTAAAATTGAGCATCCATTGTTTTTCTTTTGTATTGCTACATTATTTAAAGCCACGTTAGAAGCTATTGTGAATCTATTTCATTATTTATCTTTTTAAAGTGGACCAACACCTACCGGTGATCGGCCCGGGAATCTATAAGATTCCCGGGCCGATCACCTCCCTCCCCGCGGGACATCCGAGATCGGGATGTCCCGCGGGGTGAAACCCCCCCAAACACCCCAAACTCCTTACCTCAGTTTCCTGTGAATGGCCGGCGCGGGCACACGCGCATCAAGAGGGACGCGCGGGAGGCGGCGGCGGAGGAGCTGCTTGTCCGTGGCTTGTCCGTCGGCTCGGGGAGAGGTGAGTTCGGGGGGTTCGGGGGGGTTTCACACAGCGGGGCACCCCGATCGGGGGTGCCCCACCGAAGTGGACCAAGACCCAGGATAGTCAAAATACTGGGTGTTGGTCCACTTTAATGCAAATATTCGAGATAGTGCTCCTTTAATGCCCAGGCTGGTTCTGATCTTTTGGCTGTGAGCAGGTTTACAGCAAGTTGTCTATTATTCCCTAGAGGGCAATTCACTTTAAATCTCTATACCACCTAACTCTACTTAACTCCGAAATACTGGAATAATTTGGCCTGGCATTGGGTTGCTGTTCAAGCTAACATTACATCCAACCCAAATGTGCCTCAAAGCTTTGTTCTCTTCTAAAGTAATCTAACCCAAGGAATACTCATTCCCTCCTTGCCTTTTTTATTATTCTTTTTACAGCAGCAGGTGAAATAGAAATGTTTCATAATACAAGTAAAGATGAGATGCAAAGGTCTGAAAGAAAAAAATATAACTTCTTTATTCCAACCGTGTGTTCTGAAGGGACATTAAAAGAGCACATTTACTTTTACACTCTTTTCATTCAATTCAGTTCAATTTATTGTTCGCCAAGTACATCGTGAGATGAACAAGGAATTCTTTTTGGCATATACACAGTGCAACAGTAAACAGTTAACTTCAGTTCCAGTAACATAGGAAGGGGAACATAGAAACAGAGATACACAGACACAGTTAATCTTCTAAAGTGCAAATGATACCGACTTGAGACGGGGCCTATGATGCCTGGCTATTGTTGAGTATGCCTACAGCCAAAGGAAAGAAACCCTTCCTAGACCTAGAAGTCCTGCAGGCTGGTACCGCAAGACGCCGCCCAGATGGTAAGTAATGGAATAGGGCGTGTCCAGGGTGGGAGGGATCCCGAAGTATCTTTTCTGCCCGAGTCTTGGTTCTGCGTTCGTGCAAGGATGGTAACAGGCTCCAATTATTCTTTCTGCTATCTAAATTGTTCTTTGGAGTCTACACTTGTCCCTTTTAGTAGATCCCTTGAACCAGACAGAGAAAGAAAAACACAGTACAGAACCAATGAAGGCATTGAAGAAGGGCACTAGCAAACTTTTCGACAGACCGGCCTTCTTCATTTGCCTCAGGAAGAAAAGTCTCTGGTGTGCTTTCCTCAGTAGAGCCATGGTGTTCCTTTCCCAGCTGAGGTTGTTGGAGATGGTCACACCCAGAAATTTTGTCTCACTTCCTCTTTTTATCTCCACCCCCTTGATGGACAGGGGTGTCACGGGTTCCGAATTCTTCCTGAAGTCCACAACCATCTCTATGGTTTTTGAAGGGTTAATGACCAGGTTGTGTATAGTGCACCAACTAACAAGCTCCTCCACTGCTCCTCGGTAGGTATCTTCTTTTCCATTCTTGATCAGGCCTATGATGGTTGTGTCATCGGCAAACTTTACAATCCTCACAGAGTTGGCCAAGGAGGTGCAGTCGTTAGTGTAGATGAAGAACAAGATGGGTGACAGAACGCAGCCTTGAGGGGCACTGGTGTTGGTGTGCCTGACACTGGACCGTACCAGACCAAGTCTAACTATTTGGGATTGCTCTGTTAAAAAGCTCCCTGTCCCCGCACAGATGTTATGAGGAATGTTGAGCTTAGACATCTTTTCCACCAGTAGGTTCGGACTTATGGTTTAAATGCCGAACTAAAATCAACAAAGAGAACACTGACATAGGTGTCTGGTTTATCCAAATGCTCATACATATAGTGGAGGGCCATATTAACAGCATCGTCTGAAGATCTATTTGCCTTGTAGGCAAATTGCATGGGATCCATAAGGCTGCCGGTGGTTGTTTTCAGGTATTCCAGCACAATCCTCTCAAATGACTTCATGACCACGGATGTAAGTGCAACTGGTCTGAAGTCATTCATCTCAGTGGCCAAATGTTTCTTTGGCACCGGGACAATGATGGATCTCTTGAGACAGTGTGGAACTACACCCAATTCCAGGGAGGCATTGAAGATCCTTGAAAACACTGCCGATAGCTGGTCCGCACATGACTTGAGGCAGATTGTGGATACTCCATCTGGTCCTGGCACCTTCCTTATGTTGAGGCCTTTGAGAACTTTGAGACCAAGAGTGTGTTTGCTGTTTGAGAGCCATTAGTATCAATGTTATGGTCGATTGACGATAGTGATTGATTTAGGGACTGGGGGGAGCAAGCTGCCATGTTTGGAGCTGATTGGATTCCTTATTGGTTGTAAGCATTTGGAAATTTATAAGTCAGCAAATATATTTAAAACCTCCTTATTTTCCAGGTTTATAGATGGTGGATTATCAGTGAAAGAACTGCTTTCTTTCTAGGTGAAAGAAAAGCTGCTTTCTTTATTGAACCTCTAAGACCGTTTGTATTCTACTCTTAAAGTGTAATCGATACAGTGCATTATTTCCTGGCTGGACAAGTTGAGAAAGTAACAATGGTAAACCAGCCTGCATTCAGCTTTAGTAATGGCTCACAAGTGCCTCCTCAACCATTAACCTTTCTTTTGGATTCACTGTGTTGAAGTGTCTATTACACAGCTCTCAAATATATTAAAACAAATGGAAATAATAATTACTTTGATCCCGCCGAAAAAAGATACTATGCCTTGTATTGCTGCAGGTCAAAGATATTATGTTTTGCCAAAAACTGAAAGCTCGCTAAAGAGTTCTCTGGCTCAGCCAAGAAGCATGTGGTCTTAAATGCCAAGTCTATTTTTGAAAAGAATGTCTCATTTAGTATATTGTGTGCCGGTGTGATTTGGCTTACAATCATGATAATGGCAAGTAATGCACCTCCTTTTAGTGAAGCTGAAGCAATGACTGATTTTCTAAAGTGACATTATATTTACCTATCTCAGGCGATATAATTACATTTCTATCAGATTGCTAAGAAGCTCAGTTTTATACAATTACTTGCATGTGACTGGAGATTTAAGTCAGCATACGGTAGGTCAGCAGACAAAGCAAAACACAGAACTGTCTAAATGTAAACCATGTGGGAATCCAAGGTGATATGAAAAAATGAAATCTTGGCAGCCTGTTAAGCCCTGAAAAAGTAGTCATACTAGAATCTTCTCTGAGCGTGCATAGCACACCATCTATTCACAACACTCTTTGCTGTGCAGCCCAATATGCACTCCTGCCTAACTAAATGCAATGTGCTTATTCGGACCATTGGATGCTTAGGCAAACATAGTTATTTGACCTTTGACTGTGCAATGAGAACAAACACAAACCAGTGAAATACCACCAGTGAACACACAACAGTGGCCAGTGAGTGTGTGGAGCAGTGGGCTTTCCGAACCACAGCACTTGTGTCAAATGGGACATCCACCTTCAGGTCAGTTGGCAACCCTCAATCTTCACCACTACGTAAGCCTTTAGACAAACCCCTGTTTGCCGGGACGCAAGCAGGCCTCATTCAACAGTGTTGCCCTCCAGGTCTTACCTTAGCACAAAGGATGCCAACTGACAGGACAAAGGCCGATGAACCAAGGGCACACTGAGGGAAGAGTCCAGACTAACCGGGGTCTTACACAGGGTATCAGTCCTTCAAGCGTCTACACACATGGAATGGATGGTCAAGGGTTAAGCCAAAGGGTCGAAGCCAGGGAGTAAGATGCTATGTGGTATGCAGAGGGGTAGACAAGCTCGAGATCGTACAGGTCAGATGATCGGTAACGGATGAGCTATAACAAAACACAGCATGGAGCCAAAGTAGGAAACACTATCACAGCTAATGCATGCAGGGAGTGGGCTGGCTTTAAGTGTCCATCGGCCAATCAGAGATGAAAGCCAGAGGCAATACACTAATTTGGCTGCTTTAGTTGATTTCCAAAAACCAGAGCACCATAGCCAAAATCCCACCACTAAATTATTGACTAATATTCAGATTTAGAAAATGCATAAGATCAAAGCAGTGGCTTAGTTCCAATAAAACTAATGGTGACAGAAAAAAATAAATAAGGCACAGTATCAAAGGTGGACAAAAGCCTATCAAAAAAAGTTAAATACAAATTAATAAAATATATATTAAAATAAAAGTTAAATACGAAATAAGTACAGGTGTTTTTGAATGGTTGACCTGTTTGTTGTTTTGATGTTTGAGGCATATTAATGGTTAGGAAATTTTAGTTGCAATATGCATTTATAAAGCTGAAATTTAAATAAAATCCCCAAGGTAATAAATCATACTGTAGATATAGTAATAATGTAAGAGCTTTCCAGAAGTGGTTACAATTTATCCTGCCTTCAATTTATCTTGTATAAATAAAATATCTAGTTGTAAGCCTCAGTGCAGAAAAAATGAAAAGTTGGAAGGAGACTGCTAAATTGCTTTTGGAATAATATCTAAGAATATGTAACTAAGAAATCTCTTAGAGTCATTGTCCAGGCAGACAAAAAATAAAGCCTATACTCACCTTTTACCCCCCCTCCGGAGTGGATCGCTCTTATTCTGGTGCTTGGAAACTCACCTGATCTCCGTTAGCATTTGACCTCGCTTCTGTGACAGACATTCTGCCATCTGTCAAAGTGACGTGGCTATGCCTGCTCTAATTACTGCAAAGGAGGGACCTTGTCATTGCAGTTGAACAAGCTAACTTTTTTTCTTAAGCCCTGTTGAGATCTGCATCTGAACCTATTTAGAATGTGCAGATGTTTCCATGTCTACCTTATATTAATATTTGGTTAGAAACTACCATTTCTCACAATATGCATTTAACAATTTTATTGGGATATTAGGATGCTGTCTCTAAATGCATTAAATAATTCGGGTTCAGTCCATAGTCTCATAGTTTTTAGTGAAAATTGAAAAAAAAACACAACACAATTGGGGACACCTTCGTTTTTATTGGATGCGTAATTTAACAAGGAGTCTTTTGTAAGTGCATTTTATGAAGTATTAAACTGTGCTGTACCTACAGAGTTGCACTAGATGTGTTTCTTTGTTTTTGCTTTCTATAAGGCTTGTGCATGGACATTGGCAAGTAACCAAGAAGCAGCTCAGGCTCATTAAAATTTTGGGTGCTCGTAATCATCAAGTATTCTGTCGGCAGTTTAAATACCCTGGAGTTGGTAAGAGTACCTTCAAGTGGTGGTGGGCACAGAAAAAAATTGGTGCATGCACAGTGGGACTCCATCTGGAAGCTCATTTTACCAATTGAATGGACTAGAAAAACTATTATTCTGCTCTGTGCCTTTCTGTTGTTGTCGATTCAGACCTGTGTCAATTCAAATGACTATTTTACATCTGCCCTGAGCAGGTGTAAAACATATTTGCACTTTCCTGCATGCTTTTTTTTACTGAAAAAACAGATCACCAACAGCCTGCATGTTTTTCTTAAAATCAGTGAACTTATTAATTTTTATTTAATTTTTTACTGTTTCCTGGGCACTGGGGGTGTGGAAGAACCTTGTGCTCGTTGAAAGGGCACAGTGTTCATTCAGGGGAGCTGGAAGAGCGCTGACCTGTGTTCTAGAGCATAAGGGTTGGTACACATAATAGATCAAAGGTTTTTTAGTAAGCTCAATAGGTAAAGTCACTGGGTTTAGGCTACTCACCACCTAGCCCAAAAGTGGTCACAATAGATCCACAAAAGAAGAGAAATGAGCAGCTGACACGCCTGTTGTTGTAGTTAAATATGAAAGAAAAAGTGTATTGAGATTATCAAAAATATATCATATATAAAACAGAATAGATTCTTTGTTTAGTGGTAGTGGTCACAAATAGTGAATACAATAAGTAAAGGTAGAAGAATTTTGATGTCATTAACTGTGCCTTCCACTAGGGAATGTCTAGCCGCTAGGTATATAGCAATCTACCTTAGTGCAATATAATGTACAAAAGTACATAATGTAATAAATACTTATATAAAATGAGGTTGGTGATCTGTACTGTGCTGTAAAAACAGTTTTGTAGCACAATACAAATACAAATATAAGACAAATACTGTCTTATATCAAATTAATTATATAGCAAGTGCAAGTCTCTGTGGTTCTATAGCAAGAGCAGTTTTGTAGCAAAAGCAGTTTTGTAGCAAGGATATAGAACAGTTTTATAGTCCAAACTGTTTTGTAGCAAGCATTTAGTTGGAAAAACAACACAATCAATCAATAGCAAGCATTTATAGAAAAGGCAATTTTACATTACTGTTAGATAGAGCTGCTTAAAGTGGACCTTAACCCTGAATAAGTGCATATCTTATATGTTTCCCACACCCTGTACATACAGATTGACCACATTAAAGATCATCCTACCTGCATCTACTGCCTGTTATGAGCCTTTAAACATCCAAGATCGCAGCTCATGGAGCATCAGGCAGCCTGCAAACAGGAAGTGTCTTCTGACTGTGTCACTGTGCATCCTGGGATTGCTGTCCTTTCCCTTACCCCAGCTCTGCTCTGTGTGTGCAAAGCACAGCTATAACCTCACCCCCTGTACTTTATCCCGCTCTCCTCTCCTCAGTATGTGTAATGCTTCTGAGTCAAGATAGGGGCGCCCATATCCTAGTCCTGAACAGTCCTGATTTGCAGCCTGGTGGGGAAAAAAATAATAGGTAAGCGACTAAAAATTTTAAATATATTAATTTTAGATGCTGGGGAATAGTTTTTTAAGGGTTTGAGCTTTTCATTAAATCATGCTGAAGGTCCGGTTTAATACAGTTACTAACTTTTTACAGGTGCATATGGTTTATCAACAGTCACTTGCAGCTGCCAGGAACTAAGCTCAGTTTGTAGCAAGGATGGTTTTGTGACCAGGGCATAAAGATAGTTTACCTTGCAATAGATAGTACCCAATAACCAGTCAGTAATTAGTTAGATTATAGTTATAGCTACAGTCATACTGTAAAATGTATACTGCTGTATTTATATTCATGCATGTCTGGTCATCTGCCATTATTGAACTGTATGTATACCATATGTTTCGCCCTATAAGACGCACCTAGGATTTGGGGAAGGAAAACTAGAAAAAAAAATATTCTAAGACAAATGTGCTAAAACACCCAATTTCAGGGTGTGGCGTTCCCCCATCCCATTCCCATAGGCAGTGTGGAATGCCCCCCTCCCATAGGCAGTGTGGCATTCCCCCTTCCTACTCCCCATATAGTCAGTGTGGCATCCCCCCATCCCATTCCCCATATAGTCAGTGTGGCATCCCCCCTCCCATCCCCATATAGGCAGTGTGGCATCCCGACCCATTCCCATATAGGCCGTGTAGCATCCCTACCCATTCCCATATAGGCAGTGTGGCATCCCCCAATTCCCATATAGGCAGTGCGTCATTCCCCCTCCCATTCCCATATAGGCAGTGTGGAATCCCCCCTCCAACTTCCATATAAGAAGTGTGACATCCCTACCCATTCCCATATAGGCAGTGTGGCATCCTACCCATTCCCATATAGGCAATGTGGCATCCCCCAATTCCTGTATAGGCAGTGCATCATTCCCCCCTCCCATTCCCATATACGCAGTGTGGCATCCCCCTCCAATTTCCATATAGGAAGTGTGGTATCCCTACCCATTCCCATATAGGCAGTGTGGCATCCCCCCACCCATTGCCATATAGGCAGTGTGGCATTCCCCCTCCCATTGCCATATAGGCAGTGTGGCATCCCCCCTCCCATTGCCATATAGGCAGTGTGGCATCCTACCTCCCATTGCCATATAGGCAGTGTGGCATTCATCCCTCCCATTGCCATATAGGCAGTGTGGCATTCATCCCTCCCATTGCCATATAGGCAGTGTGGCATCCCCCCTCCCATTGCCATATAGGCAGTGTGGCATCCCTCCTCACATTGACATATAGGCAGTGTGGCATTCTCCCTCCCATTGCCATATAGGCAGTGTGACATTCCCCTATAGGTAGTGTGGCATCCCCCCTTTCATTTCCCTATAGGTAGTGTGGCATCCCCCTCCTTTTCTATTCCCCCTATAGGTAGTGTGGCACCCCCCTTCCATTCTCGTATAGGTAGTGTGGCATCCCCCCCCCCTTTCATTCCCCTTATAGGCAATAGTTAAAAAAAAAAGTAAACTCACCTTTAAATCATTCCCACTGTCCCCGCCGTCTTCACACACAGACACACAGTGGTGGGCATGGCCGAAGCTTGAGTATCGTCCACGCCCACCGCTGTATAGTCCGGGTGTCTCTGTCTGCTGTGGCCATGGAGAAGTAGCAGGGACAGTGCGAGCGGCGATACCTCTTCTGCTCGCACTGTCCCTGTCACTTCTTCACGGCCCCAGCAGACAGAGACATCCGGACTATACAGCGGTGGGCGTGGCCGATGCTCGAGCGTCGGCCACGCCCACCGATAAATGAGGCCGTGTGTCAGAGAGGAAGCGTTGGAGGTAGCTGTACCTGCCGCCTCCCCCGCAGTGTCTGCACGTACAGGCACCGCAGAGGCGGCAGCAGATACAGCTGCCTCCAACGCTTCCTCGCTTTCTGCGGCGCCAGCATAGAGTGAACACCCGGCCTTGGTATAGTGGTGGGCGTGGCCGATGCTCGAGCGTAGGCCACGCCCACCACTGTAACAGGCCAGTGTCTGTGTGTGCTGGCGCCGCCGCCTCCGCTGCTTCCGGGACAGCGCGAGCAATGGAGAGATGAGTTAACTTTTTCCTTTTTATTTACTTTTTTCCAGCATTCGTCCGATAAGACGCACTGACATTTCCCCCCACTTTTGGGGGAAAATAAGTGCGTGTTATAGGGCGAAAAATACGGTAATTCTTGTCAGTGTCACAGAGCCTCTAATTTAGCTCACTGTTTGGTTCAGAATATTTTACAAATCTAATTATCCTCCTCTAAATCCTAGGTGCATATTATCGACAGGTGCGTCTTATAAGGCGAAAAATACGGCAACTCCCAATGTCTGTGAGAATAAATCTATGCAACTGCACTTCATTCAGCTGCCCTTCCCAATAGGCAATGTTGAATTTATGCATCCAGTGGGATAAATAACAAAACGTGGAACTAAAGAAAATACCCAAGTCCAGTTTCCTCGATCTATTACTATATACATATCTTAAATTATAATGATACGTGTGATTCTTCAGAACAAAGTGACAAGTGCATTGAAAGATAATTGCTAGTGTTTGAATACCTAAAACTGCCAGGGGAATCCTTGATAATATTGCCACTAGTAGCAATATTGCTGACTGCTGGAAACAAAAAAGCATCCAAACCCAAATATTCGGGGGGTTTATTTATTTTATGATTTTGGGAAGCAAGTTTAACTTTGATTGTACTTTGATTGAAACTTACAGCTGAGTGAGTTTTCTTAGTTTAAAGCGGACACACACCCATTTCCAGGGTAATGGGTATGGGTCTATACGCATTCATAGGGGGCATCCAGAAGGCTGAAGCCCCCGTATACATATCACCGCCCAGAATGCCTGCAACTCTTATCCAGTTGGTGGTCACATTGGGGTTGGATTCTCGGTTTTAGTAACTGAAAGGATCAAAGTGGCCCCTAACACCTGAAGTAAACCGTATGCACCTTCTGTGTCCTTAAGCTGCACTGTACATGCTGCCAAGAGACAAGACACTTTTGGGTTTTAAAGCCTTGCTGAACATGCTGCCAAGTGTGCACAGTTGAGAGAATTGCATGCATGGTGTTATTGAGGGACTGACTTCTGTCTACAGCCCCAATGTCTCAGAAGTAGCGGCAAGGGCTCACAAACACGCTGTGTCAGCCAACGGGCACGGGCAGAAGCCTGTCATGGCTGCCCAGCTCAACCTGTCTATGTCTGTTTATGACAACAATATGATTGTAGCATATAGGAAATTGTGTACTTATGTGTACGTGTATCATTTGCTCCTTATGCTATATTACAATGCAGGACAGCTTGTTTATGTCTATATGTGACTACAGATTAACAATTATATATTACATTCAGATACAGATAAAATACATAGACATTTCACAAGGACATCATCTACTCATGTTAAAGCTATGTGAAATGTATAAAACAAATGTACCATTTTGGTTAAAGGTTTCTAGGCATGGATGCTTTCAGGGAACATACATTTACAAGCCTATTTGTCAGTTGTGCTGAATTGGTCGAAATTAATTTGCGCGTGATCTCCGACTTCTGACCAAAGCATTGCAGGGTCTCCCATAGACTTACAATAGATTAGTCCATATAACATCTCCTATATCACATACTGAAAGGCTGGTTATCTTGTGACACACATCTCATAGCATAACCATCTGTGAGGTGTATAAGTACCATAAGTATCTGTGAGGAAAGCTAAGGAAGGACACATCTGTAAGTGAGCTCAGTCCTTCGATAATTGTTTATATTGCAAAAGTTTGACTCAATTGGGACAGTGTGCATTTTTTGTTCAGCTCAGCAAATACCAATCTTTGTTTTATTAGGTAGTGACATGACATGATTCTCGATGTTGTTTTGCCTTAATGAAATACACTTCATGTTCCTGAAATACATAACAACCAACCCCCTCTATCTTTAATGCTCGCTGCTACCTGTAACCATGGCAAAAAAATTAGTCTCTAGAATTCTAAAAACTGAAGCCATCCATCAGTAGTTATTACTTTTATTTAATGTAACACCTTTGAAAATGTAGCAAAAATTCAGCAGACAGCAATTACATTTACCTTAAAAACTGTCCTTTCATCAGTGCACAAGTGCTCAGGTTGACTGAATGTGTGTATGACATTCTGGAACGTTGTTTAGTTTGGGAACATTAAGGTAAAACGAAAAGAAGAAAGTGCTTTCCACAAGAAGGATTCTAATTTGTCCACTGGAGTCAACAAGATCATTCTGCAGGAGAGGCTCGGCAACATCACACAGAATTAATGGGCAATTATACGAGTGTGAAAAATGGCTTTCCTGCATCAGTTACTAGATTAGGAGAGAGGCAGTCATTGGGCCAAATATCAAATAAAGCACTAGAATAAATGTTTCTTTACTTTATGTTGCTGTAGGTTTCCAGAAACTTTAAAACTATGGCCTAGAATGTGGAAGTTTGTGCTGAGTTTGGCCTAAGAGAAGTAAAATGCACTGCATGTAAACAAAAGCTTGTCACTAGGTCTATTGTTCAAGTGGACCAAATCCTGTTTTTTTTTGTCTGTCTCGTAGGGCAATATACATACTTAACTAGTGTTCCCTTGGTGCAGGCGCAGCTCTGATCAGAGATATTAATGTGCAGCTGAAGAAGCTGAATGATTGCTTAGCTGTACCCACAATCGAGGTGTGGCACCGTCCTCTATGGCTGCGTGTGGGCACACACCAGCCATTCAGTTTCATTGGGCTTGGGAGAGCACTACCAGAGGAAGCTGTGAGAGGTGCCTTTGATGCCCACCCATGTGCCAAGGGTTCGCTGGTGGGGGTTGTCCGACCTGCAGAGTTGCATACAGCAGGTCATCCCAAATCAGGGTGCCCCAGGGGTGGGGATTTAACCAGATTCAGGGTTTGCAATTAAGCAGCAATACTGCAGCAAGACTAGATATTATAGGCATGACCAGCAATACAGCCCAAAGGCTGGATATTCAGGGCAGATAGATCAGGCACAAAAAATATCATAATCATAATATCAGTATCAATATGAGTGTTATCTTAATTTTAGCTGGGGCTCTGTGGCTTACCATACTATATGAAGTTGTTTGATGGACAGCTAGGCACATTTTTACTTAACCTCACCCAGGTGAAGCAAGAGGCAAGATTTTGCCTTTAGCTAGATTAAGATCTTCCCTGAGGAAGCCATGACAACAATGTGAAAGTTAGTAGAATATAATGTTAACATTAAATCTGCCTAGTACCAGCTAATCTATTCATGTATTTTTAAAAGGTTTGCACAGATGTTAATGTTATATGATAATTGGTGAAAAAAAAAAATTAAACATGTAAAATGGATATGTTTTTACTGAAAGAGAATGTGATATAGCCATTAAAATGTGGTAGAGGTGCTACTAATAACAGTTACTGAGGCATAGCATTGTGGAATACCCACATCCTACAAATAGTAAGCTCAGTAACCCTTTAACCGCCAGCCTACCTTGAGATTTTGTCACACTGTTGCCAGATTATTTTGCACTATTTTGCGCTCCCCATGTTCAACTGTGATTTTTGAAGGGATTTCCCAGGAAAGTGATATATTGTTTTTTTCAGCAGAGCCTGGGCTTTAACGTGTCTTGTTTGTCATTTTATAAGTGTATTCTCAATATTTTGGGGTGAAAATTGTGCAAGAAAATAAAAAAAAAAAACTATTTTTTACAATTTGTAGTGTTTTTTGTAATAAATAATGTAAGTTTGTCAATAAAATCTTATTGCGTGTGAAATCCCAATTTCTCCCGGTTACAGTGGTACCACATATGTATAGGTAGATACCCTTTCCTGCCCAGGAGACTCCCCCAAACTGAAACAACGCTTTAGGAGATTTTCAGATAAAATACAACTATGCTATGCAATATGCGCACCTTGCAGTTTTTCAAGAAAAACAACCCTTTACATTTGAAATACCCCCGACAAACTATATATTCCCTAGAAGTATACACCTTAGGCTTTCTAGGTGTACCAGGCTTGTTGACATGGGTGCAGTTTTCTGGGAATAATCCCTCAATGTATTCTTTGGTTGCACAGGGTTTCCCTAAAAATGAATAAAAAAGCAGAATCAAAACCACATTTTCCTAAAAATAATCTATATGCAAACCAGAAATCTGAAAAAGCAACATCCCCCAAACAGAACGATACCCAACATGCATAGGTTCTGTCAAGTAAAGAGTTGCCAAACACACCAAAGTAAAGCATGCGCATAACGGTAATTTTACTTCAAAATTTCAGCTCTGCAGACAAAGTGCACACCTTGTGTTTTTTCTACCAAAACAACCCTTTACATTTGAAATATCCCCCATAAACCATATATTCCCTGAAATTACAGGTTAAGCTTTCTAAGCGTACCCAGCTTGTTGTAGTGGGCTCATCTTTCTGGAAGTAATATCTCGAAGAATTCTTAGGTTGCACAGGGTTTCACAAAAAATGTATTAAAAAGCAGAATAAAAAACACCTTTTCCTAAAATATCAATATGCAAATAAGAAAAAACAAGCTAAATCTGAAAGCGCAAGGTCCCCCGAGCAGAACAATACCTAACATGCATAGGTACCTGTAACCTTTTAACTGCCAGCCTACTTGAGATTTTGTCACCCTCTGCTGACAGGATATTTTTAGCAGAGTTTAGGCTTTAACATGAAATGTCTTGTTTGTATTTTTTCTACTTTTTTTTATATATTTTTAAATAAATAAGTAAAAAAAAATATATATATTTTTTTAAATTGTCTCCTTTATTTTAACAAAAACATTTATTTCATTAAAGAAAACCATATTGCATGTGAAAGCCCCATTTCTCCCGATTATAATGATACCACATATGTATCGGTAGCCCCCCGTTCCTGTCCAGGTGATCCTCTAAACTGAAAAGAGCACTTTATAACATTTACAAATAAAATACAACTACTATCCACATAATAAAGGGTTAAATAAAAAAAAAAAATTGGTGTGGGGTCCCCCTTCAAAGGGGGGGGGGGACAACATTTCTTGGGGGAATTTTAAGGGTTTTTTTGGGAGGTAATGGGGGGTCTGGGGGTTAATGGCAAGTCGCCCACTAGCCGCAGGTGACTTGCCAGACCCAGAGCCTTGTGAACTGGTATAGGGGTCTCAAAGATCCCTTACCAGTTCACAAAGGGTTAAAAGTTAAACAAAAAACACACAAAGACACACTTTAAAAATAACTTTATTAAAAAAATATTTTTTTTAATTTTTTTTTTAATACTTACCTCCCATCCATCCCTGTGTCCCACGCTAATCACTTAGGCTTCTGCTCTCCTGCTGCTGCTGGAAGCCTTTTATACCTACTGGGTTACAAGTAACATAGGGTTAATTAAAAAAAAATTACATAGGGTCCCCCCTCCCGGGGAGGGGGACCCCATTTTTTGGGGGGAATTTTAAGGGTTAAAACCCTTAAAAATCCAAAACAAAATGGTGTGAGGTCCCCCCTACCCAGCATAACCAGCCTGTGACCAGCTATGGGGGCTTGTAGAACAGGGCACAGGGGGCAACTTTAGTGGCCCCTGGCCCTGCAGGCTACAAGCCATCATAGCCTAGGGCCACGGCTCTTCTGCCCCCCCTAGGCTTTGGGGAGGCAGGTAATTTGGGGGGCCAGGGGTTAATGGCAAGTCACCCGCTAGCCACAGGTGACTTGCCAGACCCCCGAGCCTTGTGAACTGGTACAAGGGGTCTCATGGACCCCTTACCAGTTCACAAAGAGTTAACAGTAAAAACAGACACACACACTTTTCAAAATAATAATGATAACTTTATTTTAAAAAAAAAAAATTTTTTTACTTTACTCACCTCCGATGTTTGTCTCCTGTGTCCCGCGGCGATCAGATGCAGGTGACGGCTGGGCAGAGGAGGGGGGAGACAGGCGATCGGAGGATCGCCTACCTCCCTCCTCCTCTGCCCAGCCTTCACCGGCATCTGACAGCTGAACCGCCTGGTGCCCCGACGACACCCGGCGGTGACGTCATCGGCCCCGCCCCCGAAGTCAAGATGGCGGCGGCCATCGGAGCTCCGGAGGGCTGTTATGCCCCCTCCAGAAGATGGAAGAGCAGGGGGGTGCCCCCCCCGTGAAGAGGAGAGCTGGCGGGAGCCATCGGGAACGAAGGTAAGTAACTGTCATTTTTTTTTTTTTTTTTGCAGGCAATCCCGGCAGCTGCTGAAACGGGGGGGCACCCTATTTTGGGCACTCCCCTGCAGCCAGAGAAGCCCCAATGAGTGATCGGAGCCCCTCTGGCTGAAGAGGAGACCCGGCCGGATCGAACGAGGGGTCAGGTGACTTTTTTAATTTACTTTTTATGCTATTAGTGGGGAAAGCCAAGCACGTAAAATTTCCGCGGCTGACGATTAACTGCAGGGGGGGCAGCCACGTAAATTTTACGTGGCTGGCGTTTAAAGGGTTAAGTTGCTAATTTGACCACTCCCCCAAACTGTTGTGAATATACTGACAGTATGTTTAGAAGATAATGTGTATGTGGTTGAGTAATTTAGTATTAGTGGTTGAGTAATTTAGTATTTAGGTGTGTAGCCTTTTTACCTTTTTATTTGTACTAACATACTCTCATTGGTAAAGTACCAGACAAAGTAATTGCACTACCTCCAATAATAGAAACACCCTATTAAAACTGTGTAATAACCAAGGAAAATAGCCAACAACAACATAGGAGTTCATGCTGAGCTGACAATCATCTGCACCAGGTATATTCCCCATTTCAAATTCATTTACCTTATTATATGCTACAGTATATGGGTTGTGAAGTCATTCAATCAGGTTAACCATCCATATATTTTGCACTTGTGCACGTTAACCCATTAAAGCCAAGCATTTGAAATTCATGGGTTGCTTCTCCTACTGTTAAACACCAACCACGTGAATTTTACACACCTAATGTTTTCCCCAGTTGAGGCCTGAAGAAAAAAGCTCACCCCCATCTGGGATCCAGCACAGGGCTCTCCTTTTCCCCTGGGAGCCTTCATTCACCCAACTGGGTCTTCAGCAAGTATTTTCTGCCCCCCGTGACGGCTTCTGACAGCTCAGGGAGGGGCCTTTTATTCCAGTCAGTGAGATGAGATGAATGTGAGCATCTCAGAGTGAAAGTTGGGTGTAGAGACAGGGGACTCCAATCCTCTGCCAACGCACCCGGCTTTCAACAATCACTTCCGGCTGTCAGAGCAACGATTGGCCAGCATGGGAGCGGCGATGGAAGAAAATAGGTAGAAACATATTTTTTAAAGACATTTTTTTACTAGTTTGTGTGTTTTTTTTTACATTTAACTCTTTGTAAAGTGATAAGGGGTCCTTGAGAACCCTATACCAGTTCACGGCGCAGGAGAGGCTGGAAAGTCACAAGCAAGTGACTTGCCATAGCCTCCTCCCACATTACCTGCATCCCCAAAGCCCGGGGGGTGCAGAAAGCCCGCGGCCCATTTGGGCTGCTCGGCCTCCATGTCCTGGTCTACCAGCCCCCATAGCTGGTGCCCAGGCTGGTATAACTGGGGAGGGGGGAGCCCATACATTTAATCTTTAAGGATTTAATCCTTGATAGAGCACATAGTAAGAGGACCAAAACCCAGAATAGATAGTCCCTACTTTTATTTGGAATTCTTACCCCTGGACTTGACATCAGAGATTACCAGGGTGTTTAGAAATAACTATCAAGACTTGTATAACTTACTGTGGAGGAGTACTGTAATTTTGATCTGGTTGTCTAGATTTAGGATTTTATTAGCCTGTCTGTCCTGCCCTCTGTTTCTTTAAAGAGGAACATCAAACCTCTTTACAACTAAATACCTCCCCCATCGCTGGGTGCTGCATACCTTTTGGATGCCACCACTATCGGGAGGTGGCGACATCCTGCTGTTTCAGGGCAGGTTCTCTGCCCCCCGCGTGCTTAGCTATCTGAAATAGACAGCTGCTTCTTTAGCCATCCTCATCCAGAAGCAGGTCTTTAAGAACGCCATTCTTCAACTCTGGCGGCTTTTTCTCCAGCACCCATAGCATATCGGCACTGTGCATGCACGTGATCGAGAGTTGTGCGCATTGGCTGATGGGAGAAAAATGGCGTTGCCCGACGGAGGACACCCAGAATCAAATGGACAGGGAATACAGATGTCCCAGTAAAGTAAGTAAAGAATGCCCAAAATCCCAAATTATGATGCCCCGCTCTATGCAGGCCCCTAGAATCACTCAACTCCTCCTGGTTCCGGCAGGGCATGGGCAGGCTCTTGTTCAATGAAAGATGTCTACCGTGACTATGTCATTCTGCAAACAGAGCAGAGCACCAAGAGCAGACAGAGTCGCACATGCACCGTTGGAGCCTGGAAAGGTGTTTATTGGCATCTCAAGGGCTTTCACACAGCAGGGCATCCTGGTTTGATCCCAGCCCAGTTCCGTTTTAAGCAATATGTATGTGTTTGTGTGTAGACTCGACTGCTAATTCTGCATACAATGTAGTATCTATTATGATTTGAGTTTCCCTTTCAATCAAAAGACTGAAAAAAAAGCTTTGAATTCACTGAAACATAGGCACTTTAGACTCCACACCGCTTCTCCATTGACTATTCTATTATATCTAATCTCTCCCTGGGAGTCAGTATTTAAGGTATGCGACAAGGAAAATTTGATTTTCCATCAACCAGAATATCTCCAAGATACACAACAGTGGTGCAGTGTGGGACAACAAAACTGAAGAAGGTCTCAGGAAAAATGATTGGGACAAATGGTTAAAATGAATAACGCAGGTATAACAATAACTTGTAAGGCTTTCTCTTGAATCAATGATACAGCTTTGGACCCCATGCTGATAAAATTACATATTGTTAGAAAATTGAAATTGAAGCAACATATAGCAAATTGATTATTAAAGTGAATGTGTGGTCTTCTGTTGCAGTTTTTTTTTAAATGATACATCTATTTTCCAAACTGAAAATGTGCAGAGGGAATTGTTCCTCTTACGCCCTATGCTTTGTACTAAGGAACATGACATGATCCTTCGATCTCCCCACCATCTCCAACCCAGTGACATTTATTGTAAAATTTCTATTTACCCACCCCTGCCCACATCAAACAAACAGCTCCTCTCAACCCAGCATAGCAGCAGCTCTGCTACACCCCAGGTAAATGGGGTAAATGTCCTGCAGCATAGCATGGTTGAAAACTGTAAAATACAGTCTTGGTTGGCAGTGTGTGTGTGGGGGGGGGTCAAGTTGATGGACTGGAGAGGAAAGGCAGTGGTGGTGGTGGGGGGGTAGCTTTGTTGGGCATGCAATATGTGGAGGTTAGGGGTGGATTTTCATTACGTTTACATAATGTAATGCTTCTCAGCAAGGGACTAAACAATGGATAATAGGCTAATGAATAAAGTTATACTAAAGACAAGCCCGATTATTGTCCCATTGTCTCGGGTTACACTTTGCACTGTACCAAACTTCAATCCATTTTCAAAAAGACCTTGCAGTTCCTAAGTTACACCACTGCCCGTGAGTGATGTTGGGGGGAGTGTATTCCAATGAGATGGAGAGAGAAATTATTGAGGTGAAGAGGTTCTCCTGTTGATGAATCACCAGTTAGGAAGACAATGACTGTCAATGGCACTTTTTACGCCTAAAAAAAAGTAGGAAACATTTTACTTTTACACCTCGTCACCCTGTAGTAAAAAGTGTAATTGACTCTCATTGTCTTGCTAGCTGGTAATCCAGTAACAATGAAATTCTTTGATTTTTTTTACCAGGAGATTTTGTTTCAACTGCTACTGAATTGAGTGTATCTGTTGTAGTTATGATAGGCTATACATATGACATGCTCTCATGCTCCTCCTGGTGCTGGCAACACCGAATAACAGCCCATCCTTAAAGGCATTATTGTCCCATTGTTTTGGGCTGTCCTAAACTTCAATCCATTTTAAGAAAGACCCTGTAATTCCTAAGTTATCTTTAAAAGTATTAGAGCATTGGAGCTTCATAAAATGAAGATAAAACAGTGGGTGTGACAACAGCGATGTGATGTAAGCACACTGTGTGCTTAGCATATTCAAAAAGGGTGGGCTCTAGGCAGAGTTTGCAGCCTGTCAGCTCAGTGTGACCAGATCATGACAATGAGAGACATGTTTCAGGCAGAGTTTGCAGCCTGTCAGCTCAGTGCGACCAGATCATGACAATGAGAGACATGTTTCAGGCAGAGTTTGCAGCCTGTCAGCTCAGTGCGACCAGATCATGACAATGAGAGACATGTTTCAGGCAGAGTTTGCAGCCTGTCAGCTCAGTGTGACCAGATCATGACAGTGAGAGACATAGTGCAGGAAAAGATATTTACTCCAGCCTGTTAGCAACTAGTTTGCCTAAATGAAGGGGGGGGGGGTTGTTTGGTGTCTGACCTGTGGCAAGGCTGGAATACAGGGTGGCAGACGGGGGCAGGTTGTTGATTGATGGCAGTCGGATCAAACACTGGGGACAAACACTGATAGCTGTGCATGTTCACATGGAAAAAGTGAGAGGAGGGCGGGTGTCACGAATAACTTACCTTCTACCCGTGCCCGTGGTGTCCCTAGGCAACGGGCTCGGGTTCCTCCTGCCCAGGATCCGCTTATGCCTCAGTTGCCATCCCCTATGGCGCATGTGTCGCCGAGTAAGTCCTTCCCCCTTGCCCATTGTCACTCAGCTTGTGCTTGCTGGCCTATACAGTCAGCTCATGTCTTCCGGTGGTGCAATACTCAGAATGGCCACCGGAGGCTGTTTAAAAGAACAAAGTCTAGAAGGTGCAGCACTGAGCAGTTTGCCTGGGAACCTCAGCTGGGGCAATCAGCCCAGAGCTCACCAATCAGACTACAGAGCCAGTGCTCCAATCGGCCGCCAGATCCTATGTGCACCAATCCCAGCCACTGTCTCCCTGTCCAATCCTGCCAGTTTTGCCACTATAAAGGCAATTCCCTCTCAGTTGTGAATTGCCTGTGATAGCGCTCAGTACCCTGTGTTACCTACTCCTGTGAAGTCTAGCCTGTTGCCGATTTGATTGTACGACCATTCTCGATCCTGAATCCTTGTTGCCGACCTCTGCCTGAATTGACGCCTCTCGATCCTGAATCCTTGTTGCCGACCTTTGCCTGAACTGACGCTTCTAGATCCTGATCCCCAGTTGCTGACCTCTGCCTGAACCCCGACTACGTCTTGCCTGACCCCTGGTGCCGCTACGATCTCTGCCTTCCCGTTATCGACCTATTGCCTGTCTCTGGACTTCCGTCACTCACGCTCTTGCTATTGGTTCTCCAGTCCTCCCACATATAAGCTTACATCCTTTGAGCCATTAAGTCCTGGGGGCAACCGATCCCGGGTAGGCGTATCTTGCGTCCCGGCAAGCGGGGGCTCCTACAGGTGAAGCTGGCTGTGGAGATTGGGGGTTGTGAGCTTATTAAGAGGGCTGGAGTTACCCCGAGCGTGACATTATCACAGGCCCAAAAATGGATGACCTGGTACAGCAGGTTCAAGCTTTGGCCACCGCCATCAACCAGCTGGCCCAGCGAGTAGCCACTCAGGAGAGTTTTGATTTTGAGCGACTTGAACAACAAGTGCATGGCATGGGTACCGCCATTAACTACTTGTCCCAACGTGTGGCTAATCAAGATCGCCAGCCAGCTGCACCACCTTCATCCTTACCTCTTGTCGAGCCGAAGGCTCCCCTTCCTGAAAAATTTAATGGGGACCGAAAAAGATTTTCCAACTTCAGGAACTCGTGTGAACTTTATTTCAGACTACGGCCCTACTCCTCGGGCACCGAATTGCAGAGGGTTGGTCTGGTTATCTCTCTGCTCCAGGGTGATCCACAGTCCTGGGCGTTTGGCTTAGCGCCCACTGATGAGGCCTTGCAAACTGTCGCAGCTTTTTTCTCCTCCATGGAGATTCTGTATTCTGACCCAGACAAGACTTCGACCGCCGATGCCAGGCTTCGTAGCCTGAAACAGGGGAAGCGTTCAGCAGAGGAATATAGCGCTGAATTCCGCCGCTGGGCGATTGAATCCCATTGGAATGATCCTGCTCTCTGTAGTCAGTATCGTATTGGTCTCTCAGAGAGTATTAAGGATGTTCTAACGAATTTTCCCTACCCCAGAAGCCTGGATGAACTCATGCCTATGGCCATTAAAATTGACAGACGGCTACAGGAGAGACATATGGAGAAGAATCGTTCTGACTTCCGGGAATCTTCTCATTGGGAGTCATCCACTGTTGGAGAGGTCTCATCTTCTCCCCTTGATGAGCCTATGCAGCTTGGTGCTACTCACCTTTCTCTTAATGAAAAGAGTAGACGTCGCACCTTAGGCCTATGCATGTACTGTGGGACTTCTGGTCACCTGGTTAGGACCTGCCCCAATAAAAAACCTTTGGCGGGATTGCAACGTCCTGACAAGTCTGAGAAAGTTTGTCAGGACGGTCAGGTAACTTCCCTTCACAGAAATAAGATGTTGTTACCTGTTACTGTGGCTTGGGAATTATCCAGGAAATCCATCCCCGCTCTAGTCGATAGCGGAGCAGTGGGCAACTTTTTGGATAAATCCATAGTGACCGCCTTAGGCATTCCATTAATACCCCTTGGGAAGCCCCTCCAGATGTTGGCTGTAAATAATATTCCTGTTCGTGGAGGAATAGTAACCTCCAAAACCCCTTTTATCAGCCTAGTTGTGGGACCCTCCCATTCTGAGAATCTTGAATTTTTTGTATTTGACTGCCCTGAAACCCCGGTTGTCTTAGGGTTCCCTTGGTTGAAGATGCACAACCCTACCCTTAATTGGGAAACTGGGGAACTGACAGGATGGGGCCCACACTGTGAAGAACACTGCGCTAGCATCACTGTTGGGGCAACCCTGGTCTCAGAGTTTGTTTGTCCGCCTGCCTCTCCATCCAGGAGGGTACCTTGTGTATCTTCATTGAAGTCTGTCAGAACTATTCGGGGCGGTTGTCCTGTGGAGTCTGGTGAGGGTCCGGAGGCCCCTCGTGAAGGGGGGGGTAGTGTCACGAATAACTTACCTTCTACCCGTGCCCGTGGTGTCCCTAGGCAACGGGCTCGGGTTCCTCCTGCCCAGGATCCGCTTATGCCTCAGTTGCCATCCCCTATGGCGCATGTGTCGCCGAGTAAGTCCTTCCCCCTTGCCCATTGTCACTCAGCTTGTGCTTGCTGGCCTATACAGTCAGCTCATGTCTTCCGGTGGTGCAATACTCAGAATGGCCACCGGAGGCTGTTTAAAAGAACAAAGTCTAGAAGGTGCAGCACTGAGCAGTTTGCCTGGGAACCTCAGCTGGGGCAATCAGCCCAGAGCTCACCAATCAGACTACAGAGCCAGTGCTCCAATCGGCCGCCAGATCCTATGTGCACCAATCCCAGCCACTGTCTCCCTGTCCAATCCTGCCAGTTTTGCCACTATAAAGGCAATTCCCTCTCAGTTGTGAATTGCCTGTGATAGCGCTCAGTACCCTGTGTTACCTACTCCTGTGAAGTCTAGCCTGTTGCCGATTTGATTGTACGACCATTCTCGATCCTGAATCCTTGTTGCCGACCTCTGCCTGAATTGACGCCTCTCGATCCTGAATCCTTGTTGCCGACCTTTGCCTGAACTGACGCTTCTAGATCCTGATCCCCAGTTGCTGACCTCTGCCTGAACCCCGACTACGTCTTGCCTGACCCCTGGTGCCGCTACGATCTCTGCCTTCCCGTTATCGACCTATTGCCTGTCTCTGGACTTCCGTCACTCACGCTCTTGCTATTGGTTCTCCAGTCCTCCCACATATAAGCTTACATCCTTTGAGCCATTAAGTCCTGGGGGCAACCGATCCCGGGTAGGCGTATCTTGCGTCCCGGCAAGCGGGGGCTCCTACAGGTGAAGCTGGCTGTGGAGATTGGGGGTTGTGAGCTTATTAAGAGGGCTGGAGTTACCCCGAGCGTGACAGCGGGCTTTCAGAGCTGCAGAGAGAGGCAGCCAATAAGGATGTCTGGGAGGGAGTAGAGGATGTTTCCATTCTCTGTCAGCTGAAGGTTGATTGAATGACCAGGTCAGTGAGCTGGTGATTGACAACTGAATGAGGAAGTCATATCTTAGCTACAGAGACAGAGTGCAATGTGTAGACTGAGACAATGGGACAACAATCGGCTTGCCTTTAGTATAACTTTCATTAATTAGTTTGAATATGAATTTTTCAATTATTTTTATTTTGCATTATTACAAAGTTGTTGCCCTGTTAATGGGAAACACCTGAGAATGCTGCAAACACCTCTAGAGAATGTCATAGACATATGGGTTGATTCAAAGAAACATGTAACAGCTTGGATTTTGCTCACGATCATCCTATTTTTTACGTCCGCTCGTGCGTTCGTATGAACTTGCGAGTGATTCAATAAGCAAATACGTTTCTATCCTAAAAGATACGTCCGTTCGTATGATATCTCCCGAACTTGCCTCAGTCAGTTGGCAATCGTAAAAATCACGTTCATGTGCTCACCTGTTGCGGCGGCAGCCTGTTTTGTCGGCGGCTTCCATCGTCCAGCTCTTCCAATTACTTGCGTTTGCCTCTGGTTTTCATTGGTTTTTGGCCTCTTAGATTCGTGCGTTCGTATGTTTATAAGATCTTGCGCATGCGCACCCTCAACCAGAAACTTACATAAACCCCGTAGCGGCTGCATCCAACTTCATTTCTCGGTCCCTTAAACTTACCTAAACCCCTTAGCGCCTGCATCCAACTTCATTTCTCGGTCCCTTAAACTTACCTCAACCCCGTAGCGCCTGCATCCAACTTCATTTCTCGGTCCATAAAACTTACCTAAACCCCGTAGAGCCTGCATCCAACTTCATTTCTCGGTCCCTTAAACTTACCTAAACCCCTTAGCGCCTGCATCCAACTTCATTTCTCGGTCCATAAAACTTACCTAAACCCCGTAGCGCCTGCATCCAACTTCATTTCTCGTTCCCTTAAACTTACCTAAACCCCTTAGCGCCTGCATCCAACTTCATTTCTCGGTCCCTTAAACTTACCTAAACCCCGTAGCGGCTGCATCCAACTTCATTTCTCGGTCCCTTAAACTTACCTAAACCCCGTAGCGCCTGCATCCAACTTCATTTCTCGGTCCATAAAACTTACCTAAACCCCTTAGCGCTTGCATCCAACTTCATTTCTCGGTCCATAAAACTTACCTAAACCCCTTAGCGCCTGCATCCAACTTCATTTCTCGGTCCATAAAACTTACCTAAACCCCTTAGCGCTTGCATCCAACTTCATTTCTCGGTCCATAAAACTTACCTAAACCCCTTAGCGCCTGCATCCAACTTCATTTCTCGGTCCCTCAAACTTACCTAAACCCCGTAGCGCCTGCATCCAACTTCATTTCTCGTTCCCTTAAACTTACCTAAACCCCTTAGCGCCTGCATCCAACTTCATTTCTCGGTCCCTTAAACTTACCTAAACCCCGTAGCGGCTGCATCCAACTTCATTTCTCGGTCCATAAAACTTACCTAAACCCCTTAGCGCTTGCATCCAACTTCATTTCTCGGTCCATAAAACTTACCTAAACCCCGTAGCGCCTGCATCCAACTTCATTTCTCGTTCCCTTAAACTTACCTAAACCCCTTAGCGCCTGCATCCAACTTCATTTCTCGGTCCCTTAAACTTACCTAAACCCCGTAGCGGCTGCATCCAACTTCATTTCTCGGTCCATAAAACTTACCTAAACCCCTTAGCGCTTGCATCCAACTTCATTTCTCGGTCCATAAAACTTACCTAAACCCCTTAGCGCCTGCATCCAACTTCATTTCTCGGTCCCTCAAACTTACCTAAACCCCGTAGCGCCTGCATCCAACTTCATTTCTCGGTCCCTTAAACTTACCTAAACCCCTTAGCGCCTGCATCCAACTTCATTTCTCGGTCCATAAAACGTCACCAAACCACATAATGTACATCTGTCTTTATTTTTTTTAGTGTGTATGTAATTTTGTGTGTAGTTGTTTTTTGTTGCGCATATTAGAAAAGACACATTTATGAAGGCTTAAAATATTTTTTTATTTCAATATTAATTTTTTAAAATGTGCTATATTTTTTATAAATTTTTAAAATTTGTAGTTAGTTTTTTTACTAACTTTTTTTACTTAAATAGTTATCTGGGAAACTTTTTTTTTTTTTTTTTTTTTTCTTTTTTGTAAGTCAAATTTTTTGTTGAACATTTAAAACATATTAAATTTTTTAAAAATACAGTAAAATGTATATAAAAATTTTAACAAAGTAGCCAGGACCAAGGGCACTATTCATCCTCCTCTTCTTCATCTGTTGGCCCCAACGTCGCCTGTATGGCCAGCAGCTCGGCCACCAACTCCTGGATCCTTTTTTTTTTCTCTGCCTTGGTTTTTGGCATAATCCCTGTAAGCAATAGAGAAAAAAACCTAAATAGGAGTACCAGACCGGTTGGTATGCTGTAAATAGATTTGTGGTTAATCCAATACATGTAAATGCATGACATATGTCATTCTCCCAAGGGCTAAAGTTAATGCATTTCCAACAGGTAAGTATTTAAACTCCTTAAACCGGACCTACAACATTATTTAATGACAACCAATACCTATTTCTAAATGATTATGCACCAGATCAAAGTACAGTTTTGACGTTTATGGCTTGCAGCGCCGCCATCTGAACTCTGAAGCCTAACAATTAATGAGGAGTGGAGAGTTGGATAAAGTACAGGGGAGTACGTTACAGTGGTGCGTTGACAATCCAGAGCATAGCTGGGTTGAGGGAAAGGTCATCAATCCCACAATGCATGCCAGGACCTTACTTTTTACAATCTGTATCCCATGCTGCCTGTAAATATTGCGCCTTCCATATTCCGCAATATGGGCTGTTTTCACGCTCCTAACATGCATTAGATGGCTGAAGTCTGTTTTTCTATGTTTCCAATCTGTAGGTACAGTGTGTTGCCTAATTATTAGCTATGTTCTTAATACGAGTTAGGGTCCGCTTTAAGCTAAAGAAGTGGCCACATGAAAGTGTTAACTACACATTGGCTACGCCTTTAGTTATGTGTGTGTTATTAGCTTACAAAACATTAATCTGAATCATGGCATGGAGACTTACGGAGTTGGTGGCCGACAGATGGCTGGTTGGGGCCAACAGGCTGCCCTTGGTCCTGGCTCTGCTGTGAAGAAGTCCCTGGAGAAACATGTGACATTTGGTTAGTATTTGTAGAGAGTCACTATCCCCAACATATCTGGCTCCCAGTCTGGCTGACATCACTCACCTTCGCCAGGATCGACTTCAAGCATCTCTGCTGCCTCCTCCTCCACTATCTCACCCGCTCCTGAAGCTTCTACAAATACATAATAAAGGATAACTTAGTTTTTGGCCTGACATGTATATCTTTGTGCCTATACATGAAGAGTGACATACCAGAGCCTTCCCCATGCGTGGCCAGGTATGACTCCACGCCCACGCGCCTTGGCCCCTCCTCTGTGGTAAGGTCCAGGGGCTGGTCTGAGGAGGCCACAGAGGAGGGGTAGGTCCGTCGCCCGGGAGATCCACCACCTTCACTCACAGATGCAGAGTCATGCAGCACTGGTCGGCCTGTACGTCTCCGGGTGCGGCGAATTCTGAAATCCATTTCCAACACTACCAAAGAAAAGTCATTATAAATAAAGGCATAACTTAGACATTTGGAACATATAACATGCAATTGCTTGGTACTTACTTGGGAAATGGATCCCAAAAAACCTCCGCACCCGGGGCATGTGCAGACGCTTCAGGTCCGACCAATGCTGCATTATCTGGGTGTGAGTGAAGGTGGTGCTGGTCACACGGTGGATCTCGGCGATGATCTCCCGGGCGATGTCCCTTTTCTCGCACACATTGGGCGCGAAGTCATACCGGCGCTGAAGCATGATCTGAAAAACATAATGGACACAGAGCTTTTACTTTTACACACAGACCCATATGTGTTTCATCACAAGTTGAGTATTTAATGTCATTAACACACACATTTCGAATGGCCGCCATTTTTGGGGAGTGCCTTAAAGAGGACGTTGACTGTGATTGACAGTCTGGTCTTATGTTATATGTATCACACACCATGTACATACAGATAATAGCCAACATCAAGAATCAGGCCACCTGCATCTATGGCATGTTAGGATGTTTTAAAGATCCAAGATGTAGCCTAATGCTTAGGCTTTTGGACCACGTGTGTGGCTTCCCGTTGTGTTTTTATGGCTTAGGAAAACAGTGTTCCGCAAACATCCGCATCAAGGTCCGAGACAGGCCAGGTTTGACAGCTCGCCCCGCTACTCCACAGGTTAATTAACTGTTGCTAAGCCGGAGCAATTGGCCGAATTAGGACATCAGCATAGACAGGTGAAAACGTGGCCAGGCTCGGCCCTTGAGGATGAAGTGTGAGGAGCCAGTGATTAAACATTAAGAGACCCCAAACTAGTTCCCAAAGCATCATTTACATTTAGGCCATCATTGACTATTCTATTAAAATGCACAGGCAGCCACTTACCAGCATGAGGATCTCTTCCTGTTGACGGGTGAAGATAGTGGGCGCCATCTTTAGTCTTCTTCCAGGCAGCAGATAAGTGAAACCCCAGCGGTTTCCTGGTTCCGCTCGAACGTACGTTCGTACGAGCGCGTAGTCGTGCGCATAGGCGTCACACGCTGGGCTCATTATTTAAAGGTCCTTTCCCCCCAAGCTCATTCTCTTTGAGCATTTCTGTACGATGGCACCAAAAAAGGCGATCAGCAAGCGACCCCAGGCAAGCAAGACCGCGGAGGGCCCCACCACAAGGTCCCAGCAAGCTGGGCGAAAACTGAGAGGCAAGACTCCCACCTCGGCCCCACCAAGGGATCCTGGACCCTCAGGTACCAAAAAAAGGGGCCCCAAGCCCCGTGCCCCTGCAGCCAAGAAGCTGGCAACTGCAGCACCCACCACCTCTGCCCCCAGAACAGGCAGCACAAGTGAGACCACACCGGCCATGCCTTCAAGTAGGGCAGTTCGGAAACCCATGCCCCGCAGCAGGGCCCGAACCCCATCCAGGGCCAGAAGAACCCCATCCAGGGCCAGAAGCCCCTACAGGGCCCGAACCCCATCCAGGGCCAGAAGAACCCCATCCAGGGCCAGAAGCCCCTACAGGGCCCGAACCCCATCCAGGGCCAGAAGCCCCTACAGGGCCCGAACCCCATCCAGGGCCAGAAGAACCCCATCCAGGGCCAGAAGCCCCTACAGGGCCCGAACCCCATCCAGGGCCAGAAGCCCCCGACCTGGCACCAGCCGGGAACAGAGCCCCCGACCTGGCACCAGCCGGGAACCTAGCCCCCCAAGAGGGCCCCGAATTGCAACCATGACCACATCTACACCTGGAAGTTCGGTGGCCAGCCACGCAAGAACACCCAGTCCCTTGGCCAGTCCAGTCCAGTCATTGGGAAGCCACCAATCCGGCCATTCCCCTACCCAGCCCCAGGCCATAATGTCACCACATGTGTCTGCACACATGGAGGAGCAGCCAAGCCAACCATCTGGCCGCACATTGCGCCGCGGCCAGTTGAGTGGGAGATTCTCCCATGACCAAAATATGGCATTGGCTAGTGGCCTTACATTATACTATGACGAGCTATATGGGAGCAAATCCAAACACACCACCAAGCAGCGCAAGATGGAATTGTTTGAAACCATCCTCCGACAAGTAAATGCAGCGGGGGAAGAGAGGAAAGATGTGTCCCAAATTCAGAAGAAAATCTCTGATCTGAAGTATGCTGTACGGCAAAAAGAAATTAAAAGGCATAATTACAGGTAAATAAATGTTTTCGCTAAATATAATGTTTGGGATGTGCTGTATGCCCCTTTTCTGAGTACCAAACGATTTTCTCTTTTCAGCATGAAAACTGGAGGTGGCTTTCCATCTAAATTGGAGTTTACCCCTGCTGAGGAGATTGTGCTTGGACTTCTCCATCCGGTCGCGGTCGGTGGACATGCTGGTCTAAGGGACACAGACTCCCCGACCCGTACCCACGGTGAGTACTCTTAAATCTGCATGTTTGCCTGTTTGCTAAATAATCTACAGTTCACTAGTAACAAGATAACGGGATGCCCCTATGGTTTGCCTTGCTTGGCCTCGCACTACTGTGGCTGTTTGTGTCCTCTTTTGGTCCCTGGGAATCACACATTTAGGCCCACAGCCATTATGGCAAAGATCAAATGTCCAATTGGATTGTTAAAGTCATGAAGTTTCGCAAGATAAGTGAGATATTTTGAATCAATCACAAAACACACATCATTATGTATGGGTTGCCTTTTGGTTGTGTGAGTTGTGTTTGAGTTAACAATTTAATTAGCCACCCACAAACATATGTGACCAAGAGCAGCGAGACTCAACTGGCGGCCCGGGGTCCCAATGCGGGCCTTGCCACCACATTCAAGGACCCCTGCCCAGACAGCCCTGCACTCAGTTACTTCTGTGTTGACGTGCTCAGAGCTGCCCCCTTGATCGGCCATGTAGTGGTTGGTCTCCTGCCCAATGTCATGGCTCCCAGAAACATAGCATTGCAATATGAAGTACTGCACAGGAAGTGGCATTGCAAGGTACACAGTAACTTATTTAAATTTTCACTGGCCACAATCGTGTCCCGCTGCCCCTGCTCTGGCCCATGTGCCCCAGTCCCCCCATGCCCCCCCCCCACATAAGCCCCATACATTTGTAACAGATTGGCTCCATCCATCCCATCACCATCAATACGTTAACTCCCCCCTTTAGACATCCAATCCCTGTCCCCTCAGCTCTGGCCCATCCAGCCCAGCAAGGGCAAGCAGCCTTTATTAGTTGGCACTTAGAAATCTCCAGCCCCTCCACCAGTGTCTTTATTTTTAACTAGACACCCCCTGCGTCAGCACCATGGCCAGACATTCACCTCTCACCACATACCTTTAAATGGGCGTTTCAAACAATTGTTTGAGTACCCCGGACCTAGCGAATGGTAGGCTAAATCAAAAAATGTGCCTTGAAAGTTGGATGGTGACTGGGTACACTTCATGACTTAGAACTGAGGTCACTTAGCAGTTTGTCCGAGCCATTGCACCTATGTAAACTTGCGTGGGTTTGAACAAAGGTCACCATTGCTCTAGAGTTGAATAATATTACAAATAGAGCTATATTTGATTACCTATCAAAAAAAAGGTTATGTGTGTGTGTTTACGTGGTATTTTTTTCTCTTCTTCAGCCCAGCATGATCCCTCAGCAAGGGTAAACTCACCCCCCAGTTTGGTTATGCCTACCAGGTCCGTACAGCATCGGAGCCCAGATCAGAGATTTTCGGTAAGTTAATTTAGTAGCATAAATACTAACAAGTGCTTAAGAATGTGTTAAACTGTTGAAATCCTAAATTGGGACGCAAACTTAGCCTTTTTTTTTTTGATATGTCCCTACAGACCCGCACACTCATGGAAGAGATCCAGGACATGGAGGAAGATGATGATGTCTCCGTACAGGGCACGTCGGATGAACTCCCCCTGGGTCCCAATTTGGAACTGCTCGATAATGTTTCTCTGGCCAATCCTCAGCAGCAGAGTGAATCTCCATCCATTGTGCTTGCACATGGGGAGACTGACACTACAGTCCCCAGTGTTCACTCTGCTGCTGAGGATTTGCAAAGCAGGCCGGTTGCTGTTGAGGGTACGACACCACGCGGCAGGGCACGCCCAAGAGCCAGGGTAATTGTGCGGCGGACGCCATTACGCCGCCCCACAATTTCCCAGGGGAGGCAGAGTGCCCTGCTTCAATTATGGACCCAACAAAGGGACTCTTATGACGCCCAGCTCGTTACAGAGCGTGAGCAAAGGCATGCCGACATGGTGAACATCCATACCAGTCTACAGGGCATCCTCGCGGAGTTGCGTACCCTCAACAGCAACGTGGCCAATGCAAGTAATGGCATCCAGTCAGCCATGGCTGAGATGACCAATATGCAGAGAAACATTGTGGAGCAGTTTCAAATTCACAATGCTGCCATGGCCCAGGCTAGGTCCCATTCCCATGGACCTCCACCTGGACCTCCACCTGGGTATTATGGGCAGCCACCCTATTAAGCCATGGGTGTGTGGGACATCTTTTCTCTTAACCCCCACTGTATTTACTTGTCCTTTGAGGTTTCAAACAATCCATTTTGTGTTGCTCTGGCAGGTTGTGTTTTGTATTTGCTCCCATATAGCTCCTTAGAGTAATGCTTAAGGCCACTAGCCAATGCCATAGGTCTATGTGGAGTTTATCTGGCCACTTATGGCTTTACCTATGTATTTGGTTGGTGCTCCTCCTGTTTGCAGACATGTTTGTGTGACATTATGGCCATGCCCAAATATCCCTGGGCACAGGCAATATTAATGACTGGACTAGGCTGGCCTTTGGACTGGGTGTCCTTGTTTGGTTGTGCCACTAACTTCCAGGTGTAGATGTGCTCGATGTTTTTTTTAATGTTATCCATTTGTTACCACAGATGTATGTGGACTGATTTCTGTTAACCACTATAATTTTTCCTTTGCTAAGTAAAACAAAAATTTCACTTCCAATACTTGTGGCGTTTTTAGTGGGAAGACTTTTTTAACAGCTTGGCCTAAACCAGATAATTTTGGTTGGAAGAGGTGTAACAATGCACAGCGAAAGCTAAGGAAACTACATGAAATACATTAGGCAACAATTAAGGTCGAAATGTTTTACTTAGAGGTAATGCCACATTAGGGCAAAACAACATATGTTTCCAAAAGGATAACACAGACATACAGAATGGTGAGACAGGGAAAAAAGTTAACTAAAATGCTGGCTGATCAGGTTGGCTCGAACAGATTGGCCAGACTCACTGGGGGGCCCCTCAAAATTCTCGGCTTCATCCTCGACGGCTGAAGAGGGCAGGCTGTCCACATAACGTGGGACACGTTCCATGATGGCAAAATTGTGCAAAACAGCACATGCCATTATAATGTCGATCACTTTCTTGGGATCATATTGCAGGGCCCCCCCAGTATGATCAAGGCAACGAAAACGTGTCTTCAGCAGACCAAAGGCCCTCTCCACAACAGCCCGGGTCTTGCGATGCGCACGGTTATACGCTTCCTGAGAGGCATCCTGGGGCCGCAGCACAGGCGTCATGAGCCAGGGTAGAAGTGGGTACCCGGAATCACCTTAAACAGAGAATTAAATGTAATCAAAATTAAAAAGGCAACACAACCAACACCCAAAATTTAACAGATTACATAATGATGTAAGGTAAAGTGTTCCCAAAAAAATACAGGGCACATTAGGGCCCACAAAAATTGCACTAAGGTATCACCTAAATAAAAATGGCACTTCTATATACCAATTAATTAACAAACATCTGCACGGCCAAGGGTATTTGTATTTTACATATATTTGTAGTTTTCAGACATGTTACAATTAGGATGCTGCGGAGGGACTATCCACATTTCTCTGGAAACTACAATGTATGCAGTTTAAGTCCACTTTGACATTTAAAGACCAATAGTCCCAAAGGAGCCAAAGGTCAAAAGATCCTTGGGTATAAACTCCAAACCAATATATTTAGGCACAAGGAACTTACAGACATCCTAACTAAAGGGAAAACATTCTGAAGGCCACAGCGAGACAAGGATTTTTAGGGTAAGTTCCTAATATATGAGCCAAGAAAAATGCAGTTGTACGCTTCTGTAAATTTATCCTTAAAAAACATATCAACAAATACAAGATTAATGCCACATTTAATAACACACAAATAGGACACACTTACCAAGCAGCCATGCCCCCGAAAATTCACCTGCCTCAAATCTCCGAAACAACCCAGATCGCCGGAGGATATAGGAGTCGTGGGACGATCCGGGGTAGCCGGCAAGGACACTCATAAACCGCATATCCGGACCAACCACGGCCTGGACATTAAGTGAGTGTCCCATTTTACGATTCCTTAAGGCAAAAACATACAAAAAGGGTAATTGATATTTGACCCAAACTAATAAATTAACCACAAAACATGTCTGCACTCTATTGGGAAAGACTAATGAAAAGCCGAGATAAAGCAGCTACACAAATGAGGGATAAACAAATATGCTGCCGCAAAGGAAAACAGGTTACATGACACGTTGGGCAACATAATAACCAATCTCAATACCTATATATATACTCGTCGGCTGCCCTAGGTACGAGTGCCACATGTGTGCAGTCAATTGCACCAATAACGTTGGGCATGTCGGCCACATTATAAAACCCAAGCTTAATGGCGTTTCTGGCTGCCATATCATCAGGAAAATAAATATATTTTTGAGTTATGGCAGCCATGCCTTCCAAAAATTTAGATAGTGCGCGGCTCAGCGTAGGCTGTGACATCCCCACGGAGAGGGCACCCAGCCTCTGGAACGAGCCGTTCGCCAAAAATTGCAGGCAGCCAAGCATCTTGGTCATACCTGAAATTGCATGCCCCTTCCTTGTGGTGCGGGCTAACCATGGCCGCAGCTCACTATATAATTTATGGAGGGAAGCGCGATTAAGCCTGGTCAGCTCGAACAGCTCAACATCATTCATGCTATCGATGTTCATGCGACGACGCAGGGGCAATCTGCTCTCAGACATCTCGATCAACTCAATGCCAAAAAGCATAAGCCCTTGATGTGCCACAAACTCGCTCCGCTCCATCCTACTCCCGAGGCCAAATAGCTGCCGGCAAACATTTCGTAAAGCAGCTCTTTAATGGCCTTCAAAACAATTAGCAATCACCTCTCTGAATTGGGCGCAAGCCCATGTGAAGGACGTAAAAAATAGGATCGGACGCAAATAATACGATTTGGACGGGAAAAACACACGAACTAACGCAAATTATACGATTCTCGTACGAAATGCGTATGTTCATATACGTCTATGCGCGAACGATCGTGCGAATACGAAATGGCCAAAAAAACCAGAAAAAATGACAAACACCCACCCAAACTTACGATTCTCGATACGAAATCACTTAACTTTTGCTCTTTGAATCGAGGGGATAGACAGGTAAGCTGACGCAGATGTTCAAGCAAGTCAGCGGGGACCAGGAGGAAGACCCTAGTGGCAAGTGAAATGTATTTTTTTATTAAAGTGTTTTTAACTGTAACAAGGGGGAGTTAACTGTTTTACACTACTTGTGAAATGAAAAAGGGATCCCAAGAAAGAGGGGTGTTGTCAATCCATCCACCCAGCAGGTGCGAAGGTGCGGGACAGTTTATTTCCCATTGGCACTGGCCCGATATTCTTCCAGGAGCGCCCAAGACACTCTTTTATGTGTTATGTGTTTAGACTGTATAAACAAGTAGGCATTGCCTTTTTTATTTAGTCCAATTAATTTTCTTTACATACTGGAAATGCAAATAATGTATTTGTGTTCCTGAGTATGTACATTTATGGCTTCTTTGTGCAGATACAGCCGGAAAATATACAGCCATTTTTTCCATTTCAGAATTATTTTGTATAACCTTTTTAAAACAGATGACTGTTCTAAATGTCTCCTTATACCCTGGGAAACTGTCGAGCTACAGCTCTAAAATGTATGTTTAAATGTAGGTAATTGGGCATTTTATTTTATAGTTCAACCTAGACTTCAACTTCAGTTGACCTTGCAAAAGGCTACTAAGTGGTTGTACAACATTTCTTTCTAAAAAGAGCAAGGAGGAAAGAGACAAAAGACACTGTGGCAGGACAGTGCGATAACCATTCATCAGGAAAGGATGAACATGCTCATGAGTGTCATCCGACCATGGGAGGCAGACAGCAGATATCAATTACAGCCATATTATATGCAATTTACAGATTATAATGATAAATACTACAAACATCCAGAAGACACATATTGCACAATGATGAAGTTATATTAAATGAAACAAAAAGACTTTGATTTTGTCGTTTAAGATTTCTGCAAAATAAAATACAGCTCTGTGGAAAGTATAGACTGGCTGAGTGACATGGCAGAGGGAGAGAGATGTATATTACAGAGCTGAGATCACATTCCAAAATGGATAGAACATATAAAATCAATAATAAAAGGTCTGGTGGATTTGTTAAAAGTTACAACAATACTTTTGAAAAGGTTAACGCAAAGTATTAAGTTAGCCTTAGTTATTCAATTTAGGCCAGATTTCTAATATTTGGTTCGGCTCCATCAAAAATAAATATTGAAAAACTCAAGTACATATCAGTTAGTTATACTTTTAATAACAGAAGGAGCCCCTTTTAACTACAGTCTAACAATTGTCATGTTTGAGTCAACTTTAGTTAACGGATGGAAAATTAATGGTTTAGAAACTCTTATTTGATTTCAACTGTGCTTTACTTCTATTATTTCCTGTTACCCTGAAGGTTTCCCCAGCGTTTCGCATGTGCGCAGCCATCTTGGCTCTGTTTGTGCACCCGCATCGGGGGGACAGGTATGCACACAGAGCAGGGGAAGCCGCTCCCTGCAGCCTCTATGGAGCCACCTCCCAAGCGCCAATAGCAGCACTGGATTCAAGGCAAGGTAAGGATTTTTTTTTGTAACCCAACAGCCTGTCTTAGTATCGGGAGGGGGATTACTTAAACACTGGACATACATTTTAAAGGGACAGTCCAGGCAATGGGAATAATAGGGCATTAAGGAGCTCACCTGAAGCCTATGCCATGTGCCTCTCCTGCATTTCTTGCAGTGTGCTATGCTGTAGTTAGTCTCAAAAAACTCCCCTCCTTTCCTTTGGAAATATCCTAATATTAATATTGCCAAATTTGCCTAGGACATACAGTCTACTGTCTACACAGTATATTAACAATAATCTAACCCAGTAAATTCCTAAGTGTTTCCGCACATTTAATTAAAATGCCTTTCTGCTGATAAATTCTTTTCTTTCTCCTCCTGCAGTGCTTGGGTATGTGGAAACTTGAGACTCATTGCACATGCGGATCCCACCAAATGGCATGCGTGAAATGCGATCACAAGTTTCAGATTCAGGCGCAAACTTTCACATTTCAACTCAAAAGCCGCTCTTTTCATGTGGAAAGGGCCATCCTACTTGCACATTGTGCAGACTAAAGCATTCAAAGTTCTCTATGGCCCCCATGTTTCTCCCCCTTCTTTACCCTAGCATTGGCGATTTTGTGGTTTATTTAAGAAGCGCTAGTGCCACATATTACCAGATGAACGTCAGGTGAGTGTCAGGTCCCAATGCAAAAAGTGGAGTTATCCGGTCAAAAATCCAGAGATAGCCAGGTAGTGTCCCATCTATCATCAGCGCTGGCGATAGGGTGAGTGCTGGCACTGAGTTCTCTACAGTGCCAGGTAAGACTAGGCGCTCACCCTGCACTGTGTGGCCTTATTCCATACATTTCAATAGGCTGGGTTGGTTATAATATTTTTGCCTTTTTTTTATTTATTTTTTTGGGCTGGTGCATGTGCCACGGGATCCCTGGGCTGTTTGTAAAAGTGTTTGTATGCCTTTTTTGCACTTTTGGTTTGTGCTGCAAACTTGTGATTTGGGCCAGTTTTTTTTATTGTACTGCCATCACCATTAAGTGAAAAAAAGGGGATTGCAACAGGAGCTGAACACCTTGAATCCCATTTTCATGTACGGACGCTATTTTTTTCTACTTACATCCTGTTATATAACTGAGCTCCAAGCCGGCACTAGGGATCTCTAGTGCATAGGCTTATACAAGCCCTGCGCTAGCACCCAAACGCTGGCCGGGAGCGAGAAAGGGATCAGTAATGGCTCCCTGCAGCCAGCTCTGCAGTGCAGGCAGACAAAGCGTCTTGCAAAAAACACGCAAGTACATTTTAGTTTTAAATTAGGCTCCCAGTGTCTCCAGCAACTTTGTTTCTCTTCTCCAATCTGAAGTGTTTGCTCTGTGACATGTGTCTTCTCCTGGTTTTTATTTGTGGCGTTTTAGTGAGCAATATCCTGATTCCTGCTGCTCTCCAGTGTTGTGTTTCCCAATGTTTTGTCCCAGATTTTCTATATACCCCTCCCTCCCGTTTTGTTGGAGTGCATTAGTGCTAATAACATATTGTTACCTTAGGTTATTTTTTGTTAAACATTTTTGGACAAATGTCCACCTTTTTTTGGTTTGTTGCTTTAAACAATATAAAATTTGTAAACTTTTAGAACTTAGTGCCGAGCATGGGACACACCTAACTGGCGCTACCTAACATTCACTGCAGCGTTGTCCTGTTATATGTGGCGTAGCTTTTTACGGCTTTTCCTCAGGGCACTACATATGCTTCTACAGCACCCTCCAGACACATTTGTCACTGCTGAACAGGATACTACAGCGTTACTTGTCTGCCCGCTACACTTGATTATAGCGCCAGACACTAACTTGCAGCGTCTACTAGCAAATGCTCTAAGTGCCGCTACATAGATGCTCAAATGGCAATACAATGCCGCTAGTCTTAAATTAGCCTCTAAGTATTAGGGCCTGTTAATAACACTCAGAGACATTTTTCTGCCTCAACTGCACTCAGTGCCGTTTTAACAAACATAAATCAAGCAGCACTAATGTGGCCGTCAGCCTGCGTCTAATTTATCATTAGAGCCATATAGGTCATAGTGCCGGTTTATAGTGGTGCTGTAGGGTAACAATGGGCAGAACTCTGTTAAAGTGTTTTCTTGCTTATGAATAATAATACACTCAATACAGGTCAGGCTTTTTCTCATAAAGTGAATTTTTTTACTACCATGCGATTTTTTTCAACTATTATTGAATCAAAGCCATTGTTTTAAACTCAAAACATGGGAAATGCAAAAGAAGGACATATCTGTATGAAATATTTGAATACCTGCTGCATTTTGTACTTAATAAGGCTGGTTTCACACCAGCGCTTCTGCAGAGCGCTCACACTTTTGGGCATTTCGCCTCACAGCCACCTGTGCTGCGCATTGTAATCTATGGGAGCTTTCACATGAGAATTGGGCATTTGCAGATCGCTTAGAGCACTCCGCAAAAGCCCTGCCAGCAGCATCCATAGGGCGCTCAGCAACCGGTTGGGTATGAAACCAGCCTTAAGAATTCTGACATGTGGCATCAAACAATTAATTCAAATCGTCATCTCAAGATTGTTTCAGTGAAGAATCCAGTAGTTGAAATACCTGTTATACTTCTTTTTGCAAGAGTAATATAGACTGCTCTACATTTCTATACCCTCCACATGTGACACATGCTGAGTGAAAAGCAGACATCATAGACAATGGAAAAATAGAAAAAATGTATAATTGAAAGCAATACAGAGACATTAACATTCATGTACAGAATTGTTGATATAGAAAGCAAAGCAGTGGAATTCATTAGATTAGAATCATGGTAAAACACAACAATTATTGAGGTCGGTGGTAATTATATGCTAATTCGTAGACCACATCCTAAAAATGCGTGCCAAATTTCATATCGAGAGCCCTTGCTGGGCAATCGTCACTCTTGTAAGTGAATATTAACAAAGGCTAACACGTTTGCCTACAAATGCTGCTAATCATTACTGATGGACTACAAAGAGAATTATGGAAAATAGTCAGTCAGCAATCAGGATGGAGACATGGCTGTAAGTGTCTGGAATTGCGGTTACAAAGAAATTGTTATTACATGTTAGCTCAGAAAATAAGCAGGTATGTTACTAACCACCCACCATTACCCACAGTTGACAAGTCTTTTTCAGCTCATTATTCATGGACATGGCTGTATTCAATGATGATTCACTGGTAATGATTAGCCCTTAAATATTTCATTTCAGTGGTTAAAATATAAATCCAAGCAGGAAGACCATTTGAAATTGTGAAGCCACCATTACTGATTCTTTTCTGCCAATGCTGCTCCTCTCACTTTGAAATATTCATGCTACATAGTCTTTAAAGAGTCAGAACTCCTTATCTTACCTGACTTCTTTTTTGCATCAGCAAATACCAATAACATACCAAAAAAAATAATACATTTAAACTATGAAATATATTGTTGTCTTTTGCTTTCTAGAAGTAGTCTGGCCTATTTTAGAGGGCAATCCACAAAGAAGGTTATTGACGCCAGTTTTCCAACAGAAAATTCCTTTTACTAAATTGGAAAGACTCTAATTGGCATTCCTTAACAGCATGGAAGAGTCTGATCAATAGGAAACTCATACCTTATAAAATTACATATCTGGCTAGAAGATCTTCACAGAATTGAGCAGGCAACAGGCACCCAGCTCTGCTAATGACTCTGAGTAATATATGGGTAATTTGGCTTCTGTATGTCTCTTATTCAGCCGCCTATATGGGGGTCCTACGTTCTATTGGTGAGTATGAGTGTGTGGGTGGATGGGTCTTTGTCTTATGTATTCTTTATTTATGTGTTTGCAGATGTATGTCTGTATTTTTGTAAAATGAAAATAAAAACTGAAAAAAATAATATATAGCAGAGGTAACAGAGGTAGCTGCTAGACAGTCAAGATGGGATGGAAGAGAAATTAGAGCCAGAGGGCAAGGTTATAAGTTGCCCAAGTATACCATAAGTATAAACTGAAAAACTTCTGGTACACAGAGAGGCAGAAAAAAGGAGAAGAAACTGTGATTGAGGTCAACAAGACCGGATGAGGACCAAGAGTGTGAGACCTTGAATTCCAAGACCCGAGAGTACAGTATATTGAAAAGCTGGGTGTGGTCAACAATATCAAAAACAGAGATTAGGATTAGAAGATTGAGAATGGAGAAGTGGGTGTTTAGATTTGGTAGCTAGCAGATTATTACTGACTTTGCTGAGGGTGGTTTCAGTTGAGTGATTTGAGAAGAAACCATCACCATACATATTTGTCATTAGAAGAGCTTGTGTGTTGACCTGGAAAGTCTCTTCAACTCAATTTTTCAACTAAAGGTGAGAAACCTGTCCTGCTGTCACCCATGACTGACAGACACAAATCCGTTTTGATGTTTGAAGTTAATTAGTAAAGTTTAGATTATAGAAAGTAGCCTTTTCACCTAAATAGGAAAGTTTCCTAATGGGTTACAGGGCCTCTCCAACTCAATGGACATTTAGGTGCAAGGTACTGGAAAAAGGGAAGGGTGACATAATGACTAGTGATAACCAAAAACTGCCACTTTTCTGTTCTGATGCAGTTATGCCTAATAGTGTGTAATTTTCCAGTTCTGCAGCACCCCAACCGCAATGTCATAAATGTCTTTGGGGGAAATTGGAGGGTAACTAAATCACCTCTAGATTGCTTGATGGAAAGACCACAAAGGTGGTGAACATTATTTTAATTAAAAATGTAAACACCGAAGGTTCCCTAAGTCAAATGTAAGATCCCCCTTCAATGTGCTTAAACGTGTTGGCTATACAACAGACTTCCAGCTTAGTCTATTGCTGGAGTGACTTTTGGTAGATTTACTGAAGTTTACAGCTATGACAAGTTATGGCACTAGATGGCACTGTGACCAGTGCATAGCTGTAGTTTCTCTATGCATCATACTGATATGATGTATTTTCTGTGCATTCAGTTGCTCTATGATACTTTATTTTTCCTGTCTGTGGTATGCACCATGTAAGGTGACATTATTCTCTTCTGCATTCAAGTTCCAGTAAAGCCAGTTCCTGTTAGACCACTAATGATCTAGACTATGACTCCACTGCACCCAGCACTCACACTCTGCAAACAAAGATCTTGCATGTCATACTAGCAGGTAAAAATAGATTATTCTTTCATCATAAAAATATTTCATTCTGTTGAACATAAATTCAAAAGTTTAATATAGTTAAAGATGAACAGCATCCAAAGAATTGACGTTCTTGTGTTTTTGTTCCTTTCTGGCAGGGCATCCCGCTTTGCGATGCCCCGCTGTATGTATACCTGGGCATTGGACATAAATTCACCCTTTCCTCATTCCCACAGCACATGTGTGTGCTTCTCAGCCAATTCAGGATACCCCATAAAGAGGTAGAACCCCCCCAAGAGTCTTTTAGACTCAAGAGTTATTCCTATTTAAAGGTTCTTGCTCTTTCAGATACAATAGGGTCTATAGACAAATTACTTTTGTTAAAACCCTTTTTTTACAAAAATATAGCTGCCTGAATTTGACCTGAATTTTGTCAATATTCTGTTAGTACTACTAGTACTACTAATACTAGTACTATACTAAGTATTATAATAGTATAAATAGTATAAACATGTAAGATTTCCTGATCACACTTTTGGTTGCAGTAGGGGTCATCTTAAAAGGTTTGCTTTTGACAAAGTGAATTACAGTAATGCCCCAGTCCATGCTGTCTGGAGCAGGGCGAAAGTGCATCATTATAGCTGTCTGCCACATTAGCAGCTTTGCGAGAACATTATAAATGTAGTGTTATAACAGCACATTATGATTGGGAATTAGTATGCATTAGAACAGGGCAAATGTTTCATTATCGCTCAATTAGCTCCCCTTCCTGTTCCAAATGCCAGTATCCCTGACTGGATTCCTTCAAAAGAAAAATTGTGCTGATTTCAATTCATTGAATAATATTCTCTGGAATACACTCTTGGCTTATCAAAAAAAAAATGCTGTTTAAATGCCTATTCACTTGTCCAAACCGCTTAGTAATTGAGTACATCCTCTCCGCCTGTTCTTACAAACCGTTAAATTAATTTACACTTTCATGCACGCAAATGAAAAACATTAAACTATATCTTTCGAGTAAGGATGCCTGACAAGTTAATTAATAAACAAACAGTCATGGTGCACACTTCAAAAAAGCAGTAAGAAAGCCAAAAAATCAGATATGAGCAAACCATTTTCACTTAATATGTTTCGATCGATCACATAGGCAATTAAATAAGAAAGTCATCCAAGTGCAAAGGAAGGAACTGCAGTCATTTTTACAAGGCTTCCACATTTACATTGCACCAGTCTAAGAACTGATTTGGTAGTGTAATAAAGCATCACAGACAGTATCATTGCATTTAGCATCCTGTATTTAATTAACCTTACAATTGTATTTTTTTATTACTTTAATAAAAATGTGTGTTCCTAACATCTCTGACCATCTGCTGGTTATCCGTCTGATTATTTCTCTGGCCAATTGTTCTACTATTGTATTACTTTTAATATTTTACAGTATGATCACATTTTCAAAGACATTGTATCAATTTGTAGATTCAATAATAGGTATTAATTAGGCAATGAATATTATTAGTAGGAACACTATAGGCTTGATTCTGAGCCATGCAAGATTGCAACCCATTTTCATCACATTTTCCCTTCTCTTGATTCAGCAGACCATTTTTTTGAATTTTCATTTTGTGTTGAGAATTTTCATTTTTTTGAGCGAACTTCCCCTCAAAAGTTTAAACTTTTTTATTTTATTTTAATTATTTTATTTTAATTTTATAATTCTTTTGGGTAGCAATAAAAAGCTCCAGGCATAACTGCTGGTAACCCAGGGCAAATAGGCCCTGACGGTTACCAGCCCTGTTGCCATTCGGTATGGGCTTGGGGCTCTTCCAGGGGTGCCTGCCCATACCGAAAGGGTATCGGGTTCAGTAATAGTGCAGGGTAGCAGTATGTCACCCACCAATGCTGGCAGGTGACATACTGCCCCCTACCCAGTGAACCCATCTAGGGGTCCCCTGGACACCTCATCAGTTCACCCCAAGCAAGTTAAAAAAAGACATGACACAATAAACATTTTATGTTCTAAATGGAACTACCCCATATTCTTTCTGCCAACAGTGCACGGTCTCCTCCTCCCATGCCAGACGTCCTCCTCATCTTCGGGGCTCCTCTCTGCCTCTTCGGCATCTTTTTTGGGTGCCAGCAGTCGTCAATAAAATAAAATAAATGTCCCCTCTTCCTTCATCCTTGCTACCCAGTAAGGGAAATGAGTCCCCCCTTCCTTCCCCCTTGCTACCCAGTAAAGGAATAAGTTTTGGTGGGGGGTAATTTTTTTTACTGAGAGGTGGAGCCTCTCTGGGATTTCTCCCACAAGACTACATACACCACAGGAGGAGAAGGGCATGGAGCAGGACTTACCAGTTCAAAGTAAAAGTGTCAAAATATGAAAACACAATACACTGAAAAAAGAATATTATTATTAATGAACTTACCTTAAACTTTTTTTACTTACCTTCACCAGCCGTCTGCAGTGCATCATCTATTTATCCTATGCTGGCATTTGAACAGGAGGAACACAGTCTCCCCATATTTTATCCTGGCTTCAGGCCAGGGACACCATACTGAGCCATGGAGAGTGGCCTTTTATATTAAGAAACAGAACCTCCCTGGGATTTCCCCGACATGACTTACACATCACATAAGGGGAGGGACAAGGAGGGAGGTTCCTGAAAACCCTCTCCATGACCCTCCTCTCCAGTGACATATGTAGTCACATGGGGGAAATCCCAGAGAGGCCGCCTCTCAGTAAAAAAGGCGCCCCTCCCCCAGCCAAAACTCATTCCGCTCACTGGGTAGTGTCCCCGTTTCCCATGTGGGGCACAGAGCGAGGCGCCAGACCAGAGGAGAACGCTCTGCACTGCTGGAAGGAAGAAAGGATATAGGGTAGTTACATATAATAAATTAAATGTTTATTTGTGTTGTGCATTTTTTATATACTTGGGGTGAACTAAAAGGGGTTGAGGGGACCCCTTGACCATTTCACTGGACAGTGGGCTGGCATGTCACCTGCTGGCATCAGGAATTGACATTTGGGGCATCGAGGTGCGGAAGAGCCCCAGGCCCATGGCACCCCTGGAAGGGCCCCGAACCCATACGCATAAGGGCTTGTAACTTGTCATGTGAGTTGTAAAATCTGAAATGTTAGTGAGAATTCTCACAATTATTTCTATCTTACTTCTTGTCAAGCCTCCTGGCTACAATCCTGGGAAGAGCTGAGCTGAGCTCCAGGTATGGGGCGAAGTGAAGCAGAAAAAACTCCAAAGAGCAAATAAAAAGTCTGAGCAGAGTCCAAGGGTGAATCCGGGGTCAGAGGCAGGCAGAAAACAGGCAAAGTCCATAAGCAATCCGCGTCAAAAATCAGGTTATCCGTCCGTGTATAAATCCAGGTATTCAATCAGGTATTCGGGAATCAGGGAAACAAGGTCCAGGAAGTAAGCTGATAACACAGCATTGGCTGTAGGCCAGCTGTCCTCTTAAATAGGGCTATCAATCAGCACAGGGAGGGATGTGCCAGAGTCTGGTGAAGTCACTTCCTGTCCATTCAAACTCAGGACACCAGGAAGTGAAATCAAGTCCAAGAGCTTACACTCTAGGCCTTGTGCACTTCCAATGGGCTGAACAGCAGGTGTCACTGTGTAGCATGCGACAGAAGAAGAGCCTGCTCTGTTAAAACCATGCAGCCGAGCATGTCTGCTGCTGCATGCAGTCCGTGGTATGGCACGCTCACGATGCCTTAAAGGGCAGGAAAGGCGAGGAGACTGACATTGCCCCCCCCGGGCGGCCGATCTAGAGAGTCTTTAATTAATTTTTAATTAATTGTGGAGCATTGAGATTACTAGATGGCTCCCAGGAATCTTTCTCTGGGCCGTAACCTTTCCAACTAACAAGATACTGAATGGAGGCACCTCTCTTCCGTGAATCCAGGATCTGTTCAACCTCATATTCCTCTTCACCATCCACAATAATTGGATCAGGAGGTTTATCTAGGGAATCTCTAAAAGTTCCTTTCTTTAAAAGGGACACGTGAAAAACTGGGTGTATCTTCAGGCGATTAGGTAATTCCAATTCAATTTATTAATAGCTCTCTTAATCTTAAAAGGCCCGATAAACTTAGGACCCAACTTCTTAGAGGGAAGATGAAGCCTTAGATGAGTGGTAGAGAGCAGGACTTGATCTCCTACTGCAAAATTGGAAGCTGAAGACCGATGAGTGTCTGCTGTCCTTTTGTAACGTTCTTGGGCAGCTCAAAGGGTTGTTTGGAGCATCTGATGAGTGGCAGTTAGATGAGCTCCTAAATCTGCAGCTGCCGGTACATTCACTGGGATGCAAGTATCAGGCAAGGTCTTGGCATCAAATCCATAATTTGCAGCAAACGGAGTGAGGCGGGTCGAAGAATGGACAGAGTTGTTATAAGCCAGTTCAGCTAATGGGAGTAACTGTGTCCAATTGTCCTGCAGGGCCGAGTAGTAGCATCGTATGTACTGCTCCAGTGATTGATTCACCCGTTCAGTTTGTCCGTTGGTATGGGGATGATAGGCCGATGAGTGGGCCAAAGTGATCCGTAAACTCCTACAGAGTGCTGTCCAGAACCGGGCAGTAAATTGGGAACCGTGGTCAGACACAATCTTAGACGGCAGGACATGTAAACGAACAATCTCTTTCACAAAAACTTGTGCTAACTTCGAGGCTGAAGGAAGGCTGGGGAGAGCTATAAAATGAGCAAACTTGGTTAAATAGTCCACAACCACCAAGATAGTGTTGTTGTTGTCCGAAGGTGGAAGTTCTACAATAAAGTCCATAGAAATATGTTCCCAGGGACGTTCTGGCACTGGGAGAGGCATGAGAAGACCTGCAGATTTGGTGGTTATGTGTTTATTCCGGGCACACGTCCCGCAAGTAGAAACATGTGATATACAGTCTGCTCTTAAGGTGGGCCACCAGAAATGACGTTGAATCAGATGTAGCGTCTTCTTGAGCCCGAAATGGCCTGCCAAGGGGTGATCATGGAATTCGGCCAGAACCCTGGAACGTAAAGATTCAGGAACAAAAATCTTTTCTTGATGGACAAGAATTCCATCTACTCATGATAGTTCAGATTGTAGGTTCTCTGGGATAGAATTGGATGCTCGTCGAATCTCAGCAATGAGTTCAGATTCAAGTAACAAAAAATGGTTCGGTTGCAAAATAGTGGGTTCCACAGGTTCAGGACCTTGGTCAGAAGGATGAAGACGGGAGAGTGCATCAGGTTTGGTATTTTTGTTTCCTGGACGGTAAGAAATATGAAAAGAGAATCTGGAAAAGAATAGTGACCACCTTGCCTGACGTGGCCGGAGTCTTTTTGCAGACTGAAGGTACTCCAGGTTCTTGTGGTCCGTGAGGATCAAAATTGGATGTCTGGCAGCTTCCAATAGATAACGCCATTCCTCCAGGGCAAGCTTGATAGCAAGAAGTTCTCGGTCACAAACATCATAGTTTTGCTCTGCTGAAGACAGTTTTCTGGAAAAGAAGGCTACGGGATGGAGTTCTCCTTGCTCAGATTCTCATTGAGAGAGTACTGCTCCTACAGCATTGACGGAGGCATCTACTTCAAGTACAAAAGGGAGCTCGGGGTCGGCATGTCTCAAGATAGGGGCAGAAGTGAAACGCTCCTTGAGATGAGAGAAGGCTCCTCAGCAGCTTCAGACCAGACAAATGGAGTATTCTTACGGGTGAGATCGGTGATAGGGTGGACTATCTGTGAGAAATCTTTAATAAAACGTCTGTAAAAGTTGGCGAAGCCAATGAAACGCTGTACTTCCTTGCGATTCATAGGTTGTGGCCAGTCCAAGACGGCAGCCACCTTCTCAGGATCCATCACAATGCCGGTACTGGTGATAAGTAACCCCAGGAACTGAATAGAAGGTTGTTCAAACTGACATTTCTCCAGTTTGGCGTATAATTGATGCTCTCGAAGACGCAGAAGGACACGACGGACATGTTCCCGATGTTCCAAGAGGGAGGAAGAGAAGATTAGTATATCGTCCAGGTAGATGATGACGAAAATATCAAGATAATCCCGGAACACGTCATTTACAAAGTGCTGGAATGTTGCAGGGGCGTTACAGAGTCCGAACGGCATGACCAGGTATTCAAAGTGACCATATCGTGTGCGGAAGGCCGTCTTCCATTCGCCACCCTGACGGATCCGAATTAAGTTGTAGGCTCCCCTCAAGTCCAACTTGGTAAGGAACCGAGCGGACCCCAAATGCTGGAAGAGTTCAGAAATCAAGGGCAAAGGGTATCAGTTCTTGACTGTAATTTGATTGAGGGCCCGGTAATCTATACAGGGTCTCAGAGACCCATCCTTCTTCTGCACAAAGAATATCTCTGCTCCTGCAGGTGAAGTGGAATGTCTAATAAAACCCTTAGCCAGGTTTTCATCAATATATTCACGGAGAGTCTGTAATTCGGCTTCAGACAACAGATAAATACGTCCAAAAGGGATGGCCGACCCAGGTAGAAGGTCTATTGGACAGTCATAAGAGCGGTGAGGAGGTAGCTGGTCTGCACCTTTTTTGTCAAACACATCCTGGAACTCTAGATACGCAGGCGGAAGGGAATCCGGTGGATTGAGGGTTACTACAGAGAGGTTACTCTCCTGCTGTCTGCAAAATTGGTTGCAATAGGGAGAGAACAAAGAAACTGAACCGGAAGACCAGTCGATGACGGGGTTATGTATAGAGAGCCACGGGAAACCCTAAATAATAGGGTACAAAGGAGAGTGCATTAAATCAAAGTGTATTAATTCTGAGTGTCCATCAGGAGTAGAGCAGCCAAGCGATTTAGTTCTATGGGACACCGGTCCGGACTTGACGGTAGTTCCGTCAGCCAAAGTGAGAAGCAGAGGGGTAGGCTGAACTTCACATGGAATATTGTGAGTCTGTGCGAATTCTAAGTCCATGAAACAGCTGCAGGCCCCGGAGTCAATCATGGCCCTGGTCTCAACCCTTCCTCCGGGAAGTTGTAAACTAAGAAGCACAGAGAGGTGAGAACCAGGCACAGAAAGTGGTGTGCTCTTAACAAGAGGTGTTGATCTCTTCATAACTGCGGGTCTGGTGGGACAATTAACCCGAAAGTGTCCGGGGTTCCCGCAGTACATGCAAAGGTTTAGCCGCCTCCGGCGCAGTCTTTCCTCTTGGGACAAAGCAGCCCAGATGGTTCCCAGTTGCATGGGCTTGATAACCCCGGAGAGTCAGGTGATGCAGGCGAGGACCGTGGAGCAAACCATTGGGCTAGAGCTGAACGCTCTTCACGGCGTTCCCGCAGCCGGCGATCCACCTGAATGGCTGCAAGAATAAGTTCATTTAAAGTTTCAGGAGTGTCGAAGTGGGCCAGTTCATCCTTAATCAGTTCAGAAAGACCTAAACGAAACTGATGTTTTAAAGCTGGCTCATTCCACTGGGTGTCAAAACTCCAGCAATGAAAATCGGCAACATACTCCTCAACTGGACGGGACCCTGTCGCAAATTACGGAGAGCTGCCTCTGCTGATGCAACATGTCCGGGATCATCATAGATGGCTGCCATAGCAGAAAAGAAAAGATCAACAGAGGCCAGACAAGGATGATTTTGCTCCAGAAGACAATGGGCCCATGTTTGGGGAGGCCCTTGCAGAAGGGAAATAACAATTCTGACCCGGACTTCCTCAGCAGCATAGGTTCGTGGTTGCAGAGAAAATAATAACTGACAACTGTTCCTAAAAGCACGAAACTTCTGGCGATTTCCTGAGAAAAATTCCGGGAAAGGAACTTGGGGTTCAGGGGTGACCACGGAATCTGCCCCCTGTGTGGTAGGAACAGCTGTAGCAGAAGATACTGTCGGGGGCGTGAGTTGATTTAGCCGATCCACAAGCTGAGTAAAGCCTCCCTGTAAGCCCTGGACGGCTGCACAGAGGGAAAAAACTTGCTGTATCAAATTATCAAATTGACAGGGTTCCCCACCGAAGCTCATGTTATGGCTGTGTTATACTGTGAAGCCTCCTGGCTACAATCATGGGGAGAGCTGAGCTGAGCTCCAGGTATGGGGCGAAGTGAAGCAGAAAAAACTCCAAAGAGCAAATAAAAGTCTGAGCAGAGTCCAAGGGTGAATCCGGGGTCAGAGGCAGGCAGAAAACAGGCAAAGTCCATAAGCAATCCGCATCAAAAATCAGGTTATCCGTCCGTGTATAAATCCAGGTATTCAATCAGGTATTCAGGAATCAGGGAAACAAGGTCCAGGAAGTAAGCTGATAACACAGCATTGGCTGTAGGCCAGCTGTCCTCTTAAATAGGGCTATCAATCAGCACAGGGAGGGATGTGCCAGAGTCTGGTGAAGTCACTTCCTGTCCATTCAAACTCAGGACACCAGGAAGTGAAATCAATTCCAAGAGCTTACACTCTAGGCCTTGTGCACTTCCAATGGGCTGAACAGCAGGTGTCACTGTGGAGCATGCAACAGAAGAAGAGCCTGCTCTGTTAAAACCATGCAGCCGAGCATGTCTGCTGCTGCATGCAGTCCGTGGTATGGCGTGCTCACCATGCCTTAAAGGGCAGGAAAGGCGAGGTGACTGACGCTTCTGCACAAACTGGATCATCTTGGAAGGAGCTTTGAATCAGGGGAGATTGCAAGAATTCACGCTTGTAAGTTGTCTTTGAGATGAGATTGAGATTTTTGTTTGGGACTCTGAATCAAGCTTTATATGAGCAAATAGTAAAGAAAGCCAAACCTCAATAAGATCAACCATGTAAAATTTCGTAAACATTTATGTCACATGTCAAATGTTAGCGATGTCAGCTACTCACTGATATTGAGAGGGAAATAAAGCAAAAGAAAAAAAAAGAAAAGGGGAAGAACAAGGTGCTTTTATTCGGTAACAAAATTCTCATTTATCGGCAACGGTAGAGAGCTGAGACGAGGTGAGTTTCTTTTTTGTTTTAACTAGATGTTCAGTCACTATTGGTAAGAAAGAAGGCAGCTTATTTTAGTAAATACAGTCTGTAATATTGGGTACTACTACTGGCTGTCAGTGTCCCTGTGGCTATGGCACTAATTACTGATGCTGGTGAGATGCTTGATGCCACATTCTGGGCATGACTATGCACCATCTGAGCAGATGTTTGGCTGGAAATAGTAAGAGAAACATTAATTATGCTTTAAAAGAATAATCTATGTGCTGTTGATTCACAGGGCTACTTTGCCAACAAGCATTACAGATTTTCTGCATTTTCTTACTTTTGTTAATTTAACGGCCAAAACATCAGGCCCTGATTCTTAAGTGTCAGAACATTTTCTTTTTGAAAGGTTGTTTCATATTCAGTCTTCATAATGTGGCCTGCAGAGAACTGTCAAGACAAATCTTTTGAAACTTTTGCAGTTTGTCACGCACTTGTTTGACCTTTCCTGGGTTGTAAAGTGATTTGTACAGCACGATGCAATAGGTGAAACAGGATTTATCGCACATATATAGAAATTTATTTTAGCTTAGAATTAACAATAAGATATACACAGTAATGATGTCAAGACTAGACTGCAAGTTATTCCCAAAAAGCCATAGACAAGCTTCTTGGCACTGGATGTCATATTTGCCCATTTTTATATATTATATTTATAATTGCTGGTTACCATCATTTCATTAAAGTTACCTGCGAACAATGTTGCAATCAAAATGTGGCAAACATTGTAGTGCTGCTAAATTAGGTATTGAGTGATGCAGAGGTCAAATGGTGCAAAATTACTCAAGGCTTTATTCATCAAGGGATAGAGACAGGGTAGTGCCTTGTAAGCGACAGGTAGCGGCATGTAGCGTCAGGTGATCGCCAGCCGTGGCACGCAATACCACATTTATGAAGGCGATTCTGGTGAGCGCCTTCTACAGCGACACGTAGCGACCCATTCATCATCACAGGCGGCTCAGCGGATCCCGGGGGGGGGGGCGCTCTGGCTTCCTGCTATTACCTGTCGCTCTCCCATACATTTCAATGGACATTCCGTTTCTTCTCTTTAAACAGTGTTTTTTGTTATATATTTTTTTAATAAAATCCCTGTGTGAGGTCTCCTGGCCTTTTAAAAGTTATTTTTAAAAAGTTTTTTATTTTTTTATGCAGAATTGTCATTACATGTCTGGTAATAAAGTGTTCATGTCACAATGTAATAATGTAATTCCATATGTTTTAGCTTTGTTACTAGTGGATATGTGTTCAAAAACAGACTTTAATCACACAGCTCCTGTTTTTTTGATGAATATGGTTTAAGTCGCTCACACTGACCAGTCGCTACCATTCGCTCCCATATAGCTCTGTACTGGTGTTATAGCGCTCTGTAATAGCCACTCTAAGCATCTCTGTACAGAAGCTTATCTGCTTTTACCTGGCGCTAGTAATGAATCAGCCTGATAAAGACCACATAAATCAGGCCCCAATTTTGCTGTGATTTAAACATTTTTTTTGTATGTTTGGTAACAGCAGAACCCTTTGGGGTATGTAGAAACATTTGGCAAATCACTAGCATACTAATAGGGTGCTGCTCACAATCTTTCAAATATATTATATATATATATATTATATATCTAATTGGAAAAATGTTGTACCTGACTTGTAAACATGCCCCATCGAAGATACAGGTGATTTTCATAGAACAAAAGAGAAGTAACATTTTTATTGAACTTTTTTATGTAAAGTTTCATTTCACACCCCAAATCGCTCCTAAAGTTAAACTAGCTTCACTAAATAATCAGCACGACCCCCAGTATTTGTGCTGACTGGTAGCAAACATACAGTAAATGTTATGGGAATGTGTCCAATAGCTACAAGAGTCTTGGTTGTTGGCTCTTGCTAAGCCTAGAATTGTGGGAAGGGATATCATAAGTATAATCACTGTGTAATAATCACCAAACTTTACCTAATAAGCCATTTACTGAGACATGAAAAGATCCAGAATGGTTGCTGAAGCAAGAGAAGCAGCGCGTGTGCTTCTACTCTGTTAACTATAGTGCTTACTTAGTGGCATACTGCACAAATGCCCACTTTGTTTTTGGTGTTATTTATGTTATTATAATTAATTTTATATATCTAAGTTATTTTGAGAAAGAGAATTTGACCTCAATGTGACAAGTTTTAAGGGCTCATTCAGCACCAGATACAAAAAGTGCACTTTGGAGTAAAAAGTGCACTTTATGTAAAGATATAATAGAAGTGCTCTTTTTTAACCTGGTGCTAAATGGACCCATAGGTAGACAATGAAAGGCAATGGTCTTTTTTTCTCGCCAAAAAATATAGTGCACGTCCTAGATTGAAGGGATGATGCAGCACCAAGTGTAAAAAGTGCATTTAATTGTTTTGGGAGTAAAAAGTGTCATAATCGTTCAGTGTCCACTTAGGGATTGATTCAGCACCAGGACTAAAGAGAGCAGTTCTTTTCCATTTTTCAACTAAAGTATCAGCCAGCCAGGAAAGTTACAGCATCAACTGTTTTGCATTTGATTATTCGGCACACATATTGTGTGCACCTTCCCAACAAATCATCTCTGGGTGGATTATTCTAGCTGATCAGCGCCGCTCATCTCTTATCAGCATTCTTCACACCTAGCTCCTTATTTGATTTTTTTTTACATAAATGTGCTGGATTCTGTTATGTACATTACGGTATGAACAGCAGGCCAAACCAAATACTATAGGTGATGTCTATTCCTTTATGGTTATGTAACCCTTTCAGTGTTGGCCTACCTAGAAATGTTGTCACACTCAGTTGTCAAACAATTTTTCACTGTTTTACACTATATATGTTTAACTGTGATTTTTGTGGGAACTTCCACGAAAATTATATATTGCCTTTTTTTCGTCTGAGTTTGGGTTTCTCAGTAATATAAAATATTAAAAAAAAAATTACCCTTACTAACCCTAATATCATGAATTACCCTGAAAAGTTTAATTTACATAATGATTACCTGCTGGACTCATACTATAAACACATATGGCCTGATGCAGAGCCTCCTCGTTCAGCTATCCCGTACGTTTTCCCGTTGGTTTTGGGCTGTGATTGGGGCATGAAAGGGTGCTCCGCTGCTTTTTGTGTGCGTGTGTGCGCTTAGGTGTTTCGGCATGCGCCTTTACGTGTGTCGGCTCGCAAGAGGCAGGACTCCGTGTAAACGGACTTGTCGTTGATTGGTCCATTTTGTTTAATGATTCAGAGCCTTGATTTCCGATTGAAAGCAACCCGTTATAACGAGGGTGTGGGCGCTCAACTTACGGCCAGTGTTAGCAGCCGTATTTGTGCTCCGTGACTTAGAAATGCATTCTGACGTGTGTGCGAGCATCAGCGGCGACAGCTACGCGGCCTGGTTCTTTTGAGCCTGGCAGAAACCAGGCTGCATCGCACACGTCTGGACATCGATGGCATGCATGACCTTGAGCTATTCAAGCTCACCCGCCTTAACCGCGTTTCTCTCCACGACTTGTATAGGCAGCTGTGGCCATGGTTAGCCCGCACCACAAGGAAGGGGCATGCAATTGCAGGTATGACCAAATTGGTTGGCTGCCTGCAGTTTTTGGCAAACGGCTCGTTCCAGAGACTGGGTGCCTTCTCAGTGGGGATGTCCCAGTCTATGCTGAGCCACAGCCTTACCAAGTTTTTGGATGGCCTGGCTACCCTGGCCCCAAAATATATATTTTTCCTTGACACAGCGGAAGCCTGGAATGCGGTTAAGCTGGGCTTTTATAATATAGCCGACATGCCCAACGTCATGGGTGCCATTGATTGTACCCACGTTGCGTTAATTCCGCCAGCTGCACAGGAATATCTGTTCAGGTATGTGGTTTAGGTCAGCATGTGTCTGCAATGTAGCACATACAATTCCATTTTTTGCAATGTGGAGTATTTTTCAATGGCTGAAAGCAGACCTACATCCTGTGTATACCAAACATCCAGTGGTTTTAAATGTTGCTTATGTGAATGTATCTTTTTAATTGTGTTTTGCCTTTTGTGCCCACTAATTCCTGTTATATTTTGCTTTTGCAGGAACAGGAAGATGGGCCACTCTATAAATGTGCAGGCAGTGTCAGGCCCAGATATGCAATTTTTTTGTATGTTTGCAGCCTTCCCTGGGTCCACACACGACTCGCACATTTTGAGGAACTCCAGCCTCTTTGTGCGCTTTCAATCTGGAGATCTGTCTGGCGGATGGCTACTGGGTATGTGTTTACAAATAGTTGTTGCCGTCCAGCTTTATTTTTCTGATTGGTCTGTGCCTGTACCCCACTAATCTGTTAGAGACTCCAATGAAACAGTAGAAGTTTACACTCACTTACTTACCAGTATTTTCTCCTATGGCTTTGTTTGTGATTCTCCACTATACCTTTCTGTCCTGGCCCTCTTAGCTATGTTGCATCCCAGAGTCATTGTACAGGAGTGTGCTGAGTGGATGTGCATGTTGCCTCATCAGAACTGTGCTTTGCACTGACACTGCACAGCTGACCTATTGTCCCTGTTCACTAATGCTGGAATGCTAAGCAGCACATTAGGCCTTCCCCTTAGGCCTCTGTCTGTTGTTCCCTGTTCTTAGCAGTTTAAAGTAACCTAACATGCCGTATTTGTAAGTAGCATGTAAGGTACTTGTGGCTCTTCGTTAGTAGCATGATGGTACTTGTTTAGATACACTTTATTTATTTATTTTTTATTTTTTGAGGTTTCTATATCTCTGCTAGTTATGGGGCCTGCCACTACATATGTGGCAAAGGGGCCCATTTGTCATGTGTTTTTTGTATTATGGTGTGTGCTTATTTTTTGGCAGGTGATTCTGGCTATCCATTGCCCCCCTGGTTACTCACCCCCATCCTCCATCCATCCTCGCAGGCCCAGGAGCAGTATAACACTGCACATAGGAGGACTCGCTCAGTGGTGGAACGTGCCTTTGGCTTGTTGAAGATGCGCTTCCATTGTCTGGGGGTGCCTTGCATTATGAGCCCGCCAAGGTCCTCCAAATAATGGTTTGATGGCAAACCCCAAAAAGTGTGCCTTGGGCTTAGAAGAAACTAGATACCTGGGCTATGTGATTGGGCGAGGAATGGTCAAACCCCAGATTAACAAAATAGAAGCCATCCATAGCTGGCCACGTCCTACCTCTACCTGCCAGGTGAAGTCATTTCTGGGGTTGGTAGGGTATTACATGAGGTTCATTCCTAATTTTGCCACCGTAGCGGTACCATTGACAGACCTGTTAAAGGGACGCAAGTCTGTCATGGTGAAATGGAGTGAACAGGCCGAAAAAGCATTCTCCACTTTGAAGTCTGCCCTGTGTGGGTCTCCGGTGTTGGTGACGCCCAACTTCTAAAAGGAGTTCATAGTGCAGACCGATGCCTCCGAAGTAGGTCTCGGTGCTGTACTATCTCAGGGAGTCAACGGGGAGGAGCACCCCGTTGTCTACGTGAGTCGCAGGCTGACACCCGCGGAGACCCGGTATAGTATAGTGTAGAGAGAGAGAGTGTTTGGCCATTAAGTGGGCCCTTGAGTCTCTTCGCTACTACTTGCTGGGGAGAAGGTTCCGTTTGATTACGGACCATTCTCCCCTCAAGTGGATGTGCCAGGCTAAGGACAGGAATGCCAGGGTCACCCGGTGGTTCCTGTCCTTACAAAATTTCAAGTTCACAGTAGAGCACAGAGCGGGACGGATGTTGGGTAATGCGGATGTGGACGGTAGGTATGTGGCACCAAGGTACCTGGCCTTGGTGCAGTAAAGCTGTATAGTTTCTCCAGCATCAGCTGCTAATGGCAGTCTGCTGCTGAAAGGTTAGTATAGCCGAAAGGCTAACCCGGGACGGCTTTACTGGGATGGAGTAGAGCAGGGTGGGACTCCATCCCCCTACCCAGGTCCAGGTTTTGCGGGCCGCATAAATAGCCTGGGGAGTCAGCTGTGCACTGGCTGTGTCTAGGGCTCACTTGGGGAGTGAGACTCTATGTGCCTGGCTGGAAGCTCTTATACAGGCTATTTCATGTGGACCAGAGGTGGATTTGGCTGCAAGTGTGCAAGCTTGGACTAAAACTAAGAAAGGCCGTTGCCTGTCTGATGCAATACTATGGCATTTTTCCTGAAAAGGTGATGTAACCTAAAAAGGATATTTTATGTTATGGACTTTATGTGTGAATAAACACGGACTTTACTTTGAACTTTTCACCTCTGAGCCTCTATACTGCTGACATCCTGCTGTCTACCAGAGCTGATTCTCGCAATGGATACAAAAACAATTCTACAGGTGAGTTTCACAGAATTGTATTTTTCTCCTCCATCCATACAAGGCCGTCCAGAAGTACTTACAGATGAGACATCCAAAAGCAGTGTCCATATGGGCGGGATCCCCAGTGCGGAACAGCATGTAGCTCATTTCACTACCGCCTGAAGCACATTTCGGCCAAAAACAGCGTCAGCTGAGGCCCTGACATCCACCTTGTAAAACTTTGCAAAAGTTTGAACAGAAGACCAAGTGGCGGACTTACAAACTTGTTCCACCGATACCTGATGCTGAAAAGCCCAAGAGGCACCAATAGCCCTAGTAGAATAAGCTGTGATCCGAAAGAGGGGTTCATTCCCCCTGGCAGATTAGGCTTGTACCACCGCCTGTCTAATCCACTTACTGAGAGTGGACTTGGCTGGTGGCAATCCCTTCCTAGAACCCTCTGTTAAGATAAAAAGCATATCCGATTTCCTGAAGGATTCAGTCGCAGCCAGGTAATACCTTATGGCTCTGACCACATCCAAAGCATGGGGTCCGTTCTTTGGAATTAGCCGGTGCTGGACACAAGGAAGGTGAGACAACTTCTTCATTAAGGTGAAAAGAAGAAACGACCTTAGGCAAAAAATCAGGTTTAAAACAAAAAACCACCTTACCTCTGTGCAACTCAAAGTAGGGTGGTTTCATACAAAGCGCGGCCAGCTCTGATACGCGTCGCACCGAGGCGATCGCCCCCAGAAAGACCACTTTGAGAGTCAGCATAGACAATGCAGCATCATTCAATGGCTCAAAGGGAGGACCCTGGAGAGTGGATAGCACTAGATTCAAGTCCCACACCGGTAAGACTGATTTACGCGGTGGCTGGACATGGGTGACTCCTTGGAAAAAAGTCTTGATCAATCTATGATTGGCAATGGACCTCTGGAAAAAAATGGCTAAGGCCGAGACCTGACCCTTGAGGGTACTCAGCTGAAGGCCCAAGTCTAAACCATGTTGTAGAAACTCCAGAACTCTAGAAATAGAAAATTTCCGGCAAGGAAGGCTCTTGGCCTCGCACCAAGTGATAGGCCCGCCAAACTCTGTAGTAGATCATGGAAGAAGACTTCTTCCGTGCCTGAATCATTGTGTGAATAACCATGATCGATAACCCTTTCTCCGTAAGGATTGAGGTTTCAATAGCCAGGCCGTCAAAGCCAGCGTCCGTAGATTCGGGTGCCGCAGCGACCCCTGTGTGAGAAGACCTGGGTCGTCGGGCATGATGTAGTGATCTATTGACATCTGAACTATGTCTGCAAAACAACTCCTTCTCGGCCAGCGAGGAGCCACCAGGATGGCTGGCACCCCCTCCTGGGCTATCTTGCGCAGCACTCTGCCCAGGTGCGGAAACAGAGGGAATGCATACAGAAATTTGAACTCCGTCCAAGGGATCGCCAGAGCGTCTGTTGCTATGGCCAGAGGATCTCTTGAGAGAGATGAACCTTGGAAGCTTGTGATTGTGTCTGGACGCAAACAGATCCACGTCTGGTTGACCTCAGCGGAGGCACAGAGCCTGAAATGTCTCACAGCTGAGGGACCATTCCCCCAGGCGCAAGGAACTCCTGCTCAGGGAGTCTGCCTCCTGGTTTTCCACCCCAGGGATGTAAACCGCTGAGATGCAGGGAACATTCTCCTCTGTCCAAGTCAGAATCCGGCTTACCTCCTTGAGTGATCTCTTGCTCCGAGTCCCGCCCGGTGGTTGATATAGGCCACAGCTGTCTGATTGTCCGAGCGGACCTGGACCGCATGGCCTTTTAAATGGGGAGTCAGGCGTAGAAGAACCAACCGGATTGCTCTCAGCTCCAAGAGATTTATGGGTAACTGGTTCTCCTTCGGACCCCACTGACCCTGGATCTTCTGGGTCTGCCAAATGCCTCCCCAGCCCGTAAGACTGGCATCCGTGGTAACTATCTCCCAATGGGGAGTCAGGAAGGACATGCCCACCAGCAGGTTCCGAGAGCCCAACCACCACAAGAGGGACTGCCTGGCCAGTGGGGACAGCGAAAATCCTTGTTCCAGAGATTCCTGCGACCGATTCCAGAGGTCTCATGTGAAATTGGGCGAAGGGCACTGCCTCGAAACACGACACCATTAGGCCCACCAATCTCATCCCCAGACGTACGTATGGCTGTTGACAAGCCAGCAAGGCCTGCACTTGCGTCTGGAGTCCCAAAACCTTCTGCTGTGGCAGAAAGACCTTGATTTGAGTGGTGTCTATCGTCAAAAAGCCTGACCACATCATCCATGGCAGTAACAACAAAGCTGATGAAGTCCAAGCAGGTCTTGAGTTCCTTATACTCCTCCGCCCATTTGCGAGATTTAGCCTTAGCCACAAGGTGTTCAACGTTTCTCCTGTTGGCCAATGAAACAATTGCCGAGGCACAAGCAGGCCGAAAAACAGCACCAGCAAAAGTGAAAGCATGGCAGACCAACTGATCCATGCGTTTGTCTGCAGGATCATGTAAGGAAGCATTGTCAGGCGATGGCATAACAGTGGTGTTGGACAATCCTGACACCTGAGGGTCCACCTTGGGAGGGTGAGACCATAACCAAACCAATTCAGCAGGGAAAGGCTACCGCCTATCCAGGCCCTTAGGGACCAACGGTAATTTGTTGGGCCTTTCCCACTCCTTAAGAATCATGTTAGAAAAATTTGGCTGCTCAGGAAGGACCCACCGTTGCCTTTCATGCCAAAATAAATCACCCTTTTTCCTCTTAGCCATTCTGGAAGGAACAATGTGCAAGGTATCAAACACGGAAACTTTCCGTATCATCCGGGAGGCAAGAATCCTCATCCGAGGAGGAACCAGAGATGCTGTCATCTCCAGCGGAAAGCAGCTCCACCGCTGAGAGCGAGTCATCTGGCAATTCACCTTCCTCCGCAGATCCCAAGAGATCATAGAAATCATCCTCTGAGTAAACCGGCTCCAGATGCCACTTCTCACTTAAAGCCTTTTTATGGGCTGTCAATGAGATCCGTTTCTCAAGACTAGCCAGCTTGTGCGCAAAATCAGCATGTGACCCCCGCTGGCTCCCCCTTCACTAGGGGCTGACTGTAGCAGTGGAGGATCCGGAGAGGCCGGTGGTAACGCAGGGCTAGGGTCAGGAGCGACTGCCCGCTCATGGTCCTAAGCAATGCCTCTGGCGCAAATGGAACAAATAGTGCTGAATACGCCCAGGGGATTCCGTCTGCACAAGGGGCAGAGCCTGTCTTGCCCAAGTGGGGTGCCCGGCTCACTATCCCCTGTTGCCTCCATTATGGTGATTCTGAATAGCAATATTCAACAAGGCTACTAGACGCTAATGGCTAAGCCTAATAGCCGATCCCTCTAATTAATAATGGGGACTGGGAGGAACCACAACCCTCAACCTTAGCCCACGGTCTAAAACAAAAAAGAGAAGACAGCAATTACAAAATGACCCCACAATGTCATACATTCCTAGAATCCTAGAAATACATGCAATCAATGAGAAAATACCATTTTGTGAGTACTCACCTGAAAAATGGATATTGTTGGTGTGCCACACACCCCGCTTCACTTCTTAAATATTCATCACTTCATGGGTTAATCCACCGCAGGTGACGTAGTGCAGAGAGGAAGTCTTGTAACGAGCCCCCTTCCGGCCCATATATACCTGGTACCTCCCTTCAATCACCAGTATATTCAAAAAGCAGTAAAACAAGGTACCAGTATTCCACCAGTAACCTCCAAAATCAATTTTGATATAAATAAAAAAGGGCTTCACCATATAAATGCTTCGGTAATACCGAAAAGGGCGGGTGTGAAGCGGGGTGTGTGGCACACCAACAATATCCATTTTTCAGGGGAGTACTCACAAAATGGTATTATTCTTGGTGTGCCACACACCCCGCTTCACTTCTTAAATATTCATCACTTCATGGGACATCCAAAAGCAGTGTCCACAAGGGAAGGGCATCTCAAGGCCAGGTGAAGCATAACTTAAATGACTGCAGTCTGCAGAACTTTGCGGCCAAAAACAGCATCTGCTGAGGCCCGCACATCAACTTTGTAAAACTTAGAAAAAGTGTGAACAGAAGACCAGGTGGCGGCCTTACAAACCTGTTCAACAGAAGCTTGGTGCTGAAAAGCCCAAGACGCCCCAACAGCGCGAGTGGAATGAGCAGTAATACGAAAAGGGGGAACTTTTCCCTTAGCAGAATAGGCCGCAGTAACGGCCTGACGTATCCACTTGCTAATGGCAGATTTGGCTGGTGCCAAACCCTTCTTAGGCCCATGGGGCACAACAAAAAAGGAATCCGTCCTACGGAAAGGAGACGTGATAATCAAGTAGTACTTAACACAGCGTACTACATCCAAACAATGCAAAACCCTCTCTTTGTCATTCTTAGGATTAGGACACAAGGAGGGAAGAACAATATCTTGGTTCAAATGAAAAGCAGAAACAACCTTAGGAAGAAAGTCTGGCTTAAACCGAAAGACCACTTTATCCTGATGCCTCTCGAAGTAAGGCGCCTGGATAGTTAAGGCCGCCAATTCTGAGACACGCCGGACAGAAGTGATCGCTACCAAGAAGACAATCTTCTGAGTCAGGGTAGACAAAGCAATATCTTGCAAAGGCTCAAAAGGAGGAACCTGAAGAGCCGAAAGAACCAAATTCAAATCCCAAACAGGGAGTAATGGTTTCCTGGGAGGCCGCACATGCGTAACCCCCTGGAAAATAGTTTTAACTAAAGGTTTAAGCGCAACACGCTTCTGAAAAAAAGACAGATAAGGCAGAGACCTGCCCTTTCAATGTACTTAGCTGGAGACCAGAGTCCAGCCCTGATTGTAAAAACTCCAGAATCCTGGGGACCGAAAGGACCCTACAAGGAAAAGATCTTATCTCACACCAAGTGATATAGGCTTTCCAAGTCCTATAGTAGGTGATGGAAGAAGACTTCTTCCGGGCACTGATCAGAGTCTTAATGACTGAATCAGAAAGACCCTCCTCCTTCAGGATGGAGGTTTCAGCAGCCAGGCCATCAAACCCAGCGCTGGTAAATTGGGGTAACACAATTGACCCTAAGTGAGCAGATCGGGCCGAAGAGGCAGAACGAACTGGTCCACTGCCAGCCAAATGATGTCTGCGAACCTTATTCGTTTTGGCCACCTTGGGGCCATGAGAACGGCGTACACCCTTTCCAGAGCAAACTTCTGAAGAACTCTGCCCAGCAAGGGCCACGGAGGAAACAGGTATAGAAATCCCAGAGCTTCTCAGTTCAGGGACCTGACGTCCACTGTCAGAGCCAGAGGATCCCGGGAGAGTGACACGAAGCTCGGGAGCCTGTGATAGTGATGAGGGGCCAACAGGCCCACCTCCGGAGTCTCCCATTGGAGACACAATAAGAGAACCACCCGAGGATGGAGAGCTTATTCTTCCAGACGGGGAGAGCACTTGCTCAACCGGTCCGCTACCTGTTCCATCACCTCTGGAATGTAAACCGCCGAGAGACAGGGAACATGGAACACTGCCCATGTCTGGATCAGGGACATTTCTCTGATGGGTAAGTGGGGCCTCCACTGCCCCTGAAGCCGCAGCTCCTTCCAGAATCTGTCCCATCCCGACAGACTGGTGTCCGTGGTGACACCTCTCCAAGGGAGGGTCAGGAAAGACCTGCCCTGTACAAGATTGGTCGAGACCAATCACCACAGGAGGAACTGCCGTACACGGGAGGACAATCGGAAGGACTGCTCCAACAACAGAGGCTGCTGGACCCAACACGCTAGCAGAAATAGCTGAAGTGTTCTTGTGTGAATTTGGGCAAAGGAAAGACACACTCCGTCTTGATGAGAGTTCAGGCCGGGATGAACCGACCCCTGAATGGACCACGAGGGAGGGTGAGACTCGAATTCCAGGTTGTGACCTGTCGACACTACCTCCTGGATCCATCTGCCTAGAACCACAAGGTTCAAATGGTAGAAGTGTCGCAATAGTCCCCCCACCCGCATGGGTGAGGGCAGCCCCTCATTGCTGAGTGAGCTTATCAGCAGGCTTGGGCTTGGTGCCCCAGGACTGAGTGGGCCGGCCACGGCCCCTCCCCCGAGTCCAACCTGCGCCACTGGTAGCGGGAAAGGACGTACCTTTGCCCGCTCCGAACCTTTGAAAGGAAGGCCTACCGGAACTTGTCCCCCTGAAGGGACCACGAGGCCTTTTGCGTTGTGGCATCTTACCATCTTTTGCGACTGAATCAATTTTCTCCCCAAACAGACGCAACCCCAAAAAGGGGAGAGCTGTGAGTACCTTTTTGGAAGCCGTGTCTGCTGACCACTGACGCAGCCATACTGACCTGCGAATAGCCACCAGCATAGCTGCCGCCTTGCTACTCATAGTCAGCGCATCGTCCTGAGCGGCCAGGACATAAGCCACAAAAGATTCACACTGCTTAAGTGCAGTGAACTGTTTGCAAGCGGGATCAAGATCCTCATATAGCCCCTGAATTAGGGACTTAATTGCCAATAGAAGAAGGGCTGAAGCACATACCGGGCGCAATGCTGACCCGGAATAGATAAAACCATGTCGAGCGTATTGGTCAATCCTGCGATCTTCCCCATCTTTGGGGGTAGTGGTCTCAGCAGATTGTACCATAGCCGAGCTGGAGAGTCCTAGTACAGGGGTATCGACGTCCGGAGGGACAGACCACAGCCTCACCAATTCTGGTGGAAAAGGATAACGCTTTTCCCAACTGGAAGGAATTCCAGATAACCGTGTGGGATGTTCCCATTCCTTAAGAACCACCCTCTCAAAGTGGTGCTGTCTGGGAAAAACCAAACTTGGCTGAGGCTCTTTAAATAACTGACCCTTTGGCGGGGCGGCCGCCTCAGGCGTATCTAAACTCAAAATTTTAAACATTTGAGCCAGAATGGAGGGGGTGTCAAGAACAAACCCCTCTGACCAATCGCCGATCTCATCAGCCTCATGCTGACCTGTCGGCTCATCTGACTCCGACGGGAGTTCATCCTCGTCAGGGGATCCATCGGACCATTCCACAGGTTCACAAAACTGGTCCTGTGGAGCCGAAGGTACCGGAGTCAGGTGCCTTCGTTTTGTAGCGGTTTTAAACGCTGCTTTAACGGGCATCATTTTCCGGGGGCAGGGCTGTGCTGCTGCCTCGGAATGCGAATCCCCACTTTTGACAGTGTCATGCGGGGTCCGGAATAGGGATGGAGAGGTAGGAGATGATGAAGGATGCGATGGCACCGCAGCCGAAGCAACGGACTGGCGCGCAATAGTCTGTTTTGCACAAGGGATGCAAATAAAGATATCATCAGCTGGGAGTGGAACCCCACAACCTACGCACCCCCCAAACGGAACAGCAGAACCGTTTCCGGAATCTACGGAAGCCTCCATATGGTGATTTATGGTATTCGCAATAATGGGACTTTTAAGGCATAAGCCGACCCGGGATGCCCCCTTTATTTTAGTAATGTCCCGGAAGGGAGGATTTATATAAACATTTTTTTTTTTTTAAGTTTAAGTCCCCTTTAATAGAAACTATATATATATATATATATATATATATATATATATATATATATATATATATTTATATATAGTCTATGTATATAAACATTCAAATCAATCCCAATAATTAGCTAGGCACATAGAGCCGGAGGGCTAGCATAAGCAGGGATCCCAGGATCTGCAAGGCAAGAAAACAACCATCAGATCCTTCACATGTGTATAACATATAAGTATGGCACCAAGTGCCCTTAAATGACGCCCCCTTGATAATAGTGATTTCTCACTGTATTATTAAACAATATTCCCCATTTAACGGCCCCAACGGGAGGGGCCGCTTACCTGTACTGCAATCAGCCGGTAAGCCTGCAGCCAGCAGCCATGAGCCGGCAGAAGACAAAGTGCGGCCGTGCGCCCACGTGCCTTCCTGTTTTGAAGGAAGCTGGGACGCCGCGTCAGCGGGCCCGCCCCCCCCCCTACGCCGATCAGCTGGAACGCTTTACAGCTGATCACAGCACGCGCGTCCAGGCGGCGGAGGGGGGAGGGTAAAAACCGCATGTGCTGACAAAGCTCAATGAATGCCAGGCGAGAAGAGGGGAGAGGGGGGAGGGGTAGGGGGCCACAAAGCAACCAACTGCCAGAGAAGTGGCCAGCCCATACCCAGCGCAAGCTGCCCTAAAGCAGACCCAAAATATACACATGCTACAGTGAATGTATAAACATGACATATATGTTAATATGCAGTGATACAGTGAAACACACATACTAAAGCACACCCTCACCACCCCCGCCCCCTCCCCCCATAGTGAAGGGAGAAGGGACCGAACGGGAGAGAAAGGGGCTACGGGGACCCTCGGAACAGGGGCATCCCATTTCCGGATCACCATGCCGGTTCGCCGCATTGCCCCACGCATGAGGTTGAGCGGTAGGAGATAAGCTCCTAGGCACTTAAAGTGCCATCTACCATTTGCCCGGTGAGCAGCCAAGGCTGGGAGGCTTCCTATTTCACCATAAAGGTATACAAACTCAAACCGGGCAGAAATAGACCAAAAGGGGGGTGGCGGGGTAAGAATACCCCGGCCTACCTGTAAGCAGGAGACTTCCAACTTCTGACTTGTCAGCAAGCAGAGAGAAAAAATACTGGTGATTGAAGGGAGGTACCAGGTATATATGGGCCGGAATGGGGCTCGTTACAAGACTTCCTCTCTGCACTACGTCACCTGCGGTGGATTAACCCATGAAGTGATGAATATTTAAGAAGTGAAGCGGGGTGTGTGGCACACCAAGAATAATACAGTGTCTTCCCATATCCCCTTAATAAGATATAACCAAAAAGGAGAGGCTCACGACACCACCAAGTTCAGTGAGGGATTACTTCCAGGCGCTCACATCAACACTGGGAGACACAGCAAACGCTGCCTCCCTGTCACAGCAGAGGACCTCAGCAACGCACTCCGCAGCCCAGTGCCACGCCACGAGAGCCGCCTTTCATGACGGTGGTCCCCCCGTCTCCCACCGCGAGGGGAGGTAAGAAATGAGGTAAGAAATGAGAGGAGCGGCGACCGCTCCTCGCTGCAAGTGACAGCGATGGAGCTCTCAATGCTCCCAGTAGCACCAAGCAAAATGCCACACACACAATAATAAAGCTAGTGGGCAGGGAGGGCATTTATAAAAAAATATATCTGTGGTTCCCCATCAGGCTCACCATAAAGCCGGTGGCCAACAATTTTTTAACATTAAAATCTGCGGCCCAGAGCATGTGCTCTTTCAGAATGCCCCAGACCCCGGCGTACACCCTACCATCACGGATCCCTGTAGCAGCCAAAGGCTGGGAGGCAAGGATGGGTCAGGAGAGATCCATGGAAATAGCGTCCTGCAGCGGCCGACAGGCTAGGTGGCCCCGCTCTGCTGCCAAATTCTGAGAGAGAGAATAGCAATCTTATGCAGCCAACTGCAAGATGAAAAACTGGGACTGGATAGATGGGCAGCTGCCGTCATAGGGGGCCGGGAGGAGCTACATCTTTTAATCTTTCAGTCAGCACCCCCTAGGGGCAAACACCCATCTGTAAGTACTTCTGGACGGCCTGGAATGGATGGAGGAGAAAATTTACCTGGCCAATCACATGCCTATAAACACAGGGGACTGTGCCAAGGCACCAGAGCATTTTGTGTGCATGTAATCCAGTGACAAAGCATGTAATTCAGGTTTGCAAAGTTTTATCAGTCTCTTACTGATCAAGTTCATAGTAATGGAATAAGGCTACAAAACTGATTATAAGGATAATGATTCTAAAAGTGCCTGAGAAGGGTCTCATTTATCAAGGTAATGGTGCATCCGCCTAAAACTGTCAGACTATGAATGGTTTTACTCTCTACTCAACAAAAGGAGCTTAAAGCTGCCGAACAGTCAGATTATGAAAGCTTTGACTCTCGACTTAACAAAAGGCATTATATGGCTACATGATACCTGAAGCATTGAAATCATCTTGCTGAAAGATTAAAGCTCAACCATTTCCTCAAGGGCAACCAACAAGCCAGGTTTTGCAGATCCCCACACTGATGCACAGGAGATGTAATGAGAGCAGACTTTATAGCTCTGTCTGAGCACTAACTCCACCTGTGCATGTGTATGGAGATCTGCAGAAACTGGCCAGTTGGTGGCCCTTGAGGAGAAGTGTTGAGCACATGTGGATTAGAGGCTGCATGCTTGATTTCCATGTGCTGTCAATAAGTGCAAAAATTGATTGGTGCTGGTGGTGATTTGACCAAAAGACCTTGTTGAAGATCAATGTCAATGAAAGTACAAGTTGAATTCTGACACTTTATGGGGACTGTGGACTTTTGACATTAGCAGTGTGTTGTCGATCCATGCCATTTTTGAACTATATCTTATGGTACAGCCCTTTATGCTACAGGTATGTCATATATTTTGTTTGTGCATGTGAGTATCGAATCATACTTATTTCAGGAAGTCTTCTAGCATGGTATATTCCCTTTTCTTGAATGACGCATCTGCATCAAGCCTAGTTGCTTTGATGTTTCACTGTATACTATAGGATTATGGAAAGGATTGCAAAATATAAATATGTTGGGCTCTTCTAGCTGAATGAAGCACTAATGGCATATGTCTGCAGCAAAATAAATGTTTTAAAGTTGCAAAATGTTAGACAATTCGATTAAGCAATTGCAATACAAGTAGTATTAGGGATGATGGTGGTGAACCTAATCATGGTCAGAAACCAACCAGTTTCCATTGTAATCCTCTAGCCCAGTTCCCAGGAAAGCTGGATGATTCACAGTGGCATAGACAACAAAACTTGTAGTGCAAGTTCCAATGTTGTGCTATTTGCTCCAAGCTGTTCTAATCACAATTAAACTGTGAGGCTTCTGATGTGTTGTTCCACACTTTCACAATGAAGGCAAGTGAGAAAAAATACAATTCTGTGAGATACTCACCTGTAGAATTGGTATTATAAGTATACAGTACGTCCTGCTCCAGATAGATTACTTACACTTGGGTTATCCTCCGCTAGATGGCGCTGCACTGCAGAGACATGCAAAACAGGCTCCTCCCGGCCCCTCAAATACCCGGGGACCTCCCACAAATCCCCAGCTTTGAAAAGCAGTGAAAAAGAAGCCGGGAGAATTTAACAACCAAAAACTGGTAACTATAACAATGATAACAATCACCATACAGGGGATCCAGAATAATGCAACAACCAGGGTGGGGTGGAGCAGGACGTACTGTATACTTATAATACCAATTCTACAGGTTCGTATCTCACAGAATTGTATTATTCTTAGTATACAGTACGTCCTGCTCCAGATAGATTACTTACACTTGGGACATCCAATAGCAGTGTCCGTAAGGTAGGGTGGGATCCCCCAATAAAAAGGCAAGAGCAGACAGTTTAAACCACTGCCGCCTGCAAAACCTTGTGGCCAAAAAACAGCAACAGCTGAGGCCTAAACATCAACCTTGTAAAACTTGAAAAGGTATGAACAAAAGACCAAGTAGCGGTCTTGCACACTGGTGCAATAGAAGCCTGGCGCTGCAAGGCCCAAGGGGGCACCAATAGCACGAGAAGCAAGAGCAATAAAGTGAAGGGAGGATTTTTCCCCTTACAGCACAGGCCTGAATCATGGCCTGACGAATTCACATGCTGATAGCAGACTTGGCAGAAGCCAAAAACCCTTCCTAGGACCAGAAGGGACCACAAGCAGAGCATCAGTGTTCTAGGAAGGTGTAGTAGCCACCAGATAGTACATCAGATACCTAACCACATCCAAAGAGTGCAAAACTCTCTCCTTAACATTGCTAGGGATAGGGCACAAAGAAGGAAGAACAATATCCTGATTCAAATGAAAGGCAGATACTACCTTTAGACAGCAATTCTGGATTGAACAAAACACCACCTTGTCCTGGTGCCTCTCAAAGTAGGGGGGGCTGAATGGACAGCACCGCCAACTCAGACACACGCCTGACAGAAGTGATAGCTACCGGAAACACGACCTGGAGTGTAAGAATAGCAAAGGCAGCAACCTGCACAGGTTCAAAGGGAGCACCCTGCAAGGCAGGCAAGACCAATTCCAAATCCCAAAAACAGGGACCATAGGTTGTCGTGGGGAACGCACATGAGCAACCCCCTAAAAGCAATCTTAATCAAGGAATGCTGAACAAAAAACTTCTGAAAGAAGACATACAGGGTAAAAACCTGACCCTTCAAGGTACTGAGTTAGAGACCGACTCCAACCCATGCAGTAAAACTCCAGATCCCTGGGAACTGAGAACACCCAACAGGGAAGAGACCAAGACTCAACCAGTCAAGTAGGTACGCCATACCATATAACAGATGGGAGAAGAAGTCATCTTCCTAGCCTTCACCATGGACTCAACCAACGAGGTAGACAAACCCTTCTCCATCAAGATGGAGGTTTCAGCAGTCAGGCCGTCAAGGCCCGAGTATGTAATAGGGATGGCGTAAGTGGTCCTAAGTGAGCAGAACTGGCACTCCAAGCAGAAGGCACTGATCTACTGCCATCTGCACCACGTCAGCGAACCACACTCTTCTTGGCCACCTGAGGCCCCCAGAACCACTGGCACCCCTTCCAGAGCAATCTTACGCAGAACCCTGCCTAGCAGGGGGAATGTAGAAAGACATACAGAAACTGAATGTCCTGCCATGACATTACTAAGGCCTCCATGGGCACAGCCAGAGGATCCTGGGACAAGGAGACAAAGGCCGGGAGCTTGTGATTGTGACGAAACGCAAACAGGTACACATCAGGTTGGCTTCAACGGTGTTGCAGAGGGACCCCCCCCCCCGGAATGTATACCGCTGAAATGCAAGGAACATTGACCTCCACCCAGATCAGAATCAGAGACGCTTCCTGGAGGATCCTCTTGCTCCGGGTCCCTCCCTGATGATTAATGTAGGCAACTGCCATCAGAGTGACCATGCGCCCCTGAGCAGGCAGGCCCTGAAATGAGTAGTCAAACGAATCAGGACTAACCTGATCGCCCACAGCTTCAAGACATTGATAGGTGAATGGGCCTCCTAAGGGCTCCACCTCCCCTGGAACCGCAGGGACCTCCAGAAGAACCCCCCCAACCTGATAGACCGGCATCCATGGTGACCGTCTCCCAGGAAGAAGCAAGAAGGTTCCGCCCCCCAACAGGTTCCTTGAGTCCATCCACTAGGGGGACTGAGCACAAAAGGCCGCTGTGAAGCATGTCACCATCAGGCCCATCAGCTGCATCCCCTGCCTTGGTGAAGGAACGGGGACAGCTAGGAGAAACTGAACTTGTGCAAGCAGATGTCCACCTTCTGCTAAGGAAGGAACATCCTTGCCTGGACAGTGTCCAGATTCATTCCTAGGAATGAAATTACCAAAGAAAGGGACAGCGAGAACCTGGTGGTGGCTGATCACCCATCCAGATGACTCCAGGGTGGACACCACCAGCTGAGTATCCAACTATGTCCGATGTAGAGGCTGGGAAGTGATGAGAACGTCCAGGTAGTGCAGCCCGCGGACGCCCCTTGGCCTCATCAGAGACATCACCCCCGCCAGTGCCTTGGTGAGCACTCTGGGAGCTGAAGAGAGGCCAGATGTCAAGGCCACAAATTGGCAGTGTTGATCCTCCAACGTGGATCTAAGGATTCTTGGTGTCCTGAAAACACAAGGATGTGAAAGTAAGCAACTTTAATATCCCCAAACGGCCTGAAGCCCATGGTTCGCAAGGAGCAAATGGTCGAGCGCAGAGTCTCCATGACGACGGCGTCTGTACTTGACAAATTGCAGAAGAGCCAGACTGACCCATCTTTGTTGGGAACATAGATAAGGTTGGATTAGGGTGCCTTGCCTCTGTCCGTTAAGGGAAATCTGCAATGACCCCCATACGCAGCAGACCTTGCACGGCCTGCGCCAGCATCTGAACAGAAGCAGGGACCAGGAGTACCTGGGACCCGGTAATCATAGGGGGGGGGGGGGGGGCGCACAGCAAACACCATCTTGTAGCCGGAGGACACTACCTCCTAAAACCACCGGTCTGAGGCGTGGTGCCTCCAGACTTAAGCAAGGTGCCGCAGCCGTCCCCTCACCCAGGCGGGTGAGGGCGCCCCATCACGCTTGAGGGGACTTGGGAGAGGATTTGAGCATAGCCCCCCCAGAGGAGCAGGGGTGTTGTCTTCTGCTCCTAGGACAGGGAGTTGCGGGAGCCCCCACGAAGGACGCCCCTGGTTCCTGTTTAACACCATGGTGGGGGGTGGAATGGGGGCCCTGGCCCCGAAGGGCCCGAGACAGCCGCCTACGCTGGGGTAACTTAGCTCTCCTGTCAAACAGGTCTAGACGGGCCCCGAACAGACGCAGCCCTTTAAAGGGGAGCCCGGTAAGGGTCTTCTTCACAGCATTTTCAGCACCCCACTGTCGCAGCCAGAGCAAGCGACGTATAGCCACCACAAGGGCAGAAGTTCTTGCACACATCCTAATGGTGTCATCCAATGCTAACAGGATACATTTTACAAAGACATCACAATTGGAGAGTGCATTAAACACATCCGAAGGGAGATCCTCAGGGGCATGATCGAGCATTTTCCTGATGAGGGTTCTAGTGGCCACAGCAGTAATGGCAGAGGCACAGACCGGGTGAAGCGCCGTCCCCGCACATGCAAAGGCGTGGGAAGGCAGCAGGTCAATGCGCTGGCCCTCAGCATCCTGAAGGGTGGTATAGTCGGGGGGATGCAAGAAAGGGGTGTTAGATGGCCCTATGACCGGGACATCCACCTCAGGGGGGAACGACCAACATTTAACCACGTCAGGGGGAAAAGGGTACTTACTATCCCAGTCTCCTGGAATCCCTGGAAGTTTACTGGGGCACTCCCATTCCTTGAGCACAAGGGTATGGAAATGTGCCTGCTCTAGAAATTCACAGTTTGGTGATGCTGTATGGAAACGCTCCCCTCTTTGTCTGGGAGCCTCACCAGGGGGAGCGATAGACAGAACCTCAAAGATCTTGATCAATAATCTGTCAGTGTCATCCTGAATCCAGGGGTCAGGATCAGAGTCTTCATGAGCCTCAGGTCTCTGATCAGATGAGCCTGAGTCCGAAAAGAGCTCTCCTTCATCAGAAGGGGTATAGCCACACAGAGTCATAAACTCCTCAGTTCCCCTAGGGAAAACAGTAACATTAGGCGCCAAGAGCCGCTTCTTACCCGGGCCCTTACGCTCTAAAGACCTTGCAAAAATCTGTTCAGCCTTAGGCAGTCTAGACGCCAATTCAGGCTGAGAGTCCCCGCTTGTGTGCGACTCAGCAGGAGTGAGATTTAAGCCAGGGGGATTAGGTGAAGTGAGGCGAGGTACAGCCACTGGCAGGCCTGATTGCAAAGCCATCGCTTGCTCAGCACAAGGTACGCAGACCCGCGTCTTGTCAGCATCAGCATGGGGTTGACCACACGCCATACACCGCCGGAAATGTCCCAGAAGGACCCCGGTCACATTATCCTTAGATGCCTCCATATGGTGATTATTTGGCACAATATGCCAGTAGGGATTGACACTATAAACCAACCCTGGATGCCCCAATGACCCGTTAGGGAGTGGGAATAAATTTACAAGGCCTGCTACTCAATCACACCGGGCCGGGAGAAGCCAATGGATTCACCCTCTGAAAGACACAACGAGAAGAAGAGTGTCAGCACCGAAACACACTACAGTGAACTATAAAGCCGCCCGTGAAGGCACTTACGGACCATGGTAAGTAAGAACGTCACACCCACACACACGCGACCAGACAATATGGTGCCGAGAACCTCGAAGGGCGGGCCAGCGCGAGCTGTGACACGAGGCGCGCCCTCCCAGGCCCCGCCTCCCCGAAGAGCGCGAAGTCTACAGACAAGCAGCCAATGAGGACGCAGAAGCGTCTGAGGTGACGCCGCCACCCGGCGCGGAACATCCAAATGCGTCCAAGCAGACATTACAAAGAGGGCCATTAGCATGTAATCACAGTACCTGGACATCCACACGCAAGCACACACACACCCCCCCTTCTCTTCCTCCCGAGGTCTACTGGGGGAATGAGGGAGGATGGCGGCCCTTTGCACAGGGCCCACCGCTACCGGGGCATGGGACAATAATGCGGGAGGGGCATCCCATAAGGCTCACTATCAGCCTATACTGCCTACCCTTTGGTGGGGGACTGCGGTGGAGCAACGCTCCTTAAGCACACATGGTGCTGCCTACCTTCACCCGATCAGCCCAGCCCAGGCTGGGAGGCACATCACATCAAGGACGGGTGGGAACAGTCCAACAGGGCCGCAGGCTTTAATAGCCCCGCTCACCTGCGACAGAGTGATAATTTCATGTCTTCGCAGTCAGCACTGCAGAGAAATCTGGGGATTTGTGGGAGGTCCCCGGGTATTTGAGGGGCCGGGAGGAGCCTGTTTTGCATGTTTCTGCAGTGCAGCGCCATCTGGCGGAGGATAACCCAAGTGTAAGTAATCTATCTGGAGCAGGACATACTGTATACTAAGAATAGGGGAAGGAAAGCAGGTTAGGCTTTTTATTTATGACATTTCTACCCACTTGCAAACACTTAAATAATTAAACTTGCCATGAGGTCTTTACAAAACTAAAAAAAAACATGTTGGTTGATGTCCTGTTACACTACCTGCAAGACAATGAGCCACAAGCAGCACTATAGTATCCAGTTATCAGCATAACAGAATATTTACATCTGCACCAGGAGTCATCCAGGCCATTGTGATCAGATGGGACCATTCTTGATGGCTATGCTTGAATCAACAATAGTGGTATGCTAAAACTAGCCAATAGAAGTCTTTTGTAATGCAGGTATATATGTTTGTATGATTTTATACAGCAATACAATGAACTATTTTACTTTTCTAGTGTATTACATTCAACTCTGGTGTAGAGTAGCACACCTAAGCATTTATAACAAAGCACCAGCTACTGGTTGTACAGATATTGGATTTGAAAGTGTCACAGGTTGACCTAACCTCTGTTTAAAATACATCTGGAAGCAGTTTTCTGTGCTGTTCCTGTTGTGCTAATACATAATAATAAAAGCAAGCAACATTTTCTGACACAGAAACATTATTATTATTATTATTATGCCCAATAAATTGGGTTGCAGAGTGCTGCCAATAGGAGTGTAAATACTAGATGTTAGAAAGTCTTATTTGCAAAGTAGGCCACATACATGTGTTTTCCAAAGAAACAGAGGAAAATAAGACCGGCTGTATCCAGTATATTACTTGCAGCAATAGAACTCAAAGGAAACATTGATCAGAAAGCTAGACTAAATGACCTTCTATATTGAAAAAGATTTACCTTCAGAAGGGAATAGGATTTCCTTGCTGTGCACTCAGGATAGCTAAAAGACTGCAAACCAAATGCAGACATTTCTTTGTGAGTGCCTAAAGAGAAACAATCACCACAAAGGCAGTAGCTGCTTCGGCAGCAGTCAGTTAGGGGGGGGGGGCACCAGTTTACATGTCTTGATAGTCCATATCCCATACTCTGTCCATTACCAACATACATTAAGTCCTCATAAAAGTGTTGGTTATTGTGTGGAGGGTGGCTGGAAGTAATAGTAAAAAATGACTGTGTGGCCTGGTGCATAGGAGCATCCCAATTGCTAATGCCCCCATGCATTGCTACCATGCAAAGTAGTTGACTCCACATGGCCAGTAGTGGGCAGTTTTCCAGTTGGACAGTTGCACAGTGATGTGCTAGCCCATCTAGCAAACATGATTGCCACTGGGCATGTGGGACCAAGTCCCAGCAAGGGACAAGGAGCAGTAAGTATCGGGCTTGCACTAGCTGTGAACTGTTGGTCTGCTTGAAAATACTTTAGAAAAAAAACACACCTCCTTAATGTATTAAACCAAAAACAAACAAATGTCAAAGACAATGAATGCACAGTATGTGACCATATCTTGATGCCTAGTTGATTTCAATGATAATATGGTTAGAATATTTTATTTTTTCATCCCTCCCATGATTTACAGGTAATCAGTAAACTTGGGCATCCATGGGAGAAGTACACAATGTTGCAAAATATATCTATTAAGCAATAATGTCCCTGAGGACAGTTCAAAAAAATGGATGTTGGTCCAAGCTCAATGTCCAAGCCCAACGCTTACATCCACCGCAATTCCAAATCTGCTTCCCTGTACCACGCTATCCCAGGGGAGAGCAGTGTAGGTTAGCAGATCGAAACTTGCAGGGTGTGTAAGCCAAGAGCCAAATCCGAATTTTTTATCAGTTAAAGTGTATTTTAATTATGAAAGCTAAGGGTACTCAAGCAATTATGTTCACGTACTATTAAGTGGATAGATAAGCCTGCAGTGTGTGCACATAAGCCTAGAAGTGTGTACACGATTTAAGAACTTTGGTCAAAAACAAATTAATCCATAAGTCTGAGTTTTATCTCCAATATTTTTTTTTTATAAAGAGTGATTTTCCATGACTAATGCATCTGTATTCAGGCACAATTAATGTAATTACAGCCTTGTCTCAACATACGCATTAGTAACAGAACACATTCCAATTGTGCTGGGGAAGAGAATGCAGTATTAAGCTGTGGATCTGTACATAATACACTTTCATGGTTGCCTGTAATTAGAAGCTTGGGAAGATAATGTTTATGTGTACGATGTGTTTGTTCATTATGCTCTCCAGCCTTCACTTTGAAGAACCTCATCTCTGGTGTGTCATCTTCTTGTTCAGTTAGTATTAAAATCTGTTTTATGTGATCATTTTCACAGTGGGATAGCAGTAGCTTAAAATAATAAAATAAAAAAAAAACACTTGGTAATTTTAGGTTAGTTCTTCATGAATGCATTGTCTATAAGTCACATTTAAAAGTCTCAGATAAACTGCAATTATACTTCATAAGGCTGCAAATGTTCCCGTTTCCACTTTCTATCAAGCTGAAATTGTGAATTACAGCAGCAATGTAATTTATACACTAACACTTTAGAACAAACGAGTTATGTCTCAAATAGAATGACCAAAAAAGAAATCATAAGGCATGTAACTAGACAGCTTTAATCAGACATGTAAGTAAAAGTTACTGCTAATGAAGATGCTTACGTGTTCATTCTCAGATAATAAAACATTTCTGCTTTCAAACTGAAAAGAGCACTTTATAACATTTACAAATAAGTCATATAAGACGCACCTGCACATAGGACGCACCTAGGATTTGGAGAAGGAAAATAAGAAAATATTCTGAACCAAAAAGTTGTGCTAAAACACCATCCCCCCAAGAACCAAATAATAGGCAAGGTACAGAATCCCACCATTGCGTGCTGCGTATAATTCTCCTACCATCCCCCATGGCCAGTGTGGCATTCCCCCCTCACTTTCCCCATAGGCAGTGTGGCTTTCCTTCTACTATTTCCAGAGACAGTGTGGCATACTCCCCTCTCATTCCCATAGACAGTGTGGCATTCCCGCTCCCAAGCTCCATATAGGCAGTGTGGCATTTCCCCCTCCCATTCCCCATATAGGCAGTGTGACATTCCACCCTCTCATTCCCCATATAGGCAGTGTGGCATTTCCCCCTCCCATTCCCCATATAGGCAGTGTGACATTCCACCCTCTCATTCCCCATATAGGCAGTGTGGCATTCCCAATCTCCATATAGGCAGTGTGGCATTTCCCCCTCCCATTCCCCATATAGGCAGTGTGATATGCCCCCCCTTTCATTCCCCATATAGGCAGTGTGGCATTCCCAATCCCCATATAGGCAGTGTGGCATTTCCCCCTCCCATTTCCATAGGCAGTGTGACATTCCCCCCTCTCATTCCCCATAAAGGCAGTGTGGCATTCCCAATCCCCATATAGGAAGTGTGGCATTTCTGCCTCCCATTCCCATAGGCAGTGTGGCATTCCCCCCTCGCATTCCCCATATAGGCAGTGTGGGATTCCCCCTCCCATTACCATAGGCAGTGTGACATTCCCCCCTCGCATTCCCCATATAGGCAAGGTTGCATTTTCCCCTCCCAATCCCAGTATAGGCAGTGTGTCATTCCCCCTCCCATTTCCTTTATAGGCAGTGTGGAATTCCCCCCTCCCATTCCGATAGGCAGTGTAGCAATCCCCCTCCCATTCCCTATAGTCAAAAGCAAAAAAAAAAAAAAATGTAAACTCACCTTTCCACCCTTCCCTCAGTACAGTGGTGGGCGTGCCCATCCGCTGTATGAAGCCAGGTGTCGGCACAGTGGAGAAGAAGTGGCAGATACAGCCGCCTCCGACGCTCATGCTGTCCCCACCGCTTCTTTGCAGCACCAGCACACACAGACACCTGGCTTCATACAGTGGTGGACATGGCCGATGCTCGAGGCCGCATCCACCTGCTGTATGAAGCCGTATGTGTGTGCAGGCGTCACGGAGAAGGTGGCAGATACAGATGAATGGCACAGCGCGAGCGGGAAGGATGGAAAGGTGAGTTGACTTTTTTCCTTTTTTTTCACATTCGCCATAGGGCAAAAAATATGGTACTATCCATCCACGCTATAAAGGGTTAAATTAAAAATAAAATGGTGTGGGGATCTCAGCATAACCAGCCCGGGCACCAGCTATAGGGGCTGGTAGTCCAGGGTGCAGAGGCCAGCATCAATGACACCTGGCCCTGGAGGCTACAAGCCTGCACATCCTTCGTGGTCCGCATGCTCTTCTGCCCCCTCCCCTGGGCTTTGGGGAGGCAGGTGATGGGGGACGGGGGTTCATGGCAAGTCACCTGCTTGCCACAGCTGACTTGCCAGACCCCCACGCCTTGTGAACTGGTAAAGGGGTCTGATGGATCCCCTACCAGTTCACAAAGGGTTAACTGTAAAAACACACATAAGAGTACATTTTTTGTTTACTCACCTTGATCCTGTGCCCCACACCACTGTCCCTCGCTGATCCGATGACAGCTGCCGGTGATCACTGGAGGGGGGTGGGGAGAAAGGGGATCGGAGGCATCTGAGGAGCCTCTCGTTACGGCGGAAGAGCCTGGGATGGGAGATTGGAGGTCCCCCGATTGAAGAGGAGCCCCGCACCACAGGATCCACTTTTTTGTTGTTGTTGCTAGCAAGGGGGAACACCAGACACATAAAATCAGCATAGTTGGCGTTTAGTGGTAGGAGAGGCAGCCACGTGAATCCTTAAAAGCGTAAAAAAGAGTTAAATCCTTGATAGTGTACAGAAAAGTTTTAAAAAAGTGTGGCTTAACCATTGATAGTGCACATAGTTAGTTGTATTCTGTTTGTAAAAGCGCCATTTTCAGTTTGGCGTGTCTCCTGGGCAGGAACTGGTGTCTACCGATACATATGTGGCACCATTGTAATATGTGGCATGGGAGGAATGGGGCTTTTAAACACATGATTTTCTGGAAAATCTTACATTTTTTATTAAAAAATTACTAAAAACGTATTTTGTTACATTATTTTGCACAATATTTCACCCAAAAAATACAAACAAGATATTTTTGCAGACATACTCCTAAAAACAATATTCAATATTTTTCAGAAAATCACTGGAAATTCCCCGAAAACTCACAGTTAAACATGTAAAGTGCAAAATGCGGAAAAATTGTCCAGCAACAGTGTGTGACAAAATCTCTAGGTAGGCTGGCAGTTAAAGGGTTAAATTGGACTAAACCCTGTTTGACCATCCGCAAGTTCCAATTTGCTTACCTAGACCACACTACTGGGAAAATTGTTCAGTGGTCTGAATTGTGGAAGACCACATGACTACCAGTGTGCAATCTCAAGGTCATATATCGCTGGGGGAGTGTGGTGTATGTTATAATCTAGAAATAAGAAAATACACTTTTTCACTGTCAATTCTGGGCATGGCTGAGTTGGGAAGGGCATGTCATGGCACGGCCTTATGAGTCATGAGCATGATCTGTTGTGCCCAAGCTGAGAGCAACAAGGGTCAGGGTAGTAGTAGACAGACCATTGTTTTGTGTGGTTTCACCTCTAACTACTTTTTTCAAACTACCTTATGCTGTGCTATTTCCTTGGACTAGGACACCCACCAAGTGATGCTTGAATGAAAGGGCTGCTGAGATTAAGGGGACATGGCGCAGGGAGCTCCTTGCGCTTCATACACTGTCTCTGTACTGTACCTTCATCCTCCTACCTGTTGCAGTATTGTAGCCTACCTGCCACAACTAATCCCTTGTATGTACTCAGTCCAAATGAGTTTCTACTTAATCCATAAAAAATGCCTCTCAATCAAAGAAATATCTAATCATTACAACAAATACTTGCCAGCCCAAAATAATTCAAAAACACATAAAAAAACATATTGCTGTTTAAATACTATCTTAAACTGGAATTACATAAAAAAATGAGTGATAACTCCAAATGGATTAATTTTTAAGGTTTTGAATATTTAAAACAGCGTGGGCTTCTCCTTCCTGGAGAGTTGCTTTTTGGAAATTTTTTTTAATGTTTAACCCTTAAAAAAAAACAACATCATGTCCCCCTCCAGGAAGGGGGAACACCATGCTTTCTTTTTTATTTTTAAGGGTTAAACCTCTGGCTCTCAGTGACTGCTCTCTCTCTGTCACATGGAGGGGCAATTTATAAATAAATTGCCCTCCCTGTGGTGGGGAGCGAGATGCCAGGAGGACGTGTGGATTCTGTGGAGAACGATGTGCAGAGAGCAGTGCTGAGACAGACAGGGGCAGCAAGTCAGGTGAGTCAGCCCTGGGAACTTTGGGATTGCAGCAAACAGACATTTCAATCTGAACTCCTGTTCAAAAAGTTAAGTTCGCTCATCTATAGTCATGATTAAAGTGGACCAAAACCCAGTTGAATGTATAAGATTCCCAGGCGATCCATTCCCTCCCTGTGGCGCATCGAAAATCGGGATGCCCCGCTGTGTGAAACCCCCAAGTCGCCTGCTACACTTACCTTAATCCTGGTCAAACAGCACATGCACGGCCCACATCCCAGCTATCCCTCTTGCAGCATTTGTGAATGGCCAGCACGAGCGCACTCCCTGTTAGTGGGAAGCGCAAGATGCGGCCACTCGCGTGCTCGGAGCAGCTGAGCTAAGACGTCGGGGTTAGATGTCCATAGCTTAGTGGCTCCAGGTGTGCTGATTGGACGAGTGTCCACGTGTGTGTGGTAGGACCGGGATGAGGTGAGTTAATGCGCGATCTCTGGGGGGGACTAGACCAAAACCCAGGATAGTCAAAATTCTGGGTTTTGGTCCACTTTAAGGACCCAGCTTGGTTTGAAACACATCTGTAAGTTTCAGGTATACTCATGCTTTCATGGACAGTTGTATAGAGCTTTTAATGAATTCCCAATTAAAAGGTGAAGTTGTATCTATTTTTGGCCATTTGGAGTTATCAAGCTTCTGACTGAGGGGTTGGCATGCCCCTGGCCACGCTGGACAATACAGGCATTTGGGAAAGCTGAACTACTTAAAAATTAGAGCTGTCCTGATTTATTTGATATTTGGATGTCCCATACTGCATACCATCCACAGAAGCCTAAACCCAAGTCACATACTCATCTCTTCCAAGAACATGATGCAATGTGGGATCCCAGAAGCTGTAAGTAATGGCATAGAGGAGCAGGCTTTCCCAGAAGGAATGTGGCGTAAGGTAACCCCCCCCCCCCCGGTACTAAAAAAATCAGGACAGCATTCATATCCAGTTTAATGATTAATATACCCCCGACCCCAGTCTGAATAAAATCCTTCTTAATCATTATTGATGACCACAATCATTTTTAAATATGCAAACCATTAAAGAGGACATGCGGCCTGAAAAGGATGCCACCCCCTTCTCTGGCATCCTGATATGAGCTACCTGCTGTTTAAATATCCACCAAATGGGGAAACAGGAAATACACAGCTGCACATAGCTGTACGAATGCAGCAGCGCTACCTAGACCAATTAGAGACCTGCATCCCTGTGGTGTGTAGTAATTTTTGATGCCCCTCATCAGTGGCTGACTTGTGCAGAATCAGTAAGTTTCACTGGTTGCCCAGGGTATTCAACTAGCAGGCAAGTCAAATGGTGATGTCTAAGCAGGAGGGGGGTTCAAAAAACGCACGTTAAAATTATGTTGCATTTGCAATAAAGTCTACTTATGTAATAATGCTTTGGGGTATTATGGGATGTACAGTGGATTTAGTTTAAGTTTTTTTTGTGATAAGTGCTGGTAAACAAACCAAGAATATTTTTCTAAGGGTGCTATTTATCCAATGAAACATAGAGAAGGAATAGCTACTGTGGGTACAAAGACAATGAATGGAGTAAAGATGAGAGAAAGGGTTCACCCTGAACTGGTGGTCTCCCACCCAGGCAACAATTTTGATTCCAAGGAGTCACATGGAAGGGGGTTCTCCTCCAAGGAATGAAGAGAAGACTATGGGGCTAAAGGGGCAGAGATGATAGAGGTGAGAGAAGGGGAATTGCTGCTAGCAACAACTAAATGGCATGAGGCTAAGGATGATCCCCAATACAAACTTTCCACCATTTCAGCTTAGCCAAGCAAGTGTCTTGATGCTAGAATCAGGGGCAGAGAAGAGTGTGCAGATTTGGTAATGTTTGTTAGAATGAAGAAGTAGGTTTGAAGACTCCTTAAAGCAGAGTGTGCCCTCTGGCATGGGACTCCCCTGCTTACCTGCTGGCATGCCTGCGCCTCTTTGTTCTCAATGGGAGCCGGCTGTACACTGGCCACTCCAACCTGTTGGCCCAACTTCTCAGGGCGACACTGCAGGTGGGCATAGGTGGCCATAGGAACTGATGACAGTTAAAGTGGACCAACACCCAGGGGTGATCGGCCCGGAAATCTATAAGATTCCCGGGCCGATCACCCCCCTCACCGCGGGACATCCGAGATCGGGATGTCCAGCGGTGAGGAACCCCCCCGAAAACCCCCCAAAAACTCACCTCCTCCGCCTCCGTGCGCGCGCCCGCGCCGTCAGAGGGACGTGCGGGAGGCGGCGGCGGACGCGCTGGCTTGTCCGTCGCTGTCAGCGCTTGTCCGTCGCTGTCACCCGGCCACGTGGGAGCGTTTTGAGGTGAGTATTGGGGTGTTTCTGGGGGGTTTTACACAGCGGGGCACCCCTAATCGGGGTGCCCCCCTGAAGTGGACCAAAACCCAGGATAGTCAAAATCCTGGGTGTTGGTCCACTTTAAGCAGGGAAATCTCATGCCACAAAGCGGACCTTTCCTTTAAGACTAACCAACTAAGAAATACATGTACAAAACGTCCACTGACTGTGATTATAAGGTCTTTGCCCTCCTGTAGCCTTTTATTTACCCCAACAGATTTAAAGCTTTCATGCTTCATATATCTCTTGAGAACACTTACTGTACTGCAGCTATCAGGGGATGGAGATAATTGGGTCCAGGCTGGGAGCATGAATGTAAGAACTGCTATTATGTTCCAATGCTCATCATTTTCCAATGCAGGTCTGAATGTGATTGCAGCCAAGGGGAAATAGCATTTACTGCTGTTAAACACCCAGGACACATTACTGAAAGGTCAGAATTGAAATATTTGCTTTATTGTAGGAAACACTGGTTTCAGCATTGAGGTTTATGAAGCTGATTGATGGCTCTAAATAAATATGTATAAAACAATAGGTGACAATTTATGAATATTTAAAGCCTTTCCTTCAGTTATATCACAGGATATCTGGGATTGTTGTCCGTTTTAAATTAGAAAATATATTTAAATAATTAAATTCGTAAGTTAAAAAACTTAATTTTGGTAAAATCCAGTGTCCCGACTCAACTTTTTAGTGGATGAGCAGCTTAATGTACAAGATGCTGCAAAAACCAAAACTGTGTATAAAATCAATGAGAGCAATGGGCTATTTTCATTGCTCATAGTTGTAAAACTCAAGCTGTTGGATGCCTGTCTATAATGTTCTCTTTCCACTTGTATTATCTGCAGTTCACAGCATTTCATCCTGGGAATACTAATGTACACTCGCAATGCAGTTTGATTCTCATTCATTTCTCCTTCATTTGCTTATTTAATGTTAAACTATACACAAAGATATAAAACACATCTTATGTTTGTGCTGAAAAATAACTTCTTGGGAGAGAAACACAGAGGCTGCTGTCTGCATACTTCTAAAAAAAAAAACACTGCTATTCAACATGTAATGCTGATTTAGCCACTGGCCTGGAACAAGCATGCTGCCAATAAATCAGAAAGTATTAGAAAAATGCTGACCCCCTGATCTGCACATCAGTTTCTTGTCGGAGAACTAAAGTGGGTGCCAGGCAGGAGTAAAAAGAAAAGAGATTCCATAGCTCATAGGCATAATTATATGGGCAATAATACTCTAAGAGGCTTATTTATTACTAATGCCAGGTATCAGCAGATGAGCGCCTGTATAGTGGCGCTTAGAGCGACCGCTAGTAGACGCTCGTGTGCGGGTATCAGGCACAGTAACAGAGCGTCTCGGGTGCTCTAGTAACCTGGCCCGCATTGATGAATGTGATGTATGTTGGGCGCTCTAACACCAGTACAGCGCTGCAGGGAGCGAAAGGTAGCGCCAACTCAGTGCCACTGACTCTCGGCGTTCCACACCATACTTATCAAAAAACTACACACACAGCGTCAGCGCTCTAAATATGTGTTGATTAAAGTCGGCTTTTGAACACCAGTTCAAAACAAAGAGAAAACACATGGAATGACATTGTTGTAACATTGTGACATTAACACCAGACCTGTAATGACAATTCTGCATAAAAAACAACTTTTTCTAGGCCAATTATTTGAGAAAAAAAAAATTAAAAACAAAAAACCCTGTTTAAACAGAAGGAACGTCCATTGAAATATATAGGAGAGCGACAGGTAGCGACACAGAGACTATCGGCCTTATTTATCAAGGGATAGCGCCAGGTAGTGTCTCACTAGCGCCAGGTAGCGCCAGGTAGCGCCAGCTATCGGCGGCTACCGACTCCAGAACGCCAGGCGGCGGACACAATCACGCATTTATCACGCTAAATGAGGCTAGCGCCGGCGAGAGCGTCACCTAGCGCGGGATTCATCATGTAGCGGACTGCAACGAACAGCGCCGCTGCTAATCCCATCACAGCGCCAGGTATGACGCTACCTGTATCTCGCTACCTGGCGCTCTCCAATGCATTTCAATGGAGCAATCTTTAAATATTCATAATTAATTGATATGATTGTTTTTTATTTTTTTTTTTTAACTGTCAAAAATTCTGTGACCACTACGGCAATGTTATATATTTTTTTTAAGGTAAAAAAAAACAAAAAAACATTTGTGCAGAATTGATATTACAGGTCTGATATATTCATATTACAAAATGTTTAGAAAAACTTGTTTAATCTTTTAATAAAAAAATATGGATGTTTGGGGGTTAAAAACTACTTTTAAGCCATCGCCGCCAGCGCTCTGGGGTTTAAACAAGCATTTCACAGCGCAAGAATTTTTTGAGCGTGATTTGTTAATGAATATGCTGGGAGCCGTTCGCTCTGGCCATTCGCTGTCAGGCGCACCCATACAGCGCGGAACCTGTGAAACAGCGACTCCTAACCCCGTATTCAACATTACCGCACACCGACTGAATCGCTGTCAACAAGCGAACAACGGCCAAGCACAGCGAATACTAGCGGGCGCTTTGAAAATCACGCTACTGGCGCTCATCTGTCGCTACCTGGCGCTATTACTGAATGAGAGCAGCGCTGGCCTGAGGATCAGCTTAGCTAAGATATTTATTCTTGCCTCAGCACCAGGGCAGGGGAGTAACCTATGACTGAATTTCCACTTTAACCCTTTCGCTGCCAGCCTACCTGCAGATTTTGTCACCCTCGGTTGCCAGACCATGTTACACTATTTTGCGCTACACATGTTCAACTGTGATTTTTGAAAGGATTTCCAGCGGTTTCCCAGGAAATTTATATATAGTTTTTTTCAACAGAGTCTGGGCTTCAACATGAAATGTCTTGTTTGGCCTTTTTTAGTGTATTCTCAAAACTTTTTGGCGAAATATGTGCAAAAAATATATATTTTTTGCAATTTGTAGTGTTTTTTGGTAATAAAAAATGTAAGTTTGTCAATAAAATTGTATTGCGTGCAAAACCCCAATTTCTCCCAGTCACAGCGGTACCACATATGTATTGGTAGACACCCTTTCCTGCCCAGGAGACGCCCCCAAACTGAAACAGAGCTTTAGGAGATTTTCAGATAAAATACAACTGCGCTATGCGCACCTTGCAGTTTTTCCAGAAAAACAACCCTTTACATTTGAAATACTCCCCACAAACTATATATTCTCTGGAAGTACACGCCTCAAGCCTTCTAGGTGTACCAAGCTTGTTTATGTGGGCTTAGTTTTCTGGAAGTAATCCCTCAATGTATTCTTTGGTTGCACAAAGTTTCCCTAAAAAAGAATAAAACGGAAGAATCAAGCCACATTTTCCTAAAAAAAACTATATGCAAACAAGAAATAACAAGTAAAATCTCAAAGAGCAACATGTCCCGAACAGAGCGATACCCAACATGCATAGGTACTGTCAAGGGCAGAGTTGGCAAACATCACAAAGTAAAGCGTGCGCGTAACAGTAATTTTACTTGAAAATTTCAGCTCTGCAGACAAAGTGCGTACCTTGCTTTTTCTCAACCAAAACAACCCTTTACATTTGGAATATCCCCAATAAACCATATATTCCCTGAAAGTACACATGTTAAGCTTTCTAAGAGTACCCAACTTGTTGTAGTAGGCTCACCTTTATGGAAGTAATCCCTCGAAGAATTCTTAGGTTGCACAGGGTTTCCCTAAAAAAAGAAAAAACTGAATACATAACGTTTTCCTAAAATATAAATATGCAAACAAGAAAAAAAAAGCTAAATCTGAAAGAGCAAGGTCCTCCGAGCAGAACAACACCCAACATGCATAGGTACTATTAACCCTTTTAATTGCCAGCCTACTTGAAGTTTGTCACCCTCTGTTGACAGGTCATTTTTCCCCATTCTGCGCCATGTTTAACCGTGATTTTTGCCGGAATTTCCAAGAAAATTATAGATATATATTTTGCAGCAGAGTTTAGGCTTTAACATGGAATGTCTTGGTTGTAATTTTTCTACTGTTTTTTTTTATATTTTTGTGTAAAAAAACAAACAAAAAAAAATAAATATCTTTTAGACAATTGTGTCCTTTATTTTAAATAAAACATTTACTTTATTAGAGAAAACCATATTGCATGTGAAAGCCCAATTTCTCCCGATTACAACGGTTGCACATATGTATTGGTAGCCCCCCCATTCTTGCCCAGAAGACCCCCTAAATTAAAAATAGCACTTTATAACATTTACAAATAAAATACTACTACTATCCACACTATAAACATAAGGGGTTAATTTAAAAAAAATATAGCCCGGGCTCTTCTGCCCCCCCCCCCCGGGCTTTGGGGAGGCAGGTAATTGGGGTGCCGGGGGTTAACGGCAAGTCATCCACTAGCCGCAGGTGGCTTGCCAGCCCCCCAGCCTTGTGAACTGGCATAGGGGTCTCATGGACCTCTTACCAGTTCACAAGGGGTTAAATGTAAAAAAAAAAAAAAAACACAGAAACAGGCAGAAAAAGTTTTATTCATTTATTTAATACTTTTTAATACTTACCTCCCATCCATCCCTGTGTCCCACGTTGACCAATCTGGCTTCTGCTCTCCTGCTGCAGCTGGAAGCCTTTTTTAGCTGCTGGGCCACAGAACATAAGGGCTTAATTAAAAAAAAAAAAATTACATAGGGTCCCCCGTCCCAGGGGGGGGGACAGCATTTTTTTTTTAATTTTAAGGGTTAAAACCCTTAAAAATCCCGCCCAAAAATTAAATGGGGTCCCCTTTATCCAGCATTACCAGCCCGGGACCAGCTATGGGGGCTTGTAGGAACAGAGTGGGGGGGCAGCTTTTGTGGCCCCCCCACCCTGCAGCCTACAAGCCCACATAGCCTATGTAGGCCCGGGCTCTTCTGCCCCCCCCCCCGGGCTTTGGGGAGGCAGGTAATAGGGGTGCCGGGGGTTCATGGCAAGTCACCTGGGACCCCTCATGGACCCCTTACCAGTTCACAAGGGGTTATCAGTTCACAAGGGGACATAAGAAAAAAAATGTCATTTATTGTTTTTTTACATTACTCACCTCCGATCCTGTGTCCCCCGGCAATCTCCGATGACAGCTGACAGTCTGCTCAGGTGTTTGGAGGAGAGAGCATGGGGAGGGGGGGGGCGATCACAGCCCTCTCCCCCTCCCCACCTCTTTCCTCCAACCACCCGAGCAGACTGAGTCTTAGTCTCGGGTGCTGGACTTAAAAAGCGGCTGCTGGTGACATCACAGTGATGTGCTAGCTGTCGCGATCCAGGAAGTGGGGGAGAGGGCGATTTCTGCCCTCTCCTCGGAAGAGGCTGGGGGGGGGCGATCGGAGGCCCCCCCAGTGAAGAGGACACCCGTCGGGAGACAGCGCAGCCTCAGGTAAGCAAATGTCATTTTTTTTTTTCTTTTTCTTTACAGTTAGCAGCTGCTGCTGCCGAAGCGGGGGAGGGGGGCTATTCCAGGGGTTTTCCTGGAGCCATCCGACCCCCCACGGCGGATTGGATGGCACCAAATTAAAGAGGAGACCCGGCCGGATCCAACGAGGGGTCAGATGAGTATTTTTATTTTTTAAATAGCAGGGGGGGAAAGTCAAGCACGCAACACCTACGGGCTTGGCACTTAACGCCCAGCCAAGCCAGCACGTAGGTGTTACGGGCTTGGCAACAAAAGGGTTAAAAATAGATAAAAGCCAGATTAGACTTTGCAAAAAGAGCAAGCCAGCACAGTTTTTTTGACAAATGAAATTAAGACCAACCTGCAGCAGAATGATAGGCAGAATAATGTATAAAGGAGGCTTAGAACGGCTAATGATTCAACACACACCACATCCTCAATCATGGGCATGCATGGCACTGGGTCACTAGTGTTTATTGATAATGTATGAAAGGAAGAAAATGTATAGAGGAGGCTTGGAAAGGCTAATGATCCAATGCACACCGCATCCTCTGTCATGGGCATGCATGGCACTGGGTCACTAGTGTTTATTGATAATGTAACTGAAGACAGAATGATAGGCAGAAGATGCAGGTAGGCAGATGTATAGAGGAGGTTTGGAACGGCTAATAATGTAATGCGCACCACATCCTCTGCCATGGGCATGCATGGCACTGTGTCATAAGTGACCCTTGCAGACCATCACTCTTATTCCATGGTTACAGTTCTTACCTGATCACTGGATTTATGTCTTATACGCCCTGGCCCAATCTCTCATCTATTCTGCCCCCCGCTATCAGTCAGTGTATTTAGGACAAAATTTGAAGCAAAAAGTCCCACAAACAAGCAATAACTAACAGGCTGATTCATCACTAACGAAAGGTAGCGACAGATGAGCATCTGTAGCAGGCATTTTCAGAGCGCCCGCTAGTAGTCACTGTGCTCAGCCATGGGTCGCTACTTCATAGTGACTCAGTCGCTGTCCAGTAATGTCGAATACATTGTGAGGAGTCGCTATTTGACCAGTACAGTGCTGTATGGGAGCGCATGGTAGCGACTGCTCATAGCGACTGACTCACATCATATTCAGCAAAAAAACAGCCTCACAAATCTCTGCCGCTGAAAAATGCTTGTTTGAAGCCCAGAGCGCAGGAGGCGGTGTCTGTTTTTCAGCATCTTTCCACTAGTAACAAAATGAAAACATATGGAATTACATTGTAGCAACATTGTAACATGAACTGTTTAATGGCCGACCTGTAATGTAATTTCTGAAGAAATATATAAAAAATAAAAAAAATGAGAAAAAACTGCTTATTCAATGCCAGGAGAGGTCACAGAATTATTTGAGATTTAAAAAAAAAAAACAAAAAAAAACAAAAACACAGTTTAAAAAGAAGGATCGTCCATTGAAATGTATGGCAGGGCGTCAGGTAGCGAGAGGTCATACCTGGCGCTGTGCAAGGCTGAACGCCGGCGCTGTTCGCTGCGGCTGGGAAAATGATGAATCAGACGCTACATGGCGTTATCCCAGTCGCTAAACAGATTCTGCTTGATAAATGTGTAATTGCGTGCCGTGTCCGGCGTTCACCAGTCGCTACATGTCGCTACCTGTCATTAACCAGCCACTACCTGATGCTATCCCTTCATGAATAAGGCCCTAAATGACAGCTGCAGAAAATGCCTGGCAACGCCTTGCAAAAAAAGGAAATCCAGCATTTGGTAATGTCAATGGCTTCCAGTCATTGCTTGCAAAGGATTCTCTACAAAGTATTAAAATTGCGCATTTTATTGAGGGTAAATGTCCCCTAAAATTAGGAGGCTTTGTAGAAAAATGGTTGCAATTCCTAAACATTTTACAGGATAATTTTGTTAAACCTGAAAGTCTACACTTCAATTGCATCTCAGTTGTTTCTTTTCAATTCCAATGTGGTGGCATGAAGAGGCCAAATCACAAAGATTGTGTCACTCCACAATATATATATATCTTGGTAGAGTTGTTGGGTTTTACCATTCTTTGAACAGTAAAGTATATGTAAATACTGCAAATTGTCATTAATACATGCACTACAAAGGCCAGTATACTGTAGCCCTTTATAGTGTAACGAAATGGAAAATCCCTGTATAGAATTGATGCTGCACATTTATACCTGTAGGACAGCTGAGCAATTTTAATAAATATGCCTTCCACATGCTGTCTTCAATCTTTCGCCTGCTGCTTCTACTTTTGTCACTGTTGATTCTACCAAGAATAAGTACAGTAGCAATGTTACCAGACTCTAGTAAAACTTGATGTGATTGGCTGTCTGGGTAACCGACCTGTAAAAATCAGCAAAAAAAAAAAGAGCCCTGATAATGGAGGATGACAGACAAGAAGAGCCGCTGCATCAATCTGCAGGATTTATAAGGTGATACATGTGTCTTGTTATTTAATCAGTATCCATAAACCATTTAGAACAGGTTGCTACGATGCAGAATAACTACACATATTAACAGTTCTGTTTTGGAAATATTTAAAACAAGCCTGACTTACATTTATGAATATAAACTGAAAACCGATAAAAACAATGGTGATGTGGTCTATGAAGAAAAAAATGTAATTTTTGTTACTAGAAAAGTTCAGATTGCTTTTCTTTGAATTTCCTGACATGAAAATTGCTTTTCCCCATCGAGCGTTTCTAAACAATCAAGTTGAATGTTAATACCTGAGTTTCCATTCAAGAGATCAGCTGGTGAGTTGTCCCCTAATTTCACTTGTACCAGTCTCTAATTATCTACATTGCAGGGGGGGTTTTCATAGCAGGAGGCTATTCAAAAGCAAGGTAAGTCTTCAATATATAGGATGAGTACTTTGAAGGCATCTTGTCACCATCCTTCCAGCTTTTCAAGGAAATCGTTTGAATTATTAAGGCTCTGTTCACAGTTCTCCATTGCTTTAAGAGCAAGCATTGTATCAAAACAAACGCTACACTTTTGATGCATTAACAAGGCGTTTGCATTGCGTTTTTAAAAGAAAAATGTTTTTGCATAATAAGTAAATGCGTTATACATGCGTTATGCCATATACTTCTATTGACCTGCACTCTTACAACCTTGCGCTAAAAAAGGTATCTGCAACGCTTTTTTAATGCATTGTGCAACATAGCGCAGATTTATGAACTATCCCATCTAGAATAATGTTCAGCGTTTCCTCTGCAATGCAGCGCAACAACGCAGAGAAAGTGCAGAGGGGATGAACAGAGTGTAAAGGAAAAATTTGCCTGTTTTATATGCATTATATGATGTCCATAAATCATTCTTTCTTGACCGTATTTCTGATAGATTGTTGTTTCACAGACAGAGATAAAACAACAATGATGTCTGTGTGATGTATGAGATTGTGTACGTGCATCATACTGTCAAAGACCATAGTAATAAACCTTCAAAATATAGACTGGAGAATTTATTTTGCCTGTATTACTGCATTTGTACTAGACTTTTTCCATAAGACTGCAACGTTAAAGGGACTGTAACCCCAACGGCAATAATTAGCCATCAAGCAGCTGACTTGATGTCTGTTTCCTATGCATCCTCCACATTTTCAGCAGCATAGGGTAGAGGCCATAGCAGGGCTCCAAAGTTGGACCACACAAAAGAAGTATTCCTACAGCTACTCTGTCCCTTGGTGCTTTCTGCGTCAAGCCACAGTGGTCCCACATCTGTCTCTAACCACAGCAGAGCATGCTCATGACCCATAAAGCTACGTCATGACATGCCCTTCGAAGCTCAACCATGATATATTGAAGTAAAGAAATCAGTAGTATACATACGCTATTTACATACATACATCACAGATTTCCAGGTGCTTTTTAATAGCTTGTGGGAGAGTGCCCGCCATGTTAAGGTGGTAGGGAGGGGGGGGGGTTACCCTTAGACTGGACATTCACTTTAATCAAAACTGACATGATGAAACGATCAAAGGTTGGTAACTGAATAATAGCATTCGTAGGATAACAGCAAATATGAAAAACAAATTGAGTGACATTAAGTGGAGGCCACAATCTCCTTATTAACTTCCTTAGATACTTGTAAAAGCAATGGTTACTCTTTGCAAATATAGGATACCAATATCAATGGTGACTTATATGAATCTGAAGATCACTTAGAGGTTATTTATATTTAGAAGCTAATTTAAAAAAGAGATCTATTTTAGGCCACATGGAAAATATAAATCAAAATGTATAAAGAGAAAGAATTTACTCTAAGGAGCAGGATTTCTCCCATGATCTTTTGCAGTAGACAGCGCCATGCAAATGATCTCTTAACATCTTGGTCTGTTCCCAAAGCTCCTGCAGACTGTCAGGGCGTGCAATGCTTGGGCATAGATGATAATTATTACATAGCCATCCACTCCCACTTGTAGACGTGTGTTTCGGGGCCCCTCATCTGCACAAAGCCAAAGATACAGTAGATGGCTGTACTGGTAAAAATATTTGGGGTGCTGGAACATAGTCAGAAGCCACTTTAGGGAGAGGCCAATGTTAGAGGGATAAAAGAGATCAAAATACCTCCTATTTCAAGGTACAAGGCAGAGGGTGCTTTCTAAAAATAGAATTAGAAGTATTGACCTACAAATGATAAAACGATATCTCTAATTTGTGGCAGTAGGTGGATCCTACTGGTTCTTTAAAAAATGTGGAAAGCTCTACACCCAGAAAGCAGCAGGGAGCTTCTCACTTGTGAACCGGGTTTCTTTACTCTGTCCTTTATTCAAGGAATATTGCACAAGAAAACCCAATCAATAACCCACTCAAAATAAACAAGATTTTAAGCATTTTTGTACATATTGAGGTGGGAAGTTCTTTAAATGTTATCAATGAAGCCAACTGAGGTGGAGAGCTCTCCATGTCAGTCAAAGAGCTGCATTACTGAATAAGTTAATTAGTAATTAGTAATGTTATGGACTGCTAGAGTGTTAGGATTGCATATGGTAGAACAAGGCAGCAGTAGTAAAATAAATACAAAAACATTTATAGATTTTTCTGTATATGACAGAAAGCCTGCTGGTACCCCCACAGCTGGGATCTACCTCCTAAGGCTTGCATGCTCTTTCTTTTAATTTACTGTATCTAATTTGATTCAGTGTGTATTGATCAGGGCTAAAGACTATGAGGCTGATTTATTAATAGCGACAGTTGAGCGACTGTAGCGGTATTTTGACAGCGCCCGCTAGTAGTCGCTGTGCTTGGCCGTTGTTCGGTTGTTGACAGCGACTCAGTCGCTGTGGCGTAATGTTGAATACAAGGTTACGAGTCGCTACTTGACAGGTTCCGCGATGTATGGGAGCGCATGATAGCAACTGGTCAGAGCGACCGTCTTCCACCATATTCATCAAAAAATCACGCTCAAAAAATTCAAGCGCTGTGAAATGCATGTTTAAACCCCAGAGCGCTGGAGGCGATGTGTTAAAAGTAGTTTTTTAACCCCCAAACCACCATATTTTTGGAAACCAAAAAAAAAAAAAATTTAAATAATTTAGTAATATGAATACATTAATATCAGACCTGTAATATCAATTCTGTACAATTTGGCAGAAGTGGTCCCAGAATTTATCACATTTAAAAAAACAAAAAACATTAATAACAATTAATTATTAATATTTAAAGATTGTTCCATTGAAATGCATTGGAGAGCGCCAGGTAGCGAGAGGTCATACCTGTCGCTGTTCAAGGTCGGACGCTGGCGCTGTGGGATGAGGCTGGAATAATGATGAATGAGTGGCTATATGGCGCTATCTCAGTCGCTAAGCAGGATTGGCTTGATAAATGTGTGATTGTGGTGGGGAGCCGGCGTTCTCGTGGCGGGGCCCGTCATTACCAGCCGCTCACCAGTCGCTACCTGTCGCTATTCCTTCATAAATAAGGGCCTTTGTATTCTATATAGTGAATAGTTAATAGAACAGCACAGATTGAATCAGTTCAAATGTATAGTCTTAAGGACTAATATTTAGAATACAATCTGTGCATGTACAAGGGCCAACAGTGCACACACAGGGCTAACAGTGCTTTTTCCTATGAAATGATGTACAAGATTAGGATTGCTGTATCAGGATTACTTACCCTTTGTAATATGTTTAAGGTTTCAGGCCAAGCCAGATTTATTGTCACCTTCCCTAGCACATGTTCCAGGCAGACTAGCCTATGAAGTAACCCAACAGCTGGCAAGCCATTCTAAAGTGAACCTATCACCTCCAAAAGACTCCAGGGTCAGCCTACCAAGTTTCCCTAATATGGGATGCCCACTTCATGAACAATTGCTGGGGGTGGGGCACAGGGACCTTTCCAGTGGTCCCGCCCCTAGCAATCGCGGACCTCGGCCGTATACAAGGCATCCCTGCAGCTGAGTGCGCCAGACACTGCAGGGAAATTGTGGATGAGCCATTTCCCTGTGCCAGTGCTCAGTTTAAAATGATGCATTATGCCATGCATTAGAATGTAAAGCTCTGATTGAACAAGCGCCAGCGCATGCACCATGGGAATGACAGCAAGGTTGGGATGGCTCGAGGGCAAAGACAAAACAAATGCCTTAGAATCCACCTCAACAGTATTATTTCAGTAATGACAAGTGCTTGGTTTTAAAGTGCTAAAAACAAATTGCAGGGTGAGTCTTACTCATTAAAATTCTACTATAATAAACAAAGGATTTATAATCCATTTTAATCCAAATGGGGCACTTATTAACTATTTTACGCCTCAAGCTTTAAGCTTGTTACAAAAGTAATTTCCAATCATAACTTACAGAGCACAGTTACATACATTTTTATTCATATTTATTTTTTTGTTTTGCTGCCTGTAGCCTACAGTGGCGATTATCCAATAACCTCCTAACATTTTGCCTGAAAACTGTGCCCAATGTCAACAAGGCTGGTATGCATAGAAAGCTTGATGTATTTCCAGAGAATATATAGTTTGTGGGGGTTATTTAAAATGTAAAGGGTTGTTTATCTTGAAAACCTACAAGGTGCGCATATTGCATAGCAGTTGTATTTTATCTGAAAATCTCCTAAAGTGCTGTTTCAGTTTGGGGGGGGGGTCTCCTGGGCAGGAAAGGGTGTCTACCAATACATATGTGGTACCGTTGTAACCGGGAGAAATGGGGCTTTTACATGCAATATGATTTTATTTAAAAAGTACATCTTTTATTACAAAAACACAACACATTTATTTGTATGTATTTATTATATATATATTTTAATTTGTATTTATTTTATTTGTTTAGTAATTTCATGTTAAAGCACAGACTCTGATGAAAAAAATATATATATAATTTTCCTAGGAAACTGTCAAAAATCACAGTTGAACATGTATAGTGCAAAATAGTGAAAATGGTCTGGCAACAGAGGGTGACAAAATCTCTAGGTAGGCTGGCAGTTAAAGTGTTAAGTGTGGTTCGACACTACTCTATGAAGACTTCATCTTCATCTGGAAAATCTATATCAATGACTAGGAGCAGCCTTACCTAGAGAGTTGTCCCCTTCCTCTGTGGGGCAGATGAAGTGGGGTCAGGCAAAAACGGCAAGTTAGGTTGTAAATCCTCAGAGTTTCAAGGTTCCGGTGAGTAATAAGTTAAATAAGTTACAAAGTTCAAACAACAACTGGAAACACACACACACACACACACACACACACACACACACACTTTTCAAGCCTCTGACATACATCAATTTATTTGTTAAGTGCTAACCCATATTATAATCTAATTTCCAAAAATGAGAGAAACATATTAAAGAGAAATTTTCCCTCAACAAGTTCTTAGATGTGCAATTAGCTGCCTAGGTCATTAAATGCTGAAAGTATTCTTATTGGAGTGTCACATAACTGCATTTGCTTGTTGTTAACAGATCTCCCCAGGAAAACAAAAATTAAAATTAATTCTTTTTATTTAGTGGCATGACTTGCAGTTTGTGCTTTAATCGTCAGGTCCAATCTCATTAAAATCATAGATTCAAACCAGTTCTTGTGTTCTACGCCTCAGCGATCAGACTAAATGAAGTGAGCAAAGACAAAGAAAGGAATGAATTACACCAGGCTGCCGCTTTGCATCATTACTATTACTTGGAGCAATCCATTTTCTTAATACAATCCATGTTGATCATATTTGCCTAATGGGCTTCTGTAAAACAATAAAGACTATGAAAACATTGTGCATAATGGTGATTGCAGGTGACTTCCTACTTGGCTGTGTTTGTAAGGCCCAGGGGTTTATTATAGGAATTGAGGTATAATTAAGCTAAATCTAATTTGATTTGTTTGCTACCTTGCCTTGAATATACCCTGGCAGATGGCCCAGCTGGTGAATTGAAGTAGCATATTCAGCTCAGAAGGGGTTAAGCCATGCTATTGTGTGCGCGTATGGCACCGATGCCGCACAATAAATACATAATTTGTTCTCAACAGGTTAAAAAATGAAAAGGACCCTTTCCCTGCAGTCAGCTGTTACTCTATGAATGGCATGGTTATTAGGTAGGGTCAGAAATCATTTCAGGCCAATAAAGCAATTTTTTGCTGTCAACACAAATTAGTAGCAATATGCATAACTTCTGTAAATGCAGGGTTGTCTGTATCTTGGCAAATATATGTTTATAGTAGGAAGCAATAAGGGTTCTTAACACTAGTTCTTTTATATCAGAGGCAATGTGAAAGTAATAAAGTACAGCAAACACACAAATATTATATTTGAGGATTATTCATAAAAATGTTTTGGCTGCCCCACCAGCCAAAAAAGTTTCCCCTGACCCCTACTCCTGTGGTCAGTCATATAAGCTGCTTAAAGGAGTAAGTGCTATCACAAAAAATACAATTCTGTGATTACTCACCTGTAGAATTGGTATTATACGTATACAGCGCGTCCTGTTCCAGAATATTCCTTACACATGGGTAATACATCCACAAGATGGCGCTGGACTGCAGAAAACTGCTTGCGGCTCCTCCCAGCCTTATATAAGTCAGGGACCTCCCACAAATTCCCCAGTATTGACAAGCAGTTAACAAGAAGCCGGGAGAACAAAAATAACAAGAATTCAAAAATGAACATATGAACAATCACCATACATAAGAATAATGATAACGGGTGGGATGGAACAGGACGTGCTGTATACGTATAATACCAATTCTACAGGTGAGTAATCACAGAATTGTGGTATTCTAAGTATACAGCACGTCCTGTTCCAGAATATTCCTTACACATGGGACATCCAATAGCAGTGTCCGTAAGGTAGGGTGGGATCCCCAAAAAGTAACAGCAGGCAATTCAAACCACTGCCGCCTGCAGAACTTTGCGACCAAAGGCAGCATCAGCTGTGGCCCTAACACCAACCTTGTAAAACTTTGAAAAAGTATGAACAAAAGACCAAGTAGCGGCCTTGCAAACTTGTTTCACAGAAGCTTGGTGCTGAAAAGCCCAAGAGGCACCAATAGCACGAGTAGAATGAGCAGTAAGACAGAAGGGAGGCTCCTTCCCCTTAGCAGAATAGGCCTGTACCACAGCCTGACGGATCCACCTGCTGATAGTGGACTTAGCTGGAGCCAGACCCTTCTTAGGTCCAGACGGGAGCACAAAAAGAGCATCAGTCTTCCTGAAGGATTCAGTAGACACCAAATAGAACTTCAGAGTCCTGACCACATCCAGAGAGTGTAAACCCCGCTCCTTAGGGTTACTAGGACACAGAGAAAGCAAAACAATGTCCTGTTTGAGATGAAAAGCAGACACAACCTTAGGTAGAAAATCTGGTAGAAAAACTAAACACCACCTTGTCCTGATGTCCCTCAAAGTAAGGTGGTTTGATGGAAAGCGCCGACAACTCAGAAACACGCCCAACAGAGGTGATGGCCACCAAACAGACTACCTTAAGCGTCAAAATGGAAAAAGGGGCCTCACGCAAGGGCTCAAAGGGAGACCCCTGCAAGGCAGATAAGACCAAGTTCAAATCCCAGACTGGTAACATAGGCTTACGTGAGGGACGCACATGAGTAACCCCCTGGAAAAAGGTCTTAACCAAACGATGGTGAGCAAAAGATCTTTGGAAGAAAATGGCCAAGGCAGAAACATGACCTTTAAGGGTACTAAGTTGAAGACCCAAATCCAAACCATGTTGCAGAAACTCCAGAATCCTAGGTAGAGAAAACACCCGACAGGGAAACGACTTAGACTCACACCAGTCAATATAAGCATGCCATACCCTATAGTAAATGGAGGACGAGGACTTCTTCCTAGCCCTAATCATGGTATTAACAACAGAGGCAGGCAGCCCCTTTTCCATCAAGATGGAGGTTTCAGCAGCCAGGCCGTTAAAGCCAGCGTTTGAAAATTGGAATGGCGTAGCTGCCCCTGAGTGAGCAGGTCTGGAACTTTGGGAAGGGCGTACTGATCTACTGCCAACTGCACGATGTCTGCGAACCACACTCTTCTTGGCCAACAGGGGGCCATCAGGATGGTTGGCACCCCTTCCTGGGATATCTTGCGCAGCACCCTGCCCAGCAGAGGAAACGGAGGGGACACATAAAGGAGCTGAAAGCTCTGCCAAGACATTGCTAGTGCATCCATGGCCAAGGCCAGAGGGTCCTGGGACAGGGAGACAAAGGCTGGATGCTTGTGATTGTGGCGGGACGCAAACAGATCCACATCCGGCTGACCCCAACAGTGGCACAGGGAGCGAAACACCCTGCTGCTGAGGGACCATTCCCCCAGGTGAGAAGTCCCCCTGCTGAGGGAGTCTGCCTTCAGATTCTCCACTCTTGGGATGTACACTGCCGAGATGCAGGGAACATTCTCCTCCGCCCCCGGACCGTTTTAGAGATACTTCCTTGAGGGCCCTCTTGCTCCGGGTCCCTCCCTGATGATTAATGTAGGCAACAGAACAGCCCGACCCCGAAGGTGTGGAGTCAGTTGGACGAGAATCAACCGTATCGCCCTCAGTTCCAGAATGTTGATATGGGTGTGGGCCTCCTAATGGCCCCACTGACCCTGGAATTTCAGGGATTTCCAGAAACCCCCTCCAAGCCTGTCAGACTGGCATCTGTGGTGACTGTCTCCCAGCACGGAGCCAGAAAGGATCTGCCCACCAACAGGTTCCTTGAGTCCAGCCACCACGAGAGAGACCGCTTGACCAGAGGGGACAGAACAAACACCTGATCCAGGGACACCGGGTCCCGATCCCAAATTGACAAGAGGTGAAGTTGAAGAGGCCTCATGTGAAACTGAGCGTATGGAACAGCCTTGAAGCAAGACACCATCAGGCCCACCAGCTGCATCCCCTGCCAGATGGAAGGATGAGGGCAAGACAGAAGAAGCTTGGCTTGAGCTTGCAGACTGTCCACCTTCTGCTGAGGGAGAAGGATCTTGACCTGAGATGTATCCAGAGTCATGCCCAGAAAGGACTTGACCATTGACGGTGACAGGGAAGACTTGGGATGGTTGATCACCCAGCCGAAGGACTCCAGTGTGGACACCACCATCTGGGTATCCAGCTCAGCCTGCTGGAAGGACCGAGACGTGATGAGAATGTCATCCAAATAAGGAAGGATGCGAATGCCCTGAGATCTCAGCAGAGCCATAATGCCCACCAGCACCTTGGTGAATACCCTGGGAGCCGAGGTGAGAACGAAGGGCAAGGCCACAAATTGGTAGTGCTGAACCTCCAGAGTGAACCTGAGGAATCTCTGATGACCTGGAAAGATTGGTATATGAAGGTAAGCATCCTTGATGTCTACAGAGGTCATGAAGTCCTCCGGGCGTAGTGAATTTACAGCTGAGCGCAAAGTCTCCATGCGAAAGTGTTTGAATCTGACAAATTTGTTGAGGCGCTTTAAATCCAGGATGGATCTGATGGACCCGTCTTTCTTGGGAACAGTGAAAAGATTGGAATAGTAGCCTCTGCCCCTTTCCTGTAAAGGCACTTGGCATATGACCCCTAACTCCAGAAGGTTTTGGACAGCAAGGCGCAGACCCTGGGCTAAAAGGGGGTTTTGAGCCATCCGGGATTTGATGAATCTTGGGTGCGGCGAGGCTGCAAACTCTATCTTGTAACCGGAGGACACTACCTCCCGAATCCACCGGTCTGACACGAGAAGTCTCCAGATGTGAGCAAAAAGCCGAAGCCGTCCCGGATGGGTGAGGGCGCCCCTTCATGCCTGAGGGGGCTTGGGTGAGGTTTTTGGCTTGAGACCCCAGGAGAGGCCAGGACGGCCACGTCCTCTGCCCCTACCCCAACGGTCTCCACGGGCCCCAGTAAAAGAGACTCCACGGTTAGTTCTGGAACCACGAAAGGATGGGAGAAAGGTTCCTGTCCCCGAAAAGACAGAGAAGGCCTCCTGCGTTGAGGTAATCTACCACCCTTAGCAAACAAATCCAAGCGTTCCCCAAAGAGAAGCAGGCCCTTGAAGGGGAAACCAGTGAGAGCCTTCTTAGCAGCATTGTCAGCCACCCACTGACGTAGCCAGACGGAGCGGCGTATAGCCACCAACAGGGCAGAAGTCCTACCACACATTCTAATGGCATCATCCATGGCAGAGAGGATATATGCAATAAATTCCTCACAAAGCAGGAGATATCTATACTCCTCTCTACCCGCATCCTCAGATGCCCAATCCAAAATACACTTAAGCACCCCTTTAATGGCAATAGCCATAATAGCAGAGGCACAAACTGAGACCAGTGCCGTCCCCACACAGACAAAGGCATGACAGGCCAGTTGGTCCAAACGCCAGTCCTCGGCATCTCGCAGGGTAGTAGTGTCAGGAGAATGCATGACAGATGTATTGGACAACCCTAGAACGGGCGCATCCAACTCGGGAGGACATGACCAACGCTTAACAACATCAGCAGGAAAGGGATACCTCTTGTCCCAACTCTTAGGCCATTCCCATTCTTTGAGCATTAGATTATTAAAGTGAGACTGCTCAGGAAACTCCCAGCGTGGCTTAAACGTATGAAAAACTCACATTGCTGCTGCGGAGCCACTGCCAGGGCAGAAAACACAATTCTGTGAAAACTCACCTGTAGAATTATTTTTTCTGGCGATCCATTCCAGACCCGCCTTACACTTGGAATTACCTCTCCAATAGCCCTAGTAGAATGGGCCATGAGCCGAAAAGGGGGTTCCTTCCCCTTGGCCGAGTAGGCTCTTTCAATTGCCTGCCTAATCCCCTTACTGACAGTGGATTTAGCTGGCGGAAGCCCCTTTCCCGGCCCTTCGGATATAACAAAAAGAAAATCCGACTTCCGGAAGGATTCCGTAGCTGCCATGTAATATCTTATGGCTCTGACTACATCCAAAGAATGAAGCGCCCTTTCCTTAGCATTAGCCGGAACTGGGCATAAAGAAGGTAGAATTACCTCCTCATTAAGGTGAAAAGGAGAGACAACCTTAGGTAAAAAAATTAGGCTTAAACTGAAAAACTACATTGTCTCTGTGAAACTCAAAATAAGGCGACTTCATACATAAGGCGGCTAATTCAGAAACTCGCCGCACAGAAGTGATTGCCACCAAAAATATCACCTTAAGCGTCAAAATGCTCAATCGAGCGTCAATCATAGGCTTGAAGGGAGCACCTTGGAGAGCAGATAGTACCAGATTCAAGTCCCCCACCAGTAAAATAGGCTTGCGCGGTGGTCGGACATGAGTGACTCCCTGAAAAAAAGTTCTAACGAGTCTATTACTAGCGATAGATTTCTGAAAAAAAATAGATAAGGCCGATACATGCCCCTTTAGGGTGCTTAATTGTAGGCCCATAAAATTCTAGAAACCGAATATTTTGTGTATGAAAATTTCCTAGACTCACACCAGGAAATGGACGCTCACCAGACCCTGTAGTAAATCTTGGCAAATGTCTTTTTCCGGGCCTGAAGCATGGTATGAATACCCTTAGCCGATAAACCTATCTCTGCTAAGATCAAGGTCTCAATAGCCAGGCCGTCAAAGCCAGCATCTGTAAATTCGGATGCCGAAGCGCCCCCCCTGTGTGAAAAGGTCTGGATCGTCTGGCAGGCGCCAATGATCTACCGACATCCTTACTATGTCTGAATACCAGGTTGGTACCCCCTCCTGAGCTATCTTCCTTAGTACACGACCTAGAAGCGGGAGCGGGGGAAAAACGTACAGAAGCTTGAACCTTGCCCAAGAGGTTGACAGGGCGTCCGTTGCTATGGCCAGATGGTCCCTTGACCGGGCCATAAACTTCGGCCGTTTGTGATTGTGTCTGAAGGCAAAGGGCTTGAAAAATCTTCTGACCATTCTCCCCGACGCAGCGATCCCCTGCTCAATGCGTCTGCCTCCTGGTTCTCTATCCCCGGGATGTGAACTGCCGAGATGCAGGGAACATTCTCCTCTGCCCAAACTAGAATCCGGCTTACTTGCCTTAGAGCACTCCTGCTCCCAGTACCCCCTGACGGTTGATATAGGCTACCGCCGTCCTATTGTCTGACTGGACTTGGACAGCCTGTCCCTTTAAACTGGGGGTCAGATACTGAAAGCGGACCTTCACTCTGAATAAGAGTCTATCTTATATGTTTCGTAACATATAAACACGTAAAATATATTAATTTTAGATGCTGGGGAACCGTTTTTTAAGAGTTTGGGCTTTTCATTAAATCTGATATGAAGGTCCGGTTGAAGCACTAGCCAGATTGCTCTTAACTCCAAAATATTTACGGGAAGCCGATTCTCCTTTGGACCCCACTGTCCCTGGATCTTCTGGGTCTGCCAGATGCCCCCCCCCCCAGCATGTAAGGCTGGCATCCGTGGATTTGCCACTGAGGTGTCAGAAAGGACCTGCCTATTGATAGGTGTAGAGGGTCCAACCACCACAGGAGAGATTGCCTGGCTGAGGGAGTCAGAACAAAGGCCTGATCCAGCGACTACGGGGGTCGATCCCAGCTTGACAACAGATCTAACTGAAGAGGCCTCATGTGAAACTGGGCAAAAGGCATGGCCTTGAAGCAGGCCACCATGAGGCCTACCAGTTTCATCCCTAACCGGATGGTTGGCTGTTGACAGGCCAGTAAGGAATCTATCTAGTTCTGAATTAACCGAGCCTTCTGCTCTGGCAGAAAAACTTTGACCTGGACAGTGTCCAGAGACATCCCCAAAAAATTCCTTACTGGCGCAGGGGTGATATGGGACTTCGGATAATTGATTACCCAGCCAAACTCTTCTAGGGTCGATAGAACTGTCTGCGTGTCCTTCTCTATTTCCTCAAGGGACCCCGGCAGAAATCAAGAGATTGTGCAAGTATGGGATTATGCCTATCCCCTGGCTTCTCAGAATGGCCATGAGACCTGCCAAGACCTTGGTGAATACCCATAGAGCCGAGGATATGCCGAACGGCAGTGCCACAAACTGGAAATGTTGCCCCTCCATGGCAAACCTTAGGAATCTCTTATGACCTGGAAAAATCAGGATATGAAGATACGCGTCCCTTATGTCTATTGTGGTCATAAGACCCCCGGGCTGAATCGATCGTACCGCTGACTTCAAAGTCTCCATGCGGAAATGTTTCACCCGGATAAACTTGTTGGGACCCTTTAAGTCTAAAATAGGATGCACCGACCCATCCTTTTTGGGAATTGTGAACAGGTTGGAGTAAAACCCCTGACCTTCCTCCTGAAAGGGTACCTGGCAAACTACCCCTTTTTGAAGAAGATGCCAAACAGCGACTCTCAGGGCATCTGCCTTTACCTGGTTCCGGGATGCCCCTGACCAAAGGAACCTTGTGGGCGGTCTGGCTGCAAACTCGATCTTGTAGCCTGATGACACCACCTCTTGGATCCAAAGATCCACCACATGGCGTCTCCAGATAGGAGCAAAATGCAAGAGCCGTCCCCCCACCCGCTCGGGTGAGGGCGCCCCCTCATGCCGGAGTGGGCTTGGCTGGAGGCTTAGGCCTATTTCTCCAGGCACCTCCTGTCCTGTTACGGGCCCTGCCTCTGCCCCAAAAATCCATACGGGAACATGATATGAAGGAGCCTCTACCGCTCCGAAAGGGCCGATATGATGCAGGCCTCTGAAAAGGCTGAGCCAACTTTTCTCTGAGGCAGCTTGCCATCCTTGACCATAAGGTCAAGCCGCTCCCCAAAGAGTCTGCTCCCTAAAAAAGATAAATCTGTAAGAGACTTTTTAGCGACCATTGTCTTAGCCATAAGGAGCGGCGTAAGGCAACCAGAAGGGCAGAGGTCCTGGCACCTAACCTGACTGCATCATCCATAGCAGTGATAGCAAAGGCGTTAAAATCCAAACAAGTTCTAAAATCCTTGGACTCCTGAGTATGTCTGTGAGACTTAGCCCTGGCCAAAAGCTTCTTCACCTTCTTCCTCGAAGCCAAGGACACAATAACCGTGGCACAAAACGGGCAAAGAAACAAGCATACCATAGCAAAAGCATGGCGGGCCAACTGATCCATTCGTCTCTCTGTGGGATCTCTTAAGGATGCATTAGTAGCAGACGGCATGATAGAAGTATTGGACAAGCCTGATAGTGTAGAATCCACTTCGGGTGGAAAAGACCAAAGCTTAATCATATCAGCCGGAAAGGGATACCTAGCGATCCTAGGAACAGCCGGTAACTTGTTAGGATTTTCCCACTCTTTTAACACCATCCTGGAAAAATGCGGCTGTTCCAGAAATACCTGCCTATGTCTCACCGGGCTAAACAGGTCGTCCTTCCCTCTTTTTGCCACCTTAGGGGGGGTAATATTCAAAGTTTCAAAAACCAAAGAAACTAAACATTCTGTTTCGTCTGAGAGAAGGGGATCCTCATCAGAAGAGAATAAAATAGCATTACTGTCCTCCTCACCGGAGCGTAACTCACCCTCTGAGAGCTGTTCATCCAAATATTCTTCCTCCTCCTCAGACCCAAAAGAGGCAAATAAATCCTCTTCCTCATAAACAGGCTCCAAATGCCTCCTCTTATTGGATGGCTTTCTTAGGGACGACCAAGGATAACGGTCTCTCTAAGTTATCCAACCTGTGTGCCATATCTGCCTGCGCCTCGCTGCCTTCCCCTTCTCCGGGGGATATTAGAGCAGGCTGAGCTATGGCCCTCCCCAAAGCAATTGCTGGGCTAGAGACAGGGGCAACCGATCTATTATGGTCTAAACCGATTCTTATAGCGCAAGCAGAACATACAGTGCTGAAACTACCCAGGGAATCCTGCTTACATAAGGGGCAGAGCCTGCCCTGCTCAAGCAGGATGCCCGAATCACTATCCCCTGATGCCTCCCTCATGGTGTTTTTTTTTTATTTTTACAAAAAAGACCTATAGTCCTAAGCCTATGCCAATCCCAAAGGGACTGGGAGGAACCACAACCCCTTTTATCCTTCTTCCAATCTAAAAATAAACAGGAGAAAAACCCTATTAAAAAAATGTCATTAGAACAGTACAATACAATACAATCCAATAAAATTTGGAGAGCCAAGCAGCATGCAGCAAAGAGAAAAATGGCGTCCGCAGACCTTGAGGGGCAGGCCGTGGAGTTATGAGGTAAATGCATCATTCACAGGGCCCGCCCCCCGAAGAGCGCGAAACGTGCCCACGTGATCCGGCCGGCCAATAGCGGCCCAGCAGCTCTGAGGTACATGGGGCTGCCAGGCGCGGAGCGCAGTACGAAGCGCGGCGGCGTATTATAAAGTTACAAGCACTAAAACATGTCAGAGTGAAATACAGTGTTGAATCACTAGACGACCCCCCCCCCCCCCGGAGATCCCCCAAGGGGAGAGTGAGGGAGGATAACAGCAGAATTCCCAGGGATAATGGCACCCAGATGACTAATGTGAGAAGTGGGGGTGGAGGGGGAATGAATAGGGTTTAACGGCACAGAATAACCTGGCAAAACCCATGAGGCAGTGGGGGCATCCCAAAAAGGCTCACCATTAGCCTAAAACCCCTACCTTGTTAGAGCAGGGACTGCGGTAGGAGCCTAGCTCCTCAGCACCATTTGTGCTTGCTAACCTACCTTCACCCGAACCTTAACAGCTGAGGCTGGGAGGCAGTAAATGAGACGGAACGGGTGGGAATAGTCTTCTGTCTTCTCAGTCCAGACTGCAGAAAGAACTGGGGAAATTGTGGGAGGTCCCTGACTTATATAGGGCAGGGAGGAGCCACAAGCTGTTTTCTGCAGTCCAGCGCCATCTTGTGGATGTATGACCCATGTGTAAGCAATATTCTGGAACAGGACGTGCTGTATACTTAGAATAAATGACCCAATGATAAAAATCCATATACCGCATTTTTCGCACTATAAGGCGCACTAATTTTCCCCCAAAAAGAGGGGGAAAATGCCCATGCGCCTTATAGGGCGAATGTACCAACTGTGGGGGAGGGGTGCGTGAGTAAAAGAGTGCTGGAGCATGCGGGTGGCGCCGGGTATAGGTGGCTGGACGCCATTACTAACATCCAATCTTTCACATCTTTTACACAGGCAGGTTTGGGGGGGGGGCACCAGCAAACAAAGTCACCAGCAGGAGCTGATCCTACCTGGTGTCTGGCCACTGTGTGGGTTCCCAGGTCAGTGGCCTCGGGATAGAGGAGGGAGGGTGGGCGCAATGCTATGTCTCTCAGTGAGGGAGACGTGCTGGAATCACGGCTGTGCTGTCCAGAGCGCACGCTGTGTCTGTGAATGGCTGACGTCACTCCTAGCCGGCTGAGAAACTTCTCATTGGCTGACTCATACACGAGAGAGAGGAGCAGAGGGGAGGGGGGAGAAGAGAAGAGAGGGGGGACACTGACAACGTGCTGAGAGTCCTGTCAGTAGTGTGAATGTTAGAATCTTCCATAGCAGGCTGCAGTCTTCTTCCTCCGTTTTAAAGGAAAAGCAGGTAGTTGTCATGTGAGCTTATGTTAGAAAGAAAATCACCTGGACGTTAAAGTGGACCAACACCCAGGTTTTTCACTATCCTGGGTTTTGGTCCACTTCCACGGGGCAGCCCGATCGGGGATGCCCCGCTGCGTGAAACCCCCCAGAACGCCTGAAAAAAACTCACCTCACCTTGCTCCTACGGCGCATGCGCGGCCGTTCGTCCAATCAGAGCGCTCGGAGCCGCTGTGGTATCCGCATCCAAGCGGCGTCAAACCACAGCGGCTCCGAGCACACTGACGACCGCATCTCCCATTAATCTTATAGATTCTTCGGGCCGATCTTTAAAGTGGACCAAAACCCCCCAGATTGCTAGCTTCAACTCACCTCACCCCGCTCCTACAGTGCATGCGCGGCAGCTCGTCCAATTAGTGCGCTCGGAGCCGCTGAAGTATGCGCGTCAAACCTCAGCAGCTCCAAGCATGCTGGCAGCCGCATCTCGCGCTTCCCACTAACAAGGAGTGCGCCCTGCTATAGAGAAGCGTGAGATGCAATCCGCACATGCGCCGTTGGACCGGGAGTCAGGTAAGGTTAGCGGGTGTCCTGGGGGGTTTCACACAGTGGGGCATCCCGATTTTAAATGCCCCGCGGGGAGGGATTGGATCGGCCTGGAAGTCTTATAGATTCCCGGGCCGATCCAGCTGGGTGTTGGTCCAAAAAAACACATATAGAAAAACACAGAGCTAGATAGATCTTTAAAAGAAGATTCAGTCTCTCAATAAGGCTTCAGTATAATGTCTTTAAGTGGAAATTCCAAATAGACCCGTTAGGTGACAAAATCCACTTAGAAAGTGCAACGTGGGTGTTGATCCACTTTAATAACTGTACAAGTGGACCAAAACCAACCTTGAGTCTATGAGTCAGCTGATGCCCTATCCCTTGGGGCATCCCAAACTGGGATTGCCTGTGTTATTAGCTGTCAAACAAGCCCACAGTGCATGCGTGGTGAGTGTCTGCATTACTTGCATCCCTATCTCAATTGCTGCCATGGCCACACACTGCCGAAGGATGTAATTGATGCAGTGCTGATCGCGCATGTGCTGTAGGACTGGGAAAAGGTGAGCTTTACTGGCTATTAAAGGTATCACACAAAATGATATCCAAACCGTAGTGCCCCAGGGAGACTAACCAAGAACCGGGATAGTGAAAATGCTGGGTTTTTGGTCCACTTTATAAAGTATCAACCACCTGAATGGCTGGCGCTGCAGGCTTTTAGACTCCAGGGCCAGCCATTCAGGTGGTTGATTTACTACCCATGGGGCATCCCATTCGGGATGCCCGGCTAAGTTTAAAACTTACCTGGATCACCCATAAACAATCACCTTTCACAGGGGCCGCACTCTCCGTCTGTTCAGCTGAGGTGTGTTCCTGCTCCCAGCCACTCAGGTTTAGTGGCGAACCAAGAGGTTTCACATGGTGGGGCATCCTAAATTAGGAAGCCCCAGGGAAATGGACCTAAACCTGAGGTTTTGGTCCACTTTAGGTGGCCCCTTGTGGTACTGGTCCTCTGTACCACCAGGAGTTGCTGATACTCATCTCTTCTAGGAGCATTCCATGGCAGCCAAAGAGCAGCCTATCAGGCTTGCCAGGTTCTCAGTAATGTGCACAGCTGTTCAGCGAGCATAATCGGTTGCTCAGGGGCACATGAGGCATTGAACACAAAGTGGTGACTATCAGCAGTCCAATCCCTGTGGTACAGAGGGCCAGTGTACACAGGGGGATCCCAAACTCCTGCTTTGGATGTATGGGAAGTCCAGTAATCCTTTACTCCACTTCCTCATTAAAGCAAACACATATTTTAAGAACAATGTGTGTTTGTAACCGCATATAGGCTCATGGGGGCATCCCAAATGGCAGGATGCTAGTTTTACTTTCCTGCACATCCCTCCCCTGGTGAAACCAGTACCTGCGATTAGCATCAATGTCAGCACCCATTCACGGATGCCAGTTTTGCAGGGGTAGGGTGCAGGTAAGTGCAAGTTAGCTTTGTACATTGCATTTTCTAAAAAGCATAACCCCCGACTCCGGGGCATCCCCTGATTCCAGAACTGGCCCCCTTGGGGTTTGAAGAAATCAGAGACTGATAAAACTGCAGCCCACCAGTTAAAAATGACTGGAGGTCCAAAAACACCTGCACCTACAGAGCATCCTGAATTGGTGCGCCCTGCTGCAGAACCATTAAGAAGCCTGAAATAAAAAAAATACACAATCCATGCTATCATACCACTCCTGTGCGATGCTTGTATATCGCTAGTCAGTGACGTTTACCAGGCATGGTGTGTTCACAAAAGCAGCAGCTGTACACAACCACCAGCTATGGATTCTGACATTTATCCCCACTATCAGTTTTCTTAAAGCGGACCGAAACAGGTTAGACAACGACCGTGTGTGAACCCCCCAAGTTACCTGTAATTCTTACCTTACCATTATGTTGGGATATGGTGGGGCCAGGGAGCCACAGCCATGTACCAGTAAATATAAAAGAAAATCACTTCTAAATGGAAAAAATGGGACAGAGGCTAGAGACTCTGCTCCCCAATTCTGTGTATTAGGGTCATGCTGCAACTCACCAACACCTCCCTAGCTCCTGACCCAAACCCCTTCCCGGCTGCTGACCTGTCACCTCTCACTTAACTCCCCATTCGAGCCACTGACCCGAACCCCTCATTTATCCCCCAGCCGCTAACCCTAAATCCTCACTAACAAAATATGGTTGTGTAAATGGGGCCTAAGAAAGTGTTCTCAAATAAAATGTCACCTATAAGGCTATAACAATAATAGTGTCCCCATTACAGTGCATCAGCAACTGATCCATCTGCATCACAGGGTATCAGTAGTAGATCCATTTCGTAATGTGTGTGTGTCATTACCATAATTTATTTTCTTGCAGAAAAATACCACAGTCTCCTGCTACATACAAAAATGTCAAAGCAGAAAAGGCTAGCGTATAAAATTCCTTTTAAACTGGAGGTAGTAAAATATGCTAAGGAACATGGAAACAGAGCAGCGGAGAGACATTTTGGGCCACCTCCAACTGAAAAAATGATAAGAGATTGGAGGAAACAGGAGGATCAGCTGCAAAGGCCAGATAAGAATAAGCAGACTTTTCGTGGGTGTGCTGCAAAGGGGTCAGAGTTAGACGTGGACATGAAAGAATGGATAACCCGCCACAGGGATAATGGTTTCTCATTTTCCACAAAAATGATAATATATGAAGCCAAACGCATGGCTGCAGAAAAAGGCGTTTTGGTTTTTACTGGATCACCATCGTGGTGCTACAGATTTATGAAGCAATGTGGCCTTGCCATGCGCACCAAAACTAGAATTGCGCAAAAAATGCCACAGGAATACGAGTCAAAGATTCTGTCTTTCCTCAAATTTGTTATTGATGCTAGAAAGAAGAATGATTTTGAAATTGGCCAGATTGGGAATATGGATGAGGTCCCGCTAACCTTTGATGTGCCATCCAATAGGACTGTTGACCATAAAGGTGCAAAAAACATTACGGTGAAAACATCAGGACATGAAAAAATCCATTACACAGTTGTATTGTCCTTCTGTGCCGATGGCACCAAACTGCCACCTATGCTCATTTTCAAAAGAAAGAACATGCCAAAGGAAGTGATCCCACCAGGAGTTGTTGTTGCCGTCCATGAGAAAGGATGGATGGACGAAAATGGAATGAGAGTGTGGATTGAAAAAGTGTGGTCCAAATGTCCTGGAGGGCTTTTGAAAAAAACCTGCCCTATTAGTTCTTGACCAATTTAGAGCACATATTAGCGAAACAACAAAAAAAAGATTTAAAGAAGTGAAGACCCAACTTGCTGTTATTCCTGGGGGTCTTACCAGCCAGTTGCAACCTCTCGACGTTTCAATTAACAAACCGTTTAAAGTATTTATGCGTGAAGAATGGAACAAATGGATGGCTACTGGTAATCATGATTTGACACCAACTGGACGAATGAAGAGGCCCACTATCACTCAAGTCTGTGAATGGGTGAAAACATCTTGGCAGTCAGTGAAGGATGAAACCATTGTATGGTCATTCAAAAAATGTGGCATTAGCAATTCCTTAGATGGCACTGAAGACGGGATAATATATGAAGATAGCGAAGAAAGTGAAATAAGTGAGCAACTGAGCTTCTTTGATTCGGACAATAGTGAAGATGAGTTCCTAGGATTCCCAGACAACTAGTAGTAAAGTCTCTCCTCATTTTCTAATAGCAGTGTTCAAGGTTGTTTATGCTGATGTTGTGTAAATGTGGTTAAATGTAAGTTTTATTAAATGTTTTAGTACACCATTTGGTTCAGAATATTTTTTCTTATTTTCCTCCTCCAAATCTTGGGTGCGTGTTATAGGGCGAAAAATACTAAATATGGCAGGAGAAATGGCCCCTTATACACCTGTCATCAAGAAATATCCACCAAGGCTTGTTTCTGTCTTTGAAGAAAGAGAAAATAAGGCATGACAGGTTCTGTAACCCCTGATACACTCAATAATACATTTAAACCTGGGACCCCTGGATTTTATTCCTAGTAGGAGAAGAAAACCACAACTCCTTGGCAGGAGTTTTATTCAACAACAATTCACATGTTTAGGTGACCCCTCCTTTCATTAGTCAAACGTGTTTATATAGATTTATAATATTATACAACTTGACAATACACCTCCTTTAAAGTTTATTAATTAGATCTCTCAGCTGCTAACAGTATGAAGGTCTCTCTGAGCTTGAAATTGTTTGTCTTACTGCATGCATTGCTTTATGTACCTGAAAATAAGGGAAAATATATACCCGAAGCTATTCTGGTGTCTGCATACCGATAGCCATGTCTCCAATACATAAGCAAATGAGACGGTATAACAGTTGCCCTACAGGCCCAAACATAGGTAATAGGAATTTCAATGTTATCCTCTAATAGTATTATAAAAGACTCTTGCTGCAAAATCCTTTATATTAAGTGATTAATTAAAAATGTAAATATACAATTTGTTGAAAATGGCCCTCAAGGAATTATGATTGAATAATGTCAATAGTGATGTACTGTCAAGTTAATAAAGGAACAATCCTTGTGTCACCGGAGTAAATGACAAAGAGGGAACATGGAGAAATAGAGTGAACACATAATGCTAAAGGAGACAGGAGGATGAAGTTAATTAATTTGCTCCAAGCAAGCTTTTATATAAAGCAACCTGTTCAATAATGTCTAGAGGCTGAAGACAACTATATCATAGTAGCAGTATAAGAGGGAAAAAAAAGATTTTCAAGTTTTACATGATAATGATCTCCAGGGACTGTAACTGGTATAGCAAATATGCTGCTGCCCCCCAGCGTGTGATCTCTATTAGATCACAAGCTATTAGTTCATTTAAATCACTCCTAGCTAGTAGGTTCTAATGGCCTCCAGGGTGTGATCCAAGGGATCCCAATCAGCCCTATTGTGGGACCTACAATTATAAAAAAAACCCAGCCTGTGATCTAGTAGTAGATTTTCTAATCAGCTCCAGGCCATGATGCAATATATTCTTATTACACCCAGCTTGTGATCCAGTGGGGTCTAATCACCCATACCTTGTGATCCAGTGGGTTCTAATTACACCCAGCTTGTGATCTAGCAGGTTCAAATTGTCCCCAGTGTGTGATCCATTGGGTTCCAATCAATCTAGCTTGTGATCTAGTAGATTTGAATCACCCCCAGCTAGTGGTCTAGTGGGTTTCAATGGCCTCCAGAATGTGATCCAGTGGTTCCTAATTGCCAATATCTTGTCAAATGGTAGTATCTAATCACACCCAGCTTGTGATCTAGTAGGTTCTAAAAAGCTCCAGGTCATGATGCAATGGATTCTAATTACATCTGGCTTAGTTTTAGATTCAGTGAGGTCTAAACACCCACATCTTGTGATCTAGTGGGTTCTAATCACCCTAGTTTGTGATCTAGTAGGTTTTAATCACCTCCAGCTTATGATGCAGTTGGGTTCTAATCACCCCCAGATTGTTATCTAGTAGGTTCTAATCCCCCACAGCTTATGATCCAGTGGGTTCCAATAACCTTAAGATTGTGATATGGTAGGTAGTAATTACACCCATGCTAGTATGTTCTGGCATGCTAGTAGGTTCTAATCACTGCCAGTCTGTAATCAAATGAGCTCACTACAAAAACTGGGTTTAATCTCGCTGGTTGCTGGGAGTCAAACAATCACTACAGATATTCCAAGACACGGCTAAAAAATAACCTCTACCCATGCATTGCCCTTCAACTGAAAGAAAAAGGCAAAAAGGACACACACAAGTATAATAAGGGACAGGGAAAATCTTATGGAGAACCCTTGATAGCAATAATAAATAACCACCTCTAAACCTTTAGTAAAGAAGAACTGCAAAAAGCAAAACAGTACCTATGGTTACTGTCTCTAAAATGCCACTTGCAGTAGGATTAAAAATAGTAACAAGCATTTTATAGAATGTATGATGTGAATGGTGATAACTTCTGTGCAATCTGTACTAATAATGTTACACTATTAACAAATGAATTATTCACTAAAATTAATATGTAAAATTGTCTCAGTTCAAAGTGTTTTATAATGGGGATAACCTTCTATTTTACAGTGTTGAATTGGTTAAAGTGGACCAACACCCAGGGGTGATCGGCCCGGAAATCTATAAGATTCCCGGGCCGATCACCTCCCACCCCGCGGGACATCCGAGATCGGGATGTCCCGTGGGGTGAAACCCCCCAGAAACCCCAAAAACATCTTACCTGATCCGCCGCCTCCCGCGCGGGGTGTTGGTCCACTTTAAGTCTATTTAAAGTGAAAGACCACTTTTGAAGGCGTTTTTGAAAATGTATATTTTGGTGTGCTAAAATGATGCCCAAATGTGTGTCTTATGGATTCACTATCTGTAGTTTGGTACTATTGGAAACCATACACCAGCCGGAACACCATGAGAAGTGACCCCTGTACACACAGAACACTGCTACTGGCCATGTGTAATGATGAGTGAGCTCCCTCTCCTCAGCAGTGGCCATAGCAGCAGTGTTTTGTGTGTACAGGACTCACTTCTCTTTTTTTGTAGATCTTGTTGTACAAGCGTAGTGTCCGGTTGCCAATAACAATAGATTGCAGGTAGTGAGAACTGCTTCCATAGAATACATAAGAAATATAGATATAACATTTATTGCAATGAAGGAGGTGTGCTGAACTCACCTGGTCAAAGAATAGTCTTTGCAGATATTTTATAGTGTTTGCCTAACCTGGTTATGGATGGAGTAATTAATTTACCTATTACTACAGCCTGTCGACAACGTCTGTTGTTGCTGTCTGTATACACTACATGTCATATTCAATAAACTAAAAAAAACAACATTTCTCTCCATATTTCTTTGTCTCAGAAACTCTGAGTCAGCATATAGTAATGATGCTGTTGCTGCTGTCACTTTGACTTTTCCTCCACCATCTCAGAAAAGGGGTCTGTAAGAGGCACCGATATTTGATTAGTATTGTTTTAAGGCTTTTTGCATTTGTACTTTTTCTGCCAGTGTTTCTAGATCTTCAGAACAAAGTTTATTGCATCCATCTGCTCTCTATACATAGAGTGTTTGCTAATGATACATTCATGAAAAAGGTTTATGCAAAAATAAATAACATCTTCCTTACATTAACATTCTAATTACCATCCAAGTGTGTTTATGTTGTCTGCCAGCTACATCTGTAATATATTTTGACATCGTGGAGGCTTCCTAAACCTCTCACTGCAAATACTTAAATCCTTGATTTGCCAAAATAATTTATATTTCAGTATCGCTAGCAACTATAGAGAGCACAAGGTTTAATGCATCGCTTCATTAGAAAACTTCAAGCTTTTCCAATAAATTCTTAAGATAGTATTCAGACAGCACAAGCAAATGGCCAGGGAACTACAGTAGCTAAAGTTTTTTCAACTTTAGTTGATAGTGAAACACTATGCCTTATTAATTCCCCTTTCTACTCTTCACTTACCTATCCCTGTAGAATTTTTTTTTCCTAAAATCTCCTGCCAAACCTTCCTGGCAGGCGATTTTGCAACAGGTCCTTCACACCTGTGTAATAGTCATGGGGTAGGTACCTGTTCTAATCTGCATTTGGCAAGGGCCTAGCATTTATTAAACTGTAGGCCAGGTTTTAAAGATTAGTGATTAAAGAAAATCTAAACACATAGCCAAGTGTTAGCCCATTGTATTGGGCTACAATTGGCAATATCTAAAACTGCCCTCGATTTTATAATCAAATACTTGTTAAAATGTTTCCCTTCATTTCTAGCCTGTGATTCAAGCGGAAGTGGCCTAGGCAGTGTGATACAAGCATGCTGTGTCCTTTGCATTAGCAGAATGGGTGGTCTATAGGACGTATGGCAAGCACACCATGAGCACATTTTTTTACATTGCATAATGCAAGAAATATGCAGATAATCTATTATATGCCTTATAAACAATGATTCAGTGTGTTCAAATACGTTGCTTGTTTGAACCATTTTATACAGCGTTTTCTGGGATAGCTCACACAGTAAGACCGAGATATAGACCACCAGTCAAATCCTATGATTGGTGGTCTATTGCAAGAGAAATCAGGAGAAGTGCCACAACTGCTTGGGTTCTGCTTACAGGTGCTGCTGTGAGCTAACAGGAAGGGAGATTACAACCATCAGGAGCTTAGCCTGGTCAGTTTCTTTAACCGTAATACAGGTTGTAAAGAAAATTCTATTTTCATCTAAAAAAATGCACTGCTGCAACCTAATGTCAAAGTAATTTGCTGTTAGGCAAAGAAAAAGGAAATTCAGTTCAGTTTCAATTAAACCACATTTTGGTTAAATCAGGGAGAACTACTTCTATTTTTAATTAAAAAAGATCCCTTTTTAACTCTAGTAGATCCTCAATGGTAGGTAGAGGTCCACCCTAGCTAACTAATGTATATTTGGAGTAAAAAAAAATGTAATAATTTTAAACAGCTACAGTATATATAATGCTAGAGATTATGTTCAAAGATGCTGTGCAGTGGAGTTTAGGACTCAATACACATTTAAGCGTATACAGTTTGGCGTTAGAAAATGCCTATGTCTAAATATAGAATATGCCTATATGACTAAAAATAATAATGATGATCAAAATACTGACTTGTATAATAATTTTGTACACAATGTATACTGTAAATCTACTGAAATTCTTGCAATCAAAATTGATAAATATATTTGTACTTTTTCATTGGAACAGAATCTTAGGAATCATTTGCCTTTTGTCCTGTGATTGGTTGCCCATGCTGTATTGCTATTGTTTATGAGTTGCTTAGCTGACAATTATTCCTTCGAATTGCATTTCCTTTGAGCAGCAAACAAGTGCACTACATGATGAAATGCTAGTCTGGTCTTTGTCTAGGCAGGTGCTGCAGGTGCCATGCCAGCCATCACGTCCCTGTGAACTGGTATATACACTTCAGTCCATTAATATTTGGACAGAGACAACATTTTCTAATTTTGGTTCTGTACATTACCACAATGAATTTTGAACAAAACAATTCAGATGCAGTTGAATTTCAGCTTTCATTCAGTGAGTTGAACCAAATGATTGCATAAAAAAGTGAGGAACTAGACTTTCGGTCTAAAGTTTCGTGTTTAACACATGCTCAATTGGGTTGAGATCAGGTGACCGACTTGGCTATTGAAGAATATTCCACATCTTTGCTTTAATAAACTTCTGGGTAGCATTATGTTTTGGGTCATTGTTCATCTGTATTATGAAACACCGACCAATCAGTTTGGCTGCATTTGGCTGGATTTGAGCACACAGTATGTCTCTGAATATCTTCACCCGACTGCTTCTGTCCCGTGTCACATCATCAATAAACACTAGTGATCGAGTGTCAGTGGCAACCCCGCATGCCCAAGTCATCACAATGCCTCCACCATGTTTTACAAATGATGTGCAATGCTTTGGATCGTGAGCTGTAGCACGTCTTCAGCATACTTTTTTTTTACATCATTCTGGTAGAGGTTGGTCTTGGTTTCATCTGTCCAAGGAATGTCCTTGCAGAACTGTTCTGGCTTTTTAGATGTTCTTTAGTCCAACCTAGCTTTTCTTTTACTTGAAGCTTATGAGTGGCTTGCACCATGCAGTAACCCCTCTGTATTTACTTTAATGCAGTCTTCTCTTTATGGTAGATTTGGATATTGACACGCCTACATCCTGGACAGTGTTGCTTACTTGGTTGGCTGTTATGAAGGGGTTTCTCTCCACCATGGATATTATTCTGCAATCATTCTCCCCGGTTGTCTTCCGTGGGTGTCCAGGTCTTTTTGCATTGATTAGTTCACCAGTGCTTTCTTTCTTTCTCAGGTTGTACCAAACTGTAGATGTTGCCACGCCTAATACTGTAGCAATTTCATGGATTTTTTTTGTTTTCACAGTCTAAGGGTGGCTTGTATCACTCGCATGGAAAGCTCCTTTGACTGCATGTTTTCTTCACTGCAAAATCTTCCAAATTCAAGCTCCACACCTCAAAATGAACTCCAGGACTTATTTGCTTAACTGAGAATGGCATAATGAAGGAATTGCCCACTATTGTCCATCTTGAGTCAATCGTCCAACTACTTTTGGTCTGAAACTCCTAAACCCATCATCCAATTTTAATGTCGATCAAATAAAAGCTGAAAGTCTGGACTTTATGTTCATGTCCATTATATAACTATAGCTTGAATATGTTTCAGTAAATAGGTAAAAAAACTAAATATGTGAGTTTCCAAATAATAACAGTTGCCACTTCTTCCCTCACCTGTGCCCCACTGGGCTCATCCTCTCTGCAGTTTTCCTGCCTTCTCCCTGTTGGCATCTGTAGCATGTGATTAATGATGTCACTGGAGGGGACGGTCTTGGAGGGCGATTCCCGGGGCAGCTGTAGTAGGGGTTCCCTGCCAGCAGACCAACACCCACCAGGCCAGGACAGAGCATCCAAACCAGCGGACCTGCAGAGAGCACATCATCCAGCGGGGGACAGGTGAAGGAAGACAACACTGAGTTCTTTTAATATTTAAAAAATGTTTTTTTCTTTTTGTCAATGTAATGGTATGGGTATCACGGGTGTCCAAATTAGCTATAGACATTCGGCAGTACTGAATACCAGATACTGGGGACTATCCAGACGGATGTCTTCTGAACCAGACTATCCCTGGCTAATCACTACTTATAGCTAGAGATAAAAAGTATAGAAATGTTACTAATAGTACTGAAGTATTAACCTGTAAAGCAATGGCAAGGCACGCCAGACATAACACATGCACATCCTATTTGCTCTTTGCACTGCCTAATTGAGTAAGCCTGATTTCCGAAATAGGACAATCTGACATCTCAGAGGTCATTGAGATTATTCAGTCCAGAACTGACAAGTATGGCTAAAGTGCAGTAACCGGCAGCAAACGGGCAGAAATATTTCTTAACTCATCTGCTGGGTTGCTATGAATTCCTACACTAAATGCTCTTGGTACTGCGGCATTACATAAATCCATAAATCTGCACTGAGAATAAATTGCTGTAAGCCCCCCCCCCCCCCCCCCCGGGTTATGCTGTGAATGCATTATTATTTGGATAAACACATTTAGTTTCTCACAGGCAGCAGATGGTCTTCATGTCAGGTCTGTCTTTAATTTCTTCTCTTTTATTAGATGTGGTGCCTCGCTCTAGCATGATAGCGCCACAAGTCATGCATGCATCATCACCAGATGAAAGGTGTTTGGGTTTCATATGCTATTATGGTTTGCTTCCGATCATTTTCCTATAATATAATACCAAGTCTTATAGGTCATGCATGTAGTGAATAGCATTAATGCCTGAAACTATAATGCTGGATATTCATCTCCCTTGGTGTACTTTTCTTTTCTGCATTGAATATATAATGTAAAAATTGTAAAAATATAGAAAGATTGGGATGCCCTAATGCTGTACTGTTGCTTTCGTGAAATATATTTGCAAGTTAATTAAGCATTGCATTTTAAATGTACAGTAACATTTCACCATTCACTATTGAAATGATGTCCAGTTAGTTTTTTGCCAAAGGACAAGAAAAATGTGTCTACTAAAGCTACAGTTGCTACTGCCCTTTTTAATCTTTCAGGGTAGTAAAAATTACCTCTTTCCACCAAAAAATAAAGATCCTCTCTTCCTGTCTTCCCAGCTCTTTAAAGCATGAACCACCTTCCAGGGCCATATTTCGCAGCCCAAGGCATGTACCTAGGACATCCACCTGCAGGGGGTACTGTAGAAAGTGTAATTACTGCTGTAGTAAAAAGTGGAATAGGGTGCAAGATATACTACATACTGCATAGTACATTTTCAGGGTGCTAAAAATTCATTACCACTAAGCATATTCACTTGAAGCTGGGGGACATGATGGGGCTGAGAGGTGATCCATGCACACTCTACACTGATAGGGGAGATCCACAAATATGTTGCATATAACATTTTAGGGGGCTAAGGGGGATTTGCTTGTGGGGGCAGCATATTTTTGGGTGTAGGGGGTTTGACACTAACTCTGCATAATAATTTGAGGGTATCTGAGCAAACCGGGAGAAGCAGATCATTTATTTTGTTACATGTTGGGAGGAGACAGTCCGTGTACTTGCAGAGGAGGGAGCCAGGGGTGTGGGAAAATGTTTTTATACTCACAAACCACAACTTGACTCAACAAAAAGGGGTGCACCAAGTACAGCCCTAGCCATTTCACAGAATACCCACCCACAGTCTATCTATAAAGAATCTGCGGTCACGTGGTCAGAGATTTCTCCATCCACCATTACATCCGTTCATTTATCGATTCATCTATCTATCCCATCTACCCACTCACTCATACATTCATCCATCCATTCCTAAAAGAGAGAATCAGCTTCCCTTGGACTTCAAGACCAGCAACAAGCCCAGCTGTAGGCTTAGCAGGTAATCCAGTATCTGGCTGCAGGTATTTTAGGAGATAGCACATGGCAGTGTTTAAATGGATTCAGCAGACAATGCCAAGTGTTTTCCCTTTGTGTAGGGCTACCCCTGACAATAGCCTCGATTCAAAGACACATTCGTCCGGACTTCCGTAGCTGTCTGTGAAAGTTTTGGTGGGTGTTAGTCATTTTTTTGCTTTTTTTCGGCCATTTTCTACTCGCACGAACGTTCGGGAAAATGTGTATATGCTCTTTCGATGAACGGAAGCAAATCGGAACATTTCCAAACAAAATCGGAAATTTTCCGTTCGTTCAGATAACTTCCATTGTTGGGACGGTTTCTGTCTGATTCAGAGAGCTGATTTCCGACGGATGACCACCCTATAAATCCGTTTCATTTCCGATCCACTTACGAGACCTTTGAGGGCTCGGATTGCTATTGTTGAACATGTTTTGCGGCTATGTGGAGGAGTCTGCGCGCCTTTAGTACCAAGGCATTGCATGTATCAGCATGGCCGAGGCCATAAATTGTATAGCAATGCATACCTGAATCAATACATTTCATGTATGCCTTATAGAAGCATTTTAATGCTGACCTAAATTAGTCCTTAGCATGTAAACATTTATTTTCCCACACATCCATATAATTGCTATATTTTTTTAGACTTATGTCCTTTGTGAATTATATTAGGATTGTTGAACTTGAATCTAAATTTGTTGTAGGAGTTATTGTTTTAGTTGGTTACCTTTGCTTTGTGTAATTATTTTATATTTGGTTGCAGGAAGCGCAAGATGTGCCACTCGCCCTTGCTCCTGATGCCCGTTCTTTGCCTGCAGAATGCGGGCCAGGGGCTCTCTAATCACGCACTATGCAAAACCCGGGCCGTGGTGGCAAGGGCCCTCTGGCTTTTGAAGTCCAGATTTAGGTGCTTGGACCATACAGGGGGATGGGGGCACTGCAGTATGACCCCAACAAGGTTATACCAAAATTTTAATTTACGTTTTTTAACAGGGACCACACGTGCCAGAGTGGCACAACTGAGTATCAGGGTCCTTCAGTTGGTGGGCGAGATGCAGGAGCTGCGCAAACCGTTGGGGACCACAGATGAAGAATAATGTTCTAAATTTTTAAAAATTTTATATTTTATGATGGAATCAAAAAAAAATGTTACATTGTCATTTCATTTACAAAATACATTAACACAAAACTAATGGGCCCAAAAATATTTAAAGATGAATATTCACATGACCGAGAAGTGATTTGGGTAAGTTTTAGGGGGCTAAAATGGAAGAAGAACCTAACCGAGAAGTGGTTTGGGTGAGCTTTAAGGGTCCAAAAGTGAAGATGGAGGATAGCGCTAAGTGGTTTGGGTGAGCTTTAAGGGTCCAAAAGGGAAGATGGAGGAGAGTGCTAAGTGATTTAGCTAAACATTGTAGTAGAAGTGAGGGTGGCAAATATGTAGGCGAGCACTTTAATGAGTTAAGTTTGTAGTGCGCAGGCGCAAGATGGCAAGGATTTCCATCTGGACGAATATTTATTGAAAAAGGGAAACAGAATTGAACGGGAAACGTAAAGGATTCGTTGGAGGTTTTCAATTCGTACAGAAGGTTTTCAATGCATGCATTGAATCACTCGAACGCTCATACGAGAACGGAAACATTTCACAAAAAAAAACAGATTGGCACGAAAACGGACTTTTTTTGTGTCTCTCTAAATCGAGGCTAATGTCCTAAACTTTTTAACATTTTTAAAAAGAAGCTTTTGTTGTTGAAATATAGGATTTTTATTTGTCCACCATCAAAGCAAAGCCCAGGGAGAGGGTAAGTAAAAATTACAGTAAAAAAACAACAAAATGATATTTACTTAAGGTGCTACTGCAGGCAAAGGTAATTGTTACACCATTGTGTCCGGCTACATTTAGCACTGTCCAAAACGGTTTTCCATTTTAAAATTGAAAAAAAAGGGTCGAGATATTGAGGTTTACATTTTCATCTCATGATTTCTCATTTGAAAAAAGTGCCCATGACGCTTGGATCTGTGATGCTGCATTATAATCGGCAATGTGGTGGAGGAGGAGGAGGGAGGGGTAGGAGGAGGAGGAAGGAATGGGAGGAGGGAGGGACCAGCAATCCTGTCTGGTTCTGCTGAGCTGATTGGGGGACAGGATGAAAAAGAGAACGTCATTGGTTGAACATGTAAAACTCGATATCTCGGCCATTTCTGCTTCAATTTAAAAATGGAAAACAGTGTAGGACAGTTCCAAACGTAACCCGACACAATGTGATAATTACCTTTGCTTGCAGTATCACATTAAGAGATGAGGAGCCTGTAGATTTTATTGACTCTTTGCATGGACAGTCCATTTAACCAACTAGCTATGTAGTGGTTCATACTGCAGCTAGTTGGGCACCAGAATTGTAAATTTACTTCAAGATACTCAGTTGAGAAATGCACGTAAAGAGTGGATATGCCGAAAAAAGTTTAGGACATGGCCAGGTGTAGCTCTACACAATGGGCCAATGTTTGTCATTGCCTGCTGAATCCCTTTAAGGAAATGTATTGAATCAAGGTGGTAGTCAAGATTCCCTTTGTGTGAAAAGCTTCTTTACTGTAAGTCTATTCTTTGGGTTTCTCTCAATAGAGAAATACATTAAAGTTCACATTTAGTGGCAGGTCCACAATAACTTGGAGCACAGAGTAACATTGAAATGTCTTTGCTCTTTTGCTTTTTCTTTTTGACCCCAAGCCATTCAGCATTGCAGCAAAAATATAGGGTTTCAGATTGTTATTGTGCAGGAGTAGCTTTACTTTCTGGCACTACAGTTTAGTTACAGAAAACAATTTATCCTTTCCTCAAGGTTTTCATGGGACAGTAAAAACAGTGCTGCCATTTAGAAAGAGGAAGCCTGGAAACCGGTCATCAATCAGCCAAGCTCCCAGCCACAGCACAATTCTGCCACCACTCATGCGTGTACCTGCAATTGCCAGTGACCTCCTACACAAATGATGGCGTAGCTGTATGGGAAATATCTGTTCATTCATCTTCCACAACTGTTAAGATACAAGAAAATGCCAAATAAACCTGCAAAAACAACAGCATCTGAGTCTACAAAGGTGTACAAAAGAAAAAAAAACAGTGACAGCCTATGGTATGCATTTATGTTTTATTCTCAGCACACCTAGATCAGATGATGTTGATTATGTATAAACTACCAGCTGGCCATATATTTTTTTTCATTTTAGGTTTAAACTAAGGAGGTATTTTATATAAATATGTTAAATCCACTATATTCAGTAAAGACCAAAAAGCCTTAACACCAACAGCACACTGTTTATATAATGTATTTTTCAGCCAAATGCACTTAGCTGTCTAGGCCGTATTATAAAAAAATAAATGGCACTTATTCTACGCCGATCCCATGGTGTTTTGAAGGCTCATGTCCTCTGGTTACAGCAATGTTGGCTCCCTGTGAGCCTGCAAGCTGCCAGGTAAGTGACATTGTTTTTAGCGCATATCGTGTCTCTTTAACTTTTTAGATGATGAAGTATTGCAAAAATATTCCAGATAGCTCTAGACATTTAAGAAAAAATATAACACCCACCCCTATTTCAAACTTAAAAAAAACATGGCTAGCCCCTCTATAATTTTAAGAAATATCCAGCAGATGGCTGTTAAAATGACCTATACCTGAAAACAAAACAAAAAAAAACCCTGCTGCCCAGCAAATGCAATGACTATTTAAAAAAAATCCTTACCCTGTTCCTTCAATCTAATGGGTCCAACCCTGGAAGCTGAGCATGTTATCCTTGGCTGATGCAGCTGTCATACAGTAGGGGTTAGGGCTTCAACTATTGCAAATATTGGGTGACAGGTTGTAAAAATCTGCACCTAACCTGTAGAGAAGCCAATTCGCAAAAGACGCACTTAGGATTTAGAGGAGGAAAAAAAGAAAAAAAAAATATTCTAAGCCAAATGTTGTGCTAAAACACCCCATTACAGACTGTGTGGCATTCCCCCATCCCCCATGGGCAGTGTGGGATGCCCCATCCCATTCCCATAGGCAGTGTGGGAATCCCCCATCCCATTTCCATAAGCAGTGTGGGATGCCCCCATCCCATTCCCATAGGCAGTGTGGGATGCCCCCATTCCCATAGGCAGTGTGTCATTCCCCCCTTCCTATTCCCTATAGGCAGTGTGGCATTCCACCCCCCATCCCATTTCCCATATAGGCAGTGTGACATCCCCCCCATCCCATTTCCCCTATAGGCAGTGTGGCATTCCCCCAATACCATTCCCCATATAGGAAGTGTGGCATTCCCTCCCCTCCTATTCCTACATACACAGTTTGGCACCCCCCCCCATTCCGAAATAGGCAGTGTGGCATTCCCCCCTCTCATTCCCCATATAGGCAGTATGGAACCCCCATTCCCATATAGGCAGTGTGGCATTCTCCCCTCTCATTCCCCATATAGGCAGTATGGCACCCCCCATTATCATATAGGCAGTGTGGCATTCCCCCCTCTCATTCCTCATATAGGCAGTATGGCACCCCCCATTATCATATAGACAGTGTGGCATTCCCCCCTCTCATTCCCCATATAGGCAGTCTGACATCCCAGTCTGACAACCCCATATAGGCAAAAGTAAAAAGAAAACAAAAGAAGTAAAAGGCAAAAGTAAAAAAAAAAGTAAACTCGCCTTTTAATCCTCCCCGCTATCCCTGACGTCTTCACACACAGACACACGGCTTAGTATAGTAGTGGGCGTGGGCGACGCTCGAGCGTCCGGGTGTCTCTGTCTGCTGGTGCCATGGAGAAGCGGCAGGGACAGTGCGAGTGGCAGAGGCAGCTGTATTTGCCACTCACACTGTCCCTGCCACTTCTCCACTGCCCCAGCAGACAGAGACACCCCCTGCCTCTATGATACGGAGGCCGAAGTTGTGGTGGCAGACAGAGCGGACAAGATTAAAAGAAAATGGTGGTTTTATAATAAATAAATTCTAAGCATGGAACATTGTAGGTCAGAATAGTACACTAAAGTGGTCCTATAGTCGCATTATTGACATTTGCTTTTAGATCTCAACCCTCTACCCCCCCTCCACCACAACCCCAAGTGTGCCTAACAGACCATATTTTTTCTGTTCTAAATCTCAGAGCAATGCCATTAGGCAGGTGGTTAATTAATATGCTGCAGAGCCCAATACTTGGTACATTGGCTTTTATTTAGACTGGACTTCCACTTTCAGGCAAAGGGTTAAAGTAGCCTGCCTTCTGCTCTGGTGGCTTGCACTAAGTATTACCTGGCCCGCAGTTTGAACAGCCACCACTGCCCTTTGTCTGGTGCAGCAGGATTTTGTTTGCTTTGTTTGTTGGCAAATCTCTTAGACTCTCTGTTCTAGTGACTAGCAGGCCTCCCCCTGGCTTCCCTGAGGCTGCTTGATGCTTTCAGTCCTCGATACAGCAGGCCTCCTATCAGCTCCTGGAGGCTGCAGGTCCCTGTCCTGTGAGAGGCCAGAGCACCTGGAGGTCGCTCTGTTTTGGTTTATTTTTTAGAGTATGCCTGTGTTTAGTTAGTTTGATTTTGTGTTTTAGATTTTCTGCTTCATGGTTTATTGTTTGCCTTGTTTAATAAACTCCCTTTAGTTCATCTATCCCTGTATTGTGTCATTGCTCTGGCCTAATAATCTGTTCCCCTGGCAGAGAGTTCCATTTGGAAAATTCTCTGGGCCTGACACTTTCTGTAGAATAATATTTCCTAACATTGCTCCTTATCTTCCCTCCAACTAGCTTCAGGTTGTGCCCCCTTGTTCTATCATTACTTTTATTCTCAAAAACACTTCCCTCCTGAACCCTATTCAATGATTTTACATATTTAATGTTCTCAATCATGTCCCCTCTTCCTTCTTTCCTCCAGACTGCAGTACATTTTAGAAACAAGCATTTACAAGCCACCTGCAAACAGGAAGTGCTACTGGGCTTCCTGGTACTGTACACTGTCAGTTATGTCAGCTGAATCCAGGCAGCAGCATGGCTGAGATGCTGGGAGATGAAGCTCCAAAATAGGAGCTACCTTTCTTTTCCAGCTGTGCCAGGGTGTTGGTCTGGTTTAAGTCTGTCCTGATAAGCGTGCTGTTTAAGTCCTTCCACCATGTTGTTGCCCGCTTTGGAGGTCTACAAAAAGACATTATTCAAATAGAACAGGTTTAAAGCATAAAGGCATGCAATATCTTTAGTTGAACATTTCAAATAGAATGGCTTGAACTGAAGTGCCTCACTGGCATAGGATACAGGATGTGTATCCTAGTTTTGCCCTTCTTGATATGCTTTGGTCATCCATTACAATTATTTGGACAATTTCTTGGAGCAAAAGCATTTATGGGCCTTACAAACAGGAGTTCCACTTTTTTATGATATGTTTATAAAAATAAGTTATTATGCAGAAAGCCAAGCAGGAAGTGGTGGTAGTCTGAACACATCTGGATGCTGGTTCAGTGGGAACAAGTTCCGGGGAAAGGTTACACTTTGTTGTCATTGTAATGGACAATTCTGGGTTTAGAGGAATATGCATTAAGGCATTGCTAATGGCTCTAAAACATAGGATGCCTGATCCACACGACACATGTCAGAGTACATTACATGTAATGCGAGTTGGGTACCCTACATTCATTATTGTTAGCACTTTTTACTGATTTACTAATCATGAGCAGCCGGTGGATTATATCCCTCTCATTTTCTATTCTGACGTTCTTGTATGTATGTACGCCCCACCTAACAGTATAAGTGCTCATTCATAATGGCGGTTTTCGAAAATCCCTTGCATTGGCACTTTTCTAATAAATTACAGCAAATCCGCTTTGAAGCCAAGATTAATTTATCTGCCATTTATGATGTGTTACTAATACAAGTGATACAAGCATAGTGTAGCATTAGTATAGCCATATAATACTGTAGATCATAAATTGAATTAGGTTTTAGCTGTCACCGGGAAAAATACAGTCACTTAACAATTCTGTGGAACCACCACAGAAGGTTATGCTTTGCATATTTTAACTGCTCATTTGACATTTTAGTTTAAAACATACTAATATGATGTTACAGGAACCTTTGCGTCTGTAAACTAATCGCCGCAGCTACTGTTCCAGTAACACTGTACCCAATAAAAATCAGGCTCCAACATTAGAGGCCAGGATTTTCTAACATACAGGACCTTTTGAATAAAATCCTCACATAAAATTATTTTTCCTTCGTCTCTACATTAGAAATGTTTAAAGCTGAACTTTTGGTGTTTTTAATTAAGTACCTCCTCTAATAAAACCAGAAATGATCTGATCATAACATAACCATTCACCAGATTTCAATTAGCTAACCCCGAACCCAGGGGTCCCACGTCTATTGCACAGATGCATCGTATGGCTGGAGAGCTGCTTGTGAGGGGGGCACATATTGTATGGCAAGGGTGGATCCACACACAGATATGCTATTTTTTGTAAGCTGACTGAACGCTTTTACAATGTAACTTGTTACATCATGAGAGCAGTACTCTGTCCCACTTATTACAATGTACAGAGTACAAAACATGCATTGCACACTTTATCACTGCTAGATGACTCTTCACTTACACTGCTGAGAATAGAAATATGTTGTTTTTACCCGCAGTGACGCATTACAGTCACCAAGCCCTGAATGTTGCCTCTGAACAACTCTCAGAGCTGAATATGGCTTTCTAGGTAAGAAAGGCTGAGAACTCTAGTATGTAACTGTGACGGGTGGAAACCATGGGCAACATTCAACCCTTCTATTGCCAGCCACGTAAATTTTACATGGCTGCCTCTCCAACAGTTAAACGCCAGCCACGTAAAATTTACGTGCCTGACTTTCCCCAGTAATTAAGTAAAAAAAATATCCGGCCGGGTCTCCTCTTCAGCCAGAGGGGCTCCGATCGCCCATCGGGGCTCCTCCGGCTGCAGGGGAGTGCCCAAGTTTCCTGCAAAAAAAAAAAAAAAAGACAGTTACCTACATTTGTCCCCGCCGGCTCCCGCAGGCTCTCCTCTTCACGGGGGGGGGGGGCTCCGATCCCCCCCCCCGCTCTTCTGTCTTCTGGAGGGGGCATAGCAGCCCTCCTCCCTCCGCAGCGTCTTCCGATGGCGGCCGACATCTTGGATTCTGGATTCCAGCAGCAGCAGGAGAGCAGGAGCCTAAGTGATCAGCGTGGGACACAGGGATGGATGGGTAAGTATTAAAAAAATATATATTAAAAAAACATTTTTTTTTTTTTTTTAATAAAGATATTTTTTAAAAAGTGTGTCTGTGTGTTTTTTTTACTTTTAACCCTTTGTGAACTGGTAAGGGGTCCATGAGACCCCTTATACCAGTTCACAAGGCTCAGGGGTCTGGCAAGTCACCTGCGGCTAGCGGGTGACTTGCCATTAACCCCTGAGCCCCCCAAATTACCTGCCTCCCCAAAGCCCGGGGGGGTGCAGAAGAGCCGTGGCCCTAGGCTATGACGGCTTGTAGCTGGCAGGGCCAGGGGCCACTAAAGCTGGCCCCTACGCCCTGTTCTACAAGCCCCCATAGCTGGTCACAGGCTGGTTATGCTGGGTAGGGGGGACCTCATGCCATTTTTTTTTTTATTTTTAAGAGTTTTAACCCTTAAAAATCCCCCCCCAAAAATGGGGTCCCCCTCCCTGGGAGGGGGGACCCTATGTCATTTTTTTTTTAAATTAACCCTTTGTTACCTGTAACCCAGTAGGTATAAAAGGCTTCCAGCAGCAGGAGAGCAGAAGCCTAAGTGATCAGCGTGGGACACAGGGATGGATGGGAGGTAAGTATTAAAAAATATATATTTTTTTAATAAAGTTATTTTTAAAGTGTGTCTCTGTGTGTTTTTTTTTTTTTTACTTTTAACCCTTTGTGAACTGGTAAGGGATCTATGAGACCCCTTATACCAGTTCACAATGCTCTGGGTCCAGCATGTCACCTGCGGCTAGTGGGTGATTGCCATTAACCCCGAGACCCCCCATTACCTGCCACCCAAAAAAAACCTTAAAATTCCCCCAAGAAATGGTGTCCCCCCCGACACAATTTTTTTTTAATTTAACCCTTTACTATGTGGATAGTAGTTGTATTTTATTTGTAAATGTTATAAAGTGCTCTTTTCAGTTTAGGGGATCACCTGGACAGGAACGGGGGGCTACCGATACATATGTGGTATCATTGTAATCGGGAGAAATGGGGCTTTCACATGCAATATGGTTTTCTTTAATAAAATAAATGCTTTTGTTAAAATAAAGGAGACAACTTAAAAAATATATTTTTTTTATTTATTTATTTAAAAATATTTAAAAAAGTAGAAAAAATACAAACAAGACATTTCATGTTAAAGCCTACACTCTGCCACAAAAAGAAAATATGCCATTTTCTTGGAAATTCCTGCAAAAATCACAGTTAAACATCACGCAAAATGGTGAAAAATATCCGGTCAGGAGAGGGTGACAAAATCTCAAGTAGACTGGCAGTCAAAAGGTTACAGGTACCTATGCATGTTGGGTATTGTTCTGCTCAGGGGACCTTGCGCTTTCAGATTTAGCTTGTTTTTTCTTATTTGCATATTGATATTTTAGGAAAAGGTGTTTTTTATTCTGCTTTTTTATACATTTTTTTTTGTGAAACCCTGTGCAACCTAAGAATTCTTCGAGATATTACTTCCAGAAAGATGAGCCCACTACAACAAGCTGGGTACGCTTAGAAAGCTTAACATGTGTACTTTCAGGAAATATATGGTTTATTGGGGATGTTCCAAATGTAAAGGGTTGGTTTTGTAGAAAAAGCACAAGGTGCGCACTTTGTCTGCAGAGCTGAAAATCTGAAGTAAAATTACCGTTATGCGCATGCTTTACTTTGGGGTGTTTGGCAACTCTCTCCTTGACAGAACCCATGCATGGGTATCATTCTGTATGGGGGATGTTGCTTTTTCAGATTTTCTGTTTTTTCTGGTTTGCATATAGTTTTTTTTAGGAAAATGTGGTTTTGATTCTGCTTTTTATTCATTTTTAGGGAAACCCTGTGCAACCAAAGAATACATTGAGGGATTACTTCTAGAAAACTGCACCCATGTCAACAAGCCTGGTACGCCTAGGAAGCTTGAGGTGTATACATCTAGGGAATATATAGTTTGTGGGGGGTATTTCAAATGTAAAGGGTTGTTTTTCTTGAAAAACTGCAATCTCCTAAAGCGTTGTTTCAGTTTGGGGGAGTCTCCTGGGCAGGAAAGGGTGTCTACCTATACATATGTGGTACCACTGTAACCGGGAGAAATTGGGGTTTCACACACAATAAGATCTTATTGACAAACTTACATTTTTTATTACAAAAAAACACTACAAATTTTAAAAAATAGTTTTTTTTTATTATTATTATTATATTATTTTGCACAATTTTCACCCAAAAATATTGAGAATACACTTATAAAATGACAAACAAAACATTTCATGTTAAAGCCCAGGCTCTGCTAAAGGGTTAAAAGTAGTAAACATTTGATCCCTGTCAGTGGAGTAGGCCCTGATAGTGAATAGAAGCCATTTATTAGAGTAGTTCAACCTGTGGGATTCAGTTCTTGGGCCTATTGCGTCATGATGGCACTATTGCCTAAGAAATGGATCAAACAGTACTTAAAGCGGACCTTCACTCTAAATAAGAGTCTATCTTATATGTTTCCCACACCCTGTACATACAGATTGCTCACATTAAAAATCATCCTACCTGCATCTACTGCATTTTATAAGCCTTTAAACATCCAAGATGGCGGCTTATGGAAGCTGCCATTTTTGCAGGCAGCCTGCAAACAGGAAGTGCCTGCAAACAGGAAGTGACTGTGCTGCTCTGCATTCTGGGACTGCTGACCTTTCCCTGACCCCAGCTCTGCTCTGTCTGAGCAAAGCACAGCTATAACCCGCCCCCCTGTACCTTATCCCACTCTCCTTTCCTCAGTAAGTGTGATGCTTCTGAATCAAGATGGCGGCGCCCGTATCCTAAATTCCCGAACAGAGTTGCAGCACAGTGGGGGAAAGTATAATAAATTAGTGACTAAACATGTAAAATATATTAATTTTAGATGCTGAGGAATTGTTTTTTAAGAGTTTGGGCTTTTCATTAAATCAGGGTGAAGGTCCGGTTTAAATGGTCTAGGAGCCTTCTTTAGGTTTGTAAACAGAGGTAAAGCTAGATGGCATTGGCAACATTAACTGCCCTGCCATTGGTTGGGACTCGCAACAGTTTTGGGAAAGGCAACAATACCAAGGTTACATAAGGAGGAGACCTACCCTTCTAGAGTGTTCTGTTCTAGTACCAGACTTTGCTACCAGGGGATGCAGTGCAATGTAGCGTGGAGGAGCCAGGAGCCAGCAATGGAGGCGACCGTTACCATTGACTGTCATTGTAACCTGTGGATTATGCTGTACTGACTGATTGCTGTGTTTGCCATGGAAGGAAGCTCACCAATAAAGACCAAGTTGAGTTCAACCATGATTGTCATCTCTGGATCCAAGCAATGTTCTAACCAGTAAGTGCACCTCCACCCACACATGCCGCACCGACATAGGATGCCCTAACCAAGGTCCAAGAATCCCCCTCGCTCCCCAAAGCATGTGTCCACGGCCAAGCACGCGCCCGCTACATAACTAATGACAATGTAATGTCATTGATCTCCACACATCTTGATGTTTAATGTGGATTTCAATCATTCATATAATTTTATTTCTCACTTTGTTGTAAGGTTTTTTTATTAAAACATTTGCATAGCTAAAAATGGTGCTGAATTGCACAGGAAAAAACATTATACATTTTTTTTACTTACAAGTGAGTAGGTGCTGAATCAGCCCTATAATGCCACTGACTGTGTCCCACTTAAATTAAAGACAAAGAGAGACAATAGTTGGACTACATACACATTAAATATTTCACCTACCAAATAATGTCTAATTTAGTTCAGCCATTTCTGAAACTTAAACTCCCAAGAGGCACAGTAAGCTCATGGGAAACGTTTTTTTTAAATGCACTTTCTGTTGTCATCAACCTAAACCTACCTGCTGACTGGTCATTAAATTACATGATGAGGTTTCCTATAAGCAAGTTTAGGTTATTGATGCTGATGTGACATTTTATATGTACATAGCAGACAAACTGTACATGTTCAACCTGAAGTGTAGTTGGTTAGCGGGGCACATTCTGAACATAGACCAGTTTTTGACCCACAAGATATGGTCATAGTAGTGAGTAAGATTTGCCTCTCTGCTTATGAAAAAAGGAGTCTAATGCAGTGAATATTAATAGTGTGTGTGTGTGTGTGTGTGTGTGTGTGTGTGTGTGGGGGGGGGGGGGGGGGGGGGGTGTTAGTGAAGTGGAAAAGAGAAAGCTGCTCAGAACTATAACATTTTCTTATATAGTCCTCATTTGAAATTACTGCAAAAAGTACAGTGTTCCACAGCAGCAGTAAAAGCAAACAGAATTCTGGGATACGCCACCGATTCAGCTATACCAAGCTTTCATAAAATCTTTGTGTCTACTGTGTCCCGTTTTGTAGGTCTCATATATTCATATACTCACCCAGTGCTTGTTTCCCATATAGCATATACAAAGGGAAAGGTGTTAAGTAATCCTTTCCAAAAACATTTGATAAAATTTAGCAATTTTAGACAACTAAGCACACAAATAACAAATATAAATGGTACTTCCTTTCCATAAATGACAGCATGTGAGCACAAATCTGATAACACAGGGTAAAGAAGCCACAATGTCAGCTAACTTTACAATTTAAGAGAATTATTGAGTTCATAATTAGGTAACGATTCCTTTAAATAGGACCTAGCAACATAAATGTGTCTTTGCATTTTGAAATATATGACCTCATATAACTGAGTAGTTATCACCTTAGGTCTGTCACGATAATAATCCTTTCAGTTTTTTATACCAGGCAACAAACTATGGGGAAACAAAATGGCCAGCTTTGCCTGCTGCCTTCTATAAAAGCCAGTCTCAGCACGGATAATGATGTAATGCCAAGGTGGCTGTTGCTATGCGGACACACAGGTACAAAAGACTATCTAAGAAAGCAAACAGGCAGACAGGCAGAAAAGCATGTGTGATGAATATGTGAAGCCCAGAATATCCGTACATTCATTCATACAGTCAGGACATCTGATACTGCCTTGGATATATGATGACAAAGGGCTTTAGCACATGTCATCCTAACTATGGTAAAAAATCATTGTCATCGCTGACCTTTATCTGTAATATTAAATGATGAAGAAACATGAATCATTCACTTTTCTAATGCTTATAAAGAGGAGTCTAAAAGAATAGCTGTCTAGGTACAATGATTTATCCTTACTAAAGAGATGCCAGCATGAAGCATGATTGGTACAAAGGCTATGATATCTCCCTCAAGAATGATGATGACTTTTTTTTTTAGATGCTTGATGTCAAGTCCAGTAATATTTTTGTTAATATTCTGTTCCATCTGAGCAAAGTATAATTACATCTTTCTAAACACATGACTCTTTATGTCATGGTAAACATTCTAAAGTTGAAAGTCTGAAGTTGTTTCTTGTCGGCCCCCTTTTTTTCAAAGTTTGCCCCTCCCTTCCAATCAATTCCTCCATGACCATCTCTAAATGTGGTCACACAGCCTACCCTGTTCCTCAATGCTCCCAGTGTGTGTTCATGCTCTCAAGTGCCTTACAGAAAGTACCTAAGTTGGAGGTGTTGGGGCTAGAAAGATGAGTATCATTGTGCCAAACATGCTTCCTTGGCCTAGGGTAGGAATCTAAAATTACTAGAGGTCTGCTTAATCCCCGATTTGGGATTACTCCCTAAAGTGGACCAATACCCAGGATAGTCACAGCCAACTCACCTCAACCCGGTCCCACGGCACGTCTAGGAGCAGTGGCTCTGACCTGCACTAGCCATTCACAAATGCCTGGCAAGTGCACAGCTAGAGGGAGGCGGAGGATACGGCCATTAGAGCTGCTGCTATTAGACGTGACGTGGGACTGGGTTGGGGTGAGTTGGTTGTGGCGATCTGGGGGGGGCGGTTCACACAGCGGGTGCCCCCAGGGAAAGGACCAAAACCCAGGATAGTCAAAAGCCTGGGTTTTGGTCCACTTTAAAAAGCCATAGAAAGGCAGAAAAAGGACTCACCAAAAAGTGTTGCATAGTCTAACATTAATTATGATAGCAAATAGCATGCACATTTAAAATGGAAAGAGATCCAGGAGATCATAAAACAATGTAAAACAAATAGGATGACAGACACATCTCATTATAGTCTCAAAATCAATAGATGATACAATTTTATTATGGACAGATCAAGGCATCCTGCATAACCTAAATCAGCTGGGCGGCCAGGAACCTGCACTATGTGCACCCAGCGACCCCCACTTGCTGAAGGTGGTCACACAGGATACAAAAGCAGCATGGTTATAATAACCAGGGGAGTAATTTGGCCATTTCTGGCTTCCTAAGGTCAACTCGAGTGATCATCTGGGAAGGGACCTAATGTATTTTCTACAGTCCTACAGAGGGTTCTATAATAAGCTTTTCTTAACTTCTACTTTTCCACATAACACATTTTACCCCAAGCTGTGATATTTAAAACAATACCAAAATACATATGCAAATTTCTTTGGCTTCAGTCCATTTTAAGATAATTAGTTTGTTTCCCCTGCATTGAAAATAGGTTTGATGAGCAGGCATTGTTTTCTTTATGCACTGCACATTGGTGGCAAAGTAACCTTCCCCAAATAAACAAATCATTAACCTTTGGCAAGGCTCATGCCTCGATTATTTGGTGAAATACAAGAATTGTAGCAATAATTTAAATATGCATCACAATTATAATCATTAAGTGATTAAAATGATGCTTTGTAGATTCCAAGGGTGGCTTTCTGCATGCCTATAATGATAGCTTCCTAATGATAACGACATGTTAAATTATTCATAGGAAAGTAAAGTGCGCCCCAATGGCAGCGCTGTAAGGGTACCTGAGTTGTGTACGAGCTGTGTGTCTGATCAGCATCTCTACACTGCGGTAAAAAATGCCTGCACACGAAGGCTCAGCAGAGGGAGCCTGTCAGAGTGACACGCAGCGGCATATCAATCTAGATTTAAGAGTTTTCCTAAGTGCTCTGTCAAATAGAAAAACGATTCTTATGTTGCACGAGTAGCTACTTTTGTAACACGTGAGCGTAGCATGTATTTGCTAGATTGTTGTCATGCTATTACCAGATCATTTAACAAGAAACAAAGAGGTACTTTAAGGGAAAACTCTGATTTCAGAAAAAATATATATGAAATATAATAGCTGTATAAGCCATTATACCATTTTATATATACAGGGTCATTTATAAAATGATTTGCCAGCCATTCTCCATGTTTGCGGGATTTTCCGGATTTAATAAGCACACTGCGGCGCGTTCATCCAGCAATGTCCATTCTGCTAGATTTATGTTGAGTTCATTGTAGCTTGGCGAATACTGGTGAACACGTTTTCCATTTGCCAGCTTTTAGCAGCGAACCCCATGGGCACTCTTAAGGTCTTTTTTGCATCTAACTTATTTTTCGAGCATGAACATTAGATAAGTAACCAGTATGTGAAACCCAAATTCCTACTTTTATATTTCTAAATCAACGTTTTTTCTGAAGCTTCTCAAACAACCCAGGTACTCTATATATAATGTGAGACCCCTCCCATGCTGACATATGCTGTAAAAGTGAGTTTTCAGTGAGATTTCATGATTTTAAGACCCCAAATCCACCACAACAGTTCGAAGACATTCGCTAAACCATTTTACAAAGTAAATACCACTATTTTTCAGCAGCACATTGTGGAGCAAAAGCAAATTGTCACCTGTTTGCTGCTCCAATTTGAGCTCCATTTGCTGCGGTTTTCCCCTGTCCCGCACACACTGTAAATGCATGGAAGGCAAAAGTTACCCGAAGCTTCGAACCTTGTAAATCAGCCCCATAATATAATTATATTATGAAAGCCAAATATAAAAACAATAACAAAATAACAGTATCAGTTTCGGTTACATGTTTTTTAAGTAGATGGTAAACCCGCTCAAAAAAACAAATAGGCACTTGTTTCCCTCTACGCAGCTTCCTGCTTGTCCACTGCTCAGAAACTTCCCAGTAGCCAAGAATAGAGCTTCCAGCGTCCTCGCATGATACCTTCACGTAAGTCATGATGACACTGTACGTTAGATATAGTCATGGCATTGGATATGAATGCAGTTGGCCATGCACAGAAGACTAACAGGGAGCTTTAGAATACTGGGGTACATGCTCGCAGGGCCCCTCTATTCTTAGAAACCAGGAGGATTGCCTATAGGACTATTCTATACCCACATCCCAAACAAGAAAGCCCATTAGGAAATCCAAATATTAGGGAAAACTACTTATCCTTTTATGTCCCTGTAACTGAGGAAGCTCCTTTCAAGAGTTCACTGCTTCATCAGCGACTCACATATGCCTGTTCAGCAAGTCCCTTTGACCACCAGCATTGCTGGATATGAGGTTGCATACTTACTTTTCTGGTCAGTCCCTAGAAGAGTGGAACTCTGCGAGTTGTGAACCTCCGGCCACAATGCAAATAAGTGGCACCTCACAGTAAGTGAAAGTGAATTGAAGTTTTCTCTCCTGAAAAGTAGGGCACTAGTGCAGAATCAACCCTATTGCCAGGGAAGTGCGTGTGTGGAGGGAGGGAATAGATTAGCTAGGGACACTCCAGAGGAAATGTTGGATAAGTTGAGAGGGACTCCTGGGCAAGGGCAGACTGGCCATAGAGAGACCTGGGCAGATGCCCGGTGGGCTGCACTAATTTGGGGCAGTCTGGGCTGCTACCTTTACAAACAATCCCATTCAATCCCTGCCTTCCCCCAGCCCCCCATCCCCTTCCCCACTCTATCCCCACACTCAAGCAACCCCAGCCAATGTCCTCCCCAAATGATTTAGACTCAGCTTTGGAGCACATTGGTTGACTGGCCAGGAAGCAGCAGAGATGCCAGTGGCTTGTCATGGGCAGGCCAGGTGCTGGTAAAATCCCAGGCTGATTTTTGGTCCCAGTCCGCCAATGCTCCTGGGTGACTACAATAGGAACACAACGGGTTAAACCGGACCTTCACCATGATTTATTGAAAGGCCCAAACCCTTAAAAGGTGATTCACCAGTATCTAAAATTAATATATTTTAAGTTTTTAGTCACTTACTTATTCTTTCCCCCACTGGGCTGCAACTCTGTTAAGGACTTAGGACTAGGATACGGGCGCCGCCATTTTGATTCAGAGCGGAGAGTGGGATAAAGTACAGGGGGCAGGATACAGCTGTGCTTTGCTCAGACAGAGCAGAGCTGGGGTCAGGAAAAGGTCAGCAGTCCCAGAATGCAAAGCAGCACAGTCAGAAGGCACTTCCTGTTTGCAGGAGGCTCCCTGATGTCCCATAAGCCGCAATCTTGGATGTTTAAAGGCTCATAACATGCAGTAGGTGCAGGTAGGATGATTTTTAATGTGAGCAATCTGTATGTGCAGGGTGTGGGAAACATATAAGGTAAACTCTTATTCAGAGTGAAGGACCGCTTTAAGTATTGATAAATTTAACAAACAATAGTATTTTAAAAGACCACTTGAAAAGCCACAAAACAACAATTTAAAAAAGCATAGGCATATTTAAGAGTAAATTGTTGTGAAACAAATAAGAATAAACAAACAGTTAATGAAAAATGATTAAATAATTTCAAAAGGAGTGAAAGGAAAGACAAGTTTGAGGTGATGTAAATAATACATATATCACAATAAAATCAAAGTAGTAATTAACTTTGTATTTGCATATATGATGATGTGCTTAGGGAAGAAAGCATGCACCTATTTGCATATCCATGAGCACCTATGCATGTATCTGCAAATAGATACATGCTTTCTTGTCTAGGCAGATAAGCATCAATAAGCACCTATGCATGTATCTGTGCAAATATCCCTGGCTAAGCAATCAAATGCCACTAAATAGCATTGGAGATTGTTTACTTAAAGTGGACCAACACCCAGGATTTTGACTATCCTGGGTCTTGGTCCACTTCGGTGGGGCACCCCCGATCGGGGTGCCCCGCTGTGTGAAACCCCCCCTAACCCCCCGAAAAACTCACCTCTCCCCGCTCCCAGCGCCGACGTACAAGCGAGGATCAGGAACGTCTAAGCGGCTGCCGCCGCACGCCCGCGCCGCGCCGCGCCGGCCATTCGCAGACGGCCGGCGCGGGGGCGCGCACGCCTACAGGAGCGCGAGGGAGGCGGCGGCGGCCGGTTGCCGCCGAAGATAAAGTAAGGAGTTTGGGGTGTTTGGGGGGGTTTCACCCCGCGGGACATCCCGATCTCGGATGTCCCGCGGGGTGGGGGGTGATCGGCCCGGGAATCTTATAGATTCCCGGGCCGATCACCCGTGGGTGTTGGTCCACTTTAACTCAGGATACCTCTACTTTTAAGCATGGAAGCACACTTTCACATACATGCAAAGATACATTTTGCACAGAATAGACTTGACAGCAGTGTTGAATAGCACATGCAATCGAATATAAGCCGCTTGTAAATATTTATTTGCATCATAAGAATATATATTTGCATGGTGCTGAATCTGCCTCCTGCATCTGGGGGGTTTTAGCAGCAGCAGGGCATCTGAATTCAGGATTCCCCAAGGAGTGGAACTCAGACAGCCCTGGAGTCTTTTAGACTTTAGACTCCAGGGCCTCCAAAGTTCCTCTAGCATTAATGTGCTACAGCATGCAAAGGCAATTGTTACACCATTGCGTCGGGCTACATTTGGAACTGTCCTTTTCCATTTTTAAATTGTATTAGAAATGGATGAAATATCAGGATTTACAGGTTCACATTATGATTTCTATTCTGAAGAAAGTGGGTGTGGACATTGGAGCTGTGATGCTGCATAATAATCAGCATAATGGGCAGGGATTGTAAGATTTCCAGAACTCGCATAAGACACCCGGGCAGAGCTTCTTCCCTCTACTCCTATTGCTAGACGACATTGGAGCCTAGACCAGCACTCCGAGACACACATGGTGACAATTCCAATCGCACATGTTCACATTCCCAAAGCGCATGCGCACACTCCCTAACAAGCATGTACGCACTCCCTAACGAGCATGTACGCACTCCCTAATGAGAATGGACACACTCCATAACGAGCATGCACACACTCCCAAACTTTTAAGCGTGCGCAATCCCAAATCGCATTCCTGCACTCCCTAACATGCATATGCGCACTCCCAAGGTGCATACCTGCACTCCCAACTGCACATGCGCAGACTCTCAAATACGTATGCACGCACTAACATGCATACATACACTCCCAAACATGCATGTGCGCACTCCCAAACCGCATGCCTGAATTCCCATGTCCATGCGTCCACTGTGCACACTCCCAGACCACCCTGTGCACACTTTCAAATGTCCATGTGGGCACTTCAGTGCTCTCATCAGCATCCAAGGTGGGCTGGCTGGTTGTGGCATGGCACAGTCCATCTGTGGCATGGACAAGGCTGCCCATGGAGAAGCAGTGTTTTTAGTTTAATCTGTGTAGTGCATATGTCGTGTTTGGGTGCATACTAGGTTCCCCTGTTGGCATCCCCCATTTTCTTGTGGGGGCTGTGTTACTTCTTTCCCTTACCATGGGCATTCTGAATCGACAGAGAGGAAGAGACATCTGGCACTGCAGCCAGTTTGGGGTGCCGTTGTATCTGTCTACTGGGAAGGAAGCTGCTGTGACATTGACGGGGCAGTTATTCTTTCCCTCCACCGCAGCGGAGGAAAGGGAGGGAAGCATAGGGCATCTGCAGCACCATATTCAGTTGCTCGCCATGTAATTGGCAGGGATGGCCTGGGCTTGATGGGTCGCTCTCCTGCAGCCAGCACTGGGGCATGTCATGGTGCTCTCACCTGGCATCGGCAAGAGAGAGAGGAGGAAGGAGGGGCAGGCGGCACACCTTCTCTAACCGGCATCAACCAGAGGAAGGCCGGGCAGACAGTAACCACTCAGGAGGAGGGGGCGGGATGTTAGGAGGGGGAAATTAGACATTCTGTCCCTCCTGTCCAAGTTGTTGGGGGACAGGATGAAAAAGCAAATGTCATTGGCTGACGCTGTAAACCCCGATATCTCGGGCAATTCTGCTTCAATTTAAAAATAGAACACAGTTTAGGACAAGGTCAATTATAGCCCAACGCAATGGTGTAACAATTACCTTTGCTTGCAATGTCACTTTAATACTGGGAATTGTTTTATTAATGTCTACCAACCATTTTAGTACCTACGGATGCCCTTTAAGAAAACATTTAAAAAGGTAAATATATTTCGGCAAAATGTGCATGACAATTACAAATTCTTGAAATAGTACCATTTTAATCTAATTTTCATTAGATATGCTGCTGCTAGGATCTAGGCCACACACTGTTTGCATTGCACACATTATATTTCAAAGGTGCCATAATTAATTCTCTTCAGAATACCGCGGTAAAGCCCAGGAGAGATCTGCATCTAGATAAATAGAGATGTTAAATCACATGTCACTGGACCAGTAACTCTAGTCAAGCCTTGGCATTCTCAATAGTTCATCATAATCAATACCACAACATTATGGACTAAATGGGGTCATGTTTAGAGTAAAAGGAACTTCTTAAATTACACTCCACTAGTGTTTAACAAATACCATACCACATAGTCGGGTTAACAATAGATACGTACAGAACTATTTGACCAAGAACATTCTCTCTACTCTAAGTGCCATTTTACTGTCTCTAAATATTTTATGTAGCACTGCAGTTGCTTTCAGTGAAGCAGCTTTGAACATGACACTGCCACCTTTCCAACACTTCACATTTGTAAGTTCCAAGCAGACTCTGGTCACCCATTAGTTCTGATAATGTTAAGTTAAAATGTCAGAAACAACAACTCCGCAATGACTTAGGAAAATCAACAAATACAAATCACTTAAGCTTGCAGCACTTACTACAAGCTGAAAGAGCAAAAGCGCAAGACAACAAATACAACACCAAATGTACTGTAGGCAGACGCGATGTAAACCCACAGGGTACACTACACTGGAAAGGCTTCACATCGATAAATCATACATCAACCTTCCTGGCCGCAATAACCTGGATCTGGTTTTGGGCTTGCAGTTAGGGTTTGCACATTGGGGCATGCCAAATCAGGATGCCTTTCAGCTGCAGGGGGGGAAGGCCCTCCAATCATTTTTGACCAAGGGTATATACTGTATACTAAGCCATCCCTTGGTGCTACATGGTGAGTTTCTGTAGAGAATTTGAACTGAATCATAATCAGTAGTAACCTGGTAAATCTTTATACACTTTTTAAAAGATTTTGTTTGAAATAACCATATTTTTCTTTGCCACTGTCAAGACTATATTCAGAAATGCTCTATTTGTATTTTTTAGTATGAGAGCCACAGCAGGCCATGGCTTATTTGGAATGCACTGTAATTCTGTTATATTTGAGTTTTCAAATTCCACTATTAAAGAGTGCAAAGTGTTTTATTTGACTCTAAATAAAATGTCCTGGTAACTAAATTGTCTTAAATTAGGATCTTAATTCAACATGTATCAAAAGAGGTCAGACATAATATGATGTGTTGTCTACTGAGCACAATTATTGCAAACAGCTGGCAGAAGTGCTGTATGTCCGGGAGCAGAAATGGCTTATTAGCCTCATTTGGCAAAGCATTTCACTTTTAATCAAAGTAATAGAAAAACGTAATGTTTCTTTAATTTCTCACTTCTTAGATGCTTTTCCCTTTGTTTGTTTTTAGTAATTGACTGTTTATTAC